>JBAJHW010000009.1:12678009-13928009 GCA_037013535.1 Intellagama lesueurii | reverse complement strand
TTACTGCAAGTTAGCTGCAAACAGGCAGAAACCGCTTTACAACACACACCCTGTTTCAATGTGATTCTCCACAGTAAAACAAGCAAGTGGATGGTACTGCTGAAATCCTGAGGGTGAACCCTACTGACCGGGCAACTCCAGAGTCACTCTCTTTCTTAGTGGTGCAGTGGTTAAACTGCAGTACTGCAGCCAAGACTCTGCTTACAACATAGCCCAACCTTCCATCCTTCCAGGGTTGCTAAATGTTTGTATGCCCCCTTTTTTGGAAGGGAGTTCTCCATTTCAGCAGAGTACACATTTCAAAGGGTAACTGAGTTTGAGATTGCATGTTGGTTCAAAATCCTGACAGTACATAAATCTGTATTGAAATATGTACTGAACAAATTTCTCCCCATCTCTTGAGATGGCTCCCTGTAGCTTCATTAGGAGCAACTCCTTTGTCTCAAAAAGGGAGCAAGAACGAGCCCAGGTTCTCCCTGGCTCCACAGAAACCCCACCCCCACAAAACTCTATTAAAACTACTTCCCTGAAACCTCGTCACCCACACAGCCTCAAAACCTGCCGGTGGTGCCCAGAAGGCAGAATATTGTTGCACAGCACCTTCCGGAAGCTGTCGGCCTGATTGATTAATTTCCCTTCTGTGGGTCTTTCTGGTGCACACCTGCAGGCATGAGGTGGCTTTTGCAGAAGCCGGGCAGCTATCAGAGTTCCACCTCCCCCTGCATGCACAGCCCCTTGATGAGGGAAGCACAGCTGAGAAAGTTATACTGTCGGAGTTTGTCATAGGGTGTGATGGACCAAGCTGATGAGTTCCCATGAATGTGTTCTTTCTCTTGCTTTTTAAAAAAAAGTCATAATGCAATAAAGAGCACCTTATCTTTTAGGTAAGAACAAAGACGTGCAATGACTTAAGTTGAGGAGTGTTCTTAAAACTTCTAGGATAGGGGTGTAAAGGAATGTATCTCCAGAATCTATAAACTGGAGATAATCTCATACAATCTGCTATTTGGAGAAACATTGACAAGAGATGTAATACAGTTAAGACAAAATTCTAGAAGGAGTAATTTCTCTCTCTCTCTCTCTCTCTCTAATTCCTAACAAGCCACTTTAGTCAAGTTTGATTGTCAGTCTTTCACCTGTACTGTCCTCATTCTGCCTTCCCTCAATCTGGTGCTCTCCAGATCTCCCCATAACAACCTCCATCATTACCACCAACACCCCAGGGCAACCAAGCTGCTGGAGCATCACCTTCTATTAAGATGCTTCTGTTTTTTGTTTTGTTTTTAAAAGAAGAGTGGATGTGAAATGTTGGCTCTGCCACATTACATGACCTGGAATTTCCTGTGACCCTAACAGGGGTTTCAAGTAAATGAGATATTTAAGGAGTCGTTTTACCAGTTCCACTCCCCCAGTGAGTTGCCATGGCCAAGAGGGGATTCAAAGCCTGTTCTCCAAAGTCTTAGAACATCACTACACCACTCAGGGAGTCCAACATTCAAAAACAAAAACTCAGATACCAACAAACAACTTTCATGTTCACAAGCATTTGAAACTTCAGAAGCAGATTCAAGAATTCACCATTTTTGACCTGCAAAAAATACTTTCCCCAGCTAGGAGATCATCAGCACTTCTTATAATGCAATGAAAACCAACTTTTGGAAGAGGTGTTACAAATGTACTCAGTGGCCCATGGAACACTGAAGTGGCCGTAAGGGTTAGGGTTCTCTAGCTAAGGAAACAATTCTTGCCCTATTGAGACAGGCATGCTGACACTAACTTTTCTTTAAAAAGAAGAAAGAAATAGATAACTTTATATATAGCAACATCAGACATGTGAATGAGGCATGTATTTGCCCCCTCCACGACCAATCACATAAGAAAACCAAACTAATTTACAAAATGCACTGTGAGGCAATCTCCCATATGGACAATCAGATGTCATTTATTGTTTTAGGGAACTCTGCTTCAAATAATGTGCAAACTATATCATCCAGTTTAGTTTCCAGTTGTAGGGATATAGCAAGCACCTGCAATCCAACATTTACTATCATATAAGATTGGGATTATTGCAGTTTCTGAACTACAAATAGTTTTCCATTCTGGGAGTTCTGCCTGCATTATAGGCACCTTGTAAATACCTGAATGTGATGCACCTGGGAGAAAGGCCTAAGTTAGAAAGTTTTGAGGCGGAGCTAAACCTAGCTCCATCTAAGCTCCCTGTTCAGAAAGAAAGCTCCCCGTTAACTCAAGGGCAGAAACAGTTTCCTGCACATATTCTACAGTAGTAAGGAAGGCTGTGGCCACATGAGCTCTTGCTAATTCTGCGTCCATGCGTCAAACTAGAGGATATGCCTACCACATGTTTAGAGGAGATGCTCCTCGAGTGGTGAAAGGCATCTGTTTGTCAATTCACTTTTCCTCACCTCCGTATCTTGCATTCTAGCAGGCTTTGTTTTACAGGTGAACACAGGCTTAATCTGAAAATCTGTTTGCTGAGGAACATATCTCTGAGGAAATCAGGTTCTAGGAGGAAAGGAGACTAATTGCAGAGGATACACATCTCCCTTTATGTACAGTGTGACTATGGGTTCTTACTGTCAGTGGGCATCTTCACATGCCCCTGGCTTTCCATTCTTACAGTTCTTTATCTTGAAAGTGACCTCAGATGGAACGATCCCTCAAAGAGAAGACACCTTTAAACAGAGGAGTACTCTTTGTAAAAGAAGACACGTGGCCACCTACCTCAGTGTATGGCCGTATGTTATTTCTGTCAGCCTTGTCAAGATATTAGAATGTGAATGGCCTGCAGAACTTGAAACACTGGTGTTTTAATTGTACACTGGCCAATAAAGTATTAATAACAGCTTATTTTGCCATGAAATGGAGAAGCATGGACGAGCAGGAGGCCGACTCAGACCCCCCCCCCCCCCAGGACAGCACCAGGAGAGTCTGTAGTTGATTTATCGCCAAATATTCTCTCCCCTCATTAATTTTTTTCCCCAAGATGGTTTGGGTATAAAACAAGAGGGAAAATAAATAAAGGAGAAAGAAAAAAATGTATTAATCTGCAGCAACATATGCTCGCTTGTATGTCATAGCCTATTGCTCCTGCTCTACCATTCCTAGGCCACTTTTTATTTCAGCCACCCGATTCTATGCAGGAACACAGAATCCATAAAACGGAACTCTGCTCAAAAGAAGACAGATCTTACAAGAGGGGGTTACTGATTCAGCCTGAAGGATTCTGGGCACTCTGGTCCAAATATATGCTCCTTATCACTCTCCGCATCTGGTGTCTGAGGCAGCTGCCTCACTCTGCCTAAGAGCAGGGCCAACTCTGTCTCATCAAGCGCGCCTGTAGGAGAAATTCCTAGCAACAACGGGGAGCGTCCCATCGCCAGAGCAGACACATAGGGCAGAATCCTGTTGCGTAACTTGTGTAGCGTAACCTGGATCAGATGCTGGAAATGTTTAATATAAAATAATTAAAAGCTTCCCTTCCTTCATTTTAGGTTCCAAGGCTCCTTAAGGCTTTCTTTTGCCCTGGAGAAGACTTTGGGAACCTTTGGGAGCCTTGAGAACACACACACACACACACACACACACACACACACAAACAAACATATCCTGAGGCCCAAAGGCTTCCCCAGGACAAAAGGGAGCCCCGGGGGGGGGGGGGGGAGCCTCGGAACCAAAAAGGAAGAGGAGAGAAAGCTTTTAATTACTTTAAATTAAATGCTTGCGTGACAATCCAGGTTATGCTGAGGCAAAATTATGCAACAAGGTTTTGCCCATTATGTTACACAAGCCAGAGAGCACCACATTCACAGCAACTGGACAAAAGACAGATAAACAACTTGCACACACAGAGAGAAAAAAGTGAGACAGGATCCTGGACTGTGAATTTTGAAATAAAAGTCTCTGCCTTCAACTTGGCAGTCCTGTTTAATCACACTGATATTCTCAAGAAGATGTTTTACCGATTTATATTTCCCCGAACTTGAAAAAGCTGAATAGACCATTTAAGAAATTCGCTCTCGTTTTCTTTCTGTTCAGAATCGACTTCTCTCCCTTTGGTTAAAACGATCAAAGTTTATTTGCCATCACAAAAAACTTTCCTTCTCCTCATCCTTCCAGAAATGGGCATAACCAAAAGTGTTCACAAGTGACCAGTTCTGCTATTTGTAAGAGGGCCTTCTCTGTGGCTGCTCCCAGACTGTGGAACTCCCTCTCACTGGAGGCCAGGCTGGCCCCATCTTTGCTGTCCTTCTGCAAACAGGTGAATACCTTTCTCTTCAGGCAAGCTTTTCTGCAGTGACTGGCGGCCCGAGTAGAATTTTTAAATGGATTGTTATGCATTTACTGCTTTGAATGTGTTTTTAGTATTGCTTGTGTTTACTAATTCTCAGAGTGCTGTTTGTTTGATCCTTTTTCGTATTTGTATACTCATTGTTTTTGCTTTAAATATCATCTTCTAATTATGTAATCCATCTTGGGTTCTTTTTAAAGAGAAAGGCGTGGTAAAAAATATTTTAAATAAATAAATAATAATGTATTTATTCTTGACACAGCACTACAATATATAGGACTGTATCAATATTCACTAAAAACCTTTAAAAAGATTAAAAGACATATAAAATACATCAACAGGTTCCGCTGCAGGATTGTATGGACGGTTGCTTTGTAGAACTGATGAGGAAGGAGGATCTCCTGACTGGATGGCCGTCCTGATTCAAAAGCTCCCAGGCCAGGACACAGTGGTGGCTTGGTAGCAGCAACCTAGTAAAGAGAGAGTAATTGAAGGTTTGTTTTTTGGGATGGTGGGCTCAACAGGTATCATATCTGTGCGAGACAAAATGTGCAAGTAGAAGAAGGCAAGGAAGAATTTTCCATCCTCTACTCCAAGCTAAGTTGACCCAACTCCGGGAGGCAGTGGAAGACAGGAGGGCCTGGCGTTCTCTGGTCCATGGGGTCACGAAGAGTCAGACACGACTTAACAACTAAACAACAACAACTCCAAGCTATCTCAAGGACTGCATCACCCTTCATGAGCCTGCTCGGGTATTAAGATAATCAGGGGAGGCCTTTCTCTCAGTCTTTGCAGGTGTGCTTGGTGTTGACACAGGAGAGAGCCTTCTCTGTGGCTGCTCCCAGACTTTGCAACTCCCTCCCACAGGAGGCCAGACGGGCCCCATCTTTGCTGTCCTTTTGCAAGCAGGAGAAGTCCTTTCTCTTTGGGCAAACTTTCCCTGAGTGACTGGCTGACTAACTGTGTTTTTTAAAATTGATTGTTGTGCCTCATTGCTTTGAATGTTGTTTTTGGTGTTGCTTTTCTTTACCGTTTTCAGTGTGGTATTAGTTTTATTCATTTTAAAAATATATATTTTTATACTTACTGTTTTTAGCTTTTAAACATTGTATTTTAATGATGGGTCCTTTTCAAGGATAAAGGTGAGATAGGTAGGTAGGTAGGTAGGTAGGTAGGTAGGTAGGTAGGTAGGTACGTACCTACGTACCTACGTACGTACGTACAGCTTAACCAATCCATGCTATGCATCTATGAGTTTATTGGTGTTTATTTAAGATAGACAGAGTGGAAGTTGTGAAATGTATGCTTCTTCCCCAAATTATTGAGGTTTTTCATTTGTGTACAAGAGTACACACACATCTATGCATTGAGTACACATGCATGCACGCACACACAACAGAGATTTAAAATTTACTGTCATTTTCTGCCATTAGAAAAAAAAAGAAAAATGTGGTTTAAAACTGCTTTAAAAAAACATTCTGAAAACATTCCATCATCTGTAGGAATCAAAGGCCCATTGAAAATGACAAAAACCCTTACATTCAAGTTTTTAATGAAAACCAAACTTCTCATTCACCATGTTTTTCTTTGTAAGGAATTCCAAGGGAATATATCTGAACTGTGGAGCTGATTGAAGGAGTCTGGTTTTAAACATTTCATCCTCAACTAACCGGACTGTCAGAACCTTTTTGTAACCTCCTGCGCCTGTTTTCATGAGCCTGTGATCTTTGTATTTTTATATCTCTCCTCACATAAACTCTTTGCACCGAGCAGACCTGGGTTCTTCACTGAAAACAAAATGGAGTCCATGACATGAGTCCTATTCAGGCGTTTCATTTGCCTGTTGTCCTAATCCATGAGTGAAAGTTGGGACAACAGAGCAGTGGAAGCCAGTAACTCCTAAATCTGCTCTGGGCTTTAAGCTGAACTTTAAAAGAACTATCCAATGTGCTGAACCTATTCTAGCAAAATAGCTTGGACAGCCCTTTTAAAGTTTGGACTAAAATGTGGACCCCAAAATCATGAGTCACCTGAATTCAGTGCAAATACAATGGCCAGCTGAATGGTAATTCGGCATGTATGTAAATCCTATTGAGTCAATGGGTCTACTGGAGTTGGGACTAGCAGTAGAATAGGAGACAAAATGGCCATGCACACCTCCGGTCCCAAACTTGCTCCTTAGCAGTCTCTCAGGAGCCAAAAATGTGTACATGTGAAAACATGCACCGAACATACAATTAGACAAACGAAGACTTTATGCTTGACAGCTTGGAAGCAATGTGTTACAGGTAATGTAATAACCTGTAACCAGCTACATTTTGTGTAATGTGAGTGTACCAAAGTTACACTTCAAAAATAACATAAGGAACAGGAATTTCTAGTTACATTCTAACGTTTGTTTTTAACAAACATGGCCGCAATGAGTTACTTTTTCAACTTCATGGCATGTGGTGACATTTGGCTACTTTTCCAACATTATCATGAGCAGATCATGGAAATGTAATTTTTCTGGACTACAACTCCCAGACTCCCCATTCTGTCATGGTAATTCAAAAACCAACACTTCCATCCCAATGCATAAAGGGGACACACTTCTCTTAAAAAGTAGCTCCTGAGCGGTGATTGTCACAGGCGGATTGTCAGTCCTGTGAGCTGAATGAAAAGGCTGACTCAGCACCTCGGCTCGGTCGGACAGAGTCCAAGTGCTACTTCTTGTATTTCCACGCTTTCAGTCAAGGAATGGGCAGCCGTGGTGGTATCCTGATCCCATCCTTTGGGAATGGTTGAAGATTGCTGCCTTTCGCTTCCAAAATGGGGGGGGGGGGGGGGAGGGAAATGAGCGATGGAAAATGCATCTAGGCCACACAAGTTGTGAACCAGAAATTAGTCCAGGGCCCATGTCTCCTGCTGGCTTTGTTAACCGCTAGAAGGCTGTGTATTTTGAGGAGGCCAAAAAGAGGGAGGTATATTATTTATTTTTTTTCCTTCCTCCCCCCCCCCCCCCTTCTTCTTCTTCTTCTTCTTCTTTTCAAGAGCAGAGATCCTTCAGGAAGGAAAGGAATCTAGGACTGGCCTCTTGGACATGAACCTCATATACGTTTCACTGTCTCATTAACCAGACCCTTCGGAACAATTCATTCTTTGAGTCTGGCTTCTAAAAAACACCCAACGTTACTTTACAGCCCATTCCATTTATGACCCAGGAATAAAATTACTGTATCAATTTCATTACACACATTAAAGCCTGGGTGTTCCACATTCTTTTTTCCTCCTGCCCCCTTTCTTTCTTAAAAAAGGAACAAGAACCTCTGAAAGGTAAACAATAATTACTGCCAAGCTGGAGGGAGCAGAAAAGACTAGGTAGGCTGTAGCCCCTTGAGGTAGTTGTTTAAAGAGCATTAAAAGTAACGCCAGCTTAAAGCGTGAACAGTGTGGAGAATGTGTGAGCTGACAGTGTTCTTCAGACCTGTGATTCCCACTAGAACAAGGCTGTTAATTTCTGATTTCAAAAGTGCTGGATCTTGAGATGGGAACAGAATGGGAAACTAAAATAGACTATGGTGACTGCCAGGCAGAACTATGGCAGAATCTAGATTAAACTTTTCCAACCTGGTGCTTCAACTCCCCAGAGGTCTTGGACCATAACTTCCAGGTTTCCTAACTCTTTGGCCACCCTAGCTGATGCTGTTGAGAATTGAGGTCCAAATCTTCTAGAGGACTCTAAAACAGAAAACACTCATCTAGGTTTTATTGTTCCAGAGAAAGTGTAGTGGTTCCTTGATGAAAAACAGTTTTACTGGTCACACCGGTAGACTACAAAGTAGATGGAGAGAGTGCCAAGAAATCTCCATTTCTTTATAATCTAGAGCTTTTTCCTCAGAGCTTGGAAGTAACTAGTTCCAAATAACAGCTAGTTTCATTTGGGTTGATGAGAGACACTGGCCGAAAAAACAGCCATGACCATTGCTTTGTGTTTGAATGAGAAATGGTTAACTGATGAAAAAAGAAGTCAGTTTCTGGGATTTCCCCTTGCTTGGTGTCACTTTGTGAATTGTAGTCAGCACAAGAGGGGTATCCTGTAGATCATCTTGATTGATGCCTTTGGCATTGTCAACATTCAGGCTGCCCTTTGCTTTGTAAAGCTTGGCATCTTTTTTTCCTGCTGGCAACTTGGGCATGTTATTGTGCAGCAATATCGGGCTATTTCCTGGCATGGCTACATGGCAGACAGTTGACAACATGTTTCCAGAAATTTTTTAAAGTAACATTTGAAAGTAACAGGAAAATGTTGCCCCTTAGACCAAAAAGTAACTTTGAAACAATTTGCTACATTATATTTGAAATGAAAGTTATTTTTTGTTACCAAAAGGTAGTAACCTAAAGTAAATCTGTTACTTATAACTAGTTACTTCCAAACTTTAGTCACGATTAAGAAAAAACTTAATGGGGATGAATTACTTTTTTAAAATAAGTTTTTACGGTTTGTTTTTACTTATGCTTTTAAGCTAAGCATAGGAAGTGGCCAAAAATTATTATTGTTATTAGAAGAGAGGGATGTGATTGTGGTTCTCTACTCTCCCTCCTCCCCATGTATGTTTTTCTGTGTGCATTTTGGTCCTTTACTGAATCATGGTTTTATGTACTTTTCAAGTGCACACACCTTCAAGTGCACACAACTGTTCCCTTTATTAAAACATATGTGTGGCTTTGTGCACATTTTATTTCTCCAAAATGCAATGCAAAACTCCAGAGTACATTCATTCCTGCTTTCACATCTGCTTTCTCTGGCAACAAGTCTCACCAGGTGAGCAGTGGACAATATTGCTGAGAAGCTTAACTCCAAGGAAAATGTGTTAGTTTGAAAACTGCCACAAGAGTCTTTGTTCTTTAAGCTCTAATGAAATTATTGTATATCTCTAGTTTTGACATGTCCCATGCAAGCAGCTTCTCATGAAGTTTTAGAGCGGTGGTTCCCAACCTTGGGTAACCCAGGTGTTCTTGGACTGCAACTCCCAGAAACCTCCAGCCATCATACCTAGTGGTGATGGCCTCTGGGAGTTGCAGTCCTAGAACACCTGAGTTACCCCAGTTTGGGAACCACTGTTTTAGAAGATTAACATTTCACTGATTTGACAATTTGCTTTAACTTTTAACTTGAACTTTTAACTTAAGTTTCCCTGAAACTGAATTTTGGCCCTCATACCAAATGAATTTCGCTGCGCTGGCTCTTGAGTGCACCGTCCATTTCCCTCTTTGTCTGATGCAACACGTGGATGGTGCACTCAAGACCATCTCACACGTGCCACTTTGTGAACTATTTTAATCATTATGCCCGGCTACACCATATTACCGGCTTATTTTCACTCTTGCTTCAAGAGGCAATTCAGCCCCATGATTTATATATATATATATAAATATATAGTCAGCACAAGAGGGGTATCCTGTAGATCATCTTGATTGCTGCCTTTGGCATTGTCAACATTCAGGCTGCCCTTTGCTTTGTAAAGCTTGGCATCTTTTTTTCCTGCTGGCAACTCACACGTGCAGTAGTTTATGACCTGTGGTTGGTGTTCAGTTCTCAAAGCTCTTCAGCCATTTTGGACTGTCCTTCCTTGAGAACTGAACACCAACCACAGGTCATAAATTACTGCACATGTGAGATGCAAACACACACCACTGACTCTCAAAGCTGGCGTGAATGTTTTACTTTTGAACTTTATATGTTACTGTATTTCACTCAATATTTCTGAAGAAGTGAACTTGTCCACAGAAAATCACTTTAGAATATAGTATTTAGTCTCTAAGGTGCCATGGGTTTTTGTCTTTTTTTATTTTATTTTATTTTATTTTTCCATTTGGGTTTTGCCTGATCCGCTTGCCCAGACTAACATGGCTACCTCTTCTAAATCTTCCTTGAGGTGTATCTGAACTGGAGCATGGTGTTTTCTCTTCTGGCAAATGTTTATCCAGGATAATCAAGGATTTATTTTAATTGTATATTTTAATTTAGACAACCAGTTAATCTTTTAAATCTTGTTTTCATAGCTTCTGTTCTACCAAGCTCGTTTATCTGCCCTAAACCCTGAGGGCTGGGCAGATTATGCATCTAAATAAATAAACACATAAATTAAAAAAGCCCTTTGTAGGGCTGGTAGGGGCGGCAGAACTTTGCAAAGTTCTGCCGCCCCTACAAAAATGCAATAATACAGAACAAAAATGCAAAGTTAAGAGTACTGTCAATCCGGATTGTTAGACCAAACTCCATCTAGTCCAATGGTTTCCAACCTTAGGTCCCCAGACGTTTTTGGACTAAAACTCCCAGAAGCCTTCACCACTTGCTGTGGTGGCCAGGATTTCTGGAAGTTGTAGTCCAAGAACACCTGGGTTACCCAAGGTTGGGAACCACTGCTCTAAAACTTCACGAGAAGCTGCTTGAATAGGGCATGTCAGAACTAGGGATATACAATAACTTCATTAGAGCTACAAGAACAAAGGCTTTTGTGGCAGTTTTAAAACTAACGAGTTTCCCTTGGAATTAAGCTTCTCCATGAAATTGTCCACTGCTCACCTGGTACCGTTGGATCATTATACCAAATCCCATGTAGTCCAATAGTTTCCAACCTTAGGTGGCCCAGATGTTTTTGGACTTAAACTCCCATAAATCTTCACTACTAGCTATGATGGCCAGGATTTCTGGGAGTTGTGGTCCAAGAACATCTGGGGACTCAAGGTTGGGAAGCAGTGGTCTAGTCCTTTTCCCCGCTATGGCCAAGCAGATGCTTCAGGAACCTTTTAAGGGGGACACAGAGCCATAACTATCCATCTTGGCACCGGGGGCAAGAAGTGCTCTCTCCCACCTATTCCGCTGTGAGGAATGGTTGCAACTTCCCCATGAGAGGGGAAGATTTTGTCTTCCCAAAATTTATGCTCTGCCCCCCACCCAAAAAGGAGAGGGGAATGAACAGAGTGCTTATTTTCCCTACACGTTTTGGTAGATTTCAGAACCCTCCAAATTTGGGTCCCCTGGGGCAAGGTCCCAGTTCCTCCACCCAAGTTACAGGCCCAGCAGGACATGAAGACAAGTTGACTAAATAGTTTGGGAGGTCACTGGAGGGAGGGGAGGAGCATTGCTGCCATTGCAGGCAGTGAGAAAGCATGGCATGGTTTCGTAAAAAAGAATCAGAAGAAATCAGAAGGAGAGGAGACACCCCTTTGTATGTAATAACAACGTAAAAACAACAACAACAACAACAAGAATGAAAAACCCTTGCAAGGAAGATATCTTACTAGTTTTGAACAGAAGCTCTGTGGTTTAGGTCTCTGGCTGCAGAACCAGAGGTTGGGAGTTCAATTCCCTACCGGGCCACTTAGGGGCTGGACTCAATTATCCATAGGGTCTCTTCCTGCTCTGCAGTTCTATGATGATGATGATGATGATGATGTCATCTAATCTGGGCCCAACTTGAAGTACTGAATTTAGCCTTTGACGTTATCTCCGTCTCAGGGATTCAGAGGATCGCCTATGCCTGGCATAGTATTGTGTGCTGCACAGCCTTGCCGTTGCTGTTTGTCAATCAGTTTGTCTTCTGGGGGAAGGGAGATAATTATGTCTCCACTTTGCTTTGCTTTGCTGCTGGAGAATTTCATCCCAATTTTTCCCCTCACCCCTCCTGATGCAAAGGGGTTTGCAACAGGAAGAATGGCTAGCCTGTAGAGGGCACTCTTGAATGACTGGCTGGGTCTGCTTTGAGCATGCTGTCTACCAAGCCAGAACCATACTCAAAACAAATGCAGCCCAAGGCTCTGGTCAGACGAGGGAAATGTTCTCTGGTTCTTCCGATATTTTCCATACCTCTGTTGTACTAATTCTCAGTCATGTGGTATATATACTGGGGCACACATCCCAAGAACGTTTAGTGGTGATGATTTATTTCCTCCTATTTTAATCATTATGCCCGGCTACACCATATTACCGGCTTATTTTCACTCTTGCTTCAAGAGGCAATTCAGCCCCTTGATTTATATATATATATATATATATATAAATATATATAAATTTGATACATCGATACATCAGGAAGGGGTTACCATTTGGGAATACTGTATGTCCTCTGTTGTGGGCCAGGTCATGCACACAGGCAATTCCAGTAAGGAAAGCACCAATACAACAGAGGTGCAAAATAACACAACTGTTCCAGGGAGTGGAAAATAAACCTCAGTAATACCACTGGCCAGGAAAATGTTTCGATCCTGACTGTGCATCATGTGACCAGAAAAAAAAAAGCAATGCTCTAACTGGAGGGATAACGAAAGAACATCACCCTCATGGGACCAGGGCCCTGGTCTCATACAAACCTGCCTGAACGTGACAGCATTTTCAGAGTGTTGTCTCCTGAAACAAAGGGGGCTACTGACAGAACAGGGCTTTTTCAAGAGAGCAAATCTTGTTTCTTTGTAATTTATTTATAATTAGGATTGTGCACTAGGTAAAGGTAAAGGTTCCCCTTGACATTTAGTCCAGTCGTGTCCGACTCTAGGGGGCGGTGCTCATCCCCGTTTCCAAGCCATAGAGCCAGCGTTTGTCCGTAGACAGTTTTCCGTGGTCACGTGGCCAGCGCGACTAGACACGGAACGCCGTTAACTTCCCACCGTGGTGGTACCTATTTATCTACTTGCATTTCCATGCTTTTGAACTGCTAGGTTGGCAGGAGCTGGGACAAGCAACGGGAGCTCACTCCGTCGCGTGGATTCGATCTTACGGCTGCTGGTCTTCCGACCCTGCAGCACAGAGGCTTCTGTGGTTTAACCCGCAGCGCCACCACGATTGTACACTGCATTTGGACAAATCTCAAATTTTGAACTGGATCAGATTGACTCGAACTGATTTGTATGAGGACCAAGCCAAAGTGGCACAACCCAGTTGAGTTTCTGGGGTGAAGCCACGCAAGTTTCGCACCAGCTAAAATCCTGTTGCACAATTGCACAAATGGCTTCACTTTTAGACACAGATGGCCATAAATTAAGAAATCTCCATAGATATTAGTCTATTCCATATGGAGTCAAGTGACTCTGCATGCAACATATAATGTCTACAGAGATTTCTTTCAGGCAAAAAGAAAACAAAACAAAAGGAAAATATAAAATAAAGAAAACAAAAATATTGTGGCATCTTAAAGATTAACCTGCTACATTTTAATGTGAGCTTTCATAGACAAATCCCCTTCTTCAGACTTAGAGATTTCTTTTCTTATGACAATATGTGTCTAAAAGTTTGCCATTTGAGTACCTGCACGCCAAGATTTCAGTGACTGATTTCACACAAATTGAATCAGAAGGGGCATAAATTGCTTCAGCTTCTTTTTCTTCCTCCTCCTCCTTTTTAGAAAAAACATATTTTAAAGATGCCCAATACATCAATTTCTGAAGCTAGCTGGCAGAAAATTGGCAGACTTGCTACCTTCTTAAAATAAAATAAATCATGTGCTGTCAAGTCAATCTCGACTTATGGTGGTGACCCTTTCTAGGTAGAGAGCAATCTGAAGTGATCTATAATTCCCTTCTTCTAGGGGGCGCCCTGGGACTGTGCAGCTTGCCCAAGGATACACAGGCTGGCTCTACTCTCAGGAGGCATGGTGGGGAATCAAACTCCCAACCCTTGGCTCTGCAGCTGAATACCTAAACCTCTGAGCTATCCAGCCAGCTGTTCTTTTGGGTCTCCAAATTTAAAGTACACTGAAATGTTTCAGCCCTCCATGGCCGGCTTAATTAGATCCACTGCTCTGAACGGAATGAAACCCAAATTATAAGAAGCCAAAAAGGCTCCCAGATCAGGCTGGAGACCCATGCACAGGCCTGTTCCTGGTGTTTTTTTTAATCCTACCGTTTCTGTAGCTTCCTTTTTCAGCAGATTATTAATTCTCAAAGCAAAGCAAAGAAAACAAACAGCAAGACCGTTCCTGCTTACACCAAACATAACAGTATCCCACCCCCGATTTTCACCATCTTTTTACAAATTTCACTACTGTGAAGAGCACAAAACTGATTTCTCTCCTCTTTCTCTTTTTCTCCTCATCAAAGCCCAGTTAGTACAGTTCTGCTTTGCTGTGTGATTAATTCTTACATTTAATACAGAAGGAGCAAACAACTGTGTTTGTATCACCGGCAAGTCAAGCCGTGAGGCTTGTAATTAAAATCTATTTAATTGCTTTTACGGTTAGTGAGGCAAAGTCTTTCTGGATTTTTACACCGTTGAGATCAGAATCGGCCCTTTTTTTCTCACATTTTTTTTCCCCCTTGAGGGGGGTGGACAAAGGATAATGAGCAGGTAGAACCTTTTAGGTGGAGATTTGAAAGCAATGTACAAACCACTCAGAAGGCAGGTGATTTTGTGTGGGAATATTATTTTATGTCCGTTTGATGGATGATAGAATACTACTGAGAGTACATTTTGCAACTAATAAGGAAGTCTGTAGCCCCTATAAAAATTTTTTTCCCTCCAGTTTGGTTGGCACTCCTGTAGCTTCTTTCAAAAGCACTTCTGTTGTTGCTATGTTGTTGTTTATGGAGCCTCGTGGCACGGTGGTTAAACTGCAGTACTGCAGTGAAGACTTATGACAAATCCCACCCCCCAAAATCATGAGTTTTCTTGGGCATTTCTACACAGTAGATATCTTAAAACTATCTTAAAAGTCCACTGGAGGCAAACTTGGCACTTACCCTTTCCTTTCCAGTATAACTGTTGACTACATCCCCACAAGTAATTGAATTCTGCATTAAATAGCTTATTTCCATTTCCTCTTGATTTTTTTTACAGCTGGAAAGGTTTATACTTAAAGTATGAAATAATAGTTCCACATTAGCACTTCCCACCCTGTTTCTAAGTCAGTTGCTTTCTGGGTATTAAAAATGGTTACTAGCTGTGCTTACTGACCATTTGGGAGAGGGGCAAAAGCCAAAATGTGGCAATACTTTTATTGAGACCAATGAAAAGATCACAAAACCACACTGAGCAATCTTCCAGATTCTCTTTTGCTCTTCTTCCTGGTCTGAGAAAGATCACAATTTCCTCACAAATTGTGAGTTTCGGCTGTTGCTTCATGGGGAGAGACAGTGGCTGAGTGGTACACCATGTACTTTAAATGGCCCCGTGTTCAGTCTCTAGCATCCCTTGTTAAAAGGGTCAAGTTCCAGGTGATGGGACAGACCTCTGGTGAAGACCCATGAAACATGCTGCCAGAGATAGTTAAGGGAACAGGGCTGGCGGGGCAAAATATCATACAACCTATATGTCATTGCTGTGGTTTTTTTGGATTTGTTTTGAACATGTTATTGGATTGATAAGAGGCAAGGTCCGAACAAAGATTCGACCAGAGTTGCAGTTGGCTCCTCTCCTGGTTGGTTGTTCTCATTTTTCTGTTGACTTTTAGTCATAATAAATAATATATAACCTATAACTTTTCAGAGTTTGCACACAGGAGCTTGAAGCATATAGATAAAACCACTATTGTAAAGAGTAAAAATTGGTGTTCTCCGTTTTGTGTGTTTTGTGCCAGCAATTGATACTGAAATTATCACTCATGTTTTTGGTTTAAACGTTAAATAACTTTTAGTATTCATAAACATATGTAACATATAACATAACTCATAGTGCTTAGACATTTGGTATTTGTCATACATGTTCTGGACTTATTGACAGATATGTTATATTTTCTCTGGCAAATAACTTTCTTATTGCAACACTATTACATTTGTAAGCCCTAACTGGCCCTTTCAGTTACATCTTTATTTCTGTCACTGAGACCTATTACATGTTTGTACATGTCCCTTGAGAGTCCCCTGGACTGCAAGGAGATCGAACCTATCCGTTCTGAAGGAAATCAACCCTGAGTGCTCACTGGAAGGACAGATCCTGAAGCTGAGGCTCCAATACTTTGGCCATCTCATGAGAAGAGAAGACTCCCTGGAAAAGACCCTGATGTTGGGAAAGTGTGAAGGCAAGAGGAGAAGGGGACGTCAGAGGATGAGATGGTTGGACAGTGTCATCGAAGCTACCAACATGAATTTGACCCAACTCCGGGAGGCAGTGGAAGACAGGAGGGCCTGGCGTGCTCTGGTCCATGGGGTCACGAAGAGTCGGACACGACTTAACAACTAAACAACAACAACATGTCCCTATGTTAGTTACACCTTGTCCTAAGCTGAGCTACATACATATTGTTGTTAGTCCCTATCTATTACATGCTTATCTCTTTCTAAGGAATTACATATTTGGTTCTGTCACTGCCTGACAGACTTCCAACTGACACCTGCCTTATATAACAGCCTGGCTAACTACAGACACATTCTGATTGGTTAGAATCCAATACAGTGGACCCTCTACTTACGGAATTAATCCGTATTGGAACGGTGGCTGCAGGTCGAAAAGTCTGTAGGTCGAGGCTCCATTGACCTACAATGCATCGAAAACCGATTAATCCGTAACCGGCCGTTTTTGGTCCATTTTGTTTGATTTTCTGGTCTGTAGGTCGATTCTCCGGCCGCAAGTCGAACCTAAATTTTGCGGCCAGAGAAGTCTGTAACTCGAAAAGTCTGCAGGTCGAGCCGTCTGTAAGTCGAGGGTCCACTGTACTATGCAAATTCAACATTCTGTCTTTCATAGCAAACACATTTAAACATTCAAATAAACATATACACATTCTGTGTTGTATCAATATTAGAGATGGGGGTATTCATATTCGTATACGAATAACCCCCCACAGGTGCAGATAATGAGGGTCCGGCCCCCTGGGGACAGACCGACCACTCACCTGTCCGCCGCTGCCATGGACTCCACACTCCCTTCCTATCGCTCCGGAGCTCGCTGTGGATTAGCCACTCCTGACAGAAGGCGGGATGATGAGCCTCTCTGCCAGGTCGAAGAGCGGCTAATCCAGCCCGCGGCAGCGGAGGACAGGTGAGGGGGGCCGGACCCTCGTTATCTGCACCTGTGAGGGGAATATTAGTATTTGTATACGAATACCCCCATCTATAATCAATATAAATAGCAACATTTTCAAGCATCTCTGCCTCAGGAGTGATTGAGCATTGCCAGTGCAGCTAAGGCAGAGAAAGGGAACATTACTAGTCACTTTTATCCCATCAACAGACAGCCCAAAAAGGAGCAAGGTCAAGCCTGTGAATCATACAAAGACGAGGCAGACGCCCTTCATGAGCACATGAATACTCTGGGCTGAGTACAGGAGCTGTTAGAAGTTATTTCCTGAGTGCATTTCCTATGGCACATCGTTTGAAACTTTCTGAGGGGGAAAAAGCCCTTGCAGATGGCTGTGAACATAGTAAACCACAAAATATCAGATACTTATTTATGTCAGTTTCCTCTGCCACCCCCCCCCCCCCCAAAAAAGCATTTCCCGGTCCTACAGAGATCTCCAAGCTTCTCCTACAGCAGCTAAACCAATCTATCATTTGTGATTTATCTCCGTTTCTCATTTTTCTAGACTTCAGTTCAGTTTGTCCCCATGCCACATCACTTGGATAATTTAGGGTACAAAAACTTGTATACATTTTTCTTTGTATTTTTCCAAACACACACATTTTTCGGGGGGGGGGAGGGGGGGAGAGGATTCCTTAATAGAATATATTTTTAAACATTATTTTCTCTAAAGCTCGCATTTTGAGTGCACTTCTGTTTTGCATGTGTTTTTGACCAGAAAACGCAGTTCCATGATTGGGAGCCATGCACCGTTTGAAGGGTAACTGAGCTTCAGTTTGCATATTGATTTGAAAATGTAAGCTTAGGTAATTTTGCTTTACACTGAAAACTAAACATAGTTCTTTCTCATTCCAAATTGCAGCTAAGGGCACGGTCTCACTGGTAATAAGAACTACTGTTAAATTGATTTAAGCATTATTTATACATTTTAAATTTCCAGGCACATGACACATGGGTGGAATTGATTTATTTGGGCTGCTAAGTGAGTTTTTTTTCCAACTGGCTGGCAGGGTCTTTTTAAAATACCTTGCTTCTAAATTGATTTAATTAAAATCAGTTTGGTTGCTGTGGACGGTGCTGTTGATTTACTTTGTGCCCCTGTTCAATTTGGGCAGCATTTGCAAACATGATTGATAATATTTTATTCTCCTTAAAAATGTCTTATAGAAATGTTTAGTAATGCATCACTTAGTGTGCTGTGACAGCAAACATTGTTGTCAAGAGTTTATCACTACATCACTTAATCTATACATTCTGAATAAGTTCTCGGATGAATGCAGCATCAATTTAGCAATATATCGCTTAATTTTTAACCAATGTCAGCTTGATCCAGACTCATGAGAGCATGTGGCAAAGCACTGAGGCAAGTGAAAGGATGGATGCAATAAGACACTGCAGTATGCTGCTTTTTAATCAGCAGAATAATGAAAATGTCTACAGCCAAAGTTCTACTACAAAATCAGGCATAGCTGTTCATACCTTTAGTGCAGTGGCTCTCAAACTTGGGTCCCCAGATGTTCTTGGACTACAACTCCCAGAAATCCTGGCCAGCACAGCAAGTGGTGAAGGCTTCTGGGAATTGCAGTCCAAGAATATCTGGGGACCCTGGTTTGAAAACCACTGCTCTAGCACACTTGACTGAACCTCTTTATTAGATCACAGTTCTTGCAATTAAGTATTTTGTTAAGTTACCAGAGCCTAAGTCTTTAAACAAAATGTAGCTCACCTTATAGCCTAAAAACAGCCAACATTTGCTGAACCTCTCTGGCTAGAGGTGATTCATATTTGCCAACGGTGAATAGGCGAGTCACTGTTTTTAAAGAATGGATTAAAATCCCGGCAGCTACCAAATCATGCCACATATCTGATTGGACAAGCTTCACACTGGCACTTTAATTACTCCCTTTCCCCTGCAACTATTCCCCAATGCAACCTGTTTGTGTGTGTGTGGTCAGGTAGCCTGTTGGGAGTCAACAGTCAAAGGAGAATGGGGACAGAGGTAGAGATATGCAATTTGTGCAATTTGGCTAGGAAGCGTTTGTGGTAGAGAGGAGGGTGGGAGGAGTAGGTGGGAAATAAGCCTCGGAATCAATTCGATATGGATAGCACATCACAAGAAGCTGAAAGCACATTTGTCTTCCAGTGACACCTTTCCTGCTAAATGTCATGCCGAGCAACTGGGCTTGCAAATGAAGGCTGCGTTTACTTGATTGATCATCCTGATGATGACTAATCACCAAACAAAGTAAGCCGATTTGTGAGATACAGACCTAGGAAAATCACTTGCTGTGACAAACAGACATTTTTCACCACTTGAAGGAACACCACTTCTGGATATGGGTTAATAAAAATGTTTTACTTTGACCTTCAACAGTGCAAAGAAAACTGAAGCACTCACTCTTATTCAGTAGGAATACTGATTTGGGAATAATGATATAGTCTAGCATCTTATTAAACTAAAGATGGAGTGGAAGTTGCTTAAGTGCCCCTCCAGCTCTGGCTGCCTCCCCAATGTGTACCTGTTCTGGTAGTGATTGTAAGATGATTTGTGCAACTGGTCATGTGGTAGGAACACTGTTGGAGCAGAGGAAGCTTACGGGATTGCCCTTCTATTCCTTGCTTAGTCAATGGTCTAGTGGCCACTATGTGTTTCACATATGGTTCCACAGTTTGCATCAATGTGATTATAACAGGTTCTGCCTGGTGCCACTTTTGAAAAATATTTTGAAGTGACAGCTGCTGCAAAATGTACTGGTCTTGCCAGGTGGTTTGCGGCTTTTTGCTGTCGTTACGTTTTGTTTGATCTGATTGGCACCGTCATTCCTGTTTCTGGTTGAATGGTGGTTCATGGTGACAGAAGACATTCTCTGTTGTGGTACCCAGGCTGAGTGAGGGGCTTATCATGTTGGAAGCTCTAGCTAGCATCCCCCTTCATAGCATTTGGCTTGGTTTCCCTTGAGAAACTTCTCAATTTTATCACACCATAAGCTTGAACTCTTTTTGATTGAAAAACCAAAACCACAGCCCCTGACTTGTGTTCTCCCACCCCAAAATGGCATGCCATTTTGTGTGTTGTTGTCCATACTGAATGTAATGATGATGATGATGATGATGTGCCATCAAGTCAATCTGACCCATGGAACTCTTTTTCAGGGCTTTTAAGGTGGATAATACTCAGAAGTGGTTTCCTCTTTCCTTCTTCTGGGGTGCCCTGGGACAGTGCAGCTGGCCCAAGGCCACACAGGCTGGCTTTTCTCCTGGGAGGCACAAGGGAGAACTGAACTCCCAACCTCTGGACCTACAGCCAGATACCTAAACCACTGAGCTATCCAGCCAACACATACTGGGAATACTAGGACAGAAAGGCGAAATATGAATTGTATTCTCGAAGGTTTTCACGGCCGGGATCTGATGGTTGTTGTGGGTTTTCCGGGTTGTTTGGCCGTGTTCTTAAGGTTTTTCTTCCTAATGTTTCGCCAGTCTCTGTGGCCGGCATCTTCAGAGGACAGGAGTCAGAAATCTGTCTGTACTCTGATCAGATGACTGGTTGCCACTGTAACAACTGGAAGACTAGATTTATTATTGTCCCCTCATTTAGTCCTTTTGGCTCAGAGTTCATTTTCTTCTCTTTTATTTATGCTCGCATGACTATGTTCACTGGTTGGTTCACTCAGGAGCAGGGGGAAAGGGTTTTCCTTGTGGCTTTCCTTAACTTTCCTTATTAAAACCATCTATCTTTCTCATCATCTCGTGTGATTCAAAAGTAAAGTTAATAAAAATAATTGCTCTTCTTCTTCCCGCATCATGCCACTTTGATGTTTTAAAAGTTACTTTCATTCTCTACCACTCAGTGAAAATCAGTGTTTACTGCAGCAAGCGGGGCAAAATCATGTCAAAGGCATGTCTTTCCATTAACTTTATGTCTTGTCTCTACATTGCCAAGAACAAAAGATTCACAGATTAGCAATATGTTTTAATTTCTGCTGTCTTCCTCCCTCCTGCTCTCCAGTCTGGCAGCCTGTGCAAAATAATAAAAGACAGCTTGGACTTGAGACATTCAGCATGGATTTTTCCTTCTACTGTTGGGGAATCAAAATCTGAAAAGTCAAATTTGTTGTTGAAAATAATTAGTCACAGTTCTCAGGTAACATGATGTACAGGTAACACGATGTACTTCTCAGGTAACATGATGTACTTGGGCTACTGGCAATGAGCAGGTGGAGATGATTTTAGGCCTCATCTAGAGTACTCTGTCCTGTTTTGGACACCACACTTTAAGAACGATGCCAACAAATCAGAACAAGTTCAGAGGAAACCAACAAGGATGATCAGGGGACGGGAAACTAAAACCCTGTGAGGAAAGACTGAAAGAACTGGGCACGTTTAGCTTTAAGAAAATAATACTAAGGGGAGAGATGATAGCACTTTTCAAATACTTGAAAGGTAGTCATACAGAGGAGGGGCAGGATCTGTTATTGATCATCCCAGGGTGCAGGGCACACAACAATGGGCTCAAGTTACAGGAAGCCAGATTTAGGCTGATCATCAGGAAAAACTTCTTAACTGTTAGAGCAGCACACAATGGAGCCAGTTACCTCAAGAAGTGGTGAGCGCTCCAACACTGGAGGCATCTGAGAGAAAATTGGAGAACCATCTGTTAAATCTGCTATGATATGTATTCCTGCATTGAGCGGGAGGTTGGACTCGATGGCCTTATAGGCTCCTTTCAACTCAACGATTCTATGATTCTATGATCTTGGTCATTATGTTTCGAAAGCCAATATGGGTGCCAAATTACAGCAGAATACCTGGTGAATAGGAACAAAAAGCCAGGCAATAATAATGTCTGGAACATTCCCCTACAAAAGCCCTTCTGAAATGAATGAACCTTGCACAGGGACATTTCCTAAAGCAGGGGTCCCCAACTCCCGGTCCGCGGCCCGGTGTCAGTACATGGCCTTGGCTGGACCGGGCCGCGGAGACAGATCTCCCACCCCCGTGTGCACTCCCCCCAGCACAGCCCCTTCGCGCATGTGCATAAGTGTGCGAGCGCCCCCCCTTCACACATGAGCACAAGGGCCCGCGCCCCCGCGCCGCCTCTTCGCGCAAGTGCAGAGGGTGCCCCGGCCCCCCGTGCACAGACCCTTTCCCCCCCCCAACCGGTCCACGGTGTCAAAACTGTTGGGGACCACTGTACTAAAGGATTCACAAGTACAAGAAGTTCAGTTTTTCATGATTCTTTGTGGAGTGTAAGAGCAGCTAAGGAGGACGGAGTGGGATCCCTGTGGCTGGTGGCCTGGACTTGGTCTTGTTTTGTGTTTAGACAAATGTGGCCAGTTATGCATCATCAAAAAGTAGGCTGTCAATTTGAATAGGAGGCCTGCATGTTCATTTATTGATACTGAGATACATTTAGAAATAATTACTATAATGTGAATAGAAATATATCTCACCCTCATGGGGAAGGTTGTGATCAGGTGGCCTGTATGCCTGCACACTCAGGGATTGGCTAAACAGCTAAATTGGAGCAGGCTGGATCGGGCTAAATCGGATTACTTAAGGTTGTGTAGTGGTGAGGTATGCCATTTGGTTTGATTCTTGCATCCATATGGCATAGTCATTCAGCTCAAGTGACCCTATTTGGCCTGCCTCTCTTTAAAGGGGAAGGAAGGAAGGAAGGAAGGAAGGAAGGAAGGAAGGAAGGAAGGAAGGAAGGAAGGAAGGAAGGAAGGAAAAGAGAAAGAAAGAAAGAACACCAATTTCCCCTGCTTGCCCCTTCCTGTCTCCTTCTCCTTTCAGTTTTTTTATTTTATTTTTTAAAGGTACAGTGTATTATCACTGCCCTAGTAGGCTTTAAAAATACCCCAAACAAACTCTGCTTCCTCCCTCTGCTTTTCCACAGAGGATCAGAGGAAGTGTTTAATTCCCCAACATCATGTAGTGGCTAAGCTGTTTTCCTAAGCCACTTAATAAGATTGGTAAATTGAAAGCAGATAGAAAAGTCACAGCAAGCCATCCACTTTGGTTCGATTCCAGTGATCGCATGTATTGGAACAGAATCAAAACAGAACGGTCCTATCTAAAAAAGACAGGGAGCCAAAAAATTGTGGATAGGAATGCTCTGGGGACAGACGGGTTCCTACTGACACTTACATCATGTGGTCACCAGGAAAACCAGCCCAGACCCAGAGCAGACCAAACAGCAGGACAAATCCCTTGCAGTCTCACTGTCAAGCAGCAGTCCAGGAGCTAATTGTTGACTTACTTAAGGCTCCTACTCTTCAAACATACACCTTCAAATAGATAATTGCTTTCAACAGACAGCATTTGAAACAGACTTATTAAAAACCCAACATCAAGAGGGGAAAACATATTTTCGTGGTGGTGGTGGTGGTGGTGGTGGTGGTGGTATGATGAGAGATCCCTAGCTTGTTTTTGCAGATCCATGATGCCTGGGAAAGGTAAGGAATGGAGACTGGTGGTGAATATGTTAGCAGTTCTAAGATGTGTGAGAAGCTGGGGCAGTGGATGCCCTCCATCACTCCTCCATTTGGTAGACTGGACAACTTGCTCCAGAATTTAATTTGAGGAGTACTGACCCTGTGCATTTAATTTTCCAGTGTAATGCTAAGTAACGGCAAGCCTTTCCTTCAGGCATCCTTTTCACTCCACAGTCTTTCCTCTAAAAACCTTGTCACAAGGTCCCTGGTTTCTTTGGAGTTGTTATCACACGAACATGGGCCATGCCGGTTCTCTGCCTGACTGTACTACTTCTGAAGGAGCTGGACCTCTTCCCTCAACGACCTCTTCCTTTTTCCCTCCAGAATTGCCAGATAATTGTCAGTTAGCCATTTCCCCCTCCCTTGCATGCACTGGACTTGCAGTCTGCCTTTGTGTGGAACCATGGTACTCATTAAACAAGCCAGAAAAGGCAGCATGAAACTTCAATCCAAAGGGCCTCTTAACCGAGGCACACAGTTCATTTTGTTGTTGTTGTTTAGTCGTATAGTCATGTCCGACTCTTCGTGACCCCATGGACCAGAGCACGCCAGGCCCTCCTGTCTTCCACTGCCTCCCAGAGTTTGGTCAAATTCATGTTGGTAGCTTCGATGACACTGTCCAACCATCTCATCCTCTGTCGTCCCCTTCTCCTCTTGCCTTCACACTTTCCCAACATCAGGGTCTTTTCCAGGGAGTCTTCTCTTCTCATGAGATGGCCAAAGTATTGGAGCCTCAGCTTCAGGATCTGTCCTTCCAGTGAGCACTCAGGGTTGATTTCCTTCAAAATGGATAGCTTTGTTCTCTTTGCAGTCCAGGGGCCTCTCAAGAGTCGCCTCCAGCACCACAATTCAAAAGCATCAATTCTTTGGCGGTCAGCAACCACACTATCTGGGTTGTCCGGGACATCCAGATCTTTCTGGTATAATTCCTCTGTGTATTCTTGCCACCTCTTCTCGATGTCTTCTGCTTCTGTGAGGTCCCTCCCATTTTTGTCCTTTATCATGTCCATCTTTGCACAAAATGTTCCTTTAATATCTCCAAGCAGAGACATCACCTTGCCGACAAAGGTCCGCATAGTCAAAGCGACTAGAGAGGCGACACTACACATGGACATCACCAGATGGGCAATACCGAAATCAGATTGATTATGTTCTCTGCAGCCAAAGATGGAGAAGCTCTATACAGTCAGCAAAAACAAGACCTGGAGCTGATTGTGGCTCTGACCATCAGCTTCTTATAGCAAAACTCAAGCTTAAACTGAAGAAAGTAGGAAAAACCACTGGGCTAGTCAGGTATAATCTAAACCAAATCCCTTTTAAATACACAGCGGAAGTGAAGAACAGATTTAAGGAACTAGATTTGGTGGACAGAGTGCCTGAAGAACTATGGATGGAGGCTCGTAACATTTTATAGGAGGCAGCAACAAAAACCATCCCAAAGAAAAGGAAATGCAAGAAATTCACCCATTCCCGTCCATTTTAGTTCACTGATGCCCAGGATGTCAATGTTTATTCTTGCCATCTCCTGTTTGACCACATCCAGCTTAC
Source organism: Intellagama lesueurii (assembly GCA_037013535.1). Classification (NCBI taxonomy): domain Eukaryota; kingdom Metazoa; phylum Chordata; class Lepidosauria; order Squamata; family Agamidae; genus Intellagama; species Intellagama lesueurii. Next base: position 13,902,661 of record JBAJHW010000009.1, on the reverse strand, counting down.
CAAGGTTCATAGATCTTACATTCCAGGTTCCTATGCAGTATTTTTCTTTGCAGCATCGGACTTTCCTTTCACTTCCAGGCGCGTCCGCAGCTGAGCGTCCTTTCGGCTTTGGCCCAACCACTTTATTAGCTCTGGAGCTACTCGTATTTGTCCTCCGCTCTTCCTCAGTAGCATGTTGGACGCCTTCTGACCTGAGAGGCTCATCTTCCAGCATCATATCTTTTAGCCTTTTGTTTCTGTCCATGGAGTTTTCTTGGCAAAGATACTGGAGCGGCTTGCCAGTTCCTGTTCCAGGTGGATCACGTTTAGTCAGAACTCTCCACTATGACCTGTCCGTCTTGGGTGTCCCTGCATGGGCATAGCCCATAGCTTCTCTGAATTACTCAAGCCCCTTCGCCATGACAAGGCAGCAATCCGTGAAGGGGCACGCAGTTCATACATGCTGACTTTCATCCATCGGGAGCCTGTGAAAACTTTTCTTGAGGAAGCAGAAAAAGAGAGAGAGAAGGAGAGTGGAATAATGAGCAAAAGAGAGGGGCTTTTTCTAAGAATAAAGTAAAAGAACTGTTCCCCTTCAAGGCTCAAAGTCCAGCCTAGTCAGTGGATATGACTGATGTGTTTCCCAGGCGGCTAATGAATCTTCCATGTTTTGCTCTTTTCTCTCCCCTGCCTCAATACACTTCCTTTCTAAATAGCTTTTATTCATAGAATGGTCCTTTTATGACAGAACACGCCTGAGGGCAGAATACAGGCCCAACACACATGAGAAGACAGTTGGTTGGTGTGGCAGCTTTGGGGTGGAAAGCAATCGCTCAGTCTCACTGATGAAAGCTGTCCAGACTTCTGGGGACAGGGTCCCTCTGGCCTTGAGCAGAGGAGCACCTTCAACAGATCGCCAGTTTTATACTTTCTCACATAACTTAGAACCCTTAATGTTTAGTTGCATGTGGGGTTGTACGTATTGAGCTCATGAGGTTAGTGCTGAACAACCATCGACTTTTGGTTGATGATAATTTTCAAAGAGTCGCGAGTGCTTACCTTGACTGCAATGAAGGTGACAGGCTTTGTTAGCGAGACAAGTTGTTTATTTCATCTATCCTATACACTTCTCTCTTCAACAACGCCAGGGTTAGGGGTGCTGAGCCCCATGTAGTTCAACATCCGTGTATAACTCTTCTGCCCCCAGTCCAAATGTAACTGCAAAGCATAAATAGTTGATTAACACATACACATATAGAACAGTTCTCTCTGTTGGGATTCTCTTCTATAGCATTGACAATATTTTCCATACAGCACCGTGTGTAAGGAGCCTTAAAGATCCTCAGGGCCCCCTGACCTAGAGGCTGAATTAGAGATGTGTTTGGGGGCAAGTAAACCACTTTGACGCCTTCAGGGTTTAACTCATGGGGTTCTGGGTGGCCAGGGGCACAGTATGTATGTATGTATGTATGTATGTATGTATGTATGTATGTATGTATGTATGTATGTATGTATGTATGTATGTATGTATGTATGTATGTATGTATGTATTGAGAGAAAACCATGTATAACTAAAACCATGCTGTTCAGACCCATACAATTCAAGGGAGAAGTGTATGGCAGAGCTACGTTTTTCTTGTTACAACAGCTAAAACACATGCAGACACAGTCTTAAATGTCTGGGACTACTTCTCATAAATCAAATAAAGCCTATGCTTACATGATTTTCCCTTGGGATAGTGTCACTTGCCCGTGATGACACAGACTGGCTCTTCTCTCAGGAGACACAGTAGAAAATTGAACTTGCAACCACTGGCTCTGCAGCTAGAGACCTAAACCACTGATCCTCAGAATGTAGGACTTGACACAGCTATTGGAGAACACAAGAAGCATCATAAATTGCAAATAAAACATAGGTGGGATTGGGGGGGCATTTAAAACACATACAGCTCCCTGCCCTGAAGAAATCAAGGCGCTGGAGGTTGGGTGAATAAACACAGTTAAGAATGGACTGGGTATTTTCCGGCATAGCTCCTTTCTTTGGCATCCTCCTTCGTCTGCTCTTCTTCTGGCCGTCTCCTGCTTTTTGGCTTGCTCATGAGTATGTTGCTGCCATCATGACATGGGCCTCGCTCCACCTCCATTGGGACTCTTGTTCTGCCTTCCAGCCTCTACTGCAAGGCCCCTCCCTGGCATCTTTGGCACCTAAAGGGGTCCATACACCCAAGCAAGGCACCTACAAGGTGCTAAAGATCTCCAGCCTCCTTGGGCTGCCGCCATTTCCTGGCTGCAATGCAGGTGTCAGTCCGTGGCTCACACCTGGCAGCAGAGCTTCTGGATGAGGTCTAGAGAGCAGCCATCTTAGATTTCCCCAAATGCATGCAAGAGGGTGACGTCTAGGACCTGATGAGCCGTCACTCAGTTCCTATCCAGAAGCAGAGTTTGGAAAAAGTTATGTTGGGGGGGGGGGGGGGAAATGTATCTCCAAGGCCAGCTGGAGAACATTGTGAGCTGTAGTCAGAAAATATAACTTCTCGAATCTCTGCCCAGTGATGCTGTTGCTGGATGGCAAGGGGAAAAGGTATGTGCCGTGGTGGTTGTCTGTGAGAGGCAGGTGGAGGTGCTAAATGCTGAGTGGGGTGGGTGTAGCAAGGATCAGCCAAAGGGTGGAGAAGCCATGCCAGTGCTGGTGGATGATGTTTGAGAAAAATGTCGGGTGTTCTATACGACTCAAAGTTTACAAATCATAAAAGAGCCATTCTAATTAGGCACCTCTTGCTGGTAAGCTGCAATTCAGGAGTTAATTAAGAACATTTGCTCAGCTCAGAGATTCAGAAACAGCAGGACTTAACCAAAAACTGCCAAGTAGTTGTACTGCAGGGAAAGTTTGCAGGTTCATTCCATCTCCTATCGGAGTCTCTGGCATTTTCTTCTAACCCCACATCTCCCCCACCCCACCCCCCCAACCCCCAGCTTCCCCTCCAGTTGCCTCTTTAAGCTTTAAGTTCAGATCAATTTGGAACGGAAAGTTCCAACAAATAATGATCACACCCTCGGGGTGGGGTGGGGGGGTCGTTTCCTCTCCCAGTAGCTGTGATTAAAAGGTGGCTCTGTGTTGGTGTAGCAACACTAGAAACATATTTCCGTTTGTCGAGGCTGTGAAGCAAAATTCTCACCCGTTTTGAGTGTTTCTTGTGGTTTCTTCTGAAGGCAACAGTATGCAGAAGGAGGTTCAAAATAATTGCTCAGCATCAGAAAGAATTCTCTCTCTCTCCCTCTTTATTTTTAAATCTTCTGAGGCTTTGAAGGACATTGCCTGTGTTTTGAACACACCAGACGTCCATGTCATTTTGGCCAAAGTATGTCCACTCAAGGTGAACCTCTATTGCCTATCAAGGATGGAGATGACATGGCCTGCCAGATCTTATTGGACTACATCCCAAATCACTCCTCACTAGAGGGTCTGCTGGTTAGAGGCATAATGGATCATGTGGTCTTCACGTTGGAGGGATCTGGAATCTGATTATTTCCTGCCCAGTCTCACCCCTTCCCTTAGAAAAAGAAAAAAAAAATTTTCCAGAGGGGAAAAAAACACTTTTCTTTATCGTTCATGGTTTTTTTTTCTTTTACATATATAGCGTGGAATTACATCTCTACACACTTGTCTTTGGAGAGCAGAAAATGGAGGAGAGAGGAAAGGCAGCTAACAAAGGAAGCAACAGGAAGAAACGGGTGGTCTCAAAAACATTGAGATGTGTATGTGTGTGTTTGTGTGTAAGTTTAGTGGGAGGTACAAAGCATGCTCCCCACCGACACCCAGTATTAAAGGAGACACATGCAAGACACACATACACATACACAAGAGAGATAAAATGAAAGCTGGGGTGTTGTGTGGTTTTTTGGTTTGTTTTTTGTTTTTTGTGGAGGGGGGGATCCTGGAAAAAACAGTAGTATCCCTTCTCTCACCACTGTGCCCAGTTCTCCATCCTTCTCCATCCCATCGCCCCAATCTGGCTCTTAGAAAACCTCACAGGGCCTTACAAACTCTTTGTACCTTAGATCTCCTGTAACTGTAACCCTATCCCCCACACTGGAGTCAATATTTATATCCCGGAAGCCTGTCTGAACGCTTCCTTCATGTTAAGATTTTGAAATAGCCATAGCCACCTATAATAAAGAAACATAAGGCCAGTCTGGTGTAGCTTGTTATGTCTGTTGCATACGTTTGCAGGCATTTTTCCTCCATCCCAAATTCTGGGTGTCCTGCAATGTGTATGGGGGACTTGTTATTGTTATGTGCTGTGAAGTCAGAACCAACCTATAGTGACCGTAATAGGGTTTTCAACGTAAGTGAGGTATTTAAAGAGTGGTTTTACCAATCCCACATCCCAGTGAGTTTCCATAGCAGAGCCAGGGAATCAAACCTAGGTTTCCTGAGTCCATTACTCTATCCACTATGCCATGTTGGGTACCCACATGTGGGACAGAGTCTTACAATTTGGCCTTCCCCTCCCTTTTTGTTTGTTTGTTTGTTTGTTTGTTTGTTTGTTTGTTTTTTGGCAGCCGAGGCACCAAGTAGTTGAACCTATAAATGTGCAGGTATCTCCATTTGCTTCAACTGAGAGAGCATCTCTGGACAGTATTCAGCAGACAAGAAGCAGTTTACCAATGGATAACCATTCATTTATTTATTCCACATCATAAGGCATTAAAATGGATACATGTGACACCTAACAAGACAATAATGGATAGATGATAAAGAACATGGACCATCCTTCTTCTTCGACAAAAAGAGGAACACAGGCCTAAAGATATTGCTATGCCAACGGACCGAATAAGCTCCCAGCATTCCACAGGGCAAGGCTGACCAGATAAGACGCCATTTTGTGGCCATGAAGTTGGGCGCATGGGAGGTAGAGGAACAAGAAGGGGCCAACGTGAGCCTGCTCAAGAATGAAGAACTGTTTACCATGACTTTACCAAGCTTTTTCTTGGGACTGTTGAATTTTGCAGGAGGCTTTATGTCCCCAGCTAGTTACAAGTGCTACATGTTTTAAAAACAAAACAAAACAACCAAAGACAAAATGTGGGCAGGGAAGAGGGCCACATTTCACAACAAAGATACAACCAAGTAGGGCTGGGATATGGTGCAGACCCTCACCTTTTAAATATTATTAACATCTTTTAAAATATTTATCATCAAAATCAGCTCCATTTAAAGAAAACAAAAACATAGGAAAGCCAAACAAACCATCCAGTCTTTGCCATGTTAGACACAGCTATACACAGAATGCAAGCGTCTCCTTCCATAATCAGGTTATCATTCTGCTTAAAACACACAAACACCTCCCACACACAAATTTGAAGTATCATTTAAGAACTGGGATCCTTCAGCAAATTTTTTTTAAAAAAGAATTATATTATTATAACAAATAAAGACCACTGTAGATTTAATTTTTTTTACAGTTAAATATTCCCAGAGCCAAACATATTTTTACTGTACAAGCAATTGTGCATTTTTTTAAAAAAAGAAGCATATTATAGTGCAAAGCAAAAACAAACAAAACCCCCAATTCAAATATTAGATTACTTACATCTAACAACACAGATGTTTTCACGCCTGTGCATGACATTCTGTCATCTGGGCTGGCAGATGCTGTATCTTTTACATAGTTCACAAGTGCACATTGAGATTGAAGACTCTAGATTATCTAGAAAATATTGGGATTTGGTCTTGAGAACAGCTCAGTGAAGTTAAAAAAAAAACTTACAAAAAACCCGAAAGATTCCCCCACCCTTTTCGACACCAGATGTAAGCACACAAAAATTGATAATCAGGGATCAGCTATGTTGCTACACAGTATATTTTTTTAATATGGAAGTCACAACCCTGTCCTCATATGTGCACAGTTATGGCTATAAACACAGTGGAGTCTTTTCCCTTACTTTCGCCCTTTGGAGACATATGTGCACATTGATTCTTATTATCTGTGAAGATTCTCAGTCATCCAGGTGAGGTTATCTGGAAGTTGAGCCATAGCAACTGGACTTCTTTCTTGTTAGGATGAAATGTTTTGCTACTCATCAAGTAGCTTCAGTCAGATTGAAGAAGCTAATTGGATGAGTAGCGAAACGTTTCAACTTAACAAGAAAGACCAGTTGCCGTGACTCAACTTCCAGATTGATTCTTATTAGAACAGAAATGCCATCATGTTTCTTAAATCCAATGTGGGTATTACTACCAACCAAGAATGTACAAAATTGTTGGCAAGGTGGAAAGGCCAGTATTGAACTTGTGAATTCTGAATTATCAAGATCGTAAGATGGTATTAAAGAAAAGGTGCAGCCATAATTGGGCTAGGCTATATTAGATTATCTTTCTGGTTTCAGTCAAAGCTCGACCCCTTTTTCTGAGAACTCTTTATTCTAAGAGTTTGGATTTTTTTTAAAAAAGATAACTTTTTTGAGCTCTGGTTTCTGGTTATACCTACAACTGTTCAGCGAAAAAGCACCATTTCCCATCTATGTCAAGGTCATACCTAGTAGAAGAAAGATATGGGTTCGGTGATGCACACTTTCTCTGCATACATGCTGATTGGCTGTCTCTTTACTTAAGAAATCTTTTTAAAAACCAGACATATAATGTCAGGTACTCATATAACTAACACTAACTTCTCCACAAGCATCACTCTTGTAAACCTGGTCTCCATCCCTCTGCCTTAAGTGGAATTGGTCAGGCTCTGAAGGGGCTCCCATGTAGACATTTTTGACCAAAACATGATTGAACTAAAATGATGTTGCACTATTGCTTGATTCTCGCAGAGGCACTCAGCTGGTTGGGGTTTAGAAGATTGAATGGTTGTTAATGTGAAAATATTGCCTTCCCTTTGCATTGAAAACCTGCGGGCTATTCTCAAAGACCCTCTTCTCATATATTCAGGACCCTTCTAGAGGAAGCATTTGTTCCCTCTTATACTGATTATCGGTGCTGATGTTAATCAGTATTTTTCCTGCCATCCATATGATGCTTCTCTTGTCTTGCCCAATAGTGTGACCTTTTTCAATGACTTTTTCATCCCTTGGTTTATTTTTAGTATTGCTTTGTACCATTAACACTTTGTACCATTTAACATTACGACTGGTGAGAGCCTCTAGGTCAGAAGCTTTCAATTTGCACTCAAACAAACAAACATACCAAAAGGTCTTGCAAAGAAGTTGATCTTTTTCCCCAAATACATTTCTTAAAATTTTCTTAATAGAGAAGTGGCTTTTGTAGGAAGAAAAGTGGCTTTTAAACAGGAAGGTTGGGCAGAAATCTTAGTGGAAATTTTGCTTGTTCTGGAAGAGTTCTTAATAAACACATGAATAAAGTCCTTCAGGCATAGGAATCTATTATATACCAAGGTTCAGACTAGATGTTATAGTCTGTTATTAGAAGCAGAGCTCCTTTAAGAGATAAAAGAAACCTTTTTACCCCAGCATGAGCTTGATTTACTCAACATGTTGCAAATTAGCTTACTTCTGTTTTGTGATTGGTCACTGGGAGTAAACATGGGCTTCATCTGCCAGTTTCATTGCTCAGGTGCAGAACTTTGAACGAATTTCATGGCAGTAACATTTCCAAGATTGTGATTCTTGAGTGATCAGTAGTGATACTCTGTGGATTCCCAACTGAGTCCCTTTCAAGACTGCCTAGATCCTTCACAATTCACCCATGCCATCCTGTCTGGAGATTTGGGGGAAGCCTAAATCTAGGATCTCTTGTGTTGAATATTGCAGTTTATGGCTCTTTTTCTTGGTTGGTCTGTAAGCATCCAACAAAAATAAAAAAGGCTTCATGTGCATACAGCTATACTCCATACAATGAGCAAGCCTGGGTCAGTCAGGGTCCTGATCATAAGCCACTGCTCTACATGTCTAAGACTGTTTTAGATAAAAGGTGGCAAGGAGCTGTGATCAAGAGGAGCATCACCTGCAGGAAGAAAGCCTACAGACTGCATTCGTCTCCTGCTCCCTTCTCCTCCGCTGGCTAGACAGTGAACAGCCTGTTGGTATCAGGGAGAACGTTTCTACCCACCATTGTCCTAATATTTTGGTATTTTTTTTTAATCAATCAGAGAATCAGGCATGGTTTTGAATAGGGGAGGCACTGTGAGCCCCCAGGAGCAGCTGAAAATCATGCTACCTAGATCTAGATCTTTGCTGAACTACAAATCCTAGAATCCACCTGGGGGATTCTGGGAAAAGTCAAAATGCAGATCCCAGAATCCTACCAATATGCAGAAGTTTACCTTCTCACTGAGAATTCGATCTATGGCCCTGGTGCAGTGACATATATGGCAACTGGTCATGAATGTGTAACCTTGCAAGAGGAAGCTGGGATCTGGAGGAACAGCATGGGTAGAGCTTAATTCAGAGCTTGGAAAAATGAGTGGCTACACTGGGCGAGGAAGCCTGGAAGCTGTAGTCCCAAAAAGGAACTTAGAATTCTAAGTTCTAGCCCAAACCCACAAGTCACTTCTGAAGAGTTTCAACAAGGTTCCTATTTCTTTCACTGTTGTAGCACCTATTTTCTTGACTAGATTTCTCACTCACCCAACCTTTGGGCATGTGGAATGCTGGTTAAGGGGCCATCTTGTCTTTCTCGTGGTCTGAAATCAGAAATCGAAAACGGTACCTCAACCCAACACACATAAGCCCCAGATATAATTCACTGGGATGTTGTGGTTTTTCTTCTGCACAAGTCTCATTACATCAAACAGCAGCTGTCTTCGTTCTATATGTAGCTTGTGGAAGAGAACTTATCTTATATCATGCTGGGGATGAGGCCTGTTTGATTCCCATTCCACCACCCTAAATGGCTTTGGAGACAAGCGTTTCTTATCTCTTCCTAATTCTACCATTGAATAGCAGAAATATTTTGGTGCAGAACATGATGCTGTTTGGTTTTTAGCTTCATTTTGACCTAGATTCATAGAGCTCTCTAACCAGTTCTGGTATATGGAGAGCTATGCACTTTAATAGTTTGCTCATTCACCATTATATATATATATATAATGGCCTTTGAGATGATTGATTCGGATTGATTCACATTCCACCATATCTTTGGGAAAGATTAAAGCAATTCCATTCCTTACATTTCTATGTACATTTGAGACATAATAGATCATTGGTCAAAGGGGATCTTAAAGAGCGGTGAGGATTTTGTCTTGAAATGTATACAACGCTCAGCCCATCTCCAGTCAATCATTGCTTAATTAACTTAATCACCTATATTTTGTATAAGATCCATCTCACTTTGTGATGCATTCTGGGAAAAGCACATTTGGCTGTGACTCATTTTAATGACCCACTCCTTTCAACAAGCAACCGACACAGCACACAGTTGGGCATTTTAATTCACTTAAAGCTGAAGGTGCCTCATTCACTTGTCCCTTTTCAATATGGTCTCCAGACAGCTTCATCCATCCTGCCGGTGGTGGTCATGGCTGTAGGTGAGTTACTGTGGCTACCATCCGCCTCAACGCCGTCATTCTGATTGGTAAGGCTGGGATTAATCAAGCTGTTTCCCGCTGATGCACTAGGGCAGGAAGGAAGCATCCTCGTCGGTGAGCGTTCTCCCCCTGCCACCATGGAGAACTGGTAGGACCCAGAGGATGTACCATAGTATAAGTGGTATGGGGAAGGATTGGTCTGGAAAGGTCCACTCTGGTTTTGGGTGGAACTAGGGTATGGTGGAGGAAGGTATGTATGATGAAACCGAGTGGTGGTAGGCATGCTGGTCATGCTGATGCCACCGATTCCTGTGGCCGATGGTGTGGCTGTGTAAGGGAAGGCTGCCGGCATTGCACCAGGGTAATGCATTCGAGGGTCTGAAAACCTCGTCTCTGTGAGGCCCGATATTGCAGAAAAGGACCGGTCAAACTGGCGTGGATCAGAGAATGGGCTCAAGTCAGATGTACCTAGTTTTGGAGAAAGAACAGACAGCAGGAGAAAGATAGGTAGAGAGAGAATAAATTATTGCATGTTGAAACGTCTGTAACAAATTCTTTCTGTGCATTGCAAATAAAGGTCTATCTCAAGTTGTTCCACCGTTATTGACAAGGGGAAACAAGGTTCCACGGTGGAGACGTCCACTGGGTGCTGTAGTCACTCTGGCATGCTCTCCTCGGTGATACTCTATTCCAGTGGTTCCCAACCTTGGGCCCCCAGATGTTCTTGGACTGCAACTCCCAGAAATCCTGGCCAGCACAGTTAGTGGTGAAGGCTTCTGGGAATTTTAGTCCAAGAACACCTGGAGACCCAAGGTTGGGAACCACTGCTCTACACCATTATTCATCCCACACCTTCTGAGAAGTCAATCAGCATTTGATAGTCATTGGGTAACCTCAATTCTCACTGAGCTCCCGGGGGAGGTTCTTCCTCTTATAGGATTAGTCCTTCCCTGCCCCACAAAGTACTTTTGTGCTTCTACAACCCTTGGGGCTGGACAAAGCCTGCTGATATTTCTTATGTATGGTTGGTGCTGTCTTGGCTCCATAAACATGCTCATGTGTGCAAACATCGGACATTGAAGGAATGATTAAATAAACAGAGAAAAAATAATAATAGGACATAGCAATAATAAATATAATAAATATAAGAGGAGTCCTATTTAGGAATTAAGAAACTAAACCAAATCAACCTGTAAGGAAGGAGAACATATCACTTTCACACACACCCGTCTCCAGTTCAATTGCCCTTCACATGTGGAAGACACTGGATCTGATGGGAAGGGATATCTGTGTCTACAGGACTATCCCCATGAATTTGAGCACTAGAAAATCAAAGTTCTAATCGGCATGCAAAGTCCCAATGTCAACTCTCGTTTTCACACTCCTTGTCCTCCATCGGTGTAAGAGGGCAGCAGAAGTGATAAGAGACGTAGGAGGGCTAGCGTTACTTCCCTTCATTGCGTGTTGGTTCAACATGCCTTTAACACCTGAAGAGGGCTATGAACTCTGCTGGATTAGGCAGAAGAGGCATCTAATTCCCCAAAGCTCACAAGCAGGGCAAAAAGACAGCAGTCATTTTGTTCTTCAAACACTAATCTTCACAGCCTCTGTTCATGGATATTTCACTTAACTTCCACTGATCTTCCCAGCCCTGGGATTTGAGTTCTCCTTGGAGGAGGAACATGACTAGCAGAGTCCTCTGGAAGGCTCCCATGCCCCCCAATAACCCTGAGGAATCCTCCAGTCCTGACATTAACAGCCACAGGCATGGAGGTCTCCACACAAGTTGCCTACATTCCTTCTGGCCAGCTTTGAATCCTGCTACTCTCCTTCTCAGAACCACAAAGAACAGAGGCCATGGCTAACAGACACTGATAGTCCAGCTGTCAAAGCATCTGTCTAATTCATTTGTGAAATCACATGAAAGGTAACTACCGTGTTTCCCCGAAAATAAGACAGGGTCTTATATTATTTTTTGCTCCAAAAAACGCATTAGGGCTTATTTTCGGGGAATGTTTTATTTTTTTCATGTTACAACAATCTACATTTATTCAAATACAGTCATGTCATCTTCTCCTGGTTGCTGCACAAGGGTGGAGGGCGGGCTTTCACTTAACTGGGGCTTATTTTGGGGGTAGCGCTTATATTACCAAAATCCTGAAAAAGCATACTAGGGCTTAAGATTTCTTTTCACTAAATTACAGAACTGATTTTCTAATTTCCTGCTTATTGTTTCTTTAGTTGTTGTTTTTTTCTTTATTATTATTTCCTCATGCTAAGGTTGCAACTACACGGGCTAGTTTTCTAAAGTTCTCCGTAACATACAAACGCATACAGAGATACCGTGGACACATCGTAGTCTGCTGTAGTTTGTCAGAATTGTTTCTACGTGGTTGCACAGTGTTAGGGAAAACTGAGGTTTTCCAAAATTCTCCGTAACGTACAAACACATACACACAAACTGTGGAAAGACAGCCTGCTGTAGTTTGTTGGAGTTGTTTTGATTTCATATCAATTTTTCCCCCTTTTTGTCCATGCAGGGAGGATCTAACGCTAAACTAATGTATCAATGCAGTGACAAGACAATCTAGTGCTAAACATGATAGTTTTAATTTTTTTTAAAAAATAGTGTCTCAGGTATGTGTTTTTCTGCTGTCCAAAACATCGCACCCAGCTTAGTACTACGTCATCAGAACACCACTCACAGTCACGCCTCCCATTCTTTTGGAGAACAACTGATCACAGGGGGAAACATCATTCAAATGTCTTGGGCATGATACAAGTAGAAGCCCCTAGCAGCAACAACCCTCCACTTTGGAAGCGAAAAGGGCATTGGCCTTTGTGTCATGTGATCAGTTGTAAAAAATACAAATGCATCTGTTCTACCTCCACAGGAAATCTTTTAGTACTATTTGCCTGTGTAGGCAGAACCTGAAGAATCGTTTTGAATCCCTCACATTTGGAGAAAGAGAAAAGTGAGATGATAAACATTTCAACAGAAAAATCAGATTGGGAACCATGAATGAATTGGGAACCGTGATCCTAGAGCTTAGATAAATGACTTTTGCAGACTATATATCCCAGAATCTTGCAGCCAGCCTGTCCTATCCATATGTTTACTTAAACCAAAACCTACTTTCTGTCTGCCAGTACGGTTTGCTGTTTCAAACCCATAGTGGGTGTATTAGCAATACGCTAGCTTCTATTTTAGCCTTCCGCCAGCGTGGAATTATAAACACCGAAATAAAAATTGTTTAGCTATTCTCTGGGGCTGTGTCGTAAATAGACAACACAGCCCTCTGACAGCAGGTCCCTAACCTAGTCAATCCATCTGCTCTGGCACGGATGCACACACACAAACAGAGAGACAGGGAGAGAAACCTGGAGTCTACACAAGACCTTCTGAGGCCTTCGTGTGGGTGGTCTGTTTGTGCTGAGAGGCTCAGGGGACCAAGCCGATAAACACACAGTTGAAACTTTGCTTACTGTAGGTCATGCTATTACTGCTTCTTTTTAATAGTTCTGCAGGCATTAAAAAAAAAACCAAAAGAAAACGTGGTTCTCCTTTTTTGGGACAACAGTATTTCATTGAGAAAAGAGAGAAAACACCGGTCCCAATTAGTGCTTTGCTCAGCTCCTGGTTCCAGAGGGACCCCGCTTGTTGAACTGGACAGACTGGGAATAATGTACCAGATAAAAATTTCTAGCGAGAGAGGATATCATCTCTCAGACAGCATCTTTCAGATGACTGCCTGTCCCACATTAACCCTCCACAGGTGCCCACAGAAAGGTGACCCATATGGTGGAATTGAGGATGTACACAAATGAGGATGTACAATGGTGAAAAAAAACAATGTTGTTGCCCATCTCATCACATTTTAGACTGCAGGGAATGCGGACACAATGACTTTGATTTGGGGGAAGTAACATAATGACAAGTAACTTCATAAATTTTTACTGTAATGAATAATGTTGATGGTACTAAAACATTGTTTGGCAAGGTATCTGGGGTCATTGTTGAATTTTAACTATTGTTTTGTGCCTTCAAGCTGGAACCGATTTATAGCAACTTTATCCCGGCTTTCAAGGTGAGATATTTAAGGAGTGGTTTTAGCAATTTCACACCCCTATGAGTTTCCATGGCTGAGTGGAGATTCGAACCCCAGTCTCCAGAGTCCTAAACCAGCACAGAACAACAACAACAAGCCCCTTACATCCAGCAGTAACTTGATGAACCTGCTTTTGATCCCACAGCAGGATTTCCTCAGCCATGCTATAAGGCTTGCAAATTAAGCCTGTGCTTGCCTTTCAATGGCCAATCAGAAAACAAAGGATACTAAGTGTGAGATTCATAAGTGTGGGGCATAATGCAAGAAGAAGAAGAAGAAGGAGAAGTAGTTTTGGTTAAAACTTGTATCTGTTGTATAATACCAGTCAATGTTTTTTGTCTGGTCCTTAGATACCACATCTTTCTCTCCACCCTACCTTGCCAGGTTGATACCTGCTTGAAAGGTGGTGGGTTTTAAATCAGGTAATTGCTATGAGTGGAAAAGAAGACTGCTACCTCCATATCCAGCTGCATAATCTTGCAGATCCAAATTATGTTGCTTTAACATACAGAAAAAGACAATAGAGATCCAGTAATAGATCTGCTGGCTCTCAGTTTTTTTTAAAAAGTACAAAGAACAGATAAAGCTTTAGCCCTACAGATACTATTGAACTACAACTCCCATAGTGAGGAATGCTGGGAGTGTCCGTCCAGCAACATCTGACATGCTGAATTCTGCCCACCCTTGCCTTAGTTGGATGCTCAGGAATGAGCATTAACAGTGAGAGGATCTGCCCTACAGGTTTCAACAACAACCTTCCTTGAAGGGAAACTACATCTCTTATCTTGGTAGCAACAAGTAAAACAGTTTATCTGAAGGATATTGCATGGTAGGCACAGACTCAGCGCAGACAATTCATTCTTGCCTGTCTCTAGACTGTAGCCTACTTGTGGATGCTTGTTTACCCCTCTATCTTTCTCTGTGTCTGAACACCTTATTTTTGCCTTTGGCTCTACCCACCATGCCTGGCTGTGCACACTGTTGCTGTGCCTTCCACCTCGCCAACTGCAGTGGGCACCAGTTACCCACTGGACGTAGTGGTAAATTTGGAAGTGCCGATGCTTATCATGGACCAGTCCCCTCTCACAGGAGAGTCCAAAATGTAGACAGCTGGACTGGTCTGTATCAGCCAATAAGGACCAGGTCTTCTGCAAAACTCATTCAAGAGCAAACCACACTTAAACACTCTTTCCGTTACAACAGAGATGTCTTGTATATAGAGAGATGGGCACGAACCGGAAAACCATTGGTTGATGATGGTTTGTGGTTCAGGGCTACCCACGAACCGCTTCACAGTTTGTTTTTTGGGTTCGTGCCAGGGGTGGGGAACCTGATAGGTGGATGCATGCACACAGGCAGCAGGCCCGACTTCTGTGCAAGGAGCCCGGCCTGCTGCTTCTCAGGACGGCGGTGGCAGCAGTGAAGGAGGTGGAGGCTTCAAGACAACGTAGGGAGGTGATGGGGCGGGGGGAGGGGAGAGCGTCCCGTTTTGCCAAAGCAAAACGAAGTGCCGAGGGGAAAAACGTTCGGTACTTTGTTTCATTTTGACAAAACAGGATCCCCGAACCCAACCCTGAACCGAACCCCAAACCAGCCCAGTTCGCGGTTCGGTTCGTGCCCATCTCTAGTCATGTAGCAATTTACTGTTCCTGGGAAAATCCATTCCTCTCCCAGCAACTGTGAAGATTGCAGCCAAGCTCTGAGAAAGAAGGGGAGCCTCAGGACAGTGGCAGATAATGCCAGAGGTCTGGCCACTCAGAAGGTCCTGGAGCTTTGATCCTGTGATCCTGCGCTCCACTACATTTCTGCGGTTGCCGTTATTACGCACAAACAGTTTGACTGGGAGATCTTAGATTTCCTTATTTTTAAAATTTCTTTTCCTGAGTACCACCCTAGGAGTTTGTGTCCATGCTTTTTGGGTGGGGATGCGCGCGCCTCTAGCTCATTGGTCTTGATTCCCTCCCCACCACTTGTGACATCCTTCGTTCCCTTAGCTCTCCTTCCCCTGTCTTGTCCAACTCCTGCCCTGACACTTTGGAGCTGATTCATGTTCTCGTCATGTCCCGAGCATGCCTGCACTGTTGCCCCCTCCAGCCCTCCTCCTCCTCCTCCTGGATGTGAGAGATTCCAGGAGATGGATATCTTGAAATAAACAGCAGGCAGGCGCCATTTGCCCGCTCGGCAGCCTGAGCTGAGCAGAAGGAAGGGCTTACGTTCCTTCATTATACTTTATGCGGCCATAAATAATATTCCATAAAGAGCAAATTCAGATTTTTTAAAAAGCAAAGTGCTCAGGGCACATTTCCCCTTTCTTTCTTTCTCTCTTTCCCCAATGCCTTCCCAAAGTGTTTTTTTTTTTTTTTAGACACTAAGTTCCTATGAGTCTGTGCTTGCAATTCTTGGCAATTGCTGCCCTCAGCTAACATTAAAAAAAGAGAGAGAAGCAGTGTAAATGTGTTAATTACTGATGGCTTGAAAAACAAAACAAAGTAGGGGAACCTGTGCTTAAACGCCATAAGCAGGCCTCTCTGGTGTACGAAGTTCTTCCTGTTAAATGCAAATGGAAGCATCCATCAGTTCCCTCCAGGTGCAGTTGCTCGGGAGGGAAGGTCTTCATCTAAGACGTGAAAAAGGAACTGTGCTTGTTTTGGGACACAAGACATCCTTAGCTCCCAAGAATCCTGCTGCTGCTTGCAAAAAACAAAGTGAGCAACTTTCCAGCCTTCATGAACTCTAGCGGATTTGCTCATAGTTCATTTTATTTGGGGACCTTTTGGACTCTGAGGGGGGAGAAATGTTCCCCGTCTCCCATGGTAGCTCACCAAAAAAATTTAAAAAAAAAAAGGGGGGGGGGGAGCAAAACAACAAAACTGCCTTGAATAAATGACACACCACCCAACAAATTAAAAATACATCTGTTGTGTTAAAATACATCAGCCAGTAAAGTAGGCAGCAAGAAGAAATAAAAGCAGTTATTAAAAATATTGGATGAAAAGTGTCATTTTTCCCTCCTCCTAAATTCCTTTTAACACCAAGAATGGAGGGGGGGGGGGAGAGAGAGATCTGGTGGATTTTACCAGCCTAAAAGTGGAATTTAGGGTTGCCAGACCAGCAGTATCCCCCCTCCCAAGTTTTCAGAGCCAAAGGGCTTGTTCTATCGTTTTGGGTGTGCAATAGTTTGGGCTACAAAGGGTCTGTTGAGGTGTGTGTGTGTGTGGGGGGGGAGTGATGTGCTCCCCCCCTTCGGTATGTTCCTCCTATCTGAACAGCAAATGACTCCTTGTAGCCCAGTCAGCTGCCAACCAAGTGCTTCCCCCATCATCTGCGGAGGGGAAGAACAGCAACCAAATAGCTCCGGGAGACCTCTGGTGGCCCATTTGTATGGCCAATATTTTGGCATGATGGGGACGCTTGCAGCAATGAGAGGAGAATTTTCTCCATCATGCCCTTGCTTTTCAGTGCGCATGGTGGTTGGAGAATCTGGCCAGCTATGGTTGGAAACCGAACGCTGGACTTAACAGACAAACCAAACAATGGACTTGATCCAGTCCAATAAGACACATCCATCCAAAGATAAGCAGGATGTTGAGTCATAGTGAAGAGAATGCCTCAAACTCCTCTAAGCCATTATGGACAATTAGTTACCATCACAACATAAATTAAGGGCTTGTTCTGATTTACCGTTTTGGGTGTTCGATGGATTGGGCTACAAAGGCTATATATATGGAATGTGTGTGTGTGTGTGTGTGTGTGGTATTATATTTTTTAAATATTTTTTTAAAAAAATTATTTAAAAACCTTCCTATTGAAATTTCATTGCATATACCTTTTAAAAAGAGAATTTTAACTAAAAAGGTTGTTGTGGCAGCTTGAAGACTAACAAATTTTTATCTGGCATAAGGTTTTGCGTTGTGTGGCCCACTCCTTCGTATGGCAATAAAACACGTCTGTCTTTTATGGTGCGGCAGGACTTCTTGTTTTTGCTGCAACAGAGTAACATCGCTTCTTCTGGAGAGAATTTTAAGAGTATGCTCTAGACACCTCCAATGTTTGCTTTTTCTGAATGGACTTCCATGGAAATAACCCTTTTCCTCGACCAGGTACAAGGTCACTTTGTACAGCTTCCACCCCAAGGAAGACTTCTGTTCAAAACACGTAGAACCTTCATTCTTAAGAGCAGAAATGATTCACCATCCTCTGTAGCTTTTGTTCTTTTGTTAATTAGATTTTGTGGGCAGGGAACCTGTTTGTTTTAATTTCTGTTGCAGAGCACGTAGTATATTTCAGGCAATTATATATATTCACTGAGTGATGAGGCACAGGATAACATTAACAAAAGTCTTGGGAGGAAAGGGCCACGTGTGTTTCCCTTGCTCATTTCGAATCACTCACATTAAGCAAGCAACTGAAGGCAACTCCAAAGGAGAACACTGTGCCCCAAGCAAAGCTGACTAGTTTATGCAACAAATTGAATCAAATGGCAGTTTTGGTGGCATTCGCTATGCAAGGCTGTAGGTACTTGTGTGCTGGGCTGGTGGTGCAGGAGGCACCTTTGATGCCCTCTCAGGAAAACATGCTCTCTGCCTGAGCTTGACATTGTTCTGTTTTTGGATTATAACTCCTAGAGTCTTTCGGCCAGCATTCCGGGTGTTATGGTCCAAAAACATAATGTTTCCAAGCTCTGCTTTCCGCATATGGAAAGCCAAAGTATCAAGGAGAAGAATTCAGCGTTGCCTTCTCCCTAACTTATAAAGCCCTAAACGGCTTGGGCCCTGGATACCTGAAGGACCGCCTCCTTCCATATGAGCCTACCCTACCCGGCAGTTAAGATCTAGCCAGGGGGCCCTTTTGAAAGAGCCGTCCCTCAAGGAGGTAAGAGGGATGGCTTGTAGACAAAGGGCCTTTTCGGCAGCTGCCCCCAGACTATGGAATGCCCTCCCGACTGAGATTCGTCTGGCGCCGACGCTGATGACATTTCGGCGCCAGGTCAAAACCTTCCTGTTCCAGAAGGCTTTTAATTGAAATAATATCAACTGTGGGTCCTGATGGCAATTTTTAGAGTATCTATTTTAATTGTATTTTAATTGTTTTATCTTGTTATTGTATTTTTATTGTATTTTAATTGTTGTAAGCCGCCCAGAAACCTTTGGGTAGAGTGGGCGGCATATAAGTTAAATAAATAAATAAATAAATAAACTTTCTGGGTTTCTATATCCAAGATTAATAGCTAGTTTAGTATGAATCTACCGTACAAACATGCAACCCAGCCCTCAGCCTGAGTTGGCGCCGTCCAGTGAAAAGCCCGACCATGATTCCGTGGACTGTCCCCTCACTTCTTCCCGTTAGCTTCATCTGTACAGGTTTCAGATGAATCCTCATCATGCATTAAAAGCAGAGCTGAGTATGTCCCAGGAATGTGCCAGGAGTGCCATCCTCCCTCTTGGGCACTCCTGACATTCCAAGAACATCTCCCCCACCATCAGCACGTCAGGGGACTGGGAGGAGGGGCCCAATACCAAAGATGGGAAATGCTTGCTTTTGGATTGTCAGCCCCAGAATCCTTCAGCCGGCATGCCCATGTCCAAAAAATCCTTAACATTTCCTATCTCTGGATTCTTGAAAACAACTCCTTGGGTTGGGCAACGTGATGCGTTCCAGGTCTTGTTATCTGCTGTCAGGTTGCATCCGACTTACGGCAACTCTAACTTCAGCCCTAGTCCATCACTCTTTCCACTGCAGCACACTAGCTTTCAGAGTTATCAATGAACAAACATGATAACAACATACTGCATTTCAGAGATATCTCAAGATTTTTGCCTATGATAGCCACCTCAGTGTGGTCTTTGGTACAGATTGCCTCTAGCATATAACAGAATTAGAAGTCTTTCTGCTATAACCTTCTGTCACCTTTTAACTCCATCTGGTGCTGGAGCTGACAGAGTCTTTCCCCCATTCTCCTCACACACATCTAAACCACGAGCAAAACCCATCAGCCAAATAATCGTCGTTGGGTGTTTTTTTTTTAAAGACGAAACCACAGCTTTTTATGGCTTCACCTTTGAAAAATTTACTACGGCCCAACTTGGATTTCTAGATTTTGTCCGCTCCTGTATTTCTTTCTTGAGGGCCCTGGCAATTCCAAGGGCAAGTATTTTGCTTGTCGTGCTGCCAATCAAAATATTTGAAGGAAATGTTTATTTTCTTCTCGAAATCGCACCAGCTGCTGCCTTGACTGAATAAGCCCATTTAGAGGGAAGAATTTAACCATTGTGAGAGCGAACCAAGCGCCTGCACACCCCAAACATCTGACCCGATCTATCAACGGAAATGGCAGCACTTTGGATCAGGGGACTAGGAAACTAGGAATGTGTGTTCAACCAGAGGTCATCATCCCACCTCGCATAGTACTGCTGCCTCTTGGGGCTAAGCACTCTTTCCCTCTGCCTTAGAGGGCTCCATGACATCAAAAAAAAGAGGAGTCTCCCATTTCGCAAGTTGCCCACATTTTCCTGCTCCTATTGGTGTCTTTCGTACAGCCCCCTGCTCTGCCTGTGCTTTAGAGCTGAACAAGACACAATTATATTTTCAAGCTTCTCAGCAGCCTCTCTCTGGTTTAAACAACCAAATCCAACCAAAGGTCGCTTCTATTTTCATAGCAGCCTTGGCTGGGAATCTAGGTCCAGACCTGACTGCATGAATCACAAGAAGCAAAGGTTCAGAAAGAGCTAAAATTTGTTGCGGACTGCCCTAGGTGGTCACACAGACATCACCAACAAGGAACCCAAACAATGATTCAGATTTCCATAAACTGCACATGCCGATTTACAGGGACAGAGATAAAATGTGAAGGGTTGCTTATAGTTGAACCAGAGTTACAGTGCATCTCACTCAAGGAGAGAAGACTCGCATCAGCCAGTTTGTGTGCCTGCTGAGTCCTGTGTCCAGGCATTCACTGTAGCTTTCAAAGCCATTGTGCGCTCTCCCTCTCTCCCTCTCTCTGTGGTTCTTTATGGTTAGAACAAACATAAACCTTTCAGTGGGAGGACACCTTCAAGAGAATGAGTGTGCCCTGGCTGTTTTTCAAGCAGAGGACCTTCCTCTTTAAAACAGGATGTGGCCACCTCACCCACCCTCCAGACTCGAATTAAAATGCATGGGAGGGAGAAAGAAGTCAGTGCTGACAGGCATGCTCTGCATCAGGGCCAGTGCTGTCATTGGGCAGAGTGGGCCAACTGCCCTGCAGCAGATGGTGTCCGGGTTGTTTCTTCCTGAAATGTCTGTTCCCACTTTCACAAAAGGCAAAACTGTATTTATATCATGTGACCCTCTGAACTAGCCTGCTGGAGGAGGGTATTTTCCTACTGTCAGGGCTGGACTAGGGTCCAGGGGCCAGTCACATCAGGTCCTGCATGTACAGGGAGGAGACGGCGTTGCTGTGCCCTTCCGCTTGGGCAGCACCATGTTTTCACTGGTCCTGAAGCAGACCCTGGGTCAAATATTTGACATTTACCTTAGAGATCCTGGGGAGAAGATGGTACTGGCATGGGGGTCCACAGAGGAACGTGGGGGCCTTGACCCAACAGAATCCTAGATTTATTTACTAATTTAGTACACACACACACACAGTGCTGCAGTGGCACACAGTAGGCACATGAATTAAACTAGCATCTTCACCCTCCACTCCCACCCCACTCCCAAGAAAATTCATGCAGACACTGCTGGACTAGCTATACTGATGATTTTGGTCTGAATAAGGTAGATTTGTAAAGGATATTTTTTTTCTTGGGGAAATGGAAGCTGAGTTTCTTCATCATAAACATACACATCTAAAACTCACAAACCAGTGTGGTAGACACTGTTGTGGATTTAGACTAAGAAGAGCAGGGTTCCAAACCTTGCTTAGCTATCAAACATCTGGGAAAATGTTACTTGGGGGGGGGCTGTATATGCTATGTGCTGTCAAGTTGTATTTGATTTATAGTAACTCCAATAAAGCTTTCAAGGTAAATGAGCTATTTAAGGAGTGCACTTATCAGTTCCACATCTCTAATGAGTTTCCATATCCGAGCAGGGATTCGAACCCTGGTCCCCTGAGTCCTAATCTGCCAATTGGTCCACTGCACCATACTAGGCATGAGGACCACAGTGGCTACAGCACCAAAACAACTTTTCTAAGTGCCAGCCGTGACGAAGCTTGCTAGCTGGTTGGCAGATCAAGGCATACCACATCCTTCAAAGGCAACGGAATGAAGATGTGGACATGCATTGTATTATCTGAGAGCAGATGTTTTCTTTCCTTCCTTCCTTTGGAATGCTGCAGTGTGTTAAAGTTTAAAACCCACTCAGCTAGCAAAGTAGAAGCCCAGGAAGTAATAAGGTGGTATAGAACCTGCTGTGCTTGCTTTTGACTTCCAGGCAGGTATTTTGTTTTGACTTACTACGGGAGGAACATTCAAAATAGTATCTCCCCCACCTGGAGTACAGGGAGGGGGCACCGAAAGAGTCTCTGCTCGCCATTGAAATCTTTGCTCCTCTCAGCCTTGCACATGAGAACAGGAACGGCAACATTCTTCCCCTCGACGGCAAGGATCATGGGCCATTTCCTGGCACTCTTGGCAAACTTTATGCACTGGCAAGAATAAAATTTTGTACAAAATTGGCTGATTTTGTGCAAAAGTTTTCAATTCTCAGAATTGCTCAGACTGCCCCAAATTAAGAAGGCTGATGCATTGTTTAAGAATGAATGGCACTGGACAGGTTGTCCACATCTTGTTTAACAATCCACCAATCTTTCTCCATATGTGCTTTGCTTCTTATAAGGACCATACACTAGAGGTATCTTACATAAATTAAACTTGGGGGAGGGGAGAAGGACTCTTTGTCTTACTCTTGGGTGGAGGCACACAATTTTGTGGGGCCTTAAAATTCCAAATGGAGGTATTGCCTTACCTGGATTAAATCAAACCTGAACTATCTCTGGAGGCAAAAATGTTGAAACTGTGTCTGTCCTACTTTGGGCACATCATGAGAAGGCAAGATTCTCTGGAAAAGACAATAATGCGGGGAAAAGAAGAAGGCAGCAGGAAAAGAGGAAGACCACATAAGAGATGGACTGACTCCTTAAAGAACCATCAAGCGGGGCTATTGAGGACAGGACATTTTGGAGATTGTTCATTCACGGGGTTGGCATAAGACCTGCTGGCACATAACAAGATAATTTAAATGGATGGAAACAACAATGATTATTCTTACCATCTCTCTTCTTTGCTACCACATTCAGCTGGGCAATAGATGAGAGAGAACCATTCATGCATTCCTAGCCTATTTATTTGATTTGTAATATAAATTATGACGGTCGATGGGATAATCACAACACTCTCTCTACCTCTTTGTGTCTGTCTAGATACATGCACACTTGTGTGTTTGTATCTGGGATTTAAAAAGCTGCCCACTTGCTTTTCTCCCACATTTCAGCATTTTAAACCTTTTCCCATATCAAGTATGTGGGTTCATCACACTTTATCAAGTACAACTGTCATGACTCTCTGCTATTCTACACTCTGCTCTGTAAGACCGGAAGGGAAGGCATGGGATCAGAGAAGCTTGTTTTACCAGTAACCTATTATTTCAGGAATGGAAATACCAGGGGGGGAAAGTCTGTCATTTCTTTCCTAAATGGAAATCTCTGTTCTAGGCCCAAAACATTAAATGATGGGACAGCAAGACAGATGA
Organism: Intellagama lesueurii; assembly: GCA_037013535.1. Taxonomy (NCBI): domain Eukaryota; kingdom Metazoa; phylum Chordata; class Lepidosauria; order Squamata; family Agamidae; genus Intellagama; species Intellagama lesueurii. Next base: position 13,879,347 of record JBAJHW010000009.1, on the reverse strand, counting down.
AATCTAGCAATTCATTCATTCTTATTGGTTTGCTTTTCTGGGATTATCTAGGGTGGCTGACGAGATAAATGTAAAAGTGTATGTGTATATCTTCTGGGAAGGGAAATTCGGTCAGTTTTATTTGCTTCCACATTTGAACTTTTCAAACCTTATGTTCGGTCTGTCTCAGATACGTTGTGTGCTTTGAAGAAATTTGGCAAATCCTTTTTAAAAAATGAACTGAAATGAACTTAGCCCCTGTTTGCAGTGGCCAAATTCAACAGATACAACTGTTCCTGTTGTCAAGATGTCTGTGTTCTTCCTGCTATGTAGCTGTTGATTGTGAATAGCTTCTTGGAGGAGAAGGGGAGGTGGCCTTAATTTAGTACCACAAACACCCAGACATAAAAGTTAATCATCGTCAGCAGCAGCATCTTAGAACTGCAGAGCTGGAAGTGACCTTATGGATCATCATGGAGTCCAGTCCTTGTCAAGAAGGCACAGTGAGGAATTGAACTCCCAACCCAGAGGCCTAAACCACTGAGCTATCCAGAGTTAAGTTCTTAAAGCTCTCACTGGATGAATCTGTCGATTTCAGTTTGTTCTTCATTCCATTTTTTTAAAAAATTCAAACTCTCTCCATATTAAATATGGAGAAATTTCAGAATTTCAGTAAACTTAATCTTAAGAGAATTTCTCAAAATGCTCACCCACCTCTACTCTTTATATGCACATGTTTATGTCTACAGGTCTCTGTTTCTCTCTCTCCCTCTCTGGGACTGCATAATATCTTTGTAGCTATACAAAACCACTGCCCATTTCATCCCTTTAGGAGGCAATCGTATTTTCTAGAGAAGCACCTTTGAATTTATCAGATCCTTTGGTTTTTAAAAAGATAGGATTTTTAAAAATCATACTAATGGTGCCTTTGAGGACAATGCAAATGGCACAACATTTCGCAGTTTGACTTCTTAATTTGCAGCGGTTCACTGCAAGTTATGACATTTATGTCTCACCCTTATAAAATAATGATAAGATTTTGGCCAAACGAGGAAACATCATTTTATGATCAACTGCTTATGAAAGATGCCATTGCTGGAGATGCAGTCTTCCTTTTTCCTCATTTGAGGATGATGTTCACACTTCCCTCATCTGCCTTTTCTGTATCTTTTCCCATTTGTCATCATGCCTGTTAGATCAGGAGCTAGCAAGTAAGAATTGTCTTAACTTTTAATATCAAGCACACCACTTGGAAAACTGTGAACAACTTATAAATGATGATGATAAAACGGGTTGGAATTTGAAATGTCTTTATTACATTAAAATTCTATTTCAATTCTGTAATCTGCCTACAGAGGACACTGTCTCGAGGAGGACGACACAAATTTTTAATTAAAAGAAGAGTAAAAGTTGGCTGGTCATTTTTAGTTTCTACAAAAGGCCTTTTTCTGGCTTCCAAAATTGTGGTTGGGGAGGAGGATTAACGGTAGAGAGTAAATCATGCCTCCCAGAAGCTTCAGATTGGTATGATTTGACATTTCGGGGACTCTGGTTTTTTTTATTATTTATTTATTTATTTTATCTGGCTTCTACCCCGCCCATCTAGACCAAAGGTAGATACAGGGGATGAGGGAGGGCCAACCCTTAAGCAGCCCCATCTGGTCTGGATCTCTGAAAGAGGACACCTTCAAGCAGATGGCCATCCTATGTAAAACAGGACACATTAAATAGGAGATTCTCCTGCCATTTTCCGAACAGTCTGTGCAGTACCTGGCCAGCGCACTGTCAGATTTAACAGCAAAGGACAGCCGACGGACATCCAGAATCTTTATTCTTTGAGAGGGTTACAGGAGTGAAGGAAACAGAAGGACAGTGTCAGCATCTTTCCAGAATTGCATGTCCCAGGCCTCTTTGGGGAAAGCCACAAGTCATTTGCCAAAGAATTTGCAAAATTCCTCAGTAGCCCAGATGGGATTTCAAAGCAAGGCAAGGGGGCAGTTAAGGCTGCCAGCCCATCACCCTGCTTTTCCACGCCCATTTGAAATGCACCTGTCTGCATGACTGAAGATGGAAGAAGCTGAAACATTTACTCAACTGTGTTAAAACAACCTCTAATTTTTTTTATTTATTTAAAGAGAGAGAGAGAGAGAAGGAGAGAGACTTTTATACATGGTAGGGAATTCAGTCTTTTGACTGAGAAATCTTATGTAGCACTAACCATAACAAAGATCAACAGGCCTAGAGAAAATCTAAGTAGATGTAGAAAACGACAACAACAACAACAACAGAGTGCCAGTGGGGTGTAGTAGACAGAGGGTTGGAGGACTCTGGAAACCTCCTTGTGGAGTAGAGAGGCTCACCTTCACATCTTCATTACCTCCAACTGCCTAGGTTATGTTGAGAAGCCCACCTGCAAGAACCCCTACAGGCTGGTGCCTCTAAAGTCCCAATGGCAATGGATCCACTGAGCTTTAGTCTGAATTTTACCAGACCCTTCCAAGGTGATGAACCTTATCCCCTCAAAGAGGTTCAGCACCCTGGAGAGCTGCTTTAAAGTTCAGACTAAAACACAGAGTGGACTCATTGTTCCCATAACATCTTTAGCTTCCACTCTCAAGAGGCTCCCTTGCTCGTAAGTTATTTCATGCTTAAGAGGTTCTGTAGCATCAAACCACATATATGAATTCTAACAAATACTTGAATATTTACTACTAATACTGTTATTATTATTATACTTCCTATTTATCAACATTGCTAGCGCTTGGGGGGGGGGTGAACCAAAGGGTCGAGAATAAGAAATCAAGTCCTAAAAATCTAAAGGTGATGTGACATGTTTGCAACATCACTGATTTTTGGATTTCAGGAAGCCAATCAGCAACTATTGGCAATTGTTTTAAATTGGAAGCCAAAGATTTTGGAATAACTCCAGTTGTGGAAGCTAGTATGGGGAGGTGGATGACCTGCTCTTGCTTCCAAATTACTCTAATGTCATGCCTTTTGGTACTATTTTTGTACTTTCTGTTCTTTTGAAGTTGCGTATTGATGGAATTCAAGATGCTTAACCAGAAGTATAATAAATTTAATGATCTCTCATTATCTGAAGCCCTAAGCAGTAACATATTTAAGATATGCATAAATCCAGGCCGCTGAAGTTTCTATCATGTTTGGTTTAAAGACACACACACGTGCACTCACACTCACACACACACACAACCTTTTCAGTGTTCTTGGAGCACTGTTATACATTGGTGCTGCAGTGAGCTGATTTTTACTAAATGTATATTTTGCTGCTGGTTTTATGTTGCATTAAATGTTGTGGTATGTTAGTTTTTATGGCTTTATAATCCTAATTTGCTCTGCAGAGTACTTATGTTAATGACACTGGCACAGGAATATTGCAAACAGATAAATGAATAAATAGGTGGTTGCGCATAGCACCCAAGTAATTTGATTCGCCTGGGTTATTAATGGCTGTGAACCAGGGTGTGTATTGCTTTCAGTGTCAAAGACAACTGTTCTTGTCAACATCAGTTGGGAGGAGACACAACTGGGAGGATGCTGGTGTGCTCAGGTCTCCTGTACTGCTCATGAGCTTTCCAAAGGCATCTGCTTAGAAACTGCGGGAAACAGTGTGCCAGACCAGATGGCCTTTGGTCTGATCCATCATAAATATGGCCATGTCAAATAATTAATTAATTAATAATGGCCAGAATCCTATTGCTGATTAATACTTGTATAAGATAAATCATGTAAGTCTTAGAGGCAAATTGCTGCCCCTTAATGAGGTGCTGGTTGCATTCTTGGCCATGAAGAAAATAACAGGCCCTGACATGCAACCAGACCCAAAACACAACCAGCAACTTGTTAATGAGGGGCAATTAGCTCCCGAGACATCTGTGATTTCCCTTACACAAGAATAATCAGCAATAAGATTCCAGCCAGTGAATTTTGCAAGATCTTTTTTCACCTACGCAAAGAAACATACGATAACTGTATAACTAAAAAAAAGGAAAACTCCCAATATTTGTATGTTTGTTTTAAAAAAAGCTTGTTAAAACCTACAGCCAAACCAACAATGTAACCAATCCCGAAAGCTTCTCTTAACAAGAAGGCGGCACGCTAAGGAGGGATCCATTTTTTTCCCTTCCTATCTGTTTGCGTCTTTTTCAATTTCTGGGTTCGTTATGTCCTTCTGAACAATCACCCTGTCCTTCTGTGCTTGCTCTATGAATATTCTTTACTTCTCTAAGGGAAAGCATTGTGCAGAGACTGTGCAAATCAACAGCCTAAATGAACAAGAATGTAGTGAGTATTCTGCATGTCTTTCATTCAACTATAAGCCTGTTTTATCTTATTTTCTGCAAAATGACTGCAGAGGGAAAGGATGGATTAACGCTGTATTTGTTTTCCTCTAGAATACACACTGTTGTACTCATCTACTCTTAAATATGCAAGTTTGTACAGATTTTGTGAGCTGAACTGCATTACAATATTTGGAGATATACAAAAGGGAGTTGGTGCCTTAATATTAGACCAATGTCTTTAAGAATGCAGACGGAGCAAAATTCTCCGCCAGCTGTGTATTGCTGAAGTTTGTAAAGCTAACTGGGGGAGGACTAGAAGCGCTTACCAAAAGATGGAGTCCCAGAATCTGAACACTGCAAATGAGAAAACCCATGCCTATCCATCAAACACATTTCAGAAGGTGATGGGACATAGAAGAGAGCAACCCAGAAATCCTTCAGAATGTCATGCAATGTCATGGATAATGGACACGGAACATACCAAGTGAAAGCAAAGTAGGCAAACCATCTTGACATTCTTCCTTCGGAAAAGCTAAATACAATATGCAGAAATTACTTTCTATTCATGCTTGCTTAGTTTCCTTTGGAAAACCGTTTCACAGCGGCCCAACTGAACCAGACGTCTTGCATCATTAAGGAATGGTTACCAAGGGAGAAAAAAGCTGGCATTTGCAGGCCAACAACTTCTGGAGAACCAAATATGGCCCACCTCTCCCTCAGGTGTCATTTTGCTTACGCCTAAATATGGCCCCAGCTGCATTTGAAAGCCCTCTATCATCTTCTTCTGAGTGGGGTATCTGCCATCTTCCCCCAAAGCCCTGCCTTAACACATCACCGAGCAATGTCACCATAATGGCCCAAATCCTATTGCAGGCGTAACATTCATGATGTGACTTTAGGCAGCAAATTGCTACGCATTACAAAGTCAGGGTAGACATTATTCATTGCAAATTGAGTCATGGTACGCTACAGACAGAATCTTAAAAAGCAGAGACATCACTTTGCCGACAAAGGTCCGCATAGTCAAAGCTATGGTTTTTCCAGTTGCGATGTATGGAAGTGAGAGCTGGACCATAAAGAAGGCTGACCGCCGAAGAATTGATGCTTTTGAATTGTGGTGCTGGAGGAGGCTCTTGAGAGTCCCCTGGACTGCAAAGAGAACAAACCTATCCGTTCTGAAGGAAATCAACCCTGAGTGCTCCCTGGAAGGACAGATCCTGAAGCTGAGGCTCCAATACTTTGGCCATCTCATGAGAAGAGAAGACTCCCTGGAAAAGACCCTAATGTTGGGAAAATGTGAAGGCAAGAGGAGAAGGGGACGACAGAGGACGAGATGGCTGGACAGTGTCATCAAAGCTACCAACATGAATTTGACCCAACTCCGGGAGGCAGTGGAAGACAGGAGGGCCTGGCGTGCTCTGGTCGATGGGGTCACGAAGAGTCGGACACGACTGAACGACTAAACAACAACGCTACAGATAGTGTCCACACTGACTTTGTAACTTCCACAGTTTGTCTCCAGAATTTATGCCATTGTTGTTATGCTCATGAGTCTAAGTAACTGGATTTCAGTCAATGGATCCAGTCGTGTTTATTATTAAATACCAAATACCTGGTAGAGCAAACACACCCAGGTGGTTCAGTCCAGCCAGCCTATGTATGTTGCTGTTGAACCGGAATTTGGAAGTAATGTTAATTGTAATGTGTTACAGTTTGGGTAGAGATGGAAAATATCTCCTTTTGTCCTGTATTTCCCAGAATTCCCTGCTGGCTATTGGAGCCTAAGTGCTATAGCACTAAATTTGAATGTCTCAGTTTCTGGGTAGCAATGTCACTGACATTGCATTCTTGCTTTTTATTTTATTTTATTTCTTGCACAATGAGTACAATTTACCAATTAGCCCTAAAATACTGCTTTTGCTGTCTCATTTGGGGGATTTTTCTTTTTTGGTCATTTCTGCATTTGCAAGTGTATTGCTTGTCAAAAATCAGTTTAAAAGGCTCAAAAGTCATTTTCTTTAAATAAGGAGTACACTGCTAGTAATCTGTAATAAAGAGGCAAGGCTTTTACAAGCAAGAAGCAAGGTTTTGGAAGGTAGGGTTCCAAGATCTGACTAGAAACCAGCTCTCACTGGGCTCCTGTTATAGCAACAGGACAGACTGCTGGCTTCTGTGAGGGGATCCAACCTGATTACCTTGAATCTGGCTCTGTGTCTGCGCCCCAAAGTGTCCGGGAGTGCTGATGGATCCTCGGGGGTTGGGGGTCGTGGGGTTGACTCTCATTGAGTGTCGGAGGCGTTCCAGTTGATCGGGAAAGGATTTGGCTTGCTCTTCAAGTTTCTGCCTGTGCCCTGAAACGTAAGCAAGATAAACAGATACATCAACCAACAAGCCAGCAAACAAGAAAACAAGCTACATATTGAATCCTTGTTTGTTATCCCAAAGGCTTTGTACTCATTGGCCTAAACATCCAAAGCTGAAAGAGACCACAGCTACTCTTGATGAAGGGACTGGGTAGAAAACTAAATGTTTTTCCTTCCTAAATGTCCAGAAAGGACAAAGAGAAGGCTGTGTGCTCCCCAAGATTACACAAATGTAAGAGTGGGAGATACCTTTTATTGGACCACTAAAAATCAAAAAAACTGCAAGCTTTCGTGGCTAAAATTCCACTTCTTTGGGCTTAGCGCAACTCCCCCATGGATAGTGCAGAAATATTGTAGAGAAAAGTCCAGAAATTGACGATACATGTCTCTGAGAGGTGATGTACGTCCGCTTAATGGCATCTTACTTATATAGTCCAGAAAGGACCAACAGTGTATCCCCTTCTCACACACGCCCATCCTTAGGACTGCCAGACAAGATGCAGAATCGCATAACATGAGTATGTGCAAATTTACAAATTTAGACACACTTTTTGAAGTGTGCATTATGATTAATATGCAAACACCACATGGCTCACCATGGGAGTGGGGTGGGGACTGTGACCAGATATGAAAGACATGCCTCATCAGCATTTTGGAGAAGTTCCTTTTCTGGATTACTGCTCTCAGAACCCCACAGCCACGGTACTGTGGGATTTGTAGTTCAAGAAGAAAAAAAGCTCTGCTTATTAAGGTCTAATGGTTGATGGGGAGCTACAAGGAACCAGCATTCTCTTCTTAAGGTTCTAAACTGGACTTTGAATAAGGCTACCCTTCGAACGTAAAACACATTCAAATAAAGGACTCTACTCTTTCTTAAGCAGAACACATGGCTGCCCTACCATAACAAACACAGGCCCATGGACACAGAAGCCAAGGGTGGGGATCAAGGGTCTGACACAGACAGCAGTGCCAAATCCCATCTAGAATGCTGCCAGCCCTGTTCTGCTGCATGAATGACAGTGCAGTGGCAAATTTGGAAGGACCATCCATCCATCATGACAATCCCTCCCCACCGGCACACGGTAAAGAGAGTCCCAGATCACCGACATCCCTGTTGATCCATATCAAGAAACCAGTTGGAGCACTTTTGATTTTCAGCCAGTGTGGGTCTTTCGTAGCACTAATTCAAGACTGAGCCATCCTAAAATATTTTGAAGCATGAAGGAGCTCGCTCATAATATATTGTTGCTAGGAAAAATTACCATCCTCAAGGCCCGTAGCTGACTTTAGAGGAAACAAGGGAGCCCGGACGGAGGAGAAATGACATAAAATTCTCCTAATCAACAGGCATGAGATAAAATCTCTCCTAACCAACTGGCTCCACAACACTGATATGACACTGTATATACCACTACACTAGTGTGTACAAGTACTGTGATACAGTGGTTAGTGGGGTGGACTAGGAGTCAGGAGACCTGGGTTCAAATCCCCGCCTGGTCAACAGGTTTCCTGGGTGACCTTGGGCCATTCATCCTTTTTCAGCCTGACTTATTTGATAGGACTGTGGTGAGGATAAGGTGGAGAAGAGGAGAGCCATGTATGCCGACTTGACAAATTGGAAGAGAGGCGAGATATAAATGCAATAAATAAATATGCCCATGCCTGCATACACCACAGCATATAGTTAGGCCAGGCCTCCATCTTAGTATATCAGTCATTCAAGGAGGAGCCAGGGCCTGGAACTCAATGCTCTTCAGAGTTACAAAATCCTTCTTGCCTGTGTCTCTTCCAGTGCTTCAAAGTAAATAATTACAGCTAACAGTTGCCTGTAACTAGTTAATGGGGCAAACAATAATATAACTAATAGTTACACAGTTACTTTTTAGATACATGTCACTTTTAAGGTACCATCTCAGTTACCTGGCTACTTAGGTGTAACGAGTACTACCAAGTTACTTTCAACTATTACTTTTAAAGGGCATTTTCCCAGGTTTTATGCCATTCTTATTTTTGCTTTTGCCATTATATTTTTATAAATATTCCCAAAATGCTGCATTAAACTTGGCCACCAGATGGTATTTCCTTGAATTTTTTCCAAGGATTCCCCCCCCCCCCCCTAATAATCATCATCATGTGCTTTCTTTCTAGCCTGTTGGTAATAATGCAATGTATGAATAACATGAATGCAAGAATTATCTGTATGTTCAAAGCAACTATAATGAAAATGGGAGGCTGCCTATACAATAATGAGTAATGAAACTAATTCCTTTTGAAATATAAAGTTAGGAGTTCTGGCTCCTCAGCAGAAGCAAACAAACCCAAGGAATAAAATTTTTATTTACAGACTTGGTACTTCTGTGCTAAAATTTCATAGGAACCATCTGAAAAAAAATTATTCTTTCTTTCTTTCTTTCTTTCTTTCTCACTCGCTCCCTCCCTCCCTCTTTCTTTCTTTCTTTCTTTCTTTCTTTCTTTCTTCTCTCTCTCTCTCTCTCTCTCTCTCTCTCTCTCTCTCTCTCTCTCTCTCCCTCCCTCCCTCCCTCCCTCTTTCTTTCTCTCTCTCTCTCTCTCTCCCCCCCCTCCCTCCCTCCCTCCCTCTCTTCCCTCCTTCCTTCCTTTCAAGATTCATGCCACAGAGCCAAGAAAATGGACCAACAACAAACCAACAACAAAATGCTACTGGGTTTTGCTTCTTTTATTTCCACAATGTTGCTTTAAACTAACAGAGACATTATTTTATATTCGGCACCCCATGACATCACAACACAAGCACGCTGTTCCCCCCCCTCCAAATAAGAAGATCTCTATCGCTACATCAAACACATAAAATGTTTTCCATATGGAAAGATGGATGTGAATCTGATATTACAGGCAGTAATAAAAAGCATGCTGGTAGTTTGGGGGCATTTTGGCGCAACGAGAGACACTGGAAATGCAACCATGGAATGCTGGAAATGTATCCCTTGAAGCAGGGGTGGGCAGAAAAGATCTCTGAGTGATTTGCAAGAGATGGGTAAGGAATTCAGACTCCCAGTTGTCTAGAAAACACAACAATTAAAAAGCCTTCCTGCTCCTCTAGATCCTGAGCCCAAGTCTGCTGAGACTGAATGTGGACAGGGTAGGAGAAATCAGGACTGGGTTTCTATATGAATAGATTTCTGAGCTTGATTCTGGTATCAATCCAAAATTCCTGGGTTGAACAGCATGTGCTGAGAAGCCTTCTATTTCTCAATTCTTTTAATATGGGCTCTTCTAGACGCAGCATTTGTTCCATCCAGAACAAAGGGAGGCCTTTCTGTCAGGGATGTTGGCAAGTCTTTCGGTCCGGGTCCCAAGTCCAGGTCTGAGTCCCTATTAAAAACAAACACTTTTCCCCAGAAAAAAGGGAGGGGTGGGTGGGTTCCAAGTAGTGAGTTGTGTGCGAGTCATTGGAAAAAAAAAATCGGGTCAAGTCAGAGTCAAGTAACCAGTGCGACTGAAGTCGAACTTGACAGTGAGTCCCATGACTCAAGTCCCCATTCCTAGTTTTTTCCCCTCTGATTTATACTGATTCTGTAAGCAACAGGAAGGAAGGAAGGAAGGAAGGAAGGAAGGAAGGAAGGAAGGAAGGAAGGAAGGAAGGAAGGAAGGAAGGAAGGAAGGAAGGAAGGAAGGAAGGAAGGAAGGAGTGTTGATCATACAAAATGTTTCTATCTGTGTGATGAAATGACTGACCACTGAAAAGGAGATCGTTACCTCCTCCTTCTCCTCTCCTTCTAGAAAAAATATTAGCTGAGATCCATTTTGAGAGACTGAGGAGATGGATCATATTAAGAAGAATATTCTCATGGGGGGCTTTTTTTTTTTTTTAAGTGATGGGAGAACTTCCACAGATTGATTATATACTCATGATCCAATGTAAATATGGTACTTGTTTAATAATCATCATCATGTGCTGTCAAGTGAATTCTGACTTATGGCAACCCCTTTCAAGGTTTTCTAGGTAGAGAGCACTCAGAAGTGGTTTCCTTTTTCCTTCTTCTGGGGGTTGCCCTTTGACTGTGCAGCTTGCCCAAGACTACGCAGGCTGACTCTTTTCTGGGAGGCCCAGAGGGGAATCAAACTCCCAGCCTCTGGCTCTGCAGCCAGATACCTAAACCACTGAGCTATCCAGGTCACCATAAGTCAGAATTGACTGGATGGCACATGATTCTTATGATACTTGTTTATGCACTGGAAATTCTAGAACCTATAACTGAAGTCATCCTAGTTCCAGAAGAAGACAAAGATGATGATGAAGAAGGCACATTCCCTCGATGTTTTCTTCCCACATAGCACAGATTGCCAGCTCTCCTACTCTTCCAACACCATTCTTAATTATGCCGCAATTTGGGTCAAGAAGTTCATTTTGATGCATAAACTATGCTCCTCATGGCTAATAATTTTCCATAACGAAGTCCATCCCGTGACATCAGTAAAGACCTCACTGTGGTGGAATATAGACTTGCTCCTGTAAACCCAGTACAGTCAACCCTCGACTTACGAATGGCCCTAGTTACGAACATTTCAACTTACGAACCGCTCTGATAGAAAAATATAGCCTCGACTTGCGAACTTTGCTTCGAGTTACGAACCGAAAAAAAACAACCCTAAGTCATCTTAGGTTAAAAGGAAAAAAAATTAAAACAATTCTGCCCCTAGTGGTAGGAACGGATTAACCGGCTTTGCATTAGTTCCTATGGGAACTAATGCTTCGACTTACAAACCGCCCCTCGACCTAAGAACCAAAAACAGCCGGAACGGATTAATTGGTTTTCAATGCATTCCTATGGGAAATGCTGATTCGACTTACGAACTTTTCGACTTAAGAACGTCCTTCCGGAACGGATTAAGTTCGTAAGTCGAGGGTTGACTGTACGAATACATATAAAAAGAAAAGAGATGTAGCATCCAGGTGCAGGTATCATGCTATCTTCTGTGACTTTTGAAAAACTTTTTTTCTCCCCCACTCTGCAGATTTCTTATTTCTCCATTTGACTGGCTTGCCAGAGAAAAGACATTGGTTTGCGGTCAATTGGGGCCCTATCTCATAGGCAACCAGTTCATCTCCACCGTGGAAGTCAGATTTTCCAGATGCAAAAGGCAATACTCTTTGGTTTGCTTTCGGAATCTGAGGACTTGTGGCTCATTGGAAGGAAATTGTCTTGATTGGCAATTTGAATATAGATGTACACTATGTGAGAGATAAGGGCTTTGAAGAGTGATGTTGACTTAATTACTTGAAAAGCATGTATCAACAAGAGGCCTGCTCCACCTCCGCACAGATGCAATTGTGCATCAAGGATGCAATAAGCATAATAAAGTATCACACTCCGCTCCTTGGGAGAATCTCAAATAAAATTAGTGATGGGAAGGGCCAGTATTGAAATACAGCTCTATGGCTTATGCTGATCTGCAGTTCTATCAGATGTAGCTGGCATCTTGGCTTAGTTCTTCTTTCAACTTTAATTGTTTTCTATACATCACTCCTGATTTTACACAAAGACAAGAAAAACTCCCCAACTGCACCTGTTGCACCTGGAATGCTTTTGAGCTGTTGGCTTTGATCTCATTGGTCAGTCCTGGAAGCAGGAAGAAGAGGCTGCTGGCAGGAAATAGGTCAACTTTTGAACAAACTGTTGTATCTACATCTTTAATAGGGGATTGATCTGTGTGCAGGAGGCAGGAAATCATGTTTCTCTCCATTCTGTAAAAAGGATCTGTCAGTTGATTTCTGCAGTTCAAGCACAACTGTTCAAACCCTGCCAATTTTTTGAATGATTCCTTGGGGTGAATTCTTTCATTCACTGAATTTCTCACTGCTTCAGTTCTCAACATCTGATTCTCACAGAGTCAGATCAGACATTAATGGAAACATACATTCCTGCAATTAATATACTTTCCTTCCAACCATGGTGTTTCCTGAAAGATGCAGGATGCAAAAGGTCTAGAAAGTAATCTAATGTTTACCCTCGACTGATGAACTACAAAATCAAAAGACAGCCGGATCCAAAGATAACAAGAAATGTGCTATGACAGACATCTTTCACCACTTGAGGGAGTGCAGCTTCTAAATATGTACTAAGCATATAATCTTGCTCCCACCACCCCATGAATGTGTTAAACTAATTATGTAGAAACATTACATTACAGGGGAATATTTTGATCATCACTGTGATGCTGCAGTATGAAGCCAGGACTAAGTGTCAAAGCTGTGTTGTAGGCTGCTGGCAGGGGTTTTCTTGAAGAACATACTCAGAGGGTGACTAAACAAGCATTTAGCCCACTGTTTTGTCCACTACAGAGACAGACTGGTTTGTTTTAAACTTACCCATCTGTGCATACAGGAATGATAGAATCGTTGAATAGTGGAGTTGGAAGGGGCCTATAAGGTGCCATCAAGTCCAATCCTCTGCTTAGTGCAGGACTGCAAATCAAAGCAGATCTCACAGATGCTTGTCCAATTTTCTCTTGAATGCCTCCAAGTGTTGGAGTGCTCACCACCTCCTGAGGTCATGGGTTCCATTGTCATACTGCTCTAACAGTTAGGACGTTTTTCCTGATATTCAACTGAATTCTGGCTTCCTGTCACTTGAGCCCATTGTTACGTGCTCTACACATAAAAAGCAGTCCAAAACACAACTTATTTTTCTGTCTGATTGCACACTGAATAGTGGGGCCACTCTGAATACTTTAAGGAAAAACACTCAATTTTACAAAGTTCTTTTATTTTTATTTTGTGGGCCACCTTAAAAGGGTATATACGGTAAAATGGCATGGGCAAAGCACATCTGTCCAGATGTTGGACCCAGTTTTCATCACGACTGGCTAATTATTATTATAATAATCATAATCTTAGCACTGAGGAGCTGGAAGGGACCTTATGGATCATAAAGTTCAGCCCCTGTCAGATAGGCACAGTGGGATGATGGGAGTTGTAATCCTAGAACATTGAGAGTTGTCATTTGCCCACTGTTTGCACACACCCCTGCTTAAAAGGTGGCCTAAAAATATTTTTAAAATATTATAAATGACAAGCAAACACTTGGTATGCACGTCTGTTTCGAAGTAAACTGTGTTAAATTTAGGAGCCTTGCCCCCAGGTAAGGATATGTAGGATTGCAGCCCTAAAGATGCAGAGTTTACAATGGAATGATTTGATGCATTTTAAAGCATATTCTTAAAATAATTTCTGATGAAATTAGTGGCTAGTCAGTGACAGATGGTCCCCCTAATCCCAACAACCTGATCCAAGATTCTTCCTCACTCAGGTCGATTTTCCAGAATTAGGATAATTTTATCACATTTTTAAAGTGCACCTTTTGCTACAATGACTATAAACATGACAGGATCCAGAAAATTCTGGAAAGTTGGTATTTCTTTAAGAAAGGCATTCATTATGAGCAAGCAAAATCTCCTGAGCTTTCAAACAAAACTTGCTCAAATTTTCTGTTTCTTAAATGGTCACACTTCCTCCTGTGTACTAACAGAAATCTCACTCTCCAATTATGGATCCTTATGGAACTAAAATGACACCATTCACTCACAAGTGGAAAACATCAGTTGCCCTGAGAGTCAACCCACTATTTGCAGAGTTGCAATGTTAAAAAGAAAGAAAGAAAAGCTAAGTGGTAAGGACGAGGGTGGGTGGAGTGGCACACTCAAAACAGGCAAAGGAGGTGGGCATGTTTGGTGGAAATGGGAATGCTAATTGACTGCTGTGAGAAATGAATGGGGAGGAGGTGGAAATGGGGGGGAGGAGATGGATAGAATAAAGGACCCCAGAAAAGGGTGAGGCTAGCCAGAAACCTAAACAGAAGCACCCCACTTTGCCCTGAAGAGTGTCTCTACGCTGTTTAATATCTATATGAGGCCGCTGGGTCGGGTCATCAGGGGGTGTGGAGCATCGTGTCATCAATATGCTGATGACACCCAGCTCTACATCTCCTTTTTACCAACTGCAGGTGATGCCGTCTTGTCCCTTCAGCGCTGCCTGGGGACTGTATTGCAATGGATGCAGGAAAATGGGCTGAGGCTGAACCCGGACAAGACGAAGGTTCTGAGGGTGGGTGCCCCTGTGGTTGGCGGCTTGGGTGACTCTCTCTCGTTTGGGGGGGTGGCCTTGGCCGCTAAGAGTGGGGTTCGCAGCTTGGGGATCCATCTGGACCCGGCGCTCACCATGGAAACGCAGGTGGCGTTGGTAGTCCGCTCCACCTTTTTCCATCTTTGGCGGATTGCCCAGCTGCGGCCCTACCTTGATATGGGGGCGCTCACTACCTTGGTGCATGCGCTCGTAATCTCAAGATTAGACCACTGTAACGCGCTCTACGTGGGGCTTCCTTTGAGGTTGATGCGGAAACTTCAGGTGGTGCAGAATGCGGCGGCCAGACTCCTTAGTGGAGTGAGAAAACACCAGCATATCTCTCCCACTCTGGCTGCCTTGCATTGGCTGCCCATTCGGTTCCGCATTGACTTCAAAGTTTTAATGCTTACTTATAAGGCCCTAAACGGTTTAGGACCTCGATATTTGGCAGAACGCCTACTCCCACCAAGGTCTACCCGGATCACCCGTGCGAGTCAGGAGGTGAGGCTGAGGAGCTTGACGCCGAGGGAGGCCCGTAGGGAAAGAACAAGAAATCGGGCCTTCTCGGCGGTGGCTCCTCGCCTCTGGAATAATCTTCCTCCGGAGATTCGTGCCGCCCCCACGCTGGGTATCTTTAAAAATCAACTAAAAACATGGATGTTTATACAGGCCTTCCCTCCAGTCAATACCTGATCTTTTTATCTTTTCTATTTATCTTTATTTTTTGTTTTATAATTGTTATGGAAATTGTTTATGTAATAATTTTGTGATTTTATCTGTTGTTTTATGTTGTTTGGAAGCCGCCTAGAGTGGTCGCAAGACCAGATAGGCGGGGTATAAATGAAATATAAAAAAAATACTCAAGACACTGTTGCACATCCCATTTCTAGACACAAAATCAGACACCTGGATGTGGCTCAACGGTTCCTGGATCGGTGCATCGCCATGCATTTCTTTGAAGCCACACTTGGGTATGTGAGGAGAGCAAGGGACACCCCCTGCATGGCTACCAAAAGATTTGAATTTGTCTGATGCAAAATTTGCACCTGTTGCAAAGGTGATAAATTGCTTCCTAGTATGTAAAATGTCTAATGGCCTTGTGGCACCCTAACGGCTAAGTTTGGAAAAATCACAGGCTGGCCAGGGGAATTTTACAGGAATCCTCCGGGAATCCTGTAGTTGTCATTTTAAAAATGTAATTCTTGCCAGCTCTGATATGAGTTGATACTTTGTGAGAGCCCTTCTCTGTTTGAGCCATAAGCCCCAAATCCATGGTTCTGACTGTGAATCAGAGCGATCCAGCAGGCATAAGATTAAACAGAAATGCAAATGCAATACTCAACAGAAGTGAGCACCTGATTACACAGATGACAGCCTGAAACCAACCAGGGGATAGGCGGACTTCCAGAGGTCTTGTTAGACTGCAAACCCCAGGAAACCTCACGTTGCCCAGTCAGTGTTGAAGGATGATGGGACGGGAAGGCCAAGAATTCCAAATCCAGCTGCTTTTAAAGAAGGGTGGGGGGGAGAACTTCTTTTCAGCTCAAAGTTCAAATTCAGTTTTAGAATAGACATGGGGGGCGGGGGGGGGGGGGAGAGAGAACAGTAGTAGATGAGGCCAAAAGCAGAAAGGTGGGACCAAAGATACATGCATGTTTTCTCTTTAAGGTCTTACTGTCCAGGTAACTGAGTCTTAGAAAAGTTTTAGAATTGGGAGGGTGTGCTCAGAAGCCATACAACCAGGGTGCCCTGGGGGGGGAAGAGACGTTGCTCTCTGAGGAAGTCCAGCCTGTGACCCCAGGACAGTCAGATTTGTCTCCGTATCTACTCTTCCCCAGTTCTGTCTTAGGGAGCAAAAACTGAGGAAAATACTACAGTTTGGGGGCAGGCGAATTCCCATTTTTTCCCCCCATTGATTTTTTCCCCATTTCCCATTGACACAACGGGAAATGGGAATCAGCCCTCCTCAGCTTTTCCTGTTCATCGGGGAACCTTCTAAATTTTCAAAATTTCAAATCCTTTTGCATTGGTTCAGCATGTGATTGCTTGAAGTGATGCAGAAAGAGAGGATGAGATGCGCCTGCACACACACTCAAAGCACTGCCCCCTCACCTCTTGCCTCATTAAGGTATGAGCGAGCGCGCACACACACACAACACACACACACACACAACACACACATACGGGGGGGGGGCAGCCCTAGCAAAAGCAGCCCCAGCACATACACTGCCCAGCAAAGTCTCTCTTTCCTTTATTTCCTCCCCCCTTCTTTCTTGTTTAAGCTTACTCTTCCGGGGCAACACACCTGTTATTTTATTTATTTTTTAATAATTTGATAACAGCTTAATAGGGAGAATCCCTGCGTAGAATGTTGGTAGAAGGAAAAAGCCTGTCTTGTTGCCTATTAATACTGTTCTTGGAACAGCCCCACCTGCAGGGCTAGAAGAAGATATAAAAGGAGTGGTTTTATCAATGTCACTCCTCCAGTGAGTTTCCATGGTTGAGTAGGGATCTGAACTCAGGCCTCCTTAGTTCTGGTCTGTCACTCTCTCCACCACACCACACAGGCAACTCTTCCTTCAGTTTCCTCTTGGTCACCTTGGCAGTTCAAATCCTGCGAGTGATGTATTTGACCACCGCTGGATCTGTTTTATCTTAGCGGCTATACACTTCTCCCTGGAATTGCACAGGTCTGCACAACATGGTTTCAGTTATACACGGATTGTTTTCAATAAATAAATATTCCAATAAGTGAAAAAATAAATAAATGTTCAATAAATAAATATTCAATAAATACCGTGCTCCTGACCACCCAGAAGCCCATGAGTTCAATGCTGAAGGTGTCAAAGTGGTCTACTGTCTCCCAAACACAACATCTCTAATTCAGTCTCTGGAGTCATAAGGAGTTTTAAAGGTCCTTACGCACGGTACTGTATGGAAAGGATTGTCAATGCTGTGGAACAAAACCCCAAAAGAGGGAACTGTGTGTGTGTTACTCAACTGTTTTGGGGGGCATAAGAGTTATACATGGGTTTTTAACAACATGGGGGTCTGGTGTCCCTAACCACAGCATTGTTGAAAAGAGAAGTAAGTTACAAAGCACACTTTCATTTTAGTGGCTATATTATACAGCATACTTTCCAGTTCTGTCTGAAGTCCTTCACAAAATCTGCCCTGGAATGGCAGAAATAAAGTGTGCTAATTTAGTCATCCTGAGCAGATACCTTTTCCCAATCAATCACAGCCAGCATGGTGTCATTATTGGGGTTTTACGTTAGGGACTGGGGCGATCCTGTTTCAAAACCTCACTCAGCCACGAAACACGTTAGATGAACTTGTGGTAGTCCCTGTCTCCCAACCTACCTCACAGGGCTGTTGTAAGGATAACTTAAGAAGGAGGGACATGTAGCCTGCCTTGAGCAACGCAGAGGAAAATCAGGCTAACCAACCAACAGATAGACAGACAGACTTAAACAAAGGGTACAGGACACCCTTGTTTATTTTGGAGGTGCTTAAATGATTATTTTGTGCCAAAGCAATAAGGAACAAACATGAAAACTTAAAACATGAAAAGTGGCCTTCTAATAATGTGGTCACTTTTGTTCATTAAGTCAAAACGTTATCTAACACTATGTTAAAGTCAAATGAACACCACTACCTCGACTGTGGTTTTCCTAATGTACAAATGGATTCCTATGTAATCAGCAGATGATTAATCCGCTAAAAATGTTTTAATCAGTTGTCAGTTCTTGTTTTTAAAGACTGGGGAAAACCAATAGGAGAAACAAAGGCACGTGAGAGAAAATCAATGCCAATTTTATATATTATGGACCGCTGCCAGTCACACCCCAGCTAAACCAGTAACTCTCACTGTGTTTTCTTGGCAAATTCGCTTTCTGTGAAACTTCCCTCACCACAAGCTTGCAAATATGTGCAACCTTCCCTTGCGAGTCCAGCCTGTCAAACACACTGATAGATGCGTCTTATTCATAATGATTTACAGACAAATGCTATATAGTCCATTTATAGCTCTTATCTGATGTCTCTTCATCCTTGTTTCCAAAGGTTTCCTTAAATAATAATCATGTTCTGTCAAGTCAATTCTGACTGATGGCATCCCTTTTCCGGGTTTTCCAGGTAGAGAATACTGAGAAGGGGTTTACCATTCCCTTTTTCTGGAAGCATCCTGGGACTGTACAGCTTGCCCAGGGCCACACAGGCTGTTTCTTCTCCTAGGATGCACCACGGTGAATCAAACTGCCAACCTCTGGCTCCAGAACCAGATACCTGAGCTATCCAGAAGAAGGTTTCCTTACTAAGAAAAAAAATTTTTTAAGGAAAAACAGCCAGAAAAGCTGCACAGTGCCTTTTTGTTCTTAGCACTAGGAGATGGGCCACCAGAAGACATTTTTCTGCCTCCAGCCACACTGGAGGTGCACAGTATCTAAAGCCAATCAAGCCATTTTGGTTCATGAGGCAGAAAGCTCCATTGGAGACTCTCCCCCTCAAGAAATTCAATTACTAACCATCCACTGCCCTTTTTGGGATACCCACCTCTCTCTACTGTGTGGCAGGGTTGGCTTTTGCAAAACAAGCCCTACCTCTGGATACAAGTTGAGACTCACGTCTGAGTAGACATTCTTTCCTTTGTTGTGCCACAAAATATTGGTGTTACTTCTCTTTCTCCTTCCCACAGCAAATATAAGGTTGATGCGAGCACCCTCTCTTCTTTCTAACATACCTTAGCAATGTTTCAAAACCATTTCTGCAGACCAATCATGGAAAAAAAACAACAACAACACCCCACTCGTAGGAAACAACTATGCACTTCATATGCTAAAATGTCTGGGAACCTAGCATTCAAAAATCCTTGGAGCATAAAATCCCTCACACATTATGTGCCACCGCAACTCAATCCCAGCATACCACATGCCGGGAGCAACACCTTACGTCAGGGCCAGAGGCAGCTGACATTTTAATCGCAGCTTTAATAACCAGACACCACTTCTTGAGGACATCTGCTGAGGTGTATGTGTGTGTGGGGGGGGAGGGAGGCAGCTGGGTGTGCCATTTCCCCAGTGAACTGAGAAAAAACAAGATGCTTGTATTTAGGAAAGATCCATTACACATGGCTATTGGATGAAAGTGGACTGGTTGGGGCTGATGGGAATTGTAGTCCAACACCTCTAGAGGTCCTCATGTTGGAGGAAATGGTTTCAAATCTATCACAAAGGTAATCCCAAAATGGAATCAAATCTGCCCAAGAACCTCACACCACTGGAAATCTCTGTGATCTATGTTCAGTTCACACAGGTGAGGAGAAGACTGCTCATATCTCCCAGATCTGAGAGTGATCATGGTTGTAGGGACATTCTTTTTCACCAAGCTGCTGACTTGAGAGTATCCCCCTCCCAAGAAGACCTTTCAAGTTATTAATCTGCACCATCAGTTTCTCTAACATTTACTTCCTAATACTCATTTGTTCTTGTTTTTTTAAAAAAACTGCCATGCTGCTTCCCGGGAGTCATAGTTCTTTGGGAGACTAATAGGATGTGAGACTACAACTTCCAAGATGTACTGCAGCAGCTTTCCCTCACCCTTAAAAAAAAAAAATCAACAAGGGGAAGTAAAGGCTGAAGAAGCCGACTGTCCAAGTAAATAACTCAAAAGCTCTTCTCTGGAGTGGGGAGTGGTAAGGCCGACAAGTGTACAGGTTTGGGGTTGTGGGCTGCAAATGTTTATTTTATTTATTTATTTATTTATTTATTTATTTATTTATTTGACTTGTATGCTGCCCGCACACTGCAAGAGTCTCCAGGCGGCTTCCAACATCAACATATCAAATGTTGGAAAATTCTGGGAACTGCAGTCCAAAAGTATTAAAGCAGATATTCCTAAAGACCACTTGCACAAGGCCTTTGAAATTAGGCTGAGAATTATGTGTGATCAGTCCAGGTAAATGCAGCCTCTGAGCACAGATGGGGACTTGAGTCGTGGGACTCGCTTGTCAAGTGGGACTTAAGTCGTACCGTTGACTCAACATGGACTTGACTTGGTGGGTTTTTTCAATGACTCAGACTTGACTTGCAACTCAGAACCCGCCCATCCCTCCCTTTTTTCTGGGGGAAAAAGCTTGTTTTCAATAGGGACTCGGGCATGGAGTCCCTTGGTACTAAACACTTTGACTTGGACCCAAAGACTTGCCAGCTTTCCTGCCTCTGGGGCTGCAGGTTGTCCACCTTGCTTTACTTAATCTGCAGATGTGATGCTATGCATTCAGACCGACTGAGGCTCGCATGAACTAAAATAAACCGGAGCTCATTATCCTAGCAGAGGCGTGCCATAATTAACGAATTAAATGAATTAAAGCACCAGAGGCTGTGAACAGAACTGTGCTGGGGGGGGGGGGGGGACAACAACAACAAGAAGCCTCCATCTGTCACACCTTCTAGTTACCTTAGGACCCTGGCAAACTGCCTCTCGAATTTATGAATGAGGAGAGTAATGAATAGGCACACAAACCGTTTTAACTTAATTGTTTGACCTTCATGTAATCATGTTTCTTCAAGGTAATTGAAACAAGCTCTCCCCTCCTTTTCTTCTTCTACTACTTTCCCCCCTCTTTAAATATATATATAAATAAGGCAATATTAAGAAAGCCCTAAAGAGCTGTTCTTTGTTACTAGTAATTACTGAGGAGTCAGAAATTTGGCCAGACTCGATAATTATTGTTTCTGGAGGGAGGGGAAAAATTCCCAAGCTAGCAAGGAAAAAAGTCAGGCCCTACATTTTATTAAACCAGAGGTTGTGTGTGTGTTCCTGCAGTTGGAGCTGTTAAACTTTGAAAAATAAGAATAATCTGGGCTGATGATGCATGGTGGTGATTATACTATAGGCTTTTAAATATACCAGTTTCTTACAGTAATCTTCAGGCATGAAAATTCTGATTCCTTCAGATCCTAGCTTTTAAAAAAGAAATGTCTAGCTCTGGTGATTGTCAAATGTCTAGGATTGTTAAACTACTCTGGTGGGTTTGCTGTCCGACAGTTGCCAATGATTCTAGGGTTTGGATAAAAGAGGGGTAAAGGAGCAAAATGACTGATTAATGCCCTTTCACATTGTGCTAGAAAAAAATCCCTGGAGAGATGGACCCTTGGTGTATGCCAAAACATGGACTACAAATCCCAGAATCTCCAGCCATGGATCCTCGGAGTTGCAGTTCAGGGAACATTTCCAAGCTCTGTTTTTGCTGGAGTCATGAATTCGAGATATGCACCATAATCCTCTCTATCTGCTGTCTGCAGCCCTCTAGCAACTGTGTCGCCAACCGTGCTGGATGAAGATGATCGGCAAGGCAGAAGCTTCGCTGCTGTTCACTTGGACTCAACAAATAAACCTGAATGCAACTGGATTCGGTCTGACGTAAGCATGCATAGGATTACAGGCAAAGAAAGCACATTTGGAATGTATGGAATGTGGGAGATATTTGGGAAGGGTGACTCAGCCTTCCCCCCCCCCTTTCCCCCAGGCTAAGGGTGGGTCCTGAGATCTGGGAGTGCAAAAATCACAATAGAGAACAGAGGGAGGGAGTCAAAGGCAGAGCTAAAGGGAGCTTTTGGTACGTCTGAGTGGGGGCTTGGAATGGCAGTCATGAATCCAGCCCTGGGGAGCATCAATTTACTGCTGTACCTGAGTGTAAATAACCAAAGATTACCCTCAAAGTGTAAATGGGTAGTAATCTCAGATTTAAAAGGAAGATGTAGTTCCAGAAATAAGTCACTGGAACTCCTCTGAGCAGAGAAATTACTTTATCAAAGTAGTTATATACTGCACTAAGCCACTGCATGAATTTTTGTTTAGTTATGATTTTTTAAAAAGTAACTATTTCCTTTTTGTTCAAAAATAACTAAAATAGCTACCTTTTAAAAATCAGGATGCTACAAGGATGTGGTATCAAACATACCTAGGGGGTCTAAGTGCTATGTACTGAGGTCACACACACCCTGAGACAGGAAAAGTAACCAAACTCAGCTACAATTGCAATGCAAAAGGATTGAAGTTATTCCTCATTAAATTATAATTGCAAGCAGAGATGGGCATGAAATGGCTGAATAGGGGTTCAGCACTTCCAAGTCCTGCCTCCTCTGGCAGGTGCCCACTCAGAGGCAGCACCCTGGCTTCCCTGCCCCACCTCCTCTGGGCGCTGCCTCTGAGTGGGTGCCCACCAGAGCGGGCAGGGCACCAAACTGTGGAACACCTGTTGGGCTGGTAAATGAACCTGGACGATTGAACAAACCAGTGGTTCGTGCCCATCTCTAATTGCACTGTCATTTAGTCACCAGAAAATGAATTAATAACAAGTAACTCATTGTTTGTAACTGATTACTTGCACATGCCAGAAAAAATATTAGCTACTCACCTCCTCACAAATAATTATGTGCCAAAGCAACACATATACTGGCTAAAATCCTGTTGTGCAGCTCTGAATGTGCAATACAACGCTGTGGTAGCATTAGGGATAAACAGAGCAGGGGGGAAATGCTATTCACAAAGCAGTTCCCCATGCGTGCCATGCAATGGGCGAAATGGCAGCCAGGAGAATGATTGCATAATCTAATTGCACAACGCTGGTTTCTTGGCCGTATCAGCCAGCAGCATGCTTCTGCTGGCGTAACTGTGCATTATGCCATAATATACGAGATATTTACTAGTAAGTGTCTCCAACTACTTTTTAAATGGACTTTCTGTGCTCTGCATTTTCCTTGAGACAGCCTTTGCCTAAATGACAAGTGAGGAAGAAAATGCTTATTGAGGAAAATTGTATAAATTATATAGCTATTTTCCTTTCATTAGGTGGCTTGAAAATTACAAGACCTGTTCCGTGGAGAGAGACAAATCAGTCTATTTCATTTTCAGTGTTCTGAAGCACAGGTTCATTACAACCCATTACAGCCTCAGTTTGTATTTTTGGTAAATAAAAATAAACACGTATGTGTATGTTTGGACAATAAATGTATTTTGTACCCATTTCTGTGATCGTGTGCAGTTTTGTACACCTTGTTCCTAAAATACTTTTTTGTATGAAATGTTCCTAATGTACACATTTTTGTACGCAATGTCCCCTTGTGTTCCCATTTTTCAAGTTCCCTCACTTTTATCAATTGTTCTACTCAATCTCCCTGAATGTATGCAATGCATGCATTTTTCAATGCATTTCTTGACCATCACAAAATTCTAAGAAATGTGCAAAAACTGAAGGATAACTGTCTGCTGTTTCTAAATTATTTCAAGAAGTATGAATTTGGTCAATTCATATTACAGCACATTCTCATTCTAAGCTGGCTGGATAGCTCAGTGGTTTGGGGACCTGGCTGTGGAGCCAGAGGTTGGGCTTCTTGGAAGAAGAGCCAGCCTGTGTGGCCTTGGGCAAGCTACATGGCCCCAGGGCACCTCCAAGAAGTAGGGAATGGTTAACCCCTTCTGAGTATAGTACTCTCTACCTGGAAAACCCTAAAAAGGGTCATCATAAGTCAGAATTAACTTGACAGCACATGATTCATATTATTATTATGTGAAGTCTCTGGCTATTAATTTCAGGAAGAAGAACGGACTAGCTGACGAATCTGAGAGTATGGCATACAATAACTGTGCTTAGAGGTCCCACATCCAAAGACAAAATGGATATGATGATGCCCAGTCTCTGACAGATCGAGAAAAAGAGGAACGCTGCCTTAGAACACCGCCTAAACCGAAACTCTTGAAAAGTGTCCATGTCTAGAGGAAGCTACCCTGTGGGTACCGTATGACTCAATTTTGAAATGTGTTGAGGGGAAGGGAAGCAGTGGGGAGATTCACTCAGAATATTTTATAATATGCTGATATGCAGAGCTTGGAAAAGTCTTTTCTTTTTCAATTAAAACCCCCAGAATCCCCCATCCAGCATGACAACGATACCCCTCCAAGTTCTTGGATGTCAGAATGTGCCTTCTGGGTGGCTTTTTCAGGTGCTTCCATCCAGACTGCCAAATCTATCGTGTCTACCTCTCTCATAAAAAGCAAAGTTGCTGATAAGAGAATTATGTCATCATGTTAACAAAGAGAGATCGGTGTATCCGAACCTGCACAGGGCGTAGAAATGACTCTGGATTTGCAATTTTCTTTTCTTTTCTTGAGAGGCAACTGGAATTGCTGCTGAATCACAACTATATGCTCAGAGGACCGATGGGGGAATCCATCACTTCTGCTGTCTGCCTCATATTGATTGATTGATTGATTGATTGATTGATTGATTGATTGATTGATTGATTGATTGATTGATTGATTGAGTGGAGGGCAACAAGGATGATCAGGGGACTGGAAACCAAGCCCTATGAAAACAGACTGAAAGAACTGGGCATGTTTAGCCTTGAAAAAAGAAAACTGAGGGGAGATATGGCTCTAGTCAAATATTTGAAAGGTCGTCATACAGAGGAAGGGCAGGATCGGTTCTAAGATGATGATGATGATATTGACCATAATACTATTATGGATTTACACCAGCATATATGTAATTGCATATATCACTGTGACAAATTGCTGCTAATTGCTGAGTCGCCTTCCATTTTCCAAGTTGCCTACTAAGTTGCACAACTGGCACATGAGTTGAAATGCAAGCGGTAACCTGCTTGCTGTTGTTTAGTCGTTAAGTCGTGTCCGACTCTTCGTGACCCCATGGACCAGAGCACGCCAGACCCTCCTGTCTTCCACTGCCTCCCGGAAACCTGCTAATTAGCAGCAATTTGCCACCACCATTTACACAATTACACTTACACCAGCATAAATCCAGTGTAGGATTTTGGCCATTTGTTTATTACAATTGATTTGTTATAATTTATTCTTATTCTTATTTAAAAAGTCTACACAGTGCCTTCCTCCAGAAAAAGCTTTTGTGGGTAAGCATACACAAACATAAACACACGGAGAACACAAAATCAGGTCTCTAATAAAGTAAGAACAACCTAGGATTGGATTCTTGATGTCCATTGAAATCAGAAGGAGAAAACATTTCACCCTCAAGACAATTTTGGAGAACCGAAGATGTTAGCTGTTCAACTCAGAAAAGCTCTATCATGCTAAGAGAACTGTAGTCTGAAGCATCAGGAGAGCCAAATATTTTCTGTACTGACGTAAATCCGGAGAACTCAAGTTAGGCCTGACTAATGTGAGCTTGATTGATTTTAATGAGTCTATTTTAAGTTCAGGTGGAGCTGGATAAACTGACACCAGGCCAGCTGAGGCTATGCTGAATCCCATTCCTCCCAGTCTAAAGATGCCGGACTTCCCCTATCTCCTTTGAATGAGATCCAAGTTGGCAGCCATCCCTAGTTCTTGTGGTAATGAATTACTTAGGACGATCCTGTCCCCAGCCTAACTTAGTGCTGATGTAGCAGCATTACTTCTAGGCTGTGAGCGGTTGGGATCTGGTGTATCTCAGCTCCTTCCCTTCTCTGTCCCTTTTTGGGGTTCTTGGACAGCTGACCTCAGGCAGCGCAAAAGCTGTGCCAGTGGCTCTAAGACCAGCACAATCTGTCACAAAGACAGTTTTATAAGCATAAGCGCAGTTTTGTTATATTACTTATTCCATTGGGCCTTGAACCCCCTACATTCTGACCACTGGAACATAAGAATGTTGGAAAACCAGACCTTTCTAGTCCAACATTCAGTGAACACTATGACTGGCCCATTGTCTATGAGAAGCCCACCACCGAAACAGGAGTGCGGTAGCTTCTCTTATACTGAGAGAGATGCTGTTCGGTACAGGAGAGAACATGCATCTACTCATGACTCGCAGCCACCGATTACACTAATCCCCTTGCATTTTCCCTACCTCCTTTGAATGAGATCCAAGTTGGCAGCCATCCTTAGTTCTTGTGGTAATGAATCCCACAGATTATGCACCATGTGAAGCAGCACTTCCTTTTATCTGGCGCAACTCGTGAGTCTCCCACCATCCACTTTCCCTGTGTGATCCCGCTGCGCTTTAACAACTTGAGAAAGGGAGAAAAACTGTGTTGTATCATTTTCTTCACACCGTCTATAATTTTAAACACTTCTTTCATGATTCCCTCTCTCAGAATTGGCCTTTGTTTCTGAAGTTCCTCCCGCCACTAAACACAAACTCTTTCAGCAATACTGTTTGGAACTATAAGAATTGTTGATACCCTGAGTGGGGTGTAGTGGACAGAGTGACGGACTACGACTCAGGAGGCCTGGATTCGAATCCCTGCTTAGCCTTGGAAATTTAGTGGGGGTGTGGAACTGGTAAAACCACTCCTTAAATATCTCATTTCTCTTAAAAGCCCTATCAGGGTCACTGTAAGTCTGTTCTGACTTGACTGCACATAAGATAAAGATTATTAACTTGCTTCCCTTAACAAAAGAGAACAAAACATAGCGCTATCCCTCTTATCTGAATCAGACCTTAAACAGCTGCAGGGGAATCTGGGAGTTACAGTAAAAAAATGTATTGTTTTAAAGCTGTGCCCTTGGAATGAGAGTAAAAGTGGATGTAGGTGAGGTCTGATGACACCCCATACATATTGAAAGAATCCCCGAGGGGGTGTGATGAGGTCTCATGACCAAGAAGTCCACCATAACTCTGCCCCACCAATGATGTATTTGTGCATTCACGCATGTCTGTTACAGCGGGCATTAAACTCTGAGCAATGCCTTGAGTGTCATATGGCCACTGGGTGTGGTTGACATTTTCATTTCCCACAATACCCCAGCATGCTCTTATGTCAGGGGCACTGTGGAAAATGAAAAGATGTGGTTCTGGCCAATGTTATAGTACTGTTTGGAGGGCCAGGCCAAGAAAATATCTTGCTGGACAGGAAACAGACACCCAACGAGCCTTACCAAGACACTGAGGTGGCAACCACTGAAGATCCTGGACAGTAGTTTCTATGGTGATGGGTAGGATAATGCCAGCCCACGGCAGGAGAAGAAAATAATAACAATGAGTGGAATCTACTGATTCTAGCTTCTCCTCCTTTCTGCCCCCTTGCTATGCACAAAACTACAACTCCTAACATCTGCATGAATTGACAAATTATGTCTCACACTTTATTCTCTCCTGGTGGAAAAAGTGTGTCACTTCAAGGAACTGGGAACTCCAAATCCCAGAATCCTTCAACTACCATGACAACTGGGATTCTGGGACTCGGCATCCAAAAAAGGAATTTCTCCAAATGCTGGCAGAAATGGGCCGGATGGGGGGTGGGCTGAGCCTGGGGCGGGCATTGACCTTCTCGCCCTGAGAGACTAGCTTCCTCCCATGTTGGGCACAGACAGTCAACCAACACAAAGCAAGGAGAAACAGGGTGGGAAGAGAACCACCTGGAGACCTCAGCGGCCCAAGAAGAGGGTGGGGGGAGTGGCTGCCAGAGGAGAGACCGAGGTGCTGTCAGTCAGAAGACAGGGCTGGCTCAGTTTTTGAGGTTGCAATGTCTCAGGGTTGGGCAGTGGTGAGGGAGCTTACAATAAATTGGCACAGTTGGCCCGTCAATTAAGTTGGAGATGTGCCAAAACAATTGATTCTCTATGTCATTTTTCTACGTGCCTCTAAAAGCCATTAAAGCAAAACCACGCGTGTGCCAACAAGAAAGGTTCCCTGAGGGCTTAACGTGGTATTTTCAGAAACACACACACACACCAAACCTAACTCTGTGTCAATCTGCCTCCCAATGAGCAGAATTTGATTACTCCCCAAACAACCAATCAAGTATAGAAATGTTGGGGTTTGCTCCAGTTTTCCAAAGGCGCTCAAGGCAATATTTAAACTCCCCACAATGGCCTGGGACTGGCATCCTTGTTAAGTCGACACAGCAGAGGTTCATGCAAGAATTGGGGTGGGGGAGAATGAAAACTGAGAGCAATCACAAATAATGCCCTTGATTGCTCTTCCTTCTTTTCCTCTCTCTCTCTCTCTCTCTCTCTCTTTTTTTTTTTTTTTTTTTTCTGGCAGTTAAACCTCAACTATATGTACAAAAAGGGGACTTTGGAGCTAAATCTCAGACCTGTTAAAAACCTCTCCCCCTCAGGCAGAATTGCTAGATCTACGAGAACTGTTTTGTTCACGTGAGACAGAATCAAGGGCCTGTATCTGAGATACAAGATGTTCTGTACTTCCAGATGCAAATACTGTATATCTCTATCTATATATATGGATAGACGGAGGGATGGAAAGAGAACACTGATTTTGCTGCCAACTCTTTCACAAAAGGGCTGCCCAGGCGGCTGCCGTTCCCTGGCATGCCTGGAGAGCCTCTGGCCAAAACCTGAGCTGGAAAGCATGTAGAACAGCAGGGAAGGAGTGGATCTCTCCACTTTGGGTGTTTCTGGTACCCCAAGGGGGGGGGGTTGTTTTGCCGCAAAAGTGGCCGACACTTGCCTCCATGAGCTCCAGGGCCTGGGTCAGAACATGCATCAGGAATTGTCTTTCTGGCACAGCTTTGGGGAAAGTTTCCTTTTTGGACAACAAGTCCCAGAATTCACCAGCCAGGACGATCAGGCTGGCTAGAGGGATTCTGGAAGCTGTCGTTTAGAAACATGGGTTTGTTTCGTTTTTATACTGCCCATCTGGCCAAAGGCCACTCTGGTTTAATACAGAAGACACACAGTAAACATGGTTAAAATACAGAATGCAACAAAGCTAATAATTTAAAAAATGATTTTAAAAAATAAACAATAGAATTAAAGTGCATTAAAATACATTTCACATGAGGAACTTTTCTGAGCTCTGGATTCTGGCAAAGTGGCTTACAAGGGGCTTTCCTCAGGCAATGCCATTTGGAAAATGGACTGGAGGGAGCTGAAGGGAGGCGGGTTTGCTGCTGAGTTTTTCAAGGGAGTAGACAAGGACAGGGAGGTGAACCCCAGGCTCCTTTAAACTAGTGGCAACAAAGAGGAACGTCTTGAATTGCTGTGTGAGAGAAAGAAGAGGGTGGACAAAATGATGGAAGGTTCCTCCTCCTGACATCAGTCTGAGGTGGCAACTATACTGCAATTTTATTCACAGCCTGTGTTATGTTTGAAGTTGCAGTCAGTGCTCACACTGGGGTTGCAGATTGATTTGGGAGTTCACCATTCATATACATGATATGATTTACATTCGAGTCCACAGCTCTCCCTTCTTTTTTCCCCTTCCTTCCTCTGGTCCTGCCTCTGCCGATCCTTCCTTCCTTCTCTGGTTCTGCCTCTGCCGATCCTTTTTATGGGGTGTAAATATGGGAAATAATAGTGATAAGGCGATAGGGTGATCTAGGACTAATGTCATATACAGTGTGTAAGATTTTTTTTTAAATCAAAAATTGGGAGGGGCAATTGGGGGAGGGGACAGAGTGAAGGTGTGTGTATTGCCCCCCCTAGTCCTGAACACCAAGCCCTAAATGGCTACATCAGCGAAACACCACCTACAGATGTGCTCCTCTGTCTTTACAAGAACATATCACAACTAACCACACAGAAAAAGTCCATTCAAACTATTCCAGCTTTAAAAAGTAGAGAAAAAGAGCGGGGGGGGGAGCCATTTTGGGAGCAAAAAGGGATAGACTAATTCAAATCAGTCATTGCATCATGTGATCAGTAAAAAATACTTCAAATTCATCCATTTTATAAACGGAGCAAATCCCGTGGCATTCGACCATGCAGCTGCAGCCTAAGAAAGCATCAGAAATCTGAGAAGTCCTAACTTCAGTCTCCCACCAACAAACCTGTGAGACAGATCAGGCCGAATGAGAGTAACTGGCCCACCATCCTTGAAGAGGTTTTGTGGCCCAGCCCTGAGGACTACTCCCTTGTCTCTCATTTTTTTATTCTTTCAGTTGTTTTAACCTCTAATTGTGGATTTTGCCTTTGTACAGTATATGGTTGAGGTATCTGATTGCAAAGCCAAAGGTTGTGAGTTCAATTCCCCACTGTGCCTCCTCAGGAAAGAGCCAGCCTGTGTGGTACCTTGGACAAGCTGCACAGTTCCAAGATGCCCCCCAAAGAAGGGAATGGGAAGCCATTTCTGAGTCTTCTTTACCTAGAAAACCCTGAAAAGGCTCAACAAAAGTCAGAATTGACTTGATGGGACATGATAATGATGGTGGTGGCAACGGTGATATACACTATACATCTTTTTTTGTTTATGTTTTTCTCCACAACGTGCTGTAATACTTCCCCCCCCCCAAAGGAAATTATTTCCCCCCAGCCTAGCTCTCTAATCAGTACACCACACTATCTCCTATTAAGTGTGTTCGAGCTGGATCATCTGTCTTAGCGCCACCCCACTTCAAAAACGTGAAATAGCATCTCTCTGTTTTTGAAGGCCATTTCAGAGAACTTCCGTTAAAAACCTTGCAGAAGCTTTTCCTCTGGAATACACAAGAACAGGCGAAGGAACCAAAGCATAGGCAAAGGAACCACAAGGCAGTGCTCTGATCCCTTGGCAATGGGTGTGGTATGAGAACTAAGATAGACAGGATAAGATACTGAGGGTGTGGGCAGCTGGAATTGAGGTGTGTCTGCCTGCCTTGGCCTCTCTCTATAACTACAGTTGAAGCTGGTACAATATAATGGGATATCTTTTAAAAAAATAAGCGTGGGTTTGGAGTGGCTGCATTGTGTCTTTGAGCTTAGGTATGCTTCTGAGTGCTTTGAACAAGTTAGGTAGGTCATTCTGAATCACTGCCTGCCAAGAGGCTCACCCTTTATCCCACCCTGCCGTACATCTTGTAAACACTACATGAAATTAACCTCAAGAACACTTGAGAGTGCGGTTTGAGATCTTGTCTACTGATATCTACTACAGTTGGATTCCTCTGCCATGGTTGCCTACACAACACTCCTCACTGCCACCCATAGTCTCTTCCCTTTCCTTATGCCCTTAAAACTCAAGGGTGGTTTTTGGGTTGCCAGATCAACCCCACCTCAATCCTTGAGATTTTCAGGGCCAAATTTAAGACCTTGGAATGCCACAAGGGGAGACATTCCATTCAGCAACCATCTCATACTTGGGGGGGGGGGGGGAGTGTGTGCGCGTGCGTGGCTGGGTGTGCTAAAGAAAGAGTGACAATGTAGACCCTGAATGATGGACTCAAAGGTCCATTAGTGAATTTCAACAGCCGTAGCAGCAACAGTAGAGAATGAAAAGAAATGCAAAATGGAAGGGGGCTTCTGATCATGTCTAAATGGCATTTCCTAATGCCATGACTATGAAGACGTAAATCTAGCATTGCCTGGTTAGTAGCATCCTGTTCCCTGATAATCCAGGTCCACAGCCTGAAATCTGGAGAATGGACTCATACCTGACACAACTGAGCTATTTTATATTACCATTTGCAGACAGGAGACAGCCGATGTGGTGTAGTGGTGAGAGCAAGGTTGTAAATATGTGGCACTCTAAATGTTAGCCTCCTAGTCCCATTAGCTCCAGCAAACCCGGCCAATGGTGAAGGATTACAGGGGTTTGGGCCCCAAAATCTGCAGGGACACAAGCTGTTCACCCTGAGTTAGACTCGAGCACTGAAACAATGCTTGGGATGACCCAACGTCCAGTTTCCACTAATCTATGAAAATCACTGTGGGGCCTGTGTGTCACTCATTTTCGCCTGAGAGGAGAGCCACAGACACCACCATGAACTTCTCTAACAAATACATAAAAGAAATCCACCAAAGATAAGACAGGCTGTTTACAGGACATGTGGTTTAGTTCCACCTCAGAGCAGCTAGTTTGCATGGAGATGGTCCTAGGGTCAGGCATGCGGTTACCTAAAGTTAAGTTTCCATTAAATTCATTAGATCTGCTTCCTCTTAGAGAGACAAGTTTTGCAGCCCTGGTCTTCAGGGAATTAATTTCTGCAACTCAACTCAATACAACGTACAATGCATAGGACCAAACCTTCATCATCTTCAGCAGTGGGTAGGGGAAGAGAACCACCATTATAGATCAGCATTTGCATCAATGTATCCCACATGAAATGCCGCTCAGATGTTTGGAAAGTGGCTGGGCAAACCTATGTTAATAGAGCAAGTGGAAGACAGCGAGACAAAACCACACAACCAACCCCCGCTTACCATATCAATCAGCTATCAGTTGTCATGTCTGCAACTAGACAGCGTTCATCAATCAGTCAGTCATTCTTATCTGCTCAGAGCGTTCATCACTTACCATAGGTGCAACAAACTTGGTTCTACCATAGTATCTGGAGCCTGGAAATTTTACATTTTTTGACTGCAGCTCCCAGAATCCCTTGGCCATGCTAGCAGGTAGATTCTGAGAGTTCTACTTCAGAAAAGTAACTTTTCCAAGCGCTGCCTGATACTGTGCATGTGGCTGTTTTTTCAGTCACTGTACATGTGGCATTGCACAGATGCCACAAAGATCGTAACACTGCTCCTTGATAGCCCCAGATTTGTTCCGAGACAATGTTTAAGGAGGGCGATGGTCTCCAGCCTGTGTCCACAGGCAGAGAAGTGGCTTCTGCAGGGCAAGAGAGAAGCTTTCCAATCTAATCTAGTGCAGACTTCCCCAACCCAGTGCCTTCCCGACTCATTCCCGAGCCAACATGGATGGGATTGACGAGGTGATGGGACATGTGGTTCAAGTTACTACTTGCCACCTAATCTCTCCATCCATCTCAGCTGGGGAAGATGGTGCATGTCACACAGAAAGTCTCCTGGCCAGCATCCACCCATCTATGTATCTGTCTGTCTGTCTGTCTCCTTTTACCCCAGCTGTCAGGAGAAAGGCCTGATAAGGCAATCGCAGGGAAGGGAGTGAGACAGGGACTTGAGCACAGTCCTTTCTGATTCCTTCTTAAAATGGCAATGTAGGGGACCTGCTCTTCTTGACACCACACGTCCATCTTTTCTCTCTCCTGTCTTTTCTCTCGATCTGAAATAATGGTGCTGTAGCCATAAGACTTTGAATTAATCAATATTTTTCCAGCATGGAAGGGAAGGGAGGTTTATTTCTCAGGTAAAGATCATGTTTTTCTTTTCCATTGCCACCAACTGAGCAGTTTCCTTAATTCTTCTTCTCTTTCGCTCGCTCCAAATTACAATACGTGAATATTTACACATCTCTTTAAAAAAAAACGGTGTGCCTCCCCATTAAGCACCCATCTTTAAGCACTAAAAATGGCATGGCATGATGCATGCGCAAGAGGGTGGTATAGGCAAAGTTGGGGGAAAACCCCAAGGGTTGTGAAAGTACAAAGTAAAACTTTCGGGAGGAAAATAACTTTACAGGAGAGCTCACCACCACCACCTCAAACAGAACAGCCGAAAGAGGGCTGAGCATGCTCATAGGCCTCAGGATACTAAGAGTTGGCAGATGTGGAGAAGGAAAATGGGGCAGGGGGTGGAACGGAACATCATGGAAAGGGGCATGGCTGACAGATGGAACACTGCGCATGTGTTCTCCACACACTGCAAAATTTTGTTACAAGTCTCACATGCGTGTCTCTTCACTAGACCCCACAGGAAGCAATTTTCATACCAGAGCAGCCACAACGCTCTTTCTACCAATCCCACTGCGACTCTGAGGCCACTGAATAACTTTTGTGTGCGTGTGGTAAAACGGATCAGGACCAGGACCACAGCAAGTACCAATTGCTACATATGTTTGGGGCCGGTTTAGAGCTTCCTGCTTGGATGAAGGATCTGAAGGGTTTTTATAGCAGCTCCAGACATTTGATCAGATGGGTGAAACGCCTCAACTGAGTTCTCCACATGGCTGGCTCGTAAGCCACTGGGTAGGTTGGTGGGAGTAACGAGCCTTTCAAAGAAAAGAGGAGGAATTTGCCACATTGAAACAATAATCACAATTGACCAACCTAAATTAGAATGGGATGAGTGATGTATATTCAAAGGGGCTTTGTCCCATAAGGAAACGAGGGGAATCTCTCTTTCTATATGGAATAATTTTGTTCAGTTCTGCAGAACAGAAGCCTGCCTGTCTCCCCATATTTTTTAAAAAAATCATGCTGGAGGGAAAACATTCACATTAATCTAGTTTCCCAAGTGTAACAGTAAACATTAAAAACAGACTGTATCCCTGAAGTTGCCTTAGTAATAAACAGACAACATTTCAAGCCAATTTCTCCTTGTTTCTCTTCATTTTGCTTACCCAGATGCAAACAAAGCCTTTCATTTCTCTGTTCCCCACCAGCCCAATAATGGCCTACTTTGCATGTTATGCTAAATGTAAATGATAGTTTAGCACTCTAGGATCACAACTGAGCTTGGTCTGCTCAAGCACAACTGCTTCCTGTTTTATGCAAACCACAATTTGTCACTATGTCCCCAAAAAGACAAACCATGTTAGTTTCCATTATGGTTTGTCCAAACAAACTAACTTTGGACTGTGGTTCATGATTCCAACTTATTTAGTTAAAACTGTAGTTAGTTATAATGAGACCGTGGGAAAAGTTACTTTTTTGGATTGCAGCTCGCAAAATAAAAAAAAGCCAACATGGTCATTTAAGAAAATTCTTCCTTGTTCTCCGTGTGGAGGTAGTGGAAAAGGAGAAGGGAGCATCCAAGCCTGAAGACATCATCTGTCCAGTACCAAACTATGGGTTACATCTAAATGAGGGTAATGCAGCCCAGCTAATGATAGTTAGCTCAGGACATTATACTTACATTAGCATTTTCATTAACCATGGTTAAACTCAAAACCATTTGCTAACTGACATCTCTAGCCAGGGTTGCAATTTCCAACTTTTTACTGCTTCTTGAAAACATATTATCTGTGAGAGAATGTAGCCCTCAGCCGGGGGGGGGGGGGGGGATATTGTTCATCTTATTCTACATCCCCTTGGAAAGGTAATTATTTCAACTACAACTCCCAGAACCCTGCATGAGCCTACTTAATGGCGGTAGTTGTTCCTCCAACCCCAAAACTAATGTTTTTAATATTAACAGGTTTTGATGTTCTTACCACTCTGTGTGGATATGTTTTCTGTTCTAACTCTGCAGCTCTTGTATCCTTTAGAGGTGTGCAGATGTGTGGTTTTTGAGTATAGCTCCCAGAATCCCCCCCCCCAAGGCAGCTGCCTGCTGAATTCTGGGATCCTTACCTCAATGTATTGACGTGGAGAGCACTTGTGGTGTGGTCGTGATTAGGGTGTGGTATCAGGACTCAAGACATTTAAGCCTGAGCTCCCACTCCAGCATAAAACTCACTGGATGGTCACTCCCTCAGCTTGACCTACCTCACAAGGTTCTTGTGAAGATGAGATGTGGAAAAGATTTGTGGGTATTTGTGCTGGAATAAGGCAGAACATAAAAATAACTACTGTAGTACATAAACCAATGTCACTACTGGTCTACTCTATATAATTTTATCTGATGCTTTATTTATTACTGTGCTGCTTTTAACATGTTCTTATGAGCTTCCTTGTGATGGCTTGTCCTGAAAGGCGGGGTGGTAATAGATAAATATCATGATCTTGATCACCATGATTCTGGGAGTGGATGAGGCACTAACTGGGCAAGATGGACAAGCTTGTCATACTTGTGAGTTAGCAGAAAATTCACCTTGCTATTTGGTTGCCTTTGTTTTTTTTTCCAGCTGGTTTCTAGTGACTTGACTGTGTTAGTCATCTGACATAAAGCTCTTAAGCAGATGATTTCCCCCCCCCCCCCCTCACTATCACTTTATGTCAGGAATGTAAGACCTGGTTTCGACTCTTGTCCCTTAGACAGCTGTCTAAAGCAGAGGACCAAGGTCAGAGAAAGAAAAAGTGTCCACTCAAAACCATGGGGGAGGCTGTACTGGCCACAGTGTGGTGTTGTGGTCAG
Organism: Intellagama lesueurii; assembly: GCA_037013535.1. Classification (NCBI taxonomy): domain Eukaryota; kingdom Metazoa; phylum Chordata; class Lepidosauria; order Squamata; family Agamidae; genus Intellagama; species Intellagama lesueurii. The sequence continues at coordinate 13,842,769 of JBAJHW010000009.1, read as the reverse complement.
GGCAGAGGTTGGCAAACTGGTGGCAGAGAGACACATGCTCCAGCCCCCCAAAACAAAAACATGGATTTATTTGCAAGCAACCAAGACAGAGGAGGGTTTTGCTTCTGGGGGGTTTAGAAGTCCTCTCATTTTAAAAGATTGAAGAAATGGCAGAAAACCCCAAATTACAACTTGAAGTAGCCATCCAGACGCTTCCTGTTTTGATTTTTGTAGGCTTAAAAATATATTTGTGGGGGCTTCTGCAGAACCTCCTTCTAGCAGCTGTGGGCAAAAATTGTCCACTAAAGCTGCCCACCCCAGATTAGCGTTGCAATGGGACTGGGGAGACCCACGCTCAAGTCCCCACACTGCAATGAAACTCATTTAAGTGACCTTGGGACCCAGTTGACATCTCTCAGCCTAACCTAATTCACTGTTTTGAAGAGAAAGTGTGGACAGAAAAAGTGTAGTGTCATCCCTTGAATCCACTGAAGAAACAGGCAGAATACAAATATGTAATTAAATAAATAAATGGTCGCACACAATGTCCTAGGAGCTCGTAAGTCTGTCCAGAAGAGGGCAGCACCTCACCTGGCCCAGAAACCACTGGTGTACTGAATGGATCCACCACTCTCAGCTCTGGCCTCCTTGATAGGTAGATCCAGGAACATGAAACCTCCTTCTATGATTAGACAGCCTGTGTTGTCTGCACAAGGTTCTCTATTACTTAAAAAAAAAGAGTCTCAGGAAGAAAATAAATCAAAGCTCTAATGTTTTATCTGAATCCATATCTTTCTAAATTAAAAAAGAAGTGTCTCTGATACAATAATATTAAGCTTATAAAGGAAACACTACAGGAAATTCAAGTGCTTTATGACTTCCTGTTTGTAGGCGTTATGTCAATGTTTGGCAACAGAAACACGACTGGGGTGGATCATAATGTGCTGTCTTGCCAAAGGAGAGAAAACAGAGAGGGACCTTTTGCAAACACTGCCAGCATCTACATCCTGCTACATCATCAACAAGAAGGTGGCTTGACTGCTTACATTAAATTCCATTTTCCAAACTGAAAAGTCAAAGCATATGAGTCCTCTTTCTTGTAGAACAGTAGCTCCCAACCTTGAGTAAACCAGGTGTTCTTGGACTGCAACTCCCAGAAACCCCAGCCAGCACAGCTGGTGGTGAAGGAGTTGCAGTCTAGGAACTACGGTCCAAGAACATCTGGGTTACCCAAGGTTGGGAATCACTGTCATAGACAAATGAAGCCACCGTCATCACAGATTTAGGAGAAAGCTACCTGTGTGTTTTAGAGCAATGCTTTGCATCTGCTTGTAGCTGAAGGCTAATTAGTCTCACTGGCTGAAAAATTCAATTTACACACAGGCCAATAAACGTTGGATTCTGAGGGTGCTTGTAAATACAAAAAAACAAAAACAACCACCACCACCACCACCACAACCAAACAACCCCCTCTACAATCTTAAAAAAATAATTTTTGGGTGGGTGGGATTCTACAGGTCCTCTTAAAATTTAACATAGTGTAGCATCTCAACCCTACTTAAGAGTCAACCGGCACATAATCTGAAAGAGAGAGGTGGTGTGCTGTCTGGCACTGTACTACTATCAGCTAATTAAAAAATTAGAGAAATACACAGTCAACTGAAACAGGGTTGACAGGTCAACAACATTCCACTCTCTGAGATTTCAGCCAGAAGCCTGAGACAAAGGGGCAGGTCCTTGTGATGTCATAGAAGAGGGGCGGGCAAGGGCTGGAGAGGAAACAAGCCCAACATGCACAGAAATACCTTTCAGCAGAGCCGGTGAGCCCTGGTGCAATGGGTGGAAAGAGGTAACCAAGGTTTAAAGACACTACAGAAAAATAAAATTTCTCCTTCTCTGCTGCTGCTTGCCGTGGTGTTATAGTAAATGTTGACGTACGGGTGCCCACAGCCATGCAGTACAACAACAGGGAAAGCCCCTCCCCAAAAAAGGCTGGATCAATGCATATCATCAAAGGAGGTGTGGGTCATTTGTAAAGTTAATTGCTCTTCATTGCCTTGACCACTGTGAAACATTCTGCATTAGAAAAGGTATATGTAGTTTGCTCCTGGAATCATCCATTTTTCTGCCAACTATTCAGAGGATTAAGGCAAAGTCTAGAGGGAACATGGAAGTCAAGAGCAAGGTGGGATAACAGATGACATCATGGACCCTGCTACTCAAAAAAGTCCTGGGACTTTGATCCTGCAAGCCCAGACTTCATTATACCACTGGTTGCTCACCCTAGGATTTCATTTGTCCCTTGGCTAAAGATCTGGAGAAGAACAGCAGTTCCATGAGACTTGAACTGTTACCCAGATACCTGGCACTGCTCAACAGAAACGAAAGATTGGGAAAGTGAATGGGCAGCAGGCTAAATCCAATTGCTAGTCCCATGGAGAGTAGACCCATGGTTGAATCAATGGCTGAATGATAAGTCAACATTTATTATAAACCCCCAGTCCTCTAGATGAGATGAGCCAATGGATAAAGCAGGGCATTACAAATTCTAATCCCCCAGCCAGCATTGACTGGCCATACTGCTTGGGGATTCTGGAAACTGTAATCCAAAATGTTACTATTCAAACCTGGAAAGAGGCCCACCTGCACTAAAGGTATGCCAATTATCTCTGCTGTTGTGACACATGTTTTTGCTACCTTGACTCATACTTTTGTTTTCTCTGCAGGACAAATATTGTTTATTAAACGTTACGGTGATTTTGGCATAACGTTGAAAAACATTAGCATGAAAACAAACAGCACTTGGGTGTTTCTTTGCCAGCCATCCACAACCTGGTGTCTTTTGGGTTTGTTGCAATATGACTCCCATTATCCCCTGGCTAGGGATGATGGCCATTGTAATCAACTAGATCTGAAGATAGGTAAACAAAGACTCTACTAGACTACATTAAAGGCAGGAAAGGGTGGATGCAATAGAGAGCTGTGAAACAATGGAAACATAGTCTTCCCCCCCAACTGCTCAGAGATTTCTAGCTTTTTCTTTTTATTCCCAGGGCTAGAATCTTGCTGTTTTAAAGGAAGGCTTAAGATTTTAATTCATGCTCTTATTAGGTATATGACAGAATTTTACACACAAGAAACAGGGGAAGAGATGTAGCTTACAGAGACATATCTCATACAAATTAAGGAGGCTCAGACTTCCAACTACTGCTGATTCTCTAAAAAACATTCTCAGTACTGCCTTATTTGATGAGCTCTTTATATTAAGATATTATGTGCAAAGAGGGTCTGAACTGCATATTATGTGGCAGCAAGCCTAGGCTTTTCCCATTGTACACTCAACAGAGAGCTACAGCTAATGTTAGTTTTATGAAAAAACAATTCCAGGTAGAAACTGGTTGCATTCAACTTCTACTTTTGTAGATTACACTTCAACCATTGCTGGTGATCATCTCATTATATAATGCACGTTTGGACTCAGATCTGCATCCATGTTCTCCAAACTACAGAAACCGTTTACCCAGTAGCCCTCCGCTTCAAATAGTTTTACTTTCAGTCCAGCAGCCATCTTTAGGGTGGACACTTATGCATCACTGAAAAATGAAACACAGGACGATCTTGATTTGCATAAAACTAGTAGGTGCTAATAAATGCATATAGAGGAACATGTGGAAATAATTACTGTAATTTAAACAGAAATGCAACCCATCTTACTAGAATGGTGAGATCCGGTGCAAGGACTGTGATAAGGAGATAATAAGATTTGCATGTTAGTTTGGTGTCTAGATGCTAATAATGTCAATGGGCATCTTCAAGGTTCCTACAGCTCTCTTTCCTTCTGCATTCTCAAATGTGAATAGAAGCTCAACCGCTTCTCATATAAGATGCCCTCCGACAGAGAATTGTTCTCTGCAAAGCAGGACACATGGCTATCCTATCCACCATTGCTCAGCAATCCCCTTTCATAAAACACTTGCCTTTAAAGAGGAGGAGGAGGAGGAACACTGAAGGATGAATCAATTCATCTGTGCAATTAACTGATTCAAGGGATGATTGCAGATCAAAAGGAAAAAACAAACCAGGAAGCCTTTTAATCTGATGCAGCCACCTGGATCCTTCCACTTTCATCAGCAAGATATGGAACTGCTTGCTTTTTGGACATCTCTTTCTTTCTTTCTTGGGCAACCCCATGCCTGCTTCCTCTCTGTTGATGACCAAGAAACTTGTGGGTGGATTATTGTCCCAGGGCTGGTTCTGCAAGCCAAGCACACAGGCTGAAAAAAGAGTACGAAGGATGGAAGGCCAAAAGAGGAGAGAAAATGCATGCAGCAGTGAGATGCACACATGGAGCTCAAAGCCCATCCTGTCCACTGTCCTCTCTTCTATGAAGCAGCCGTTGGTGTATTCAGAGAGTGTTTTCATGTCAAATTTGTCCTACTTTGATACAGTTCATACTCATTTCAGCCTTCCACCCCAAGAAGTTAAACAAATGCTCAGTATGGATGAGCCTATGGACACCTCCATCTTCTTTTTTCCTAAAATAGTTCCTTCCACCTTTACGGAAAGAACTGATGTTCTGTAGCATTGACTACAAGGCAGGATGAACCCCTAAATGTGACACACACAGCAGGGCTGGTCAACTTGTGCTTCTCCAGGTCTTCTGAGATTGCAGCTCTCATCATCTGACACCATTTGGCTATGCTGACCAAAGCTGATGGGGATTTCATGTCCATGACATCTGGAGGTCCACAGGTTGCTCATCTCTCTGCTAGAGACAGAGGTGAGTTTATTTAGCCTGGCAATCTCCAGGTGGGTCAGACTACAACTCCCACTATCCTCAAAAAGAATGTCAATGGACAAAGTAACTAAGACTGATGGACCAAACCGATCTGGAAAGCATTACATAGACAGAGGAAGCCTGGAACACAGGAAAAAGTTGAAACTGAAAGAATGACAACTCAAAGAATTCCCTGCTAACATTTTTGTAATGCAAAAATGAAAGGCAGAACAGAGATAAAATAAGGACGGTTTTGTCAGTGACAAAAAAAAAAAAGGATCTGTTTCTAATAAACAGGAACAGTTGGAGCATAAGTAAATATCCTGTTTGGTGTTTCAACAGCACCACACACACACAGAGAAAGTCATTACTTGTTGATACTGGACTGCTTCTTCCCCTTTTAATTTTTTTTTTAGCAATTTAAACATCTTACAAGCATCTTCCAGGCTGTCTGGGGCTTATTTCTTGTCCAAAAAAAGAAAAGAAAAGAAATCACCTCATTGCTTCCGGGGGGGGGGGGCTTAGGTTTTTGTGGGAAGTGTAGTTTTGCTGTCCATTGGGCTATATATAGGGCACCCTCAGAGAACGAAGGGACGTGGGTGGCGCTGTGGGTTAAACCGCAGAAGCCTCTGTGCTGCAAGGTCAGAAGACCAGCCGTCCTAAGATCGAATCTACGCGACGGAGTGAGCCCCCGTCGCTTGTCCCAGCTCCTGCCAACCTAGCCGTTCGAAAGCATGTAAAAAATGTGAGTAGATAAACAGGTACCACCTCGGTGGGAAGGTCACGGCGTTCCGTGTCTAGTCGCGCTAGCCACGTGACCACGGAAACGGTCCTCGGACAAACGCTGGCTCTACGGCTTGGAGACGGGGATGAGCACCGCGCCTTAGAGTCGGACACGACTGGACTAAATGTCAAGGGGAACCTTTACCTTTACCTTACCAGAGAACGAAACCTCCCACAAAGACCTAGTACTCCCGAGAAGGACAAGGACTGTGTTCTTTTTTATTTTCTTTTTTTTAACAAGAAAAAGGCCTAAGAAAGCCTGGAAGAGAGAGGCTGTTCCAGCCGAGTGAAATGTAGGGGGTGGATGGGAAGAAACTCACTGATTTCTCTGTAGGAAATTCCTGAAGGATTCTGGGAGCTGGAGTCCAAAAAAGCAAATACCCCCCCCCCCCAAAAAAAGCAACCAAACAACCAAACAAAATTACCCCCCAACGAAGAACATGTCTCTCTTTCCCAGCTTGGAATAAGACCAGGCGACGTCCAAGATTATCTTTACTGTTAATGAATATGTGAAATGTACTGAATACACAAAAGATACTGTGTAAATACCAAATTGGAGCCAGGGAACTTTTGCTTTATCAATGTGTTTGAATATCATCCCCCAGCCAACACGGCTAGTGGTACAGAATTGTGAGAGCATGAATGGGTTGAGCCAGAGGGTGTTCCCCCCCCCCTTGCTATAGGGGAGAAATAATCATAAATACTAGTGTGCATGCACACATAGACACTTTCCCAAAGACCAAAGAAAGGATCCACTATGTCCATGATATTATTATTATTATTATTATTATTATTATTATTATTATTATTATTATTATTATTATTATTATTATTATTATTATTATTATTATTATTAATTTCAGGTTGAACCACAATGTTGGCATGTGTGAACTTTATATAGTGGAACCTAGGAGCAGGGGCGGGCAGTGCAAAAGTGCAAGATGCCAGAAGAGTGTTTAGATTAATTGATTGATGGATGGATGGATTGATGGATTGATTGATGGATTGATGGATTGGATTTCTATCCCACCCATCTAGACCCAAGGTCTACTCTGGGCGGTTTACAAATTTAAAAACAATAAAACCAATAAGCATATATTATAAATCCATATGGGAGATATCCCATTTCTTTCCTGCTATTGCCTTCAGCAGGAAAATGGAATAAAATGCTGTACAATCTCAAATCCGTTTGCTCCAGTCTTAGGGAGTCTAGCAAGTTTTAGCTGAAATTCACAGAATGTCAGGGGGGAGAGGGGGACACGAGCACAAACTTTATGTTCTCTGGAAATTCACAAGGTTCGTTAAGTATCTGACTGCAGACTCTGAGCTGAGGAAGTGAATTTTATCCACAAAAGCTCACAATAAAATGTAACAGTCTTTAAGGTGCCACTACATGTTTGTCTTTTTTTATTTGTTCTTCTATTTTTATTTTGTTTTTACCTATAAAGAGATTAACACATGTGTGGCGGAATGCCCATGTCCCACCTGTCCGTCATGTGGAGCTCTAGAGCTGGAGCCTATAAGAGGACAGGAGGGCGGAGTCAGGGGGACAGTTAGAGACAGTTGAAAACTGAGAGAGCAAGAGATAAGAGGTTTTGAGAGAGTTTTAGGAGAGAGATTGGAAAGTTGGTGTGGTATAGTTGGTTTATAGTTTAAAGAATAGATAAAAGATAGAAGTAAAATAAATAGACAGTCATCTAATAGTATTCCAGTGATTCACAGTGATTTATATGAAAAGTAATACCAATTAAGAAACGTGTGTAATATCCAAGCAATGAGTGAAACATCATACAACATCTATTAATATACTTATGTGATTCTACAACTAAACAATAAATAATCTGTTATATTTGACAACACGTGTCCAGGAAGCATTATTGGTAACGTGTGGATAAAGATCCACTGGTGGCAGTTGGTGTAAGGAGAATAAAGAACGTCGTGCCCAAAAGTGGGACCTGGGTTTGAGGGAAACAAACGAGGGACACTGGGGGTGCACGACAACATGCTAACATGGCTACCTCTTCTACAACTAAAATTCCCCGCTCTGCCTCCCGGGAGAAAAGCCAATTTCTGTAGCCATGTGCAAGCTGCAAAGTCCCGGGACGCCCCCCAGAAGGAGGAAATGGCAAACCACTTCTGAGTAGTCTCTATCTGGAAAACCTTGAAAAGGGTTGCCATCAGTCGGTATCGACTTGACGGCATGCAGTTATATACCATATATCTAGAAAGCAAGATGTTTGACATCAGCCTGCTGTGTTGCCTTGCTGGCCTGAAAGATGACCCTTCTCCACCCCAACCCGCCATCTATCACATGGCATAGACCAAACCAGGGTCAGCCTGAGGCAAAGATTTCCGTACCCATTCCATGCCCCCAAATTGGCTTGACCTGAAGATGAATCTCGCTTCAATATAGACCATCAGACGGCAGGAATTGTGCCTGAAGGCATCAGGTTAAGTTAGAGGACGCCGTTCCACCTGTGTGCCCGACAGCTCTCTCTTTCCAACACCTTGCTACCCCCTCCTGTCTCTGCCACCGACGGCAGCTGGCCCACTCTGCTTCATGGCAGGGCCGGCCCTGTGTTCAACTGCAAGCAAGCAAAATCTGGAGAAAACAATAATGAGAACTCAAGTCTTCTGGATGTCCTGTGACCCAAACCTTCTTCTACTTTTTTTTGTGTGTGCTTTTTTTTGTTACATTCTTCTAAAAGTCACATGCAAAATTCAAAGTGCGAGGAGAAGCACCACGGGGATGACAAAAGGAAAAACCACCATGTACCCCATGAAGATACCAACAGGAAGATGGATGGTCCACAACCTTAAAATTGTCCAAAAAAAATTTTTTTTTACAACAACCCCACATACAGAAGCTCATCAGCCTATCACAGAGATCTTTAATTTCCAGCTTATGCTGAAATGCAGGAGAGGAGTTAGGGATGATTCACTACTGAATCTGGGCTGACATTAACATTTACGCTAAGCAGTCTTAACGCCGGGAGGGCAGGCTCAGTGTCAAAAAAAATAAAAGCCACCCACTGCTCAGCAAAACAGCATCCTGTTGTGAGACTGGGAAGTGTTTGTACGAAAGGAAAACCTAGAATAACCACCAGAATCTCCTTCTGTGGCCCAGGCTGAAGTTGCCACATACCTGACTTCTTAGAGAAGATGCAGTTAATAGTTTCCATGGGAAATACATGTTAGAGAACCTTTCCAGACCCTCTCCACCAAAAGATGATGTCATCTAGGTGGCTATTGTAGGCTTTGGAAAATGACCAAAAAAAAAGATACAAAGCAGGCTGAGGAATACAGCATTGCTTTCTGGTAATCTGAAACCCAGTGGTCAAGGTCTTGCTGAGTTGTACCATTCAAGGCTATTAATAGGCTGAAGTTCAGGAGCCCTTTCTATACGATTGCATAGCTTGTAGGTCAGATGTGGTTTAGAGTAGACCTTCCTGGATGGTACAATTTCAGGCAGGAAGGAGGGTGAATAGAAGTTCAGGGTGTAAGTAAGAAGGGGAGGGGGATGTGTGTGTAAAAGCTCTTCAATGTGCAGATATGTAATAAAATTCTGGGAGTGCTGAAATGAGCAGATTTGGGAAATGTCTAGGTCTGAAGCCCTCCTCTGGGCAGGAAACTAAAAGCCACTTGAAATAAAAGGGAGCCGTATGGTCAATACAAAATAAAATACAAATGCAAGAGTAGGTGATACCTTTATAGGCCGCTAAAAATCATCATAGTATGAGAGCTTTCGTGGATGAAGGCCACTTCATCAGGCTTGTACCAGTGCGAAGAACTTAAAATTCCAACTTAAAGTCCAATCTGAACCGAACTGGCTAAACATAGTGAGTACACTAAATCATCACCCCAATTCCCAGATGGAGGACTTGGGTTTTCTGTGTCATCCCCTCTCCCTGGCCAAGCAGAGACATGTCTGTTTCAAAGAAAGGCCAAAAGGGAGACTTGTGTGTGTGTGTTCATGGCTTGCGCCTCTTTGTTTGAAGAACTGGGATGTGAGATCCAATCCACAGCTGCCTCAGCTTTAATGTTTAAACAACAACTCAAATATCTTTCCTGACTTACATCTAATGAAACTGTGCCCAGTGAAATCCATCTTGCCAAGAAGCTTTGGACTTTAGGTTCTTCACAATGGTACAAGCCTGAAGAAGTGGTGTTTGGTCCACGAAAGCTCGTGTATTGTGTATCATGATTTTTTAGTGGTATATAAAGGTATCACCTACTCTTGCAATACTACTTGACTCTCCAACTTCCAGTGTTCTGATGAATGAGTTCAAAGCCACTGGAATGAACAACAATCCTAGGATTTCACATAACTGTGGAGAACATTTCCCAGCGACCCCAGTTCCCATGTCAAGAGTGTCCACAGTAAAAGCTCTCTTTTATTCACATAACCACAGCTTACAAAAGTTATGGCTTGAGACTATAACTGCCACAATACCCCTGGCCATGGTGGTTGGAGGTTTGCGGGGAGCGCTGTGGTCCAGAAAAGTTACTTTCCCAAGCCCTGCATATGACGAACAGGCAAAGTAGCTACACTGGCTATGCCAAACTACAGCCACATTCACTGTAGAAGGGAACCAAACCTGACGACTTCTCAGTGCTAAAAGACCAGGAACACAAACACATCAATGCAAGAGCTGTCTCCGGCTGCAAGCTTCTCCTCTTAAAAAACTGACACAACTTACTCCGCGGTTCCCGAGGTCCATCGACGGTCACTTTGATGGCACGGTGATAGGTTGCGACTTGGGTGGGGTTTGTAAAGACCGTAATTGTCAAAGTAAAGCTTTTTCCTAAAGAGTAAGAAGAGAAGAGAGATCATGGATGAGTCCAGGACACAAATGCAGAGCAGGGGTGGGGAACATGAGCCCTGAGGCCATGACTGGCTTTCCAGATTTTGTACATTTCATTTTCCTCCCAGTGTACAAGGTTGGAATGCCTCCCCTAAGGCTTGGTTACTTGGCAGTGAGAGTTTTAATCTAAAAGATACAGGTATTTTTGGCCCCACACTTTTGTCTATGGCCCTTCCCACCTTTGGAATGCACCTCCCCAACAAAAAAGTTTTTTCCTGAAACTGAATCTGGTGCTCAGGCTATTTTTTAAAAAACAACAACACAACAATCCCCAGCCTGGAGACACAAGATCAGGACAGGAAGGAAGGATGGAGGAGATGCAAATTTGAAAATAATACTCAATGTGTATTTAAACAATGGACTAACGAGGGCTGGTTTCTTTTCACGACTATTTGTGCAATGCCAGTAGGAATGAAATGACCAGAAGAAGTGTGAAGCAACAGCCTGGAATGAAATGGGGATGTTATGAGACAAGCTAAGAAACCCAACGAACCATCACAATATGCTGTGGTGGTCGGCTGATTCCCATGGTGATTCATGGGGTGGAAGGAAAAGCACAGGTGGGCAGCGGTGGGAGTGAGAGGGCTGCAGGTGAATAGCTACACACACATAAAGGCATACCTAGAGAGAAAGGTAGGCAAGCATCTACATATACAGACATCAGGAGAAAAACAGAGATCGGGCATGACCCACGGCATTAGATAAGAGGTAGGCAGGAGTGCGCTGGCTGGGGTTAGCCTGAGACTAAAGCACTGCCCCGCTTGTCCCAGTCAACAAGCGGCTCCTGCTGTCAGGACTGATGTCCATGGGCCAAACCAGATGACCCAGTTAGCGCATCATTAGAAGCGGGGCTCCTTGAAGAGATGAAAGACGTGACTTTATCCTAGTACAAACTGCCTTGCCCTACAGTGTGGCAAATCCACATGGCTTTCTTCTGATGGGTTATTGGGAGGTAAACCCAGCAAAGGGAGAAAGGGTGAGGCCAGATCTAAGTGCTCAGGCACAAGGTTCGGTAAAAAAATATGTGCCTGGATGGAAATTGTTATAATAGCAGGGGATATACTTTACTCGTAATTTTTAATTGGGCATAATGTTTGGACATACTGCAATATACAGCACTAAAGAGGAAGGCGATTTCCAGGTCCTTGGGTCCTTGAACCACATAGGGCTTATACGGTGGCAAGGCCAAGCTTATCCTCATAGGCAGGATGATTTATCCATTCAGCCCAGTATTGTCAACTCTGTTTGACAGCAGAGGGAGAGATACTTCATTTGCTCCTGAACTGAACAAAGCACTTTTATGCATCTTGAACTGGGATATAACAGGTTGTATTGGTGTTCACCCTGCCATAATGTTGCGCAGAAGGTAAGGTGAGGCAGTGAGTCCTAAGCAGCTGATTTCAGGTGTCTTGGGAAGGGGAGGAACCCAGCAAATTGTTAGTTATTTTACTAACAATTATTTAATTTTGCAGCAAGGGAGGATTGACAGGCATTGTTGAGATTATCTGCTAGAGGCACAAAAATAATTTGAACGCCACAGCAGCCATCGGTACTACACATCTCTTGACTTAAATGTGTGGAGCGGGGGACATTTAGTGCTGCTTTTCAGGCAACAACATTTATTGGAGCAGCCCTGGTCAAGTCTTTCTCTACAAAAATAAACCAGTTTTCTTCTGATGTCTTGAATAATGCAGACAGCTGCTTCCGGCGACCTTTTAAGTGGGTTCTCCTCCTCTGCCTTAAAGAGCAGTCGGATATCCTGAAATTGGAGTTTTTAAAATGATCACTGTGTCTTCCTGCCCAGAACAGTTTCCCCTACTGTCTGCATTACACTATTAATGGCACAATACTGCATTTAATTGTTTGGTTTTTTTAATCAGCATTCTGAAGAGGAATTTCCTTGCACAACAGAAAAATAACTTATCAAGGAAAATATGAGGCTGAATGCTTTTCCCTGACATATTTCATTTCTATGTGCAGGGCTGTAATGAAGGTGGGGAAATTGGAGCTTTACCCCAGGGTACCAAAATTTAGAGCTGAATCAAGTGGTATGGATTAAGAAAATAAACAGCAATGCATCCTAGCCCCTTTCTTTCTTTCTTTCTTTTCTTTCTTTCTTTCTTTCTTTCTTTTTCTTTTCCGTTCGTTCCTTCCTTCCTTCCTTCCTTCCTTCCTTATCTGCCTCATTTTTCACAGGGATCTCACACCTGTGTCTCATTGCAGAGTAAGTGGGAGATGTTGCTACTCCTACTGGCTGCCAAAATGGCTAATTATGGCTCTCTTTATGTGCAAGGACCGAAGGAGGAGAGACACAGAGAGAGAGAGAGAGAGAGAGAGAGAGAGTAAGCAAGAAGGAAATTCAAACATGCAAGTTTCCACTCCACTCCACAACATGTACACCTCCAACCAAAAATGTGGAGGCGGGGTCATCAAGGACAAAATGTCATCACTTGATTGAGCTAATTACAGGTCCTGGCACATGACAGCATTTTATAAAAATCAGGCCCACATGTGGAATCATTCTACCCTGACAGAATCCAGGACTTTCAGTCTGTCAGTTTTACATCTTCAGACACAAGAATCTCATACAACTGAAGCAGGGTGGCCTCCTGTCCTTGTTTAGGAAGGACAGTCCCCCATCTGAAGGGCAGACTGAGGATAATCCTCATTACAGAGGTGTCTTCTGTTTAAAGGACTGATTAGTTAAAATCTGATCAACAGATAGAGAACCAACAGAAGGGAGAGCCAGGGCTTTGAAGACACCCGTCCATGGTGACCACTTGGACTACAGACTCTGGAACACGGGTCATCTCCTAGTGGTCTTCCCACTTGAGTGAGAATCATAATGGGCTCAAGTGAGAAGAAGCCAGATTTAGGAAAAACTTCTTAACTGTGAGAGCAGTACGACAATGGAACCCATGACCTCAAGAGACGGTGAGCGCTCCAATGCTGGAGGCATTCAAGAGAAAATTGGACAACCCTCTGTCGGATCTGCTTTGATTTGGATTCCTGCACTGAGAAGGGGTTTGGACTCGATGGCCTTATAGGCCCCTTCCAACTCAACCATTCTATGATTGTATTTCTGTTTAAATTGCTTTTTAAAAAGTCACTCCTGTGCATTTAGGAGACTGCAACCGAATGTTGTCTTTTGTCCATTTTGTTTGACAATGCCTATGGCATGCCCTCCTTTTGCGTGTCGTGTACGGTGCCGTTGTAATGTAGAGACAAAAGATGTCAGGCCAAAGGCAGATATTTGGATGGCTGCAGGGAGCTCTGTCTGAGATGCCAGAAATGGAACCTGAAGTCAAGCGCCTCCCATCTTCCCCAAGGATTCCAGACTACTGTAATTTCTTAACCCAGACATGGAGAACTGAAGGGGGGGGGGGGAGAGAGAAGGGTCCTAATGAATTCAAGAGTCAAGTTCAGATTGAGCTGCGTTCAGTTTGGAAATTTGTGAAAAGGGGGGAGGGGATGGAAAAAAGGAAGGAGGGAGGGAGGAGGCTGAAGCAAATAATTGAGTACAGAAATGAAAGCTTAATTCATAAAAGCAAAACATTTTCCATTCATCAACCTGCAAGCAGTTAAGTGGTGGTAGGGGGGCGGTTTTGAAAGAAAGCCTCCCTGCCTGCCATTTGGGAAAAGAGCCAACAGGCAAGCGGAAACGCACGAAAGAATGTAAACTATTTGGGTTTCGTAGAGGGCAACAAGTAAACAGTTATTACACGCAAATCATTCTCTAGATCACTCGGCCTTAAAGCCAAGAAGCCCAGACCTCTTTGACGGTTTGCATGTATACAGGCAAAATGCTGGGAGAAAAGCTGGCGAGCAGACAGCAAAACGTCTCATGGAAGGAGCAGATGCTGAAGATGATGTTAAGCTTGCCAAAGGGAGCACCCTCTAAGAACGCCCTTAAGACCAGCATCAGTTCTGTTCAGTTGATGTCAGAATACTTACACGATCCAAGTCCATTCCAACTTATGGTGAGCTACATAGGGTTTTCTAGGTCTAAAGAACTTGGAAATTGTTTGCCAGTCAGTCTTTCTGTGATGGTCTGGGACTGTGCAGCTTGCCCAAGGCCACACAGGCGGCAAGGATGCAACCCCATCAGCCCACACATTTTGGGTGATTTTTGGGTGGACTCCCTCCCAAGAGACACAGTCGGGATTCCAACTCCCAGTTCTGGCTCCACAGCCAAGTCCTCCAACATACCGAACTAGACTCAGTATTTGTGTGCCGTCAAGTCAATTCTGAATTATGGCAACCCTTTTCAGGGTTTTCTAGATAGAAAGTACTCAGAAGTGGTTTACCATTCCCTTCTTCTGGGGGCATCCTGGGACTGTGCAGCTGGCCCAAGGCCGCACAGCCTGGCTGTTCTCCCAGGAGACACAGTGGGGAACTGAACTCCCAACCTCTGGCTCTGTAGCCAGATGTCTAACTCAGTGACCTATCCAGACAGTATACTTGGTATAAAATGAATATGGGTGATAGAATATGGGTCACCCCAGGTCCTTCCTGTATTCGGTACATTCATTCAAATTATTCTATAGCGTCAACATGTGCAACTTAACTGACGACACTCAGCACATCCTTGTGCAAGTCGTATGTAAAAGTTCTAACATGGGGTGATAGCTAAGTGGCAGGACATGTGCTTTGCATTGATTAGGTCCCAGGTTCAGATCCCACCATCTCTTCATATGGCTGGAATTGAACGATGAAAATCTGTCAATATTGTTTTTTCTTATTTCGAAATGTTTGAAACTTCAAGTTCTTTGAACCTCATAACGGTAATTTGCAAATTTTGATAAAATCTACAAAACCATCTGAAACAACATTCTCCCCCATTCGCACTATCCAGATCCAACAGAAACAGCTGTTCTCATCATGGAGATGATCATGTTATTTTACTTGCCTGCTGTGTAGCTGATAAGGAGCCACTGAGAAAAGATAGGTGGCAACCCAAACTCATCACCACCAGCATAGTTACAGGATTGGAAGCCAAACTTTTAAGAGTTAATCACTCAAAACCCTGGGCCCAAATAGATGAATCTGTCAATGTTTCTTGTACCACTTTCTCCTCCTTTTCCATTCCAAATATGATGGTATTTGTGAATGTTGGCCAATTTTTAGCAAAAATGAACTTAACTAAAATTATCACCTATTCTTATCTGAAACATCTGAGAGTGACTGTCAATTACTATATGCAATGTTGAAACAGGGCTGTAGTATTGTAAGGAAAGGAGTTCTACAGCTTGAGAGTAACCACCAAAAAGACCCTCTCCTGAATCCTCACCCAACATGCCTGTGAGAGCAATGGGAAGGATAGAAGGGCTCGCCCCAGAAGATCTTAAAATCTTCTGGGATGGGCAAAATCAGAAGTTAATAATACTGGCCAAAATTCTGTTGCAGCTCTGTTCATGCAAAAGGAATGATATCATCATCAGCAGATCAGCACTGATTAAAGACTTCCTTTTTCAGTTTTGGGGTATGAATCACTCATGTGCGATGCAACAAAGTCACATATACCCAGAAATAAAAAAAGTAACTCTTGAATCAGCAGCAATCAACATTCTTCCTATTGTGCAGGTGGAACCTGCCCAACAGTATTTTGGGCCAGTGTTTCTATAATTTAAAGAGAAACATAATGCTTCATCTCTCTCTTTAAAAAAACTGCACTTTGACAGTGAACTTGCTATTCCTCTCAAAACCCATTCAAGATGGTTTTCCTATATCTGTTGATCATTCATATTTGATCCTCTTACCTCGGCCGCTCCGTCCAACGAAGCGAAGGTCGTTAAACCTGGCCACTTGATTCTTCATCACTGCAGAAGCGTTCCGAAGCTCGGCTGAATAGTTCTCATCGTTACCAGCCATAACGGTTACCACAGTCCCATCAGGCACATCTCCGAGGGCTACCACCTAGACATTGCCAGCAACCATGAAGAATACAACAGCAGCAACATTTAGAATGGATGTATGAACTACTCAAGGTTGACCTAAAGCATATTGGGCCCTCAAGCAGAGAATCCATGGTAAAAGCACAACACATGCATAAAAAGGTAATACCAATTAAAATGGGGAGGCATAATTATCTTGCATGGCCTTAGGCATGTCAAGAGTAAGTCCCTGTGAATATTTACTTCTGAGAAAACATGTAGAGGCTTCAACTGTTGTTAGGATGCTTGTGGAATCTGATTTATGTGGATTCTGAATTGAAGAGACCAAGTATATTTCAACCTAACTAATCTGTGGGTAAGAACTTAATTATGCACTGGTTCTCATGCTGAATTGTAAGATAGTTCTTGATTTAGAAAACAGAATACATTGACAATAAAGATTTTGAGAGAAATTTCTGAAAAACTGTAGAAATCTGCATTTTGAGAATACATTGAAAAATAAGCATCTAATTAAGTGTTCAAATGTGAGATTTAGTACATTTTTGAAAGATCCTTTTGATGCAGAAGGAAAGCAGCTAATAAGAAAATACATGTGGAAGTGATGTTGGCCAGAAAGGGCGTGGTCTGGCCATTCCTAATTTAGGAGTAAATCCCACTGAACTCTGTGATGGTCTTCTGAAGAAAACATACATAATGTTGCACAAGGAACAAAGAGTCATTTGTTAATAGATAATGAAATAAAGAACAGTAAATATTTCCATTGATTCCCGATGTGGTGTAATAAATAGAGTGACGTACTAGGACTCAGGAGTCCTGAGTTCAAATCCTTGCCCAGACATGGAAGCTCACTGGGTGAGTAGAACTGGTAAAACCACTCCTGAAATATCTCACTTACCTTGAAAGCTCTATACTGTAAGTCAACCAGTTCAGTCAATTCTGACTTAATGGCACAAAATACAACACACACAAGTATGAGTGATCGTGGTACTATGTGATCCTTATGACTGTGAAGAATAGGCCGTGTGTGTGTGTGTGTGTGTGTGTGTGTGTTTGTAAGCTAAGGCTCTGTGTTTAGGTTCAGTACCTATTATTATTTGGTATTTTTTGTTGTTGTTATGTGTCATCTAGTCCCTTCTGAGTTATGGCAACCCTAACAGAGGTTTTGAGGTTTTCGAGGTATGGAACACATTCAGGAGTAGGTAACAACAACAGCAACAACCTTAGAACTGCAGAACTCAAAAGGACCCTATGGGTCATCAAGTCCAAGGAGACACAGTGGGCAATCAAACTCCCAGCCTCTCTTAACTGTAGGCCAAGTACTGTCATTCAGGTCATATAATATGAAATGTGGTAGGTTTTTTAAAAAATTGAACATTTGATTCAACTTTTTAAAAACTCATTGGTATTTGCCCTAATATTGTGGCTTTTTGAATTTATGACTGATGGTTTATACATCTTCAAACTGAAGGTTGCATATCATCCAGACCTCTCTACTGCCTCATTGAGATGTGGAAGGAAGGGGGATGGGTGGAAGAACTGGGATGCTATGATACAGCCAACACAAAATATTTTAAAGGTCCCATTGATTTCGGTGGAAGAGAATGAGAAAAGTGTTGTAATTCTCTCATGGAAATCAATGGGTTTGAAAAACCCATCTGGCTGTGTCTGACTTGTATCCTTACTGCTGAAGATGTGAAAGCTACTGCCCCCTGTTTGAAGAAACACCCATCTTGGATTACAGCAACAAAATAAACCCAAAATAGCCTCAAAATAATAAACAGCTGAGCTCTTAGCTTAGCTGAATTTGGCTCTGCTTGGTTAATCAAATAAAGATTCAGTCTAGAGACAGTTTGTCACTCTTACACTGCACAGACTTCAATGGGAAAGCCAACACGAAATCTCTCCCACTGAAATCCATGGGGCTTAAGTATCCAGTCGTAATTTATGGTTCATTAAAGAAGACCCCGAAATATTGATCTCTCAACTGAATAAATGCCTGTTTACTAAGAATGAAGTCTTGATTTGTTTACCCAACACTTACTGCCAGGTAAATGTGCATAGGGTTACAGCCTAATGCAACCCTACCCTGCACTATGGGGGGGAAACAGTCCCCCTTGAATTTAATGGGAAGTGTTGCTAGGTTCATGAGTATACTGTACTGCCATAGTCTAGCAGTACCCTTTTTTTTTTTACTTGATTGTACCCAACTTCACAGTACTTGTTACTCTCCCTACATAATTATTTATAAGCTTGTTGGCTTCTGTTACGTATTATGGTTAGTGTTCATATCAAAACTTGCATGTACCAAGTAATTTACGGAGCTTTGTAGGCAAAAGGGACAATTCTCAGCCCTAATGAGTTTCCAGTATAATTTTTGACTCTTTAAGGTACCAATCAATGGGATCTAACAAAATCTCTCTGTGCCAGGTTCACCTTCAAGTCCACAGTAATATATTTGCATGTGAAGAGGCCCATCAGGGCTTGTCAATTATCCCAGTACTTTCATTGGTTCATGGGTGACAACTCAGAAAATCAGAGTAAGTTTGCTTTGTAATGAGCAAAAACTTCTCTGCACACTTTCTTTTGTAAAAAAAAGGACCCAATACAGTAGGCTTCGCATTTGGGGAAGTGTTTTTGCTGCTGCTACTTTGTTTTAGCCTTGTTATTGTTGTTATGTGTTCTCAAGTTGGAACCAAATTATATAGACTCTAGTAGGGCTTTCAAGGTAAGTAGGACATTTAAGGAGTGGTTTTCACCAGTGCCATACTGGCAGTGAGCCTCCATGGCTGAGTGGGGATTTGAACCCAGGCCTCCTGAGTCCTAGTCTGTCACTCTATCCACTACGCCACACTATTCCTCGCCTACAACTCCCCAAATCCTTCAGTCACCATTGTGGAGAGATTGTGGGAACTGAAGTCCTGTGATGCAAAATTTTTCTAAGTTCTTCCATTTTGCCACATTTTGGAATCAGTGAATATAGCTTGCCATCTAAAGGACAAGATAAGTCCATTGGAAGTCAGTAAAACAATACATATTATCATCAAAAGAGGGAGACTTTATAAGGAGGTTAAGTCCAGAGCAACTCCCTCAACACCTGAGAGTATTAAAACCAGAATCTAAAATTATTTAACGATTCTTTCACCTTAATGGTGCCCACATTGTATTCTTAATTAATACAGAATACATTGTGGTTATTTTTACTGTTCCTGTGAATTTTAGTTCTAACAGAGCAGCAACCTTACAAGAGTGTTGCTGCATTTAAATCCTAAAAAGAAATGACCTTAAATTGCACATTTCAAATGTAAATTCCTTGGGATTTCTAAGAGACTAGAAAATGTTCATTTTTAATTCTCTTTGTACTAAAAGAGTTAAAGAAAAGGCAGGCATGTAGGACATTTTGTCAGTGAGCAGGAAGATAAGGCTGTTTTTCGCATTTATTTATACTCTTTTAAACTTTGACATTTTCATCTTTTAAACTTTTCAGTTGTTTTGCAACTCTAGTTTAGAAACAAGCTCATGGGGCGGGGGGTGTGTGTGACCTGCTTCCATAGAATGAGGCCTCACCTTCTTACATCTGCAATGGGTTTCGACTGGTGTCCGTCAGAAAGTATATAATTGTGGTAACTCTGAACATGTGCAGAGTACAGATCCACCTCCTCATGGAGCAATAGCAGACTCTACACCCAAAGTCAATTAGGGAGAGTCACAATATCCGAATATCCTAATATTCTTGGGAGTGTGGGTGTTGAAGTTTCCACTCTAGAAATTATGCATTCGACTGATGGGTTTGAATAAACAAATAAACAGAACGTTTTAACCACAGGAGATCTGCGCTAACGATGACACATCCTTCTACACTGTACTGAAAGGGTCAATTCTTCGAAAAAGACGCCCCGCTGGACTCAAGGGAGATTGAGGTGGGGGCGAAGGAGCCAGCCAAAAGTTATTCGTGTCTATTCTGGGAAATACGGCCACTCGTGCGCTTCCTGGTTTCGCTACCTTTGTAACTGGACAGAATTCTGCCACAGACTCTTTTCTACAAACCCCTCTTATTTGACGAAGAAAACCAGTTAATCTATGGGGAACGAGTGTCTCAATCGCCAAATTCAGAGTAATGACTCTGCAGCAAGAGCCATTAGCGCAACTTCAGGCGCCTCTAACCACAGTGCCTGAAGAAGCATTCTGCTTAACTCGGAAGCTGGCGACGCTGCCGGTGGCTAATTGCTAAAATTGAGCAGTTTTGAGCTGCTCAGAAATCAGCGAAAGGAAGGGGTCTAAAAGGGTTTAATTCTGGCTGGGTCGTGTGCTGAAAATACAGCTTATTGTCTTTGGATATTCTATTTTTCTCTTAAGAGTCCTGACGATGAATTTGTTTCTACTACCAAAAAAAACAACAACACCCTAGCTTTGACCTTACCAGGCAATCATTTTAGGCTGGCATCCCGAAAAAGTAAATTTTCGGGCAGTAAGGCCAGATGCACTGTGACTTACTCCTGTGTTTACTCGGAAGTAAACCCCACTGAATCCATCGAACTTAGTACCAAGCACGTGTGGACAAGAGGTGTGGACAAGTCTTATTTCATTGGAGTTCCAAGCCTATTATAGCCTCGGATTGAAAAATTAAATTTTATGCCCCTGCTCTTCAATCCAATCAGCATCATCATCACTGTCTTAAGAATTTTTAGATACAACGTAGATTTTTTTAAAAAAAATGTTTTCATTTGTCAGAAAATTACCCTGTTTATGAATATGCTTCCTATATTTACTATAATCTCTCTTTGAATGCAGATGGCATGGAAATATAGCAGAATCTGTTCGAAAGTCATAACTTCAGAGATGCTGCAATGACCTTAATTTTATTCCCGCCTTTTAAAAAGCATGTGTTTAATAATACTTGTTTTGACAGTTTCCTCTGCATCTCTGACACACATCCATCTTATTCTGAAAAGAAAATGCTGTTTATTTTCAATTCCAAATTTCATTATTAGGGATCCTACCTTTTGCAAGGCAATAAAAGGGGTGCAATAAAATGTGCCAGCTTTTCCACATCTCCAGGTCTTTTCATTAGACAAGAGGAAAGAAGGGGAATCAAAAGAACTACAGAGAGAAGACATACGGAATTGAAAAGTCGTCCTTGAGGGTCTTCTGTTAAGCCAGGTAGACAGAAAGTAATTCTAGATTTACTGGCAGATCTAAATTGAAATAAAGTAGATCCAGCAGCCTTCAAGCGTCCCCATTCCTCTCCTAAGCAAATTGAAAACGGAGGGCAACTCCCTGCAGTTTGCGGGGGTGGAGGGAATAGAATAGAATAGAATTTTATTTTAATTATATTGCATTTTAATCCACTATTGTTTTAAAATGTCCGGTAAACAAGTCTGGGTCTCCGATCTGAGAGAAAGGCGGCATATAAATGAAATGAACAGATGGAACAAATTCTCAGAAGCCAGCCCTCCTGGGTTGAATGAGCTTACTCTCAGATCAGCGTGGAAGGGAACGCAGCCCTCCGGCCCAAGTTTCTTACACATAAGTAGGCCCCCTTGTGTACAAGCGCGAAGTATGGGAGTCCTAACTGGGCTCAGTGGCTTCCTCTCTCTTCCAGACACGATGCACAGATTATGCACTCGGGCTCTGGGTCGACAATAAAACAAAAATAACTCTCTCTCAAACAAACGCATAGGGTAGTTGCTGTTTTTCTTTATTCTGAAAGGTGATCTTAAAATTAAAGAAGAACGTGAAGATCCATTTGTAAAAAGTGGGGGTTTGCGGGGAGGGGGGGTTGGTTTGTTTCTTGGAGGACAACTGAGATGCCCATAAACGTTTTCATGCGGTGCAAATAGGTGCTAAAATGGGGGGGGGGGGCTTTTATTCCAGTAACAGGTGTGGAAGAAACTACATATCTGTGCTTGTCCTTATTGCAAATGTAAGGCACCAAGCAACCATCTATATTAGATATGCGCATGGTTCTGGTAATGGCAGCCTAGGGATGTCAACTCTGACGGAAGACCCATTGACTCAAGTTGAGTTGCTTCCAGGTAAAAGTGTCGAGCATGTAGGCCTCGACCTGCTAAAGGATGTTCGCTCTTTTTTCACAGCTAATCCTCGACCAGGCTATGGCACCAGTTTGGGGTTTTTTTAATTTATGCCCTAGTTTGGTTGCTGTTCCTTTAAACAAACAAACAAACAAAAGTACACAACAGAAAGGATTCCTCACAAGCTGCTGCGGCCCTTCCTTCTTTTCGCTCAATTCCCTTGCCCTGGCTGGGGATTTCCGAAAAAATAGGGGAGGCAACCTCCACCCGGCAGGGTAACTTGAAAACGTTATAGAGGTCTGAATGATCAAAGAGACTAAGGAGGTATTACGGAAAACCCATTGAATTCAATGGAACATCGCCCAAGGTTCAAGCAACTAGAGCCTGGAACGACTCTTTAAAAATCCTCCATTCTGTAACCATCCAGATTTCATCTCTCTCTTTTCCTCCTCCTCCGTTGTTGTTGTTGAGAGAGATCTCTCTCTTTTCCTCCTCCTCCGTTGTTGTTGTTGAGAGCTATCCGATCACAACTCCACAAGGCTGGATTTGTTGTGGTTTGTTCATTTCCTTAGGCGATGACAGATCTCTTATTAACAAGACATTCATTTGTATTCCTCTAATGTTATTTCCAACACCACCCCGGATTCTTCTTCCTAACTCTTCAGGCTTAGCTTCCTTCTCGGTTCTAGCTTCCTCACTGTAACTGTCAAAATCCAGGACCCGATCCAACCGGATTCAAGAGCTTCCAGTTCAACAGGAAAGTGGAGAGAGAGCCTGAAACGTCTCCCGTTGAAATTAATAAATAGCAACCTGAAGTCAAAATCAAGCATTGCTTTCAGTGGGTAGACTTCTCCGGATCTTGACCGTGCTTACTCAGAGTAGGAGCCGCACAATTATGACATCTAGGTAGTAATCCTTTACATGCACACTTACTTGGGAGTTGGCTTCATTGCATGCAAAATACATGACTAGGACAGTGCAATCTCTCTACAAGTTGACACAGAAGTGAACCTCTTCAATTCAACAGGCCTGACGTGCAGCTGTCTGGGCATAAAATCGCATCTTCTGTTTAGGATGAGACCCTTCACACATGCTTAAGAGTGGAAAGCGATCTCTATTTAGATTTGGGGCGTTCATTTATTCCCCCCCCCCCCCGTGATTTTGCCAAGGGTTACAAACTACAAAAAGCACGGCTTCTCATTTTGCAACATTATTAGGAGGGGCTGCGGCTGCTTACGTTGCGCATTAAAAAACCCCGTCTGCTAAGAGGTTGTAAAATCTAAACTAGCTGCATCCTATAACCTAGCACCCGCACAGTGGCGTGGATGCAACTCGAACAGCTTTGATGGGTGAGAAGGAGGCTCTCGGGGTTGTATCCAGAAATCCAGCTGAGATCCAGTGAAAATTCACTTCATGCCTTTCAGGGGCTGAATGCAAACCAGGGGCGATCAAAAGAGGACTTCCCTTTTTAAAAAAGTGACCTGTGAACCACGATTTGAAGGATGAGATGAAAATAACATTAAAAGGGTGAGATTAATAGTAGAACAAACGCTTATTAAGAGGAGAGAAAGGGATCTCGGTTGATCAGATATCGCCGCGTTGCTCTGCTTTATTCTTAAAGATTAAATCTTTCTCTCCTTAGTTTTTTTTTTCCTTTCCCTTCCTTTTTCTGCTTTTTAAATCCCAGTTAGTTAATTAGCCTTAACTCCCTTTCAACTTCAAAAACTTTCCTGAGCGCTCTTAACTGAATGGAACAATCAGAGGAGGAGGAGGGCTGAGCGCCCGCAGGGACCGGGAGCGGTGGGGGGAAGGGGGGGGGGAATTGCGGAAAACAAAAAAACACAAAACAAAACAACAACCACAAGAGCATCACCCAGAAGGAAGACGCTGGGATGCTCGGTAACCGAAGGCGGCTGGGGCGGGAAGGCGAAAGTAAGTGGCTTGAGCTTTCACGTGAGTTATACGGGTCAAGACAGCCTCCCCCACAGGCTCGCCCCCAACGAAGGCCCCATAGAATATAGGGGGGGGGGGGGAAAGTCCCTAGAGAAGTGTGGTTTAGGATGACAACCTGCCCTCGACTCCATTAAGACCCTGTGGTGCTTTTACTTTAGGACGAGTTATGGCAGCCTCACCCGAGAACAGGGAGCTTTCCCATTTGAGATAAGCAAGAGGCAGGTCCTTGCCCCGAGGACCTTACAGTTTTTAATTAGACATAAGTAGAGGTGAGTTCATGGAGATTCTTGTTTTCCTCCGCCGAAAAGCGTTCAAAGGGAGGGTTTAATTTAAAAAGGGAGGACGTCCTCTCGGTTTAATTTTTTTTTTTTTTTTTAAAAGCAGGTTGTATCCTTTAGTGAATGGAAAGGAGGCTCTAGAAATACCTAAATCACTGGTCTCCCAGTTTACTTGGACCTTGTGCCATGGATTTTCCTACCATGGTTTCCCACATACTTTAGGTAAGGGTGAGATTTCGCGTCACCCTCGTGAACGCTGCAGGCATCGGCCTGCGCAGACAGTAGCACCTAAATGGCAGCAGTTCCAAATGATCAAGGCTGGCATCAATTTTGAACATTAAAGCCACCCGGGAAAGGAGCGGGGAAGGTGGGCTTCCTCCCGACCAGGAGCAGAGCGCACGGTTTTGATTATGAAATTGCTGCCTGATTTGGGAGTGACACAGATGGCAGGCGAGGGATCGGATTTACTTCCCCTACGGCCTGGACGGGGGGGGGGGGGGCGCTGGTTTCTGTGGGATGTCAAAGTAACGGAGTGGGTGGGTGCGTGAGAGTGAGAGGAGGCCGGACATGATTTTCTCGAGGGCACCTGGATCTTCCTCGTTAATAGTATAGAAAATCAGCAGGAGAATTGAGTATGGGGATACATCTTGTGGTGCCCGTTACTGCTTTCATTATTACACATATTACCAGGGCGCCTCTAGGTCTTGGTCTCTTTTGCAACCGTAAAAAAAGCTTCCATTAAGAATTACGATCGATAACCTTATTTAAAGAATAAGGCCAGCTTTAGAGTTCCACGGGACCCTTCGGCAGGCAAAGATGGTATAAAACTTGAGGTTCCAGGACACTAAACAGCTACAAATAAGGTGAGCTTCGGAGTTCTACAGAACTCTTCGTTGGCAGAGATGGTATAAAATGTGGGGGGGGGGGGTTTAGTAGCTTCCTTGAATCCCCCTTGCACACCACCCTTTACCTGATAAAGATTTCTGTAGAGCTGTAAAGCTCGCTTTTTTATTATAGCTGTTTAGTCATCCCCCAGAGGCATGGCCGAATCCGGAACTTCGCTTCTTTGAATTGATTTCCCCTGCTCTTTTTTGCATTCTACTCGGAAAGTGCAAGATGTTTTTGGCTGGGCTAGGGAGGGGCACGCACAGAGGTTGGAATATGGATTTCTTATTTACGTATCCTTGGTTCCATTTTCCGTTGCACGCAAAGGCGTCCCCGCCTCGCCAAAAAGGTATCTCTTGGTAGACAGACAAAATCCGGTGTGAGGCTGGACTAGCTAGATTCCAGGGCTTCTTCATGTTTCCCTCGTTTTTTAGATGGGCGTGGGACATCTATGGCTGGAACCTCACTTTGTGACGGGGGGGCGCGCGTCTAAAATATGCGAGAATTTGTGGGTGCACACAGCCAGCAAAAACAATTTCACAAAACAGGTGGAGGTGTGGCTGGGTCCACAGCGACCTTTTTGACAGGGGCGTTTATTCGCTGTTTTTATTCATCATAATCTCCGTGTAGCTTCCACCGTACGTATTTGTTTGACTGCAAATTACCTGGGTCTTAACAACAGGGCCAGATGGAAATAAAGAAGTTCTAGGGGCCGTCCGGAAACAGCCTTACGCGGATGTGTGTTTTACAGCTTGCCCACTCTTCCTCCCCTCTCTCGGACCACTACCTAGGCATTACAACTTCAACTTTTATTAAATGCCTTTTCTCTGTTCCCTCCACCCACAACACACCGGCTTTTGCAACATACAGCCCGACGAAGAGATCTGGAGATGTCGAAAGCTTGCACACATTGCTCGTGGCCTTTTCGTTGTTCTCAAAAGGCAGCATCCCCTAACAGACATTTCCAGAATTATGGCGTTTTGGAGCTTGGAGCGTGTCAGCGTGCGGCCCTAAGTAGGGAAAAGCTGCTGCGCTCAAAAGAACCCTAACCGGAGTCTTTCCACCCGCCAGACCAAAACCTAGAGGCTTTTCATGAGAAGCAAGCCCCGCGGTCTTTTCTGTAGCAGTTGCTCCTTATTAAGCGTGGATAGGATCGCGGCACCAGCCTGCTGAGCCTGAAAGTGAAATAAAGCTCACGGTGCCTCTGGCCCAAAGTACACGGCCCGATCCTATGGACGCTTTCTCAAAACTCAGTTGATGAGGTTCAGTGGAAAGGGGGAATTAACTGCAAGGAGTAGAACGACAGGTTATTAAGGAGCGATTCTTCTCTAAGGTTTCTCTGGAGCTCGGATTTCTGGATTTTTCTGCAGGGGAGCCAAATGTGCTGTTGTGGGAAACTCTCCATGCTGCATTTTGCCCCCTCGGAAGGAGAGATGCCGAGGTGCCGGATGCCCCTGCCTGCCCCCTCCTGAACGCCCTGGTCCCGTTGCCTTTTCCGTTAAACCGCTCTTTCTCCCCGGCGCTTGGGAAAGCGAGCTGGGCAGGAAACATCTGCGCATCTCTCTCTTTTTTTTTTTTCCCCTTTTCCCACCCCTCCGCCCGGCTCCTCTCCCTCTCAGGCCCCCTCCCCTGCCCTGCCCGCCACCGTCCACCCCTGCCCTCGGCTTACCTTGAAGGCCACGGGGAGGGTCTTGTTGCATCGCCAGTGGGAAGGCAGCACCGAGCACAAGAAGTTGGGGCTGTCGGGTCCTCACCAGTTCGCCCGGGTGATCGGCCAGGACGTCCACCACCGAGCGCGCCTCGGGCCGGCTGCGAGGTCCCGGGGGAGCCGGCGCGCCGAGGGGGCCGCTGTTCTCGCCCATCTTGCCGCAAGGGAAGGCCGTGGAGGGAGGTGTGAAGCGCCTGCTGGTGCTGGGGTCTACGGGAATACGCATCACAACAGCGGGCGTTAGGGGTGGCGGGAGGCGGCGGCGGGGAGGCCAGCAGCAGCAGCAGCAGGAGGAGGAGGAGGAGGAGGAGGGCGACGACGACGAAGTGGCAGGCGCGCGCGGCTCCCGAGCAAGGCGCCCCCGCCCAGGTGCCCAAGAGCGCACGGCGGCCCTCTCCAAAGCCAGGCACACGGGAAAGCGGCCTCAGGCGGCGATCGGGGATGGGGAGCCCCCGCTAGGCCCCGCCGCGGCAACTGGAGGAGGGGGAGGACGAGATCGGGGCGCCACCCCGAGCCCCGAGCGATCGGGCTGCTCCCGGGGGGTCGTTCCGACGTGCGCCGCTGGCGAGCCGAGGCGCGCGCTCTCCTCCGCCGGGCTCGCCCTCGCCTCCCGTTCTCTCTCGGAGGGCTCCTCCCGGGGTGGAGAGAAATCCGATCCGGTGGCTGCTGATTACTGCTCCTGCTGCAGCAGCCGCCGCTGCTCCCCGCGAGCCGTGCCTTCCAGCGCGGGAGCCACCGTCCGGATCTCCGGTGCGCTCTGGCTGGGAGATGGCGAGCTCCCCGGGGGCGGCCAAAAGGAAGCTTCCCGCGGAGCCACGCAAACCAGTCGGGCTCCTCCCGTGCCTCCCGCTCACCAGCGGAGCGCTTCGAGCAGCCCAGCTTCCCCCGTCGCGGCCTCTTGGCTTTCCCAGTCAAAATAAACGCGGATCAGACAAAATAAACCTCGCATCTACCGCTGCAGCGAAGCTGTTGCAGGGTACCTCGCTTTCTCTTCCCTCCGTGAAATATCTTTTTTTTAAAGTTTGAAAATCCACCGCTCTTGGGGGGGTGTTTGTTTCACTTTGAGCGCCTGACGGCAAAAGAGCTTCAACAGGTTTCCTTTGCAGAAAAACAAACAAACAAAAAAACCCTCATTTCCCCTTCATTTCCTGCTGTGCCAACAATCGCACGCAAAAGGCCAGATTTCTCGCACCCTCCTCTTTCCAACCGCCCTCTCTTTACGCTTCTGAAACCAGTCAAAACTGTCAGCGGATACATACTGATTTTTTTTTTTAACTTTATTTACTCAGAGGCACAGGCGAGGGGGTGGGAGTGGTGCAAGGGCGGTGGAATGGCAGCGAGCGAAGCCAATCAGAGGATGGAGGCGCGGCAAAGCCTGAGATAGAGGCAGAGGCAGGGGGCGGAGCAGGAAGGGGGCGGGGTCCAGGAGCCCCGCCCAACCACTCACTCAACTCCCGCCTACTTTCCTTTCAAAAGATAGGAACACATGGAGCTGTCAGGAAAGGCATCAAATGGATTCATGGCGGGTTCGGTTCTCACATTCCCCATTAAAATAGCCAAACCAAGGCGATCGCGTTAATTGACTGCCCCCGGGGCACTTCTTTTGACAGGCCTGAGAAAAGGAAACTCGAATTTTAAAGCGGTGTAATTTAAGAGATTTTTTTTTAATGGGAAAGTGTTAATAAGAACGAGTCAATGAATGGGGTAACAAAATTCCCCAGTTGCTCCGGCTTTTGTCCCTGTCCAAGACATTTTGGATTGCTATCAAAACAAGAACCCCCGTCCTCTTCACTTTGGCGTATGAATTAGCCTCCTTCGGTTCAGTGGGGGCTTCTCTAGAGGGCGGGGAGTGCCTGTGTGCCTTCGCCTCCGGTCCGTTAAACTCTGGTTATAGGCAAACCTATAACACGATGTTAAACGAGGAGCGAGAAGCTACGTTTAAAACCGACCCTATCAGGTTAAATGACTAATACTTGTCAGACTGTTACTCCATGTCAGGGCTGTAACCCGGACAGGGCACCTGGGGCCGTGAGTGTCCCAGGGCGCCAGAAACAGGTGAATCGACTGGCGAATGTGAAGAAAATGCATAGAAAATAAACGTTCTCCTTGTTTTGGAGGGATCCCGCGTCCTCCTCTTCGTCCTTTTTCAGGAGGGACTCATTGCCCATGCCTGACAGCAGAGCCCGAAGGGAAATGGAGCCACTCGCCCCCCCCCCCCCCGCCAAGCGACGACTCTGCTCCAGATCATCTAAAGAGCTTCCCATAGAAACCGCTTGCAAAAAGCCAAGGGTCTCCTTTCCTGTGTGCTTTCTTCAGCCAAACCTGGATCTCCCTGAGTTCAGCTGGGCTTCGGATAATGCAGGAAGCTTGCCTAGGTTGAAAGTCTCTAGAGAATATGTATAGATGGGGAAAAGTTCCGTTTTGGAGCGCAGAATCCCAGATACGCTGGCTGTGGGTTTCCGAGCGCTGTGGGTCCAAGGAAAGTCACATTTTCCCGGGCGGGTGTGAGTGTGTGGTGCCCCCCCCCCCCCCGCCGCCCGAATCGGATTTGCAACCGCATCAAGCTTTGGGGAAACAAGTTCCTCCCACCACTAACGGACAAGAAGCCTCAGAAGTCTTTGCCAAAAAGGCAGGGCTGTTGCAAAAACCACAGAGGGAAAGGCACAGAGGGAAAGGAGGGGGGGGGGGGAATCCACGGAACGGATTTCCGAAGGAAACATATTTAGCGACAAGATGGAGAAAGGAAGGGGGAGGGGGAGGCTCCGAGGACCCGGTTGAAGCCCTCACGCGCCCTGGGGGCGGGAGGGCTGGGAACATATTAAAATACATCCTTAGCTTGGGGGCCCAATCGGAGGGGAAGTGGGTCCGGTGGCAGCCCTACAAGGGTGCGATCCTCGGGCGGCGGTTAGGGGATGAGAAAGGCTAGCCTCGGAAGTGAAAAAGCGCCAGATTTAAACTGTGCTCAAATTGGGGGGGGGGGGGGGAGAAAGTGGGGAGGTGAGATTTTTAGTGGCCCCTTCTCCAACCCTTCACCGTCATCTCCGAATCGCAGCCTTTCACGCCCTTAAAGGACAGCGGAAGAAGAAGAACTCTGCTGGACCCACAAGCTTGCATCCTCTTTCCCACCGTGGCCGACCAGATCCTGAAAACCGGAGAGAAGAGCCGCAGTTCCAGTCCTGGCCTCCCTCCAAGAATGGGGGTCATTAACACGGGGAAGCTCTTTATGGGGAAAAAAGCAAATAGCTTTCTGCCGCTGGCCGTGTCCTTCCTCCCTGGGTCTCATCTTTTCAATCCTCGAAGCCACCACCTCCTGCGATGGGGCTGGGGGGCGGCGGGGGCGGGAGATGCTGCCTTAAACCCAGACCCGTGGCAGCTCCTCCGCTCCTGCATTCGCTGCCGGCGGGTGCTTGCACTCCGGACCTAACAGGGGTTGATTCCCCCGTCCTAATCGGATGATGGCAACACGCAACCTGGCCTGGGAATTTAGGCTTCCAAACGGCTACTGTCTGGGCGCGGAGCTAGCGGGATCAAAACCTCACCAACCAACCAACCAACCAACCAACCAACCAACCAACCAATCAAGGCAGTGATGCGAAGACTGTCATAACATGCCCGGAGGAGGATCCCATAACGGGAAAAGGAACTGGCCAAAGGAAGCGAGAAGCGAGGGGTTAAACGGAAAGTTTGGGTGGGTGGGAGGCCGTGAGGTGAGCTCGAAGATAAACCCAACTAGCGGTTTATCTTAAAGGTTGAATTGAAAGCAGCCTTCCTTTTGGTTTCAAGCAAAAACGACCAGAGAAGCATTTAGGAGTCGCCGTGTTAGTCTGTGCAAGCATTATAGGCAAAAGCAAAATAGAAGTAAAAAATAAAAAAAAAGACAAAAAAAAATAAAGACTAACTTTTTATATTTTTAAATGCGAGCTTTCGTGGACAAGTCCACTTCATCAGACATGGTTTAAAAATCTATCTCCAAATCGTTCAACAGAAAAATAATCTCGCTCGCTCGCTCTCGTTTCCCCTCCCACGAACATTTGCAACCCAATCCCGTCTGGACGTTTCCACGGCAAAACCGGTTCCTTCCGCACCCTGCGGGTCAATGCCTTCACCACCGAAAAGCGATCTGCCCCTCCGACCCACGTCGAACCGACGAGGAGGAAGCCTCGTTGTGGTCGATAAGATTGACTCTCCCGGGCCAGGGCATCTAGAGAGAACCTGCAGCCCCGCCTCGGCCGTAGGAGGATCCCTTAAAATAGCGATCCAACGCAGCACAGGTGCAGGCGGGGGGTCCCGGGCAGAAATCCGCGGATCTCACGCCCGAAGCAGTCGGCCGCCAGCCTGGCAGAACCGATTAGACGTGCAAGACCTTCTCTAGAGTCTAGATGACAACTCTCATAATCCCCCAGACAACGGAGGGGCTGGGGATTATGGGAGCTGTAGTCCAAAAATAGGATTTCTAAATTCTTTCTCTCACATACTTGAAAGCTGCTTACACCTTCTCCGGCTCCCCTCCCGTTCTTTGACCTTATTTAGATCCCAAAGCGGCTTTTGGTCGGGGGGGGGGGGGGGAAACACCTTACCTCTAAGAAAAACACCGAGACACAAATATTATGCATACAACTTTGCGACGAAAATGCTGCGGAGTTGAAAGGGGGCCCTTGTAAACAGGGCGACCTTTCTCTGGACTGTGTCTCTGAGCGCTGGCCAAAGGAGAAAAGGGGGCGCAGTTTTGACGCCGAGATCGACTTGGCCTGAGATTCCACTTCGGGTTCTGCAGCTCCGAATTAAACCGCACTGGGAGGGATACTATACATGGAGGGGGGGGGGCTAGAAGGGCGGGGGTGTACTCTCGGTTTCACATAAATTACAGTCTATGTGAAAAGTAAGCCCCACGGAGTTAGTTCAGTGGAACTTACTCTCAGATAAGTGAATACAGGATCGCGGTGTTAATTAAGTAGATTTGAGTGTGTCCCCCCCCCCCTGCCGCAAAGTGGGTAGGAACTAGAAAACGTGTGTAGGGGGCCGATCCAGGTAAAAGGAAGCTTTTTAAAAGACTCCCCCCCCCCCCCCCCCCATCGAGGGCTACAGTAATTTCAGTGCTGTGGACATTAAAAATCCTCACCTTCGAGTCAACAGAGCTAGGATAATAAAACTGGGGAGGTTGCAGGGCATGGAGTTCCTGGTTCACTCGGAAGTAAATCCCAATGGCTGTCAAGTGAAATTTATTCCCACCCAGGTACCTGCCTAAATAAAGTCCCTTGTCATCAAAAGGCCAGGCTGCCTGATCCGAGTTTCTTTTATCTCACCGAGTCTTTCGCTCGGATTTACTAAAGAAAGAAAGAAAGAAAGAAAGAAAGAAAGAAAGAAAGAAAGAAAGAAAGAAAGAAAGAATTGTCAACTTTACTTTCTTCTCTCTATACTGTACTGTACTTGGATCGTGCTGTGATTGAAGCCTCCACCGAGCACGCTTTTATTTCTTACAAAGCAATCCGCTTCCACGTAAATTCCCTTGACTAAAAGAAGCGGGGTTTTTCTTACAAGTAGACACAGGAAATCGAGGAGGGAAAATATATATGTTTCTACCTCAGGGGATTTTTCCCCTCTGCCTTTCTGAACATCTGTACAGTATGTAACTGGAATCATTAAAAACCGAATCCGCGATGCAGAGAGAAAGAGAGAGAGAGAGAGACATCGCCTTCATCTAGAGCTCTCGGCGTGTTTACTCAGAAGTAAATCCTTCTGGATCCAATGGAGCTTAGTCCCTGATATGCATTAATGGAAAGGAGGAAGGAGATAGAAGACGGAATGCGGTTCCAAAATCCATCTCACCCCAGTCTTTCTGTCTCTTCTGATTCGTCTCTATAGGCCTGATCCTAACGTTTGTCCACACCGAAGTCAGATATAAAGTTAAGCTGGAGTGAATCGACCGATTAGGGTTTACTCCACTTTACTTCTAGGTGGACAATCTTGTGTATTTTACTACCGGGCAACTACGCAAGGTGCTGCCGGCAGTTCTAATGAAAGAAATATAGGGTATGTTCAAAGGACATGTTTGTGTCTTATCTGCGAGAGTTCTTAAGAAGAGACGGGACTTATAAAAATATCTTAATTATTATTTTTTTAGAAGTCCCAGGGACGAGATCAACATTTGGCCGAGTTTCTCTCTGTGTTTTTCTTTTTCTCTGTTCTGTTGATTCAGTTGAAAACCTATAAGGATGTCTTCCAGACTTCACCATACGCGCTGAAATCAATGGGACTTAAGTCAGTCATGCCTAATATGTCTCTGTTTGATTTCTACGGGTCCAAACGTATATGATTATGTCCTTCCCACTGAAATGGATGGGAATTTAGAGTCGCAGACACAGGCACCCTAAATCGGGAGGCAGAAATCAAGCAGAGATAAACTGGCCACGACAGACTTCAATCGCCGAAACCCACGGGCTTGGCTTCCGAGTAAATAAATACAGCTTGGCATCCCCGTGAAAAAGCGCTCCTTGCATCTGGGGCGGTGTGTGTGTCTGTGCGTGAACCAAAGGCCAGCGGATCGGGTTCTCTTAGAAGGAAGTCTACCTGATTCCAACGGACTTAGGAGGAGCGCGATCCTAAGGCCCCTCTTACTAGAAACAGGTTACTCGGATGTAAGTCGGGTAAGTGAGGCTGAAAATAGTGAGGATTGGGTTATACGGACACACACTTCCATAGACAAAAAAAGGAGCCCCGTGATAGCTGAAAGACTAAAAAGTTTGATTTTGGTGGATTGGAGCCCACCGGATTTACTGTCCACGAAGACTTATGCGACACGAAACGGGTTCGTCTTTAAAATGCCACAAGACCCCCATCTCCGTACCTCTAATACAGGACCTGGGCAAAGTGCGGCCCGAGGGCCACATCGGGCCGCGAGCCGCTCCTGTCCGGCCCGCCGGACATCAAAACCATTTATAGCTTTTTGTCTAAAGTTGATCAGTTGCTTATCTTTAACATACCGCAAAAAACCTCTTTAGTATTTGTGAAGATTAACAAGTTTAAAATAAAAACAATCATAACATCACTGTTTCATTTTATTTTTAAGTAAAGTTGGTTCAGCCCCCGAACACAGTTCAGATTTTTTCATGTGGCCCCCTATAGAAATTAATTGCCCACCCCTGCTCTAATATAATGTATCCGCATCGCGCAGCCCCTGAGCGTCTCCACTTAGAATCGAGCCTCAACGAGAATCGAACGGACTCGTTATTTTTGGCCGCGACCGGCAGCCCAGGCTAGGACGGGGGTTTTGTCTTAAGGGGGGAGGGGGACGGGGGGGGGGGCCGAACAAAAACGAAACACCTATTTTCTAGTCCCGGAAGTTTGCGGCTGTGGTTGCTCAGCTCGCCACAGCCTGGGGGCCCCTTACATGGGATGATGGGAGTTGTAGTCTACGAGATGGGGAGGGCGCGAAGTTATGCTTAGCCCGAAAGAGAAGGCGTGCAAAACAAAAAAAAAAAATTAAAAAAAAAACACACACACACAGAGTGGGATTGATCATCAGGCATATCACTCTCTCGCGCTGCTTTGCTTAAGGCTCCCAAAGGCACAGGTCTTTTCCTTTTTAGGCGAAAAGCTTAAGATTTGTGCATAGATATTCTTTGCAGTTTCTGCAGAGGTTAAGCGGTGCCAGAGTTTTTGACGTGACGCGTTCGGCCTCTCCCCCCCCCCCCCCCCAAAATAATATTTAAAGGCGAAAATAATCTGGAGCGCTTTTCCTCTCTCTTTCTTCTTCTTCTTCCCATCAACCAGAAAATGAACCGGGGGTGGGGACGGACGGGGGATGGACTGGACGCGATCCGTAAACCCCGGAAGGATGTGTGTCCTTTGCCAGGATGCGATTTGTCCTCCTTTTAAACGCTGGTAGAAAAACCGCTCCCTTTTTTACAAAGAGCAACGGAACAAACAGCCCAGTTGTTTTTATAAACCGAGAATTAAAATAATAAGAAGAATGAAAACTACGACAAGAAGAAGACTTCTCAGCAGCTGCCTGTCTGTCTATGAGAGTCCTCCGCCATCCTAGCAGCCAGGGGACCTTCCTCAAGTAAGGGGAAATATAAAGGCAAGTTTTAGAAACAAAATGATCAAGGCAAAGGCTCTCGTGCTATAGCAGAATGAATCGCTGCAAGGCGTGGGGACGCTTCGACCTCACTCTCTCGATGTTGGAGGCTGCAGTGTGTGTGTGTGTGTGTGTGTGTGTGTGTGTGTCTACCACGGGGCGATCAAACCAGAGCTTTGGGGCAGAAATCTTGGGGTACTCTCGGTTAAATGAGTAGGAGGGTCTCCCCAACGCTTCAGGCTTGGAGTCTCACATATTGAATCGGGGAAGCAAATATTTTTTTTTTCCTAAGGCAATATCTAAATATCTAAGCCAATAGCTGAAGAGGGGTCATGGGTGAACCATGCAGTCTAAAATTACCTAACTGCAGCACGGGATCCGGGACGCTTTCCTGTTTTCAGAACCAAACGTAGAAATATTTTAACCCCTTTAAATTGCTTTTGAATTGTGGTGCTGGAGGAGACTCTTGAGAGTCCCCTGGACTGCAAAGAGAACAAACCGATCCATTCTAAAGGAAATCAACCCTGAGTGCTCACTGGAAGGACAGATCCTGAAGCTGAGGCTCCAATACTTTGGCCATCTCATGAGAAGAGAAGACTCCCTGGAAAAGACCCTGATGTTGGGAAAGTGTGAAGGCAAGAGGAGAAGGGGACGACAGAGGACGAGATGGTTGGACAGTGTCATCGAAGCCACCAACATGAATTTGACCCAACTCCGGGAGGCAGTGGAAGACAGGAGGGCCTGGCGTGCTCTGGTCCATGGGGTCACGAAGAGTCGGACACGACTGAACGACTAAACAACAACAACAACAAAAAAAGCATTGCTCCAGAATTTGAAACAATGCATTTCTATACACACGAAGCCGGCAGCCGGTACCATGACAACTCACTATCAGAAGTTTGGAAAACGAAGCAAAACCCTGTTCTAGGCGGCGGGTGAGCAGGATAAATAACGTGAATTGGTGCGAAATCAGTCTGAGGTGACGATTCCTCCTTTGGCCGCTAGTTGGCGCCTTCATCCCGTTGCTCAAAGCGCCTTGCTGGCTGCCCGAAATGCCCGGAGCATATTCATCAAATCAAAACCTCACTGCCAACGAGGGTTGGCAGAGCCCACAGTTAACTTACCTCCCACCAAGTATACAGAGGAAAAGCGCGAGGCTGGCAGCCGTGCAGCCCCCTTCTCTCCCCAGTTTCTCCCCCTTCCCCTCTAGACTTTCCAAAATTACAAAAAGAAAAAGAAAACACGATTTAGTCTGATCTTTCCACTTTGGAATTAGCGCAGCACAGTGGCTTTTTTTTTTTTAAAAAAAGAAGGGGGTCTGAACTATAAATCAGGAAGGCTCGAATTTGAATCTTGCCTCCACGGTAAACTCACTAGGTGGTCCTCGCATATGCCTCCTATAAAACGGGGAGAATAGCCTTCCCAAAGCCTCCTTTACAAGGTTGTTTGTTTTAAAAGGTATTGAGACCGTGCGGGTCAAATGCTTTCATCACTCTAAAAACAGCATCCTCCTACGGGGGGGGGGGGGCTCTTCACGTGTGTCGGACTACATCGCCCCATCATCCCTTCCCATGATGGAGGTTGAAATCCAACACACCCGGAGAGTCCTTTAAGTGTAACTCTTTTCTCCCCCTCCCCCAAATATAATTAATTAACTTCTTATTCTGCGCACTGTGGCTTCATTGAGTTTGTGTAAACGGGTCAGTTCTCGCCAGGAAACATGTCAGATTATCCCACTGGTTTAAAGAACTGGCACACCGCCGGTTCGGAACACACACACACCACGTTTGGAAAGCAACTCCTACTGATTTCAATGGGCCATAAGAGTCCCCAGACAATTTTGAAGTTTAAAAATTGTTCAAAAAATAAAAATACCAGAAGGAAAGAAGAGAGGTCTTGTGTATTTCCAAGGAGATCCTTGCCTTTTGCTAAATGCCTGCAAAGCTAAAGGCATTTACACACTTACCAGCTCTCCTAGGGAAATTGCAGTTGAGCTGTTCAATATATTGCCAAATATGTCTCCACTTTGTAAGTAAAGGTAAGTACAGCTTGGTGAGGAAGAACAGCCTGCCAAATCCAATCTGTTTTCCACTGAACCAAGCTCAGTCCTAATTGGTCTGAGTTCAAAGCATAACTGGCTATGATTTCCTAATTGATTTAAGAGGCTGAGTAAGTTCCATTCATTACTGTGCGGGTTAATACAACAGTTTTTACTTCCTTCACTGCCACTTGTTGCCAGTTCACACCGTGGAGGAGCTGTGTGAATATATATATGTGCATGTGTATAGAAAATGCCACTGAAAACTAACAGGTCACTCCCAGCCCACTTTGCTGAGGATGGGCCTAAACTAAAGTTAAACACAAGTTACTGAGTTATAGAGGTGTTTTTCAGAGAAAAGAGGTGTTAAAGACAGCCTGTGATTAGACCTGTAAGCACATTAGTGTTGTTTGAGAAATCAGATTCGAAAGGAACCTCCTGCTTTTATAAAGACCACATTACAAAGTAATAAGGGGAAAAAAGCCATAGGCACCTTGTACACAATCCAAAACAAACAAACAAACAAAGGCGGCCAGTACCTTTACTAGAACAGTAAAAATCACAAACAGAAGCTAGTTTTCAACTCCTACAGCTGGGGGTGGTGCAGAAGAAATACAAAAGTTCCAAAAATCATGGTTAAAAGGACATTCAAATCTGAAACCTGCTACTCCTGAATTGACTACAGCCCCCATTTTGGAACTTGTTTTCAATCGAGTATTTATTTTATTTATTTATTTAAAATATTTTTATCCCGCCTTTCTCCTTAAAATGGACCTAAGGCGGTTGGATTATACTTCTAGGCATGATTTTTTGAACCTGCTCTGTTTCTCCCACCACCCCATCCTCCAGCTCAATAATGCCAAGCCAGAACTCACTCAGAATTGAAAGCTAGCTGTGCCTGTGATAGTTTAGTGGCCTCATTAAGATATTGCTCACCCTTGTCTTTGGGAAACAAAGCAGGCTAATTTAGAAATGATATGAAACAACAAACATTCCTGTTGTGTACTTAGATTTTTTTCCCAGCAGTTTAAGAATTCCTTCTTCTAAACACAGATTCTATAATGTCCCTCCATGCCCTCACTCATACAATACTATGCTATGTGTGGAAGGTGGGGTGTAATCCTCTCTCGGAAGTGGCTGTTATTATGATCTTCATGAGGGTGGCTAACTTTAGGGAGTTTTTGTCTGGACAACAGGGATAAGGTTTACACCTGCTCTTTAGGTGCTATTGTGTAATGTCAGTCCTGCTCACCATCACTTTTTGTCAGAGTGGGGACTACAGTATCCATAATCCTTGGTATTGGCCATGCTGGGTGGAGCTTCTATAGGTGAGATACAATCTGAAATGTCCAGAGAGCTAAAAGCTCTCCACTCTTGCCCTGCATGTTGGCCAATTGCTTTCTCGAATTTATTTTTTAACTACATGGTTTGTTGTCAAAGCAATTAATTTTTACTCAGTTGAGCTCTTTAAAGTGTCTGATCAGGATCATTCATGGCCATTGTGAGTTAACTTCGTTATAAACAATCACCTACCCTTTAAGGGTCTGGTTACTTGTCTATGAAAGCAGAATATAATTTCTGAAAATAAATGTGTTCATTTAGGTAATAAAATACTCCATCATTTGCAAACAATGCATCTAGAAGTTGAGTCCGGAAGGCAATTAACCACCCACTGTAATTTATGACTTCTTTCAATCTCTAGAAGACAAAGTGCTTCTAATTCAAATCACACTCTAGTCCCTACCCTGGACACACACCACGTGCACACCTCTGAGATGCATTTAGGGGACTCGATTTATTTCAGAAGAAGAACTTGTACGCACATGATGAAACGTATCTGAGACGGGGAAGGGGAGGCTGAATTCCCAGCCTAAGCCACATTTTGCAACCTCAGACTTCCCTTGTACTCAGAACTTGAGCTTTGCAAACAGAAGGTCTCCATGCTCCTTTAACTCGCAGGCAATTTCCGAAATTGTTGTAAGGCAGTCAGCTTGTCCAAGAGCCATGTGGATTGGCATTTGATTGTGATAAATTAGTGTTGCTAAAAACAAACAAAATGTGTATATGTGTTTTACTGAGCAGAAGGGGAAAGGAGAGAGTAGAGTTTTGGTTTGGTTTTGTTGCTTCTAGAATTTGTTCCTTCCCTCGATTAATGTTTAAAAAATAAAACTTAAGAACA
The DNA here is from genome assembly GCA_037013535.1 of Intellagama lesueurii. Lineage (NCBI taxonomy): Eukaryota > Metazoa > Chordata > Lepidosauria > Squamata > Agamidae > Intellagama > Intellagama lesueurii. The sequence continues at coordinate 13,803,324 of JBAJHW010000009.1, read as the reverse complement.
GATTTTATATCCCACCCCTCCATTGTTCTTTAGCATCATCATCATCATCTATGGTATTTTGATATTTATACACTTGGGCCAGAATCCTATTTACTTATGATTGTGAAAGAGTAATTGTGCAAGTGCTTCCCCAGGGCCACACACTGGTTGTGAAACCTGGTGTGTGACCAGTCGCAGAACGTGTTGCACAAAGGACACTGGAGGGGATATATGGCTGGACGATTGCCCATGCATGCTTGATGTTTATTGATTGGATTTTGGCCTTGATGCTTCACAAGATATTTTCCTGATGAATCAGAGGCAGTACGTGGGACCTGCAATAAACTATTGTAGTGTTGATTCTTTTTGTCCATTAGGTGTAACGTGATACCTGCACATCAACCAGTAATTCAGTCAATCTTCAGTGACTATTTTGAGACTGAATCTATAAAGCAGAACTCGTAATAATAATCAGCTTGGAACTGCAGAGCTGGAAGGGACCCTATGGATCATCAAGTCCAGCCCCTGTCAAGGAGGCACCATGGGGGAATCGAACTCCCAACCTCTGGCTCCACAGCCAGAGACCTAAACCACTGAGCTATCCAGCCGTTCTCATGGTTTGGACTTTTTCTGTTTCTTTCTCCTTTCTTTATTTCCCTTTCTTCAACTCTCACCCTAATAATGATTGTGTGCTGTCAACCTGGTTTCCACTTATGACAACCTTTTCCTAGGCTTTCTAGAATACTCAGAAGTGGTTTTCCCATTCCCTTCTTCTGGAGGGCAGCTCTGGGACAGTGCAGCTTGCCAAACGCCACACTGGCTGGCTCTACTCACAGGAGGCACAGTGGAGGATCGAACTCCCAAACTTTGGTTCCACAGCCAGATAGCTAACGTGACAGCCTAACAAAAAGTTTGGAGAACTTGAAAGCTTGCACAAATTTCAGTGGCATTTTTGTGTGTGGTCCTAATACAGGTACTAGCCTGTTTTTCTCATAGGTCAGCATGGCAACCTTTTGTTGTTTTTGTTTTATTTGCTTAGGTATACACACACACACACACACACACACACACACACACATGCAGTATCCATAGCTGCAGGTGGGACTGTAGACTATGAGATCATGTCAGGTCATGTCTGGCTTATGGCAAGGCTGGGGATTTAAATCCAGGTCTCCTGAGTCTCAGCCTGACACTCTTATCTACTACATCACACTAGCTCTAGATATTCACAAAGCCATTGCTGCTGCTACCTTGTTTCCCTGAAAATAAGACCTAACCTGAAAATAAGCCCTAGTATGATTTTTCAGGATGCTTGTAATATAAGCCCTACTCCAAAAACAAGCCCCAGTTAAATGAAACCCCGCCCTCCACCCTTGGCCGCATTGTGCAGCAACCAGAAGATAACACGACTGTAAAATAAAACATCCCCTGAAAATAAGCCCTAATGAGTTTTTTGGAGCAAAAATTAATATAAGACCCTGTCTTATTTTCGGGGGAAACACGGTAGTAGAAACATCCTAAGGGGTACAAGGTAAACACACCAACTCATGTGGTGTGATAAGAAACCATGATCCCAATTCAAATCCCTCCCCTTAAGTTTTCTATTCAAAAAGTCTCTCTAGGTAATACTGGGAGCAAATTTGTTGTGTTCTTGGCTCCCTTTAAGCTGCTTTAGGCCTAGGAGTGACCTTTTTTTCAAGTGATTTCTGATTTTGAAAAAAAATAATCCCCCCAGATCTCAAAGAGACTGGGCAAATAAATCCGTGATAAAATTCTCTGGTGCCCCAAAGGAGGAATTGATGGATGTTTTTGACAAATTCTGTTAAAAAATGAGAGTAGAGGGGGCAAAATTGTTGGTGGCTGCACAAGGATAACGTGTGACCTGTGGTCTCTGCCTTCATCCCCAGACGCCAGGGCATTCTGAGACAGAAACTGACCTAATTTGAATCTGTAGAATGCAGAAAAGGAATTACTGATGGCATGTGTTGCAAGGTAAGATAAGCAAATACAAGAACCTCCAACGATTTAGGGAACTTGATTAAGTCCTGCAATTGGTGTTGCCACCAAAACAGATATGAAGCCAGAGATAGCATCGGAGGATGGCTAAAAGGCCAGTCCAAGATTTCTTGCTGTCTGAGGCCAGAAACAGATGTTACAGAGAGTCTGTAACTCTGCCCACTGGGTGAGATTACAACAGTTTTATGGCTTTTTCCTATTTGGGCACATTTTGGTGAAGAATTTGCACAAGTGCTATGTCTAAATCCTCGTCGTTTGCACAAAAATACAATGTTTTTAATGCCAACCGTAGTGCTTCTGGTGCAAAACACAAGCATTTGGTGCAAAAACCATCAGGGTTGGGGGGCTATTTGATTGTTTTTTTCCTTTTAATTTTGCTGATGATTAAAAAGTGTTGACTTTTTCAACACAAATTTTGCAGCTGTTGCCCTACTTTGGATTGTGTGTTTTGGTATGTCAAGTCACCCCCTCTTTTTTTTTTTTTAACTAAGGATGATTTAGATTAGGCATCCTTCAGTCTCGAGAGACTATGGTAACGTGCTCTGTATGGAGGACTTGGAACAGCGTCTAGTGTGGCTGAGAAGGCCAATTCGAGAGTGACAATCCCTTCCACACTGAAGACAAATACAATCTGTCCCCTGTCCAGCTCCCTGATTTTGCTGGTTTCAGGACTGCCTCTTTGCCTCGGCCTGCTGGACAAGGGTCTCTTCAAATTGGGAGAGGCCATGCTGCACCCACCGCCTGCCTCCAGGCTGAACGCTCAGATGTCAAGGTTTCCCATCTGTTGAGGTCCATTCCTAAGGCCTCCAGATCCCGCTTGCAGAGAACATTTGTGAATATTCATTACATCCATACTGTCCTTGCTGATCTCTTTTTTTTTCACTTCATAGGTACAACAGAAAAATGCTTGGTGTACCTTATTAAACTGCACCTCTGGAAGCCAGTAGCTACACTGACTGGGATTCTGGGAACTGTGGTCCAAAAACCTAACTTATCCAGATTATGCAGTTAAGTCTATGAGCCCATTTCCAGTCCAACTCCATATTGCCTCCTTTAATTAACAGTTCTTCTTTAGCAGGATCCTTCCCTACCTTCCTACACAGTATATTTTAACCTGAGAAGCTAAGGACTTATTATAAACGAGCTACTGTATAGCTTGTCCCCCCCCCATTCTGAGAGGCATAATATACTACCTCCATCTTAGAGGTCCTATAGATGTGTTGCGCTACACTACCCTTGATTTAGCTAGCTGGAGTGATAGAAAATTATCACATCTGGATAATTATCACGTCTGGAGAAATGCCAGGTTGACACTGCCTGCTACACCACACTGGATCTAAGTTGATGTGAACCTTATGGGGAACGCATGATGCAAAGGACTCTGTGATGTATCAGGTTGGCAGTTATTTTGCTGCTCACTTCTCACCTCTTCCCATCAAAGTAGTGCCCCTCACATTGGCACACTCCTGTCCCCCCACCTGTCCCCCACTTCCATCCAACACAAAGGCCTGCCTGTTCTTTGAATATTTATGTGACTCAGTTTTTATCTCATGCCATGCATACAAAACATACTTGATCCCTTTCTGAAGGGGAGGTTTTTTTTCTCTCCCACTCCTCCAAGTGCAAAGTCTTAAAAACATGTGGTTTTTATTGCAGGCAAGAATGAATAACAGCATTCCTCAACCTGCCACATCAAATGGAACAGTAATATCCATCCGCATCAAGGCAAAAGCTGCCTTGTTTCCGATTTGCAATCGAATCCTGAAGTTAATTAAGAAGCACAAGAAGAAGGAAAGAGACATGATAGAAGGAATCTTTGTTTGTTTGGGGTTTTTGAATAGTGGGAATGAATTGGTGGCGTTTTTACTTGTTCCACTGTTTTTCCTCGAAGGAGCTTTAGGGCAGTTGCACGATTCTCACGCTCATTTTATCTCACAGCCACCCTGCTTTGTAGGTTAGGATTTTTGTTTTTAAAGGACCATTTTCTCTACTCCAGTTACAAAGCTGATGGAGAGAAACTTACACAAGAGAACCTTACATAAGGTGGGAAAAGGAGAATGCCTGGATACATTTATTTCCCTTACCAGCCCTCTGCCAGTACGGTATAGTGCCTGGAGTGCTGTGTTAAGACTAGGGCACTGCTGGGTGGCCTTGGGCCAGCCATACTCTCTTCATCTGGTCTACCTTAAATGACTGTTGTGGGCAGAAGGAAATTTGTAAACCCCCTTGAGCTCACTGGAGAAAAGGTGGGATATAAATGGAACACATAAATGAATAAAGAAATAAACAATGAACATCAGAACACTCCTATCTGTAACGGTCTCCCCTCCACCCCCCAGTCTGGGTGCAGTCAGAAAAAAATTAGGTTTTTCACCTGTTCTGCTGCATCTGACCCATTTCCCTGGAACAGTAACCCCAAATAGACAGAGCTTGCTTGGGGTAACTCTCTTCTCCATCCAGCAAAAGTGTTACTGTGTCTGCCCGCTGAGGTTACGCTCAGACATCTGATAAAGCTGGCAGTAGGGCCCATGAAACCTGATGTGAAATCTCAGCTGTTTCTCTTTAAGGACCACCAGGTACTCTTTCCCCTTTCCTCTAAAGAAGTATGCCTTTGGAGTAAATTTCAATCCCAAACACATGGTTAACATATATTTCTTCAGCTGGAATCAAAAGTTATGCCCACCATCATAACTCGAGCAGCGTAACTTGCAGTGATTAACTGAACTTGGTGCTGCTGTTTCCTATTGCCCAGCAGCCTTGTGACTTGGAGGCTGAAATCCTGTTGCGTGCTTATGCCAAAGGTATACCGTGTTTTTCCGTGTATAAGACACTACTTTTTCCTAAAATCATTACACTAAAAATTGAGGGGCGTTTTATACATGGAAGTAAGCTGAGAACACAGAGAGAACAAAATGGCCCATACCTTGCCTCTGTAAACAGGCTTCCTTCAATCAGAAGGCTTAGCTTCCTACAGTCAGGAGACTTAGCTTCCTCCAATCACGAGCCTTATGGAACTGGCGTCAGCTGATGCTGAACAAACCCAATGGAACACACCTCGTTGGAGGTGGAGCCTGTAGGCTCAGATGCAACAGGGACTTGTAATGTCAGAGCGTTCTGAGCCCAGAGACTGAATACTCAAAGCTAAGTTTTCTTAATTTTGGGGTTAGAAAAGTGTGCGGGCGTCTTATAAACAGGGGCATCTTATAAACGGAAAAATACGGTAACTTTTAGTGGTGAATTGTTATAAATTAAGAAATCTCCATACACACTATCCATTGCACACAGATCTGAGTGACTCCCACACGACAGGATTTTGGCCAAAGTGTGATATGAAATGCCTATGCTGACTTAGCTTGTAGCAATTCACAGTTGATCTTTATGCTGATGGAATTATTCCAGAGTAAATCTGCAGTATTGTTTTCTCTGAAAACTTATTTTCCTCCAAAGATGAGTTCCACAAAACTCCAAAGTGTGTGTCAGTAAAAACAGCAGCAGCAGCAGCAGCAACAAAAACACCTGCTTTTGCAGTAAAAACTCATTTCACTTCTTCGATACTGGTCTACAAAATAAATGAGCACTGACCACAAACACGTTCACCTATTTAATCAAGAGACATTTACACATTGCAAAAATATGTAATGCCACACATACACAAAAGGTAGGCCAGCCTTCCTCAACCTGCTGTCCTTCAGATGCATTGAATTGAAACCTCCAGTAATCTAGCCAGCTGGGCTGATGGGAATTGTAGTCCAACACATGTAGAGGTCTCCAGGTTGGGGAAGGCTAAGCAATGAGCTTGCCATCACAGGTGGGGAGCAGTTAGCTGCCCCTGCCTCCTGGCTTCAGGCCACCCATCCCATGACTCCTTCTTCTAACTCTTTTTATAGTCAACACCAGCATGAACCCAATGGTACATTCTCCATGTTAATTTCTGTATTCCTGCTTAGCAGCAAGAACACTCTCCATTGCATCCAGAGCAGATGCAGGAAAACAACAGCAGCAACAATAACGTAAACCCAAAGACGTACGTGACCTTAGTGGAGGCACCTCCTCCTGAGAATTTCAGCACAGGAATGTGCCATGAATTTTTAATAGAACATTTCCTCCAGGTCACCCACTTTGCTTCCTGGGAGCTCGAATGGATGGGTCTCTTGCTTAAAAAAAAAAAAAGCAGCTGAACCAATTATTATTATTTTAAAACAATCTGCTACAAGTACCATGGATGAAGTCATCCCTGAAGGGGAAGAAATTACTCAAAGGGATTGCTGACTTCCCTGGTTGCGTCTTTTTCATAGTTGTTAGGTTAGATCCCATCACACGCTTGTTGATTCTCTAATCCTTATTCTCAATTAACCTTTGGCCAGTGGAAAAGGAGACTCTCCATAGGGGGAAAGCGACCACCATGCTGAGAGCCTTCAGACTACCACTTTCCACTCTAGAAGTCCTGACCTCCAGTATGATTACACACCCATCAGACGGCAGGGTTTTCTTTCTGGGACTGACTTAGGCCAGGGCTATATATTATGTGTGACCGAAAGGCTAGGAGAGGAAGGAACAGAGGAAAGAATGAGCAAATGCCACACCTGCCTCATCTCTTGTTACAGTAGCTGAATATCCTCTTTAGGGAGAACAGTTCTCCATCGGAAGGGTGGCCTGAAGACACTCTTACTTTTGAAAGTGTCCTCCATTTGGAGGGGTGTCCAATCCAAGTTGGATTTGAAGACAAAGCATCACGAGGAAGGTAGATCACGTACCCTGAAGTGGCCCAAACACAACAAGCATTCGGACAGCAGACTCAGATCCACACCACTGGTCTGGTCACTGCCATTCCACCCGAGTGAGAAATTTACATTGTAAGTGATTATATAATTTAAAAAAATAATAATTTCTAATTTTGAAGCTGTATCTATTAATTAGCATATGCAGTTCTGTACAAACCAGGGCCTTCTTTTGTCCCTTCCTTTTGGGTGATGTATCCCCTTCTTTTCAGGAGATGGGCAAGAACACTCCCGGTCTTGGATGCATGGAGAAATGTAAAAGTATAAGTTGGCATTGTAAAAAATAAATAAATGTTGCAGTGTTCCTGTAAGGGTCCTCGGTTAGTCATCTCCAGTTTCTCTTCTCTGTAAAAACACACACATCCCAACAGATAAACAGTGTTCTATGGTCATTGACAAAGTTGGGAAAAGTTACTTTTTAGACTACAGCACCCCTTTCCCCAATTCCTCAGCAAGCCTGCTGAATATCATGTAGATTCACAGATACGGAGAAGTGCAGGCTTTGAAAAGCTTTGTTCACTGAGAAGGTCTAGCCTTCACCAAGAGTCTTCTCTTAAATGATTTCCACTTTTGAGCCCAAAAGACAGTTGGCAGAGCGAGCATGTAGAAAACTTAGTATTTTTTTTCCTTGTGTGTGTTTAAATATGCTAAAAGGCTAAGAAATATATTTCTGTTTTTATACATTTTCACTTTTATACAATATGAGCTTTTTAAAGCTCTAAGTGCTTGCATTTTTGGACTGGAGTAAGATTTAAGTTCTTGTTTGAAACTTTTTTTAAGTTAAAAGCTTAAAACTGAAATATATTTGTTTGATTTAAATATTTGCCTAGAGCTTAAGCTCAGTCTTCGTATATTTTTAAGCGTATTTAGCTATAGCATTTTTCCTAGATGTGAGATTTTTTTTTAAAAAGTAACATGTCTATTTTATGTTTTCAACAACTTTGAAGTATCTTTAAGATTTTTTTGCATAGATGCAAAGCGGATGAATAAATTTAATAGAATTAGATAAGCTAATGTTGCTTGGACTCATTTCTCCATTTGCTTCACCATGATTGGAAACAGTGACCAATTTTCATCCTCTGAAGAGAGATGGATCAAGACTGGAAGCAACATTATTGGCAAGCCAGCAAGAGACCAGATTGATTGATTATTGCACCTCAACATTTTTAGTGAATCAGGCAGGAGCAAGTAAATGACATATATATTAATACTGTACCAGATGAACTTTAATATTATTGTCATGATTATTTAATTCAGGCCGGTATTTAACCCTTTCAGAGATAAATGTTAGCTGTGACAGACCATTGCACACTCAAATTACCAAGGGAGGTTATAAAGTTCTATACTATCCTGAGAGTATTGTTTGAGTGTTATACTTTTGACCTTGACAACTGCCTTTGGTGTAGGCCACATAATTTTGCCTGCATAAGATCTGACGCTTGGGAAGAGAGTTTGCTATTATTTATTTCTTTATTGTTAAGGAAATGGTCTGTGTTTAAGTGGGTTGTCAACATGAATTTAAAGGGGATCCCATGTAAATTAATGGAATTTAAGTTAGTTGTGCCTTCACATCTCATTGATTTCAACAGCTGGGACCTTGTTGGGCATAAATGGAGTGTGATACTCCACTGGTACAGTAATGTAAGGTGTCCCATTTGCTCACATGGAGCAGGTAGCTAAACAGAGATCCCCAGTATTGAACTCTGGTGAGACTTGTGCTATGAGGTATTGAATTGCAGTGTGCACATTTTAGTAAGCATTTCTCCTAATATAATAAGCTTTGTATATTGTTCCTTCTACATATGTATTTTTCTGCACATGTTTTGCTAACATGCATTTTTAGAGTTTGGAAAAGAGTTGTTTTTTTAAAAGACTCCCAGAACTGTACACTGGCTAGAACTTTCTGGGAGTTGTAGTTCAAAAGAATAACTTGCCCAAGCTCAATATTTCTCTTTGGGGTATTGCCCCTGAAATTCAAAGAAGTGTAAATATTAAGCTTTAAGTACAACTAAGGCTAGTGCTACACAATTAAATACTGCAGGATTTGCTGTAGTTATAGTACAGGTTGATTCAAAGTATTTTTTTTGATCACATGACACAATGGCTGATTCAAATCAGTCTGGCCCTTTTTGCTCCCAATGTGGGTTTTTTTCTTTGCTGCTGGGGGGGGGGGGTTATACCTATTTTGAACCAAAGTGATTCAGACAGACTTTTTCCCATGTGATTAGCTGATTCATTCTTGTAATGTTGGGTGTGTCTATAGGTGGTGTTTCCATGATACAGACAGTTCAGGACCACAGAAACACCTGTTCCTGCATTCTTTCCCCTGATCATCCTCTGGATTTTTCAAATTATTTACATATATGAGATTAGCGCTAGATCACCATGTTGCCTTTTCACTAGCAATTATATACTACTTCAGTGTTAGATCACCTCCAAATGAGAACTTTTAAAACAAATTACAAATAAAATAGAAACAACCCAGATGAAACAAAAGACATTCCTGTAGTAGCTGTTACATGTTAAGAACAACTCTGGAATTTTGCTTTTCCTTAACAGTGTACAACCCTGTCAAAACCAAGCAACTTGACGTTGAATCATAAAAGGATTAGCATGATATTGCCCATGTCGTCATAGCCTTATTTCTTTTTCATGAAGTTTTCTTGATTTTCAATATTTCCAGCTAGAGATAAGGTAAAAAATCATTCAGCTCACAATTTCCATGTAAACTCAACCTTATCTGATTTTTTTGTGAATAATGAGTGAACTGACATGCAATTCAAATTTTGTATTTTTCTAAATATTGTCATTCAGTTCTCCAGTGAAACAAAATGGATTAAAATTTGGATAAATGAGAAAAATACACAAACATGAGTAAAAATAATGGTCAATAATGGAATGTATTAGGAAAATGGCTTGCAAAAATGTGTATATCAGAAAAAATTGTATCAGCCGTGTGCACAAAAATATATACATGTATACACGTATATACGGGCACAATTCAAAATGCTGGTTTTAATCTATAAAGCCCTAAGTGGCATCTCCCTTTATGAGCCTGCCCAGGTATTAAGATAATCAGGAGAACCGTTTCTCTTGGTCCCACCACCCTCACAGTTGTGCTTGGTGGGGTCACGGGAGAGGGTCTTCTCCATCACAGCTCCAAGACTTTGGAACTCCCTCCCACAGGAGGCCAGGCTGGCTCCATTTTTGCTGTCCTTTTGCAAGCAGATGAAGATCTTTTTCTTCATGCAGACTTTCCTTTAAATGACTGACCAAGGGGATTTTTTAAAGGAATCATTTTATTCTGTGTTTTACTTGTATTTTTAATATTGCTCTTATTATGAGTTTTAATAGATTTGTTTAATGCTTTTTAATATTGTAATAATTTGTTATTTAGCTTTTAATTTTGTTTCTTTTAATATGGCAAGCTGCCTTGGAACCTTTTGGAGAAAGGTGGCATATAAATATTTTAAAGAAAATAAAATATATAATAAATATTGATGTGAACTTTAAAAACCTTTCAATCTTCAAAGTAAATCAAACTCAATATTTAAAAAAAATTATTAAAAATGGAGTTTAATTGATATTAAGAGATCTGTCCATTCATCCCAACAACCAGCTGTCCTTCTCATGACAAATTAGTTAATTTACGGATTTTAATCTGGGTGGAATGAGATGGTAGCCAAAGAGTACTTCAAATGTGCATCTAGTCTTCGGCTACCATCTTGCCCCTCCCAGATTAAAATAAAGGAAAAGGTTTTTTCAGAACATGTGTGAATCTCGAAGGAGCAACAGAGAAAGTCAGGACGATAATGTGGCAGCAAAGAAATACCCATCTCTCGACATAGACGGAGCCCCAAGAAAGTCTAGTCCCTGGTCATATAGAGAAGTGGGCTACTTGGGACTCACAAACAGGGTACAGGTTGTAGTTAGGAGAACCAAAATGAACCTAAGAAAACAGGAGTCTTGCACCCACACAGTGATCTATGTGTGCAGAGAAAAACATGCAACTTCACACCTATGTCAGTGTCCCTTATGCTCATCAACATATACCACACAAGACCTGATGCTAGATTCCTAAAATTCTCTTGATGTGGCCCATTATTTGGGCAAAAAATATCTGATATATTTATTAACTGTACTATGATACTTCTGACTGAATAAAGAAAGATTGGCTTTGTCTTTTACTGTCTGTTTTAGTCAAATTTGAACTACTTTGTTTTAGGTTTTGACCTACTTAGGTGTTTTAGTAAGAATGAAAAAAATGCTGTACATTAAAAAAAAAACACTGTAAAATATCAGTGGTCAAATATTGTTATGTGCCATTAGATAGAACTTCCCACTTATCATGCAATGGATGAAATCCAGTTGCACGGTTACACAAATGGAGTAATTTTCCGAGGTGAATTACCATAACTTAAGAAATCTCCATAGACTTTATCTGTTGCACACAGAGTCATGTGACTCGGTATGCAACAGATGAAGTCTATGAAGATTTATCAACTTATGCTTCCAAAAGTTATGCCTTTAAGTTACTCCTCAATTATCGGCAATTACCGGCTGTGATTGACACTAAAACACTTAAAACAACTGTATGTAAGCAACAGGATTCTGGCCTGTGTCTAATGGTGGACAGCACGTAATAACGAAAGACTTTCAATATTTAAACCTATTTCACCTCAATTACAAATGCAGTCAAGGGGAGTAAAGATAATTGCATGTCAGCCGTCAAACACGAACTGCCAAAGATATGAAATGCCAGATATCAATTATAAATATAATAAACTCCTGGTAAATATTCAGCACATGTCCACATCTTTAGGGAATGAATATTCAGCATCAATATTTACCGAGGAAAAATTCTGGGAGCAAGTTCATTTTGGCTCTAGTCTGTGGCAAGAATATATTGGCAACCGTTACTATACAGGAAGTAGTCCGGAAACAGCAATGTAACCACATGACACACTGTTCAGATGTGAAAGTAGACACATGGACACCACATGTCTGTCAGATCACATGTCATTCCTCCCCCCCCCCCCAGTTTTTTGGATGGTAGAAAAATGCAATATACCACCAAATGGGAGATCTCTGGTGGCACACTTCATGTGTGTTGATCATCATGAAATTTCTGATTGAACAAGGCAGCACATGAATGAAACCTGAAAGACGGACATGACAGGTTAGGGATGAGAAGAAAATGGTGGATTTCTATATGATTGTATGTTCTGAATAGGGAAGTGTGCTGTCTTTAGACAAATGTCTAAATACTGGCCAAAGCAGGCGTATTATAGATAGATAGATAGATAGATAGATAGATAGATAGATAGATAGATAGATAGATAGATAGATAGATAGATAGATAGATAGATAGATGATAGATAGATAGATAGATAGATAGATAGATAGATAGATAGATAGATAGATAGATAGATAGATAGATAGATAGATAGATAGATAGATAGATAGATAGATATTTCTGCATCTCCAGGGTGACCATGGACTGGAACAGACAATCCAGAAGCACTCATAGGTTAAAGGTAACTCTCACATTGTCTGTGGGTTTAAAATAAAATAGCACCATGTGATAAAAAGTGAGGAAAGGGGAATAAAAACTATCGATACCTTTTATACAAAGGAAGAGATTGATAGCTTCACCCCCTAATGATCCCCAAGACTTCTCCTGAATACTCCAACTGCTGATAGTCTCTAAACAAAGTCACCAGGAGGTTGTTCAGATTTAAAAACAACAACAAAAAACTGGAGTACAAAGTAAGAGGCTATATCATATTGTCTGGACTTGACGTTTGCAAATTTTCTTTTCAACCCTTTCTTTCTAAAAATGTAGCTAGTTGCACTACTAGGACTGAGCATGCATGCGTATGCAGATAAATGGCTGCCTTCATATATGGATTTTGAGTGGTTCACTTTAGGCTGCTTTGTCTTTTTTTTTTTCTTCTTGTTGGTTTAGTAGGACTACTGACAGTGTTCACAGTAGCTATATCCTGTTTCACTTTTCCTCGTGTTCTCTGCCCTGGAGGTAGGCAAATAATTCTGCCACAAATAATTCCGATGGCAATATATAACCTCCACCAACTCCTGAAATCACAACCATTTCGTCATTTGTGAAAACGTCTCCCCACACCCCAGAGTTCCAGAAACACATCAACACCAGCACTGACCTAGACAAGGACTGGGTTGAAGTGTTTATAAAAGGGTGCAGGGCGGGTCAGGCACCAATATGTGTGCCCTTATTTGGGGATGGGGACCAAACTCCGGGAGGCAGTGGAAGACAGGAGGGCCTGGCATGCTCTGGTCCATGGGGTCACGAAGAGTCGGATATGACTTAACGACTAAACAACAACAATTTGGGGATGGACCCAACCGGTGTGTGTGTTTTGATCAGTGTACATCCCTAGTTTAGGATAGTAAGGTAAAGGTAAAGGTTCCCCTTGACATTTAGTCCAGTCGTGTCTGACTCTACGGGGCGGTGCTCATCCCCGTTTCCAGAGTCAGGATACACATGTTCAAAACCACTTTGTTTGTCAAAGGATTCCCTCACAGTTTCCCAACAATCACACAAGCTACAAATCTAACAATAAAATCACAGGCAAATGCTGTCAATTAAAGTTACCCTGAGGCTTTTTCCTTGCAACATTGAGTGGATTTGAAGGGGAAGATCCTATGCCTATAATAGTAGAAGTACAATAAAAGCAGGCATGTAATAGTGTTATTTTGATCTTCTTTCAGAGTTGACTCAATAAGCCGTAGACCTTATCTGACCTCATGAAATTGTGTTTACTAACATAAAGCCCTCATGATTCTGAGTCTTTCATCGTCACTTTAATGAATATTGAGTTCTTGACCATTCTTATGGATTGTCAGACTTTCAAGGTTCCAGGCTAAGGAGAAACTCCCTCAAATTCCACCTCCCCAGATGACTGAGCAAAATCTGAGTTTCTGTCTCCACCCTATTCTCCCCAGCTGCAGCCCCTTTGCACTGATCTATGGTAGCAATCAAAGAAAAATGACCATTTGTTTGCCCAGAAGGTGTTGAAGATGAGGCTGAAATCAGGAAGATATCTGAGCTCTCACGCCCAGGTGTGACACTTTTTGCAATAGGAGCTGGGGATGGCGACTCCTTTTCTTCTGAATAAAAAATAGGAGTGATGGATACGGAAATTGGTTGAACAGGGCTGCCACTATGGTGGTAGGCTCCAGGGGAGAATATAAGTACTCATAAGCAAGCCATAATGTGCTCTCTTTATTTTCATGGTGGAGGGGAGGGCTTTATTCAAATGTTGAACACACAAATATTACATCTCCTTTTAAGACACAGCAAGCCCAATAATTAGGCAACGTCAGGTGACCACCAGGAGCAGAAAATTCATCAGGCCTCCTCAGAACCACTCCCCTGAAATGCCTCTGCTGTGTGCATTTCCCCAGAGTCAGCTCACTGGTACCCCTGAGGACCAAGCATTCTGATGTGTTGTCTAGGGAATTGTCTGTGCTCTGTATGTGGAAACAGCCTATGCTATATAGCCAACAAATAGTGCTTGGCTCTGAGATGACGTCAGAGCTCATTAAGTAGAAAATAGCGGCTCTGCAGAGAACAGTGTGCTTGGTGTTATTATCTAGAGCTCAGTGCTGCTCAGTGAAAAAATGGGAGTAGCGAGTGGCCACACTTAAGGCTATCAGAGAAAATGAAGAGTATACAGACAGAACTCTTGAGCAGTCGCAGCAGCCAAGGAAAGCATTGGAGGTGGAAGAACAACAAGACAAAGCAGAGGAGGAGGATGGTGAGCAGGGAACAAACAAAATGGAGGAGGCACCATGGAAAAAAGAGTCACAGTTAGGAACAGAAGAAGAAGAAGACACTCTTCATCACTGGAACTGCAAAACTGCTTTCAGGTTCTTGAAGAAGAGTCTGGCAGACAGCATGCAGAGGAAGACATACAGGAGGCCATGTGGGAGAACATGAGAGAGGCTGAAGCTCAGCCAAGCAGAGTCACCAAACCCATGCCTTACAAAAAAGAAGAGAAGAGTACAGTGGTGCCTCGCTAGACGATGTTAATCCGTTCCGCGAAAATCGCTGTCTTGCGAAAACATCGTCTAGCGAAGCACGTTTCCCCATTGGAATGCATTGAAATCTCTTCAATGCGTTCCAACGGAAAAGTCGTCGTCTTGCGAAGATCGTCCATAGGGAAACATCGTCTAGCGAGCGCGGGTCCCAGTTGGAATGCACTGACAGCTATTGACCGCTAGTCAATGCATTCCAATGGGGAAAACTCGTCGTCTAGCGAAAATCGCCCATAGGGAAACATCGTTTTGCGAAGCGCATTAGCGATCGCAAAAAGCCATCGTCTAGGGAATTCCTCGTCCTGCGAGGCAATCGTCTAGCGAGGCACCACTGTAGTTGCAATGGGAGACACCATATTGCGTGGGATTGAAACTGAAATATGCCAGGAAGATCTATGGAGCCACCAAGAACGTTGTTTCCCTGAAGGACAGATTAGGGATGTGATGGAAGGATTGCCATCATTCATGAAGCCCCTACATGCATATCCCTTTCTTCTCATCCACGCAGGAACAAATGACACAGCTAAAAGAAAATTCAAAGAAATCACATCAGACTTAGAAAGTCGGGGAAGAAAATTCAAAGACTTTGCGACCGAGATAGTCTTCTCATCCACCCTACAAATACCCAGAAAAGTAATAGAAAGAGAAAGGAAAATACTCAGAGTGAACTGGCTACAAAGGTGGTGGCTGACATGAGGGATCTGGATTTTGGCACCATGGGCTACACTTCCTGGAAGATGGAATGCTGGTAAGTGATGGGTTGCACCTCACAAGAACTGAAAAGAATGTGTTTGGCCACAGCAAGAAGAACTTCATCAGGAGGGCTTTAAGCTGAATTGGAAGGGGGAGAGAGACGCAAGCTCAGAGGTAAAGATAGATGAAGGTTCATGTACAAAAAGAGGAACAGACCAAGCACCTCTAATTGTTGTTGTTGTTTAGTCGTTAAGTTGTGTCTGACTCTTCGTGACCCCATGGACCAGAGCACGCCAGGCCCTCCTGTCTTCCACTGCCTCCCGGAGTTGGGTCAAATTCATGCTGGTAGCTTCAATGACACTGTCCATCCATCTCGTCCTCTGTCGTCCCCTTCTCCTCTTGCCTTCACACTTTCCCAACATCAGGGTCTTTTCCAGGGAGTCTTCTCTTCTCATGAGATGGCCAAAGTATTGGAGCCTCAGTTTCAGGATCTGTCCTTCCAGTGAGCACTCAGGGTTGATTTCTTTCAAAATGGATAGGTTTGTTCTCTTTGCAGTCCAGGGGACTCTCAAGAGTCTCCTCCAGCACCACAGTTCAAAAGCATCAATTCTTCGGCGGTCAGCCTTCTTTATGGTCCAGCTCTCACTTCCATACATCGCTACTGGAAAAACCATAGCTTTGACTATGCGGACCTTTGTCGGCAAGGTGATGTCTCTGCTTTTTAAGATGCTGTCTAGGTTTGTCATCGCTTTCCTCCCAAGAAGCAGGCGTCTTTTAATTTCGTGGCTGCTGTCACCATCTGCAGTGATCATGGAGCCCAAGAAAGTAAAATCTGTCACTGCCTCCATACCTTCCCCTTCTATTTGCCAGGAGGTGATGGGACCGGTGGCCATGATCTTAGTTTTTTTTGATGTTGAGCTTCAGACCATTTTTTGGCGCTCTCCTCTTTCACCCTCATTATGAGGTTCTTTAATTCCTCCTCACTTTCTGCCACCAGAGTGGTATCATCTGCATATCTGAGGTTGTTGATATTTCTTCCTGCAATCTTAATTCCGGCTTGGGATTCCTCCAGTCCAGCCTTTCGCATGATGTATTCTGCATATAAGTTAAATAAGCAGGGGGACAATATACAGCCTTGTCGTACTCCTTTCCCAATTTTGAACCAATCAGTTGTTCCACATCCAGTTCTAACTGTTGCTTCCTGTCCCACGTATAGATTTCTCAGGAGATAGATAAGGTGGTCAGGCACTCCCATTTCTTTAAGGACTTGCCATAGTTTGCTGTGGTCCACACAGTCAAAGGCTTTTGCGTAGTCAATGAAGCAGAAGTAGATGTTTTTCTGGAACTCTCTGGCTTTCTCCATAATCCAGCGCATGTTAGCTAACATGCGCTGGATTTTTCATATACTTCCAATATATTTCCCCCTAGAATACACAATTTAAAATATATTTATATTTATAATAGGGAAGACTGTGACTAACTTGTACGTTGGCTCAGGCTGGTCTCAAAATGTGCCAACAGGGGACAGACAACTTCAAGACCAGCTCTTCCCTTCTTGTGATTTCATTTTTGGCTGGACAAACCTTCCAGATAAAGAACACCTTCAAACAGAAGAATGTTGTCTGACAGCTGTTCCAATAGAGGACTGTTCTCTATTAAACAGGATGTATGGCTAGTTTAGCCATACTACTCCCTTGCACAAGCCCCTTGGCAACACTATGGATGAACACCCTATTTTTTTTTTAACACTGATGGAGTAGGAGAGATTATTTTATCAAATGATGCCCAAAATCTTGTTTAGTTATACCTGCACAAGGAAAATGGTGTAACTAGCAGCTGCTTCTTACTGCCAATTAACAAGTCTTTGCTTGGATTTTCAGGTGCATGCCAGTCTGGTGGGTTGGTGGACACCCTGAAAACCCAAGCAAGGACTTCTCAACTGCCAGCAAGTTTGTCTTCTCCAGGTGAACAACATAACAGGATTTCAGCCAATATGATTGGCAGATCACTTTCACAGCAATCCTGAAAGATGCAGCAGCTGTAACGGGTGTAGAATGGCCAGAACCCCCCTTGTGCTAGCTCATCTCAGAGATCTGCCAGCAGAGGGATCTGCCAGCGCAACCGCTGTGTTGGCTAAGATCATCCAGCAGAAGAGATAAAAAAAGGGACAGATTAATGGATGGGGTGAAGAAGGAGCTGAGTTATGCCAAATCCAAGCCCCCTTTAGCCTAGAAAAATAGTCATTGTGTTGGCATTAAGTTATCTATGTTTGTTCCTAATGTTTTTGCTGTTTCTCCCATGGCAGCCATGACGGCCATTTTGCTTCCATCATGTCGCCCTGAACTAAGTATCATTTCAGAGTTTTCTGAGATAAAAATAGTTGATGACACAAAAACAATGTGAGGGGAACATTCAGACAAATGCCCATCCTTTTCTGAGGGAGAGGGAGAGGAGGGAGAGAAATTTCAGAGGAGTGTCCTTGGAGGCATGTTGGACTTTGTCTTCCAGACACTTGGATAAGGTGTGTAGTCACGCCACGCAGCCAGCTTTCTGTTGTCGATGAAAGCGTGTGGAGAGAATGAGTTCTTTGTGTCCACTTTAAACTTTTACAGTGAGGTGTGTATCAGTGGCACCAGACGTACTTAAAAACTCATCAGCTTGGCTGCAACCAAAGTTCTTGGGTGGTTCTGCTATGGATTTAAATGCAAAGGAGCTCAGAGGCTCCATCAAATTTCTTTTGTACTGGCAGTCGTGCTGATTTTTGTGGAAAAAAAAACAACACAGGCGAGGCTTGCTGCTGGGCAGAATTTTGTAAAGCTATCTAGCCCCAATAAAAAAGGTGTTTAATTATAGGGCTGGGTATAATTGGGGAACAAAAGCAGCCAGTAAAACAGAGCCCCATACAAAAGGAGCTCAGAAGGAGAAAAAAAAATTCTTGTTTGGGGCAAAGCATCTGACTTTCCCGTTATTCTCATCTTGGCCTTCTCCATCCTTGACTCCAGCTAATGAGGGGAAAAATGCCTGTGCCAGTCAGAAATGCCCCAGTAACTAGTTTATTCCTAACTTAAAGTTAGAGGAATCATGGCATCAGCCTCTGTCCTTAAATTATCCCATTGCATATGCTTTTCGTTTAAAGCAAACATTTATGGCCTGTCTAGGCTCTGTAATGTCTAACAATCAGCCCCCTTTAAAAAGAAAAAAAAACACCATAGTTTTGCGGTGTCTGGAAGTGCCACAGAATGTGGAACAGACATCTGAAGAGGGTGTAAGTAATAGACATAGCATTGTGATAGGAAGAAAATTAGGAAAAAATATGTTTTGGGGAAAGAATTTCCAGAGTCCATTGGCCATGCTAGCTGGAAGATACTAGGAGCTGAAGTCGAAAAGATAACTTTTCCAAGCCTAGGGTCTGGTGAAATCTCACAAAACATTGGAAAAAGCACCATTTGTTCTCAAGCCAATCTGAGCCACACTGGATGTTGGTGTGTGCCACTTTTATCTTTAAGAGTACAATAGGATTTGACTTCTGCAGCTCGGCTTAAATCCAAACCAGAGAAGAACAGTGAGCTTTTAAACAAGCATCACATCAGATAAAGATTTACATTTCCGAGCCAGAAAATAAAAAACTTTGAGACATTACCCCTTTTAAATATTTCTTCCCATATTTAATAACCAATGAAAGTCTTTTTATGGGCACCAGTGGTCAGATTTTATTTCCACTAGTTTATGATGGCTAATGGTAACTAGCTACTCTCCAAAACCAACCAAACAAACAAATCATAGAATCACAGAATAATGGAGTTGGAAAGGGCTCAGAAGGCCATTGAGTCCAATCCCCTCTTCAATGCAGGAATCCAAATCAAAGTATATCTGACAGATGGCTGCCTAGTTTTCTCTTCAACACTTCTAGCATTGGAGTTCATACCACCTCCCAAGGTCATTGGTTCCATTGTCATACTGCTCTAACAGTTAGGAATTTTTTTCCTGATATTCAGCCAAAATCTGAAACCAAAAGGCATTTGTAGGAATCTACCAAAACAGAAGGGACATATCCAAAAGTACCCTAAAGCAGTGGTCCCCAACCTTAGGCCTCCAAATGTTCTTGGACTACAACTCCCAGAAACCTTCACCACCACCTCTCCTGGCCACAATTTCTGAGAGTTGAAGTTCAAGAACATCTGGAGGCCCAAGGTTGGGGACCACTGCTCTAAAGGATAAGGTTTTTTTGTGTGCTTTGAGCTTTATGAACCCCTTTCCAAGGCATTTTCCTTTTCCTATTGCTTCAGAAGCCATTTAGCCAAATAATGGATGTTCTCAGTATTTCGAATCAGATGACAAATCAGGAGTTTAAGAGAAGAAATGGACCATATGCAGTGGTGTATTTCTCAAACAGCAAGCAACCACCTGCTAAAACATGGGTGGGAATATGCTTCAGGCCCCAGAGGCCACAGTCGATTTCAGGAAAATTAATAGGGGCCACATCCCAATAAGAAAATTTCCAAAGGCAAAACGATGGGGCCAATCAAAAAGCATATTTTAGCTTCAAACTATAATTGCTCTTAACCAAGTCCTAGGAGAGGTACTGTAACTTTTTAGAATGGCAAATATTCCCCACAAAAACCAGGATACCAACAAACAACGGTGTCATGCATAATTGGGCATAGATCATAGAAATCATACAAAAGTGAAGTTGGAAGGGGCCTACAAGGTCATCAAGTCCATCAACTAGATATCTGAGTAACTGGGAAGGTCTGGAATAATCTGAGAGGCTAAAGGACACAGCTCTGCGTTCTTCCAAAATGGCCATCCTTTCTATTCATATTCCAATTGCATTCAGCGCCCTGAACCTGCTTCATTTCAGATACGATGGGCTACAATATTTATCATCTCCATTGTTGGCTCTGCTGGCTGTGACTTGATGGGAATTATAGGTCAAACACTTGAGGGCACTAGGCTAGGTAAGGGTTAAAGTTATGTCTGAAGGAGGGGTGGCAGTATATTAGTCATATATAACATACACATTCATATATGTGTGAGAGTTATTTGTCTGATGAGGTGTTTGCCTATCTCTGCTGCCCCTTATGTTTAATTAGCCCATTGATTTATATCCTGCCTTTCTTCTCTGAATAGCATTCATGGCAGCTTGCAATTACACGGTACAAATTCATAAAATAAATAAAAGCCTAAACATTTAAAATACAGTTTCAAAAACACACCAGTAAAAGTGTGGTTACTTGACAGAAAACCAGGCTCATTTGGGAGCCCTATATGGTGGCCAATTCAAATGTCTGACAGGCAAAAAGAACCTGTCTGTTGGTGGCCAAGCTCTCATTTACAATATTTTATATACAAAATGCTGTGTCTTATCAATGTTTGCCCTATATTCCTGTCCTTAAAAGGCCCTCCAACCTGACTAGAAGGTTATCAACCATATAACATTTGAATACAATAAAAACAATAGAGCTTTCAAACACAGCCATGAAAATCCAATTATGCAAAAAAAAAAGAGGAACGTCGAAGAGATGGAATATGTGCACTGGCCAACAAACTAGTGCTCTTAGTCTAACTTACTTCACATGGTCATTGTGAGGTTGGCCATGTTCCTGGAGCTCATAGGAGAACAGGCAGATATGAGTAAATCAAATAAATAAATAAATAAATAAAGAGCGAGAGTTGGGACCAACTGGATTTCTCTAAAGTGGCCTAGTTGGCACAACCAAAAGGCCCTGCATAGCTTTAAAAAAAAAAGGGGGGGGGAGATATTAAAGCAACCTTAGAGGTAGTAGACAACTACCAGACAGGTCGCAGATGTTTTGCTGACAGAAATTACATCTAGATGGAGCTGTCACATGTTCACAGAGGCATTGCAAACGGTATTAAGAGAAACAAAAGCTTCCTTCTAAGCCAACTCTTTCCCCGTGCGTAGTTCACACTCCTCTGCTTTTGTGTGAGAATCTGACTGAAGGGAGGCCCAGCCGGCTACGACAATGCGGGGTCCATTCTGAGAAACTTCACACTGTTCCCATGGACAGGAGAAAACCACTTCCTCTGTCTGCGAGCACAGCTACCTCATTTGGAAAGTGACTGATGCTTTCGGGCTGGGGAAGACGTCTCATTCAGTTTTCAGTCGCAGATACATGAAAGGGAGCGGGGGCAGGCAGAGAGATGAGTGGGAAAGATAGACGTCAAGCAGGTGTAAGGAAACAAACCCAAAAAAAAGCAGATGAAAACTTCCTGAAGAAATTCAAGGAGCCATCTTGAAAACCGTTTTCCCGTGCAAAGCATGAGATTCATAAGTCACATGATGAAATGGCTACATGCTCAGCTTAGAAGCCTGCCTCACCGAAAATTAAACGAGGAGTGTTTACAGTGGTGTTTCACGACAGGGGCAGTCCCCGCCTCACTGCATTTTGGGGTGAGGCACCCTTTCCCTAGCCAGCCATAACCTGTGCCCCTAACCCTAACCTTGGACCACTACTTAACACAGTTGGATAAAAATATCCATTCCACACTATTGTATTTTAATTATTATTGCAGGCCTAATAGTTGTTTACCTTCGTAATTTATAGTCTGGCTTGTTTTAGTCATTGTGAACTGCCTTGGGTCCCCTCACTGGGAGAAAGGCAATCTAGAAATGAAGACAGACAGACAGACAGACAGACAGACAGACAGATAGATAGATAGATAGATAGATAGATAGATAGATAGATAGATAGATAGATAGATAGATAGATGATAGGATTATAAGACACACACTCAGAGAGAGGATTATAAGAAGAGAGAGAGAGAGAGAGAGAGAGAGAGAGAGAGAGAGAGAGAGATGCTGGAAATGGACACTGGACTTTTCCTGTCCCTAACACTCTAACCACTACACCACTTTGGCCCTCAGCAGATGGAAGAGCAAAGGGGAATGAGCATCCTTTCCACCCCAGAGCATCCACCTCAATGCTGGTTTAAAGAGAAGGAGCCGCCTAGTGGCAGAACACATATGACATTGTTCGCCAAACAATGTAAATAAAGAGTTGAGTGACTGATCAGACACATAAGTCACCTACTCACAGTTTCTCCCTCTGCCATGAGACGCATTGCATTTCTACTGAAACTATGGTTACGATTTCTAATCCATCCCTATACAGTAACACTTGCCAACTATAGACAAATCCATGCCCTCTTGTCTCCTTTGTATTTTGGTGGGGCATAAACAGCCACCCCCTCACCTCACCATACAGAAGTAGAAAACTCACACTTTGGGATCAGCATTGCCACCCAGCCAATCTGATGTGTTTTTCAGGTGGTGGGTGGAAAGCTGCATATTTGCTTCCATGGAGCATGGGCATCAGGCCAGGCAAATGGTGCAGCTTCTCGTGACCTCTGTGCCTTTAGCCTATCATATTCAGTCACTGAATCCTGCCTGGTGGTGGGCAGTTAGTAGGATAGAAAAGAATGTCCTTCTACTAATGTCAGAAGCCATGGGAAATTCTTTTCCCCAGGCATCTAATGGCCGGACTCTGTTGTCTAATGGGAAGAGTGTTAATTGCAGGGGAGGTCAGTAGGAGGAAAATTCCCGTAGGCCTGGGGTAATTTCACAATGGGTTTGGGTCAGTCGGAACTTCCATTTCCAAGCTTCCAAATGTCGCTACCATCAGTGGTCACATCTCTTTCCTGCTATCACTTGCCAGACGCTACTAGACTGAAGGGAAGGGAAGTTGGTTTTGGTTTGGTGGGTCAGGTTTTATGGACACCTGCACGATATTTGCTTGCTTTAAAAAACTTTCATGTCACTTTTCCACCCTGAAAACCATTGAGGTAGTTTATAAATGCCATCAAAAGCATGTACAGGAATACACACTTCTTCCAAAGATTAAAACAAACAAGCCAAAAGGGTACACGTAGAAATAAAGATCAGTACTGCTGTCAGATATGGAACAACTGATTGGTTCAAAATTGGGAAAGGAGTACGACAAGGCTGTATATTGTCTCCCTGATTATTTAACTTGTATGCAGAATACATCATGCGAAAGGCTGGACTGGAGGAATCCCAAGCCGGAATTAAGATTGCCGGAAGAAATATCAACAACCTCAGATATGCAGATGATACCACTCTGATGGCAGAAAGTGAGGAGGAATTAAAGAACCTCATAATGAGGGTGAAAGAGGAGAGCGCCAAAAATGGTCTGAAGCTCAACATAAAAAAAAACTAAGATCATGGCCACCGGTCCCATCACCTCCTGGCAAATAGAAGGGGGAGATATGGAGGTAGTGACAGATTTTACTTTCCTGGGCTCCATGATCACTGCAGATGGTGACAGCAGCCACGAAATTAAAAGACGCCTGCTTCTTGGGAGGAAAGTAATGACAAACTTAGACAGCATCTTAAAAAGCAGAGACATCACCTTGTCGACAAAGGTCCGCATAGTCAAAGCTATGGTTTTTCCAGTAGCGATGTATGGAAGTGAGAGCTGGACCATAAAGAAGGCTGACCGCCGAAGAATTGATGCTTTTGAATTGTGGTGCTGGAGGAGACTCTTGAGAGTCCCCTGGACTGCAAGGAGATCAAACCTATCCGTTCTGAAGAAAATCAACCCTGAGTGCTCACTGGAAGGACAGATCCTGAAGCTGAGGCTCCAATACTTTGGCCATCTCATGAGAAGAGAAGACTCCCTGGAAAAGACCCTGATGTTGGGAAAGTGTGAAGGCAAGAGGAGAAGGGAACGACAGAGGACGAGATGGTTGGACAGTGTCATTGAAGCGACCAACATGAATTTGACCCAACTCCAGGAGGCAGTGGAAGACAGGAGGGCCTGGCGTGCTCTGGTTGGGGTCACGAAGAGTCGGACATGACTTAACGACTAAACAACAACAACTGCTGTCAGAATTTGGAAACATTTTTTGATTACTGCTCCTAGAATCCTCCAGGCTGAATGGCCATATTGATTAGGGCATTATGGGTGTTGTAATCCCCCCAAAAAGTAACTCTGCTAAACTCTGATTGTGTAGCATGCACAAAAAAACCCACAGAAAGACTATCAGGGATCCTTGTCCACCAAAGACAGTTCCAAACCAAAGACGGTTTCATTCTTTTCAATGTTTCTAATGTTGGTGATTCAAAAAACCAGGAGAGCATTTGTATGGTAAAAAAAAGCCCAGGCGAGAATAATGCAAACCAATTAATCAACCACATCCTGAGTGTTTCAAAGCAGCTGAGTCATTTTCAGAAGGCATTTGGTCTCACAGGCTGTTTGGTGGCTGCAAAGGTTCGGCTGGGCTCTGCTGTGCCTTTTGCAGCCGGTGCATTTTGTGCTGTAAGGAAACAACGGTGGGGTTTCATGTCCTGCCGAGGTGCTGATGGCTCGCCGCTGACAAAAAGAGGTTTTAGCGGATTAATAATCTGCCTGTAAAATCCAACCCATGTGTTGATGGTTTGGTTGCTCTGCAGCGCAGACCTGTTCATATTTTCTCAGACAAAAGTCCATGTATGTTTTATAGGACTTAGCAAACCTGTTTAGGATTGCAGATTAAAGGGCAATAAATTTGCTGCAGATGCCTTTTTGAGCTACTGAACAGAAGGCACAGTAGCATACAACAGAGGTTCAGTTACATGCTGTGCCAAATGTATAGCATGAAGCTTCAAGCAACTTATCGTTTTTGCCCAGAGCTAAGTGCATGGTGACCAAACCAGACTAGAATCTGGTAGGACTCCATATGACCAAAGTGTTTCCCCTGTTTTTGAGCCTGTGTGCTCAGGGACAGCCTCAATTTCATCATTTTTGCCTCCAGAGATAGTTCCAGCATGATTTGCTCAACAACCCAGTTCTTTGTTTTTCTGGCAGTCCAGGGTACCCACAAAACTCTCCTCAAGCAGCATATTTCAAAGAAATTGATTTTCTCCATGTCAGCTTTCTTTACTGTTCAGCTTTCACACCCATACATGACAATTCATCAGGAATGTTATTTAAATTATATTTTGGCACTATGATTCTTTTAGTGCTCTTTTTCAGCGTTACTCTAATGTTGTACACTGAGAGTTTTTGATCAATACCACAATCTGCTCCTGGTCTTGTTCTGGTTGAGAGAATGCAGCTTCTCCATCTCCTGCTTCCAACTATGTTGTCTATTTGATTTTTATATTGACCATCTGGTGATGTCCACATCTACAACCATCTGTTTCGTTGCTTGAAGCATGTATTTACAATAAAGAGTTTGTTGGCTTTGCAGAACTCTGTGAGTCATTCTTCTGCTTTGTTTCTGTCCCCTAGGCCTAGGCCAAATTTTCCAACATTTGGTTATGCCTTGTTCTCTACTTTGTATTCCAGTTATAAGCATGACTTGTTTTGGTGTGTGATCAATTCCCTTTTGGATGCATCCATAAAAGCTTTCAATTTCGTCTTCTTCAACATTGATAGTTGGAGCATAGATTTAAATGAAGATTATGTTGATAGGTTTTCCACAGAGACTGATTGTTATTATTCATTCAGACTTTTCATTATAGCCTCTAAATGCCTGTGCTACATCTTGCCTCAATACCTGAACCACTCCATTTCTTCTGAGTTTGTCACTTCCAGAGTAAAATGCTTTGTCTGACAGAAAATATTCAATTCCAGTCTGTTTAATTCATTGACATCAAGCACTGCAATGATTATACGTTCCATTTCTTGCTTTATGTTTTCCAGTTTACCTTGATTTTTCTCATGTTCCATGTTCCAATTGCATGTGTTTTGCAGCACTGGACTTTCTTTTCAGCACATCAGCCACTACACATCCTTTCAGCTTTAATCTAGTGGCATCCTTACCAACAGAGTTATTTGTACTTGTTTGTTCTTCCCCAGTAGCTGATTGAGTGCTTTCTGACCTGGGAGTCTCATCTTCCAGCACTATCCAGTTTCATTTTGGACTGTCTCATCATAGGGTTTTCATGATCAGGAGACTAAGATGCATCTTAGTCTGGCGTCTTAGCTGTGACCCTTCTGCCTTGGTGACCCTGCTAGGAGTCCAGGGCTCCAGACTCATAATGGAGTCTGGCCTCCCAACAGTCCTGCGCTCAGCTTCACTCAGACCCTTTCACCACATTAAGTTGTGCAACCATGTATTGCCTTTCTATTAAAAACAACAGCATCCAAAACACAGGAGCAGAACAACACAATGAAACATTGAAACCAACCAAGGGCATGGAAAAACTTTTAAAAACAAAACCAACAAAATTAAAAAGATATCGAAAGTTCAAAACTGCGGCAGAGGGTGGCAGATGATAATTCTGAAGGGGGTGGGTGGGTCATCCGTTTGGGGTTTGACACAGGGGAAAGCTTTTCCCCACATGCATGCCCAGTGGGTCTTTCATCAGGGTGATTGGGTTTTGGCAACGAGACTCAGTTCTGGTCCATTTCACTTTCACAGGTGGATATCTGTAAATTACTTTTGTCCTATTTCTGCTTTAATAAGCTTTTTTTTTTTAAGCAGCATGACCATTTGTGTATCAATATAGGGTATATATTTCCATGATGTGTTGTATCACAAAATACACCGTGCTAAATGCATTTTAAAATGGATTTTGGTTTTTTTTTGGGGGGGGGGGGAAGCTGATGACACTCCTTAAATATCTCAAGG
This sequence comes from Intellagama lesueurii, assembly GCA_037013535.1. Taxonomy (NCBI): domain Eukaryota; kingdom Metazoa; phylum Chordata; class Lepidosauria; order Squamata; family Agamidae; genus Intellagama; species Intellagama lesueurii. Next base: position 13,776,181 of record JBAJHW010000009.1, on the reverse strand, counting down.
TGCAACTAGAACAGGGAAGCTGTTCAGAGTTGATTTGGGTTCATTGGAAGTTTCACAATTTGGGGGCAGGATTCTACCTTGTACCTCAAATGGCTATAATTCTCACTGGGATTGCAGGTCATCCACCCTCTGTCATTAACACTGTCCTTTTTCCTGGTTCTTTTTTTTTTTAATTGGCACATGGCATAGCCCTTAATTGATTTACTAGCTGGTAAAACTGGAAGTGCTTATCTGATATAGCATTAAATTTGATAAGACAAAAAAAAAAAGAGGCAGGGGGGAGGGAGAAGGAACAGAAAAATTGTTTCGAGGAGAAAAAAAAGGTGATCCCTGAAGAGGTGTGCTCCTCCTGGGCTGGCATACCATGCCCCGTTGAAGACGTCACTGCCAATGACACACCCATCACTGCCACTTTGGACCCATGCAGCTGATCACACATGCCAGAACAAACCAAACCAAAATAAAACAAAAATGATGTGAGCAGAATCACTATATAAAAAAGGAACAAAAAGAAAAGAAAGAAAGAAAGAAAGAAAACTTAGTCTCTGCCTGCTGAACAAAAAGCCATGCCCATGAGAAAAGACTGGGTTTACCTGTAATTAGCTGTATGCCATATCATCAATAGAAAATACATTAAATTTAACTATGGCAGCTCTGGTGCGAACTGTGGGGTAAATTTCAGCGTAGTTGCATCCTTATTTACCTTGAAAACCCTATTAGGGTCACTACTCTCAGTTAGGGCATTTACAAGGTCTCTAATAAATGATATCGAAAAGACAAATCTGGATTATGATTTTGACATTTCTCATTCAAACGGAACAACAAAGTGTGAAACTTCACCCCATTTGGGAATTTTTTTCCCAAATATTTGCTTCTAAGAGTACTGCTTTTATTCACTCTGTTTGAATCTTGTTTGTTTTGTTTAATGGAAACAAATTCAATTAAATTTGTAGGGCTCCTACTTTTGGAAGAATTGTAGGTTCTATGTCACACAAATAAAATAAACACCTTGTAGCTCAGCCTTCTGAGCTTTGTGATTTATTGATGTATTGGACTATGGACTCCCATTATCGGCCGCCATGTCTGGTTGCCTGGGAGATTTTGAGAATTGTGGTCCAAACCTTGGAGGGCACTGGATTGGTTCTACTGGATGGATGACAATGCTTTCAATCCAACCTATCTGGAGGTCTCCAGGTTGTGGAAAGTGGTGGCAAGAGTATTAAGTCTAGAGGACTAAAGCCTCTGAGTTGCTATGTGTGCAACCTTGTTACAAGCATGACTGGCAACCACATTTGCTCACATCATGACAAAATATGGGACCATCTGCTCACACTTTATCTCCTCTGAATTTCCCCAGATGTGCTGAACCACCAGGGTTGAATCCATCGAGGGGAGTGCGAGTCATCTGTTTCTAAGGAACTTCCAGACAGGTCTTAAATCTTCTTCTTTTCCCTCCACAAGATCAATCCATCTTGGCAATTGCTTACAGCTCTGCTAAAGGATGTTTTGTTATGTTGTTTCCCTAACCCTTTCCAAAAGAGGAGGATGAGGCATGGGGGCTTCTAATGCCTTCCATGTGCAGGGGGCAACGCCTGCACATAATGTGGAACTCATTCTGTCTCCCCTCCAGCTCCACATGGCCAAAACAGTTGGACCACAAATGCTGACGACATAATCGATGAATGCTGGGAGATCAAGCCCAGAAATCATCAGGCATTAAGAACCAGGCAGAGGAAATGATTGCTGCCTCCCTCACCCCATTAGGGTCTAACGAGGTGATGAGAGGCATGTGGATTTACATTCACTCCCACAGAAGTACCAGCTCTCTGACAAACCAGCAGGGTGCCCTTAGGAAAACAGATGTGCTGACAGCCAGTCAGGCACTGGCAAACTGGAAAGCAGCAAATGGAGGGTCTGGAGCCAGAGAGACGGGCTTTTCCTTAGCCTCCATGCAGAGCTATAACTAGCAACATGGGTGCCTGGGCTTTGCTGCCTTATGGGTTAAAGCTTGGGTCATGGGGGATCGGCACTGCAGGGAGAAGATGGAAGAATGGAGGAGAACCCCTGTCTCTGAGCTTATGGCTGCCATAATGGATCCACACGGAGTCTGCCAGTTCTGTGTTTCCTTCTAACCAGGGAGAAAAAGCTGGAGGCAGTATGTGTCTTCAAGGCAGGCCTTTTAGTAGCAAACACCAGCAGCAAATATGTGTGCCCTCTAAATTCTGGTGCTGGGGTCAACACCCCAGTCATTGAGTCCAGCCCCTGTCAAGGAGGTAAAGTGGAGAACTGGATTTTCAATACCTAAAGCACTGAACCATCTAACAGTAACCCGGAGATGGGCTGACTGACTAACATACTGACCAGGAGCACTGTATCCAAAAACAATACAAGATCCGACTTGTAATGTAATAATAATGATGCACCATCAAGTCAGTTCCAACTAGACATGGGATATTCGTATCCCTGGGGATACGAATATGAATATCAGCACCACAGGTGTCTGGGAAAACCGGACCCTCCCCACTGAACCAGCAGGTCCACCTACCGCTTGCCGCACAGCACCTGCGGACGGTGTCGTTCTTCTTGCACCAACCATGGAAGTAACCCAGTCGGTACTTCCCCACCTCCCTGCACAGCCGACCGCTCAACAGCTGAGTGGGAAGACTCATGATCCTGCCCTCTCGCCAGAGTGGTTGGCTATGCAGGGAGGCAGGGAAGCGCTGGCCAGGTGCTTCCCAGATTGTTGTGACAAGAACAATGCCAGCAGTGCACGCTGCACGTTGAGCGCTAAGTGGACCTGTGGGTTTGGGGGGAGGGTTCGGTTTTCCTAGGCACATGTGGTGGCTGATAATCATATTCGTATTCCCAGGGATACGAATACAAATATCCCATGTCTAGTTCCAATTTATGGTGAGTCTTTCCAGGATTTTCTATGTATAGAGTATTCAGAGGTATTTTAAGATTCCCTTCTTCTAGTGATGCTTTTGGACTGTGGAGCTCACCCAAGGCTATGCAGACTAGCTCCCAGGAGGCACGAGGGGGAATCTGCAGCCAAGTACCCAACTCATTGGCTGAAATCTTGTACTTTAGCATAGTAAGTCACAACTAGAGTACACCCATTGAATTAGTGAGGAGACTGTTCAGTCAACTCCTTTGTAAGTTCCATTGATTCAATAGGCCTACTCTAGATGCAACTTGCTATGCTAAGCAACAGGATTTCCGCCATTGAGTATGGAAATATTATTCATGAAATGCTAGGGTTGTTAGTTGCTGTCAGAAGACTTGGAAGAAATAAATCACCAGGAGTACATTAGATACTGATAGAACTATTCCAACCTACAGAGATGGAATCTGTCAAAATTCTAACAAGACTATGTCTGCAAATATGGAAAATAAAACAATGGTCCACAGACTAGAAATATTTAATATACATTCCAGTCTGCAAGAAAGGAGATGTGGAGGAGTGCAATAACTTTAGCACCACTGCATTAATTTCTCACACAAGCAGTTCTGCAACAAAAACCTTTATCATATTTGAAGCAAGAAAAGCTTCATATTGTAAACATATAGCCAAGTACCAAATAGCAGGATTTAAAACACACACACACACATGGACATTCATATATGTGGAATCGATTTCAATGAATCGATTCCACATCCATCTTAAAATAAATGGACCTGCTGCCACTCAAAATGACACATTACTCTGCGCATACACAGACCTCGTGTGTTCACCAAAATTTAAATCAATTTTTTTAACAGCAAAACCCGATCCAACGGCAGTTCTTATTTTCAATAAGACCAGGCCCTTACTCATTTTCTTCATTGACTAAATTGTTGCTTTTGCTGATTTCCCCCATTTTAACCATTTTAGTCACACACAGTCTAAGCTTTGTTTTGTCCATACTTTATTTCTCCAAAATGCCCCGTAAGCCTGACATATGTGCAAATGCTTGAGGGGAGGTGCGTTTATTTTTTGCAAAACGCCTTGAGAGGTGCAAAACAGGCCGCCTTTGTTCAGGCTTTCAAAGGCCAGAAAATTATTTTCCATTCTTAAAACAGATGGGATGGAAAGAATGGGGTAACGTGTGCACACGCACGCACTCACACACACGGAGAGACATTGACACTGACATACACACACATCACTACAGTGACAGTTTCCTCTTTCTGCGGTTAAAATGATATGCAGGAATCCATTAAAAGGATGTTTCGCAGAGCAGGAATCTTGAGGTAGTGTGGTGAGTTACGGGAAGATTATAAAAATAAACCATAGCTCAAATACTTTAAAAGTACACACGGCAACCAGTCACTATAAAAAAATAAAAAAGGAGCCAGCTCCTCATTTTGAGAATCTTCAGAATAAGCTCACTGGATCCTCCCAACAATTATGCCTGACATCATTCCTAATGGTTGGAAGTCATGGACTCCTGCCCATGGAAACAGATACATTTCCAGCGGCTTGATACCACTTATAAGTTCTACAGCTCCATGCTAGGGATTTGTAGTTTGGGGGAATGGCTTAGCATCCCAGTGCACTCCCTTGAAATACAGCAGAAAATTCTAAGCACCATCTCAAACTACAGATCCCAAGATTCCTTAGGACGTTGGTTCCCAACTTTGGATAAGTTATCCTTAGGATAAGATCATCCTAAGGCAGTGGTTCCCAACCTGGGTGATCTAGGTCAGTGGTCCCCAACCTTGGGCCTCCAGATGTTCTTGGACTACAACTCCCAGAAGCCTTCACCACCATCTCTCCTGGCCAGGATTTCTGGAAGTTGAAGTCCAAGAACATCTGGAGGCCCAAGGTTGGGGACCACTGATCTAGGTGTTCCTGGACTGCAATTTCCAGAAGATTTCACCACCAGCTGTGTAGAGATATTGTCTGAGATATGGAAGGTACATGGTCTATGTACACTGAAAACTTACATCTCTTTTATGAAGGCAGTTATCCAGAAAATTTATCTTGAGGGAAGGGGAGAAGACATTTTGAAAAATCTAATGGCCTTCAAAAATTTTATGGGGTACAACTCTGCACAGAAGTTGTAGATTCACATTAGGTTGCATATCTTCAGTCTCTTGAATGGTATAAGTCATCATTTCAATGAGAAAGTGTTTTGTTTTGTTTTTACTTCTTACAGTTATGAAGGAAATCAGACGTGGGATGGTCCAACTGGGGTAGGAAATAGGAATTTTAAAACATTAGCGATGAAGCTGACTAACTGGGGTAGGAAACAGGAATTTTAAAACATTAGCGATGAAGCTGACTGGTTGCTCAGGAAGGATTATCATGTATTTCAAAGAAAAAGAAAAAGAAAAAGAAAAGCAAAGAGCAGGGACATCCCATGATAGTTTGTTTTTGAAAATGGAGTAGCTAACATGGATCATCCCATACAATTCGATTCCACTGTACTCAAGCCAACACAGTTATTATAGACTGTGAAGGAGAACGTCCAGCCTACACCTTTCCCCTCTTTACTCATAAAAATACTACAGAAATAAATTCTAACTATTTGTTGTCTTTGAATGTCACTAAATATTTGGTGCTTGAGGCTGCTGATCCACTCTGCCTTATGAAAGGGCCGGCTGTGCCAAAGAGGATCAGATCAAAGAAATCTGGACCATGCATGCTACTTGGGTGAGTGCCCAACAAATGAAACATTCTGGGTCTGTACCTCACTGAAAGACTCAAAAGCAACAGGTCAACAAAGGATTTGGGTTCAAAACCAGATTCTTCAGATAGCCCTGAAACACATGCAAGAAAAGATGGAACTACTTGTTTTGTGACAGACACAGGACTCCTCCTCGTTGCTAAATAGCACCAAAGCAGTAGGAGAGGGAGCAACGTCCAGTGGAAGTTAAATGTAGTGAGCGTGAGGTGTTTAGCCTTCCCCACAAATAGGGGAATGGGACTCACCTTGGCATAGACAGTATATTGTATATATTACTAATTTTTAAAGTAATTTTTCACTCATGACTTGATCATTTCAAAGGTAACTCAGAAACTTTACGTTAGCAGTGTGTCTACGTTAGCAGTGTTCCTAACACATTATTTTATTTCATTTTAAGTAAGTTTAGATACCTTTTAAATATATATATAAAAATGACCACAAAGCCTCCAGAATAACCCTTTATAGATATGTTTTGGAGTGACAAATACATGATACCATTAAACAGAAGGGTTGTAACAGCACTACCACTACCAACACAGTGAAAACAGCATCATTCTACTCTGGTTACTTGCTACTTGTAAGACGCTACTTGCAAGATCTGCCCATATCCACCAGTTTTCCCATGTGACTGTTCTTCCTTTTGATACACAAAACCCAGCTAGGGGAATGCTACTAGGAGAAACAGGAATTGAAACAGAAAATACACAGGTGAAGAAAGCACTTGAGACCTTCTCCACAGGTTTCCTTGACTTGTGTCTACCACTGAATGTTGAGATTTTTTAAAATGTTATGACCTGCAAAAAATCTGGTTTGGGCTCACACAATGACATCTCATGGCCAGGGTAGAACGATGGCCCCTGCCGCCTGTTCCACTAGGCGCCTTGGGGTTCCAGCTGTAGATTCATGTAGCTGATGATACTACACATGTAACAGCAACAGAGGCACCAAATTAAAACAGATAATGAAAGCCGTCAGATGGTTGGGGAGCATTTTGAGGTTCTAATCCTGCTGCATTGAATAAATTGGGATCAGGCAAGAAAACATGGTATCGCAGTGTGCCCAAGCAATCAGATATACTGCCACACTACAGAAAGATGGTGGCCTGTATTGCATTCCAAGGCCACGGTGGAGCCAGGATTTCAGGCTCCTGATGTTTCTAATTAGCAGGGACTTTAACATCATTTGCCACTCACTTCAGGTTCCCAAGAAGCTTAGGAGAATATTCACTTTCCAAGCAAAGACATAACGTTGGAGGCTATTCTGTTGCAATGCAAAATATTTTGAGGTGACTTGGCCTTGAAATGGGCAATTAAGACCCAATAGCTTTAGAAAAAAGCTGCTCCTGGTGGAGATAAGAACTTCCAAAAGTGTCCAATTAATACAGCCCAACATAGCAGCTGCGATTTTTAGATTCTCTTTGAAAAGTAACTAAGGGACACGGGATGTATAGGAAAACTATTACATGCATGGTGCAGGAACATTTTTTGAATGTTAAAAACTCTGAAGAAATAGAAAGTCAGAACACTGGTAAAAGACTGGGCCGAGCTTTTCTCCTGGATTGGCCAACGTTTCTTCTTGCAGGGAGCGTGTTTTTGTTTTAATGCAGCAAAAATTTTCCAAACGTTGTCACGCATCCTCTGACTGCTGACAGAAGTTCATTGCTCCACCTCCACATTCTACCATATTTTTCTGCAACATGGGTAAATGTTGCCTGAAAATTTCTCACACAAAGGTTTTCCCCAGCAGTACTTTCATATGTCTACCCTCATAAATCACGACATGCCCTTCTTTTACAGTTTCTTATATTCCCCCATATTTCCGATGCTCAAACTATGAGTAATATTGCCTATACAGCCACAACAACAACGCCCCCACATAAGCAGGAGGTATCAGCAAGCCTGGGGAAACCCATCTAAAGGAGTGGGGAGCCTTTAACGGGGGAAGAAACTCCCCAAACAAGCCAGTGTGGACTGAGCCTGCTTATTGTCCACAGAATTCTGACCACCTGTTCGAAGGGGGCAGGAAGCCAGGTGGAAACAGAAAACGCAGTGGAGTATTATAGAGGAGGGCACTGGATCACTAAGCAGGTTTAGCGTGTGTGTGTGTGTGTAATTGCAGTGAATCCAAGTTGTTTCAGTGAATTTTAACAGGGATAGTAAAATGATAAGCAAGGATAGCCGAACGTGCAATTGAACTGAAAATGTATAGCTGGGAATTTTTTTCAGGTCATGGGCTTTTAAAAAAAAAACCTTCCTAATAAACACATATGCATATCCTCTCTACTTTTCTCTTTGCTTCTCCAGCTGCCCATCTATCTGTTTCCAACTACATTTTTATTTTATTTTATTTAGTAACTGCACATTTTGTATCTAACTGCATGGAATCGAACAAACAACTCTGGTGAGCCCAATCTCAGGGTACTGGCTGAAATTTCAGAGACTTGCTACACTACTCTGAGACTTCAGACAAGGAAACAAAATGCATCTCTCATCAGGAGTGGTGCTGGAAAAACAGAAAATTTAATTGAGTGCGAGATGTCTTGAAAGCGGGACATCCATCTCCACCCTTTCCCAACAGTGCCAGAGCTCAGCAGTCGACCACAAAGGTGTCTGCCTATGTGTTGAGCATCCTTGCCTGCCGGTTTCTGTGACCTCACAAGGCCCCACCCCTCATCTTAGCTTCAACTCTGAAATCTCAGGGAAGCAGATGCTCCTGACTGGATAACTCTGAGCAACCTCTATTGAAATTCTCTCTTCTGCCTGGCAAACAAAGGTGCAGGATCCCCTGTCCTTTTTGGTAATTGTACTGGGTGTGGCGGAAAAAGGGAGATGTCTTACCCTTAAAAAAAAAATAGAGACCAATTTTGGCTTTTAAGAGCATTGAAAATGCTGTGAAAGAGGTGTTATTTTCCATGGTATACACACCCGTTTCCTTTCTTACACAGTTACTGCATGTCAAAAAAGGACAGAGAGGGTTTTTGATGCAAGCATTGACATCTGTCAGATATGTTTGCCCATGACAAAAATCGGATGAGCATCCACTGTATATGGAAATTTCCCCCTTTCAAACTGCTCAGGGGTGGAGGGGAAGTGGGGTGAGGGAGACTATCTCCCTGGTCTTTGCTTTCATGAAAAGACTGTGGCTGTGAGCTTATATAAAGTAGAACACTGTCATGCTTACACTGGAATAATCGTCCTCAGATAAGAATCCTGAGTTTGAGCCTTTGGTGCCAGGTGGCACAGGCAGCTCCTGATAATAAGGGACTCTCATAGATAGTTTCAGAGGCAGAAGCAAGAGTTTGAGGGAATATGAGGAAAAAATAAGACTTCTTTCTAGCCCAAGAAAGCAGCGCTGAACAAAGGCATGAGCCAGACAGAGCATGGCGCAGCGGCCAGTTACAAGGAAGGCTTCCTTGGGAGTAAAGGCTTTCTCTTGAATAACAGGTCTCCTTGAGAGAAGAGCCCTCCTTGTGTACATTTTACTCAGTGGAATCCAGGGGAGGCAGGTGACTCCAATTTTGCGGAGTCTATTCAAAGGATCTATTTAAAATGCTGAATATAATTTGATGGTAGCATCCAGCACCTCTGATGACTCCTGTAAACTCTGGACTAAAACCTGGTGTGGATTCCCTGCTCCCAGAATCCACGTTTCAGCAGCCTTCAATGGAAATATTATAGGATTTGCAGAAGTATTAATAGACGGACAGATTTGCACAGAAGGTGGGAAACCTCCTGGTCCCAACACACTGCACATGCTCTGTAATCACTAGAAGATGGAGAATGCCGTTTATTGTCATTTGGAAAAGAGAAACAGAAAGCTGCAGTTAGGGGAACAGGACAAAGACCTGGCCTGCATGGAAACCTGAACAGGAGGTGAGAACATAAGGTAGTACCCCCTTGCCACCATCTCTTTCCTTGCTGTTTTACCCATGGCATTTTTGTTGTTTCATAGGGCAAAAGGCATTGGAGTTTTGTAGCCATGGAACTTAGAAGAGCCAAAGTGAGAGGTTTAATTCCAATTTAATGACCACCATGGAACCCAAAAGCAGCAATGCAACCCGCAACTCAGCAGAGCTTTATAACGATTTCAGTAGAAGGAGGGAAATGTCCAGCTGAGACCAGCAGAGAAAAAAAAATCCAGCTAAACAACCACAATGTCTAGAAAACAGTCAGTATGAAACCGATGACTAATCGTCTCAGGGTGTAATTTCAGTTCACTTTGACAATATTTGCTTCTGAAACTTTGCAGACAAAAGAAGAACAGCACGTCTGCTGGAGTTAGTCATTGTTGTTCCCAAGGGAAGGGCTGGGAAGGTCGCACTTAGGTGAAAATGAGAGAGAATCAAGCAATGTGGGCCAGATGTGGTGGTGCAAGCATTAGAAGTATTTGTTTCAGAGTGCCTTGGTTTTTTGTGTTAGTGATGGCAGCTTCGAAAAGCAAAACTAACACCATTAGTTAGTTTATTAACTAATTATTAACTTCAGAAGCTAATTTAGTGTGCACAGAGCTTAGAAGTAGCTAGCTATGAACAGCACATTACTTGTAATTAAAAATTTCTACAACTAACACATAACTAAATGAGATGATTATTGTACCAACAAGAGAGAGAACTTCATGAAGAGCTTCTGAAAGTTACATTTTTCCACAACAGTTCCCAGAACCTTACAACCAGCATGTTCTTTGCTTTGGAATGAAGCATACCAGCTCATCTATGAAGGTGAGATTTTCTGCTTCATAAATCTTGAAAAGAAACCTAAGTTCCTCCAGAGCAATGGAGAAATGAAAGATCTTCAAGGACAATTTGACTCCTGCCTTTCACTTTGCGTGCAACTACATTGGAAAATAGTTTACAGTTTGCTCTGGAATTGTTACCAGTGAATTTGAAGTATTTTTCATTGATTATACAATGCAGAAGTCAATGCAAATCGGTCCATCCTTTGTTTTCTTCTGGATGTGTCCCCCCCCCCCCCGCGCGGTTTATGGGGGTTTCTACTTTTTCCTAACCATAACAATTTGAATGGTGTTTTGCCTGTATGATCCTTTGGTTTGTTCTGCAAAAGGACAGGGGCAGGGGACATGACATTGGGTATTTTCTGGAGATGTAGTACGTTGGGGCATGAAGTTTTGGGACAGTGGGAACACCCATTCCTATGATTTTTCTCCCTAGTTGCCCTGAAGTATTTTTGTTTATTTTTTAAAAACTACAGAGTCTAGCGCTAGATCACTTTACTATTGTATTGCTACAATAGTTCAGAGCCATATCACTTCTGCATGGCCGAAAAAGAAAAAAAAATTGAAACAAAATCAAAACAATTCCAACAAACTCCAGCAAACTACAGTGTTTCCGTAGTATGTGTGTATGTTTGTATCGAGAACTTTGAGAAATTGCCCCTTTTCCCCTATTGCCAAGAAACCTTTTAAACAGTCCCAGCAGCTTGATGGAAGACCATAAAAGGAGAGTCAGGGGTCGGCAGAACAGCAGTATCTTCAGAAGAAGGGTAGGGGGCACAAATCAAACAACATCAGAATTAGGTGCCAGTGTGGACAACTTGCACTAAAACAACCTGGGGTCTTTGTGTGATCACCTAAGCCAAATGCAGTTACAAAAATCATACTGCTGGATAGCTCAGTGGTTTAGATAATCTGTCTGTAGATCCAGACATTGGGAGTTCGATTCCCCACTCTGCCTCCTTGACAGGGGTTGGACTCCATGATGATCCATAGGGTTCCTTCCAGCTCTGCAGTTCTCAGATGATGATTAAGACATTGTAATTGCACCCTGAATCAGCTGATTCATCTAGTTCTCTTGTCTCTACATTGTGGGGGTGGATTTTTGTTCACCTTCAGAACTGTCTAGAGCCACAGCAGTCCCTCCACCTTAAACAGGAAGTGGCCAGAAGTATCAACAATGAACCAAAATATATGGGTTTTGAAGGAGGAGGATTTAATACTATTTTACTAAAACAGGTGGTGTGGGAAAGCTTGTTTTAGAAGAGAACCATGCTCCCTTGAAAAATCATTCTGTGTATCTTACATATTCAAAGACCATTACATGTCTCCGTGTTCTGAAGAAACCTCCCACATCTATGAAGATTTGTTCAGTATTTTTGAAGGGACTGGTAGTATTGGCTGAAGTCTATGAGGAATCATTTTTAACTCTGGAAGAAAACCTAATAGATGAAAAGCATGTTCAACATTTTATGTGGAAGTGAGTGACTAAATTACACAATTCCCTGACCGAAACTAGCAGCACCTAAGAATTAGTAAACTACAGCTTTTGACTAGACCTCTCTGTATATCATTGATTAATTGATTAGATAAGTAATTGTGAGATGAGAAACAACTTTTTAAAAAATAGGTGACAAGGGTAATCTTAAACAAGGTGTTCCTCTCTGGCATAAAACAATACAGAATGTTTCTTGAAAGATGATTCCAACTACAGAGTAGACACCCATCATTTAAAAACATATTTTGATAGGTTTTCCTTCCCTTTGCCTGTGTATGCAGTTTTAATTATTTAATCAGTTAACCAACTCCCTTAATGTTTTATTCTATACTATAACTATAATTGTACAGTTATAATTACTCAAAATAAAAATTAAAAAACATTAATCACCTGAAAGCCCAATTATAACTAGCCAAGATGCCTGAAGACTAGCTGAACTGACACAAGGCAAGCTGAAACTGTACTAAATCCTGGGCATGCTGGAAGTTAATTAGGACTACCTTCACCCACGATGTAATGTTATATTTGGAAATGCAAGTACTCATCATGACAGTTTTCATAGCTAATTTTTATTTATTTATTTATTTATTCAGCTTTCACCCCGCCCATCTAGATGCAATACAAAACAAGAATTAAAACAACTAATCCTCAGACACAATAAGGAAAGCCTACAAATGAACAAAAGGGTCATTTTGGCCGGAACCAATGGTGGGTGCTGCCTGCCCCTTATTCCGGCTGGTCCGAGGTATGCAGGAGCAGCCTTACTGTTGAGCCACAACGTCACATCGCCCAGCGCAATGAGAAGCCTGCTCCTGGCCACTGCTAGCCAATGAAGAGGAAGAGCTGTAGCAACAGTGAGCGGAGTGGGATAAAATGAAGTATTCTGGTTGCATGGATGTTGGATGCTGACGTGGAATTGGAAATTGCAACCGTAGGCAGCCACGTCTGTGAGAGAAGCAGACTATTCTTACTCCCCAGTTTTTGTAGCTCTGGATAAGCAGCAAAAAAAAAAAAAAAAAGGACCTGTGGTGGGCTAACCATCTAAGGGGCGGGGGGACGTGGGGGCTTCCTTTGCTAAGCCAGTGCACATGAAGATAAATCAGCTCCTCAAAGATCACCACCATTTTATGTAAGGCCATGTGCTCTGCATTTTGGACTTCCTAAGGCTGCAGTATAAATACAGATGAAGGGACACGCTTTGTGTGTGTGTTTTCCTTTTTGGTGTGTGGCACAGGCGTGGTGGGATTGGGGAGGGAAGCCAACGCGTCTGATGGAGACACTCCAGAAAATCTCTACTGTTTCCTTGCAGAAGAGGTTGCCATGGAAGTGGATGAAATCTGTGGTTAGCCATTTGATCTCTCCTTGTAAGATCGTACTGGTGGGCCCTTGTTTTTCTTTGCCTCATGCTTCATGATCCCCAGGGGCATAACCTTAGCATTTCAATTAGGGTAACAAGGCAGTTAAAGGGAGGTCTTTCTTCCTCTCTTCCCCCCCCCCTCCTCCCTCTCCTTAAAGGCAGCAGCAGACAGTCTCTGCCATAGAGCGGCAGTTGTTTACACGACATATCAAGATGGGGGCAAGTGGGGGGGAGAAATGTTCCTACCGAGGCAAGGAAATCAGCCAGGACTGTGGGGAACATTGAGTGATCACAGGAACTGGTACATTTCTGCACCTTTTTCTTTCCCCGTGGCGGTGGTTTTGGTCACATCGGGTGGTCTTGCAGCCTGGACGATTTAGGAGCAGTTTAGAGCTAGAATCAACAAGCGATTATTAGATTCTGTGCCAATACTTTGAAAATTATTGAGGTCGGCAGTTGGTGTAGGGTGGGAAGGTGGTAGAGCTTTGCTTCTCAAAATATCCTTCAGGAACCAACAAGTGACTACTGGTATCTGAAACCATTTTTGTATCTCCCTTTCAAGGTGGTCTTTCTCTTCTGCGATGGAATGGGTGGTTCGAAACCAGGGTGGCAGAAGTCCAGGCACTCAGGAGCAAACTAAAATTACAGATAACCCCTCTTTAATTGCTGAAGTCATATTAGTGTCCTGGAGACTGATTTCTGAAGAATTTCACATTTAAAAATTTTATGCAATTGAAACCAGCGTTCAGCCATCAAAGTCCAACCACCAGCTCATTTGCAAACAAAGGGAGGTGAAAAAAATCATGTTGTGACCATGAGATGCTCCCAGCAGTTAAGCAATCTGCTGTTCTAAAGATGAGTTATCGCTAACATGTAAATTGGCCCTCACAATCACCATTGGCACTAAGAACGAACTGACCCTGGCATCTAGACTGTTGAAAGCAGATTTAATTTTCTTTAATTTTATTTCAAGTATTTTTACCATGCTCATTGAAAAGAGAGGCTGTTGGAATTGTTTACAGAGATCGGCACCAGTTCTTGCCTTCTGGTCCTTATCTGGGTGCTACTGTGTGAGAGTGCTGACTATCCTCTTTCCTTTTTATTTCCTTTGGTTCTTAAACACAGCCATAGCATACACTGACCGGGAGGTGGGCTCCCATCTCAAGTGGTAACCTTCTGCCCTGAAATCTATGAAATTACTGCTCGGAAGAAAACTTGAAGGGGAAAGAGAAATAGGTCAACAGGAACAGGTCTCTAATATTTGATTTCTGCCTGCTTGTAAGAAAACCTGACATCCAAAATCAGGATTAGGCAACATCTTGATTGGACCACTACCATGCCATTAAAAAGGCAAATATTTGAGTTATCTGGGACTCTTAATCAGAGATTAAGACCTTGATGGTTCTACTTATTCAGGAGGCCTGAATTCGATCCTATTTAGTCATGCGGCTCAGCAGCCAGTCATCAGCTCTCAGTCATACCTATCTTGCAGTGTTGGTGTAAAAGTAAAATACAGAGAAGGAGAGCCATGTACAAAACTTGACACACAGAGAAAAACTTTACATGAGGGCAGAAAGAGAAAAGCCCAAAAATTATTAGGGGTAGAAGCTGAAGTCCCGGAATCTGTACTTAAAACTAAAGTTCCAAAATGAAAACTGTGAACTTGAAGAATCAGTTTGCAATTTGATGATATCTGGGTTTACTTCAGCATACATAGAATCAATGGCTGTTGTTGGGGCCAGGTTAACTAACAACGGCCATGGGACTTTGGGACTTTAATAAAAGCATATTATTTTGGAACCACCCATAAGAACTTGGTGTACAGCCTGAAGAAGATGAATTATCATTGAAAGCTAGCTGTTTCTTTGTTTTTGTTTATTTTATTTCTGTAATGGTCTAATAAAGGTATCACCTGTTCCTGCATTTGTATTGTTTTGGGAACCACACGGCCTTTTCCTAATTTTTCAGAAGCATGTCACATTTATTGTCTCAAAGGATGTCCAAGAAGTGGCGCTTTTCCAAGAACAGTGCTTTTACTAAAAAACTTAATTCTTGGAGCTGTCACTGTGCCCAATGGCCCATATGAATCACACTCTTACAATGTCATCCCGTTAAGAACGTTCACATGTAACAGGGAAGACCAAGAAATTGATATTGTTGCAAAGGATATCAGGGAAACCAGTATGACAGTAGTGTGTGGAAGACGATCTTCCACATTGTCATCCGAGTGCACCCTGTGCTGCCACTCAGGTGCAGGAAGAAGAACCAAGAAATATCTGGTGACATGGCAAAGCATAAAATGCCATCAATAGATTAGGCAAGAGAGAAAGGACAGTCCAGACAGTAGCTGTTCCACCACCAGAGGAGGAAGCAAAGCCCACCTTCCCACATTGTAACACCATTCATGCCACTCGCATCAAGAGGTTATTGATGGCTTGCACTGTGCAGCAGGAAACCCTCCCCCCCCCCCAGTACATCATGAAGAAGGAAGACAAGGAGGAGCTCACACTGGAACTCTTCTTGAAAAAGTGTTGCTCTGCAAAAAGTTGGCTTCAAATTTCTGAATGTTGACCTTAGAGCCAGACAGTATGGGATGAGTGAGCAGAGAACTCACCTTTTGCACAAGTAACATGCACACACGTCTCTCCTTGCCGTCCGGTTCTGAAGACCCCCACCCCACCCCAAAGCCTGGCGTTCAAGAATTCCCTAAATGTACAGGGTGGCTCTCCAGAACACCGAAGGCCGTTCCAGGGTAAAGAGGGGGCTGTGAATTCACCTGGCCTCACTCTACCGAATTGTATGGTTGGGCTTGAGTCCAATGAGCCTCAAGGCTTAGGGCCCCCAACCTGGCATTCATTGTGTGGCAGGAGAAGAGAGTATAAGCAAGAACAGAAGTAAACTTAGTTCTGTGGGAGTGCAAAAAAAAAAAAGCCATTGAACATGCCAGTGCTAGGGAGTTTTCAGCTTCCTAGAGAAGCTTTGAAGAAATAAATATAGTGAGTTTCCAGACCATAACACTGGAAAGATACTGTGAAGGCAATGGGTGGTGCCGTTTCCAGAGGAGTCCTTAAATGTTATTCCTCAGGGCTGCAAAGGGGTGTGTGTGTCAATATTTCCCAAAAAACTTTACTTCTCTCTCAGACTAAGGCTTGACTCTGAGGAAGGCCTGCTCAAAGCCAGGCAATGCTTGGTGCTGCTCTCTGCAAAGCCCACCTGTCCTCTGTCTTGCTCTCAAAACAGGACAGGCAGGCAGTAAGGCCACCGAGCCTCATGGCACCATCTCAAGTCCCAGGGATTTGCTATGCTTCTCCCTCCCCAGACATGGAAACAAATCTCAGGCTGAGCAGCACTGAAGAAAATAATGGATTTTTTTGTGCAAGGTGGCTCTAAAACGCAGGTACCCATTTCTGCCCATTCCTAACTGCTGCCAAAACTTATTGGTACTTGTGTGTACTACTCCCACTAGTGACTAGAAGGATGGATCCAAGTTCAGGTACTGCCCTCCTCTGTCCCCTCTCTTTGGTCCTGGCTTTTTGTTAGATCCACTGTGCCATTTGGAACAAGGCAGGGAGTAAAGCATGATCACTATGACTCCTGGGACTTCATGTTGCACAAGCATTGACAGCAGCAGTGCAAACTTCCCCCTTTCCAACCATTGCCTGCTCTGCTTCTGTGTAAGGGTCTGCTCAATGATGTCACAATGGTTTATCCCTGGCTTCAGATTTTGGACCTGATTTCTCAGAGAGGAGGATGGTTCCAACCTAGCATTTCTTGTGAATGGTGGTGGTGATGGCAACAAGTAGGAAATGGGGAGACAATAATGATGGGATGGCAGTGTTTTTTGCCTGCCATAGGAAGTGGTTGTGGGAGAGTTTGAACAACCACTGCTACAATCCACTAAGCTTCTCTCCCTACATCTCCAGATAAGCTTCAGCGTTCTCAACAGTCACAGCTTGACTTGCATGTAGTTTATTTACATGTAGTTATTTAAAATAGGAAGACTGTAACCATCCAGCCAAACTTCTAGGAGGAAGGGGTGAGTCAGGACATTCATAGTGCAGCACTAAAGCTACTATACTTTGATGTGCTATAAAAGACATTCCATGGTTCTTCCCTGCTTTGGTTACTAGAATGGCTTGGTCTATGCTGAACAGAAAGTTTAGAACAAAATGACAGAAGTGGTTAGATAGATGTATGAACCAATACAATGAGACTCTTTACAGTTGCTAGTTTAATGTCAGTAAAATAAAATTATTTAAAGACAGTGTTTGGTGTTGTTCATGTGTATGATGCTGTTCAGTAATGTAATTCAGAGTATCTCTGATAGCATCTTTCTATGCAAACCTGTAACTGACCCAAGTCTTGTGGCCTAGTGTAGCAAATCACACTAGAGTAGACCCATTTAATCAATGGGAATTTGATGAGTCACCTTCCCTATAAGTTCCATTAATTCGAATGAGTCTACTCTAACTGCAACTTACTTTAGCATAGTAAATTGAAGTTAGAAGAGGCTCATTTGAAACAATTGAACTTACAGAGGAGTTGACCCACTAAATTCCCATTGATTTAATGGGCCTACTCTAGTGTAATTTCTTTACTAAACAACAAGATTTTGGCCATTAAATGACCAAAATGCAACAGAGGTGGAAGTTAAGCAGTAGCAAGTAAAAACCTGCTAACGATGTGGAAATAAAGTTAAAATCTAAAAAATAGTGCCAAAAATAACATCAAAAGAAAACTAAAAAAGCCATCAACCAAGCATGGCTCATGACCGCGAGTGGAGATGCTTTCTCCTGTAATATTGGGGTCAGTGTCCCTCACTGTCTTAGTCCATGAGGTGTTATACTATTAACCAAAACCTCAGGTAAAGAAAACTTTTGTGCAATAAATGTACCAGTTCATACATCTAGCTAACCACTTTTAACTGTCATTTTGTTCTAAATAGATGAAGTGTTAGGTGGATTTCCCTTTGGCACGAAAAGGCTGCAACCGCTGAGAAGGCTGTCTGGAGAAATCAACAGAGAAAACAGGAATGGGCAGGAATGGACAAGATGCAGCCTGCAGGCCACATGCACACACCCCCAGGGGACCAAATATGGTCCCCTACTTCCCCAAATTATAAATGTTGGGGGAGAAATTTGTTTGATTGAAAAGGGGATGAAAATATCTACTCATACCATCAGGGGTGGGCTGGAGAAGGCTAAATAGTGTCAACAGGAGGTCTGGTATGCCATTTGGAAAGATTGTCACCTCTAAATGGCATACAGAGCTCAAGTGACCCTAATGGGTTCACAACAGCTGTCAGTTTGCCAATATTGTGGAGTGGCTTAAGAAAAGAGCCATTTCATGATATGGGCAAATTAATCACATTCACATCTCTGTGGAGGGGCCGAGGAAGTGAACATATATGTATATGTGTGTGTTTGGATGTGTGTGTGTGTGTTGTGAACAAATTTTGTACTTTGACAAGCAGGCAAATTGACAGTACGCTGTGCTGCACTGTCCTGATACACATTTGCTTTCCGCTAGTCTTTGTGATGCAACACATATTCGCTGCCCTTGCACAAACTTTTTTTTGGAAAAAAATTTCACTTTCTCAGTCTCTCCATGGAGCCAAGGAAGTGATTAATTTGTCAATATAGTAAAGTGGCTAAGCCACTTCATGATATTGGCAAAGGCTTACTTTTGGTCTGTTTCCAGCTATCGTACAAGCTGGAAATGAACCAAAATGGAGCAATTCTACCCACAAATAATAACAATAATAATAAAATAAAGAAAGAAAAAATGTAATAAAAAAGAAGCCTCTGACAAAGGCCAGAAAGGTGCAGGTAGGAATGCTCTGAGGACGATTTGGTTCACTCCCGTGATTACATCATACGATCACTGTCAAAAGAAGTGAACCAACCTGTCCCCGCAACAGTCCAAACAGTGGGCTAAACATCCATCTGATCACATCCAAAGTATCCTTCTGCCTTCCGGGGGGAGGGGGTATGGAGCAATTCTGTGATTTTTTTTTTAGGGTCCCTCAGCAGCCCTGGTCTCCCCCCACTCTGCAATGTGTGGGACCGTTGGCAATCATACAGTACAGATGAAAATCTTTACTTCTCTCATCTTCACAGTTAAGGCCATAAATCCCGACATTCTCCTCCTCTCCCGCAAGGGCTCTGTGTGGTTTTCTGACATTCTTGATTCTGTCCTTGCATTTGTGAGGGAGAGAGGGGTGGTTTTGAAAAAAAATACACACAACATTTATGCAAATCTGGGAAAAATGCTCCTAAAATATGCCAGTTTAGCAGCCATTGGTGGGCTGTTTGTGTCTTTTGAAACAATCACTCCATCCTTCTGTCCTCGCTGTGCCTTCATGCCTTGCTTCTTAAGGGGGAAAGACATATGTTTTGTAGATATTTTGCACAAATGATCTAGACCTTAACTGTGGGGGAAGCTGCTCTTTGTCTCACTCCTGCTGAAGGAACTTTCAAAATAAAGGGGGAAAGGTGTTCGTTTTATGCATATTTTGTGCAAATTACAGACATATGGGGAACAAAACCAGTTCTTGTATACTTCATACCTCTACCATACAAAGAAACAGAAGGCGAATACATAATGCTAGAAAGGACAGGGTTATGCAATCACCATCTTCCTTTCTCTGCTTCATCCAAACCAGTTCTGCATTGCATCATCACTTATCCTTGCTCATCGTTTAGGGGTCATGACCCCCCTACAGTTTAGAGAGGAAGGACTGTCAGAGATATACCATGGAGAAAGACAGTCAAGATCTTCATCCTTCTCCTCTAAAGTCAAGGTATTCCAACCTCTGAGAAGCACAGTAATAATTGTAATGACCAGTCTAAATGTTAATTGCTGTCAAGGATGTCAGGTAGAGAAGTCTTTTGCATCACCTTCTACCTGACCTAACTGGAGATGATGGGATTGAACCAGGAACCTTCTAGATGTGAAGCATGTGCTGTATTCCTGAACTATGGACTTCTCCAATCAGGAGGACCTCTGAAAATAATCTCAGATCTTGGGAAATTTAATCTGGGAGAAGAGGGATCTTGGCTTTAAACTATTTAGGACTTTCAAACTTGATCTATGCCTGGAAAAAATATGGGAATTTGGAAAAAAAATTCTGAATATCAGTGCAATTTCTTCATTATGGATGAACGTTGTTAGTCAACTGGCCACCTTGCTTTCAAACAACCAAATTTTCCACAGGTGAAATGAACGCTCAGAAAATGTTACATACTACAGGATCAGCAACAGAAACTATCGTAATTCCAGATGGTGACAGAGAAAGCTAACTATGCATGCCATAATTTTGCCACATTCCACTACTTCCAAATAAGCCTGTTGGGCCATTTTGCAAATGGATTTTTAAAAACATTCCAACTATCACTAAGCATATTGAAATAATTCCTTATTAGTTCACCCTATTGTTAGAGCAGTTATTATTTAAGTGTTAAAAAACTTAGCTCATGGATTGGTTAAGCTAGTAAATGTTTTGTAAGATCTGATCCAAGCCAGAATCTTGTGGCTCAACACTAGCTCATTCCACTCTACAGTCCACCAGACAGAGGAGAGACCTGCAAGAAATTTCTGTCCCAGTCTTTGATGAAGCATGTTAATGATGGGTAGCTGTGATCCAGGCAGGCTTGTCAGGTTTGAGATATAAGTCTTCAAAGGAATCCTGAAGACAATCACAGGACAAAGCAACCTAATTTTCAAATGACATGAGCCGAGAAAAGCTTCTGCTGTGCACATCAATATTTTTACTTTCAAAAATGTGTACATTTCCCCTGCATATGCATTTACAGTATTTTTGTTTGTGTTTTTACAAATATGGGTATTTCTGCGGACATTTTATACAAATTATTTATTTTACCAGAAGTAATAGTAATGTCAGTATTTGCAAACTTCATCACAAACTTCAGAAATGCATGGGCTTCAGACATAATAGTGCATTCCAATGTGCTTTATTTGAGAAGTGTGAATTTGGTAAATTTGCACAAAAATATAAAGTGAATAAATGCACTCTGTACTGAATCTGTCTGCAGTAGGAAATAATGGTCTTACTCCAGTTTGCATTTTGAGTAATTGTCCAGATCCACTCAACCTAGCAGCAACCATACTGAACTTCAAAAAAATAATTTAAAAAATTGCATTGCATTTCTCAGCAGGATGTTCTGTTAGAGGTTGCGTGTTCATGGGTGCGGGTTATGAATCTCAAAGTTGGCTGTTTTCAAGTTATGGCTTTTACACAAAGTGTTCGGCACCATTGAGTGCAAGGGGGAATCTAAAAGTTGAGAAGTGGGATAAATAAATAAATAAAAATGAATAAAAGAAAGGGTAAGAATAAGCGCTCTCCGTGCATCTGCAGCCATATGTAAAGCTACATAGGTTTCTAGGGAAAGTACACAAATGTTTTGCAAAAATCATGAAGCTCTATGAATTTCACATAGCCAATGGATATACGTGTGTGCTTTTGAACAGGACAAGTATTTCCGACTTAATGTTTGACAAACGTCTTGAAATTTGGCAACGTTCCAGTTTTAACCATAATCTTTTTCTTCTTCCTCCCCTTCCTTCCCTTAATAAAATTATGATTGAAACAAAGATGTGTATTGCTTTATGAGTCTCTCTTCATATGGAGTTTGAATTCAAGATGTCATATTTCTCTCTTTTCTACTTTTTAAATTTTATTTTATGAAAGATCCTAGTTAAAACTTAACATTTATTCATCTTGCTTGTGGAAAGGAAAATATAGATTAAAAAGAACTCTGCAAATGTTTTTTATTTTCCTCTTCTTTTCTTTCCATATGTCTGCCTTTAATTAGCAGCATGGAGTACAAAGGCTATATTTATAGTGCCACCATCTTTCAGGGGACAGTATGATGATCCGCCACATGTATTAATCTACCAAGTCCTGGGTCTTAGCAATGCTTCAGCACTGGGGGAGAGAGTCTCTCCCAATTACACCTTTGCAAATCTTATAATCTCTCAGAAATGTTCACTGTTTGTTTTTATTATAAACTGCTTTCAGGCACTAAAGCAGTATTTACAAAACTGTTAAGTAAATAAATACACAAAATCTACGTGAGATACATGGCTATGTTGCATCATTCATGACGAACTGTTGGATAGCTCAGTGGCTTAGGCTTAGTCTCTGGCTGCAGAGCCAGGGGTTGAGAATTCAATACCCCCCTGTACCTTCTTGACAAGGGCTGGACTCGATGATCCATAGGCTCCCTTCCAGCTCTGCAGTTCTAAGACTAAGACATGACTAGAACTAGTAGTAGTGCATCCAGCCCTGTTGCTTAGTATCATGTTGAACGGGGTCCTAAATGTTTGCTCTCAACTCTGAACCTAACCTTGCCATTGAGAACTAGCATCTGGATAGTGCAACTGTCGATCTACAACCCTTGAGCTTGGATGAGCACAACACTATGTCCAATCCAGCATGGCTGGTGGATTTTGGGAGTTGTTATCCAAAAAAGCTATTTTCCATAATCTGTTCCACTCATTTTCAATGTCTGGGTGGAAGCGAATATATAGAGAGAATTTTCCAGGGCTTGAAAATTCCCCCTTGAGATAGGTCATCATTTCAAAAGAGCTTAAACTTAAATTGAGAAGAGTTGGAAATTTGAGTGAGTATTCTCTGTATTCCTGCTAGGTAGAGTAATAGACTTCTAGTAAGGAATCTCGGCTCTAATCTCCGCTGACCTATAAAACTCCTTGGGTGACTTCTCAGTCTGACCAACCACAGAGGATAGTTGTGATGACACAAATGACAGCAATAGAGCCATGTAATCACTCTGAGCTTATTGGAGGAAAAGTGGGATATAAATGCAATAAATAAATAAGCAAGCTACCAAATATTTGGTCCATCTAGCCCATTATATTCTATTTTGACTGGCAGAGGCCATATAACTGTGGACGACAAGAGACTAAATTTGGGAACTCCCACTTATGGAACTTATGTGCTACATCAAGTTGCTCCCCATTATAGAAACATAGCCCTGTTGAAGATGGGTTACTCTAACTGCTGTGTTCTCTAAAAGTGAACTGAGGTCACAGTCATACTGGCCATAAGAACCACAGTTATATCGATTTTAACGTTATTTAAAACAATTTATAAATTCCCAGGCACACGACACAAGACACACGACACAAGGGTAAACTTGATTTATTTGGGCTGCAAAGTCAGTTTCTTTCAACTGGTTGGCAGGGGCTTTTTTAAAATACCTCACTTCTAAATGGGTTCAATTCAATGCAGTTTTGTGGATTTGAATGCTACCATCAGTTTAATTTGTGCCTATGCGGGCACCACCATTTTGGCTGAGCAGCAGAAGATCAGTGGGTGCAGAGCAGGTGTAGACCATCCTCCATGTCCTGGTGTGTATACTCTGTGCCCTCAGTTGGGTTTCTTCACTGGGTTCCACAACCAATCCAGGTCCTTCTGCAACTCAAAATTCTTTCTCCCCACCCTGGATGTTCTGATTGGCTGCTGACAGTGCCCCCCCCCCCAATGCTGTTTCACTGAACGTTCCTCAGGCGATGTGACAGAAAAGAGGTGAAGAAAAAGAGAAACAAAAGAGGAAAACATGAAACAGCCCAAAGCCATTGTGTCCCTCTCTTTCGTTAAAACAAGCATTCAGATTTAAGAGGCTGTCTTTCAGGATTAAACAAACAAACATGAAAACGAAAGTAAGAATCTCTTTTGTGTATGTTTTAAAAATTTGGGTTACATCAGAAGTTCCAGCCCTACTGATGGTAAATATTCAAAATAAAATAAACTAATACCATAAAGATATGTAGTCACACAACAGAAATACCTAACTGCCAGATGCATTTTGGCCTTTGCTTTCCTGAGTATATATATTTAAAAGGCATACCAGGTAAAACATAGAACCTCAAAGTAGCACATTCATTGTTAGGTGTACTTCCGAACTTGCAGCCTCAGTTGGCTTGGCTTACTTTGCCTTAGAGTACAGCCAGCAGGCTAGAGGACATAGATAATACCTAGAGCTGGGAAATCATTGGGGCGGGGGGGGGGGCAGACTCCCTATCCCATAATGCACATTGTCCCTCTCTTTCTAATGGGATACAATGCATGGTTAGTTTCATTTCTAACAAGAGCACTGAATTTAACATGGATGTCTACCACAGTATAGCAGGGCATGGTTTCTAGCGTAGAGCCCAGTTAAACAAGTGATATACTGAGCATTATTTATCAGTGCTATTTAACTCAATTTATAATCACGTGACAATCATGTGATTATAAATCAAATCAACTGTTTCCTAAAGTTATTAACAGCCCACTGATGGGCAGTGAAGCTAGCCTGGTGCCTGGATCAGCCGGATGGCATGGCACTTGCTCAGAGGCAGCGGCCCAGCTATGCTGCCACCAAGCCAGCCTAGAGGAGCAGTGACAATTTACTCTGGCAGAGGGGCTAACAACTGCCAAACCAACTGAAATAAATTGGTTTCATCAGCGACTTAAAAGAAATGACCCTCTGTTGGAGGATTATTTTACCTCGCTTTCCAACAAAGAAATAGTTACCAGTCAAAAAAAATTATACATTATGGAGACACCGTAAAAAATTTTAAATGCTCAACCTGAATCAACAGTTGTTCTTATTGGCAGTGTAACTGCACCCTAGCTGACTAAAGGGGGTACAATCTCCAGAGGTCAGGAGCCTGCATGTGCTTGGAGGACCACAGCAGCTCCATATGTCAATCCAACTGGGGTCCCCAAAAGCCCAGGTACAGATAAGTGGGCAGGAAGTATGAGTTCTGATCTGGGCTGCAGTCATTTTAGGAAAGGCTGGTAATGGCAGATGATGGGGACCAGGCTTCAAGGCACTGTTCCTCCAGGAGTCTCCTTTGCCATGCTGTTTGCCACTTGAGTCTCCACTGCTGAAGCTCGGTTGGGCCATGGCATCTGTTGGGCAGCAAAGAAACCAAGACTGGGGTGACAGTGGATCAACTGGGGGCGGTGTTCCTAAAGCCTTGGGTCCCTGACCCCTTCCTTCCATGGTGAATGGGCTGGGTGGGAGGTGGCGGCTCCCTTTATGCTCTATCCTTGTTTGCACCTCTCCGGAGGTGCAGAAGGTGGGGTCCCGGTGCTTGATTGCCTCCTCCCATGGCTCCCCTTCATCTGACATAGTTGATGATGACAACCCTGGCCTCTGCAGCTCCCACCCTCTTATTTCCACTGTCGTGCCCTCCTCTGGCTATCCCGTATCAGGCCATGCCCTTCTTCCACCAGCAGTACTCCCTGCCAGCCAGGGGCTTGGGGGACTCGCTTTTTCCCAGGCTCCCCTGAACTTGTGGCAACCCCCCTCACACTCTAATACACCTTTTCCCAAAATGTGCAGCCACCCATCTCACAAATACACAAATATATCCGAGAACTGACCAAAATTATTACTGCTGTTTGCAACTTGGAATAAAATGTTTGAGGTTTGTCACATCAAGATGAAACAACCCAGAATTTACTCCTTTGGCTGGTATTAATGAAATCAATGTGCTGAGTTCCAATTATTATAAAGTATTATCACAATGATGTATAGTTATTTTTGATTTTGGACTTTATGTCTTTGTGTTGTGAGGTCAGTGTAGTTTCACACATAAGCATTTATCATGTGAGAAAGTGGCCTGCCAATCGAAGGTGGTGCAAACGTTAAAGGTACAAGACCAGTCCAGAACATTCTCTCTCTCCTACACATCATCATCATCATTATCATCCTACAGTTGATTTAATTAGTCCACTCTGGCCTTCGACTACTATCTTGGCTTTATTACATTTTTTATTTTTTGTTCTTGTTCTTTGGTTTACAAACTGAAAATTCCAAGCCGCTTCAAAGCAGTGGGGACATAAAGGATTTACTATGTGGAAACAGAATAATATAATTCAATTCTTCAAAACACCTCCGGTTTATGAATGTGGGATATTGTGCTTCTGTACCCACAATTCAAAAAGCCGGGAAATGGCCCAAGATGGCTGCACAATAGCGTGCCCGTGTTGCCAGCAGGAAAAAGGAGGCCAAGCTTTACATAGCAATAGGCAGCCTGATTGTGGGCAACACCTGTGGCAGCCGTCAAGATGGTCTACAGGATCCCCTCTTCTGCTCACTCCCATTCACACTTGTTGAAAAACAGCCCTGACAATTGCTTTGCGTTTGGGTGAGAAGTGGTGAACTGACGAAAAAAGGAGTCAGTCTCTGGGATTTTCCCTTGTGTGGTGTCACTTTGTGAATGGTAGTGGTGCTCAGGGAAGCCTGTTCAACGCATTGACCATTATTTCACATTTACATGAAAACCCAGTGTGCTGATGACACCTGACTGCATCTGCTTTTTAAGATCTTTCAGGAGGCCCTTCTCTCATTTTTTCAGGCCCCACTATGTGGTCACCCAGCCCCCTCCTCCCAATTTCACCACAGAATCTACAAGGGGTGAAATATGCCATTTAAATGTAATTTTGCCTTCAGGCCTCATTTAATCCAGACTAAGCCTTTTTTAGAAATTGGAAGACACCAGCATGTCACTTCCTATTTCTGACTAATCATGGTGCATGTGTTGCATTTAAATGGCAAATGGTTCTCCCAAGGTTTCTAGCAGAGGTGAAAAATTGAGAGGCTGTGGTGCAGCTCACCAAAAACTGGGGATGGGTGGGAACCAAGTTCTTCCAGCCCCTCAGAGGGTGCCTGTTATAAAACACATTCAAAGAATCAAAAACTTTGTGTTCCTTGAAAATACTCGTAAGTAGATACTATTCATCTTTCTTTGGCTTTTCCATTGATAATCATGTGACTTGAAACATCTTTAGAAGTGTTGTGTGTCAAGAATTTATGAAATTCTGTTCAGTAATCTGACAACTCTGGTAGTGTGTGTTGTTGTTGTTTAGTCGTTTAGTCGTGTCCAACTCTTCGTAACCCCATGGACCAGAGCACGCCAGGCCCTCCTGTCTTCCACTGCCTCCCGGAGTTGGGTCAAATTCATGTTGGTCGCTTCGATGACACTGTCCAACCATCTCGTCCTCTGTCGTCCCCTTCTCCTCTTGCCTTCACACTTTCCCAACATCAGGGTCTTTTCCAGGGAGTCTTCTCTTCTCATGAGATGGCCAAAAGTATTGGAGCCTCAGCTTCAGGATCTGTCCTTCCAGTGAGCACTCAGGGTTGATTTCCTTCAAAATGGATAGGTTTGTTCTCTTTGCAGTCCAGGGGACTCTCAAGAGTCTCCTCCAGCACCGCAATTCAAAAGCATCAATTCTTCGGCGGTCAGCCTTCTTTATGGTCCAGCTCTCACCTCCATACATCACTATTGGAAAAACCATCGCTTTGACTATGCGGACCTTTGTCGGCAAGGTGATGTCTCTGCTTTTTAAGATGCTGTCTAGGTTTGTCATCGCTTTCCTCCCAAGAAGCAGGCGTCTTTTAATTTCATGGCTGCTGTCACCATCTGCAGTGATCATGGAGCCCAAGAAAGTAAAATCTGTCACTGCCTCCATATCTTCCCCTTCTATTTGCCCAGAGGTGATGGGACCAGTGGCCATGATCTTAGTTTTTTTTATGTTGAGCTTCAGACCAGTTTTGGCGCTCTCCTCTTTCACCCTCATTACGAGGTTCTTTAATTCCTCCTCACTTTCTGCCATCAGAGTGGTATCATCTGCATATCTGAGGTTGTTGGTATTTCTTTCGGCAATCTTAATTCCGGCTTGGGATTCCTCCAGTCCAGCCTTTCTCATGATGTATTCTGCATATAAGTTAAATAAGCAGGGAGACAATATACAGCCTTGTCGTACTCCTTTCCCAATTTTGAACCAATCAGTTGTTCCATCCAGTTCTAACTGTTGCTTCCTGTCCCATGTATAGATTTCTCAGGAGATAGATAAGGTGGTCAGGCACTCCCATTGCTTTAAGAACTTGCCATAGTTTGTTGTGGTCCACACAGTCAAAGGCTTTTGCGTAGTCAATGAAGCAGAAGTAGATGTTTTTCTGGAACTCTCTGGCTTTCTCCATAATTCAGAGCATGTTAGCAATTTGGTCTCTAGTTCCTCTGCCCCTTTGAAATCCAGCTTGTACTTCTGGGAGTTCTCGGTCCACATACTGCTGAAGCCTACCTTGTAGGATTTTGAGCATAACCTTGCTAGCGTGTGAAATGAGTGCAATTGTATGGTAGTTGGAGCATTCTTTGGCACTGCCCTTCTTTGAGATTGGGATGTAGACTGATCTTTTCCAATCCTCTGGCCACTGCTGAGTTTTCCAAACTTGCTGGCATATTGAGTGTAGCACCTTAACAGCATCATCTTTTAAGATTTTAAATAGTTCGACTGGAATGCCATCACCTCCACTGGCCTTGTTGTTAGCCATGCTTTCTAAGGCCCACTTGACTTCACTCTCCCGGATGTCTGGCTCAAGGTCAGCAACCACACTATCTGGGTTGTCCGGGACATCCAGATATTTCTGGTATAATTCCTCTGTGTATTCTTGCCACCTCTTCTTGATGTCTTCTGCTTCTGTTAGGTCCCTACCATTTTTGTCCTTTATCATGTCCATCTTTGCACAAAATGTTCCTTTAACATCTCCAATTTTCTTGAACAGATCTCTGGTTTTTCCCTTTCTATTATTTTCCTCTATTTCTTTGCATTGTTCATTTAAGAAGGCCCTCTTGTCTCTCCTTGCTATTCTTTGGAAGTCTGCATTCAATTTTCTGAACTTTCCCTATCTCCCTTGCATTTTGTTTCCCTTCTCTTCTCTGCTATTTGTAAGGCCTCGTTGGACAGCCACTTTGCTTTCTTGCATTTCCTTTTCTTTGGGATGGTTTTTGTTGCTGCCTCCTGTACAATGTTACGAGCCTTCATCCATAGTTCTTCAGGCACTCTGTCCACCAAATCTACTTCCTTAAATCTGTTCTTCACTTCCACTGTGTATTCATATGGGATTTGGTTTAGATTATACCTGACTAGCCCAGTGGTTTTTCCTACTTTCTTCAGTTTAAGCTTGAGTTTTGCTATAAGAAGCTGATGATCAGAGCCACAATCAGCTCCAGGTCTTGTTCTTGCTGACTATATAGAGCTTCTCCATCTTTGGCTGCAGAGAATATAATCAATCTGATTTCGGTATTGCCCATCTGGTGATGTCCATGTGTAGAGTCGCCTCTTGTGTTGTTGGAAAAGAGTGTTTGTGAGGACCAGCTTGTTCTCTTGACAAAACTCTATTAGCCTTTGCGCTGCTTCGTTTTATACTCTAAGGCCAAACTTATCTGTTGTTCCCTTTATCTCTTGACTCCCTACTTTAGCATTCCAGTCCCATATAATGAGAAGAACATCTTTCTTTGGTGTCAGTTCTAGAAGGTGTTGTAAGTCTTCATAGAACTGATCAATTTCAGCCTCTTCAGCATCGGTGGTTGGTGCATAAACTTGGATTACTGTGATGTTGAAAGGTCTGCCTTGGATTCGTATTGAAATCATTCTATCATTTTTGAGATTGTATCCCAGTACAGTGTGTGTGTGCTATTCCTTAAAAGTGGCCATTTGCTGTCTTGTGAGTACATTGATATTTACAACATGGGATTCTCTTTGACATGCCTAGAAGGTGGATAACATTGCCTTGTAGGTGGAAAAAACAACATTTTCTCCAAACGTCTGCACTAACCTCATCAAAAGGAGTGATGATAGTACAGTGTTTTGAATTGAGAACTCACTTGTTCAAGGAAAACATTTAACTCCTTGATTTGGTGTTCATTCAATAATACTATTGTTTGTAACACTGAATATTTAATTCGATGAAACAGAAAACACATAATGACTATAAGGTTGTTTTTACAAGTGGAATTTCAATTGTCTAAGGGAGTAAGGTAGATTCAAGGCTGAAATTGGTAGGGAGTGATGGGACTCTGGGTGATCACATAGTGGGGCCCATGTCCTCTTGCATCTATTCTGCCCACTACACCATACTTCCAAATAAGATATGTTTCTGAGTAAAAGTGTAAGGTTAACTATGGTGGAGGGGGAATTCTGGGAGTTTTAGGTCGAAGAAGCAATTTTCCCCAAGCTCTGCCCATAACACCCCATAATGGGAGACTCCCCTTTACCACACCACATCTTTCTTTCACCTTGAAGGCCATGGCAGGGTTCAAAGTGACAGACATCTGCTCTGCAGGGAGACTGGAGACACATTCTGATTGGCCAGCATGCTATGCTATGCAAATTTCAGAATTCTCAGAAGTTATTTTTCTGCACAGGGGAAAAACAGTGTTCTTTAAAAAAAAAAAAATCAAACTCCAAAACCCTTTGCCCAAACACCCCCAGGAGAAGAGCAGACTTTCTGCCACATCTGTGCCAAATCTGGTGCTGATCCAAGATCCAGTTTCATCATTATAATTTTTTGTTTGGGATACTTCTATTTTTTTAATTTGACATATGGAAAGTTGAATACTGCTAATGCACAATATATTTCTACAGCACTGAGTTTAGGAATGAATGAATCTCAGAGCTTGGATGTAATTTAGAAATAATTGTTGAGGCCTTGGAACTGTTACTGAATCTGTAATTACTGTACTGATGTATTAAAAAGTTATTTTCCAAACTGATGAATCTGTCCATTTTGCCCATTTCCACATTCAATTTTTCAAGGAACCCCTCAAGTTGTTTCCATCTTATTTCTGAAGAAATGTTCAAAATGTGCTAAGTTATCTTTTACAGAGAGAGAGAGAGAGAGAATAATCAAACCAAATTCTTATCCATGTGCCTCAACCAAACTCAAAAGGTAAAGCTATCTATTGAATTGGAGACGGTCTTTCTACCATTCAACTGAAGGAAGTCTTTGGAAAAAAAGGTTGCAAGTCTAGTACAGTCCACAAGTATAAATGAACATTTATTTTGTGCTGTCAAGTCAGAACCAACTTTTTAATTATAAGAAAACACACACACACACAGCACACAGCACACAAATTCTCATCCACCACTAGCATTGGTAGTTGGGAATGGTGTGAACACAATGACATAATCCTTATCACATTAGTATACCATGAGGTGGGGAAATGGATGACACCAAATGCCAAACAGCTTCAAAATGGTGAAGCAAACAGGAAAAAAATTAATTGATTAATCAAGCCAAATAATCCATTGAACAATGCAACCTAAATTTAACATTGCAGCCCTGTCCACCAGGCTTTTATGAGTCACTGCAATTAAAAAAGGTGCATATATAAATTGCAGTAATATTGGTATATCAGGCAAAAACAAAAGAAAAAGAAAAAATAAAGAAGACAAAAATGTGTAGCACCTTAAAGACTAACTACTATATTTTAAAGGGAGCTTTCGTGGACATGGCCACTTCCTCAGACGTAAGAGTCATGTTGGAATGTTGGCTTTACTGCAGGGAGCTAAAATTCATCCAGGTACAATTTTCAAGGATGACAAAAATGTCTCTGTTTGACCAGAGACCTCAATGAAATGACAATGACAAAATTTCTGATCTTGCCCAGGAAGCATCTGAAAATCTATTCTCTAAGCCCAACTTAAATACACAACTTCATAGTTAAGATTATAAGACAATTGTATTCAAATAGCATGTTGAAAGCTGTATAATACAGGTACTATCCTAAGCACTTCTGAATGCAACTACAAATCAAGATGAGTTATGCATATTAATGAGAAATCATCTTAGATCAGTTATGATATTATTAAATTCAGTTAGCACTATCTAGCAAGTAAGAAAATACCAAGTGATATATTTTTATTGTAAATCGTAATTATTTAAATGAGTATTTCTTATCTACAATACATTTAAAAAAACTTTTGGCAAGTTTCCAAGTTTAGCGTCCCACATAATTATGGGAGTACAAGATAATGAAGCAGACTCTAAGGCCCTCATTAGATGAGACAATGATTCCATATCTAAAAGCCGTAGGCTCTTAAGAAGAAAGAACTGTCTGGTTATTCTAATTAACATAAATCTGATTAACACAAGCTTGCCTCCAGCCCCATTTAGCAAATTTGCCTTTTGTTCTGTAATTGGTTAACTGGAAGACAACACGGCTTTGTTTACATCTCTGTTGTCTCAGGCACATAGCACTGAAATATTTCGGTTGCCCAAAGGGATAATTTTGTTAATAGGGGAAAGTCTGGCTTAATATGTGATCTATATGCTTTATGGAGGTTTGACTAAGACGAAAAAATTAACATACTCTTTGTTAAAGACTAGGTTAAGGAGAGAAGACTATGTACAACTACTAGTATAGAGAAATCAAAATGTTTGAAACATTTTTTAGACAAGGACAAATTAGTAATCTTTTTCCTTTACTGTAATACATAGGGCAGTGTTTGCTCTGTATTATGTATTTATCAGCTAACTAAATGTATATCCTGTCTTTTCTCCAGTGAGCTCAAAGCAGCCTTCTTGACTGTCCTCCTCCTCACTTTGATCCTCACAACAATTTTGTTATGTAGTCACAGAAAGAGAAAGAGGGAGAGGGAAAGAGACTGGCCCAAGATCACTCATTGAGTTCCATGGCTCATTGGGGAATTAGACTAGGATCTCCTAAGTCCCAGTCCAACAATCTACCCATGACACAACAGGTCTTAGTTGTATTTCAGCTATATTTCCTGTCTGTGCAGCATTATAAAATATCTATCTTGTTACCTGTAAAAAAACAGTTTCTATCGGTAGTTTACTCTGATAAGAAAATATGAACAGGAAACCAGTCAAAAGAAAACCTCCAAACCTAGTCCCTGCTCAGCCATTCTAAATCGATACTACATTTGACTGCTGAGTTTCCAAAGAGTTGATTGATAAAATAATCCATTTAACATATTGGGACTAATAATGTATCTATACTACCCAGTGATAACAACAGTTTGATTCCATTTTAACGGTCATGGCTCCATCCTAAGGAATCTTGCAATCTGTAGTTTGGTGAGGGACTTAGAATTATTATTTTTGCTATATTTCAAGGGAATGCACTAGAACCTCTTCAAGAGAGAATTCAAAGTACTGCACCAAACTACAAGTCCAAAGACTCTGTAGGATACGGCCACTGCAATCAAAATGCTTATCAAGCAGCTATAACTGGGTATTTACCCATTCTAACATTGTGTGATTTGGATCTGGTGAGAAGTCAGACAGAAATTCCCAACCCAGTCTGTAGTCTATTGGCTCAGACCTTTAGCTGTTCTAATTTTGAATCAGCTCAGAATAGCTTGGGGCTGACTTTTGTTGGAAATAACAGACAACAAACACATGCAGGCTAATTGACTTGAGTTTCCGTGCTGATTAAATCAAGACGCATTATTGAAAAAATCCAAAACGTGACAAACTTTTTTGTATAGACATTTCCCTTTTTTGCACACAGTGTTAAGGATTCCACATTCTAAAACTTAGATTCTCCATTTCAAAGTGACACTCACACTGCCCCCAAAGGGAGATCTGCCAGGGTTTTAAATCTGTGCCAAAATTCTACACACAAACCTTACAAATCCAGCTGGAGTTTGAAGATTTTCAGATAAAAATCCACAAGTGGAAGGCTGACTTTCAGTGAATACAAATTTAAACATTCCATTTTTTAAAATGTTCTGTATCATAAATATATTTGGATTCAGCATTTGTGAAATTAAATATCCTGTTTTGATGTACATCAGCTCTATTAATGTTAGCAACCAAGCAAGCAAGCAAACAAAAATTCTTTTGGATCTCCCAAAATGTGCCCAAAGCATCTCTGTGTTCTTCTTTGAATGATGCAGAAGAAATTTGAACATATGGTGATGTAGAAAATAACTTGTATACTTTTTGCAAATACCTGAAAAAACTGAGAGACTTACAGAAAACTGAATGCTGTTCTGCAGAAAAGCTTTCTCTGATTGTTATTTACTTATTTATTTGTCTCATATATAGGCTGCTTTTCCCCCAATAAGAGAACTCAAGGCAGCTCACAGTGTTAAAAAAATAGAATTAAAAACAAATTATATATTAAAAACAATTAAACTATAATAGTAATTGAAGTACATTGGATGATCAAAAACATTAAAAACTTTAAGAACAAGCTTAAACAAAAAACAGCACGGGGACTCAGGATTGTTAAAAGCCTGCCTGGAGAGGTGGGTCTTTAGCTGTCAGATGGAGGGGGGGCAACCTAACCTCTGGAGAGAGAGCATTCCATAACCTTAGGAGCTGCCACAGAGGAGGCTCTGTTGTTGTTTCTAAAATGGTCCTTAAAGACTTAGATGTTTCAATCCACTTTTAATTAAACTTGACTCTACATTTTTAAACTGTTCTTTTAAAAGGCTGCAAGGCATTTTTTTGCATTAAAAAGAAATATTTATACTGTTATAGTTAACAACATTTATATTTCAACTGCCTTATGCTTTGGAGGCTTTGCCTTTGAAACCGTATGAAAATTTTTGGATAAATATTTTATTTAAATATGTGATAAGGCAAATGGTTGAAGAGGAGATGAAATTGGGGACACCTCAGAGGTGGAATGTTTTTCCAGTCTTGTATCTGGTGAAGATCTTTTCTCCCATTTTCTTTCCTTATCATTTTAAGATCATCAGTGTACTCAGTTCTGCCATTTTAATTTTTATAATCAATCCTATCAACCTGAATTTAGATAAATTTGTTCTAAATACTGTTTTATTTTTTAAGATTCTTTATTTTATTTCTTTAACTTAATGGGCTTCAAGATTATATTGTTCCGTTCTCTAAAGTACTTGTTGATTGGGCAGTAAATAAGTGGTGTAAATAAATCCAAACTCAGAAATGTTTCTAAACTATAATTCCCATGGCTGCCTGGATGCCATAGTCCAAAATGTATGATTGTTTGAACTATGAAACAAATACACCCAAAGGCAAGAAAATAAATAAATAAGAAAACGGACCATTCAAATGATCATAACATTAATAAATACCTCCCTTATAAGAAAAAGCAGGAGAGGCTTTGAGGATTAAAAGAAGGAAGAGGAGATTGTGGGACAGAAATTGCAAATTTTGGAGCACTGCAAAGAACGCATCGACAGATATTACACCAGCTGCCCTCATAATATTTCAACCTGGGGCTATTCAAGAAAGATGGTTTGCAAAAACTAGAAACAAAAGGGAAAAAAATTATTCACGCAAAATGTATCATTGGTTTATTGCATTCATTACCATAAAATAAAGTGATGATGCTTAGACAGCTTAGACTGTGGATTATACACATTCCTGGTTTATCATGTTTCATCCTTCAGTAACATATGAGACCTGCAACAAAATGTCACAGTGTGGAGTGCTCTTGCTCAGAGTTCCTGAAAGCTACTCATCTCACTCAGGACTCGGAGCTTACTGACTGTTCAAAGGATTCCTGGGAGGGATGTGCACCGAATTTGACTAAAGCACAAACTACTGACTGAATCGGCCTGATTCAGAACAACCTGCATGAGGTCCAGATCAGAGAGGAATCCCAGATTTGGTTCCAAGGTGAAGTGAAGCAGATTTGCAAATCAAACTGAATAGGGCATAAATTGCTTTGGCCTACTAGGTTGGTTGGCCTGTTTGTTTGTTTTAAGAAAGCATTTTTTTTCCTAGCCTGCAAACACCTGAAGCTGTTTGAAATTTGGGCAGTTGACTCACCTCCTTAAGGTCTATCATTTTTCCAGATTTCATGTATCTCAGTGCAAAAACAAAAGCAATTTTCGAGTTCAAGTCAATACAACGCTTTACAAATCGATTTGGGTCCAGGCCATAAATTGAACCCGATGGGACACGAATTACTCTGGACTGAATTCGAATCCAATCCAAAATCCCACATCAACCTCCAAACTAAATTGGGGCACTGATTCTTACGACTCAGTCTCTCTCTCTCTCTCTCTCTCAAACAAACACACACAGACACACACACGTACACATACTTTCCATTTTTTCCCTCCTGGCTAAAGATCTGTGAACTGATGTGGTTACTAATCAGGCCTGGCATTAATACAGGCACAAACAGCACTTGCAACAAAATGCTGCCGTGCGGGTGGTCCCGTTCAGGTTTCTACCCACTAACCCACCCACCCAGTTTTGCCTGTTTTCCTATAGTGCTATATTTTCTGTCCACATTTCCAACAGCCAGTCAGCATTCCATACCTAATGAACAAGTTCAGTCTGAGCTGCTTTGGTGGGGTTCTTGCCTTCATGTTTTTCTCCCTGTTTTTCCCTACCCCTGGAAGGCTCATGTCACCTTTCTCTTGTGCATCCTACTGTGTTTTCACTGCATGCGATCTGACACTGAGTAAGCAGTTCAGTATTGAGATGTAATGGAAATAACTTAAAACCCTACAGTGTTTCAGAGTCCCCATGAGGACCAGATGCTGAAGACAGACAGGTGGTAGTTGTTTCTTCCACATCCTTGTCCTGGGTAATTAACAGGAGGTTTTCTGAAGCATCTAGCTTTTCACCTGTTGTTGGATGCGGACTGCTAGATCCAGTGGACTCCTGTCTGACAGATATTGTCTCCCCCAAAAACTACATTTAAAACCCCCTACTGCTTTCAGTTCCTCCAAAGGAAACTACAGCCCACAAATGCAGAAATACATTGTCCTTCTACATATTTAGTCAGACTGCAAACCAACAACTAGCTAAGAAATGGGGTGAGGTTTGGGGCAAATCTCACAATCTTTGCTGTACTTCTCAGATAGCCATCTCTCGATCTAAACATTGAGCCCCTTCCCTTTAAGATTCTAATTTCAGCAGTTCTTATTCTATTCAAGTCAATTGTTCTCATATTTGCTTTAAGTGTGCTTCTTTGGGAGTTTTGGTTTGTTGATTTTTCTTTTTAAATTATCCAAAGTCCAAAAAAAGAAAAAGAAAAAGCAATATCTCTTGAATGTCTGCTTGTCATCTTAAAATTTTTTAGCTTTTACTTCTTCTTACAAAGCAGGTTACAAAACATGGTTTTAAAAGAATCCCAATCCTGATAAAACCACATCCAAATTCAGCAAGAGATAGAATTACATAAAAGAAACAGCCATCAAAAGCCTGCCATAAACAAAGTGGCAGGACAAAAATAGGCAATGTTTGCCAGAAGAAACAAATACCCGTCGCACCAAAGACAAAATAATGAAAGCTCAAGTCACACCTTCATGGAGAAGGTATTCCTCATGGGTGCCACAACAGAGAAGGCCTTGTTATCATGAAACATATGTTAGCTCAATGCCTGAATTGGCCAAACCAATTCTTGACACATAAACCAGATTCTTTCCCTGGTCCAGACCAGGCACATGTCTGTACATGACCATGACCTCATCATCAACTTCTCACAGCGGCTTTTGCAATTGGACCTCCACATATGTAAATATAGAAAAGGATACCAGCCTGTGCATTTAATGCTGAAAAAAACACACCTGTGGATACTACATGTGGAACTTTGCTCTGTACAGAGGTACTTGTCTGCATTTAGATACAGAAATGAAAGACAGTTCAGGCACAATAATCTAAATCTAATTGTCAGCCTCAACAAGAGAAGACCCACTAAATCAACAGAACACTGAAGAAGTATTTTTTTAAAAATATTAATTTACTAAAACAAAACAAATAAAACCACAATATCAGAAAAATCTAGACAGTAATTGCACTACACAAAACAATCCATTCCCAGCAAAGAAATCAAGTCCAAAGCATTTAAAATGCATCTTCCCAAAAATAAAGTTGATTAATTGGGGAGTGAAGCTGTGTGCTGCCTATACTCCCATATTGGATAAATGGAAGCCAAACTTCTGTGAATTTCTCTTGTTGATTTACACCTCTTGATATCTTTAATTTTTTGGTTAGTTTGTCAAAAAAAAAGCTAATTGCCAAATCCTTTTAAGTCAAAAGGTGTTACCAAGATCACCTAACCTTTTCTGTTTATGGTCTACTCTAGTTGGGACTAACAATCAGACATAAGGCAATGTTCTTTCTCTTTCAGAGACAAACCAAGATATTTTGCTGTCTGACACATTGAGTAAGAAGGAGCCCTCCTCCATTCAATATAGACAGGTCAATTGGACTAATAGTTGAATCTTAGAATCTTCCATCACCCCTGATGGCAGCTAGGCTGTGTCACCCATAGCTCTGACCTCCAAGGGTCAGAGCCAGCCCTGTTCCCTTTGCAGAAGAGAGAAAACAATGGAAAGGATCAGTACCAGATTAAGAATAAATTAAAAGGGAACATGATTGCAAACAATGCAGCATTTGCTTTGGAAGGTCACCTTTGGAAGCCACAATGATGACAAGTGCCTTTGATGGTTTTTCAAAGGGGGTGAGGCTTATTCATAAAGGAGAAGGAGGAGGAAAAGAAGAAATCTATCAATGGCTTTTACCCATGATAGCAACGAATAATCTTCAAAAGAAGATGCAGAATATCACATTCCAGACACTGGGGACAAAGTGAAAAAAAAATGAAAACACAATGAATGGATATCCTGCCTCTATCTGGCTACTGAGAGAAGCAAAATACAGAACTAATTGGATTCATTGATCTAACATGGCAGAACTGTTAACACCCAGTATAAAGGATTCACAAGGTGAGAGAAATATTACACATTCGTTCACTTTTACAAACCTGTGGGTGGCTACAGATGTCTGTTCTTTGCAGCAGTGGGTTGATTTGAACTCTAAGAAAGGTTTGTGGTATGATTTGGGAATGAGGGGTCTCCCCCTCCCCTAAAAAAAAAAATACAACTGGTGCAATCAGGGCATTATACCTGTATAAAGGACCTCTGCAAAATGTAGCAGTGGAATGCAAACGTTACACATGGATTTGGAAAAACTGCCGTCCTCTGCTACTTGGTTATGACGAGACAAGATTCTTGCTAGTTCCCAAGAAGGGATGGTTTAAACTGTGTTGAGGGTTGGATTCCCATGTGCATGCTCCCCTTTGTGGAAACCCCAAAAAGCACAAAAATGCTTCATCAGAATAAACTCAAATAGACCTGGTTTAGGCTGAATAAAGTAAAGTCAGATGCTCCCATTATATCTAATACAAAGGATGGGTTCGGGGGGGGGGGGGGAATGTTAATATTCAAAAATATTGCAGGACTGAGAACTGGACAATTAACCTGGATAGGTGTACATCAACCCAAGAAATTTTTCAGGTATATATAGCATTCCATTTTTCACTGGGACTTGTGCAGGAGAACATCCCTGGGAATTTTATCACTAGGTAACATGGTTGGTTGGTTGGTTGCTCAGTCATTACAATTCTGTGTGTGTGCCTTAGAGAAAGTAGTCTTTTGAAGGCAGGAAAGGAAAAGTTTTATAAATCTTTGAATTGCTTCTACACCAGGCAAGACGATGCAAAATACAAAGCCTGAAAAGTCTGCTGCAGATAAATACAAAGTCTGTCAGACAACCCATCTGGTCACACCATCAAACCATGGTGGGAAACTGGAAGATACATAAACAGGAGCTCAGTAAAACAGGGAATTGCCATTTTGCCAGAGTCATAGATTTCAGCCAATGTTATGACATTCTAGACAACTGTGCAACTATGTGAACACATTGCCCTTGATGTGAAGACACTCAAACATTCACATATTCCCAGCAATAATTCAAGAAAAGAGCAATCCAGAAGAGACAGAGCAGTTGCCGTTCCTTCCTGATACGGATTTCCCTCAAGCATCATCCACATCCAAGAGGAAAAATTCTTTCCTTAACTACCCAGTTTGCAAGGAGCTAGCATCCAACTGAAGCTGTGCCAAAAGGATTATTAAAAGAGGCGATAAGTTGAAACTCCTTTGAGTAACAAACAACGACGCTTCCTGCCCCAAAGGAGAGGAGGAGAGATCTATGTACTCACCACGCAAGAAGGTTGAAGAATAGGTTGTGAAGGAATCAAATATGCTGTTGGAGGCCATGACCCAAATCTAAGATTCAGATTGTCTTCCAGCCAGGCTTTGCGGTTTGCTTGGATTGTCCTACACTTTCTCAGGAAACAAAATAAAACAAAACAAAACCCCATCAAAAGAAGATTCAAGTGAAAGAAAGAAAGAAAGAAAGAAAGAAAGAAAGAAAGAAAGAAAGAAAGAAAGAAAGAAAGAAAGAAAGAAAGAAGGGGAAAAAAAGAGAAAAATCCCCAGTGAAGTTTTGTGCCTGTTTATAACCAAGGATCTGATTCCACAGCACCACAGGAATGCTCAGCCACGAGTTTCTCAATAGAAGCATATGCGTGCCGGATCGTCATTAGGATGAAAGGGGAGGGAAAAGCAAACTAGGTTTTGAGAGAGATAGATGCCCCCCAATCCAACCCACCCCAAAAGTAAGAATGTCTTGGAAGGAAGAAGAGCAAAATGAATGAATGAAGGGAACTCACCCCTATGCAGACCCAAAACACAGTTGGTGTGGAAAAACAGGAGGAGGAGGTAAACCTCCCTGTCAAAGTTCAGGTACTCTTCTAAATTGTAGATTACAGTTTGCTTGTGGTTCTGTGGGTTGCCTATGAGGCCTGAAAAGAGTGTTAAACTCAACCCTACTTTCTGAGATTCAAATGACTTTAGATAATAATTCGTTGACTGGAAGAAGAGAGTCATCTGATCTGTGATGTCACCACGGGCCCTGCAGTATCTTTGTGGGTTCTTCGTTTTGCTCACTGTCTCTCTTAAAACATGGACAAAGTAACGGTTGGGTGGAATTTTGGGGGGGTTCATAGGAAGCCTTGTTGAGTCATTTGCCGCTTAGAACAAATGATATAGAGAAGGAAAGTCAAAGACCTCAGCTGTTCTTGAGAGGCTTCCTTTTTTGTGTGAATCGAAGCTGTTGCCCCTGCAGCGGGAAGCAGGAAGAACACTGCTGCAGATTTTCGATTGAAGTAGTAGCCCATTTCACATTCAGTGGTTTTTGCTTTCTTAACTGCTTTTTTTTCTCCCACATTTACCACTTGTCTGCATCTTTCTTTTTTTTTCAAACCTTCTCTTTTCATGGCTCTCTTAACTCCCCCAATGCTATGAGGGACTATTCTTGCTGCCAAGACTAGTTCCATATGTGTTGATGGGTGGTTTCTTCTTCAGAGGGATTTTCTCTGAATTAGTATTAAGCAAAAAAATGTGAAGCACATGCAGCAGGATAAACATTGTTGGCTGGAGAGCAGGAACGGTGGCCGCTTGGATGTCTTAAAAGGCACAAAGCAGAGAGTTGCAAACGTACGGATGGCTGTGGCTCGGTGGCAGCGCACAGCTTTTCCACGCAGAAGTTCCCAGGGGTTTCAGTCCTCAGTCTCTGCAATGAAAAAAGATGTAAGGAATCAACTGCTGCTGGAAAACACCTCTGTCTGGTGCCCTGCAGAACTGCCGCTGGTCGGAAGAGATTGCAGCTCATTTACAAATATCTTCTATTTTCCAGTCCTGAAAGGACTTCGCTTTGTGTAGCCTAGAACCAGAGCTTGGAAAATGTACTTTTGGACTATGACTTCTAGCGCCCTCCAGCCAACATCACCAC
Source organism: Intellagama lesueurii (assembly GCA_037013535.1). Classification (NCBI taxonomy): domain Eukaryota; kingdom Metazoa; phylum Chordata; class Lepidosauria; order Squamata; family Agamidae; genus Intellagama; species Intellagama lesueurii. The sequence goes on along the minus strand of JBAJHW010000009.1, from coordinate 13,734,496 downwards.
TGGGCACTGTTGTCCAAGAGGATAAATATTTCCAAGTTCTATTGTACATTGGAGGAGGAGGGCGTCATACCTCATGAAGGGACTTGGTCCTAAGAGGGAAAACATCCTGTAGCCACTGGGTTGCATACAGACTCACAGGCGAATTCTGCCTCCCAATTCAGAACTTCTGATATATTCTAAACTCTGCTGGTAGAAATCAAGCAGGATGGAAGAAAATAAAGAATGCTGGAAGGGGGGTGTTGTTGTTGTTGTTGTTTTTCAAATGTCAACTATTTCCCTCCTGTGACTCACAATGGGAAGGAACTGATTTATGTCAGCTTCAGAACTGGCCTGAATTTCCTCCTCCTGTTGGAGATGTGTCTAGGGCTGGAAAGGCTTTGGATCCTACGGATTCCAAACCTCTCCTGGCATACCCAGAGGATTGCCCAATGATATATGCTGTTTTCCCTCCTTCTGGTCAGAGAGCGAAAGTTTGAGCACAATTTGAGGAGGTGTTCTGAAGTCAGATCTCTCCCTTTAGTGTTAGATCTTTCTCTTCATCCTTGGAGGGGGGATATCCTGTTTAGCCTACGACCCCTAGGATGCCCCCATAGGGACCAAAGAACTGCAGTTAGCAATGCATGGAGTTAGACCGTAGCCGTCAACGGGTTGTCCATTAGCCCTGCTGATGTTCCTGGTTCTTTTCCTGGCTCTACTCTAAAGATAAATAAATCTGGATCATCATATTGATATTGATGGCAATGATTCCCAGACTCATATTGTGGATTTATGCTGATATATGTTGGGAGCCATTCTGTGTGGCCTCGGACAAGTGGCACAGTCCTAGGGTGCCCCCAGAAGCAGAGACTGGGAAACCGCTTCTGAGGGCACATCTACACTGGTAGAATTACTCACCATTTAGATTGTTTATAGTGCGGTTTGGTTTATGGCATCCACACGTGTTTTGACTTAGAGTGATCTATCTCACCCCTTTTTAGAGCTGTCCTGCTCCTTCTGGCACAACAGTAGGGCTACAGTTTTTTGGCATGATTTGGAGTGCTCCTAATTAGCTCATTCTGTGGCCTGTGTGGATGGTTACTCCACACCAAAAGCTGTGAGTAGTGTGATTAGAGGTGACAACCCTGTGACGTATTCCGTAGGTTGTGGCATTGAAGAATAAAGTGCCTATCTTTGAGTTGCCCGATCAGGCTTTTAGAGTTCACCAGTGGAGACACTATTGTTTCCTCATTGCTCCCTCACAGAGAAAGAGACTCTATGGGCTCTGCTCCCACAAGGCAGCACAGCCCTCGCAGAGCCCCAGCTGGGGAGGAAGCTGGGAGAAAGTGTGGGTTATTTACTTTCTCTCTCCCCCATCTTCACCCCAACATTTCACCCTCATGCCAGTACTGCTGGTACAGTCTCTGTGAGCTTGCCACACCACCACTGTTATCCGCTGCTGTTGCTGCTGCTGCCGCCTCCTTACTTGTGAGTAAACCATGTAAGCATTACACATGAGTAAACTGAGTAAACCTTGCTTGTGAGTAAACTGGTGGCCCAAAGACCTGCCTGGACCTTTCTCACTGGAGAAAAGAAGTGGATCAGTGTGAATGGAAGGCTCTCTCAAGTGAGAGTTAAAATAGATCACACTAAAGTTAAGAACCTGTTCAGCATAAACCAGACCACTCCAAATTCCCCCATCTGAACATCCTCTGAGTACTCCATATCTAGGAAGCCCTGGCAAGGGTCGCTGTAAGTGAGAAAAGACTTATAGAACAGAATACACATACTTATTATTATTAGGTAGATTATGTAAATCATGGCAGCAGTGAATTGTCATTAATTAGTGAGCTAATTCCTAGTTTTGTGTTTTTAAGAAAGGGGCAGAGAGAGGGAGGGACGTTTGTGGGTTGCAATGTTGTGCTCCTCCGGAAGTTGGCCAAATCTCATCTGCCCAACATACCATAGTGAGAGATGAGATTTGTAGTTCTGCCATATCTGGAGGATGGGAGCTCCCACATCTTTGTTGTAAAATGAGAAATATGTAAGGACAAAAAAAGGAATATATTAGCTAGTTTCATATTTTGTTTATTTATAAGCTCCTCCTTCCTGTTTTCTCAGTGATCTTTTTTATATATATACAAAAAGTTACATAAAGTTTGTAACTTTTTAAATGTACTTTTTCTCAAAACACCAGTCTCTACAAATTCACCAAACTGTGCACTCCCAATATTTGGCCTCTTAAAATTGTGTATTTGGGCAATAACGCTTAACCTCAGCAGCACCAATACTAACCAATGGCCTCATAATAAAGCTGGCGTGCAGAACCTGCACATTCAGTCATCCTTGTCAGGCGGTCGATAGAGGGGTTTCTCACATCCTTCCCTTAGATTGGAGACTGACAAATATCAGCATCTACCTTAGCACATTTCAAGCCCTATTTTGACTATTGTCCTACTGCCACTCACCAACTTTGTTCAGTATGAAGGACACTGACACCCAGACGCTGGAAACATGAATGGTTAACATATATAGGCTAAAATCTTTAGTGCCACAAGTCCAAGATCATACATCTCAGTGACAAATTGCTGCCAGTGAAGACGTCAACACTAGCATTTCTGACCTCTCACACTTAGCAAGCGTCCAGTTTTTGACCAGCAGCACTTCACTGCTGAGATTTACCCCATTGGATTTATGCCAGTGTCCATACAGGATTGGATTCTGGCCATAGTTTGGGTGCAAATTTTTTAATTGTTTAAATACATTATTAGTTGAGAACAGATATACAGCAATATATTTGTTTTAAATTTAAAATATTAATTAAAATAGTAACAAATGCTGCTGACACCCCAAATTCCTCAGAAATAAATTAAAATAATTACAAGACTGTTACTGCTACTCAACCCAGTAACCTACTAATGTCACTGTTATTTAACAATTAAAACAATGACATTTAAAACCATTGTCAAAAATGTTGAGGAAATGAGGTGACCAATTTATTTTAAACCAATATTTTCAAGGGGCAAAATCCTATTGGCTTACATTGTTGGGTAGGAAGGGCAGTTGTGCCACCACTTTCCCCCTTTGATGGGGGGATACTCCTTCAAATGCCCAGTTGTGCACAGGTTGCAAAACTGGGCTTGCACCCAGTTGTGTGCCTAGTCACACATCCAGTCTGAGGAAGGTCTGCAGAAAGGGAGAAAACTGCTATCCGGTTGCCCTTGAGTGCATGGATTTTCTCAGCAGGATTTTCACCCAGCTTGGTGACCTTCTCTGTTGTGTTGCTATGTTGTATATTTATTTCCTGTATTTGTAGCAGCCAATCAAATTGCTACAAATAGTTCATTATTAGAATTGGCAATTTCTTAAACTATGGAAGTCAACTGAACATAATCCCACATATTTTTCTCATTTCCTGCAGCTTCCAAATTAACTTGATTCCACCCCCCCCTTTTTTTGTGACTAGTCACCCGGAGTTTGAACATGGGCTTAACTTGCCTTCTGATTGTTCATAAATAGCAGTGGGGTGGGGGTGGGGATTGCATGGATAAAATATGCATGTGTTCTCCTCTTCTAATGGCTTGATCTCCCTCCCAAAAATGCACACATACACACACTCTGCAATTATTTTTTCATCATGATGTCTAAACATGGCAAACCAGCTAATTGATGACTGGGCAAAGCAGAAAGGCTTGCCATCGCGTCTGGCTTAATTTGTGATCTCCAAAAAATCTGATTGGCCAAGTGGCATCATGAGTGCTCCTTGACCTCCTAATAGGCTAGTGTCACTCAAGGGCTGTGAAAAAGGATAGCACTATAGCAGCAAGAGCTGCAGGGAAATGCAATAGTCTTGTTCATTTATTACGTACCTAATTCTCTGTGACATGCTTAGAGAAGAACAACTAGTCTCTCACTTCACTGTCAGTGTTTTTTTTCACGTGGAGAGTGATGTGTCTGAAGACAATGGACCTGCTCATCTGTTCGCAAAAGGAAGAACCTTAGAAAAGTAGGGCTGTTGCTAGTGTAGAAAGCCTATTTACAAGTAGAAATCTACTGCTCATGAGGACCAAATGGCAATAGTAAAGGTAAAGGTTCCCCTTGACATTTAGTCCAGTCGTGTCCGACTCTAGGGCGCGGTGCTCATCCCCGTTTCCAAGCCATAGAGCCAGCGTTTGTCCGAAGACAGTTTCCGTGGTCACGTGGCCAGCCCGACTAGACACGGAACGCCGTTACCTTCCCACCGTGGTGGTACCTATTCATCTACTCGCATTTTTACAGATTTTCAGGGTTCTAGCTCACATTTCCAAGGTTCTAGATCACAAAGGAGACATGTGAGCAAAGTAACAAGGAGGCTAGCCTCTAAACCATACCTGTGCTGCTGATTCCAAATTTCAAAAGGTGGATAGGGTTTTAGTCACCCACAAGGAACAGAGAAATAGCTTATTATATTCTTCTAACAAGTTAAGTGAAACCCGAGTAGGTGCTATAAAGATTTCTTTTGTCAGAAATTATGAGTGAAAATGCATTGGATTTGTGTTTGGATCAGAACTTTCCAAAATGCAGAAGCTGCTCCATAAATGTTACACACAGAACTTGAGATCTAAAAAAATTCTAATATGAAAGAAGGCTGAATTAACAAATTCCCTGATCTACGCAAAGCTCTTTGAATATCTGCCTCATAGAAGTCTGATTTTGAATCACTTATATATTCAACCAGATTCGCAGTGCTGAATTAAGACTGAATTTGATTGAGTTGAACCTGGTGGAATACCAAAGCTTAGAAATGTTACTTATTGGGTACGATTTAAATGCATATTTTGAGAGTTAACTATTCAAAGCTCTCCATCTAGAAGGATGTATCTGTCAGTTTTGCTTTCTTCTTATGCAATTGAAAAACAAAATAAAACACTCAAATTCTTTCTATCCTTCCTGTTTATGAAGAAATTTGTGAATTATTTTATTACAAAAATTGAACTGAACAACATGATCTCACACACTTGTGCAAAGTAATTTGTTAATACTTAGATTTTTTTAAAAAAAGTCTTAATAAAAATTGAATCTCAATTAATTATTTTTTGAAATACATATGATTTAAATATTTACCATATTTCAGATGGCATATATAATCCCTTTCTTTTACAGAGCAATTCCACTTATTCTAATATGATGATTGGTATATCTGAAAAAAAATATGCCTCTTGCTTCACAACTGTTTTTTTAATTCCTATCTGTATGTGTGAATGTATATACAGTATGTATACATACATATATGTTTGTGGTTTATTCATCTGTATATCAGATAAATAAATTTGAGTCTTTCAAAGGAAAAAAAGTATCAAGAACTTAACGCTAAAGCATAATTCTAAAAATACAAGCTCATAAAGTTGCTGAATTTGTAAATGTATGCACAAAAACTTCTTGAATAATCCTATGCATGTCTACTTAGAAATAAGTTCCACCAAGTTCAAGAGGATTTACTCTCAGGTAACATGTATGTAGAATTGCAGGCTAAAGCCTTCAATGAATTAACTAAAGCCACAATCTGACACACCTGACAGTAGGTCACACTCAAAGGGACTTACTTCTGAGTTGAGATGTATAAGATTGCACCTTAAAATGTTTTTAATTGGGCAAAATCTCTGCTTATTAAATGAGCTGGGCATGCTCTTGTCTGCAGTTCGGAGGGTTAAACAGAATCAGGAGCAAGGGCATCATTTTTCTATAAATCTTACAGTAGGTTGGAGCAAATCTAACCTCTGTCTCTTCAGAACAGAAGTCGGCTGTCTTAAAGGAACTGCAGCTAAGGAGAGGTTGAGGGAATGAAGAGATTTACATTGATGATTTTATAGCAAAAGGAGAAAGTGAGAGAGCACAGAAGCAGCCAACGATCCTTCAGAATATCTGACCATCCTTTGACCATCTGTCTCCTTGATGCACAGAGAAAGGCCTGTGAGGCTTCACAAGGTTTCCTTGTCTCCTGCTCAAACCGCAATGTTAACACCCTCCTCCCAGATCCCCACTTTTCCACATTGTATGATGTTGGCTGGCTGTGTAACGCTGTAAAAATGCAAAGCGCCTGCGAGTCATGTTCATGACTCCTTTGATAGACCTTAAGTTTGTGAGCCAAGGGAAGCCACGGCAAACTGTGATGACTGGGCAGAAAAAAATCTTCAAACCATGTCCAGCCCTAAGAAGTAGAGGTTTCACCTCTCCACCACCATAAACCCTTACATGTTCAGAAGGCATAAAATCCCAAAGTTGTATGTGTACAAGGGGAAGAGTTTGAAGGGAGGGAAACAGCAGAATTTCAGTTCTTAAAAGACTGCCATTTATTCATCAATGTCTGCTAGGGAGCAAGTCCATTGTTTATGCACGTGCTGCCTTGTTTATTGAAAGGTATATTCAGAGGTCTGAAATGTTCTTTGGGGACTATAGTTCCCAGGTTTCTGGATATTGGCCCTAATTAGTAACTTTTCCATACCAGATAAGTGACAGAAAAAACCTCCTTGCCACATTTAGACCACTCGTTTCGTATATGAATTCTTTGATAAACTGATATAGACAAATGTGTCTGTTTTTCTTTCTCTCACTTTCAGATGTTTTAATCTCACAATTTGTTCTACTAGAATTTGGAAGAAATATGCAAACATTATTTTAAAAAAGCAAACTAAATGAATTTTTTTTTGTCTGTATCCATGGGCCAAATTCAAGAGACACACCTATTCCCATCACAGAGAGGCCTATAGTTTATCTGCCTGCCATCCAAAACATCACATCACTGTCAGAATTTTTTAAAAGTGGAAGCCTTAATTGAATACACAGGGACTGGGTGTCAAATAAGACATTGAACATAATTTGTCATTACAGCTAAAATTATTAGTGTTCAAGAGATGTGACAGAGAGAGTGTTTGACAAATCACATCTCTTGAATACTAATAATTTTAGCTGTAATGACAAATTATGTTCACAAAATCACAAAACAAAATAGTTTAATCTGCAAATTACAGATGAGAAAATCTCCTGCTGCTGCAGCTGTATTCACTTGGCGGTGGAGCAATTCTCTCTTTCTCTCTTCCGCACAGGCTATTTGTAATGTATAGTTTGGCTGTGAAAAGCACCCTTTTCAAGCCTAAATACACAAAGCTATCTACCCTGGAAAAGACCCTGATGTTGGGAAAGTGTGAAGGCAAGAGGAGAAGGGGACGGCAGAGGACGAGATGGTTGGACAGTGTCATCGAAGCGACCAACATGAATTTGACCCAACTCCGGGAGGCAGTGGAAGACAGGAGGGCCTGGCATGCTCTGGTCCATGGGGTCACGAAGAGTCGGACACGACTTAACGACTAAACAACAAATCGACCTGGATCAGCAGATCTTGACGTCAACACCTTTGTTGATCTATTGCCTGCCACAAAGGAATCAACTGATGGCTCCTGCTCCATCTCCCTTCATCTATACTAAAAATGACATATCTAATTATTTTGAATTTGAGAGGGAAAAAGTATCTTAACCTCTAATTTGCTGCCTGTTGCCTTTCACCCACTGATTTCTGGTTCTTTCCAAACTATCGCAATAACCTGTTGTACACTTATTTGAAAGTAAACCATATTGACCTCAGTGGAGTTCTGACCATCAACAGTGCACAACTCTTACTATAAATATCCAAAGAGATTTGTTATGCATCTAGTAGAGACACGTATGAAACTGGGAGACTGAAGCCTGGAACTAACTGTTAAATGCCATGGTATGTTCACTGGTACAGTATATCGCTAACATATGGGCTACCCATCAATTTCTGCACCACATAATAAACCCTTAGGGTTGACTCTATGAGTAAAACTGTAGTGTTTAGGTTTGGTTAAGACACACCCATGGAAAAAATGTAGCAATTCAACCAAAGAGGAGGGGATTTCATTGCCCGAGAAGAGGAGGGGAAAACCCCACGCACATGCATGGAAACAAAGTTCTCAACTCATCAAATACCTTGGAAATGGAATTGATCCCCCAAAAATATATTCCAATAAAATTTGTGTCTGTCAAATTTATCAGGTCTGAATGGCCCAGATATGGAAAAAATATCTGAGTGGTCCAGATATGGAAATGTCTTAGCAGTCGAGTGATGGGCAGTTTGAAAGCATGGGAGACAGTCATAAATGACAGCAGTCATAAATAAACCCCACAGGCAGCTTGGGTGTGGATATATGTATATGTGTGTGCGTGCGTGTGCGTGTGTACATGCATGCATGCACATAAGCATGCACACACTAACCTGCTTTTTTTTGTTTTATTTTGTTGGATTGTTTGTTTGTTTGTTTGTTTGGCCTGACAGGATGAGATTGAGACTGCTGCCTGGAGTGGTGGTAGGGAGAGCCTCTTCGGCCATGGGCTTCATGAAATCAAGACTCCCATTACTTCTCGGGCTGGACTTTGTTAAGGTGGGAGAGCATGGCACAAGGACTGATGAGGTGCACCCTGTCCTGACATTCCACCGGAGGCTGAGTCTAGCCTCCTGCTATTTCCAGTTCTCACACAGGCCTGTCTAATCACAAGGCTGATACTATCCACGGTCCGTGAGTTGGGTCTAGTTTTCCACACTCACCCCAGCCAGCTGACACCCTTAAAGGAGGAGCAGTAATGCTGAGCGGTTACAGGCTCTTGTGTCCTGCCTCCAGCCGCTCTGCTAAAGGTGCTCCTTTGGCGACTTGCTCCACTAGCACTTTGTCTTGATTGGAGTAGGGCCAGGAGGCCCAGCTGAACCCCTTGCTCTCCAGGGGGTCGGTGTTAGTGGGCTGAAGATCAGCATGCCTCCCCTGTGTCCTCATCCCTTAGTGGGCTTAAACTGGACCCATTCCCTAGTCCAGGCGGTCTTGATTACCAGTTGGTGTTCCTCTCCAAGGGCACCAAAGATGGGGACCGTTTCCTCCGCCATTTCTGCCCACTCCTCTCCTGCTGAGTCAGTCGAAAGTGATGAGTCCCCCTCCTTTCCTCCTCCTCCTCCTCCTTTAAGCCCGGGATCCATCGGCTTGGCCTGATCTTTGCCCCACTGCTTAGGTGTGGCTTAATTGCCTCTACCTCCTCCCTCCCTCCTGGGACGTCGCTCTCCGACTCTGTGCCCTCAGGCTGCCCTGTTGCTGGGGTCTCCATGAAGTCCACCACTGAGCAGAGGGCCAGAGCAGACCACCACCACTCTCATGAATAGCCAAAGACTCCTCCTGACACAGCTCTATCCCTGCTTTGGTTTAATCATTCATCCCCCTCCCCACGTCAGCAGTTTGTGTGCATTTGTTATGACTCTACCAAACAGCAAATGCAGCAAGAACAAGTCAGAGCCCAGAACTTGAGCAGAGAAACTGCCTGCCACTATCTCTGCAGACCCAGGGTTGTCAGAGGTTCAGGAAGCTCTGGAGTTGGAGGAGACTGGACCGCCTCAAATATGCATTCAACCACACTTCATTAACCTCAAAGAGGAAAGAGGCAGTACTCTTTAGAACTCCCTAGTTTAAGAGACTCTCTTGTAGGGATTGTCAGAGGCCCTGGACTTGGCCAATACCTAAATACAGATTGAGGCTAAGCTGACATAGGCACTTTTTGGTGACACTCTTACTAAATCCTTCTCCACTTCAGATTATCCATTATTCCTGCAAATGGGGGGGGGGGGGGACTGCCAAAGAGTTGTTTTCTAGCTGCCTAGGAGAGCACTGATTTGCTTCCTATGCAGCAGTCACCGGGAAAGAAGTGAATAAGAGACTCGAAAAAGGCACTGGACATGGTCTTCTTTGATTCCTTCTTAAGAAAAGACCAATGCAGACAGCCTTCTGTTCTGTACTCTCCATGCTTTCTCTCTGCTCTCAGCCTTTCTGTTCCCTGTATTTAAAACTAGTGGTGCTTTAGCTACAGCATAGACTTTGATTATTTAATCAATCACTTTGCAGCAGGAGAGGCAACAAATGTACATTTTTAAGGTCAAGGGCATATTGTCTTCCTTTGCCACCAACTCAACTGTCTTTCCAAGTTTTTTCTTCTTCTCTTTCCCCAGGTCTAGTTTCAACGTGTGAATGCTAGATTTAACACAACAGATCTGTGGGAGTGCCACTCCACTGCTTAATGGCTCTGCTCTCTTTGCTCTGGTCATTGGTCCCTCGAGAAACACACAAATATCCCTCATTCAGTTCAGTGTTATACATTTGTCTAAAGAGATGGATTCACGTCCCTACTTCCTAGTATGCTTTCACAGCCCTTGTTGAGCTGGCAAATGCAAGCAGTTTGATAGAAACAACAGGGATTCTTTTTTCCAAACTGAAAACAAACAAACAAACAAAATATTTTAAAGCACACAAAATATTTTAAAGCACACAAAAAGAAAGGCTGGCGCAGAAGAGTCTGGGGAGAGGCTGTTTGCTGTGGCTGCCATCCTAACCAATATGCCACAGGAAACCACTAAGTCTAAACAAGAGGTTGATGCTAGGCCATGCGTTTTCTTCAGCTTCCCAGAATGGCAGCAAGCCAACCTTTGGAGGATCTGAAGTCCCACTGGTGCCAGGACCAGACTGTGGGCAATTCCTTTCCTCCCATTCTTGTAATTACTTGTTGGGGATGGATGAATCGGCCCGTTTCACTTTCTGTAAAGATTGTCTTTCTTTAATCACAACTTCATTCCATCCCATTTCTGCCTCAGTTTCAATATATTTTTAAAAAAAACATGCATTAACATTAATCCACCTTTTTTGCATCCAGCTATTTTAATATGTACCCAATGTGGTGTAGTGGATAGAGTGACAGACTAGGAATCATTTCAACAAGAAACACAAAACAAAACAAAAGCAAAAATAAAGACGTTGTGGCACTTTAAAGACTTAACTGCTATATTTTAATAAAAGCTTTCATGGAATATTGTCCACTTCTTCAGACAAATCAGTTAGAATACAGAAACTACACAGTAAAATCTTAATGCAAAGCTCTAAGAGAGTAGTGTTTGGTTGCATTTCACACCTAGTGACGATTTATGATCCCTGTTTGGTATTCACTTCTTCTGAAGTTTGGTTCTATAAGCATTTCAACAAGAAACACAAAAGAAAAAGAAAAAAAAAGACAGTGGGACACTTTAAAGACTTACTATAAACAGCAACATGATTAAAGGAAGCAACAGAGGAACCACACGTGGTAAAGTAGATAATGGCAAACTTTGCCTTTGGGCTCTGTACTGAAAAGATGGGTCTAGTGGCTGTGATGGAAACTAACGGTAGATAACAACATAATTATTTCATTGGTAATGACTTAATAAATTTTGGCTGATATTTAATTCATTGATATGGGTGTCCAGTATATGTACATATTTTATCTGCTCTCTGGATCCTTTTTCTGTGATTGTTCTGCTCTAGAATAGCAACTTTCATATCTTGTGAAGGGTGTTCTGATTGAATTGATTTGAGGAACCTAGGATTCAGGATAACTAGGTTTGATTCCTTGCTAAGCCATGGAAACTTGCGGGGGGGGGGGGCGGGCACGGGGAGGGATGGAACTGGAAAAACCACTTCTTAGATACCTCACTTATCTTGAAAGCCCTTTTAGAGTCACCACTAAGTTGATTCCACCTTGATGGCACATAACATAGTATTTTTACAAACACTTGTACTGGATATATGCATTTTTGAACTGACTTCTATCTATGTTGGCTTGGGCATGTCGTGACGTCTACGTTGGCTTGGGCATGTCGTGAGAATGGCTGATGGTCGGATTCCAAAAGATCTCCTGTATGGAGAATTAGTGGAGGGAAATCGCCCCAGAGGGAGACCACAGCTACGATACAAGGACATCTGCAAGCGGGATCTGAAGGCCTTAGGAATGGACCTCAACAGATGGGAAACCCTGACATCTGAGCGTTCAGCCTGGAGGCAGGCGTTGCATCACGGCCTCTCCCAATTTGAAGAGACCCTTGTCCAGCAGACCGAGGCAAAGAGGCAGTCACGGAAGCAGCAAAATCAGGGAGCTGGACAGGGGACAGATTGTATTTGTCTTCAGTGTGGAAGGGATTGCCACTCTCGAATTGGCCTTCTCAGCCACACTAGACGCTGTTCCAAGTCCTCCATACAGAGCACGTTACCATAGTCTTTCGAGACTGAAGGATGCCTAATACATCTATCTATGAATTTATGTATGTTTGAGTTTAATTTTCCCTAATGTATGGATTGTTAGTCAGCAGTGTGAAAACTGGTAGACAACTGGATGATATTCCTGTTTTCCTGTATTCAAACTGTATTCTTGTTTGTATATTAGATTGTTGTGTTTAAATTAGTTTTTTTCCTATTAAAGGGCTGGGGGGGGCAAGTATTGCTAATGTTGTGCTCCTCCTGGCCATAAATGCCCATTTGTCTCTATTTTTATAGCTCACCAGACTTAGAATTATGATTTTACCAGAAATACTGACAACCTTCAGTCTCAGTTCCGCACTGGGGCAAGAGAGGGCCAAAAAACCAAACCAAACCAAAAACCCTTCACAAGTCTTTTCCCCTGCACCAACCGCATCCTTTTCAGAACTTGGAAAAGTTTCTCTTTTTTTTAATGACAACTCTCTGGATGCATTAACCAGAATGGCCACCAACCAGGCTGTCTGGAGGATCTTGGGAAGTGGTAACCCCCCAAAAGCAGCTTTTCCAAGCTCTACTTTAGTTTATCTTCACCACTCATTTGCTACCCCCCACTCTCTTTCCTTCTCCCAATCACAATGCTGCCCAGATGGAGTGAATATAACACAGGTACTGTTACTCTTCCTTTCTGTTGTAGGTACTTGCATTAGGGATGAGATAAATCATTTGCTTCCCATTTCAATGCAACTTTGCCTATTTGTGCTGTTCCGAACCAATATGCAGAGACTAAAACCTTTTTGCGTTGGAGTTCTCCAGTTTTAAAAAAAGGATACAAAAATGAGTATAGTATCAGAAAGACGTCCACACAAGTATTAGTGTATTTGTGAAAACAATGTTCGGACATGCATTGTGTCTAGATAACTGCTTGAGAAAATGTGTGTAGTAGGGAAAACTACATAAAAAGCTGCACAGATTAGGGGAAATGTGTCCAAAAATGTGTATAAACTTTCATGAAGAAAAATATTTTTAAATTCTCCAATGTCAAAGCAAACTGAAGAGTTTTCCATTGTGAAGTCCTGAAAACCAGAGAGAACCAGAGGCACATTCTTCCAGTCCAAATTTGCATGAGCGAAACAGCAAAGATTGAAAACATAAACAGAGACAGTGGGTTCTTGATTTACTTTTCAAATAGAAAAAAGCATTAATCTGGCACAGCAACATTTTGCACACATCACATCTTGATGAGAGAAAAAAACATTGCCTCACTCTCACCTGTAAGAAAGGAATATTGCAGGCTTGAAATTTTTTTGGCTGGTGTCTCATTCAGTCAAGACATCCTAGCCAAAGTGAAGAATTTAGGAAGAATCATATTTCTAAGCAGCAGTAGATACCTAGTAGGGCACGGGCTTCAGTAAGTGGCTGAACAATGTACTTTTAAATACTATTAAGGTTCCAGTCCCAAGTATACTGACTTAGAATAAACAGAACAAGCAACGTTCTGATCAAAGGGCCAAGACTGAGTCTCCTAGGAGCTTTATAATTATTAGAAAAACAAAATAAGGAAGGAGGTGACAGGAAATCCTGACTGATTTGGAAGGAGCAATACAGAATAATGACAGAATTGGAAGGAATCTCAGTGGTTGGTTTAAATTAAACATCTAGTCCAATCTCTTGCTGATGTAGGAGATCCATTCATACAATGTTCGATAGCTCACCATGGAACACCCTGTGCTTAACTGCCCCCCCCCCTCAATAAATTAAACTCTGCTACTTTCCAAGACACTTGAACATCACAATGTGAGGAAGTTCCTCTCTAATGTTTAGCGAGATTCCCTCTCTTGCACTATGTACCTGTTGATTTGGACCCTACCCTCTAAAGCAACAGAAAATATACATTTGCTCCACCGAATGTTTGCCGCCCCCTCTTCCATTAAACTAGCATTTTGAGGATAATTCAGTTAAATTGCTTGGCAGTAAGTTCAAGCCTGACGAAAAGAAAGTGCTACTTCCTTCAGCTCACGCTTGACATATGGGTTTCATTACTGCAAAGACTTGGTGATGACTTCTTGAGCTTAGACTGGCTCTTTAAAAGGATCAGGAAAATTCATAGCAAAGAGCTCTAACAAGGACCATTTTATACACCATGATGGTTAAAGGTGATTTTTGTAAGCAATAAATCATAGTGTGTGGCTTGGAGCCTAAGGCAGTGGAGGTAACCTCACCTCCAAATTTTAGGGAACACCCCCTGCCTAGTCATCAGTAGCCACGTAGTGGTAAATTAGGAGGTGTAGTTGCTACCCATGATAGTCTCTGTAGACCATTGGTTCCCAACCTTGGATCTTTTGATGTTCTTGGACTAAAATTCCCAGAAGCCTTCGCCACTAGCTATAATGGCCAGGGTTTCTGGAAGCGGTAGTCCAAGAACATATGGGGATCCAAGGTTAGGAATCTCTGCCATAAGACACCCCACCCACCCCGAATAAGAAGAATCCCAAAATGCAGGCAACTGGATTAGTCCATATCAACAAAAGAGAAGCAAGTTTTTTGCAAAGTGAATGGTTCTAACTGCCTATTCAAGACCAAACTATTTTAAAATGTTTCACATTAGGAAGATAGCTTGCAACAATATACTTTCCTAGAAATTGCAAGTCAGAGGAAACAGAGAAGCCTGAGAGAGGATGGCAGATGATGTCACAAACCCTGCTGCACTAAAAATCCTGCAGCTTTGACCCTGTGAGCCCTAATTCCAGTATACCACTATCTGTGACCAGAGCAAAACCTGGAAAATATAATTTTTTGAATAAGAACTCCCAAAATCCCCATGCCATTTCTGGGGTAAAAGGTAAAGGTAAAGGTTCCCCTTGACAATTTGTCCAGTTGTGTTCGACTCTAGGGGGCGGTGCTCATCCCCGTTTCCAAGCCATAGAGCCAGCGTTTGTCCGAAGACAATCTTCCGTGGTCACATGGCCAGTGCGACTTAGACAAAAAGTACGTTTTCTAACCTGTGATTCAGAGTCAGCCATCTCCATATTGTAGGTTAGATTTTTCAATGTAAGTTCAAATTCTCACTGAACCCTGAAGTTCACTGGGTGGCTCTGGAGCTGTTGCTATCTTCCAGTGCAGCCTATATCACACTGTTATTATGAGGATAAAATGGGATGGTGCAGAGAACCACATGCATGGCCTTTAATTCCTCACAAAAGAAATGGAATAACTTAATTAATTTAATTTAATTCAATTTTTACCCTGCTCATCTAATGGCCAAAAAAGAGGATACTTATATAGGCATCTGGGAAGAATTTATTGATTATGCATTAATTAAAAGGGAAGGGAAGCATGCCCTCGCAAGTGTTGTTACCATTTTGGAAAAGTAATGGGACTCCATGAAGGAGGAGAATTGGTTATATCTTCAATGGTCCTGGTGAGAGGAGGGGAGCACTTTTGATATAATTGTTTTGGAAGTTTTGTGTTTTTAGTTTCTTTTCAGGTTTTGTAATGTTTTGTTATGTTTTATGTTTGTAATTGATAAATTTTTAAAAAATGACATATACACACTCATAAAGAATGTATAGGTGTTCCAGCTTTTAAGCGGTAAGCATTCAAAGTCCATCTGCCGAGATGGACAAATCAAATTGGTCAGTTTCACTTTTTGTCACACTGGAATTTGCTCAACTTCACATTCTTTTTGACAGGTTTATGAAGACATTTGCAAATGTTGCAAAGTTCTTACCTCTCCAACCGTAGGTGATACCACCACCAGACAACCCAAAGCAAATACTTCTGCAGCTGTTCTTCACAGGGAGCTCTCTCTGTCCAGGCCCAGCCCAGCCTGATAGATAAACAGCAGTGGCCATGTGTCCTTTTAAGACAATAGTCCTCTTTTTGGAAGACTCCTCTAGTTAAATATCTGCCTAGTTCAAATTCAGCATAAAGCTAAAGAAGCATAAGAAGGGGCTCTGAAGTTGTACGTCACTATTTAGAACCTCAAAAGCAGATTGAGCAAGCAGACAGGTAACCTGTGTGATGCATTTGGGTGGAATATATTTACACACACACACACACACACCTATTGCATTTTGGAGTTTTTACAACCTTGCATTCTGCTTGTTTGGCTGGGAGGGACATTTCTGGGCTGGCATGACTATCAATCTATTCAGTACTAACCAATTATTCCTTCCTGCCTCTGGATTCAAAGAGAGCTCCACCTCTCTGCTGAGTATTCTCTTTCCTTCTCTTTTGTCTGTTGTTGTCAGTGGGTTGTTAGTTTGCTGATTGCAGTTCACAACTGTAAGTAATGAAACATTTTATTCTTTCTATTACTAATGTCTCAGAGTGAGTTATTGAGACTGTAAATGCCAGTTAATGAGAAGGAGATGGAATATCTGAGGAACTTGAAGCTCGATGAGTCTCTGTACTTCTACTGTATATCAGCAGAATTCAAAATTCTGCAACGCTGCAGTCATCACATCTAAATAAGGATTTGTATTGCCTTCAGCAGAGGACGAGATGGTTGGACAGTGTCATCAAAGCTACCAACATGAATTTGACCAAACTCCGGGAGGCAGTGGAAGACAGGAGGGCCTGGCGTGCTCTGGTCCATGGGGTCACAAAGAGTCGGACACGACTTAACGACTAAACAACAACAACATTGTCTTCAGATAAACATGCAGAATGGACTGGCTCATGGATATTTGTTTGATATGGGGCAACAATGCAGCAGAGCGAATAGCCACTGGTCAACCCAAAACAGATCAATACACTTATGGATTTTTTGCATCTCCATCTAGTTTTAAAAGAAGCTCAACCATTTGGGCAGAAGAAGAGACATTACAAAATATGCAGTATCCCAAGACTGAGCTGCAGCTGTGGAAAGATATGGTCAGTGACAGCAGAACTGCCACAAAGCCTAAGACACTTGAACTACTGAGGAGCTACGGAGGGCTCAGGCTAAGGTCATTCATTGTGTTGCGTATATCCTCTTGCCACCACCCACCTTGTGGAACCAACTGCAGAACAAAAGAAGGCCTTTGCCTTTCCAGTGTGAGGAAAAGTGAAACCGGCCAATTCTTATTTCTGTCTGTCTTTCTTCTCTGCGTAGTTTAAGAAAAATGGCACACTATCAGGGTTGAGTGAGTGTGGTTGTTGTATGGGCTTTGTGTGGACAAGATTACAACAATCTGGGTGTGAGTGTCTCTCCTTCCCGACTATTCCGTCCCCCTCTCTTTAGGGAGGATCCAGTCATGAGTACCAGCCAAGAATTGGAGGGGCTGGGGAGCAGATGGGACAGGATCCAGGAAAACATGAGACTTCAATGGGAAAGAAGTCTTGCTTGGCTCCCAAGGGGGAAGGAAGTTAGTTTTCTTAGCAGGGGATCTGTGGAAACTGGAAAGGTAAAGGCGGTTGAGTGACTTAAATGTTAGTGTTTTACCCATGCAGTATCCAGGATGTGGAGAGAATGAGGCAGTAAAGGTACAGCTCATTCTTCCTATTCTGGTCCAAGCGCAAACATTACTCTGAACCTGGATGAATCCCATGCCTGAGAAAATGCATGTCTGCAAAATTGCACACTAAACCCAGTATCTATAGTATAATGGGTTTCCAAAATTGATAGTGTTGTGTGGCATCCACATTTTTGCATTTCCTCATTTCATAGGTATAACTCCTGCACAATTTGAAAACACCAATAAGAAAGGAAGAAAGGAATGTTAAACCACTTCTGAGTACTCTGTATCTAGGAAACAATGGGAAGGGTCGCCATATGACAGAATATAAGTATTCTTATTCTTTACATATAAAATAACATGTAAAATAAAAGCTTCTTAAAACATTTTTATTCCGGCAGGCTTTTCAGAGTTAGCCAACTTAAGATCCATAAGAAAAGCAGCCTTCTTATATTTATTGCCACCTGTTTTGTCTGTTATTAGTTTGTTTCAATATTTTTTATTTTATTTTATTTTATTTGGAGCATTTTGTTATATTATGTTTATGTTTTATTGCATTGTGAACCGGCCAGAGTGACTACTGGTCAGATGGACAGTATAAAACGTGAACAAACAAACATGTAATTTTAAGCAAATCATAAAATCATCTTTTTTGGCAATGTGTGACCATCCTAAAACATGTTCAGCCTAGTGATAAAATCTGTAAACTCTCCTGATAGCTTTAAGCACGGTTTCTCACATAAAGCCATCATATGTGTGCAAGGATGATTGTAAGATAGGAAAAACCCATGGGGCTGCCTAAGCAAAAAGGCTGGCCAAAGAGCATTCCTCCAGGTCATATCGCAGCCAACAAGACATACACAACTGTATTACATACAGCCTCTATTCACTCAGGGATAGAGACATTAGGGGCACTAGAATGGCTGGAATCCTGTTCCACAACTCTGCATGTGTAAATGCAGTTGATGTCATCAGCTTCAGACTTCAATCATTAATTTAATTTTTTTTTAATCTACACTGCTCAGGTCCTGAGACTTTCTGGGGATCCATTTTGACCCAAGGAAGCCTTTAGTAGCCTCAGGATGGGGATGAGAGAAACACTTTAATAGCCCAAGCTCACTGCCACCATTCTCAAATCCAACTTCAGCTATTAAAGTCCACAACTGATGAGGTCATCAACTTTTATGCATGCAGCATTGCACAACAGGATTCTGGCTCATGTCCTCTTTCTAGAGTGTAAGTGCTATTGAACTTTTATTGAAGTTACTGGGTCTATTGCAGACAGAGTGTGAGTCAGTGAAGATAAGAGGAATACTGAAACTTTTGTGTACATAGCTTGGGTTTTTTAATGGTTAAATATTATATATAATATTATATATGTCTTTGCAGATTGCTGCAAAACTCCCAGCCTATGAACCATGAAGATATAAACATGATATTCTCCCCAGCCAACACTATAGAATTCATAAAAAAAGTAGCAGGCAACCCTCATCTTCATTATTCATTTCTCCTTCTCCAAAATCTCTTCCTTGCACCAACAGTATTGACAGTTCTCCTCACGCTCTCCATCTATATATGGTAAAGCCCAGAGAACTGGAATGATCCCCCCAACTAAAAAATTGTAATTCAGCTCACAAATATTTATAGGGAGGTTTGTGATGATGCGATACTGATCACCATGCTTGACCACATGAGGACAGGAGCCTGCACAGAAAAGAAACATTGGCTCTGGTTGACTCACAGAGTCAAGAGAATTACAATACGCACTGGGGAGAAATCAAGCTGAATTCTACACTCCTGCAGAAACTGTTAACTGGGTGTTTTAACATCACTGTTGCAAAGCTCATAGGATGGAATGAAAGGTCAGCCCTCCTGCTCTGGGACTCAAGTATTGCTTTCCTACTTCCATTTAAAACCACAGCAAAAGCTGCAGCAGAGCGAAGAAATGGAGAATCTACCATACCATGAATCCATCATAACATCATTGCTTGTGTGTCAACAGCAAGCAGCCCAAAGCACAGAGGAAACACATTCTTAAAAGAGAAGACAAGAAAAGGGCATGGGTTTCTACACAATTTTCCACACCTAACTGCCCATATAGGTGTCATTGTGTAGAAAGTAGAAGGGGAGAGCCACCATGTCACTGGTCCTCCCAAACTCAGTCAAAAGTCACTACATCCTCTTCCTGCAAAGGTGACACACAAAGGAGTGACCGCACTGCACTTGCCAGCTTGGGCATTATTCTGAGCTCCAAAAAAATTAGCTGTGATTCCACTTCTTAGAAATCTACTTTTCTGTAACTGAAGTCCTAATCACGGTAGAAACAGCAGCCTCCGAAGGCTGCAGCACCCCAGAAGGCAGGAATCTCTGTCACACACAAAGATACACGCACAGAATCATGCTCACATAAATATACATGGGAGAAGTCAGTCAGGCAAGCATTCAGAGATGCATAGAACAGGTATTTTGCCTCTGTTAAGGAGGCAGATAGAAGAGGAATACTTGGGAGTAACCTTAACCAGAGCCTGGGGTGGGTTGGTGCCCCACTTACTCTCATGGACAAGTTGCCAGATGCAACATGATCTGCAGTTACAGCAGGGGCCACAAAAGAACTGACTCAGCCAGGCCTAGTTGAGGGACTTTGACAGGGTTCCTGTTCCAGCATTTCAGGGAAATCAGCTGAGTCATTTCCCTGCAGTTCAGCACCAGGGTTATAGTGGAAGAGTTTTTGTGTGTCACTCCAAGTCATGCTGTTATGTTATGAATTGGAGAATGGCCCTCGCCTGAAACCCACCAAGTAATGCCCCAAAGGAAACAACACTGAGTCCAGAGTAATCGCTAGGGCTCATGTCCATGAGGCAGAAACACAGTCCCTCCCTAGGGCCATTTTCTGAGTAGGGTTGGCCAAGAAGGATTGAAACCATGGCCTTAGATCATCAGCTTCATCCAAGAGAAGTCTGGAACAGAGCAATCACTGCGCATTCTAAAGCTTTCTTTCAAAAAGGAAGACTACAAATCAGTTACTAGTTATTTACAGGGTTGGGATCATGTGAATATTTTTTCAACAGAAGTGTTACAGCTGCTTCTTTTAGTGGTATCAAAGTAAAGAACTATTTCAACAAAAACCTCCACTATCTCATTAGGTATCCCACTATCCTTCTCTGGTAATCATATCAGCCAGGTTGGACAGGGTTTAACAAACAAGTCCGTGTGTGGCCTTGCTGCTCCATATTACTTATTCATATTACTAGGATGAACAAACGTATCTATCAAAACTGGATAAATGATTGTCTTAATTTCTCACCAGAATGTACTTCAATATGATTATAACAGATATGAGCTTTTTTTTTTTTTTTTTTTTTTTTTTTACCAGCGATTAGTTTTACAAACTCATCACAGCAGATTTCTTCTGTTGGAGTTTTTACAACATTGCATGCTGTCTGTAGTTTGTGTGGCTGGGAGGGACCTTTCTAGGCTAGGGTGACTGTCAGTTGTTCCTTCCTGCCTCCCTGCTGAGTGCTTCCTTTCCCTCTCTTTAGTCTGTTGGAAGCAGTGGTGTTTGTTGTAGGTTGCTGTTGAACTGTTCACAACTGTAATTAATTAAACATTTTAATTCTTTTTCCTAAGGATCTCATGCTCTCCACCCAAAGAAAAAGAGAATTCATATCAATCCTGTTTCTTTGGGGAAAGAACCCTATGGCCAAACTACATATTAAAACCCATCTTTAGAACAGAGAATTCCTGAAGTGCTGAAAGACGGGTGATTGTCACAGCAGGAACTTTTCACACCTCCTGAAGTTTGTTTCATGATTGGTCATTGGAAAGTAAACACAGATTTCATTAAATATGACTATTCAGCCATGAAAGACTGCCTAAATCACATATCTGGAATGCTTGTGGATTTTGACATCGGATGACAGACTATGTGTAATGTATAGTTTGGCCTTTAAGAAACATGTTCTCAGGAAATTTAATTTTCTCAGATGCCTTTGTCTGAAGGTCAGGTGGAAATTATAAGTTCCTGGGTTTCTGGCACTAGGGTTCCAACACAGTGTTTAAGTTAATAGCAACAGAAGGACAACAAGAAGCCCCCAACTTGCCATCTTTGTTAGAGATATAGATCCCACCACCTCTTCCAGAAACAAAGGGGGGGGGGGAAAACCTCCCCTTTTCTTCTCATATCAAAATTTTTGGGTGCATGATCTTTTCCTCTCATCACAGAAATATCACAAAAAAATCTTACATGATTTCTCAAGTGTTTCAAGGTTATTGGGGGGGGGGCAGGAATGTCAAGCTGTGCAGGATTATAACAATTCCTGTGCAGAATGGCATACTTCCTGCACAGTATTTGCCCAGAAAGGGAAGAAGAAACACCAAGCTGCAGAGTATCACTACAATTTCTGTGCCCTTTCACTGGAAAGGGCATCAAGCTATTTATTGGGTTTGACAGTTTCCTGCATAGTACAAGTAAAAACCAATAAATAAATAAAAGGAAAATGAGACCAGAGTCAGTTTTGTGAGAAGCCAGGAAATCTTGCTGGTGCAGTGCAAGTATTGTTAGAGAATCTTTGCATGGTGGGACTCAGAAAAATCACAGAGAAAAGGCGTTACATTGTTATATCCCTAATCTTTGCTCCTACCACCATTGCCCCCCAGGCCAAGTAAACGGGGGGGGGGGGGGAGAGAAATTATTTATCCTTTCCAGATTGCACCCTGGGACAAACAACTCACAGAACCAGAATGCTTGCCATCGATTGAAAGCAAATGTTACTAATCACTGAGATTTAACATTTTGCACTATGGAATTACAAGCTTGACAACATCACTAGGCAGAAAGAAAATCATACGGCTTCCCTTCGAGATAAAATCTACAGACTGCAGGAAGACGGTAGCTCGGGATCTTTATATTTTAGGAACAAATTATACATTACAGATATCCATTGATAGGGAATTCCTAAAGTACTAAAAACTTCTGGTTGTCACAGCAGAAGCTTTTCCCACCTTCTGCAGTTTGAAAATTAGCTTGTTTCATTCTTGATTGGTAACCAAAGGCTTTGTTTACAAGTCTGATTGCTCAGACACGAAGTTTCTACTTATGGGTTGTTAACATATAGTTATCCTCACAAAAGAATTGCATTGGTCTTCTCATGTGACTTGACTCCCTGGATAAGGAATTGTGCAAAATATCCAGGCTGACAGAGCTGGCAGTGGCCTCCTCCAAACTAAATGTGTTAGGACTGGGAGGCAGTATAATTGATCTGAAGGGCTCATCATGGTTCAAGCTTTGTGATCCCTGTCCACTTTAGGCCATGTGCAACTGAAACCAGACAAATTACACAATGAACTGTTTGCTCACTTACTCCTGATTCTGTTGCCCTTTGACGATGCGGATGGAGCACCTATATCAGAACCAGGAGACCGGTGACCCTGCAGAGTTAGACTACAGTTCTTATTATCTCTGGCCAAAGGCTATGCTAACTGGAGTTGATGGTAGTTGGAGGTCTACAACATCTGGAGTGCTACATATTCGCCAGTTGGGATGGGATTTTCAGATTTCTTGGATGACAGATCCCATAATTCCCCATTCTTGGATGTCTACCTGATTTCCACAAATGCAGTTCACCTGTGAGAAAAGGCCTAATCTGGAAGGCTTTGAGCCTTAGCTAGGCCTAGCTCCCTGTTCAGAAAGAAAGTTCCCAGCTAGCACCAGGGCAGGAACAGGAAGCTTGGAGGGAGCTAGGTCAGGTTAAGCCTCCAAGCTTTCCAACTGAGACCATTTATCTCAGGTGACCCACATTTAGGCGTCTATAAGGTGTGAGAGAGTCAGCTAGAATTTTTAGAATGTGGAATTATGGGATCTTTAGTCCAAGACCCACCTTGAGTCCTTTTAAGGAGAAAGGTGGGATAAAAATATTTTAAATAAATAAGCTATCATACTTAGCTGCCAGCCCTGGTCTAGTTTATTTTGTCCATTGTTGCTAAAGCCTCTGCAAGAAAACAGTCCAGAAAAGCTGATGGGATGGATGTCAAACATAAAACATGCAGGAGGAATGGAGTGGGGAAGAAGGAAACCAGGACTAATTTACTTTCGCAAGCAACCACAGCATGAGAGCGGCATAGGCATAAATAAGCTAGCTAACCCAATAGCAACTCGGAATCTGTTCTTGGCTGCCTACCCAGGTTTGAAATGCATTACAGACTCTATGAGTGTGTGTGCACGCACATGCATGGGTGTATGTAGAGGGGGTGTTCTGTCCCACTAGGCCATGTCTGTAGTTAAGCCCAATTATCAGATCTGGCAAAATGGTGATTAAAAGGCTAACCATTAGTCCACTAAGAATACGAAGTTAAAAGAAACAGCTTGCAAACAAACTCATGAGAATCTTTATGGGGGGACCTCCACTATTAAATACAGTATTGCACTCTCCTGTCATTACCGCCCACACTGCCACACGCATATACCTCACAGTGAAACCAACAGGCTCAGGAAACCATTAAAACCCAACACATTTCCCATTCTCTGGAATGCTGTCTGGGTTGGTGGAGCTTTGTGGGCACCACGGCTGCAGGGCAGGAGGGAGAGAGGGAGTATGATTGGAGGGGAGGAAGGAGCAAAAGCTAGATATAAAAAGGAACAGAACTTTTATTTCCCTTTAAGAAATATATCAATATGAGCCAAGAAAAAAATTATGCAAATATCATTTCCTGCAGCCCTCTTTACAGCAAAGCATGGAATCGCCGTTTTCTAAAAGAACGGGCAAGAAAACAAGAACCTATGTTTTTCCTGTCTCAGATCCTCATCAAACAACCAGCACATATTTTTGGTTTAGGGAAAACAATCTTATTACCCTCAGCAATAGACTTCCCCCCCCTTCGGTTTTATTAAAAAGCCTAACAATATAAATATTCTGTTTGCTGGCAGTGCACCTCACCCCCTCTCCTCTTCCTTCTCCCTCCCATGAAAAGGCCTTGGAAAGAGTTCACATATGGAGGCCAGATAAATTAATAACTGGTTGAAGATCTGCTTAAAATGAGTTATTTGGGGATATGTCCACATCATATAGATGTTGATGAAAGATCCTAGTGCTGTTTGTTGTAGGGTTTAGGGGCCAACATTGCTAGAAAGGACAGGGAAAGACTGCTTTCCTGCCCCATCTTAGTTTTTCTTTTGTATTTGTTTCAGCATTTTTTAATTCTGCTTCTTTCGCACCCACATACATTGGGTATGCTGAGTTCAAGTCTTCTGCTATTTCACTGGTGTTAATAATGGCCCTGTAGTGAACCCTTCCTGGGCTCCACGATCACTGCAGATGGTGACAGCAGCCACGAAATTAAAAGACGCCTGCTTCTTGGGAGGAAAGCGATGAGAAACCTAGACAGCATCTTAAAAAGCAGAGACATCGCCTTGCCAACAAAGGTCCGCATAGTCAAAGCTATGGTTTTTCCAGTAGCGATGTATGGAAGTGAGAGCTGGACCATAAAGAAGGCTGACCGCCGAAGAATTGATGCTTTTGAATTGTGGTGCTGGAGGAGACTCTTGAGAGTCCCCTGGACTGCAAGGAGAACAAACCTATCAATTCTGATGGAAATCAACCCTGAGTGTTCACTGGAAGGACAGATCCTGAAGCTGAGGCTCCAATACTTTGGCCATCTCATGAGAAGAGAAGACTCCCTGGAGAAGACCCTGATGTTGGGAAAGTGTGAAGGCAAGAGGAGAAGGGGACGACAGAGGATGAGATGGTTGGACAGTGTCATCAAAGCTACCAACATGAATTTGACCCAACTTCGGGAGGCAGTGGAAGACAGGAGGGCCTGGCGTGCTCTGGTTCATGGGGTCACGAAGAGTCAGACACGACTAAACGACTAAACAACAAAAAGTGAACCCTTAACTGCTCATTTCTCAGCACACTTTCAACCTACATTGGTGCTGTGGATCGGGGGGGTTGCAATGAAATGGCCAGTCTCACCCCATGACTGGACCTTCTGGGGCAAACAGTTTTTTGTTGGGGTGTCAAGGAAGTCGAGGAGAGCCCCGATATCCTGGGGGATGGAATAAGGCCCCCAGACAACTAGAAGTTAAGCACTCTGCTCCCTCTGAAAATGCAGATGTATAGCTCAGCTATACTTCTGGATTGTGCTCTGAACCTGAATACCCAAGTCTCAGCAGTGTCCAGAAGCATGTCTATTCCCGTGTTTCTCTCTCTGAGTATTTATGGTCTACCATGGCCATGAAATGGATGGCACTGTGTAGCTCTACTGCACCCCTAGTCATAGCTATTTGTATTTCTCCATTCACATAAATGTTTGTTTTTTCATGATGAACTGGAACACACCAATACTGCCAAAGAACCTACATAAGGATCAGGTCAAAGTGTCACTAAAAGGCACAGGAGGGTCAGGCATAAATCTGTATGCCTTTATTCAGGCACAGACCAGGCCTGGAGGAGAGCTGTAGATACTTTCCATACTTTTCCTCTTTTTTAATTGATCTGAAATAGGTGGTTCTGTGGCCCATTCCAGCAGCTGTGGCTGCAACAGCACATTCAGAATATACGATGACTGAAGAAGTCTGTCTCTAACAATAGACTTTGATGATTTAATCCATTACAGTACTTTGGGAGGAACAATTTAAGTCCTGAGTCCTTTAATTGAATTAAAGATGTGCACGAACCGCCAGTTCAGTGGTTTGTGCCGATTCATACTTCGTCCAAGCAGGTGCTTCCAAGCCCTGCCTCCTCCGACAGACGCCCACTCAAAGGCAGCACCCCAGTTTCCCTGCCCCGCCTCCTCAGGATGCTGTCTCTGAGTGGGCACCTGCCAGAGAAAGTGGGACTTGGAAGTGCCAAACACCTGTTCGGGGGAAGTATAAACCAGCATAAATTGCCAAATTCATGCCCATCTCTACATTGAATAAACTATCCTTTAGTCAGCTCATAGTTACTGCCTTCTGTGATCAAAAACCTGAGAGAAACAAATGCCATGAGCACAATGATAATCTACTGCTGCCTGCCCCGATGTGGTGTCCTACACATGTGTTGGCCACGTTGGCTATGGAGGATAGGTATTATTCGAGAAGGCTGATCTATGGCCTGATATATACCAAATATTCTATATATACTGTACCTGTTTGATCCATCTGCCTTAAACCCCTAGCTGCCCATTCTCTCTACTGCCTCTACCTCTGATAGTGGTGTATCTGTGGGAATGCATAAATTGGTCAGAAAAAAAATGGATCTTCCTTATTGCTAAAAGAAGGATTAATTTAAAGGCACAAATTGCAAAAACAAGTGTGGGCTGACACTTGTGTTTTCTTTGAAGTGGTTGGAAAAAGACTGGCATCACGCACCTTAACCTTTAAAGAGGCATTTTCCAGACGGCAGTATCGTTATGGAATTCTCAATTAGAAGGGCACTCTTCGGTGCCCTCAAACACTCTAGTGATATTTGGACTATGAGTATCCAAACGATCGTAATTTTGCTGGAACGTTAAACTCTACCATCTACTTCCTGTATGTTTCCAACAGGTTTATAGCTTTTTGTTTATTTCATGTTTTAAAATGTTTAATTAAAAAATTAAAAAAGGCTGCTATTCCGACACACACCCTCAGGCATAGACAGATTTTTTCCGACCTGCTAAAAAGAAATACACACCACCCACAGCGATGGGACTAGAGTAATTGCAGTCTGTACTATGATTCAACAACAGATGTGTATGCTGAATGAGTAGTAGCAGCAGCAACAGTAGTACTACCAATAGTAGTAACAATAGTGAAGTTTACATTTGCTCAATAATTTCATGACATTTAATAGCAAACACTATTTAGTTATTTTAAAAACAATTCCTATTTATTATCCATGCAATACCAGCAGTGTAACTTTCAATGGTGAATTGCCACTAATTAAGAAGTTTGAATAGGCATATTCTGTTGCACACCAATTGTGTGGTTTAGTATGTCACTGGAGGTACCTATACTGCCTTCTTCACTTGTTGCAAATTTCCACCAAAAGTACACTTTTCCCTTGAATAATAGAAGTTTGAGCAGCACAGTTTTGGTTATACACAGATTTCCCCCCCCCCAATAAATGAATGAATGAATAAATAAATAAATAAATAAATAAATATTCCAACAAACAAATAAATATTTCAATAAATAAAAAAATATTCTATAAATACTGTGCTACTATCCATCTCCAGGAAGTGGCCTGAGAAAGGTGGGTTTCAGACTTACTGTCGTAACGTACCCTGCCATTGGCAGTGCAGCAACCCCTGTTTCGATGGTACATAGTGGCCTGACCAGCTCCCTCTCCCGGCATGGCAGCTGAGGAGAGTGCTGGGGCTGCACAGTTAATACAGTAAGCCCATCTGGTGTTTGTGTGTATGGCAGGGCATAAGAGTTACACACAGATTTTGAGCTACATAGGGATCCGGCACCCCCAACCCCAGTGTTTTTGAAGGGAGAAGGGTAATGCTGCTGGCATTGTGCCAGTGGAGATATACAATAGGCTTCTGGCCAAAGAATCTTGGGGCACATTAAAATCTAACATCCTTACAATGGCATGACGTTGGGATTGAAAAACGTGTGTTAGTATCTTCAAAGTGCTGCAAGACTTCTTGTTGGTATAGCATAAAAATACAACTATCTCTCTGGTAACAGTTTTTTTCTGGATTTCTGGTTAGCTGGTTTTCTCAATGTAGCAATAATATCAGTAAATGTATTGTCTGTGACCAAAGATGATTACAAAGGATAACAAAAGGATATAACAACAAAACCATATCATTACATGGCTAGAATCCTGTTGTGCACCTATGTGCACACCATTCAAACTGGTGTAAATCTTAGCAGCAAATTGCTACCAATTAAGTCAACATAGGCATTTGTTGTTGTTGGGAGATGTGGCACAACAGCAAATGCCTGTATTGATCACCTGACTTGCAACCATTTGCTGCTGGGTGAAACTTATATGAAAACTATCATATAGCATTTTTTTAAAGGTTAAAGTTATTAAATTTTAACATATAAAAACAGTATACATTGGCCAGAAACCTGTTGGGGAATTATGGAGCAGAGGGGCAGCTGAGCAAGTATCACCCTGGCAGGTTGCCTTTCACATTGCTGACAAATATATCAAGATAAAGCTTTTAAAATATTTCTCTTGACTGCAACAGTTAACAGCACAGTCCTAAAGTACACTGATTAAAACTTTTCAAAAAGTTTACCAGCCTCAGAAGGGTGGGAGGCTGAATGAACCTTGAACCGGCTACCTGAGCCCGCCAGGATCAAACTCAGGTCATGAGCAGAGTCTTCATTGCTATACTACAGTTTAACCACTGTGCCATGGGGCTCCTTTGAGTAACTTATTGCAAATAATTTGTTGCTTTTAATCCATCCTTTCCATTAGTTACACCTAATGAAGGTGTAACCGCTTTGGCCAAAATCCCACCTCCCCCACCACCACATGCAATAGTGCAATTGAGACATATTTATGAGGTGCTAGTTGTGTTCCTAGTCATGGGCCACACATGCAGCTGGGAAATAACCAGACACAGTTACTGACTTCTGTGTGTAGAAAAAAATGATAGGATTTTGGCCATTACATTATAACTGGAACTTAATGAGGTATCATGTCTTTTTAGTTCCTTTGACAAGTGGGTGTGTGGGACCTTAGTAAATAATGGAGGAGGGATATCACGTGGTTCAAGAACTGGCTTGTGTTTCACCACCGGCCAGTGGCTTGTAGTATTTTGATTCTTGCAGCATTCTAAGTAATCAAAAAGAAATCTATTGGTTAATTTTGAGAAATCAAAAAGATTCATTTTCAAGGTGGAAGAAACACTGAACCCCACTCAGTGGAGGAAATGTGTACATTACGAAAAAGGGATTTCCAAACCATACATGGATTTCCATTTGGGAAGCAGAAAAAAGCAAAACAAACAAACAAAACCTCTTGTGTAACTCAGCACAGGGAAAAGATGGAATTCTGAGAAACTGAATGAACTGAAACTGATAAGACTTTCACATCCCTATAAGAGCGTGTTTCCACTCAGCCAGTAAAACTCCATATTTCAGTGCATCCAGGGCTGCAGTGTGTGTGTGTGTGTCCATGTTGAAAACACTAAGGTTTTTAAAATAAAAGTCTGCTGCCCAACTAATCAGGAATTTTTTATTATTATTCAGTTGACACTAATCAATTAAACATTGCAGCATTAAATAAAGCAGATTAGGTGTTAGACATTTAGAATGTCGTGGGTGTGTTTCAGAATTCAGTGGGTTTCATATATTTTGTCTTTAGAATTCTTACAAAGACCTTGTACATTGGGCCAGTATTAACATCCCCATATACTGGATTGGTCGGTAGGGAGGCTTGAAAATCCCATGTTGCTCTAGCCCTTCTAGAAACTGTATGACAGAGGGAACATCACAGTTCACAATCTTGACACCGCCTACACCACGCACACGTTCAGTAACATCCTGAGTAGTAACCAAGAGTGGTTGTGGTTCTATTAGAGTTTGCTTTATTTAAAAAAAATTAAAGAAGTCCTACTACAGTATAGGGTATTTCATCTTGCCAGAATTTTAGGGAAGTCAGGTTTGTCATCTGGTTTTCAGCTCTGTCTTCCCCACACCCCATGTCCTATTTTTATTATGGTCCATATTTATTGAGAACAGATCTTGGTCTTCACTGTATTCACTGGCTGATGAATAAAAAGAAAGAAAAAACAAACCCCCCGACCCAAAATTGCAACCTTACTTCTGCTTCAGGATTTAGCCTTAAAGGCCATCTTGCATAAATAGTCTGTTCCAATGTCACACTTTTGCCCATACTTTGCAAAATTACATGCCCGCTTCTTCCAAATTTAGAGGAAAGACATGTTTTATTTAGAATAAAATGCCAGTATACTACATGCATGTAACCATACATACCAGAGCTAGAAGACTGTAGAAAAAGGCAAACAAAATAAATAAGAAACGGTAGCTACCTCCTCATGAGGAAAACTTCCATTGTATGGGTCTCTTTAGTTTAGATAAAAAGTGGGGAAGTGGAGCTATGATAGAGGTATACAAAATGAGGTATGATGAGGATTGGATAGGAAGAAACCTTTCTGTCTCGCAACACTACAACCTGATGTTATCCATTGAAGCTGCACGGCAAGAGATTCCAGAGAGATAAAAGGAAGTACTGTGGACTTCCTTACCACAAAATAATAAGTGACTGTATATGTATATGTAAGTGCTTGGGTGTGAATATTAATGGGCCGTACATAGGGTTGCCAGGTCAGCAAGCTTCTCATTCCGTGAGATTTCAGGGGCTATACTTGAGACCAGCAGTGGTCCGTGGGATGAGAACACAGAGAACAGGCCCTTGTTACACCACAGGAGGCAGACTCGTGTGCAACAGCAACAGAATATCTGTATGCTTGTGCATACGAGAAAGTGAAACAATGTTGGTTTCCTGCACTACCTCCTAACAAATAGTATGTGTGCAACACCTTATGTAAATTATTGGGGATGAGGACAAAAAAAGGGTGCCCAGGTATTGAAAGCCACCATACATAATAAAACCAAAGCGTTCTGCTCCTCCAACACTGCTTGCCCTGGGATTTCTCTCCTCCCAAAAGACCTGAAGAACCACAGCAGAACCCTGACTTTTCAACCAGAATCCTGAAACCTGAGAACCATAGCCATGGAGTTGCCAGTCTGCCTTGTCACCTACTGTTTCTGCCGAGATCTACTTTGAACTGTTCATGGCAAGACTGCAGAACTATTTCAGCGCTTTTGTTTTTTGCCTTGGAGTTTTGTCATTGTTGACTGGCTGCTGAGACTGTTCTACATCTATTTGGAGCCAGAATACTGGGTGCTGCCCGTTATGATGCTTGAGCAGGCTGCTACTGCAGGTGTATGTGTGTGTGTCATCAAGTCAATTCTGACTTATAATGACCCTTTTCAGGGTTTTCAAACTGGAGAATACCCAGAAATGGTGTACCAATCCCTTCTTCTGGGGGAGTCCTGAGACTGTGCCATGACTACACAGGCTGGCTCTTCTCACAGGAGGCACAGTGGGGAATCAAACTCCCAACCTCTGGCCACCCTGCATTTTACCTATGCTTATTTATGGGTAGCTAAGAGATTAGAGAACGATTTCTCCTCTCATACTACGGGTGGGATCAGATGGCAATACAGAATTGTGTCAGATCAAGCTGGAACGGATCGTGTTCACTGGGCGTGATCTCCCTTACAATGACATTTCAGTGTGCGTGCACTGAAGAAAAGAGTAGCACTGTCACAGGACCAGAAAGGTCCCAGTTCAGTGTAGAGAAGAGTCAGGTTGGTTTGTGAGACCTTCTATGTTATCTGGTCACCAGAAAATAGCTCGAAGCAGACCATGCCACAAACAATCCAAAATGCTAGCTATATAGCTGTCTGATCACACCTTATGCCTCCACTGCACTGAACAAGATTACCATCTTGCTATCAAAACTTGCAGAATATGTTTAGCAATAGTATGGGATGAGAGAGATTGTGTTTACATGCACAGTGGCTCAATGATTTCACTTCTAACTCTGGTGTGGGAAGCTGTTAACACTTCACTTGGAGGGATATCATCATTTACTGGAAACAAGTGTCAAACGTGGGGAAGAGGAGGGGTTATTGCGCCATTTCCTCACTTTTTTGAACTCCTTCCCCCCCCCGCCCTCCTGCAAATTGTGCTCAAAATTCAGGTACTTGCGTCACTGTTCAGCGTTGCCAGTAGAAACCAGAACTTCAAAGGTCTTCTCTCACACATGCTGTCTTCTTGAATGACTTGCAAAGATGCTGAAAGTTAGAAAAGGTGGCTGTATGCCGGAGAGAGTGGGGAAGGAAGTGAGGGCTTCTTCACATTTACGCCAAAGAACCGTGGCTTATCTGCACACATCATCTGTGCAAAGAAACCACAGAGACAAATCAACACTAGAAGCCTGGGGAGTCAAGATTGCACCTGGATTTTCCCAAGACTGATAAATGGAATTGAATTTAGGTCTGGACTGCTCAGGAGAACTTAGAACTAAACTCCAGGCTGAGCGCCTGAAATACTATGTCGTCATAATAAAAGAACAGTGCCTTTGAACGTATACATAAGTGTTTGTCTCTCACACAAATAATTGCAGTCAGCCCACATACATATATCACAACATCAGCAAATGGGGTTGCAGACAGGGCAAGCTGGAACTCCATAACCCAAAGTGGCCCTAAGATTCCCACATGTCTCCCTCAAATGCACTCAGATGCAAAGTTGCTTCCCTTTGGATGTGAGGGGGCGCACGCAACAAAAGACAGCAATGACACTTTCACCTCCTCCAGTTTGTGGCCACAGTTCACCTTCAAATCTAGGAGAACCAATGTGATATAGTCATCAAATCCATCCTTTCCAGTCAAATACATTATTTTACAGACCTAAACTACATTTTGTAGGTTACATTTATGTCCCATCTTTTCTCCAGTGATTTCATGGCAGTATAAGTGATTTTATGGCAGTACTCATCTTCTGCACACTTTAACCATACAACAAGACGCTGAGGTAGGTCAGGCTGAGCCAGTGTGAATGACCCAAGGTTGCTCAGTGAGTTCCATGGCTAATTACGAATTTGAACCCAGCACTCCAACCATTACACAAAGCTGATCGAGGTGGATAGACATGTGCATCCAGGCAGTCTCCATCCTAACCTGGTGCAAGGTTCCTTCCCATAAGCTTTGTTAAGTGGAGGACAGAACAGGCTGAAGGATGTGTGCACACGCATATGTTCGTAGCACGTATGTGCACACATTTCAGAATCCTGTTGATTTTTGCAGTTACATAAGGGCAACCATGCAAGGAATGCAATCTGTTTCCCAGGCTGTTATTGCACACCTGGCCACCCAGTGGTTGCACAATCGAAACTGCTTGCACATTCATACTTACACATAAAAGTGTTCTGCAGCAGGATTTTAGCTGTACAATTTAACTTCCAACATCTTTTTCGAGCTTGGCAGCAAAGAGGAGCCATAGCAGGAGAGAGCAGGAGAGCAGAGGGAAACAAGTGGGGCAGCAAGATGAGACATAGAGAGCCTGGAAAAGTGGCAGGGACTCCCGACAGCCTTGATGGGAGAAGTGAAATTTGCCACTCTTCCTGCCCTGCTACCTGAGGCAGCTATGTCACTCTGTTTAATGGTACAGCCAGCCCTATCTTATAATATTTAATGACCTTTCCCCAACATAGTCTTGAATCTTGAAGGTCAGCCAAGACAAGATGAGTTCTAGACTGAGACTTTGTAGGTCTGGATTAAAACAAGGACGATGTGTCTGCTGAGGTTGCAAAGGGGGTTAGTTCATAGGATTTCAGCTATGGCAGAGCCTTTGAGTCTTTCATTTTACATATACATGTGCCTATGATAAGTTTTAAAATAAGGCAGTGCATCATCTTCAGTGGAATCCTGAATCAAATTGGCCCGATTCAAGTGTTTATTTTATGGCAAAGTGAAATAGTCTGAAGAAATTTGGAGTCATTCAGAAATTTGGGTATCTAAAATGAGCGGGGGAAGGCCAAATTGTGGGGAGAGGTTTTGTGAATGTGAAATAATGGTGTGATAGAAGGCAAAGAAGAGCTGGGCTTTGCTCACTAGCAGTTTTAACATACAAACTGAGGGAAGAATCTCATCACCTCTGTCCAGTGCTTGCAGGAATGGATTGTGTGAGTTTGTTGTTGTTTAGTCGTTAAGTCGTGTCCGACTCTTCGTGACCCCATGGACCAGAGCACGCCAGGCCCTCCTGTCTTCCACTGCCTCCCAGAGTTTGGTCAAATTCATGTTGGTAGCTTCGGTGACACTGTCCAACCATCTCATCCTCTGTCATCCCCTTCTCCTCTTGCCTTCACACTTTCCCAACATCAGGGTCTTTTCCAGGGAGTCTTCTCTTCTCATGAGATGGCCAAAGTATTGGAGCCTCAGCTTCAGGATCTGTCCTTCCAGTGAGCACTCAGTGTGAGTTTACTGAAGTTATATAGTCACTTATCTCCTGCAGCTCTTCTTTCATTTAGCAGTAAGTGCATGAGTTAGCAGATCACAGGACTGGTGGGGATTATTGATTGCTATCACTATCTCTCTTCACTTCCTGTTGCTTTGTTTTATGAATTATAGTAGTTTAGCCTAATTTTGTGTTTGTTGATTTGTTTATTGCATTTGCATCTGTGTGGATGAAGGTAGTGAAATCTATTCTCATCCTAC
The DNA here is from genome assembly GCA_037013535.1 of Intellagama lesueurii. Lineage (NCBI taxonomy): Eukaryota > Metazoa > Chordata > Lepidosauria > Squamata > Agamidae > Intellagama > Intellagama lesueurii. The sequence goes on along the minus strand of JBAJHW010000009.1, from coordinate 13,699,760 downwards.
TTGATTGTATACTCACAAAATCAGCATGAATATGCAAGACTGAGCACTTAACTGAATGTATATGATTATTAAGGATCTTTTTTTTTTAAATCTCCAAGGCCATCTAGTACATAGGCAAGAGCTGGTATAGTTCAGTAGATTGTAGCATCTGGCTGCAGAACCAGGGGGTTGGTGTTCAAATCCCCACTGTGGAGACAGGCCAGCCACGATCACATGGAACATGTTTTGGCATTGTGTGCCCTGCCACTTGGGCAGCCTTGAGCAAGTTGCAATGTCTCAGCATGATACCTGAACGAGGAACTGGGATATCATTTCTAAGTACCGGTAGTTTATACCTAGAAAACCTTGAGTTGCCATAAGTAAAAAAATCCATGTGATGGCACATAATTAGTGATATGCAAACACCTATCTGAAATTTGGTAGTGGATCATATATCCAAACTGCATTTACATCGGTATGAAACAAAGATTATAGCCTCTCTAGTTTTCCAATGCAAGTCAATGGGAAATTGTTCAAATATACAGATTGATTTGGATCTGGCCCAGATTTCTTTAGCCTGAACCAAGATGCATCCCACAGCTGCAAACTGGCTACCACACTAAACCAGAAGACCCACATGCAGCCAAACTTAAAAAAGGTCAGCCACTTCAAACAGCAACAGTTCAACCATGGGCCAATGCAACAGAGTTTATAGACGGATGAATTGGCCCACCCGTCCTCACATGATCTCAGAGTGGTCCCAGCAGAGTTAATGTTTTTCTTATTCTTTAAAAAAAAAACCCTTCCAAACTTCACAGCTCCTGATTCAATTGAAATCAAATGGGATCATAAGTTTTTCTCACTTAGTCGCCTAAGGGAAGGAAGAAAAGTCTAGCCTGGGGAGGAGGGGCAACATGACCAATGATATAGTGAGCAAAAGCATGGGTCCCAATTCTTCAGCAGCATCTATTTAAAGTGCCGACCGACCGTGGGAAACTTCTGCAGACATGTGGTTTCTCAAGAACTGAGAGTGGTGTGTCTTTTGTTGCAGATTGGTGAGTCACACCGAACTGGGGAGACAAGGGTTGGGAGAAAAGGGAGAAGGAGGGAGAGAAAAAGAAAGAGAGAGAGAGAGAGAGAGGAACAGGAATCTAAATGCTCATCTTTGAAAATGTAACATGTGTAAATATCTCACTTTCCAAAACGGAGGGACATTGGTTCATGAGTAGGTAGAGAAGAAGCCAAAGTGAATAAATTGGTATTCCCCAGCAAGGCTCAACTCAGACTTGTTTTGTGTCAAAACATGCATTCACATTGCTTTAGGATATGCCATTCAGAAACACCATGCTCTTTCTCATTACTTTGGTTGCTCTAGAGTTGCCATTGCTTCTGGAATTCTCCTCCTGGCTTTTGAATTCATCATTGATTTACTATACTATCTGTTAGACATACAATATTTTGCAGTTACTACCTTCTGTGATATCACAAGCTGGCTGGATAGTTGAGTGGTTTAAGTATGTGGCTGCACAGCCAGAATTTGGGAGTTTGAGTCCCTCCTGTGCCTCCTGGGAGAAAAGCTAGCCTGTGTAGCCTTGGGCAAGCTGCACAATTGCAGCACATCCCCAGAAGAAAAGAATGGTAAACTACTTTTGAGTATTTTTTATCTGGAAAACCCTGAAAAGGGTCACCATGAGTCAGAATTTACTTGACAGCACATGATTAACATGATTATTATATCATAAGGACATACTTCTAGGTCTCAGACTTTTGCCTTGAGTTTTCAGAGAATGAGAGCTTGCTGATCTTGCAACCCTGGCCCTTAAACACAGGCAAAAATAGGCTCTGTGAGGTCCCTGTAGATAATGCATTCTCCCCAGTTCATCATAGTCCATTTCGTCAAAGAAGCAAGCAAATCATAGAGCTGTGGCTTCCATGCAGCCTTACATTTAGTGGCAAGCCTTTCGGAGAGAAATGGTTGAGTTTTGAAAAGTTACTTCTTTGGACTAGAATTGCCAGCCCACATGGTGGGGGCTTACAGGAGCTGCAGTTGAAAAAGTAAATTACAACTCTGGCAGATGGTATACGATGGCTGGGTGCAGAAGATGCCCTCCAAGAGAACACAAGAGTCCACTGATGCAGCAATGATAAAACCATTCTCATTTGAGCGGCCAAGAAAGTCAGCACCACCACCAAAGGCCAAATCTTGCTACCCAGTGTAGTAAATTGCATTAGAGCAGGTCCATTGAATCAATGGAGATTTACTGAGTCAACTCCTCCATATATTTCGTTGAGTCAGATAGGTCTACGGTAACTGCAGCTTACTGTGCAAAAGCAAATTACAGTTAGAATAGGTCCATTTGAATCCATGGAACTTACAGAGGAGGATCCACCAAATCCCCATTGATTCAATGAGCCTACTCTAGAGTGGTTTCCTGGGCTAAGAAGTGGGATTTTGGCCAAAGAACTCTCTGGTTTTTTGTTCCAATTACCAGCTTTTCCTACTCTTTAGGATACCTTGCCCAGGAGAAGCCTGCCCAAAACAGAATGGCACTGAATGCCCCCCCCCCCAAAAAAAGTAGGAGACCACCAAAATGATGCCCTTGACAAGTATGCCGAAATGTCAAAGTGAAGATAATTGTGCTTGTTTTAATTTAGGCAATTTAATTTATTACCCCAGTGTTTCTCAAGTTTTTAAAACTCGGGAACCTCTTATCACAACATGGATATCATACCAGGTTGCAACTCAGGATAGTGTAGTGCAGGCAAAGTGGATAAAAATCAATGATTTTTTAAAAAATCAATTTGATTTTAAATCACTATTTAAATTTTTTAAAACCTAGTTTTTAACATTTAAATTGTAATTTAAATTTAATTTTTAAAATTTAAATCATGATTTGAATTGTGATTTAAATCAAATCCACTCTCAGTGCAGGCATAAAAACATTTACAGTGCTGGCCTAGAACTTAGGAGACTTAGTTTCAAATCTCCGCTTCGCCAGGAAACTAACTGGGGGAACATAGCATCCATGCCAGATTAATTCTATTACTTGGTTTCCAACACCACCTCCAGTACACTTTTCTGTCTTGTTCATCTATGGTCTATATCCAGAGAGGACCGTTTTCCCACTGTTCTCTCATTGCACCAAATTTCCATGATGCTCATTATATCTCTTCTCCTTAAATGCAAGCATTCCAAATCTTTCTTTTTGGCTTCTAGTATTATCGCAGAAACGTCTACACAATATAGTAGTATGACTTGGAAAGTGGAGTTCCCCCATGCATATGGGAAAATAGCCCTATTAGATACAACGGGATTTCCTTCTAGACAAGTGTGCATAAGATTGCAGCAAAAGTCTGTCATTCAGGGGATGGTGAATAAGACAGGTTATGTCTAGAACTACAAAGACTTAAATAGAGTACAATCCCAGGTATTTGTCATGCATAACACACATTTTAATCTCTAATTATGTTTGGATTATGTTTGCTTGTTTTATTGATGTTTCTAATTTTACAGGTATTGCTTTTTTGGATTGTAAACCGCCCAGAGTAGATTCATCTAGATGGGCAGTATAAAAGCCAAATAAATAAATAAATAAATAAATTTGGTCCAGTTATTCTCCCTCAGCCTCCCCTACCTTATAGGGTTGTTGTAAAATGAGTGGACAGTCATGTTCTGTGCTTCAAGCTCATTAGAGGAAAGGTGGGATATAAATAAAACAAACAAATAGATAATAATATATTATACTTCATGTCCTAGACACTCCAGCAGTGAAGCCATTAGACTATGAGAGGTGCAATCTGTTGGCCCAAATCCTCTCAGGTTTGCCCAGTATAAACCCCAAATTGGATAACTAGTGTGCATGATCCTTCCAGCTGTGTGTAGCATGCTCAGATATACCCAGGTTGCCTACTTCGGCATGTGGGAGACAGCCAAAAAATTGCAAAAGCTGTTTATATACTTTCCTTTATGTTTACGATGTTTGCAATAGGCTTCTGGCCAAAGCATCTTGCAAGACAAAGGTTCCCCGTTTTAGCCTCATGCAACCTTCCACAACATGATAGCCTCCAGACATACTAAACTGCAATTCCTCTTCTCTGCAATGTCCATGCTGGGTGAGAATAAGAAGAATTGCAGCATTAGGTTGGAAAAGCCTGGCCTAGCAGCTTGAAGATGCAAAAAAGCTGCCACCAGACACAGCAGTGTCAACTGTGGGTGGCTCTCCGAGCTATTGGTCAAAGGTCTTTCCCATCCCTTCATATCTTCTTTCATTGTACAATGTGAAAGTTACATTCGTTACAGGCCCTTCTGCCTGCAAAGCAGGGGCTCAGCCACCAATCTGTGTGTCTTCCCCCATTTAAATGTGTCTCTCCCATTCAAACTGCACACTCACCTGTTCCAAACATCAGCATGCGATGGCCCCAGACGCCAGTCCTTTATCCTTTAAAAATGTGGATGGCACTGCCAGGAACAGAATACAGGAATGTGAGCCCATCTTGATTCTGTTTGGAGGAATTCAAGCCATGTGAATGAATCCTTTCACAGATGAACTAATTTATCCATTCCACTTTCACATTCCGAGTTTTGGAATGTCACATTTTTTTCTGCTAAATTTCAACTTCACATGCTCTGCACTCCCTTGTTACGGTTCTTCACCTTTAAACTGAACCAGGCCTAGATAGCTCTTTAAATAGAAGCCACCTTCACAAAGCTTATTATTCTCTAATAACCTTTCAAATAAAGGACTATGCTCTAAAAACGAGGACACACAGCCAGCCACCTTAGCTTGGAAAAACCTTTGTTTGAGCCATAGAGAACTGTTGCTAGTGACAGAGTAATGAGCAATGGACTAGACAAGGTTTCCAACAGTCCTCAGCCCAAGCCAATGTGGCATCTCATTCCATCACCACTGCCACGCAACTCAGATCATGGGCTGCCAGTGAGCTATGCCCATGGCCTGCATTGGCTTTATATACTTATTTGTCCCCAGCATTGATGAGCAGAGGCACTTTCTAAGGGAAATAGCTGCTTACTGGCTTTGGTGGTGGTCGGGGCTAGATCCAGAGGTTGCTATAAAAAGTATATTAAAAAATGCAACCCGTGCCTATTGCTAAAGGGGGGAAAAACTCACAGAGACCCAAGTTACTCAGAGGAGACCATGTGGAATTACTAGCAATTCTTCCTTCTAGTGAGGTTTATGCAGGAGAACTTCCTAGGGTCACTCATTTCCCACGCTGATTCATTGGGGTGGGGAGAGAGAGAGCGCCATTTTGGATTTTCCTCCACAAGCCTATTTTGGACAAGCCTTCATGAGAAGAATTTCTGTGTTTACAACCTGTATTGTCCTTTGGGGAAATTCCACACTTTCAGCCCCCTCAAAAAGAAGAGTTCTTTTTTTATTTATTGTGTACAGTCAACACAGACATGGCAGAATTAGTTTCTGGTGTTAAAAAAAAAGAGTTAACAATAATAGCAGAGATGCCGGCCGCAGCCAGACAGGGAGACGGGCTCGGCCCCAGCACGCAAGGCCAACTTTTCAGAACCGCCACATCTCTTTTTTTCTGCGTCTGAAAGGAGAAGTCTATGCAGAGGGGGAAGTCATATCTCTTTTTTTTTTTTTACGGCCCTCGGCGTGGTTTTTGTGCACCTGTTACCTCAGTGCAATCTCAGAGCACCCAGACTGTGAGACAGGATGCTGAGCGACAAAAGGCGGGTGGGGGAAGAAGGTCTCTTGTCTGAGGCCCCCTCAGAGGGAGCGAGACAATGCTATCTTGTATTTTTTTCCACCAGAAACTGTGGTGAATTACTGCTTCTTTTTGCCTTCCCAGGCTCTGACAACTCCAATATGCCAGAAAAGGAAGTGGAGTGTCCCAGAATGGGGGTGGAAAAGCAGTATTGTACCATAGAGGAGAAGGGTCACCTTGTTAATGTTTCTTCCCAGAAAAAGAAAAGAGAAAACTGCTTCTTTGAGAAGAAAAAGGCTGCCATGTCAGAGCAAAAGTGACCAACTCAGCCCTCCGTGTGCTGTGCAACATCTGTATTTGCACCCCATTTAGATGCAAGGTGGGATCCCCTCAGCGCAGCACTCAGGGGAATCTCACCCAGGTTTACCCTGGAGCGCAGGGCACTGTTTAAAAAATTGGCTAAAGCCAACCACGTGATCTTGGACCAGGGGGACAGTCCCTCGGGCACCTCTCTTCCTCCTTGCCAAAACAAAATGCAACATTAACACAAGGAACTAACCATTTGCTGCCCTTTCCTGGCATGAAAAGTCTTAAGATGGCTCCCCCGTTCTCGATTTTGCCAGGCCATGGCATCACATTCCCTGAGGTGTCACTTCTTAGGATGTCCTGGGGAGATGGGGATAGTGATGTCTCAAGAGGCAAAGCAAGGAAGATTTTTTTTAGAAGGGGGTTATCATTGTTTCTCAGCCCGCTGATCCCGAAAACGGGCACAATGCTCCACTCTGCGCCTTGCTCCAAAGGGCACTGATAGCCACTACATACATGATGTCCCTCCTTTCATTCACTCTTGGCTTTATTTATTTAATTCATTTGTTTTTCAGACTCCTAAACTGTGCATCTGACCCATGGTTACTCTGGGCGGTGTACAACAATAAGTAGTATAAACATATAACCCCCCCCCAAAAAAAACCCAATTAAAATGAATTTAAACTTAAATGTAAATTTTGATGTATCAAGTAAAATTAAAATTAATTTAAGATTAATTTATGGTGTGCCAACACTGCACAGGCATAATACATGCACATACAGACACCCTCGTGTCAAGTCAATGAGCCCTGAACCACTGGGAATGGGGGAGGATGGGTGTCTAGGTTTTAAAGCTGCCTCGCTTATTTAAAAAACCCCACAAAGATTCTCCTCCTCTAGTGTCACTTATCATGGGGTTTGTCTCTCCACTTGGAGACCCAGAAACACACATGGATTCCCTGAGACACCAAGCAGCTTTTTCACACCTGACGCCCCAGGACTCTGGAGAGCCTTTAAAGATGCCTAAGGTGCACCGTGTTTTCATGAGGCAGCACCATGCGTCTCACCTCAGTTGGGAAGACTTGGAACAGGTTAACCTGGGTACCTGCTTAGTCTGCTTTCCTCCTGGTGTCACCTGTGGATGGGCAGCTTTAAGACTTCTGCTGCTCTTTTGGATGAGCCATTATTATCTTTAAACTGGGCTGCACGTGGAGACCCCTCTAAACAAAGTACAACTTCAAATAGAGGACTGCCCTTCAAACAGTTGAGTACATCTTCTACAGACCCCAGCCTTGATGGCAATCCTAAGGAAAACACACCAGGTTCCAAATTACGTTTTGGATTCTAATTCCCAGAATCCCCCAACCAACAAGGGTAGTGGAGGATTATGGGAACTGTAATGCCAAAAAGTACCTCTCTTAAGTACTAAATTTCTGGGATTATAGGGCAAAAAAGCAGATTTTCCAAATTCTCCTCAAAACTGAGTTGACTTAGACACTAATAAACACAGTCTTTACACCATGCCATGCTTTATAGCTGGCAGCCTGAACTTGCATGTGCTTTGCCTCAATCTTTATCTTTGCTCATCTCAGGAAAAGCAGGCTCAGCCCACTCCACCGTCTTGAATCTGCAGAGGTTTTCTGTGTGCACAAATCTGTAACATTGGTGTCACGCATCAGTCACCCCAGTGCGCAGTCTTCAAACAGTCTGGTTCCCTCCATGCACTCTCAGCAAAGGCTTTGGGTTCTGCCAAATTCACCTCAAGACCACAGAGTCAGAGGTTATGATCGAACTGGCCTAGATTTGCAACAAAGAAAAAAAAAAAAAACCAGAACCCACATCAGTACCAGTTTCAGGAGGGTAGCTGTGTTAATCTGTTACAGCAAAAAGAATAAAATGTCTTGAGGCACCTTAAAGGCAAGTAGATATTTCCTGCTTTTATTGTTTTTCTTTTCTTTTACTTTAATTATTTTTCATGAAATATCTCTGTGTGGACTACGCCCACATCACTGACTGATTCCAGAACGCTTTAAAACACTAAAATTCAAAAGATATATCAAAAGATATATAACATTACATTGAAACAGTAGATGTTAGAATGCTACCCTCCTTTCTTCCTTGTATTTACACACTCAGCTATATTGCTCCCCTCCAAAAAAAAACACCCTCTGGGCCCCTTACAAACAAATAAAACAATAAAAAAACACAGCATTAATACAATTAAAACAATGGCATTCAAAAGCAGCAAGTAGAAACAGAATGGTACAATTACTGATGGCTTTAGTCACATCTAAACTAGATTGCTGCAGTCTGTTCTACATAAGAATGAGTCTCAAAAGTCTGTAGAAACCACTGGTTCAAATGTGCCGTCTTGTAGGGAACACATGATGGCAATTTTAAAACAATGCCATTGGATCCAAATAGGTTTCTAAGAATATCTCAAAATGTTCTAAATGTAAAATTTTAAAGGCCTAAATAATCTGGGTCCAGAATGTTCACCAAAACGACCTGTTTTTCTTTTTCTCTCTTTGCTTGTTTCTTTAGTTGCTGCTGCTGCTGCTTTGTTTTGTATACCAATTAATTTCTGAATACCTTTATACAAGTCAAGGCCATGTGCCTGCCAGGAGAAAGAGCCAGCCTGTATAGTCTTAAGCGAGCTGCACAGTTGCAGGGGCGCCTCCAAAAGAAGGGAAGGGTAAACCACCTCTGTGTATTCTTTACCTAGAAAACCCTGTAAAGGATCACCATAAGTCGGAATCGACTTGATGGCACATACAAACACAAAAAGTGAAAGGATTTTCATGTTTTATACCATTCTCATATCAACCCTATGGGGAAAAAAATAACAGCATGGAGACTGCAAGAAATGCAATAAGCAGAAGAATGTGCAACATAGTAAATTACATATACCGTGTTTCCCCGAAAATAACACAGGGTCTTATATTAATTTTTGCTCCAAAAACACATTAGGGCTTATTTTCAAGGGATGTTTTATTTTTTTTCATGTACAACAATCTACATTTATTCAAATACTGTCATGTCATCTTCTGGTTGCTGCACAAGGGTGGAGGGCGGGTTTTCACTTAATTGGGGCTTATTTTTCGGGTAGGGCTTATATTACGAGCATCCTGAAAAATCATACTAGGGCTTATTTTCAGGTTAGGTCTTATTTTCGGGGAAACTGGGTCTGTCTGTCTGTCCATTACAAACATACATACATAGATATACTATATGTACTGACATATATATGAAAAGATACCCAGTGTAGTGTAGTGGACAGAGTAATGGATTAGGACGTAGGAGACCTGAGTTCAAATTCCCACTCAGGCATAGAAACTCACTTGGGGGCGGGACTGGCACTGTTAAAACCTCTCTTTAAATATCTCACTTACCTTGAAAGTCTTATTAGGGTCTCTGTATGTCAGTTCCAATTTAACAGCACAGAACATGTGCACATGTATATAACAACTAGTCAAACAAACCTGAAAGGAGTTCATTGCCTTGCTTGGAAAAATGACAGGGGATACAGGATCAGGGCTTCTCTCTGGGTATACTCTCTGGACATACTTGGGATCAGCCATTCTCAACTTTTTATATATATTTTTACCATGGCCATTAACACAATATGAAATATAGGCCAAATCAGGATTGTATGCATTGCATAATAAACCTTGTGAGGTGGTGTGTGAAGAATTATTTCCAATCTGTGGCCTCCTTCGAATGTGCCAGGGCCCCCCAAGGGGCCACATCCCACTCCCTTCGGATACTTTGTTGCTCAAGGTGTTGCAACAAAGGCTTTTATCTTACATGGAGCAAGAAATGCTTAATGTGCAAGCTGGATTCCGGAAAGGAAGAGGCACTCGAGATCATATTGCAGATATCTGCTGGCTACTGGAGAGCACCGAAAAATTTCAGAAGAAGATCAGTCTGTGCAGTGCAGACCACAGCAACACCTTGGTCTGTGTAGATCGGGTGAAACTGGGGGCTATTCTAAAAGGAATGGGCGTGCCTCAACATTTGATTATCCTGATGCGTAACTTGTATTGTGGACAACAAGCTACTGTTAGGACAGAATATGTAGAGACTGAATGGTTTCCTATAAGCAAAGGTGTCAGACAAGGGTGCATTTTATCCCCTCATCTGTTAAATTCGTACACAGAACATATCATATGGAAAGCCAGATTAGATTCAGATGAAGGAGGAGTGAAAATTGGTGGAAGAAATATTAACAATTTAAGATATGTGGATAACATCATCTTACTGGCAGAAAGCAGCAATGACTTTTAGTGAAAGTGAAAGAAGAAAGTGTCAAAGCAGGACTGCATCTGAAGATTTAGAAGCCAGAAATCATGACTACAGAAGAACTACACAACGTCAATGTTGACAATGAAGAAATTGAAGTAGTTAGAGATCTTAATTAGGCCCTAAAACTATATCAGAATTTGGAAAAGTTACTTTTTCTGAGGATAACAACTCCCAAAATTCTCTAATTACCATTGTCTAGTTAAAAAAAAAATTATCCCAAGCTCTGCTCTATATCTAAAGCTTAATTATAAACAGATCTCACATCCAAGCATATTCTGAAATTAGGCCTAAAAGCTACATTCTTTGAATGAGCTTATTGGTTGATTAACTAATCTTAAAAATGCACCAAAAAAAGTTTCGATCAAAGTTGTGTGTGATTAATCAGGAAACAAATTGTTACAAGCTAGTTCCAAAGAGGTATTTCCATATGTGCAAATAAGAAGAGAGACTGGCTCTTTAAAACTGGTGGGCTTTTTTTCACATCTGCTCATTTATAACTTTTATACCCTGTTTTCTCATAACACAACGTGAGAATTATATCAGGGACACACAACTTCCAGAGGTCCAGAGGCCCTATGCACTGATCCGTGGGCCTTTGAGACCCTCACCCACTTAGCTGCCCTGACCCTGAAGAATGTTTTTCTTTTCAAAACTTTTATTTTTCTTGAAAAATACCCCTTGTGCTCTAGTACAATTTTTTAAAAATTGAATTTGGGGAGATAAGGGGCAAGTATGGTATAAGGTATAAGAAAACTTTTTGCGCAATTTTTTAAATTAAAAAAATGAGGAGTGATTGGGGGCTGGAGACTGGGATACTGGACGACACGTGTGCCCTACGGCCTGCATTTTGTACACCTTTGCATCGTATCATCCATTGGCTAAAATCCTGTCGTTCAGTTATGCAAACTGTGTAACATTTTGAAGCAAATTGATGTAAGTTAAGAAATCTCCATAGGTATTATCTGTTGCATACTGAGTCGCGTGACTCAGCATGTAACAGATAAGGTCTACAGAGATTTCTTAAGTTAGAACAATGCACCTCTGAAAGTTACCCTGTGTAAATAACTACACAACAAGGTTTCATCCAGTATCATCAGGAAACAGCCTGCCTACTAATGTATAATAAAGGAAAACTGAGTTGGGGGTGGTAGTGGTGGGGTGTGCGCGCGTCTGTGTGTACGTGTTTGTATGTTTGTGCATATGTGTGTTTGGGGAGGGTACCACATGAGTAGGAAAGCAAACCTCTCCCAGCTGACATCTATTTTGATACTATGCCGGCAAAGGCCTGAAAGCAAGGGAATATGCCGGAGCACTGGCTTGTGGTCAGAATAAATAGATTTTACAGGAAATATAATCATCTGCTCACTGTAGACTAATGCACAGTGCGGTTACTGGAAAGCCCGAAGTAAAGCCTGGTGGCTACTACACTGCAGGCAGAAGCTTGGCCTCAAAAATTATAATGCTCAGAAGAGGTAACCTTCAAAATGTTGTATATTTGGGGTTTGTGTTAGGGTGCACGTGTGTGCATGCACACAGTTCCCTGAAGGGAGGGAAACGACTGCTTAAGTCTGTAGCCTCATGCGTGTTTGCGTGTGTTTGTTGGTTTCACTCTGTCTGAGTGTCTCTATCTGTTTGTATATCTGGAATATGAAAATCTTCCAGTCTTGTTTCAAATGAGCTTCAGTCCCACACATAATTGCAACTTCATTTTTTCATCATGCAAATATTTGCATGCATTTCTCCTAATGTACACAGATCTCTGTGCATCTTTTTTTTTTAACACTTCCCCCTGCTGTTAGTGATCATTTTTCAGTGTCTTTTTCTGAGCATTTTCCATCCGGAGTTTGTGTGCACATATGTATGCCTTTTTAATTGTGCACACTTTTCAAATGTATGGCAGCTTTGTGCACTTTTTAAAAATGTGTTTTTCAAGAATCTATAAAGTTTTGAAAAAAGACACATTGCATTCCATCTCAAGAAGTATAAACCTGATATTTCCTGGTGAAATAAAAATCTAATGAACTTTTTTGCCATTCCCTCCTTCGTCCCAGTTAGGGACTATAGAGCTAAGAAACCATTTTCTCTCCCACAAAAGGTAGGTGTAATTTTAGTGAAGGATGAGTGAAGGACCATGGCTAGGGATTTTGCCCAGACAATTCTTAACATTTCATCACACTGCAATCCTGAGATTCTTTGGGAGACATCACTATAATAAATGATATTTTAATGGTTTTGAGATTGTCACTTAAATAATCTATTTAACACTTTAAAAGTTCATATTCTCTCTGTGCATACTTCTGAGGTCTATTGTACAGCTTGTGTGCACAAAACAATACCAACATGTTAACAGTGAAATTTCCAAAATGCACATGGTTGGAAACACATAGAAGCATGCTTTGTGCAATGAAGAATATGTGTATAAATATGTGCACATTGGGAAAAGCATGTGAATGAATGTATACATTAAATGCATATAGAAAGTGCACATGAATTCCCATGAAGAAATTAAAAACAAGGTCACGGAAGCTTACACAAAGAAAGAGTAGGGTAAGAATATAGGTGAGATGTAGGGGAAAAATTTAAAAAATCAAGACTGAGAGTTGGCCACCTCCATATATTATATTACAGTACATTTGTATAAACCAATATATGTTAAATATATATGCCCTTTCTCGCATTTTGCTTGTCCCTTGCTGTCCAGATACTAACCTACATGGATTTCCTATAAATACAGGTTACAACCTCCTGGAATAACTGAATTTCACTCTCCCTTTTCTCTCTCCTCTAAACGGATTGTCGTGCTTGTACCATTCCACCCATTTACCAGTATGTATCCCAATGAATGCACTTTGTTATAAACAGAAAGGCAGGTGAAGCTTGAAACTATAATAGCCGAGTTACTACTAGTTACTACTGAGTTACTACTAGTAGCAGTTAGTGGCTGGATTAGAATTAGGGCAGTCTGAAAGTTATGACAATGCAAATGCACTGTTAAATATTTTAAGAAATAGGAAAGATTGTACTGAAGAAAATTGAGGAGTGGTCAGTGCCCAGAACCATGGTTGTGCAGATCACTCTGTGATGCCCAGTCATATTTAAATGCGTTGTTTATATCAGTGGTTCCCAATCTTGGGCAAACCAGGTGTTCTTGGACTGCAGTTCCCAGAAGCCTTCACCACCAGCTGTGCTGGCTGGGGTTTCTAGGAAATTCAGTCCAATAACATCTGGGTTACCCAAGGCTGGGAACCACTGATTTATATGATTGGGTAAGTATGTGATGGGAGGAGGCGAGTGAGGAACATGTAATGTTGGTAAGGATGATTTGGATTGGCTGGGAGAGAATCTAGATAAGGAGGGAGAGTCTGTGTTTGACAAATTAGCCTGGAGCCTGATATAAAATTGTTTGGGGGAAAGTCATCAGGGAGGGGTGGTTTTGGAGTTTGGGGTTTGAGAGAGAAGTCTGAGGGTGTGATAACTTGGGGAAATAGATTACATGCGTTCATCTTGATATTCCCCAAAGCCATGTCCCCAAGAAGAGGACTAAAATGCAGGCAGTCAGATTCATCTGGCTCAACAAACCAAGTACAGCAATATTTATGATCACCAGGAGGTCTTCTGCAAAGCTAATTGCTCTTAATGTCCCATTTGAGATCAAACCTGCCCAAAATACTATGCATTGTAATAGGGGTACTAGTCACAATAATGTATTGTTACTGGGAAATCTCTCAGCACATCTATGAGGATTGCAGTTCATCTGCAAGGAAACAGAGAAGCTAGTAGAGGTAGAGCGCGGTTGACAATCATTCTCTGTACTACCCAAAAAAAGCTCCAATATTTTGACCCACTTAGCTCCTGGCTGAGTAAAAAAACTCGGTAGTATAAGTTAATGTCAAAAAGGGACGAACAGGACAAAATAGGAAATTGGTGAAAAATAGAAATAGGACAAAATAGAACTTTGGGATGAACGTTCTGTTTTTTCCTATTTCCTATTTTTGACCAATTCCCAATTTTGTCCTATGTGCCCTATTTTTGAGTTAATGTGTGATTTTTAAAAAATCTGCAAGCTAGTTTGTATTTCTACATGTGTTTCTAAATTTGTTAGCTTCCATGCTGGATAGCTGAATGGTTTAGGTATCTGGCTGCAGAATCAGAGGTTGGGAGTTTGATTCTCCACTCCATCTTGATAGGGGCTGGTCTCAATGATCCACAGGGTCCCTTCCAGCTCTGAAGTTCTAAGATTATTATTGTTGTTGTTAAAATGCACTTTTCTAACTTTGCTTTTCTCACAAGGTATGCTTTTTAAAATGTATTTTGATGCACATTAAAGCTAATGGTACATCTAGGAAGTGCCAAACCTTTTGGCTAACTATGGTCTCATCTGCCCAGTTAGATCAGAGATCATGTCAGTTCATATTCTTATCAGCAAAAGGCTGCATTTGACAAGCATCCTTATTCTTGTTTAGAAGGATGCTATCAGAGTTCACTTGGAGCAATGGAGGAATAAGGAAATATTCCTTTTACTATATGTGGAGAAGTGCCCCCTTGTGGTCCAAGTGAGCAGGTTTTACCTCAGCTTCTTCAATACGTAACCAGAAGAAATAGCTGGTTTATTATAATTAACAGGCCAGTTGTAGGGAGACAGATGTCCAATTGCTATAACCATGACAAGTCGGGTGAGGGAAAACCACATGCCCATTATTTCAGACAATACTAAGTTTGGTCAGGGTTTCCCCCCCCCCCCCCCATTTCTTCTCCTCCCCCATTTTCATTAGCCTGCTCTCTCTCTCTCTCTCTCTCTCTCTCTCTGTCTCACAATAAGTAATTTTCCCTCAATGCCTCAAATCACTCTCGATACCGCTGTGGTGCATGTGTGGCCGGCGTGAAGTATGAGGAGGTCACAGCCAATGGGTCTTCCTTTTGCGTGGAGTTTTCATTAGATGGGAATGACCACAGAATTAAACAGCCCGTAGGCCGGCAGAACTGCCCGCTAATTGCTTTAGTGTGTGTTTTATGGTATCACCACAATTTCCCCTCGTCAATACTGGGATTTCTCCACTTAATCCAACGGCCTTCATCAGGATTAAATGAAGACACAAGGCTCCCTCGTTAGATAAAGCGCTGGGTTCTTGATGTTTCTTTTTTTTAATTTATTGAGTCTTTGTGGCCTCTTCAGCCATTTAACCTCAGAGGCTTGTAAAGCCATAGACAGACGTCTTGGCCCTATTGGTGCACCAAACCGATATCTCTAATTACAGGAGAAATGTTGACAAAATGGTGACTTCAGAGGCTACATCATTAGCCATGGGGAAACCACTAGAATTTCACTGGTATCAGGGGATGTGGGTCTCATAGAAAAAAAATTGGCAATCACAGCACCCTACCCACAAATAGCCACGGTAGATCACATGAATGTCCAGCAGTTTTCAGAGGAGCCAGGATTCAATCCCTAGTATCTCCAAAGTGGTGTGTGTGTGTGTGTGTGTGTGTGTGTGTGTGTGTGTGTGTGTGTGTGTGTGTGTGTGTGTGTGTGTGTGTGTGTGTGTTTAAGACTCTTATCGGAAACCTTAGTAAGCCACTGCTAGTTACTTTCAACAATACTGATCTTGATGTGCTAAAAGCCTCACAGTAGTGAGTAATGATGTGTTACAGAGTTTGGAATTCTTGGTTACATTCCTTTAGCTGCACAGCAGAAATGCAGGGATTCACAGAGCAGAATAACCTCAGTTTCCCCAGAATAGTCCACCTTTCTCATTAACTGGCACTTACAGTCTCAGTAACTCACTCTGAGACATTAGTAAGAGAAAGAACAAAGTTTCATTACTCATAATGAACAGCAAACTGACAAACATGACTACTTTCAGCAACAGGGTTCAACAGACTCAAGAGAGGGAAAAAGAGACACTGAGCAGAGAGGCAGGGCTCTTTTTGAATTAGAGGCAGGGAAGGAACATTTGGTTAGCGTTGGGAAGGAACATTTGGTTAACATTTGGTTAGACTGACAGTCACCCCAGTTCAGAAAGGTCCCTCCCTGCCACAGATTATCTAGGCAGCATGCGAGGTTGCAAAAACTCCAATACGATGTTCTTTCTAGAGCTTTGAGAGGTAACCTTTCTTGTATTAGAATTCCCAGAAATTGTTGAACGATACCCCACTGATCTGCAAGAGTTGGTATTTCCTTTCTTATTCTAACCGTCACCAGCATGGACAATGATCAGGATTCTGGGAATTGAAGTGCAACATTAAGGGGTCCATAGATTGGAAATCGCCATGCAAAGAGACTGCTTGGGATAGGAGAAAAAAGAGTCCTTCTCAGCATAGCTTTGATTCACTCATGTGCATTTGTTGCAGAATCCTGATACTTGAAGGTGGGTGACAAGAGTATATGGCAAAAGTCAACATTTAATTTTTAGCACAATGCAATGTGGACAATACATTGAGCAGGGGGGATTCAGGAGCCTTCTTCTGCGTTCCCAATGCACCCTTCTGGATACCTCAGATGGATGCAACCTTTCCCCATAACCCAAAAATTAGTGGATCACCAGCAACATTTGGTGATTCCGCACCACCAGTAGAAAGGGTTGAGATGGCTGACCAAGGGGTTCATTGTAGGTATTAGGAGCATTCTGCTAAAATATATTGGCATTTTTGGTGTCATGCTTTTACCTTTTGGCTCAACCACTACCAAGCCCTGTTCTCCCATTGCAGAGCAATCCCTACAAACCCATCCTATGTGCAGGAAGAAGAAAAATGAAATATTTTTCAGAGAGAACAGGAGTCGCAGCAAAGGACTAAATAAATATGCAGCATAAGAAGTATCAATTCACACAGTGTATGTTTAAGATAAGCCATACTAAAAAAGTGTACTGACCTCACCAAGAGTTCCCAACCTGACAGAAGTTTGTGATACCTTATGATGGCCAAGAATAGCCCTTCCGTGAGCATACTGTACCAGTTGTCTGAGGCAATGGCTATAAGTGGCATTCAGACCATGTGAGGGAGTCCGTCATTGGGTTCCATAGGTTTGTCACAACTCCACCTCAGCCACATGTTCAAGGAACATGAGAAGAGGCCTCGTGCACTTCCATCAGTTTTCCCAGAATGTTTGCTTGTGTATAGGATTCAGTTCACATATGTTGGTACATTGCATATGCCCCCCTCATACTCTACAAACACACAGCTAGAGGATGCAACTGACACCCCCCATGTCAATTTGAATATCTCTACTCTGTGTTGCTGCAGAAGGCAAAGTGTAAGTTAGATACATCTGGTTCATCCACATGTTCAGCTACACAGCCCCCTTGGAAACACAGCACCCAGTGGCTTCAATGGGCTTCCCAAGTGGGTTCTTTCTGTGTCATAAATATGTGTGCACCAAGGGGTTTTGTTGTTCGTTTGCTAGGTACCCTATGGCACTGTTATGCCATCTGAAGTTGGTCATGGCAGAAATAGAAGCACAAAGCTATCAACATAAGATGTTCCCAGCAGTTTCTGGAACACCTGGTGTGCTATTGTTTATAGAGAATATACATGTCCATTTTCTCTTTCCCTATTTTTCTGCCTGTTGCTTTAACCAGCCCACTGCATCCATTGTTGTTGTAATGTCCTGCTCTACTGCAGAGCCTCACATTAGCTTTAAAGTCTTTTTAAATTGCCTGCACAAAATGGGACTCTATGCGGTTTGCAGGGCATTTTCTGTTTAACTTGCCTCAAAGTGCTCCATAGAGTTGTGAGTGCATTAGTGGTCTGGCTTCCAGCATTGCTGCTCTAACCCTTAGACCCCTGCCAATCAATCTTGCTGACACCCATTAAAATGAGCTCATGGTGCTGATTTTATGGCCGGATTAAGTGGCATATCTGTCGATCAGACCGTCCAGAAAGAGCGTCACGCTGCTAATGATTTTGTTATTGATCTTTAATGATTTCCTACATTAGTACCAGCTGAATTAGCTTCATCAACAAGCTTTGGGAGAGAGGAGCTGGCAGAATAATTGACTCAGTCCGGCCGTGATCACACAACCATGTTTCGGTGACTGCCGCTCCTCTTTTGTGTTAACAGGGAAAGAATTCTGCATAATTGCATTGGTTGGTCAAACTATATTAAAACATGTCCTCCTTTTGCCGGACGTCTTGGCAACCCTAGATTCACCAGACCCAAGTCCTTAACAGTCCACAGCACGGGCTGAGTTGACATCCCAGCAACCAGGCCTTTCTTAACAACGGCTGATATGCCCAGGTGGAAACTGGTTGCAGCTGTTCCTCCCTCTCCCAAGCCAGCTGCACCAATTGCTGGTGTTGGCAGCAGTGCCTCCAGCATCCCTATGAGGTGGGGGTGAGATGCCACTGTGTAGTGCAGAAGGGTGTCCAGGCCATCTTCTGGCTGGTCCCAGTGCAATGGGGTCCTGGAGCACAAAGGATTCATCCACTTCTCCCTTCCCCAGGTACATCAGTTGCTCCTCTCGTGCCCCTAGCCCAGTGATGGCAAACCTTTTTTGAGCCTGAGTGCCCAAACTGCAAAAAAACCAAACAAACCCAACAACACCAACCCAGCAGACGGCAGGTGGCAGCGGAAGCGGATGTGGCGGAAGCGGCAGCGGAAGCAGGAATCCCGGGCACAGAGGTGCCTCCACACCCCACTCTGGATCCGCCTCCAGTTGTACCCAACCCTGTCACTAACTATAGCTCAGCCCGCCCGCCAGCGCCAGCTGCTCCAGATCCTGGCCTGCCGCCTGTCAGGGTGGTAGCACTGCGGCTGCGGATGACTCCTCAGGTTTGGCTGCCGGGGGTAGCAATCCAGCAACTTATGGTTCACGTTCCCACAGAGAGGGCTCTGCGTGCCAACTGTGGCATGCGTGCCATAGGTTCGCCATCGCTGCCCTAGCCAGTCCCCCTTCTCTTCTTCTTCTTCTCCTTCTCCATCCCAACTGGTCCCACCTCCTCCCTGCCTGCCAGCTGCCTTTTTCCTGGATCTGCTGCTCCTCCACCTCTATCTCATTATTCCCACCCGCCCCTGGACATCCATTGTCTCCTCCTTCAGGTTGCCCAAATGCAGAGGTCTTAAGGAAGTGCTCCGATGGGCCTGTAGATGGCGGCCTGCTTTGAATGGTGGGAGCCATCTCTCGTATGAGGTGAGGACACAGAACTGTTAGACAAAAAAAAATCTTAACATTTCTACTTGCCGCAGCAAGAGGGGAGTTGGCTTGAAAATGGAAAGAAAATAAAGAACGGACTTTAAATAGCTGGTGTGAACGTCTTTGTGATATAGCCCTTGCCAAAAGACTAAGGAAGGAAATCTCACAGTCTAATGAGGAATCAGATCCCAATGATTTCCGTATAATATGGCTCCCATTTATTATATTTATACAACAGAAAGAAGAAAATGGACAACAATTTATGAAACAATCTATTACAATATAATAATTGCTTATATTCAAAGGAAATGGGTCATAATGGATTGTTCTATCACTGGTATTGTTGTACCAGGAGTTATTTCTCAGTGAGCTGGCTAGATAGCTCCATGAGTTAGGTATATAATTGAGAGTTCAATTCCCCACTTTGCATCCCAGAAGAAGAGACAGCCTGTGTAGCTCTGGGCAAGCTACACTGTCCCAACAGTAGCCCCTGAAGAAGAGAATGGCAAACCACTTCCATGTGCTCTATATATGTAGAAAACCCTGGAAAGAGTCACCATAAGTCGGAATTGACTTGATGGCACATAATTAATTACATTATATTTGTCAAAATGAGATATATAGATACATTTTATTCTTTCCCTGCATAATAAAGCTATGGGGAATGGGTTCTAAGTTGGTGTTGCTTACATTTAAAATGGGAGAAAGTGGGCGGGGGGCAAAGAGAGGGAGAAGGAGAGAGGGAGACCCTTCACTTCTTCACTTATGATGATGATGATCCCCTGAACCTAGAAGAGGCACTTGCCTTCTTTTACAGAGGAAAGTCCAGTCTTTTAATAGCTGCCAGAGGGCAGTTCTCTTTTTAAAGGAGCGTTTTGAAGGGTTGGCAAACCTGTTTGAAATTTTAAAAAAAAAACCATAAGGAGCAAGATCAGGGCCCTTGAAGTTCCCCATCTAGAGTTAGCACCTCAGAAACAGATTAAGCAGCCACAGAGGTCACCTGGTTCCAGTCTTCACCTCTCGGGTGAGAAGGGCTATAATTCTGTTTACATTACAAAATTCATTTTTAATTTTCCATCTGTGTACACAAATTAGCCTTTCCATTTTTATGCAAATTGGTATCTTCTTTTTCCTCTGTTTTGGTAGTACTTGTCTCCTTTTGGGTTCCTCCTACTAGAGCCCTTTAAATCAATGCTATACCAAAATTCTCCAATTTCTCATACCTTTCATTTCACCACAAAAGGAGTTTCTATTTTTCTGCCTCAGTCGTTATGATGACTTACAACCGATTTTGTTGTCTTTTTCTTTTTTTTAACTGACCTTATTGCTATAAGATGGCAGAGGGTGATTTGTGTTTACCTTGTATTCTACGAGAATCTCTCTCTCTCTCTCTTTTTTGTTTTTTTGTTTTTTGTTTTTTTGTACTGTCTTCTTGGTTGTCCCCACCTTCCGGTCCAAAAAAGCTGAATAGGAAGATTTATCTCAAGGTAGCTTCTCCTCTCCCTGGAAAAGACCCTGATGTTGGGAAAGTGTGAAGGCAAGAGAAGAAGGGGACGACAGAGGACGAGATGGTTGGACAGTGTCATCGAAGTGACCAACATGAATTTGACCCAACTCCGGGAGGTCGTGGAACACAGGAGGGCCTGGCGTGCTCTGGTCCGTGGGGTCATGAAGAGTCGGACACAACTTAACGACTAAACAACAACAAGCTTCTCCTAGCTATAACTGAACTAGGCCAGGCAGGCTGAAGACTGTTGGGAAGCTTGGAAAATGAAAGAGAGGAAGCTCCTATGGACTCCCAGCCACATTGCTATTAAGGAAAAGGCAAGAACCTCATGACAAAGCCACAGTAATTTCACTTGGGATTGAAGGGTTCACTTTTATCCCCACAAAATCAATTTTTTTTTCTGACAAATTGAATGAGAGTGATCAGGGAGAAATGCAGAGTATATTTTTTTCAGCATAGGCACTACTTTAGCACATTAAAAAAAAAAACTACCAAAAATGCCCCCTCCAAATTGGACGTCGATAAAAATTTGATGTATTGGAAAGACCATTTTCAGTCAGCACCATCCTAAACAGCTTCATGAGTCTAGGTAGGATGTGTGAAGGAGCACCTCCTCCCTAAGAATCCTAATCCAAGTCAAGATGTTTAAAATACTAAGTTCTGTCCCTTAAATTTATGCAGAAACCTGCAGATTTCAGAAAACTCTTACTTTTAAAATATCAATTACACAACATTCTTATCCAGCCTACATAGTTTCTGCTAAGTGACTGCACCATGCATTTTCATATATGAAGCCCACCGCTTGAAAAATGTACTTTTACTGCACTCAAATGGCAGAATCCTCTGAGGGGATTATGGGAGTTGTGTTCCAAAAACATATGTTTTCCAACTTCCGCGTGAACCTGTGTTAAAAAGACAGCCTTAGAATTTCCATCCCTGGGATTAGAACACCTCTCGAAATGTATTAGCAAGTGTCTTACTTTCTTTCTTTGCCAGGGAAACACGCAGGAAGCACCCTTCCAAATCTTGTCAGGCCAAAACCTACAGCTGGTTGAAGTCAGCTTTACTTGGCTCATGTTGGTGGTGCTAAGCTGAAGTCTACCAGCACACGCTTTGGGCACACGAACACATTTAAGACATTTGAAGCCACTGCGATCTGTGGTAGTACTTAGGAATGCTTTAATGCATAACAGATGACATCTTACTTTAAAGAAAGAAAAAATTCAAACTCTTTTTGGAAGGAATGATTTCTGCCATGCATTTCCAAGCTTTTCAAACACTTCTGCTTCAAAGCGTCACAAATTAGTGTCAGGGGTTTCCTTGCTGTGCAAAATAACAGTGGCCACAATTTTCCTTAAAGGTGAATAGAGAAGAAATGAAGAAACAAGAGGGAAAGAGCAAAAATGAAAAAGAGATACTGGCACAGGAATCTTCTTACAGGCACAGAAAATAAAAAGATGATCCTTTTGGGTTTTTTTATATGGTTTAGTAGCTAAAGTTGTCTTGTGGGCATTGCCAGCCACAGCCATGTTTCTAGAGTGAGGATGGCAGCTTTTTGGGTCTGGAGGCCAATTCCAGTCTGAACTAGCTGCGGGCGATACTCTGCAGCTAGAATTCAGCTGCCTAGGAATCTGAATCAAGAAGGCCAACAGCTTAAGAAGCAGATGTTAAGGCAGGAGCAAAGGCCTCTTTAACCCCTTCCCAAG
This sequence comes from Intellagama lesueurii, assembly GCA_037013535.1. Lineage (NCBI taxonomy): Eukaryota > Metazoa > Chordata > Lepidosauria > Squamata > Agamidae > Intellagama > Intellagama lesueurii. The sequence continues at coordinate 13,677,147 of JBAJHW010000009.1, read as the reverse complement.
CTATTCACATCTGCTGGAGGGCAAAATCAGGCTTACATGATTTGTGCTGGTCTCATTAAACTAACCTGCTTCCTTGGGTACTGGACAGGGTATTATTTCATTCACTAGTAGTCCAGATGGATTCCATTTGAGGTATGGGAAGGAGTGGGCATCTTAGCCTTTGCATCAGGCCCCAAAATGTTTAGCTTCAGTCCTAGTGAGGATGTTTGCACAGACAGTGGGACCTCTCTATAGTACCTCTGTTGCTTCTGAAGGCTGCAGTTAATGTGATGAAGCTGAAAAATATAATGCTTTTTTACATTGTCATTACCATCAGTTTTAGAATCTGATTAAGAAGCATGGTAGCAGGATGTTAAAAAAGAAAAAAAACCAGTCAAAATATAAACGTATGATAAGAGTTAAATTTCAAACCCGGGAAAACGAGAAGTCAAGTCAATGGGATTTTAAATTATTGTTGCTCACCTAGGAGTTCCCGAATGAGAGAAACCTATATAAGTGCATAGAATTGTTTATCGATTACAGAGGTGTGAACTGCTATAAATATGTGGAGGAAAGACACACACAAAAACACACAGGACAGGGCATTCATTCGTTCGTTCATGAGAGTTAATTACGTTGCACATGCAAGATAACAATAGCAAGCAGAGTAGGTGGACACAAAGACAATTGATATTCAATGTGGATTTTCCCTCATAGACTTTAATGGCATGACTGAGTGAGAATATTATTTAATATTTTTCTGTGTGTGTCGAGATATGCTAAAAGGCTGGATAATGTGTTTTACTGCTATAGATTTTTAATTTTAAGAACTTTTAACATTTCAAGAGATGTATTTTCTGTCTTTTGTTTTATATGTGCCTTATTAGGCCATAAGCGTTTACATTTTAGACTTTAACTTAAAATATTATCATTGTTCTTTTTTTTTAACTTTATTTCTAAGAGTCTTTACTCTTAAAATAAATGTTCCTGTGTTTTATATTCAAGTATAATTTAAGTTCATTCATTCAATCTTTATTACGGTCATTGACCAGCATAAAATTTGACCAATTAAAAACTTGGCTCTTTAGGCAGGCCTTCCCTACTGCCAATACTTGATTTTACTTTCCTTGGTTTTTGAAGTTTATCTTTCCATCTTGATTATAGTATTATTGTAGATTTTAATTGTTGTTTTTATCTGTTTGTAATATTTTGTGAGCCGCCCTGAGTAGACTCTTGTCTAGAAGGGCGGGATAAAAATCCAATAATAAATGAATAAATAAATAAAGTTCTGTTTATGAGATTTTAACATCTGTAACTTTTCAGAAGTTGAAGGATGTATTTTTAGTGTTTGTACCTACAGTTTTTCTTATAACTGTAAAACTGTCTTTAACACATTTGACTTGTTACATCTTGAAGTAATTTTGTTTATGTGGAACATAAAGCAATGTAGATAAATAAAGCTTGTAGGAATAGACAAGCTGAAGTTGCCTGGAATTATTGCAACAATGAAAAGACTTACATTTTGACAGTCAGATAAATTTTAATATGATTGTTTGAGATTGTTTGGTTTCAATCTGGAATTAACCCTTTACTGGGATAAATGCCAGTTGTGACAAACACAGGCTTCTGATTTTTCTCTGGAGGTGTATGGGTTTCTGTAGGACTCGGGGTGGGGTGGGGGGACGGCAATCTAACATCTAATATCTAGGTCTGACAAACTGCACCCGCTCTGGCCAGTCACAAGCAATTGCAGGAGTTTTAGTCCAAAATATCTGCAGAGCTGAATGTTTCCCACTCCTTCTCTTGAAGGTCAGCTGCTCATAAGTAAGGAAGATTTAGACATTTGTTCAGTTAACATTTCAATGCAAACTTATCATTTATATTTTCCAGACCTAAACATAAACCAGGACAGAGTTTGCCACCAAAGGAAACACATTTCTCAATTAAATTTGGAAAAACAAGTCCCCTCTGTGATTTTTTTTTTAAAAAGTGAATAGAAATGTGTATATTTCAAGTCGACGCAAAAAATGCTTCTATTTGAAAAAAACACATACAAAAACATTTTTTTTTTCAGTGCAGAGTAAACTTAACATTGCAGTAGTAAGTATCTGAATCAAATGGAACTTCACAGATTCGCCCATCCTAAATCATATAATGTTCCCACAGATTAGACACCCACCTGTGCAGATTACATGATTACATGAGTTGACCGAGACTCAGGATGCTTCTGTATGACAGCTGCCCACTTGGCTTTGTTTTATGAGGTGTACAGGAGTTAGCTGACCACTTCATTAGACCACATTATATTGCTGCACCTTCACAGCTTCTCTTATTTCAGCAGATGGGTTTTAAAAGTGACTAAAGGATGGAAAGGCAAGGTCCAGCAGATCAAGGCTAAACAGGGACCACTACATTCCTTGGAAAAAGTCAGAGGCAGACAGGTGTGGTTGTAGCTCAGCAGCATGTATGTTCTGTTTCTTACATGAGCTAAGGAGGACACAACAGTCAGAAATCTCCATGAGCCATGACCACACTTCCCACTCTGGGCTCATAAACCCTCAGTGGTCTGCATGAAGAGATTTCTCCCTGGCTAGTGTGGTCCAGACAGAGAAGCCACTAGAGCATTTCTCTCCTGGACCCAGAAGTCTTAATGCCTATTGATCAACCAAGTAGCAAGGTGTTTGGTGTCTACTCCCTGATGCTCAAGGTGGTACACCACAACAGTTGCACTTGTACTGGGTTTGCCTGCCAATACCCCAGGACTGTGGATTATTACCCACTTGTAACATGCCGTGCCTTGGTCCTGCTTGTATTGGTAAGGTACAGCCTACATCCCGGGTACAGTCCCCGGCTTATTCAGTTAACAGGATCATATAGCTGTTGATGAGGAAAGCCTCTCCCTGGGATCTTGAAGAGAAAGGGTTGTGTTTAGGGCAGACTTGGTGACATGCAAAGCTAACCCAAAACGTTGCTGCCTGAGGCAGGACAGAGGACAGCGTTCCTTTTCCTTCTTTAGAATGTGAAGTTCTGAAGGTCCCACATTATTTCACATGAAACAGAACATTACCATTTCCTCTCCTTGTTAACAGAAAACACCCACAACAATAATCACTGAAATGACTAAAATGTTGGTTGGGGTAGGGGGAAAGTAATTGAGACAGTCTGTTGCCACAAACAATGAAGTGTCTTGTGGTAGCTTGAAGGGTTGTATGATGTATTTAGCAGGTTGCCGTCAACTCAAGCATGGAAGCTGCCATAAGATGTTTCTTGTTTTAAAATAAAAAGCAACTTGCTGCCTTTTTGTGACACGTACATTTTCTGCTTCAGGCAGTTGCCCCACTCTCCCTAACCATAGGGCTGATTGTGGTATCGTGGAAAACAGAAAATAACTTTATATATGCACACGTACTGTATGAGATTTCATTGATGGTCAGAGTCAGATCTCATGTTGAAGGGAAGGCATATGTCCAACTCCTTCTCTGTCTTCCTTGCAAGAACACAAACCTTTTATAACTAGTGCCTTAAAAATCAGACATTGGAAGAAACCCACTACCAGCTGCAAAACAAAGGCAAACCAAGGTGCAGACTGAGGCAAGCTCATGTTAAAATAGACAATATTTCAACTCTTAAGAGACCTCTGCCTCTAAATAAACATTAACAGTATCATCTAGTTTGGCCCTCTCAGTTTTGCAGGGACATACAACTTCCCAGTGCTTTCCATTGCGCCCCCCCCCGCTGATATTTTGAAACGAGTAATGGGTACAGCTGGTGTTGAGGTCACAGATGGAATGGGTGAGAATTTTGTTTCTACGTATTTTGTTTTGATAAGAATTTACACCCAATTACAAATCTCTTTACTTTCCAGATAGGAAGAATTTATATATTTGAAACTGAATGTAGGAGAAACCAAAGCTGACAGGTTTGTCCTCCCAGGGCAAGGCTTTGCATGCTTAACTTTTGAAAGACTGGCTTTGAATCCCTGTGCTTCAGAGACAGCAGAAGGAACACCACAGGCAGGAATAGAAAGGCAGAGCAACCAGGTGAGGCCTCACTCTCACCCTTGTTAACTGCATGGGCAACATGGGCCAATAGGAGACCATCTACCCCTTCAACCTTCCTTGCACGCATGATACTGTTATGCCTTCTTTGTGTCTACACAACATAAAGCTGAAGCTAGCATTGACGGTCAAAGCAGGAGAGAAATCCTTGCTTTCCTAAGATTTTTTTTAAAAAAAAAAACCACTGGTGGTGTCTTTTTGTTCTGTTTACTTCCAATTTGAAGTACTGAAACAGCGACGTCTACGTAGGCTTTGGCATGTCGTGAGAATGGCTGATGGTCGGATTCCAAAAGATCTTCTGTATGAAGAATGAGTGCAGGGAAATCGCCCCAGAGGGAGACCACAGCTGCGATACAAGGAGATCTGCAAGCGGGATCTGAAGGCCTTAGGAATGGATCTCAACAGATGGGAAACGTTGACATCTGAGTGTTCAGCCTGGAGGCAGGCAGTGCAGCATGGCCTCTCCCATTTTGAAGAGACACTTGCTCAGCAGGCCAAGGCAAAGAGGCAGTCCCGAAACCAGCAAAAATCAGGGAGCTGGACAGGGGACAGATTGTATTTGTCCTCAGTGTGGAGGGGATTGTCACTCTCGAATTGGCCTTCTCAGCCACACTAGACGCTGTTCCAAGACCTCTATTCAGAGCACGTTACCATAGTCTCTCGAGACTAAAGGATGCCTACTACTACTTCCAATTTGCTCCAGTGCAGGATTCTGCTTGTGTGGACCTTAGCACTGTGCTGTTCCATGTTAATCCATGCACTTTGTTGGGGTTGGGGGTGGTCTGCTTCATTTGAGGGCATTTCTTTCTTGGCATTTTTCTTCTGGTCAGTCTCCACCCCTCCACACGGCTTGAACGAAGAAAGAAGAAAGGAAGAGAGAAGAGTGTGAAGTAGGAGGGACAGGGTAGAAGAAATAGGCAAAAGGGGGGACATGAGTCTGTGTTGGGAGTGAGCCTTCCAGAGAGCAATCCCGATGTGTGTGGGAAGAGAGTATCGAGATGACCCCATGTATTTTACTACCTCCAGCAACAAATATCTTCCCCTTGTGGGGACACAAATACATCTGTTCAAATGTACAACAAAAAATACCATTGTGAGGATGAGCCCTAGGGCTCTTTTGCTGCCAAAAAAAAAAAAGTTCAGCCATTAGATTGAGAGACTTAGGATGTGATCACACAGGGAAACAGATCACAATCTGGACCACTTGTGGAGTGGTCTGGTGCGACCTAATTCCCAGCAATCACATGACGCATGGGGAGGTGTGCTCCAACCTGATCTGTGCCCAAGCTACATTATTTTTGGTCCAACTGTAGGGCTTCTACTTTTTGAGTGTGGGCTGGAGCGATTTCCCAGTCAATGGAAGGGTTGCTTTAAGGGAGATTGCTCCTGTTAAAGCAACTTTTCTCACTGCAATCAGGAGTATGCCTTTGCAGCCATCTGATTCCACCCTATGTCTCTTACTTAGCTCCACACATGTTGTAGGTACTTAGAAATAAATAACAGATCTGTTTTAAATACTGTCTTCATCAATGGATGACTTTTCTTCCAGAAGACGTTTTTTCTAAAAGATTTTCTATTATCATCATCCCCTTTAGACTTTGTATATTGAGTTTTCCAACTGGCACTGTTAACCAAACATTCTGGCTCCTGTGTAGAGTGACCTTTTAGCATTGCATTATAATGCCGAATCCACTGATATATCTATTATTCATTGGGAATTTAAAAGCAATTAAAAGGCACTCTGGGTCATTTTGCTACTAAAGCAATCTTCTTCAGCCATCCCTTTGCAAACAGCAAAGTTTTCCCTTGCACTTAAAATACATTAATGACCCATTATGGGGACGGAATCTGAAACAGTGCTTATATATAGGAATGCCTTTGGAGATTTTGAAATAGATATAAACAGTATCATTTTGATGTGTTCATTAAGAAAGGGTTGATATGGAGAATCAACTAAATATCTTTCTACTTGCATTCCCAAGGGGTGTGCAAGGGAAAGGAAGTCTGACAAAAGACAGCATTTGCTTATAGCTATTAATAATCTGAGGTCCTTTTTTTGTACTAAATATAACAAGGATAAACTGAAAGCCACCACACTCTAGGGGGAAAAATTGAACCAAATTTGTTTCTTTAACAAAAAGTGGTAATTTGTTTTCAGCAAGTGATATGATTCAACAGAGCTGGAACAAAGGATATCTCCCCCTTCCCATTTGCTGATAAAATATTCATTTCTATACTCTTCAGATAAGCTATAAGATCATATTTGTCCCTATCTGTCAGGGATATATTTATGCTTAGGCAAAAAATATGCTCTAGAGCAGCAGTCTTCACCCTTTTCAAAACCAGGAACTACCTGCTACATCAGATTTCATTGCATTGGGAGGGATGTCCTCCTTTACAAACAACAGTCCTCTGATCAAAGGCATCCTTTATTGCAGTGGTAACCCAACCTTGAGTAACCCAGGTGATCTTGGACTGCAACTCCCAAGAACCCTTGCCAGCACAGCTGGTAGCGAAGGCTTCTGGGAGCTGTGGTCCCAGCACACCTGGGTTACACACGGTTGGGAACCACTGCTTTTCTGGAATGGCTTGGAAGTCAAACTCAAAGGTGAGCAGCTGGGCCTCAGAGTAAGCTGTCAAGAGGTAGCACATAAAAAGCCAATTGAATAGAGACACAGGTCAGCTAGCATTACCTTCCCCACTTACTGTGGGGATAAAATGTATTATACTTTACATAAGTTGTGTGTAACTTGCCATGGCTAATAGCAGCTAATTGATGAATGCCATGGTGCAAATCAGTTGAGCAACTGGGGATGTGACCAGGCATGCGACTGAGATATGCCTGGACCCCTCATCAATTAGCCAGTTAGCTACAGTGATTTACACAAAACTTACCTCAGCAGGATTCTGGCCAAATTATAGCAATTATTTTCACATTCGATTCTATGCATACCAAATCAAGCATCCATTGCTTTTGCTCCAGACTAGCCCCTCTATTTTATTCCTCCATTTTTTAGTGTTTAAAAACATTAGAAAGCTAAACAAAGAAAGAGAAGAACTAGACGATGTAGAGAGATGCTTACAGAATATAGTATTTCCAAAGCCTTACATAAATTAGCCTGATCCACAGTTCCAAGATAATGTGTCCTAAAAGTTTGTTACCTGATAGCTTATTATTTATACACATCAAAGTTCTGGTGGAAGTTTTGACTCCAAACATCTTATATAGTTCACATTTTAAAGTGTTCCTTTGGAAATATGTGTTTAAATGACAATGCAATAGAAATACAGTATTATATTCCTCCTTCTCAAAGTGGAGGAACAGCCATCCAAATATGCTCCTGTACTGCAAGAAAAAAACAGGCTGAGAACATATATTTAGAAATGCTTTCTTTCTCGGAAAGAATATGTTTAAAAGTTATTTATTAAATCCAAATTTTAATATGGGAATAGGACAGAACATACAAAAATGGAAGGACACAAGGAAAACTGAAATGGAGTAAAAAAATGGAGTAAAAAAATCATTTTTTAACTTACTTTACTTACAAACATTTTCTAAGTTACAAAGAAGAAAACATATGAAATAACATGAAAACACAATTCATAAATACAGAACAATATGCATAACAAAAACAATAATTTACACAAAACAAACATAATTTTTATCTTCTTCTTGGCAGGTTCCTCTGTTTCATGCTTGGGATGATATCTGCTCCTACTTACTTTCTGTTCTAGCAGCCAGACTTCACTACTAGCTGAATGTAAGGGAGGGATGAAGTTGCCAAGGTACAGCACAAAGAATTTGACCCTCTGGTTGCTTTGGGAATTGTTTTCACCACTTCTGAATAAGGGAGCTCATACCCTCCTTCATCATGTTGACCACTGGGAACCAAATAATTTCTTGCCCACAATGTGTAAGAACGTAAAACTGGAAGAATATCTCGCTGCATCAGACTATGGGTCTGACCAATATCCAAATAACAGACAGAGAAATCCCTCTGGGAAAATGACAAGCAGGTTATGAAGGCAACAGCTGATCTCTAACCTCAGTGAATATGTAGACACACAATATGGAAGCTCTATATTGATGCCAGCCTTAGATATTTGCCGCATTCGCTATGGCAAGTATACCATTGTCCTTTCGAAAGCAGGAGCATTCCAGTTATAATTCCAGACTGAAGATACAAAAGTGGACAGAGTTCAAGTGCCCAACAGTCTCTACCACCTCCACAGCTCCAAAGCTGAAATAAAGTCCGGGGCTTATTTGTCACCAGAGAAGGGCACGAACTGTTGGTTCAGTGTATCTGGAAGTTGAGTCATGGCAACTGGACGTCTTCCTTATTAGGTTGAATTGTTTCGCTACTCATCCAAGTAGTTTCTTCAGTCTGAGGAGAGTTGGTAGGAGACCCCTGATATATCCTCCACGTTGGTTTCACTTGCCCCTGGTCTGAATAGGCTCGTTAGATGGACAAAGGACAGGGGGGAGGTGAGTGAAAATCCCACTTCTGCAGTCCTTCTCTACCCATTGTCATGGGTTGTTAAGAGTCGTTTTTCTGATGAGTGAGGTCCTGATCTTTCTGGGGGTGTATCTAATGAGCCTATTCAGACCGGGAAGGAGGGGAGAGAAACCAACGTGGAGGATATATCCAGGGGTCTCCTACTAACTCTCCCCAGACTGAAGAAGCTACTTGAATGAGTAGCAAAACCTTTCAACCTAATAAGAAAGAAGTCTAGTTGCTGTGACTCAACTTCCAGTTAACCTCACCTGGATGACTGAGAATCTTCACAAATATGTTGGTTCAGTGGTTCAGCATGGTTTATTTCCTGGCCGAACAGCTGATCTGTGGTTCAGCGCCCTGCCCCTTCCAGTGGGAACCCATTCAGCAGCAGCTCCCTGCCCAGCCTCCTCTGGGCGCTGCCTCTGAGTGGGCGCCTACTGGAAGGGGCGGGGCACCAAACCACAGATCAGATTTCAGCTTGGAAACGAACCACACTGAACCACCTAACCAGAAGTTTGTGCCCATTTCTATTTGGTAGCTTCCTGAGACAAACCAGGACATGCTTCTTTTCTCCCCCAGCTGGTTCCCATTCCTCATCTTTCAGGCTGCTGAGTCCAGATGGAATACCCTCGGTGGCCATGTAATCTGATGAATGAAAACATGCACTGAACCTCATGCATCTGTTTAGTCAAGAGGATTCATCTTCTGCCATTTCTTTCAGAAGCACTCTGGTTTCTATATTGAAACAAGGAGTGTTTTTTCAGATAGTGGGTGTCTGAAAACTGGATACCCTTTATTCATCAGATATTGGGCTCTTTTTGCTTAGATTTAGAGTAAAACATACACCTGATGCAGGTTATTGTAGTGAAGAAACTATAGGGGCAAAAAAAAAGTTGCTTTCAATTTTCCCTAGGGATAATATTTTTCATTGCAACTCCATCCACAAACCAGTTCCTTCCTCTGCAGGCTTCAATATGAATTTTTGCTAGAATTTTTTTTCTAATTTAAAACTTAATTTTTGCTGGAATCTCCCAAGGATGGAGGGAAACACCAAGTGGAAGATGATGTAATTTCATTTTCCTAGCTAGCAACTACAGTACTGCTAGCTGTACTAGCAGTCCCCTTCAACCAGTACTGCTTTGTAGACTGTAATTCTTACCTGCTTGCACAAAGGTGTGTAGTTGAGCCCCAAACTTAATTCTATCTAAATGTTCTTTGATGCTGCCTTTGTAAATGATGCTTAATAATATAAACACCAACACGCAGCAAGCATCTTGAATCTCTAACAGTGGGGGGAATCATTCCACTGCTTCAAGGCATGCAGAAGGCATTTCTTGGGAAGAGAAGTCTTCTGAACTGTGGGCACCCTTGTCTCTAAATTAAATGACTCCCCAACAGGATGAATGTACTGCTAAATTCTTGCAGACAAGAGTATATTTATTAGGAGAGTGCATGGCCAATTTGTTTGTGCAGTCCACACTTTACAGTGTGGGTAAGACATGCAATTACCATGGGCTAGGGGGAAAATCCTTTCAAAAGCTAACGTTCCTTGCCTGGATTACAGTCTGCTTCTAATAATGCAAAATGTTATGTATTTCAGGGTTCAGATTATGTATTCTTGGTGCTCCCAGCTATCAACAACTGCTCTATATAATGCAGGTTGCTTATGACCATTTCACCAAAGTTTTAGCAAAACCAAGAAGTTTTGTGCTATGTGATCAGAACTCACAACTCCAGTTATACATGTGCAGCATAATTTGCCATAACTTAAATGTCTTGTAAGGGAAATGTAGCTGCAAATAATTTGCATTGTTAAGACGCCCACATCCACAATTTGCACAAACAGGTTATTCTGTGTAACAAAACCAAAAGAAAAAAAGATATATTCATAGCCCCTACAGGTTCTACCCAATCACAGTTAGTATGATGTTTTCACAGTGTGCGTCTGAAATGCAAAGTGCACAAAATTCCAAAACACATCATTTTGGGGGGTACATAACCACATCTCAAGATAACAGGGGTATGCACACACCGATATCCCAGTGGATTGTTATGTGCTGGTGTGTGGGTCCCTGTGCCCTCCACGGGAAGGAGGAACATAAAAGGGGCCCATGGGCGTAATCATAAAGACATAGCAGGCAACCACCAAATTTATTAGACAACTTCTGTATGTGCCGGTGGTTCCTCAGGGTTCTAAGCAATCGTCCCTGCCAAACCCTATTGCTCTCACAGTGCCCCACATTTGGGCAGGGTGGTTCTTTTCATCCCCTTGTCCTCAGTGCTCAGTCAAACCCCTAGACCAGTGGTTCCCAACCTTGGGTCCCCAGATGTTCTTGGACTACAGCAACCAGAAATCCTGGCCGGCACAGCCAGTGGTGAAGGCTTCTGGGAGTTATAGCCCAACAAATACCTCAGGACCCAAGGTTCGGAACCACTGCCCTAGATGGTTGTCTGCACACACCCACACACCAGGTCCTCGGCCCAGGGCAGTCTCCTGCTTGCTACCAGTGCTGTAAAGTCTTTACGTATCTCTTTTTGGACAGCAAAGAGTTGTGTGGCACCTCCATTATTTACATGAGGGGTACAAATCATGAAGACTATGCTTTTGAGCCTTTAAGATGCCACAAGACTCCGTCGATTCATTTCAGATGTAGTTTTGTTTGCTTGTGGATTGCTCACAAATTTGTAGGCTCTTGTTCACACACAGAGGGGGGGTTTACTGAAATGGCCGCCATTTTGCGTCACTTCAAATGGCTGCCTCTGTCACTTTCCTCAGAGCTGACAGAAGACAGTAATTCTCCAAGGCAAGGAGGAAGTTTCCCACTTTTTCTTCCATATATGGTAATTCCTTATTATCGCCACCTGCTGGAGAAACTTATCATATAGCTCACAGTTTTCTTTCATTTTTCAACTGCCGTGGCTGTGCTCTGTCCTGTGCAAATGATATTATCCCTCACACCTATGGCTTATTTCCTCTCACAACTGTTAACTGAGGGAGAGAACAACAGCTCCACAACTGACACTTTTTTGCCTTTGAAACATGGACCAAAACAGACAGTAAATATTTAAAATTTTTAAACTGTCAGCTGCCTTTAAGAAACTGGTGCATTTTTTTAAAAATGGAAAAAGTAGTTTTAAAAACTTTATTTTGCTGCCTTTAAATGCATAAATATTTGAAAGCCACATTTATCTGAATATTTAAAAGCATGTACCATAATAAAACATTCATAGCGAGAATGATTGTGAGATCTTCTGCCAGTAGTTCTTAATTCCCCAAAAGTTGAATAAAGTTTGATAGCAGCAATTTGTGCTGGAGATATAGATCTCAGAACATTGATTTTGAATGTATTTGGTGGAGTTGTCCTAAGATATTTTGAAGTAACAATATATGATATTTCACTGAAAGTACAATTGACTACACTCTTAAGATCACTTGGTAATCCTTATAGGCTATTTAAGTCCATTCACATCAGGTAAAAGAAAGTTAATTTTGAACTTAACAATTGCAAACTTTTGGTTGTGGTATGCCCATGTCCTTATTTGCAGAATGGTTAATCAATGGAAAACAGCAGAACTGACAGGTGTCACAGAGTTCATAATAAGAGAATGGTGAGAAAAATTAGGCTAAGGAACAATGACTGGGCAAAATCACTAGTGATCTTTGTGGTTTAGTGGCTCTGAACACAGATCATCCCACTCCTAGCCTAACAAGGACAGTGTACTGCCTCTCATATATAAGAAAGATAGACTTCTCATGAATACCAGCCTTGGTTCCAGCTACCTGCTCCAGTACTATGGAAAGGAATGATAAATTCTGATCGTCAACTGGTTAGCAGGATCACTGTGTATCACTGTGTTAGTTTAAAGGCCTTTCAATTAATATTGCACACTGTAACCCTCCTCAGTTAGGGGAAGAGTCCCACAAATAATAACAGTGCTTGTTAAAATTTCTGTGTGTCTGCTTGATATGCATTTATTTAGCAGCTGCTTTGAGGAGTTGTTATATTTCATATCGCTTATTGTCCTGGTCCTGTTAGCATACTGAAAATGGAATACTTCTGATCAAGTGCAGAATATTTGCTTTAATATTACTACAGCTTGATTTCATATTGAGCTTTCTTACTATAGTGCTGAATTTCAGGTTGGCTGTGAAGAACCACACAGATGGAGCTGGAATCTAAAACTATATGTCCACCACAACATCAATGAATATATCACTATATTACACTACCAGTCCACACTCGAGGCATATTGCAGCCTCTCCTGAAACTCACACCTTGTGTTGAATAGCACAGTGTTGTCTACTACCTCTCAAACCATCAACTGCATCCCAAAGATTCTAGAATTTTGCAGAAATAAAAATTATGTTTCAGATTTATTTATTTTTTTAATGAGGAGTTCATACCCTGCCCTTCAAATAGAATTCCCAAATAGGTCTTTAAACATTACCAAAAAGAACAACTTTAATGGTAACTTAACAGAGTCCTAACATGGTTGAAAAAAGCTCACAAAGAATAGGCTATCTACCTATGACACTATTTGATGCCACCTTCTTTAGAAAGGAAATAAAGGGTAAGGGAGGATCTATCTTCCCAATAAAGAAATAAAAAGGTCACTGATGAGAAATGGAATAAGTCCCGTGCAAAAAGAGAGATAAACCTCAAATGGATATTCTGGTGTCTGGTATTGGGACTTCAAAGAACTTCCCTTTTTAGCAGCTGGTTGTTCTTTTCTGACACTGTGGATGTTGTTAGAAAAGATGTTGAAAGAAATCAGCTTCCTTTTACCAATTTTAACCAAATATTTTAAGTGTTGTAATTTCAATATTGTAATGAATCTAACTCTATTTTAATGTTTGTAATTTTAAGCTACCACGAGTCCCAATTCTGGGATAAAGGTAGCATATCAATACAATAAAGGTAAAGGTAAAGGTTCCCCTTGACAATTTGTCCAGTCGTGTTCGACTCTAGGGGGCGGTGCTCACCCCGTTTCCAAGCCATAGAGCCAGCGTTTGTCCGAAGACAATCTTCCGTGGTCACATGGCCAGTGCGACTTAGACACGGAACGCTGTTACCTTCCCACTGAGGTAGTCCCTATTTATCTACTCGCATTTGCATGCTTTCGAACCGCTAGGTTGGCGGGAGCTGGGACAAGCGACAGGCGCTCACTCCGTCACGTGGATTCGATCTTACAGCTGCAGATCTATAGATCTTACAGCACAGAGGCTTCTGCGGTTTAACCCGCAGCGCCACCACGTCCCTTAAATACAAGGGACATAATTATACAATACATAATAAATAAATTATGTGAAGGAGATCAGAAAAGTTGCATCTCACTTTAAAAACATATTAATTTACATAAGCTTGATTTCTGACTGGATTATGTTAATAAACTGAAGTTTCCCTGTGCATCTCTGTGGAACCACTGCAAATGACTTAGGTTGGGTACATTTTAGAGCATTCAAAATCAAGAAGATGGGATTAATTTTCAAATTTTCTATTTCACAAACCAGACTCAAGTTACTGCAAGTGCCTGTAGTATTCCACGAGAACAAAGGTTTGAGTTCATAACTCTTCTGTTTCACATCGTCAGTCCTCTTCCCACTCACTTCAAATGACATTTTTCCAACTGGTTTCATCCAAATGTCCATCAGATGGAAAAGGCATCACATTCTAACAGATACCTCTACCACCTACATCCCACAGCCTGAATTAGGAATGGATAATGACAATCTTCTCATCAGGATGTTCTTGATCTCCCAAAACTACTCACCCCAGTCTTGGTCACTGTGCAGGATTTGACAGACAATTAAAATACAAAAGAATAGCTTGTGGAAGTGAAAGAGTAACATACAGACAAAGAATTGTCTTCACATGCAGAAAGCCACTCAGTGTAAAACATAGGGATCTATGAACATTTAGAGACACCAGTGACTCTAGGAAATGTCTCTACAGCCAGGTAATCCCATCTCAATCTCCTACATTATTCCTCACCAAAGGCAGTTTAGAAAGCAGGGTATAATTTGAACAGAACTTGCAATGATCTTTTGGGGACTGTGGTCTGCCTTTTCTGAAGGAATAGGAACCACAAATGACATCCCTATGCCATTCATCATTTCGAAGAAACCTCTAAGTCAATAGTCAAACAACAAACAAAACACTTATTGCAAACTATTTACAGAACTTCTCCACTATTCACTTCGCCTCATGAGGTTGTTCGTGGGGAATCGAGCTTGGTTCAAAGTGTTCTTTCTCAAGAGATGGAGGATTACCTTCAGCACCCCTCTCACCCCTACTGTCCAAACCACCCTCAAAGCTTACAAACCTTCAGCCTCCCTTGCTTAATGTCTCTTGCCAACTGGAACAAATACTTGAATTGCCAGTCCTGGCTCGAACAATGCTGTTGTGGTGGGGTCAAGTCCTCTTAATTCACCAGACTCTTCTTGGTCTCTCAAGCAGCTTGCAACCTGGTTTTGGCTTTATCAGGCTCCTCCAGATCATCCAAGGTGATTTCTTTCAAGTAGTCTGGAATATAGTCAGCTAGGCGGTGGTTATGTCTAGAAACTACAATGCCAGTATATATTGCAGAGTCGGGCTGTTTTCCACTCTACTCAGGACATCAGCCCAGTCTTCCATCTCACTCTCTTCCTCCCCTTTCCATTGATGTCCCCCAGCTCTTCCTCCACCTCCCTTATGTTCTCCACTTGGCAAGTTTCTTTGGTGGGTCTTTTCCCACTTCTTCCCACCCTTCCGGGTCTCTCCGTTCTCCAGGCACCATTGGAACATTCAGTCCTGGGTACTGCCCAGGACAAGGGATCCAACCCGTGCGCACCACCTAACTTTGGCAGGGACCTTTGGGGATGCCAGTGGGACATGGAGGTAGACCCTTCATGACAGCCCAAGTTCACCCACTCCCAGGGACCCTTTAAAAATCTGTTCTATTCACCTACACAATCTAGGATAACATGCAGTGGCAGATGCTCTGTAGTTCCTAGCAAAATGCACTGTCCATGTTCTACCTTCTTGCCTCTGCACCAGAGACACTGAACAGGGCACTTTACCAAGTCCTTTGTGATCTTGTGGAGCAACTCATGCAGGCTGAAAGCTCTCCAGAGAGGCCAAATAATCATCCTTGTGATGATAAAAAGAATGCCCTCCTGACAAAGTCATTTTGGGCACACAGATTTATGTCATTGTCATGTTGTTGTTTAATCCTTTTATGTATGAGAGTCTTTACTGAATAGAAGTGTAGACATTTTTAAAACAAATAAGTATATACACAGTTGAGTAGGAGTACTACTCAACTGAGGCAGAGTTTTCTAACTGAAAGAGCATTTGCATTCTAAACTTCTCTTTTTCCCATGAACTAATTTTTCAGTGCAGCAGCACCCACAGATGGTTACCTTAGTCTACAGGATTCCTCATATATCTTACCTAGTTAAGCAAACTACTGTATCTAGAATCTCATGATACTCCCAGGAAGGAAGGAACGGATAGAGAGTGAAACAAAAGAAGTGATGGAAGGCAGAAGGATTAAATACCTCTTTGCAGGTGGAAAATGTGAGCTAATTTCCCCTCCCAGCAACAAAACTTAAATCATTTCCATGTTTCATAACCCTTTCTTTAGAAAGTAGTTTTACAAGAGGAAGCCGTGTTAGACTGTGCTAGCATATCAGCCAAAAACAAAGGAAAAATAAAAAATAAAGAAGGCAAAAACATTGTGACACGTTAAAGACTAGCTGCTATACTTTAATGTGAGGTTTCATGGAAAGGATTTCAAAATCTGGAAAGAATACCAAAAGAAATTATGCTCTCCCTACCTTCTCTATTTGCATTTTTTCTCACCTTGCCGACAAAGGTCCGCATAGTCAAAGCTATGGTTTTTCCAGTAGCAATGTATGGAAGTGAGAGCTGGACCATAAAGAAGGCTGACCACCAAAGAATTGATGCTTTTGAATTGTGGGGCTGGAGGAGACTCTTGAGAGTCCCCTGGACTGCAAGGAGATCAAACCTATCCGTTCTGAAGGAAATCAACCCTGAGTGCTCACTGGAAGGACAGATCCTGAAGCTGAGGCTTCAATACTTTGGCCATCTCATGAGAAGAGAAGACTCCCTGGAAAAGACCCTGATGTTGGGAAAGTGTGAAGGCAAGAGGAGAAGGGGACGACAGAGGACGAGATGGTTGGACAGTGTCATCGAAGCTACCAACATGAATTTGACCAAACTCTGGGAGGCAGTGGAAGACAGGAGGGCCTGGCGTGCTCTGGTCCATGGGGTCACAAAGAGTCGGACACGACTTACCAACTAAACAACAACAACATACCCCCAAATATTAGGAAATTCAGACTAGAGATCACCCTTCCCCCAGGCCATTGTCATATTGATTCAATCTTCTTTACCTTAACATTCACACCAAATAAACAAGGGGGAAAGGTCCATGTTTTACCCTGTTTCCCCAAAATAAGCGCCAGTTAAGTGAAACCCCGCCCTCCACCATTGTGCAGCAACCAGAAGAAGATGACATGACTGTATTTAAATAAATTTAGATTGTTGTAACATGGAAAAAATAAAACATCCCCTGAAAATAATCCCTAATGCGTTTTTTGGAGCAAAAATTAATATAAGACCCTGTCTTATTTTGGGGGAAACACGGTAGTAGAAGAAGTAGTTCTTCTTTTCAAAGTGAACAAAAGAAAAACTACTTAACTGACTTGCATTTAAATGGACTACACAGAAAATTATTTGTCTGACATCACTAGAATTTTCATATACCAGATTAGTTTGGTATGTGAAATTGAGCAGTCTTTCCCAGGTCCTTGAAGCAGAGAAACAGCAAATGCTTAAATTCAGAATGTGCCCAGATACTGTTTAGAAATCCAATTTCTGAAGCATAAATTTCAGATACAAAGAAGCTTCCTGAAAAAGACAGAACATTTATCATAGCTATCAAAAGTAGAAGAGAAATGATGGTTAAATTATGTTCCTGTAAAAACAAGAAAAACAGGATAATGAAGCCCAAAGTTGCGATAGCTGCTTCATGCTTCCTCTTATCTCCCTCCCTCCTTTGAGGAAACATTCTGACTCCAGAAGAAAGCGGTCCCAGCTAGAAAAAATTTTTCATGGTGCCTGGTGATTCAACGGCATGCTGTTTCTGAGTATGGACAGTCTATTCATATCTAATAGCCGGATTTCACTAACTTGTGGCAAGAGAACGTCCTGCTTTCTAACTTTGAAGTGGCAAACGTGTGTGTATCTCCTGACAGTGCACAGTAATTTCTATCATTTTTCCAGTTACAAGGTTCCTCCGCACCGACACGAAGCTTCTGGGATGGGGCTTCTTTGCCCGCCCATCCAGAGAGACGCAGCAGGGAATCTTGGGAGGATGTCAGGCAGGGCTAAAGGCAATCCTTTGCCTGCGCAGTCCTCTTTCCATGCCTCTGGTCGCTTGAGGGAAGATCGCTGTGTCGAAGTTAAGCGGTTTCGCTTTTGCCACTCGACCCGACCAGCGTTTCGGGGGATTTGGGCTGTGCATTGGCACAGCCCTAAGGTTTTTGGGGAACTCAACTGTATTATCCCCTTACCCCGGAATAAGACACGAGACAACTGTTATGGAATAAAACATGGGCCACACTTTATTAAATATTCATCTTTATCCTCAATGGAAAAAAGGGGGGGTCCTGCTGTAGTGCGGAATCAGGTTTTATCCACACTACCTGCCTGTGTGACCAAATTAGCCACCCTTTGATATGCCAGCGCACCTCAGCCAGTGTGGGATAGGCAAAAAATCCCCACTTCCAAAGGCCAATCAGGATGTGGGTCAAAAATTCCTATCCGGCCCCAAAAGGCGACCAGCAAAACTCACACTAGCAGACCGGGCGGGCGGGTGGGATGCTGAAAAGGAAGAGGCCCAAGGTAGGAGGAGCTCTTCTTTAAATATGCTCCCCCACCCCTTCTCTCTCAAGGCTCTTGCGAGACTTTAATGTCTCACGCTATCCTGGGAATGAGATAAAGGCAGCCCGCGCTGCTGAAGGGCTCATCAGCAGACTGGGCATTATCCCCTTAAGGCATGAGACAACTGTTATGGAATAAAATATGGGCCACACTTTATTAAATATTCATCTTTATCCTCAATGGAAAAAGGGGGGGTCCTGCTGTAGTGCGGAATCAGGTTCTGCAGAGGGGTCTCAACGGACCCCTACCAAACTATGGGCGAGTCCCGAGTCCCAAGATCTCGCAGTCATGAAGACAGCGAGAACCCAGCCAGCCCAAATTTGACCACCCCCGGACCTCAAGTCCCCTTCTTCTTGTTGACTGTTGGTCCGGGAGTGGCCCCAGCAGATCTTCTCCCCCAAGCACTGTAATCGCACGATCCGCAGCGCTGGAAGATCAGATGAGCTATACATTGCCTGTGTTTGTGAGGGGACTCACCGAAACCTGTTTTATCTGCACTACCCGCCTGTGTGACCAAATTATTTTTATTTATTTAATTATTTATTTATTTATTAAATTTATATCCCGCCCATCTAGACAACGTCTACTCTGGGCGGCTTACATTAAATTAGCCACCCTTTGATATGCCAGCGCACCTCAGCCAGTGTGGGATAGGCAAAAAATCCCCACTTCCAAAGGCCAATCAGGATGTGGGTCAAAAATTCCTATCCGGCCCCAAAAGGCGACCAGCAAAACTCACACTAGCAGACCAGGCGGGCGGGTGGGATGCTGAAAAGGAAGAGGCCCAAGGTAGGAGGAGCTCTTCTTTAAATATGCTCCCCCACCCCTTCTCTCTCAAGGCTCTTGCGAGACTTTAATGTCTCACGCTATCCTGGGAATGAGATAAAGGCAGCCCGTGCTGCTGAAGGGCTCATCAGCAGACTGGGCATTATCCCCTTAAGGCATGAGACAGCTGTTATAGAATAAAATATGGGCCACACTTTATTAAATATTCATCTTTATCCTCAATGGAAAAAAGGGGGGTCCTGCTGTAGTGCAGAATCAGGTTCTGCAGAGGGGTCTCAACGGACCCCTACCAAACTATGGGCGAGTCCCGAGTCCCAAGATCTTGCAGTCGTGAAGACAGCGAGAACCCGGCCGGCCCAAATTTGACCACCCCCGGACCTCAAGTCCCCTTCTTCTTGTTGACTGTTGGTCCGGGAGCGGCCCCAGCAGATCTTCTCCCCCAAGCACTATAATCGCACGATCCGCAGCGCTGGAAGATCAGATGAGCTATACATTGCCTGTGTTTGTGAGGGGACTCACCGAAACCTGTTTTATCCGCACTACCCGCCTGTGTGACCAAATTAGCCACCCTTTGATATGCCAGCGCACCTCAGCCAGTGTGGGATAGGCAAAAAATCCCCACTTCCAAAGGCCAATCAGGATGTGGGTCAAAAATTCCTATCCGGCCCCAAAAGGCGACCAGCAAAACTTGTCAAGGATAATTTCCAACCTGAGACAGAACAAGGCCTATAGCAATCAGCAGCCATATTTCACAGATGTGCAGAATGCAGAGTCATGCAGCCTAGGATGATGCAATGTCCACAATGATTGGCTGTGTGCAAATATGTATGTGTATATATGTATGGACATGTACAGAAGATGTTTGAATCTCTTCCTTGAATGTCATGCTGTCGTGCTGCCAGTTTGTACTGCTGTATATACTGTAAATACACTTTGGTGTTGGAAGAAGCTGCCTGTGTTTGTGTGAATCAATTGGACTGTCTTGACTGGGACAAAAGCTCTGCTAATCTGCGCCAACAAGGGGTTATGCGCCCAGAGACGTCTGCCTTGCGCCAGAGAAGCCGGTGAGTGCCAGAGGGTACCACAGAGGCCAGAGGAACCTGTCCAGAAGTGGAGAAAGTCCAGAAAGGTGAGAGTCCTGCCATTCAGAACCCAGGAGGGGTAAAGGACGGAGGACAGAGATAAAAAGGCAGCAGAATGCAGTCAGTTGGAGCAGCATGAATGGGAGGTTTTCCTCTCACGAAGCTAAATGAAAGGAACTATCTGACTTGGTCAGTTAAAGCCGAAATGTTGCTGAGGAGGGAGGATTTGTGGCAGATTGTTTCCAATCCCCCCGCTGTCCTGGATGATGAACAGACAAAGCAAAATGAGAAGGCTTTAACAACGATAGTTCTGTGCCTAGAGGACAGCCAGTTAATACACGTGCATGGGCTGACCTCAGCTAGGCAATGCTGGCAATCTCTGCAACGTGTTTATGTTAGAGACTCTGCTGGAAGCAAAGTTGCTTTAATACGAAAGTTGTACAGAGCGAGGCTTGACCGTGATGGAAGCATGTCTGAGCACTTACAGCAGATGAGAAATCTGTTTGTGGAGCTTGAGCAGAGAGGCATGCACTTCACAGAGAATCACAAAGTGTATGTGATCCTGAGCAGTCTTCCAGAAGACTACGATGTGCTGGTTACAAGCCTTGAATCCATGCCAGAGAGGGACTTAACCCTGGAGTATCTGACAGGCAGATTATTGGAGGAAGAAGAAAGGAGGAAAGAGAGGTCCCAAGACAGAATGAGATATGACTTCCCACAGCAGAGGAGAGCTGCTTCCAGGAGAGATGGAGAGCAGACGGGAAAGGCTCTTGCTGTAAGACGCTGTTTCAAATGCGGATCAGAAAAGCATTTGCAAAAGAACTGCAGAGAAGCTGGCCGGAGAAGCGAAAGCAAGAAGCAAGGGAGGATTTCTCTTGTACAGGCTTCTGATAACTCCAAGGTCACCACCTGGATTCTGGACAGTGGAGCCGTTTGTCATTTAACTAATAAGTCAGATCTGTTTTCTTCCCTAGGTGCTTCGAAACACAGCTATGTAAGCCTGGCGAACGGAGAGAAATCTTCAGTAATGGGAGAAGGAACAATTTACGTTCCAGGTTTGCAAAGGGAACTACATGATGTTTTAGTTGTACCCAAGTTAGATTGTAATATCCTAAGTGTCTCATGTTTGGACAAGGAGGGGTTTACAATCACGTTTGCTGAAAGCACTTGTGTAATTAAGAAAGGGAACAAAGTATGTGCCACAGCAAAACTCGAAAATAATTTTTATATACTGAAGGGAAGAACACAAAACAATGTAACACATGCCATAATCAAAAACACACCACCACATGACCAGTGTGCTCATTTGATGCACAGGAGACTGGGTCATGCTAATTACAGGGTAGTGGAAAAAATGCAAAGCATGTCAAAAGGTTTGAAAATGAAACCCTGTAAAAATTATTTGGATTGTAATGTATGCAAACTTGCAAAGCCAAAGGTACAAAAAAATAAGCAAGGAAAGTAACAGACAAACACAGAGGCCTTTCCAGTTGGTACATGCAGATATAATAGGGCCTCTAGCGCCATCTATGGGAGGAGCAAAATATGTCTTAGTCATAGTAGATGACTACACACGGTTTTTGTTCTGCTTTCTAATGAAAAATAAGGCAGAAGTCTTTAGCCATTTCAAGACATGGGTGAACTTTGTGGATAGACGTTATGGCCAGAAGGTGGGCCAGTTGCAGATGGATCGAGGGTCTGAGTTCGTGTCTGGAAAGTTCCAGACGTGGTTAACAAACATAGGGATACATCACCGAAAAACAAGTCCCTATTCTCCATTTCAAAATGGTGTGACAGAACGCAGGAATGGGGTCCTGCAAACAATGAAAGACACCCTGTTAGCAGATGCTAACATGAATAATTTGTACTAATTTGGTCTTCTGCCATAGAACAAACCCCATATTTTATGTTATATGGCAAAGAACCTTCCCTGCAACATATGAGAGTATTTGGGTGCAGTGCCTGGGTGCACATTCCAAAAGAAACAAGGAGAAAAGGGAGACCAAAGGCCAAGAAAATGAAGTTTCTGGGGTATGAAAAAGGGTCAAAAGCATATAGATTCCTAGATGGAAATAGAAATGTAGTTATTTCCCGATCAGCCAATTTTTGTGAACACGAAAATTGGGACAAGGTTCATGCAAATTCACAAGTGTTCATACCCATAAACAATAGTGAAAAACATCAGGGAACAGAGATGGTTCCAAAGCGAGAAGCTGAAGAAAGCTCAAGTCCTAACACCTCAGAGGAGGATGATGGGGAATGTAGTGAGGCAGAGAGTCAGCCTGTTGTCAAAGAAGAACCACAGGTTCCCAGAAGGTCAGAAAGGTGTACCTCCATCAAGGTTTGGTATGGGGGAAATAAGGGTTTGTCATGTGTACCAAGAACCTAAGAATTATGAAGAAGTGTTACTTCTGCCTGAGACAGAGAAAAAGAAATGGCAACAAGCCATGAAAAAGGAGTTAAAATCCATGGATGACCATGGTGTGTTTACAGAGACCGTATTACCACCAGAACATAAAGCGATTGGGAGCAAATGGGTCTACAAAAGAAAAATGCAGATCAATGGGGAATATAGGGACAAAGCCAGACTTGTGGCTCAGGGATACACACAAAGGAAAAGTATACATTATGATGAAGTTTTTTCCCCAACAGTAAAGGCAGAATCTTTGAGGCTAGCATTAACTCTGGCTGCTTCAAGAAATTACCTTGTTAGTCACTTTGACATAACTACAGCATACTTAAATGCAGATCTGCAAGAAGAGTTATATATGGCACAGGCACCTGGGTTTGAGAGTTCTCAACCAGGAATGGTGTATAAGTTGAACAAAGCAATTTACGAGCTTAAACAATCGGCACGAAATTGGAACCAGTGTCTGGATTCAGCACTGAAAAGGTTAAAATTTAAGAGTAGCCTGGCAGACCCATGTCTTTACGTGCAAGAAAATGGAAAAGAACAAAATATTTTGCTAGCATACGTCGATGACATATGCTTTATATCAAAAGAACAATCTCAAATTGATCTTTTTGAAAAACAGTTGAAAAGGGAGTTCAAACTAAAGAACCTAGGCCAAATACAGAATTATTTGGGGGTTCAAATTCAGAAAAAAGACAGTGGTTATGTTCTAAATCAAAGATTAAAAATAGAGGAAATGTTAATAAAATACAACATGCAGGACTGCAAAAGTGTACTGACACCCATGACATTTGATTTCCAAAAGTCAGAAGATGAAAGTAAAGAATTTGAAAACCAAGAAGTGTACCAGTCAGCAATTGGAAGTCTACAATATCTAGCAAATTGGACAAGGCCAGATATTGCTGCAGGGGTTAATATTCTAAGTAGGCATACTACAAAGCCAACACAGAAACACTGGTTAGGGGTGAAAAGAATATTTAGATACCTGAAAGGTACTCTTGACAAATGTTTGTTGATACAACCCTCTAGTGAATTAAAGTTAAAGGCTTATGTGGATAGTGATTGGGCCAATGACGTAGCTGACAGAAAATCAGTTTCGGGTTTCACAATAAAATTTGCTGAAACATTAGTGGGATGGAAATCAAGGAAGCAAAGTTCCGTTGCCACATCCACTGCTGAAGCAGAGTTTGCTGCAGTTGAAGCAGCACCCATTCTAGCAGAATGTGCACAAACCTTCAAACCTGAAATTCCCACCTGATGCAGTGCCATGTCTATGGTCTTCTATAACTGATACTCTGCTAAATAATGTCTTAGTGCACAAGGAAGCCATCCTGTCGATGCCCCCTGACTTTCAATGTGCACCTCCCGCTCTTATCAGGAGTAGTCCTCTATAGAACATGGTGCTGGAGTAAAATCGCCCCCTCCACCTTGCTGTTCACCTTGGATCGGTGAATGTGCAACCTGACCATAGTATCCTCTCACCTAGCATTCTGCTATTGTATTGCTACCTTGGTCAGGTTACTCTTTCTTGTAGTTACCACTGCATGAACTTTAACGCATCCACTAACGTTAACACTGATGTAGCCCTAACTAATGCTGCCTCGTACCCATCCCTACAGATGGCAAGCCATCGACAGATAATTTACAATGTTCGGGATATGGGTACCCATGTCCTAGACCCAACTCCTTCCTTTACTCCAGCCAGGAAACGGCTTCCTAATGCTCAATGAAGAGGTATGACCGTTATATCCCCAAGTCAGTGCCTACAGAGCCATTGTTTACAACCTGCCTCTTATAGATCCTAACAACAGTTCCGTCATATATGAATCCACTATAAATTGCTACAAATGCTTCACTGGAGTGGCCAAGTCAGCTCCTGGCCCCTTAGGTTTCCAAACACGTGAAATCTTATGTTCTCTGACGAATAACTGGGTCAGAATAGCTCGGGTCAGAGCACAACCTATCATGCTGTCTAAATCAACCTGCCGATTAGCTAAACCTTCGTGAGAAGAGCCCCTGGGAATTCCTGGGCTCCTGCAACTGACTCCCTAACCCTAATCGCTCTGTTGGCCTGATAGTGCATCAGCTAAGCTGATCTCGGCAAGGAACTGACTCAAAACTTATGGTCCTTGACGCATGCCCTTTGTAACCGGGTTCGATGAAAACATGGAGCAATTGCCATCCACTCAAAATTTTTAGGTGACCTACAACTTCGTGCAGTTCTTTCAAAGATACTTTCCTGCTTTCCCTGAGTAGACAATTCCAGTTTGTCCCCTGGTAAACTGGAGGCTTGTTTCCTAATGTCTAATTCAATTCCTTAGAAAGTAGGTGCCGCAGCTGGCCCTTCTGTCCCCCCCCCCCCCCCCCCCCGGCTAATGGTAAGCCCAACTTTCATGCTATTGTTAGGGAAGTTTCAGATATAAATCAGCCGTGACCAGTAGTACGTTTACCACAAAAGGATAGTCCTCTCACCATGGGCAGTGTTCTTATAACCCATCCTGCTCCTGAGTTTCCATTCTAAATTGAACTGAACCGCTCAAATGCAGTGCAGGAAATGGAGCAACCCACCGGCAAGGCCCTATAAATATAGTAAGAGCTTTAAAATTAAAGCCCGAAAGGTTAAAATCTAGTGGATGGGCTGGAGGAATATGAAACGTTGACAACTGTTGCATTTTGCAAGCTCCGCCTCAATTCCACAGCTACGTACCGTACATACCACCTCATACAAAGAGGTATAGCGCATGGCGCCAAGCTCCTGTGAGATGGGATCATTCACTGACTCCCCTTCTGGGTAATACAGATGGTGAATAAGCCTACAGTATTCTCTCTTTTTCTTGTTGTGTATTACGCCTAAGGGCAATACCCTAAGGTTCTTTAAAGTGGGATATTGGTAAGGTCATGAAACCTTACCCTCTGACACTTCTTTATTTATTTATCCTGACAATACGTTCCATACCCCTTACCGACTTTATTTTATTTATTTATTTATTTATTTATTTATTTATTTATTTATTTATTTATTTATTTATTATTTTAATTTATTTATTGGAAAGAACGCCTTACGCTCCCCCCATGCCGGTATTCTAAAACCGTACTGAAGACCTCCTAACAAATACCATGTGTCTGCTGGCCGCGGATAGTCCACTAACCAGTTCTCCAGTACCCCCACCTTAATCGGGCTGGGGCCCCTTACCAAGGGGACCCCCTCCCCCCATTTGCCTTTGCTACCTCCGGGGTCCTTATTGGCGTTTCTTTGCGCCCTGGGTCTAAAACAGGATGTACTGGGGTGCTGGCACCCTCAGACTGTGCACTCATACCGGAGACAACATCCTTTACGCAATCATGTGCCCTTGGCATTATAGTCCCAGCAGAGCAAGCGGGGTTGAACCCCTTGCCCTTGCCAGCATGGGAGCTCAAAATTGGACCCGGTTTACCTAGAAGATGACCTCTGTTGAACCCATCCCCAGGGTTAGGCCTGGCCGGTGTCATAGGTAAAGGTAAAGGTTCCCCTTGACAATTGTCCAGTCGTGTCCAACTCTAGGGGGCGGTGCTCATCCCCGTTTCCAAGCCATAGAGCCAGCGTTTGTCCGAAGACAGTTTCCGTGGTCACGTGGCCAGCGCGACTAGACACGGAACGCCGTTACCTTCCCACCGTGGTGGTACCTATTTATCTACTCGCATTTTTACATGCTTTCGAACTGCTAGGTTGGCAGGAGCTGGGACAAGCAATGGGAGCTCACTCCGTCGCGTGGATTCGATCTTATGACTGCTGGTCTTCCGACCCTGCAGCACAAAGGCTTCTGCGGTTTAACCCGCAGCGCCACCACGTCCCCGATGGCCGGTGTCATAACTTGCAACCAAAGGCCTGGCAAAGGCTCATCCAACCGCAAATTTGGATGAATAGCGCTCCTCATATGGAACGATATATCAGAGTTCAACCAAGCCTGCCCCGCAAGGTCCATATATGCCCAATAAATTATGTCTAATTACTAAAACAAAGCCTGAGCCCTCCAAGTCTGAGCTTTCACAACTACCCCCCGCTTAGATAAAGAAACCTGTTAAGCAGTTAGCCCAGGTCCCGTCTATCCTATGCCTCCTGCGTCTTTCTTTTTCCCGTTCAACGTCCCTATTAATGTCCTTCTTATCTACTTTCCTGTTACGAAGATCAAAAGGTCCACACAGTTTCCTTTCAAGACTTTTCCTGTGCCGCTGGGGTGAGATGATCTCCCAGGGGCATGGCGTGGTCCCCAAAGGCAAGGCCCTCAGGGGAACGGTGTTATAGCCCATCTCCGGGACCAATGGATATGGCCATACCCTACCCCCGCAGTTGGCCTAACAACACTGGCAGAGAATCTTGCACATACGGGGAAGCCCAAGTACCTAAGGGAGTACTAGTACTCAGTGTAGCGGTTACCCCAGTCGTCACCTGTCCCTCACAGTGGAACCTTGGCAGGAGAGCCAATGAGGAAGACGGAAGGCGGAGTCAGGAAAGAAGGAGGGGTACAAAAGGAGGAGTCTGAAGGGAGAACGGGAGATCAGAGGTTTGAGAAGGGGATTGATTGAGATAGATGAGAGATCAGAGATTGGAAAGAGAATGATTAGAGATATAGATTGATGGACTAGAAATAAGAGCTGAGCGTTGAGATAGAGCTGATAAAGGGGAGATTTGGAAATAGATTGAATTAATAGAAGGAATTAAATAAACCCAAGTTAATATAAGTGAGTTACTTCCTGTGATTGACACTGTTATTCCCAACCAATCATTAACCCCACCCTGATCAATAAACTGAATGCGTTTGATAACTTGTGTGTCCCGGAATTGATTGATGTTTAATATAAAACATCTGGTGGCAGCGTGAGGAGGAAGAAGCAGCTTGGGTCTTTGTGAGGGCCAAGAATAAAATTAAAGCCTCAAAGACGGAGCAGCGACAAAGTGGTGACCAGTGGCGGGATGCGAATATAATCCAGTGACGCCAAATAAACGAAAGGTCCAGAGTTGAAGAAGTCTTTATTAGTCAGGGTGATCTGACGTGAACGGAGTGGGTAACTTTCCAGAGCTTTTCAAGGGGAAAGGCTTAGTGGAGAGGCTCCTGAGCGCAGATCGGGGACTAAGATAGGGACAACTCTGAGGGGACCATTTCTGGCAATAGTTTGCCTCAAGCTGAAGAAGGATCAGTGGGCTAGCTGTCCAGAGGCTCCAGGTGGAGAGCACTGAAGGGACAAAGCGAAGGCCAGGGTCAGAATAAGCTGAGGAACCTTTAAGCCATAAAAGCTGGGACACTTGAAAACAAATATTTAAGGTTACTTTTGGTGGCTAGAGGCAGCAGATAATTTGTCTCAAACCAAGGAACTGGCACAGGCTGGGTGCCACAGAGAAAAACAAAGTAACGCATAACGCAGGCTGGTAGCAGCAAGGGAAGCTACAGTATTACAGATACGCTCTGACTCAAAGAAAAAAAAAGTGCTCTTTTAAAACAGGTTTGTCTTTTGAAACAAGACTATAAATAATTAAAGATGACTTCCACACGAGCAAGGAAGGCGACTAAATTACCTCAGGAGATAGTAGAAACAGAACAGGTGATTGAGTCTGAGATTGAGACTCAGGATGGAGGTACCTTGAGGGAAGAAATTACCTCAAAGGGACAGGAACAAGTAGAGATTTCAGGAGGAGATGCCTCCATCGAATTCCAAAAATGGAAAATAGAGAGAAAGATGGCAGCTGAGGCCAGAGAAAAAGAAAGAGAGAGAGTGATGGCTATGGAGAAAGATAAGATGGCAGCTGAGGCCAGAGAAAAAGAAAGAGAGAGAGAGATGGCTATGGAGAAAGATAAGATGGCAGCTGAAGCCAGAGAAAAAGAAAGAGAGAGAGAGATGGCTATGGAGAAAGATAAGATGGCAGCTGAGGCCAGAGAAAGAGAAAGAGCTAGAGAGATAGATTTTCAACTAGAGATGCGACGAATGGAGCTTGCAGCAGCTCAAAATAATAGCAACAACTCACATTCTGAGGGGGGACATTTGTCCAAAACTGACCTCAAGAAATTCCCCATATATAGGAAAGGTGATGACCCTGAATCTTTTATCATCCTATTTGAGCGAGCTTGTGAAGATTTCGATGTGAGGGGATCAGAGCGCATGGTGGTCATGAGATCACAGATCAGTGGCGAAATGGCTGAGATATACTCTCAGATGCCTTCAGCCCAAGCGAGGGAATACGAAAATTATAAAAAGATGGTTTTCTCACGGTTTGGAATTAATTCTGAACATCTAAGACGAAAGTTTAGAGCATTAACCAAACGGACTGAGGAATCCTATTCCCAATTAGGGGCAAATCTAATAAAATATATGGAAAAATGGCTGCAGCAGGAGGGGGTTGAGACAGTTCAAGACCTTAAGAACATCATGGGGCTGGAACAGTTTTATTTGCTATTACCAGGAGACCTGAGGTACTTAGTGAGCGACAAGAGGCCGAAAGATGTTCAGGCAGCTAGTGAAATTGCAGATTTTATCACCAGTATATGACACCCGGGCTTTTCTGAGGTAAAACTTGGAGGTAACAGCTGGGAGGAAAGAAGAAAAGAACCCAGAGATTACCACAAGAACTATCAGAATACTGGAGGCCATTTTAGAAGCAAACCCTCAGAGCAGAATCAACAGAAGAACCAAAGCTTTGAAGGGAAGGGAGAAAAGCCCCCATATTTTGAACAAAGAGCCCCTAAAACATCATATTATGAACAAAGAGCCCCTAAAACATGTTATGGATGCGGAGAAAACGGGCATTTCATTTCCCAATGCCAAACCTTAAAGAATAAAGAGGTTCCACAGAAAGGAGGGGGAAATGTACCCAGGAAAGTGTACTATGTACAACAGCAGGGAAAGACAGTTGAGGCAATTGAAAATGGCACTGAAACAGAGGTGGCAGAGGGCCTGGAAAAACAGCTGCCATTAGCCAACATTGTCCAATGCTTTTATATTGAAAATAACCAAGAATTGCTTCAGTGTTCTGGGGAAAACATTTATATAAATAATACAAAATATCTAGCGTTGAGAGACTCCTGCTCACAAGTGACTTTGTGTCATCCTGATATTATCCCTCAGAAAAATATAGTAAGAAATAAATACATAACCATAAAAGGGATTGGGAAAGAATTAATTACTCTACCTATGGCTCAAATACCAATGAAATATCAAGGGTGGACTGGAGTGTGGAAGGTAGCCATCACAAATCAAATTCCTACTCCATGTTTGATTGGGTTAGATCTATCTGAGCATGTAAAGAGTGTTTTAATCACTACTCGCTCCCAGATAGAAAAAAGAGAAAAACCTGCAGAAAATTGTGAGATCCCTAATGGAATTATAGGAGGAGATGAAGACAATAAAACTTCTGAGGTGATAGCTATAAGAAATCCTCAGGAAAATGCTTTTAAACAAGAGCAAAGACAGGATTCTAAGCTACAGCAATGCTTTGAGTCAGCCAGAGAAGGAACACTAACCCCTGAAAGCCCTGAAGAGTTCTGTGTGGAGAAAGACCTGTTATGCAGAAAGGTCTTAATTAATCCTCAGAGGGGAGGGGAAAATGTTCAACAACAACTGGTGATCCCTTTTAAATACAGGGAAAGGATTATGGAGAAAGGACATAATGCTCATTTAGGAATCACACACACAAAGCAGAGAATAGCTCAGAATTTCTACTGGCCAGGAATGGGGAAGCAAATACAATCATACTGTCTAAGCTGTGATGTATGGCAAAGGCAGGGTACGGGCAATGATAAAGCTAAAGAAAAATTGTGCCCTTTACCAATCATATCAACCCCATCTCAACGCTTAGGCCTGGACATTGTGGGACCATTCCCTACACTAACTAGCAGAAAAAAATTTAATGGGACCCTAATGCGAATGACCAGAGCTTATACAGCAGAAAAACACAATGACTGGGATCACGAGATACAACCCTGGGGATATGCATGCCGGTCTGTACTCCAGGAAAGCACTGAGTTCAGTCCATTTGAACTGCTATTTGGAGGGAAAGTGCGGAGACCCTGGGATTTAAGCAGACAAAAGTGGGAGAAACAACAGGGAGAATACCCAGAGTCAGTGATCCAGTACATAAATAAGTTAATGAAACCCTTGAAACAATCTCTGAAATTAACCACAGAATACTTGCAGAGCCAACAAGGGAAGCCCAAGTTGTGGTACAGTAAAAAGGCCATAGAAAGATCATTCAGTCCGGGAGAGAAAGTCCTGAGGCTGAAGTATATAAAAGGAAATAAGATGCAAATAAACTGGGCAAATCCTGTTAGAATAAAATCCAAGATGAATGAAATAAATTACATAATTCAGGAGGAAGGAAAGGAAGGTCAGAGAGTGGTCCATGTGAACTGGATCAAGTGTAGAGAATTCTCGGTAGTATACAAAAATGAGATAAGGACCTATAGTCAGACGTGGACAGATCCCCTAGACCATAAAGAAATAGTGCTACTAAGAATACATGAGGCTGGATTAACAGTGAATGTTAGCAAATGCCAGCTGGGTAACTCCAAATTAAAAGAATTAGGCCATATTGTTGGGGAAGCCATAATCAAACCCCTAATACTGAAGATGAAAGAAATCAGTAGCTGGCCTAGAACAACAGCAAAGAAGATCAGATCTTTCTTAGGGTTAGCTAGCTATGAGAGGCGCTCTATCCAGAACTTCAGCAAAATAGAGGCCCCTTTATCGGACCTAACCCATAAAAGAAAAGCTGGCGAGATCCTGTGGTCGAGCAACTGTGAAGAGACCTTCGAGAGGTTGGAGACTGCGCTGATGACCGGTCCTGCCCTGAGAGAACCAGATTTCCAGCGAGGGTGCACCGTCTTCACAGAGGCATCCCACATCGGACTATGAGCCATGCTGAGCCAGGAGGACGACAACGGGGACCTTCATCCGGTGACGTTCCTGAGCGAGAAGCTGCAGGCTGGCGAGAGACAGGTTTCCATCATATACCGTGAGTGTCTGGCGATTGTATGGTCTTTGCGAAAGCTCGGACCGTACATATGGGGAAGACATTTTGTTCCAGGCACAGACCATTCCCCACGGCTGTGGTTGTGGACTGTCGGAGCGAACAATAAGAAGTTGATGAGGTGGGCCATACCCCACAAGACTGTGACTTTGGGGATCCAGAGTCTAAGGAACTCAAACTGTGGTAGCCGAGGACGCCTTATCCAGAAGACCAGAAGAATGACTGACGGAAACGAAGAAAATGTAACTTTTAATGGTATTAAAATTGTTCTAAATAAATATTCTAAGTGTATAGGTATATGAAATAAAATACAATGCAATTTATAGATGAACTAATGATAGGTAAGGATAAAAGTACTGAAGTGGTTTGTATGTAATAAAAATGTTGATTAAGTTTAAATGCAATTGGAGATGCAAAGGTTATCTAAATGTTTAAATGAAAAAAGTAAAAAGTTTATATGCATAAAGTAATAAGATGAGATGCATAAAGTAATAAGATTAAAATGTAATATGTTAATTTATGTTTGATGATAACATGCCTTTAAGCTCTGCGTTGTTCCTAGGGCTAACCACTGTAGGTTTCACCCCAGGAAACAAGTTTTTAAGGAGGGAGGTATGTAGCGGTTACCCCAGTCGTCACCTGTCCGTCACAGTGGAACCTTGGCAGGAGAGCCAATGAGGAAGACGGAAGGCGGAGTCAGGAAAGAAGGAGGGGTACAAAAGGAGGAGTCTGAAGGGAGAACGGGAGATCAGAGGTTTGAGAAGGGGATTGATTGAGATAGATGAGAGATCAGAGATTGGAAAGAGAATGATTAGAGATATAGATTGATGGACTAGAAATAAGAGCTGAGCGTTGAGACAGAGCTGATAAAGGGGAGATTTGGAAATAGATTGAATTAATAGAAGGAATTAAATAAACCCAAGTTAATATAAGTGAGTTACTTCCTGTGATTGACACTGTTATTCCCAACCAATCATTAACCCCACCCTGATCAATAAACTGAATGCGTTTGATAACTTGTGTGTCCCGGAATTGATTGATGTTTAATATAAAACATCTGGTGGCAGCGTGAGGAGGAAGAAGCAGCTTGGGTCTTTGTGAGGGCCAAGAATAAAATTAAAGCCTCAAAGACGGAGCCGCAACACTCAGCTACCGTGTACCTGTAACCCCAGCACCTAGTATGCCAAGTGGTGTGTATTGGTGTACCGAACTGACCCCTGCCTGGCCGAGGCCAAGCTGGAAATGTTGTGAATGTTTTGGGTGCAATCTCCACTCACGCTTTACAATTTGACGTAGTTGGTCTGATGTCCTCCACGCAAATGGCTTCATCTCCTTCATCCTGCCGGCTCTGCCTCCAAGCAGCTGGTCGTCCAATTTTCGATGGGACCAAACCTTGCTCTTCCTCCTCCTCCCCATGCCATGGCGGAACTGCTGAAGCATCAGCCCCTTTTCTGGATGGCCGTAGGGCCGCGTGATCCTCCTCTAAAGCAGAAAAAAACAGGATAAATCTTCTGCCAGCTCCTTAAGTTTAACCTTCTTGAGGCTCCTGACATCCTTTTAAAGGCCGGAGCTAGCCTTGTTCCTTGGTTTGCAGGTTAGAATTAGGTGTCTTATCTTTTTTTTAAAAAAAAATATTATTTATTTATTTATTTATTATTAGAATTGGCAGGGACCCTACAGATTGTTGAGTCCAACCTCTGTCATGGAGGCACAGGGAGGAATCAAACTCCCAACCTCTGACTCTACAGCCAGATACTTAAACCTCTGAGCTATCCAGCAGTTCTCTAAACAGGATTAGCAATTAACTAGTTACCACTAATCTAAACCAATTATATACTTGGCAGCTCACTTCCACTTACTGCCCAATTAATTAATCGATCAATCACTCAACTTATCTTAGTCCTTTTTTTTTGCTTTGTTTGTTTGTTTGTTTTTATAACCTAATTAACTCTGCCTATACCAATCCGGAATTAATTACCATTTACCTAATGCAAGTTAATTAATATCAATTAAAACCAATATTTACCCTAATCAACTTTGCTTATAACACCCAAGAATTAGATACTATTATCTACCTGAATTGTAATTTAATTAATATAAATTAAAACCAAGATGTAACATCATTAACTTTGCTAATACCCCTAAATTAATTACAACTATTTACCCCTAATGCTGATTTTCTTAAATTAATTACTGTTTTCTACCTGTAATACAATTAATCAATATCAATTAAACCAATGACCAATAAATCAGATTTTCTTCAGTGACAGACAACACACCAAACACCCCCCACACTAAGTAAAAAACTCTACTCAAGTAACCCGACTCAATTTAATTGGTACTAATTTAATTAGTATCCAAAAGTGATTATTATGTATGTGTACTGGATCTCGAGCTGGGGGGGAAAGGGGGGGGTTGAACGTGCACGCATGCCCGCCCTTCGACTGCTTCCTTGGGCCCGAACAAAATTTCAATCATGCTCCTAATTCATTTCCCTTTATTTTCTTAGATCGTTTCATTTTATTTAGTAATATTATTTTTATAGGGCCGCTCCAACGTTGTAACTTATGAGCTTAGCGGGCGTGCCCATCCGGCCAGAAAGGCAACACTGCACCCCGTCCCCTACTCCAAATCCCCCTTCCCTATTCTCCCTTCTTCTCTCTCTCTCTCTTTTTGAAAGGCAAAGTCAGACAGTGTCTGGCTCTCAGCACGGAGACGAAGAACAGCAAACCGTGGGAGGGGGGCCGCTGATGCAACCCCACCATCCAAAATGGCTGCCGCCACTAAGTGACACAGCAAGAATTGTCCTCCTGGCTGCAGCACTCCGTCCTCCTTTGCTCGATGCTGAAAAGGAAGAGGCCTAAGGTAGGAGGAGCTCTTCTTTAAATATGCTCCCCCACCCCTTCTCTCTCAAGGCTCTTGCGAGACTTTAATGTCTCGCGCTATCCTGGGAATGGGATAAAGGCAGCCCGCGCTGCTGAAGGGCTCATCAGCGGACTGGGCATTTGATGATGATGATGATGATGATGATAATGATGATGATGATGAAATAAATGCATATTGATGGGGTAGAGGGGATAAAGGTGCCTATCTGCGCATGCGCATGAGCACTCACCTGCGTGTGTGCCACACCCACCCATGAGCGTGCCACGCCCACCCGCAAACTGACCCCACCCCCCCAACCGGTCCGCAGTTTGGAAAAGGTTGGGGACCACTGCTCTAATTGAGGAAATGGATCTGATATACAGGGCTTATGTGGATTTCCCTGGGCATGCATGGCTTTCCTATGATGAAGGCTTCCGTATGCGTGCAGCACTGTGCCCTAACACACGCTGGGATGTGCCACATGACGGGCTTTGGCTCCACTACATGACCCCTGCATGACCAATTCTCGGGGAGAGGTTTGATGGTGCAGTGGTCCCCAACCTTTTCGATAAGACCCGGAAGGGACTTAATAGGGAAGTTGGCAGGGCCATTAGGGCCCAAGGGGGGGTCAGTTATTTTGCATCCTGACATTAGAGTTAGTTGTCCTGAGTTATACAGAGAAGATGGGGTGCACTTATCTGATCTAGGGCTAGATTTGTTCCTTCGTGACTTGCAAGGGGGCCTTAGGGTCGAAATGTTCGGCCTGGTGGGGGGCTTGGGGCATACAGTGTAGCCCCTTGCCGTGGCAGGTAGTGCAAAGCGGGATCGGAGCTGGAGATTTACGGGGCATACACCCAGCGGGGGCTAGACACCCTTCCTCTCAGAATTGCAGTAAGAGAGGTTCTGCTGAGGGAAGGGGAAAACGGGACCCCAGGGGACGTGGTTCAGTTGGGTTCCCGAGACTAGGCTTTAGGCCGGCCTCCAGTGCATATGGCCAAGAGGGTGCTGGGCTGGAGAACAGCGCCCCCTTTCGGCGCAGGATTCCGCTGGGAAAAGGTCTGGACGTAAGATTGACAAAGGTCTCAGACTTGTTTTTGCACTACAGCAGGCCCCCTTAAAATAGGGAAAATTAAAGCGTTAATAAATTAATAAAGTTGTGGCCCTAGTTCAACCCACTTTATTGTGTCTCGTCTCGTTATTCCAGGCTGGGCGGGCAAAGCTGAGAGGAAGTCTTAGGAGTAATACTCGTACGGATTTATTAGCTATTGCTCCTAGAAAGTTATACCTCATTGAAAAACTGTACTTCTTCTGTCCGTTCTTACTCTAGTGCAGGAAAAAATGGGCTGAGAAAGTTTGAAACTATTTCCTGAAAGATCTTAAAACAACTAACCACTTCCACTGGCCTTTTTTTAAAGGGAATATGAGGGAAGAAACAGGATTTTTTCCCTAGCGTCCCTGATGAAGATAGGAATGTTGGAGAAAGGGCTCGCTCTGGGCAAGCACCAAAAAGCTGTGAACGGAGCACTTTTGCCTGCCCTGTCCAGATCATGAGACAAGACAGCCCAGGCACCTATTGGCTGCCCAGCCTTGTCTGATGAGGGTGGGAAAGGAGGCCTTTATTAGGCGATCCCAACCTCTGGCAACCTACCCACCCACTCTCAGGGTCCAGTGTGAAGTTAGCTGGTCACTTCAGGGCTGGACAGGAATTTTGGACCTCTATCACCTGATTGGTGTATTGAACAAAAGTTGTGCAGGTAATTTTTGCCTATCCCACGCTGATTGTCGATGGGACAGATTTGCGCTGTTTTTGTTAATAAATAGATCACACTGACGAATACTGCGAATCGGTAACTCAGTAGCGGTGAGTTCCCAAGGGTCATATGGGTTTTTTACTGCAACCAACATCTCAGCACTGCAGATCCCAAGAATCAATTGCCAGGATGTGAGGGTGCATGGGTAGCCACCCATGGCTGGTGGCCACGTAAGGTCACGAGGCTTGAGTGGCTGGCAGCCACAAGGGTCATCCGAGTGTTGGCTGGTCAGGAAAGGGCTGTTAATGACAGCAGAGACCTGGGACTTGGAACTTGACTGATGGTGATCAGGGCAGGGGTAAGCAAGTACCTCTGGTGCCTGCTCCAGGGATCCACACTACAGTAGGCCCTTCTGCAGGATGTGGGATTTTAACAGTTAATGAGTTAATAAAGTTGTGGCCCTAGTTAAACCCATCCCCTGTGTCTTGTCTCTTTATTGCCTGGATAGGTAGGCAAAGGGTTTGCCATGGTCTAAGGACTCCAGCATGCTAAAAATGCTATTCTCAGAACAGATTCGTTGCATGCATTCATGCAAAATACATTCCCTCCCCTCCAAATTACACAGCTATTACACCAAATTACAACGTCTGGCACTTTGGTTTGGTTTAAATCAAAATGCATTATCACAAGCTACCAAAAATTGCAGGTTTTTGTTTTGTTTTATTTTGCTCAGATCAAGGACTACTGTATAAGTTGTGTACTCCCCCTTCCCCAGCTGTGCACTGGTTATCAATCTTACCGCCATAAAACTCATGTGGTTACCTTGAGCCAGTCAAAGCCCTTCAGCCGCACAGGGCTATTGTGGGAATAAAACGGGGAGGAATCTTCATGTTTTCCAGGAGAATGGAATGAAAATACCGTTATAATAGATAGACGTTGGACAGGAAAAAGCATAATTATCTTATTGGAATCTATGCGCTCAAATGCTTTCACTTAGGCTGCAGTCCTGTTACTTCCATTTACCTGAGAGTCCTATTGAACTCAATGAGGCTTACTTCTGAGTAGACATGCATAAGATTGCATTGATTAATGTAAATGAAATAAAACTACAAAATGACGTTGTCATAAAAGAAATGATCTATAGTCTTCTCCAAATGCTGGATCTCTACAATAGGTTAAGGCAAGTCATTTTTCTGTTTTTGTGTCACTGTGTAATCCAGTCCTCTGGAGGTGTACCTACAAGTCATCCCAATATACTTCCAGGAAAGTATATCCAAGAAGTGCCTTAATCTTGCTCTGTATGTTCAGGCAAGGGTGAGAGAGACAAGGAAGGGAACCACCCAGCTACATAGGAGAGATAGGTATTTCCGTTGCTAGCTGCAAAGAGAAAGACTGAGTTTCATTCTTCTTGCCCAGCTAAAAACACAGAAGGAAGAAGTGAGGTCCACTCCTTCAAGAGATTAGAGAAATAAGTTGAGATTCCATCTGTCTTGTGAAATTTTAACTGAGAAGGAGGAAAATCCTCTCCTCCTTACATTCCTAGTGCAACACTGGAGGACATGAGCCTTACTCTCATTTAAAGAATAGGACTATGTTCTCCTCTTTCTTGTTCACCCCCCTCCAAAATCTCCAGAGCCAAGTGAAGCACTGGGTTAGTAAATTTGGACTCTGCTTTCACCACTTAAAGTTATATATGGGCACATTCCTCCAAAACCCTACAAAATGGCTTCAGTTCTCCTCTCTCCTGCCCTTTGAGGGTCTTGGCACATCATCCTATATGAAGAAAGAGGTTGCAATGAAGATTTGTAGTCTTACTCAAAGTTTTGAGGCATGACTTCTACTGACTGTATCATCCCCTTCCCCTTTGCTATTTGAACTCCCTACTCCCATTGGCTATTTCATCTCCTGTGGCTGAGTTGGCACTGAGGAAAGAGATAAAGGGCTTCCTGGGAAACGAACCAAAGGAAAAGCCTTTGACTGAGTGAATAGTTTTGGGGGGAAAATGCTCAGGGATCCCTGAACTCTTATGAGAAGGCGGGCCTTCTTGGATTTTTACTATAATCTCCAGTATTTCACAGTCTAGCAGGGCATAAACTATTGACATATCCTGCCCTCACACAAAAGCTGAGGCCATTTCTTCTCCAAGTGTTTCACTGTTCACTCAAGAGCTACTGTAGTGTTTACACTAATCTCCTCTATTTACACTGTTTACTTCTGTGGTGTAGGACCTGAACATATACCAGGTTGGGCATCAAAAACCATAGCCTTCTGAGAAAGTTTGAAGAAAGGCACAATTTCTCATCCACCATACCATCCCCAGCAAAGTCCCAGCCTGATTCTGTTCAACACTCACATTGAATTCCACTTTCATTGGTGCTCTTTCAACCTCAACAAAGAAGGCCACCTATGTGATCCTTTGGATCTTTCTTCTCTAATATGGAACAATCCCTCCAAGATGAGCTGAGGAGGAAATTGTGATCAGAAAAGTCCGACAGCACTAGAAGGCCGTTGTGAACAAAGGCAGTCAGAAAAAGAAGTCTGCGGCTGAACTGCTGAATTGTCTTGAAAAAAGCCGAATGCTTACCCTTTTTATCTCACCAAGCTTAGGAGAAAACACCTGAGTAGCACTAGATCTTCCTGCAGATCTTGTCCAGGGTTACATATGCCATCTTCACCAGCAGCATTTCAATTATCTCAGCTACATCCTTGTAGATAAGATAAGTCTGTTATCACCCAGGCACGACAGCAATACCTAAGGTGCAATAAAATAAAATAAAATAAAATTGCTCACTCTACCTGTAATATTGTATCAATATACCTCCTTAGGAACAAATGTACCTTTGGCAGCCACCTTTTACTTCCCTGAATTTTTATAGACCCACTTACTCTTGCAGCCATCATGAACTAATAAAGGGGATAAAGATATTCCCATCAAACAATAGGATTTTGTTTGTTTGTTTGTTTTTTACTTATTAAAAGATTTACATCCCACACTATATCTTGAGATCTCCGGGCAGGGTACAACCATTAAAACAATATAAAAACAATTTAATATTATAAAACCATTTTTAAAACTTCTAAAACATTCATCTTATTCTTCTATAGCTTCACTATCAGCAGAGTAGGACATGCTGCCTACCCAATCCTTGTCAGAAATGCCCTTCTATAGCCTGGACATCAAAACAATGGTGTTGCACATAAAATTCTGATTTACGGTATAGAAGCAGTAGCATTCTTATCATGCGTCGTCCTTTTATGTTAAGGAAACTTGAGTTTCTCCAATAACTTTCCCTAATCTTACTGCTTACTCAGGAGGCAAATAGGGCTACGAGTATCTTCACCCTTCCTGCTTTGGACCAATGTTCTTTGCAGACTGGTAAACTGTATAATATTATTTATGGGACCGATCAGAGTTTCAGAGAACCATGACCTACCCCATGTACTGAACAAATCCCCACTTCTCTATGTTCCTAGTTGTCTCTGCCTGAAAAGATATTCATTCTTATATTCATTAATAGTATTTCTGTCTATGTTTTAGAAAGTCAGTTGTATTACAAGATCACTTTTTAAAGTGTGTGTTAAATGCATTTAACATTGGCCCTGGGCGACCTCCAGTTCTACTTTTATGAGAGAGGAAACACATGGTCTTCAGAATTTTATAGAAAACTTAAGTTCCCCTGCTACCTTTTTTTTTCCTGAGCTAAAAAGAGCTAAACAACTTTAGCTAATTATCTAAGGAATGTTCCTCAGTTCCCTGATTGTTCCAGATTATATATCTTGATCTATCACGTTTAGGCTCCTATTTCACATCCTCCATGCTGCGGACTTCATCCACTGTGCCTCTCACATATCTCCTCCCCTATTCATTCTCACCAACCAATCAGCATTTAGCGCCATTCATGAGCACTCGTAACACCCATCTGTGAATCATTCCAGTACTCTTTTCATGCATGAAATCCTAACATTGCATATATCCATATAAACAATAACACACCAATATTACACATTATATATTTATGCAATACCTACCCATTGGAATCCCCACATTATTTTCTCCCTTATAGCAAAAGAGTAATGCTGTTCTTAATTAAGAACCATGTAGCCAGACAGACAGCTGTTTTCTTGGTCTTGTCCTCAGCATTTATATTCTTTCCATCTTTACTCCTATCCTACTCCAATATCTCCCAACTTATGGTCCTTGAGATAGAAGCAGTTGATTTGGCCAGCAGGGCTGGACTGAGAAGAGTTTCCTTTTCCCAGTATCAGTGACCCAGAGCCCAAAACTACCATTAGGCTTTGGGGATATAGAGTTAACTTAACCGTTAACCAGCAGCAAAGATGTATTCATTATTTGGAAGGATTATGACTTGTTTTTTAAAATAAGTTTCTTGGTTTCCTGGTCAGAATATTTATTAGGACCAACCAAATTGGTGGTAATTGTAGATGCCCATCTAGCAGCAGCTCCAAACTGTTTTCACTAACCAGTCCATCAGATGACAACAGCTTCATATTCTTGTGTGTGTCCCTGCCATCGACAGTTAGTCACAATGTGCTGAATAGCAATCTTTAGTCTTTGTTGATAGTGGAAGACAAAACCTTTTGCAGGATGTTCTTGGTCTCACAAGTGCCCAACCTGACAAGAAGGGATCTTGTCACTGAAAAAGGATTCTGTCCTAGAGAAAAATAAAATAATTTGTAGATGACATATAAATACAAAAGGAGATCTCTTCCTGCCAGACACTTCCAAAATGGGGAGGGCATCTTTTCAAGGCTGAAGGACTGAGCTGTGGGTTGTTTCACATCATAGAATCGTGCCGAATCGAGGGGAACTAGTATTTCATAGGATTTGGAGACTACTTGTAATCAGGTTACAAACATGATTACAGCTTGTAACATTATTAAGCAACAACTTTTCGTCATGAACATAGAAAAGGAAATTGGATTACATGAAATTGCTGACTGTAGAGTTGTCTCAAATGATCCCAGAAGGAAAGAGAGAAGTTGAGGGCATGCAGACTTGCACAAGGAAGGTAATGGCAACCAACCATGGTAACCAACCACAGGTGGAAAAAAACCCACTTCTCAGCATTGTCAAAGGGAAGGAAAACCAAAGTGAACAGCCACAGAACCTGAGAGAGACATTGCAAACCATTTTGAAGATACAGTCTCACCACAGCTGTAAATTAACATGAAAACAGAACTGATGCTGCAGGGTCTGAATTTCTACAGTTGCATATGTTGCAAGGAAGCAGTTTGGTGGAGTCACATTCATAAACAGTAGGATGAAAGGCACAAGTAAAGGCTGTTTTGTACCTTATGTATAAACAAATCCAGGTTTGCTAGACAACACCTATCTTAACTGGGGGTCTTCTGTACTAACCAAGTGGTTGGTTCAGACCTCAATCTTTCCCATCACTGATAGCAATGGAACATTTGATTCTTAATTGAACGGTCTTTGCATTCACCTTGTAGCCTTCCTCTAAACTGTAACTTCTCCTAGTTGAGCTCACTTTCAGTATTAAAAATTAGCTAAGAAGAATTGGGCTCAGAGCCTCCACCCTCATCCTCAACTCCTGCCCACTGTGTGTGTCCATCCCAGGCAACTGCTGATTTCTATGGACTGTGGAGCAAGAAAGGAGCCAAACATAGGCTACAAGGCATGGACATTGTAAGCAAGCAGGCAATGTGGCACCAACATACCCAATGGCATGTTGCTGGTTAAAAGTTAAGCAATGTGGGTGAAATCAGGGATGGCCCTGCCAGCTGAAAGAGAGGTTACTTACCTGTAACTCTGGTTTTCTTCGAGTGGTCATCTGTGAATTCACACTAATGGGTTAAGTCTACGCCTGCGCAGAGATCTCTGGAATATTCTAGAGCTAAAAGTTTACTAGGACCGCCCCCCCCCCCCGTAGCCCACGTGGTCCGCCCGTCCTAGTGATTACCTCAGTTCCCCAATGCCGCTGCTGCTCACAGAGAGAGACAGATGTAACGGACAGAGGGGAGGATGGGCGGGAAGTGTTAATTCACAGATGACCACTCGAAGAACCAGAGTTACAGGTAAGTAACCTCTCTTTCTTCTTCGTGGTCTTTGTGAATGCACACTAATGGGTGACTGACAAGCTTACCTTGAGGAAGGAGGAACGTCACTAGATCCAGGCTTACAAATCAAATGGCTATCATCCTGAAGCCAGAATGTCTGGTGTGTATGCTCCTAGTGTAGTGAGGAAAGACTGGAAGGTCTCTTTATGTGTCAGCCATGTGTAGCCAGCATATTCTACATAATCTACATAAGCCCTAAAAATCAGGTCAAGATACTGTACTAAGGAGATTGAG
This sequence comes from Intellagama lesueurii, assembly GCA_037013535.1. Classification (NCBI taxonomy): domain Eukaryota; kingdom Metazoa; phylum Chordata; class Lepidosauria; order Squamata; family Agamidae; genus Intellagama; species Intellagama lesueurii. The sequence goes on along the minus strand of JBAJHW010000009.1, from coordinate 13,634,436 downwards.
CACCATATAAATAAGGAATCTCAGTAGCCAGTTTGTTCATGTCTTATCCACTCTCTGCTGTTGAAGGCGGTCCTTGTCCCTCTTCTCTAGGGCGTCCTTCCCCATAGGTAGAGGTCATGGTGGGATAGAAGTCTCCTGGCAGCCGTGGAGTATAAGGGGAATGAGGCAGGAGGTGAATAAGTGCCCAAGGCCCCACTGCCCCACTGCAGCCCCTAGTGTCAATGTTTAGGGCAGGTGCATCCTCACCTCCATTTGTGAGTGGGACCTCCTGAGGTGGCAGCACTTTTGCCTGTACTGACAAAGATGATCTGGCCCGTGACTCAGTCTCAGCTGGTGGCTCCTTGTCTGTGGGTTGCCCTGGCTCCACCGGCGTGTCCTGGGTAGGTACAGGAACAGAACTCTTAAGCCGAACTACCCCAGCCTCTAGAACAGTCAAACGAGATCAAACTTGGCCAGCCACCACCTGGAGCCTTGCAATTTGGGAGCCCCTGACCTTCCTCGATAATTTATCCCTCTTGTGCCTCTGGCCAGCAGGCCCGTTGCCGTGCTCCAGGGCAATGATGCAGTCCAGGAGATCATTAAAATCAGGGAGCCCCTCATTCTCTGATGCGGATGAAATCTGGGGTTGGGGGGACGGTCTCAGCCACCTCTTGGCTGGCTTCATCCCGCCATGCTTACCTGTGGACTTCTGAGAGCCCATGATGCACATCCCATCCCAGTCCACAGCCACCAGGCACTTAAGGGAAGGCATCAATATAGCTAAGCCTGGGCCTCTACTACCCCACAACAGTAAATCACACACACACCCTCAGCAAACAGGTGTCTGCCCCATTGCATCAACCTGTCCACTTCCACTTGCTGGCCACGCTATCCACTCTCCAGGAAATTTTGAATTCTGAATGGCACAAATATTCTTTGGGAATTGCATGCTTCATCTATGTAAAAGCCCTAATTATTTAAGATAAAGGCCTAGCTAAATTTGTATGTGTCTATGTAAATGAATAAATTTCACCCATGGATACCAGGAGAAAGCAGGACTCATAACACAATTTTTTTTTTAATCTTCTCACTTGTTGCCATACTTTTGAAAGGTAACCTCATTACATCCTTTTTAGCACCAAAAAAGAGCTCGAGTTCCAGGTAATTACCTTAACTGTAATTCTTTATCTCCAAACTCTGTAATATACATTATGTCCCCTATCCAAGGTAGATTGCTCCTCTTTTTTTCAGCTGAGCCCTTCTTCTCTTGTTTAAAGAATATCCTGCCCAACTAGGGCCATTCAGCCTACACAACATACTTTGTGAGCAGCAGCCTTCTGTGTAAAATATTGGTCAAACCAAGTCAATGGAAGAGTTCCTTAATTTTTTTGCTGAGAAAAGGAGGGGTGGCATAACTGCAGAATGCTTTCTTTGTCTACTTCTATGCCATCATTTCTTGGGTGCCCCTACATGTGAAACTAGTTCTTAGTTCACAGATCAGAAAGAAGCAAACTGCTTCAGCACAGGGAGATCATTTGTGAGGAAAGTCTCCCTGCATTTGGAAAGGATTGCTAACAAATTGTCACCATGGTGTTTTCACAGCCTATAGAGGGACTGGCCAACCAACCAGATCGCCAAACCTCAACTCAAAACTCTGCAGAAATCTTCCCCACTAGCTCCTTTGTTCGGGGCAAAACATGCAGGCAGCCTACAACCACAGCCAGACAAAAGCTGTTAATTATTACAGTAGTTAAGGCAATTTGTTAAAAGGAGGGGAGGAAGAAAAAAAGGAGGGGAAGAACCTGCATTCAAATACCACCAGCATTATGGGGATAAATTATTACTCACCTTATATGTTTAAGCTCCTGAACAAGCCTGCATAGGTAATATCTGTGATAATTAACATCTTTAGGGTTAATGGGACTTGGGTCCATTGGATAAAAGGTCCATTGTTATTAATAACGACAACTCCTGGAGTTTCTGCCATCCAGGCTGAGGTTAGAATGACCAGGAAACCTTGGCTTTCATCTGCCATTAGTGTCAAAGCAGCAGTTATACCCAGGAAATTAAACTACTCACTGTAGTGAAGTTTTAATGTCTGTGGCTGCATTTGACATCTCATGATTTACGAGGCCTAGTAATTCCTTTTCTCCAGGACATTAGGCTTTTAGCTGGTCTTATGTTCCAGTCTGTAGCACCAATGACTTCTCAGGTCAGTTGGTTGCACAAGCACTGCTCTGTTAGTAGCAACAGCGACAGGTAGACAAATGAGAAAGAAAAAAAGGGACATTCCAGCCAACATTGTACAGGGGCTGACTCTAGATCTGGGGATAGGAAGAGATTTTTTAAAAAGGGACTCTAGATATATAAGCCCAAGATATATTTACTATAGATAATATAGTAAGGAATAAATCTACAGATTTATTCCTTAAATCTGGAATAAATCACAGCAGCAAACTATGGCAAGTCCTTAAAGAAATGGGAGTGCCTGACCACCTTATCTATCTCCTGAGAAATCTATACGTGGGACAGGAAGCAACAGTTAGAACTGGATATGGAACAACTGATTGGTTCAAAATTGGGAAAGGAGTACGACAAGGCTGTATATTGTCCCCCGGCTTATTTAACTTATACGCAGAATACATCATGCGAAAGGCCGGACTGGAGGAATCCCAAACCGGAATTAAGATTGCCGGAAGAAATATCAACAACCTCCGATATGCAGATGATACCACTCTGATGGCAGAAAGTGAGGAGGAATTAAAGAACCTCTTAATGAGGGTGAAAGAGGAGAGCGCCAAAAATGGTCTGAAGCTCAACATCAAAAAAACTAAGATCATGGCCACTGGTCCCATCACCTCCTGGCAAATAGAAGGGGAAGATATGGAGGCAGTGACAGATTAAAAGATATTTAAAAGACGAAATTAAAAGACGCCTGCTTCTTGGGAGGAAAGCGATGACAAACCTTGACAGCATCTTAAAAAGCAGAGACATCACCTTGCCGACAAATGTCCGCATAGTCAAAGCTATGGTTTTTCCTGTAGTGATGTATGGAAGCGAGAGCTGGACCATAAAGAAAGCTGACTGCCGAAGAATTTATGCTTTTGAATTGTGGTGCTGGAGGAGGCTCTTGAGAGTCCCCTGGACTGCAAGGAGAACAAACCTATCCATTCTAAAGGAAATCAACCCTGAGTGCTCACTGGAAGGACAGATCCTGAAGCTGAGGTTCCAATACTTTGGCCATCTCATGAGAAGAGAAGACTCCCTGGAAAAGACCCTGATGTTGGGAAAGTGTGAGGGCAAGAGGAGAAGGGGACGACAGAGGATGAGATGGTTGAACAGTGTCATCAAAGCGACCAACATGAATTTGACCCAACTCCGTGAGGCAGTGGAAGACAGGAGGGCCTGGCGTGCTCTGGTCCATGGGGTCACGAAGAGTTGGACACGACTAAACAACTAAACAACAACAAATCTACAGAACATCTGAGGGAGTATTGAAAGGATTGCAAATATCACATGATACACCCAAGTCTCCTTGTTCTTGATAGAAGTGGGGTTTTCTAGAGGCAAGATAAGGCAGCTATATCTAAGAATCCATTGTGAGACACTGGCCATTTACCTATCTAAGGAAAGCTTTGGATTGTAGCTTGGCACTCTTAAGAGAAGAATGTTGCTTCAGGAAGATGTACTTGGCTATAATCCTCCTAAGAAGGAGTAATCAGTCTACTGTCCTTCAAACATTTCTGTTGAATATTGCCATCAAACTTTGCCAGGGCAATTAGAGCTCATGGGAATTGTAGTCCAAAATATCAGCAGGCTCCCTACCTCTGAGATTCCATATTTCAGGTCAGGTCTGGGCTGAACTCTTTCAAGCACCTGGTTTGTCAGGAGATCCATGATATCTCCAGCTAAGGCACTCTGAGACAGAATAAGTACACAAGGGGGTGTTGGTAGCAGGTAACTGTGGAGAGATGGAATGTTTGGAAAAGGGAAGTCATGGAAACAGGTGGAATGGAATGTGAGGAGAAGTTAAGTTAGCAAGAGGAAGTGAGAGAACAAAGGAGGGAAGGAGAAAAGAAGGGAAGGGAAGAAAAAGGTCATGGCATGCTGAACATATATGACCTGCTCTGATTTGAGAAGCTTAGCAGGGCCAGGCCTGGTTAAAACTGGATGGGAGAATACCAGGCATTAAGAGGCTGGGTTAGGGAAAATAATCCTACTTGAAACCTTAGAGAAGAGAGGCTCTGCCTGTTAGAACTGATAGTACCTAGAAACCCTCAGCCAGCTCAGGAGAGTTAGTGGAGAATTCTGAGAGTTGCCGTTCACAGAAGAGATATTTCCAAATTCTGTTGTTCCCTCCTGCCAGCGTTACACAAAATGCCAGTAAGAAGGACAGTGCTGTCTATGGTATGTGCCCTTTATGTGCATCAGTTTACAGGAGAAGGCATATCATACCAACCTTATATTAAGCTTCTGATAGGATTTTTAAAATAGCTTTTCTACTAATATCTTTTGCTGTTTGACGCCTATCTTATAATTTAAAAGAAATCCAGACATTTCACTGGTAACTACTGGGCCGTCGCATCACTGGTACAGCTGGATTTACAGTTTGGCCCCCTCCCCACACACACACACCCATTGCATTGCAAATCTTATCCCAAGCCTGTTTTTTTTGCGAAACAAAAAACCAAAAAAAAAAAACCAGTGAAGAAGAAGAATTGGACAACAGAACTGGAAGCCATTTGTTGCTATGGATGGAATAAATATCAGGTGGCAAAAAGCTGAGCCATGAATGCGCTTTGCTTCCATTCTTAAAGCATCTTGAATTCCTACGCAAGCCACAGTATGCCCTTAATCCCACAACAAAATCAAGTCAAAGAGCAATTAATATTCTGATACCTGTGGCCAGTCGAAGTGATATAGAGCTGATGATTTCTTTTTCCATTTTACTCCAACTGTGGTTACTTTTGTCTCTGCATTTTCCCCCCAGCAGTTCTTCTCTGGGCGGTGGTTTTAGGGGCACCAAGGTTCACTTTTGTGGGTAACCTGCACTGATAGCTGTTGATTTAATTAACTCAGCCTTCTCAGCTACTTGACCGTATTGAATGAGGCAGGGCTGAATGGCCTCTACTGATTCCAGCCATAAAAAGCTTTTCTCATTTATGAGAGACTAGAAAAGGAGGGTTAAGGAATAAACTAAATGAGGACAAACCAAAGTCCTCAAAATGATATGTTTTTGAAGAAAAATCATTTGGTTGTATGAGGGTGATAAAGTCATTTTTAAAGAAAATTTTGTAAATATGGTGGGGAGACAGATTATTACAAATTTAGCAACTCATGTCCTATCACCATTTCTTTTACTACAACTACCATAATTCACCAGCCTGCTAGATAAGATGAAAGGCCTGTCTAGTCAGTTTGAAAAATGTAGGGCTAGCCAGGTGCCTCTGAGAAATCCACAGGCAATATAGGAACACACTCCCTTCCTATCCATGTCCCCAATTAGAGGAATTTGATTATTCTCCTTTTAGGGTAGAAACACGTTTGGAAGATCTGCCCACCCTCTCCCCTTTTCTTGGAAAAGAACAAAAATATTGTCTGGATGCTTCGTGGTTAAAGGGAACAAAAAAAAAGGGTAGTTACAGTTTGTGGGTTTCTTCATTTATATGCATAACATGGTGCTACATATATATCCATATCTACATACATATCTTCGGAGAGCAGAAAATGGAGGAGAGAGAGGGGAAAGGTGGATCACAAAGGAAGCAACAGAAAGGAACAGGTTGTCTGAAAGACTCTTGAGGCATGGAAAAATACCCCTCCAAGTGTTAATGTCAGATACACGGCACGGTCCCCACAGACAGTGTTAAAAGAGCAGTGTGCAAGATGCTGAGAGATTTTGGCACGCGATATTGTTGAGAATATGAGGAACTGTTGAATAGCTCGGTGGTTTAGGTATCTGGTTGTGGAACCAGAGGTTGGGAGTTCGATTCCCCACCATGCCTCCTTGACAGGGGCTCTGTAGTTCTAAGATGATGACGATGTTTAAATCCTTTATAATGCAGTATTAGTGTGTGTGTGTGTGTTGGATTATGTGACTACTTTATGGTGCTGTTGTAAACCAGTGCAGAAATTGTGCAAAGGGAAATAGTCCAATACATTAAAAAGTAAATATTGGACTAAACTAAAGAGAAAATAGCAGAGCTATTAGCTCAGAGACACAACCTGGCTCCTTCTATATTTGTGTATGATGATTGTGTGTCACAGCAGAATCATCTCTCATCATCCCTAAATTTGCACATTAGCTTGTTGGTGTTTTTAAAATTGTCTCCTGAGTTAACTATGAGTAACCCTTGAATTCTAATTTTTCAGATACAAAAGATTGCCCCAACCACACAGAATATCTATAATGTCTGTTTCTGTACTTTGTCTTCTAGTCCAAAAAGTATGCTCTTCTCCCCTGTTCCGGATCAATTCTGAAGCAAGAGTACTAGCATGTGCAAAGCTTTTTTATTATCCCTGAGGACAACTCTTTGTTCAGGGCCACCCAAAGGCACTGCTATCTGGTGCAACTCTAAGACGCTGGCCCCTCCTTGGAAGCACACTTCCAGCAATTGATAAGATGGCATCCTTCACCATATCTGAGGCAGTAGACTAGAGTGAGAGGCCCAGGATGGGCCATACAGTGTGGGCCCCTTTGCCCTCCAACAAAGGACAAGATGTGGTGAAATCAAAAGAAAGAGCTGCAGGGACTACCATCAACCATCAACACCTGAAAACACTTGCTTCACTCTGCCTAATGGTAGGGCTAGCCCTGTCTATGTCCCCATAATCAGCAATTAGGAGGTCAGTGCAGAATGACCTTCAACATCAGGTTTCTTGGTCAAAGAGTCCAGAAAAGACTGCGACAACACAGTGAAGAAAATATGCTTCAATTCTTCATGACCCACATTTTTTGAAATTGGGTTTCTGCTGGGTGAAATTGCTGTAGTCATCCAGATGAGAAACAATTTGCATGAGTCAGCAGGGGCAGAGAGATGTGTTTTCATGGAGCTCCAACAGCAGAAGCTGCCTTGGACAAGGTGCTAATTGGCAATTTCCACCTCTCTTGTTTTTGAAATTTAGTTTTTCTAAATGCCCAGATACTTTGTTCCAGTACTGACTTTTACTGGTTTTTTTAAAAAGAAAAGAAACTGTCTGGAGATAAGAAGCACTTGGTTGAGGGGAACTAACATCACACTGGGTGCAAAAGTGGATAAAAGCAATGTCATAATCAGACAGACTTTAAACCACCCCTGCTGACTGAACAAATACAGATGATTCCTCACTCAAAAGAGATGATTCCACAATGTGTTTCCCTGCATTCAGCTTTACATTGTGTAGTTGCTGAGTTTTATTTCAAATTCATCTGTGCCCAGACTGATGCAAATTGTAGGATAAACGGCCAATACAATCCCACCTACCCCCGCCACATAACTCTCTTTAAAAGAAAGACTGATGCCCCCATCCAAAAGCATCCAGAAATTGCCTCTATCCCCTTAAGGTAAAATCTTTCAGGTCTCCCTCGGTAGCTCAATGTTATGTTTATTTGCTGGGCTTTGCCTCCGCCTTTTAAGAAAGCTTGTTGAAATCAACATTGATTTGTTATTTATCCAGCTGACAACAAGACAGCAAAAAAAGGTAATAATTCTAGGCACTGGGGAGATTGAATTCCTGTATCACTGTTAGCTACATTAACTTGCTTCCTGGATCTCAATTCAATTAGGACAGCATTCCCTAGCATTAATAAATCAATACGGATGCCATTTTGATACATATATTTGAATGTCTTTCATTATATACTTCAGGGGCCAGGATTAGAGTTGAAGCCGAAGTTAATGGGACATGACAAGGCAGATCAGGTTGGGTAAGAGCAAGCTTCAGAGCCGTTAGCTGTAATTGCCTCCTGTTGCAAAAGATTGCTCCAGCGGTACACAAGAGCTGCTTAACTTTGGTTATGGCACAGCCGGGGTTACTTGCCAACAGAACAGGAAAGGGAGGGAACCAGCCTGGATGGTTCCTGTAGCTTTAAAAGATTCTTCATTTTTTTAATTTTTAGAAAAGAGCAAGTGAAACTGTTCAGGACATAGCAGTTAGAAAAGTGAGTCAGACTCTCTTCGTCTCCTAGTCAGCCCATGTAATCCATGTTCTTGGCTGGAGCATCTTGATTGTGTTTGGAGCCCAGAGTGATAGCTTCGCTACAAGTTGGACGGGATAAAAATGTAAATAATTTTTTAAAAAATACCTCTACCAGTTGTTTATAAGCTGAGACATTGACAGAGATTGGGAAATCTCTTCACTGCCACCACTCCTGTGATTTAATCCTTTAAAAGTACTTAGGGTGCAACTACATAAAGGGAAAAATGGAAACGCCGTGAAGCCACACCCGGGAAGGGAGGACATGGGCCCTCAAAAGCCTTATCTGCAGCTTGCTAATCACCTGACAGGGTCTTATATTAATTTTTGCTCCAAAATGTGCATTAGGGCTTATTTTCAGGGGATGTTTTATTTTATTTTTTTCATTTACAACAATCTACATTTATTCAAATACAGTCACGTCATCTTCTTCTGGTTGCTGCACAAGGATGGAGGGCGGGGTTTCACTTAACTAGGGCTTATTTTGGGGGTAGGGCTTATATTACGAGCATCCTGAAAAATCATACTAGGGCTTATTTTCAGGGAAACAGGGTAACCCCTCTCTGCACCTGGTGTCTGGGTCTGCTTGTTTCCATCTTTCCTCCCCATGTGTGGGGAGAAGAGGATTCAATCTGCAGCCAGTTTTCTCACTGCCCTGCCTCTCTCACTGCTGCTCGAGCCAGCTGGAATGGCTTTAAATCCAATGGTTATAAACCATTCCACATAAACTCAAGAGATCACATCATCGGAACTGATGTGTATACATCAGTTACCAAAAAAGGAGAAGCCCCAGCAGCAGAGGGGAAAGCATGGATTAAAGGGGGGAAACTCCAGTCTGATTCACATTCACTTTTATGTCACATAAACAATGGAAAATAATGTGACTCTGTCTCTTCTTATCCTGGAGCACTTCCTACATGATTTATCAATGTAGTCACAACTGTACTGTGATTCCTCACAAGTCTTTTCCCCACCATGCAATCTGCATAGCATCTATAATATCTGGCTTATTTCCTGCATAATGGGGGGGGGGGGACCTTGTAACTTCACAAATCAGAAGTCAAAACAAACAAAAACATTTACTGGAACTATACATGGATTTATACAGATTCAGTTTAAACATTAGAAGATTCATTCTGATTGCACAAGGTTCATTGACTCTAAAAAATTCCCCCAGATATCAACAGAGTAACTCCTTTATGAGACACCTAGTTCTCCAAAGTCTCCAATCATAATAAGTCAATCTCCTTGTCATGTCTCTCGGTCTCCCTGGACCTCCAAAGAGTAAATTGATTAGGACATTCCTGATTGCCAATTGAGTGACTCAAATCCTTGCTGTACATCTATTCCCTTTGCTGCTAAGTTCCTTAAAAAGATATGAGTCGAGTCATGCTTCAATGTGACTCCTGGAGACGATAAAACAGGCACCTGGCAAAATGCAGCATTCATCTCTCAAAGGTCTTAAAAGCATTTCTCAATTATGAATGGCCTGGAGGGAGTCATTCCGAGTGAATCTAGGGATAAATAAGGATGGAAAATAATAGCATATCAATAGTATATCAGCTCACCTCTTTGCGCACATAGGGATGAAATTTTCCCATTCTGCTCAAAGACTGAAACAAAAAAAAACAAAAATTACATTTAGCTGCCTGAAAACATTGCCTGAAAACACTGTATCATCTAAGTTGGTTAATTAGGTGCAAAGGATGTTCAAGGGGAGGACGGTCTGAGCCCTCCCTTATCTGGAGACACTGACGCTAAGAATTTCACATTCTCAAAACAAGTGAGCCCAGCTGGTGCATTTTACAGTGTTGAAAGACTTGCTCTTAACCCTCTGCTTGCTTTATAGGTGTTACAGACTCGATGATAACCCCATAAACCATCATTCCCTCACACTTAGTGTCACTTTGTGAATAGTAGTGAGCACAAGAGGGTATCCTGTAGACCATCTTGGCTGCTGCCATTGGTATTGTCAACATTCAGGCTGCCCTGTGGTATGTAAAGCTTGACCTCCTTTTTCCTGGCGGCAATGCGGGCACGATATTGTGCAGCCATATCGGGCCATTTCCCGGCTTTTTGAATTGTGGGTACAGAAGCACAATATCCCACATTCATAAATCGTATTAATTTACAGTTTGTTTTAATGTGATAATCACTTGAATTGTGTTTAATGCTCTAATTTATTTTCGGTTTAGCTGGATCTGTTTTTAAAATTTTGAATTGTAAGTCACCTTTGGGACGTGGTGGCGCTGTGGGGTTAAACCGCAGAAGCCTCTGTGCTGTAAGATCTATAGATCTGCAGCTGTAAGATCGAATCCACGCGACGGAGTGAGCACCCGTCGCTTGTCCCAGCTCCCACCAACCTAGCGGTTCGAAAGCATGCAAAATGCAAGTAGATAAATAGGGACCACCTCGGTGGGAAGGTAACAGCGTTCCGTGTCTAAGTCGCACTGGCCATGTGACCACGGAAGATTGTCTTCGGACAAACGCTGGCTCTATGGCTTGGAAACGGGGATGAGCACCACCCCCTAGAGTCGAACACGACTGGACAAATTGTCAAGGGGAACCTTTACCTTTACCTTTACCTAAGCCACCTTTGGTCCTGCAAGAGAGAAAGGTGGGACATAAATTAAATTAATCAATTAAAGCTTTACTGCCTTGGAGAGTTTTTGCACTGGAAGTCAGTAATACAAATATTTTAAATGAACAACTGTGTTTTGTTTGCCATGTTGGGAATGCTGGACTAAACATGCCTCTGGTCTTACCCAACAGAGTGTTCATTTAATTAAATTCATTGACATAAATTAATACAGGTACTGTACATTACATACTATTATTTTTGTAACATTCTACCCTTAGATCTCAGATGCCAAAAGTCACGGAATTTGATCACACGTTCCATCACAGAGGCAAGAGCGACTTCCATAACCCTATGAACACATACTTAGCATGCTTTTAATTTGTCATTGGCACACATTCCAATGCTACCAGAGACACATATAAAAGCAAATAACCCACCTTAAGACCATACTTTGAAAAGTTATACTAACGTCTTGTTTTTAGGGAAATGTACAGCCAGAAGGTGGAAAACTTCTCATTTACAGTTCATTAATTCAATAGACGTTCTGTTTCTTTTAATCCAATATGCCCATGCTAAATAGGACCCAGAGGAGTTCTAACATCCTGTGTAACTTTGGAGGTCATGAACCTACCCATGGTAGCTCAGAAATGGCAGCCGTCATCATGTTTAAGCTGGCATAGTATGGGAATTGGGGAGCTTTCCGAAATCTGTCTCTGAGAGTTCTAAAACTGTGGAGAAAATGGAAGCACATGCCAGCCATGTTTCTTACAAAAAAATAGGGAAACTTTATTAGATTTATATTAAAAATATCCTGCAGCTGCAAGAACTGCTTGTAAAATTTCTACAAGGTCCCCCCCTTGTTAAATTTCTACAAGGTCCCCACACAGTTGCTGAAATCCTCTTGCTTAGCATACTAACTTCCTAATTCCTCACTTGGAAATTTGTGGCCTTCCATACGTTGGACCAATTCTCATCATCATAGACCGCCTGGGACTGATTAGAGTCGGAGTCAATTAACTAATGAAGAGCCAGAGGCTAATTCATGACTGTTCTAACATTTATGGCTGCAGCCATACAGCCTATGGTCACTATGTTCCAACTGTGGGGAAAGCATAGCCCTCTAGGTGCTGCTGGACTGCAAATCCCATCAGCGCTAACTAGGATAGCCAATGTTGAGGGATGATGGGAAGCGCTGTCCAACAACCTCTTCAGAGTCAGTAGGTTCTTTTCCCAGTTCTCCTGGGAACTCAAGCAGATCTGGCTTTTGCTCTTCAGAATGAACATCTTTAGTCACCAGGGTTCCTGATGTATCCCCTAGATATATAGTGCTAGATCTATTATTCCCTGAATCCCTACCCTCACCACATGTGTTAATTTAGAAATGCTTGTGGATGCAGATTCTCTGATACACAGGTTAATGTCCGTCAGACTGTGTCTCCCTCTATGAGCCTGCTCGTGTGTTAAGATCATCAGGAGAGGCCTTTTTTTCGGTCCCAACACCCTCACGGGTGTGTTTGGTGGGGACACAGAAGAGGGCCTTCTCTGTTGCTGCTCCCAGACTGTGGAACTCCCTCCCACTGGAGGCCAGGCTGGCCCCATCTTGGCTGCCCTTCCGCAAGCAGGCAACGACCTTTCTCTTCAGGCAGGCTTTCCCTGAGTGACTGACTGCATGAGTGAGGTTTTTTTAAAAAAAAACACGATTGTTGTACTTTACTGCTTTGCATATGTTTTGGTGTTGTTTCTGTTTACTGTTTTTTTTTCTCTTTCGTGTGGCATGGTGTTTGATCCTTTCAGTATTGTATACTCACTGTTATTAACTTTATATACTGTCTTTTAATGTTGTAAGCTGCCTTGGGTCCTTTTAAAAGAAGAAAGGCAAGGTAAAAAATATTTTAACTAAACCTCATGCTCTTTGGGAGCAAAGGGGGACAGTACATGTGTCCTGTTTGCACGAGTCCTAAATTGCATAGGCTTATGCATAGGGTTTCAGCCTTAACTCAGAAGGCAGGAAAAAAAACTTTACAGGGAGGTTCCACTGAGTGCACAGGACACACTTCATGCTTTAAATTGGATATTAGTCCCTCTCCTGCAGGACTGGAGGTGATGAAAAAGATCTGCTGACGCCTATTTTTCAAAATAAACGATGGAAAATGTACATAAATGTCTCACAGATACAAGTGAAAAGGGCTTTAGACCAAAATTAGCTAGTTTCAAAGAGCAATTTAACTCCTAATTGCTCTCAATACTATAATTTGGTTCTCTCTCTCACACAACCCCCCATACTAGACACAAGCTCTTCAGAATCTCAACTTGTTTGGAAAATATGACTGCTTACAGGCCCATATTCATTCAGCACCCGGTCCTACAATCTTAAATGTATCGTGGAATATTATATCCAAACTATTTGTTCTGAATTGAATCCCTCAATTACCAAACCTACACAACCAAAGCTACAGTTCCTTATGTAGGTTTGTAAGATAGAAAGCGAGGGTTGTTATACTTATCAACTCTTAAAACTGATCCTGCTCTTGGGCCTTCAACAGCAGTCTGACGTCCTTGCATGTTTGCACACACAAGAGACCATCCTTGAACTTTTAGCTAGATCTCCAGATGAGCAGGTGCTGTTTTTTACAGTATGGAGACAAGGATTTTAACCATTAATGTCTACAACCAAAGGTTCTGTCAAAGGCACAGTTACAGAATCCAAGTAAGAAGTAGGCAACCCCAGTTTAGCAGCTGAAAGCTTCCTTAGCCTCTGGATTCATTGATGGGACAAAGGGAGCGTTACCTACTGAATTTGTGTTAAGAGACACAGATAGCTGGGTACCTCTTATTAGTTTAGGTAAAGGTAAAGGTAAAGGTTCCCCTTGATATTTAGTCCAGTCGTGTCCGACTCTAGGGGGCGGTGCTCATCCCCGTTTTCAAGCCATAGAGCCAGCGTTTGTCCGTAGACCGTTTCCGTGGTCACGTGGCCAGCACGACTAGACACGGAACGCCGTTACCTTCCCACCGAGGTGGTACCTATTTATCTACTGGCATTTACATGCTTTCTAACTGCTAGGTTGGCAGGAGCTGGGACAAGCGACGGGAGCTCACTCCGTCGCGTGGATTCGATCTTACGACTGCTGGTCTTCTGACCTTGCAGCACAGAGGCTTCTGCGGTTTAACCCACAGCGCCACCACGTCCCTATAGATGATACAGTTAGGGCCCATTAAAAGGAAGCTAAATGATTGCTTGGTTTGTGGGCCTGTGGTTGGTGGGATGATGGGATTTAAGAGAGAGTTAGAAAGAACAAAGACATTCTCCATCTTGATTCATGGACTGGTCACCATGACGTAGAATGTGCATGATACTCTATTGTGCTACCTGTTATGAAGAACTCTGTACATGTTTGTGAATATAGCTTAGAGCATTAGATTTTCATTGTTTTCTGCGATAACAGCTTTATCATGCCCTGAGCTCTGCAAGTTCTGTTTATGTCACCTGACTATGGTTTTTTGTACTCACTGCTTGGAATTATTGGAACTTTTTGCTCTGCTCTGCTATTTTTTTTCCTTTTTCATAAAATAATAAAATTGATCCCAGCTTTGGTTAATTCAAACAGCTGCAAAGGGGTTAAAGGTACTAACCCAGTGTCTCAGGATGCTCAGAGGTTTTGAAGCATTTTTTTATTTGTTGTTGTTAAGTTGTTAAGTTTTTCCTGTAGTGATGTATGGAAGTGAGAGCTGGACCATAAAGAAAGCTGACCGCCGAAGAACTGATGCTTTTGAATTGTGGTGCTGGAGGAAGCTCTTGAGAGTCCCCCTGGACTGCAAGGAGAACAAACCTATCCATTTTGAAGGAAATCAACCCGGAGTGCTCACTGGAAGGACAGATCCTGAAGCTGAGGCTCCAATACTTTGGCCATCTCATGAGAAGAGAAGACTCCCTGGAAAAGACCCTGATGTTGGGAAGGTTTGAGGGCAAGAGGAGAATGGGGGATGACAGAGGACGAGATGGATGGACAGTGTCATCGAGCGACCAACATGAATTTTGACCCAACTCCGGGAGGCAGTGGAAGACAGGAGGGCCTGGCGTGCTCTGGTCCATGGGGTCATGAAGAGGTCGGACACGACTAAACGACTAAACAACAACAACAACAAGTTGTTAAGTCGTATCCAACAGCAGCCCCTGGGGAAAGAAGCCCCAGGCTGAAGTTCCTGAGCCTACTCCCATTGGGTAGAGAAGGGGCTGTGGATGAGATGACCCTGGGCCAGGACTCCAGGAGCCAGCCCTACCTCCGTGCTGCTGAACAGGGGCAGCCGTGCCCGCTTCGACCCAGCTGCGGTCCTGGCCATGAAAGTGCCAATCCGAGAAGCCGAAGAGACTCCAGGGGGAGCAAAGGAGCAGAGCCACCAGTCACTCCTGCTGACTCTACCACCCATCCTTGGAAGGGCTTCGTTCAGCCTTTGGACCCACAGTTCCCTCCCACTTTCATATACCAGGACTCTCAGGACCCCCATGCAGCTTTAACAAGGGACTATCTGGAAAGAATATACCCCGGGGGTGGTGGTGGTGGTAAGTGCCTGGAACACATCCCCCCAGGAAGCTCCCAGAGGGAGTAAAGAACATGTTCCTCTTTCCGTTGGTTCCTCGGTGGCCATAAAGCATGTTCTCTCACCACCTAGAGCCCATGGAGTTCTTGCCAGGAGAGTCGGCCACCACTAGCACCACTGGAGCAGGGTTTGGCCACACTCACAGCTATCCAGCCCCAGCACCTGTACACTTTTAGAAAAGAGAAAAAGTGGGCTCCAAAAATCCCTTTGTATCCTGATTCCCTTATTCATAGAGGGGCAGGTCCTGAAGCCAGCTGAACAGCTTAGAGTGTTAGGTGGAAGTTTGATTGCCCAGTGGGCCTCTTTGGGCAAGCTGCACAGTCCCAGGGTGCCCCCAGAAGAAGGGAAGGGTAAATCACTTTTGAGTGCTCGTTTCATCAAAAACCATGGAAGAGATTGCCATAAGTCAGGGGTGACTTGACAGCAGGCTGATGACGAGGACAACAACAATGAAATTATGGAATTTGTTTCTTCCTGCTATAATTATGGTTGCTAACCTGGATGACGTTGAATGGAAGCTAAGCAGATTCAAGCAGCCTGATGGATATGTCTTTCCTTTAGGATGATGGTAGGTGGTCTCCAGAAGCGCAGTAGCTCCATATGCTCATCCCTGGATCTAGGAGCGCGGCCTCTGCTGTCTTCCATGTCATTCTCTCAATCACAATAGACGGTTCACCCTCGTGAACATGTTTGCGTACCCATAAACTTTCCCTAATGGAAAAACAGAGCAGCTTTAGCCATTTTCCCTGAAAATATTTTAGTGGTGGAAATGCTTAGCCTCTTTTCTCTGCTAGCCATCTTATTCCATTCCAAATCACTGCCAGCAGCATAACCCTGCAATTTTTTTTTTTTAAGGAGATCTGACTTTGATTCTTCATCTTGCTTCCCTACCCCCAGTTATACCAGTGAGCTGGTGAGGACTTTTTAAACAAAAGAACCCCCAACATGTTCTGAGAAACTGTAAAGACCCAGAAACAAGGGACATCTACTCATTCAGATGGACATCTGGCAAAACAATTTTAAATTTGAGCCAAAGGACTGGTTACCATTTAATACAAATCTGGAAGGGAAACAACAGAAACAGGAACTGAGTTGGGACCCATCGGGTAGCAGGTGCGACGATCTGAAGGTGGGGGGGGGTGACTTTTAGTCATAAACTTTTAAAAATAATCTAAACAGGAACTTGGTTTTTCAGGCTACTTTCTTTACTCTCTATTTCTGAACTTCCTTGAGCCTGGAAGATCTCTTCTTTGCACCTTGTAGACTGAAATCAGGCCTCCAAGAACGTCTGCAGAAAGGCCTTTAGAGCGGCCAAAGGGGCACAGCCATGTGAGCCTACATAACTTGCCATGCATGGCATGCACCACGGTGAGCCGATCCTGTGGGCAGCTTCTTCTCAGTTAACACCAGCCGGTGTAACCCTCTCGGTGCAAATCTCAGCTTAAAAAAATCAGTGCGGGTGCTCCCTGTTGGGCACCCGTCATGGGATTCAGTTCATGACAGCAAATGCCTACACTGACCGCTTAACTTGTGGCAGTTCACAGCTGAGATGTTTGCCAGCGGAGTCATGGAGTTACGGTATTTTTTTTCCCCATTGGAGTCTGGCCCATAGGACTGTCTGTGCCCCTTAAAATCATAAATATATTTAGGGTTCAGAGGAGCAAGTGTCCTGCTTGCAGACACTGCTGTATCCATCTATCATCATGGCAAACATGAGGCAGCAGCTGAAATGTTAGCTAGGTATGGTTCATAGATATATAACCACTCTGCTTCATGAACTTTACAAAGTCATAGTCCAACAACCTTTTGCGAACATCCGAGCTACAGCACATGGGAACTCAGGTTATGTCTTCCTAACCTGTGGTTCCCACAATCTAGGACAGCCTTCCAAGAATGGTCTTCGTTACTTGCTTGTAAGATAGGCAGGAAGGTTACCACTCCCTGTCTCCACCCAACTAAATGTCACTTACGCTTAACTCATATTTAGAAGCAGTACTCCCTTAAGTGCTGGAAGGCATCTGTTTGTCCTACCATCCTTTCTTCTTATTTCGTTGCATTCTAAGGTGTCGTATTCCATCCTTGATCAGAAGGTAAATATGAGCTTATTTTGCAAGTCTGACTATAGAGGCCTATAGCCTTAAGAAAATCTTCTTGACAATGGAGGAAAAATAGTCTAATAATAGGTAATACACAATCTAATTAATGTTTAGTTTGACCCTCAGAGGAAGTGATGTCCACTTCTTATGGGGAAAGTGAGCAATTAATTCAATGAACAACTTTTGCAATGTACAGTCTGTAATTTGCCTCTCCTAAGGAGTCCTGGGATTCGTATTTGGCAAGGTACTTAGAATTCTCTGTATTTTAGAGGAATGCACTAAAGGCTCTCTGGCAGAGCTATAACTCCCACACCAAACTATAAATCCAGGATGCCAGAGAGTAGAACCAAGACAATTAAAATAATATCAAGTGAGGTAAATGTGTAGTGCAGATACACCTCATGCCTTTTTTTTTAAGTCCCTGATGACATTCCTCTGTGGCTTTGCTGATGTTTTTGTTCTTTTCATTAAGGCATTCTACTTTGGTTCTAAATGGTTCTGAGTATCTGTTAGAAAAGTGGAATATAAAATACTGAAGATAAATCAATCAGTAAATAAATGCAAGGTGTTTTGTGGTGTTCTTCCAATCAGTGGTACAACAAACTACTCTTCTCATGGGCAGTGTGGGTTTCAGATTTCAAAGTTGTGCTTGAGCCCAGAAGCACATTTGAAATTTCTTGTATTACACACACACACACACACACCATTCTGCTGAGCCATATGAAAATGCCTCTAACCACCCACAACTCCACCACACAGTCTGATCCACCACTGTACATGCCAAGAGGTGAGTTTCCGGAAATAAAAAAATAGTCACAATATTGTTTTTACCCACTTCCTCATTTCAGTGTTAAACAGAATTAAGACTCAGATCCTTGAAGGCAGATGCAAAGCAAATATGAAGCAGGAATCCCTCTAGTAAAAAGCTGCCTGTAATACCCAACTGTTTTCTGTTACTAGTTTTTTTGTAAAGCCCTGGAAGTCTTGGCATGTGGCTGTCTAAGGCACTGGTTCTCAAACTGGGGTCCCCAGATGTTCTTGGACTGCAATTCCCAGAAGCCTTCACCACTTGCTGTGCTGGCCAGGATTTCTGGGAGTTCCAGTCCAAGAACATCTGGGGGCCCCAGTTCGAGAACAACAGGTCTAAGAAACTGCCCACCTCAACCGGTCTAAATGTGGTTAAGATCTTGAGGAGAGGCCTTCTGAGAACACCATCCGTGTCTGGAAGCCTACTTGATAGACACCTTTCTCTCAGCAGAATCCACTTCCTTCCTCTCACAGCCACAGTTTCCAATCTTGCTGGTTTCCAGGAAGCCTTGTCAAGAAGACACTTCTTCAAAAGTGTTCTGATGTTTCCTGGTTTTTGATTTTCTTGTTCAATCTGTTTTTAAAGATTTTCTTTCTCTGTTTTCAGTGATGTCGCTCTCCTCCTTGAGGCCTACCTTCTTAGTGAAAAGTGGGAGAAATATAATAAGTTCAACAAAGAAAGACATTACGTACCCTTCTTTTTTGTCAAGCGTGATTCAAAGCCCAGTCTGAATAAGCCAGGCTTAGGATGCTAAGCAAGCTGGGGAGAGGCTACGACATGCAATTGAGTGCCTGGGAAAACAACACAAAGAGCCAAAGGCTGCCACTCAGATTTCCCACCAGCTACCAACAATGGTTGCCGTGGTGGGGCTGGAAAGCCATCTTGCATCCCAGAGAAAGATGACAATGGGTTGTTGCCATGGTAAGCACTGGGTCTGTCAGGTCTCATCCTCTAGAGCCAACACTGGTCCAAGGATCTTCTCTGGATCCTCTCTACCTTTTGAGGAGAGAAAGACCACCACCATGGAAAAGACTTATTATGGGTTGTGACCACCCTCAAGAACACTCCTCTCAGAGAGACTTACCTGCCATAGAGTCCTTTTCCTTTTGGCTACAGACAGTGGCCTTTTTGTTTATTCAGGGTTTTTAAAAAAACAGCAAAGGGTGGTTTTGTTAATTCTTCACCTTGTACTGCAGCCATAATTCAAATGCCCTTCCCTGCAGCTGTCTTTAAAAAACAAAAACAAATTATGCCTAGTTGGGCCCTGCATGAGCAAGTGTCTATGCAACCAACACACACACACTTGCACACACAGAGAGCACTCATTTATATCAGACATGACCTTTTGAATTCTCGGGTAGAGTGTAAATTGCATGTCGCCAGCATAAAATATTAAATCCAATTTATATTTAATTATTGATGTTATTATGAATTCCATAGTAATGGAAGCAAGGGGAGAAAAAATAAGAATAAAGGGCCTTCTTTCCCCTCCCCCCTTCCACAACTCCGCCATTAAATAGCTTTGTTGCATTAGCCATTTCTTGAGGTTAGCTAACTCCCTCCGTTTTCTTCTGAAAGGGCATGATGGATGGTTATGGGGAAGTTTGTAAATAGTCTTCCAGATATATTTCATATAATTATAGTGCCAATAAAAGAGATCAGGAGGCTTCTTAACTCACTACTAATTATTTTGCTCAGAAAAGGGATAAGGGAAGAAAGAGAACGGGGGGGGGGGGGATAATATATGTTAACTCTTTTGACCCTTTCCTTTGGAGGCTTCTTGCTTTGCTATCTTTCTAGCCGAAAGATACACTTTATGAAAACCATCACAGGTTTCATATTAAATAGAGAAGGGTGGGGAACCACACTGGTTTCTCTGCTTGAGAGATTTAACCAAACATCCAGCGTTGCTCTGACAATATTTTGACAAAAGAATTGATTTGGTTGTGAAGTCCTCTGTGAGGGTTGCAACGTCTCCATGCCTTTCCCTTTCCCCACAGTCCCCAGACCTTCCCATTTAAAGCAGGGCAAGATGATCAGTCTCTCTCAGGCTCCTGCCTAACTTAAGACTGGTCCGCCATTTTGTTGACAGCAAAGCTTTTGTCAACATGCTGAAATGAACTCAAGGGCCTTTTCGTAGGGAGGTGTTGCCTATCTGAGCATCTAGTTCCAGGCCAGCTTGATCTGATTTGTTCATAGAAACACAGCATAGCCAATCTTTGGAATTCCTCTAATTATGGCAGAGCTGACATACAAGCAGACCTGAAAATCAAATTTTAAAAAAAAATGTAAGGAAGAGCCATTGGCTAGAAATTGGGAGATTTTGGAGCAAGAGAAGCAGGCGCCGAGACTGGAAAAGGAACAAGTCAGTGTAGCAGCTCAATGGAATGGAATGATGCTAGCCCAGGAGAGCTAGAATCAACAGCATGGCCAAGTTGTCCTCCCAGATCAGAGCATCAGTCAAGATTATGTCTTGTGCAGCAGCAGATGGAAAGACCCAAGCAGCAGGAGGAACATCCGCGTTAGGATGTGCGGAGTTTAGCTCGAGGAGACACCTTGAACAGCTGCAGATGGGCCTCCCAGCTTGTCTGCTGGTGTCTCAGTGCCTTCCCCAGGTGCTGTTGTCAGAAGCTCATGCCAACATCCTCTCCAATATGCCTCTATTTGTCTGTTGTTCTTAAGGATCTTCCTAAATTCAACCCTGGCAACCCTGAAGCCTCTCAAGAGCTCTCAAAAGCAGGACCAGCACTTTGCCAAGCTTGCTCCACAGAAGCTTGCAGCTGAATAGAACATGATTTCTTGGGGAAAAAACCATTCTTCTTAGAAACTATGAAGAAAGCTTCCTAGAAGACCTCATTCCAAGTGTACTACCGAACATAACTTGTGCCTGAACTGGTATTTTCTCAGAATAAAGATGCTTTCATGAGAGGAGGCAGGTAATTAACTCTCAAGTCCTCTTTTGGCAGACACTTTATGAATTAAGTGTTTTTTTTAAATTTTCCCCAAAAGTTACTTTTTAAGCATAATGAGTGAAACCTTCGCTATATATGTAATAAGCAAGACCTAGGTACTTTCAAAGGTTACCTTAAAAGGAATTTTTTTTAAAAAAAATGAGACATTTTGACAGAGTCTCATTGTTTGTTCATTTGTTTAAAAAAGGATTTAGCTTAGATGTGAAGGAAAATATGCAAACACTACTCTGGCAATTTATTTTTAAAGCAATTAGCCTGCTCTTGCAGTATTTGGGGGAATGGGTTAGTCAATGAATTAAATCATAGTAATGACTGATACACCCTCTCCCTGGAGAAATTTCCTTTTCATTTTAAAGTTTTGCTGCCCCTTTAAAAAAAAAACCATAATTCTAGGAGTTTAGCTTTTCCAAAATTCTAAACATGTAAAAATTACTCTCCTAGCTAGTTCTGCAAATAAAATCTGGTATTATTGTTATATCAATATTGCAGGAGACAAGGATTAAGCTAAACAGTTGTGGGTTATCTCATCTCCACAAAATTGTGTGGTGTCGTTTATATACATTTTGTGATGGGAGTCAGTGTGTTCTGGGAAGACCCTGCAGCGTAGTCCAGCGTTGTTATTGAATTTCCTGATTCTGTTGATTTGAGGCTGGGACATTTATTGTAGCTTTGAAACTCAAAATGATCACCTGAGCAATCCCCCAGTGTAAAGGAATCTCATCCACACTTTTTTTTCTAAAACAAGATTGTTTGTGTTTATCATAACCTTACTTCCCTGAGAAAGCAATTACTTGTCCGCTGATGTTCACATTTGCGGGTCACACACTCCTCAAGTTGCTGTGAGGTGCCACCTACGGAACTTTTAACACCTTGAACCTAGCCACCACTTCTTAGTGACACTAGGGGAAGGCATCAGCCTGAAAGGAAAACCACCTAAAAACACACACAAAAAAGACAACAACCCTCAGTCAAGTTATTTTGGTTCTGTTCTGCCCTAGCTGGAACCTTCTTGCCCCAAGCCAGTTGGAATCAGTGGGGTCCAGTCTACTATCTCAGCACCATATCACCTCGTTCTGCTTGTCTACGTCAGGTCTATGTCCCTCCCCCAGAGCCCTATGGGCGGTTGCTACTGGGGTGGGGGGGAAGCACCTTTGGTTCAGTCCAGCAGAAGCTGCTGCTGACCTCTGATGCTAGCAAAGCAGAGATCTTCAGATGGAATTGGACGGGGACTCAGCATTTTGGTTAGGACTAACAGGAACTGCACTCCACCATACTCAGGAGGCCTGCCCTTTGCCCAATCTAGGGCTATCTATCCATCCATCCATCCATCATGTTTTTAACCTGCCTTTCTCCTTAAAAGGGACCCCAGGCAGCCTACAACAATTACAACAGCAAGACTCTGACAAGGCTCCATTTCATTAGGAGGGGGAAATATATTTGATTCACATTGCAATGTGATTTTGTACACTTGAACCTCGAAGTTCAACCCAAAATTAAGCTGTCCTACAAAATTAATACATCTCCAAATGTTGGGATGAAGTTTTCATCACCAAATGTGCACAGAAATGCCTTTATTAGGGCAAATTGCCCACCTAGTGAATATTCATATTGAATATGCATGTTATCAAGGGAAACAACTTCCTAAAAATGTCTGTTTTAGGCAAAAAGGCGTTTAAAAACATATCTATTAGGAGAAATATGCAGGAAAAAATGCATTTGATTTGTTGTGCAAACTCTAGGCCAGTATTCTGTTCCTGCCAGCATAACTATATGTGAATGTGCCAGATGTTACACCTGGAAACAAGAAATTGTGCATCCCCTGCATAACCAATTCTGCAATGTGCCTGGTGCAAGCACTTTGAAGATAGGATTTCCGCCTCAATATTAATCCAACTACTTCAGGTGCAACCTTGAGCTGTGTGCCCGTAGTTGCACAATAGGATTTGAGCTGATAGTTCTCAAACTGTTGTATAAGTAGAATGAACCACACCTGAAACTAGAAAAAGTAGAAACAGATATTGACCGATGTGCCTATCCCAATTTTCCACCTGTGCTTACAGCCCTGCTCACTGTAATTCACAGATCATCCTTTGCCCAAGTTACCCTCCTGCAAACTCAAGCTAGTGGGACACAGACAGCTGTCAATCCGTCCACTGCTTTACACTTAGCCCTGCCACACGCCTGTGAACAGGCCGTTACAAGCTGGACCTGTTTTCCTTTACCAGTCTGTCATTTTTCAGAAGGAAATTACCAAGAGCCATGCATACCCCCTGCTACTCTGGAGGATTTTGTTAAAAGGTTATTCTATCCCCAGAGCTTGGCTCAATTGGCCTTTATGAATGAACTGCCGGAACAAATGATCAATAAATGTGTCAGTCAGATTGAGGAAAGAAAAGCAGTTCATTCGCCAGACTTTGCTTCAGTGCAGCATATCTTAAGGGCAAGGGTCTCTTTGGGCGAAATTGCACATTACATGCAGTTTCCTCAGACTTGTAAAAAAAAACCCCACACACAAAGAAATTAAATTAAAAATATGTACAAGAAGCTGAAATCACAGGCACTGTCAGTACTGTACAAGGTTTGGTGTTCTTTTTTCATTAATGAAGATATAACTATATTACATTAGGACTGTAATTGATAAATGGATAAGTTCACTCTTTTGTCCTGTAACTGTAACTTTTTAGTTACTTATACATTCATGGGAGTGTGGTCTTATTAAGTGGGGGAGAGGAATATCACATGGTTCAAGTACTAGCTTGTGCAGTTGGTTCTACTATAAGGCCACGGGTGACTGCAAACTACATGGTGCCCTGTTCTCCACCGATGGCAAGACAGTTGTGGCTCTAGCCAGAGAGGCCCCAAACCAGGGAAAAGGCAAGGCAAAGGGAGCAGCTACTGAAGTGTTCACCAAGGCGGGCAACCAGAGCAGGGAGAGCCAAAGCGAGAGTCCAAGATCAATCCAAAGAGCCATGTCAATCTCTACCGCAACCCATTGAGAGGATCCAGTGCCATACTGCAAACATTCCTGGAGTCAGGCACAGTTCAGGAATCCAAAACAGGAGGTCCAGTCATACAGGAACACATGACAGAGCTTGTGAACACGTTGTTTTTAATGGCTTGCATGTCGAACCAAGAGATTTTTACAGCTAGGCTGGAAATGCAGCTGCCAATGTTTGGGTAGCAAGGAGTAGAACTCACCTGTAGGATTTGGCCCTTGGTTCTCCCTGGAAGGAAAAGCCTCATTCTAAGGAGAACCTTCACATACACACACTCTTGAGGAGATTCTTCCTCTTGAGGAGTCCTTTCCCACAGCCAAGCCAGTCACTTTGAAGCTTCGAGCTGGGCTCATGCCTCCATCTTCCTCTCTTCCTGTGGATTGGGTGGTGGTCCCACCTCCTCCTTTGACATGGCCCCTGGGCCACTGTCATCCACAGGCTTGACTCCTGGCCCCCTGCTGGATTCTGGTGTGTTGGGTTTGTCCTTATTCAAGGACTCCTCCTACACAAATATGGTAGCTGGGGAAGAGTGTGGGGATTCTAATCAAGGTCTGTTTCAGGCTCACAACAAACAAATATAGGTGCTGGTCATCATGATTGCGGATGTATGTCTACACTGATACACGTCTTGATCTGCACACCTTGATTATTTTGTACTGGCAGCCACTGGCTTGTAGCATTTAGATTTTTCCCCCCTCAAAAAGTAACTAGAATAATTTTGTGAACTTTTGACAATCAAGAAACTAAAGAATTACGTACTTTCAATGTTTTAGTAACAGCAATACTTTGGTGCCTTGGAATTATAGCGAATTATTTTTCACATGTAACATTCCTGGTTTTGAACACAGCCTATTTGACTTGTGTGGAGTCCCTCAGAAATAAACCAAACTACTTCCCCAATGTGGTGTAGTGGATAGAGTGATGGACTAGGACTCTAGAGAACAGGGTTCAAATCCTCGCTCAGCCATGGAAACTCACTGGGGAAATGGAAGTGGTAAAAACACTCCTTAAACATCTCACTTACCTTGAAAGCCCTGTTAGGGTATCTCTAAGTTAGTTCCGACATATAACAACAAGAAGACTTCCCCTAAAAGACCACCTTATTACTAAGGTATTCCTACAGAAAGGAAGGTGTCTTACACTGAGTCTCATAGGAAATTGCCCTGCATTGAGTCAGATAATTGGTTCAAGTAACCTAGTATTGTCAACCCGCAGCAGCTGTGCAGGGTTTGAGGCAGAGTCCTTTCCTAGCCTTACTTAGAGAACCTTTGTATTCCGTAAGAGTCTCCCATCCAAGCATTAACTAAGCCTGGCTCTGCTTAGTTTCTGAAGTCAGGCAAGGTTGGGCGTATTCAGGATGAGTATGCTATTTTAAGGAGAAACCAAAGCTCGGTGCTTCACATACAGATGGATGTATTTTCAATCCTTGGCATATTTGGTTTAAAAAAGAGCGTTTTAAAAAATGCTGCCATAAGCCAAACCACCCTTTTCATATTTTTTCAGCAGTCAGACATTTCTGCTGTTTTCTGCATGGCCTGCCTCTGCTCTGACGATGGAATTTGGTTGACACTCCCAGAAAGGAGACAGAAACGGAGCGATCCCAACATGCGTTTACTCTGGCATCTGCACAGAAGCCATCATCCCAGTGTCATGGTCCTGGGTTACCCATTACTCTCTCCAGCACAGGACCATCTCAGCTCATGAG
Source organism: Intellagama lesueurii (assembly GCA_037013535.1). NCBI lineage: Eukaryota > Metazoa > Chordata > Lepidosauria > Squamata > Agamidae > Intellagama > Intellagama lesueurii. The sequence continues at coordinate 13,608,528 of JBAJHW010000009.1, read as the reverse complement.
AGTCCATATGAAGTGTCAAAACACAGTTCCACTCCGCTTAGCCAAAACTGCTTCGCCGTGTTATTAATTAAAGCAAGATGCCAGGGCTGGAAGATTTATTTTCTTTTCCAGATCTTTAGCTGTAAACACAACTTGGGGAGCAGAAAAGCCCATGTCAAATTCCATCAGACTCTGAAGGGCCTTTTTGTTCCCGGTGGCCTCTGCCATTCCCCAGTCCTGCTGGATTTTGGACTCTCTCCCTCCTCGCCCTTGCCCAGGAAGGAAGTGAGTGTTCTGAGATGCCTTCTTTACTTCCTCCTATCTTTGGGAACATTTTAAAGAAGCATGTTTCTATCTTTCTGCCTCTTGTGGGCAGGAATTAGAGATGGCCTTTTGCTTTTATCTCCAACCAACCAACCAACCACCCCCTGTCACTTCGGTTTTGGAGAAATTTGCCCTGCTTTGCAGCCAATAATGGCAGGGTGTGCAAAACCTCTGTGAAACAAATGTTTTGGCATCATTACTAGACCATAATTGTGGGGGTCGGTTTAGTTTAGCTAGCTTTCTCTTTGTGTATTTTTCTTGCCTGTTTCAATCAGGTGATCTCTAAAAGTATGACTCTACTAGAGCTAGATTAATAAACAAGAACATCCATTAAAGAAAATGGAGGGTCCTGGGTCAAATGTGATTAAGGAATCGATGTTAGCAAATGAGCAGCCCATTCACCGGGACTGTTTTTATTTTAATATACTACTGACTCAAAAGCATTCCGTGAAGAGGACTTAATTTAATCACATGAAAAGGCCATTGCTCAACAGGACCGTCATTTTCTTCTCCCATTATGGCAGAGATTGTTGCTTGCAAAGAAGCATCATACTTGGAACCAGAAAGCTCTGGTTCACAAGGAGCCATCGTGCAGTGGCATTGTATGTTCTTGTCTCTTCAGAACCACAGGTTTCAGATGTAAGTAATCACAAGTAAAAATAAATTTCTAAGAGGTAGTTTGTGTTAGTCTGCTTCATTAGTAGGTGTAGGATTTAAAAAAAAATCTGCAGGAATTTTTCCAGCCACACTTCTGGGGGCTTAGAAAAGAAATCAAAGTACTCACAGCTGTTTTTAATCACATACAGGTAGAGAATGGTGGGCTATGGTTTAGGGGAAGTGGGACAGGCTAAGCTCCATGCAAGCTGCAAGTCTGTCTGCCCATTGTGCTCCTACAAGGTGCCTCCTACAAGGTGCCTCTCAAAACCAGCTCCATAATGCCTTGTTGCTCCCATGAAACTTAGCCCTTCCCAGCCCCCAGAAGTCTAGCTGGGGGAAATTCTACAGATTTCTAGGGGCTTTTGCTGAAAAAAATCTGAAAATCTCATGTACTATGGTCCAAATCCTGTTGCCTCACTCCATCTGCTTAACTTACAACTGCAGAATCCATTGCAAAATTTGCACAAAGGCAGATGTCATATCCATCTGTCATCCTTTTTATATATATACACCGGATCAGGACCAATGCTCATGGGCAGGAGTGATTATATATATAATATTCGCTTTTCAGCATAAGAGCTCAAGATGGCATATGCTGAGAGTCATTAACACACAAAAGGAAATACAGTATGTACTTCCTGCTATTATGGTGTTTTCCCTTTGGACAAGCAATTCCTTCAAAGCACCATGACAGAGCAGTCAGACATGTGAATGAAGGCTATGCTTGCTTTCTCATGACTAATTGCAAAATAAAGGCAAGTTAATTTGCAACAGTTGAAGCATGGTAAGGTCACACTAGGATAAAGAGACATATTTTGTCTCTTAAGGGAGCTCTGTTTTTAATGACTGACTTACAGTATCATCTAGTTTGAGCCTGAAGATCAAACTATGCTATATGCCAAATACGGAGTATACCACTCCATATCTCTTTTTTTGCTCTGTCTAGAGCAAGTGTGTGTCCCTCTAATCCGGATCAGGACCAATGTTCATGGGCAGGAGTGATTTTTATTTATTTATTTAATTTTAATACCATCATGAAGTACAAACCTAGTTACAAAAAAGAAACAGCTCTATTGTTTAACATTTTTATTCACAGAATCATAGAATAATGGAATGGGAAGGGCCATCGAGTCCAACCCCTTGCTTAATGCAGGAGTGCAAATCAAAGTATTTCTTTTTTAAAAAAATTTTTTTTTATTTTTAATTATTATATAACTATAACATAAACAAAAACATATAACATACGAACTAAAATACAATTTAACTGTGTTCCCCACCACCATATGCGGGACCTCTTGCCATAATCTTCCTCTTCCTTATTGTTCTTCTTCTTCCTCTTCTTCTATTGTCCTCTTCTCCAAAATTGCATTGATTCTTGATTTGGAGCTTTCCCTTTTCCTCTTATTAATACATATTCCAAAAATCTACCCCATATATCATAAAAGTTTTTTTTTTCAACTCTTCTTTCTTAACCTTTAAGTTACAAGTTAATTTATCATTTATTGCTATATTCCATATTTCTTTATACCATTCTTCAATTTGCAATTCGACTTTTGATTTCCATTGCCTAGCTATAATCAATCTAGCTGCTGTTAATAAATTGGTTATCAATTCTTTAGTCATTTTGTCATATTCCACATTCTCATATATTGATAACAAAGCAATCTCAGCATTAAATTCTATATCTTTTTCACATATGTAGCTTAATTCTTTAAAAATTTGTTTCCAAAATCTTTGCACTTTTTCACATTCCCACCACATATGAAAGTATGTACCAATTTCCTTCCCACATTTCCAACAGACATTTGGATGATTGGCATTAATTTTATTTAATTTTGACTGTGTTAAATACCATCTTAAACTAAGTTTAAAAAATTTTTCCCTTATTCTTACTGACATAAATCTTAACACCCTCATTTTCCATATCATCCTCCATTCTTCTTCATTTATTCTTTTCCCAATATCTTGCTCCCACACTATTTTTAATCCTTCTTTCTCACTTTCCTCTTCCTCTAAATTAAGAAGAAGTAAATTTTACTCACAGTACCTTTCACTGAGTCAGTCATCCGAATGTCCTCATATGACAATAAAAATTGTTCATACTTTGTGTATTCTCTACCTTTATTATATTTATTTACCCATTCATTAGTCCATCTTTCTAATTGTATATAATTCAACCATGAAATGCTCCTATTCTGAAGAGTTTGTTTCATTTGATCTGTCGATCTCATTTTATACAACCAATCTTTCAATCTAATCACTTTCTTTTCTTTAAATAGATCCACATACACTTTCATATTGGTAGGAAAATTTTCTATTTCTGTCACTAATCCACTAATCAAAGTATTTCTGACAGATGGTTGTCTAATTTTCTCTTGAATGCCTCAAACATTGGAGCACTCCACTTTAGAATATCTGCTTTCAACATCCTCTCTGTTTAGCATCTCATAAGTAGAAAGTGACCAATCATGTTTTTCACATCTACTTTTCCATATTTCCTATCCAGGATTTCAGTTGAGAATTTGTGTGGTTGTCAAAAGTCTAAATTGTTGATTGCATAGTGTATAAAAAGGCACCACATGTCTAGATACCTATCCCTTTCATTAATTTCTTCTCCAGTCTTTACTGTACAGATTAGCTTTTCAGATAACACCACCTCCAAACTTGGTCCAGCCAATTTGCTGTCGTTAAGTCCTCTCCATTCTTCCATATTTTGACAATTTCCTGATGCGCCACTGATAGCAAACTTACTAAATTTGCTAACAAAGTTATTGTTTGTCCCAACAGATAAAAGACATTAGTTAAAAAAAGAGCTTTAAAATCTGTTATTCATTATCTAATAACCACCCTCAGAGTTATACACTGTAGGGCAATTTAAAAATTGGCCTTCCCCTCAGGAACATTTCAAAAAGGGAAGATTGGTTAGCTAACTGAGGGGAAGGAAATGATCCTCACTTAATGATTTAGAGTCAATTTATCTGCAGAATTGGGTAAATCAGAATGTACCTGCCCAAACATTAAGATCATCAGCATCTCAGGATCTTCTTTCTGATTTGATGTCAAGAAGCTGGTGGGAATCATAGTCCGGGCCTTTTGAATCATGGTGCCACATACTTGGAAAGATACACAAAAGTAGGTATCTTAAAGTTATGATTAAATTGGAGTTTTCTTCTTTTTATGTGCTTAAACATCTGCACGGATTCATTCTACCCTCGGCTTGTGTCCAGATCAGATTATCATGCTGGCTCCTGGCGGTACAAGAACTCAAAAACTGTGATTGTAATTGGCATGTTCTCAACCTGACATTTTCAGTCCTTCTTATGAATTACTGGGCTACACCTCTTCTCTTTGCAAGAAAGCACCTATTTTCCCCAGTTTGTTTTTAAAAAACTGCATGTTAAGTGAGTTGCTGGCACGAGCTGTCTTTGTAACATTTATTGACAACTAAAGTGTATTTTTGACATAAATGTTGATAGAAGACAAATGCAAAGAAAACAATCATTAGTTCAGGGGGGCTTTTTGACTTCACTTGGGCAGCCGTTAAAAGGCATGTTTCTGCATCCCCCACTGCACATATCTCTTGTGTCAAAATTGTATTGTGTATCCAGATGGAAAAGTAAGTCAAGAGGATGCGGTTGTATTTTCTAGAAAGGGGCAGGCTGGGACAGAGTTTGAATGCACTTCTGTGAGAAAGGGAGAAACTTGCCTATCAGCTCCTTCAACATTAGAACAGGACTTAGGGAGCCGGGATGAAAAAGAAATTCATGTCAACAAGACTTTTTACACACATTTCATTTTTATTTCCCATCAGTGGTGGGAGGCTGGAGGTTCTCATGGATCAAATCCACTTCTTCAGACACATGTACATTTCATCCTAAAAAGTTTATACTGAAATAAATCCGCTAGTCTTTAAACTGCCATCATATTTTGCCTTTTCCCTCCCTCTCCTCCCTCCTTTAATTTTGCCAACATGCTCAGAGAGGCTAACACAGGATAACAGTGCTAGGATGGCATGCAGAGGTCCTGGTGAAAAGTATTTACACACTGCCACCACTTGACCAAAGAGGGACATGAATATAACGAAAGTAAAGATGAAATCTGTATGTGGGACAGGAAGCAACAGTTAGAACTGGATATGGAACAACTGACTGGTTCAAAATTGGGAAAGGAGTACGACAAGGCTGTATATTGTCTCCCTGCTTATTTAATTTATATGCAGAATACATCATGCGAAAGGCTGGACTGGAGGAATCCCAAGCCAGAATTAAGATTGCTGGAAGAAATATCAACAACCTCAGATATGCAGATGATACCACTCTGATGGCAGAAAGAGAGGAGGAATTAAAGAACCTCTTAATGAGGGTGAAAGAGGACAGCGCAAAAAATGGTCTGAATCTCAACATAAAAAAAACTAAGATCATGGCCACTGGTCCCATCACCTCCTGGCAAATAGAAGGGGAAGATATGGAGGCAGTGACAGATTTTACTTTCTTGGGCTCCATGATCACTGCAGATGGTGACAGCAGCCATGAAATTAAAAGACTCCTGCTTCTTGGGAGGAAAGCGATGAGAAACCTAGACAGCATCTTAAAAAGCAGAGACATCACCTTGCCGACAAAGGTCCGCATAGTCAAAGCTATGGTTTTTCCAGTAGCGATGTATGGAAGTGAGAGCTGGACCATAAAGAAGGCTGACCGCCGAAGAATTTATGCTTTTGAATTGTGGTGCTGGAGGAGACTCTTGAGAGTCCCCTGGACTGCAAAGAGAACAAACCTATCCATTTTGAAGGAAATCAACCCTGAGTGCTCACTGGAAGGACAGATCCTGAAGCTGAGGCTCCAATACTTTGGCCATCTCATGAGAAGAGAAGACTCCCTGGAAAGACCCTGATGTTGGGAAAGTGTGAAGGCAAGAGGAGAAGGGGACGACAGAGGACAAGATGGTTGGACAGTGTCATCGAAGCAACCAGCATGAATTTGACCAAACTCTGGGAGGCTGTGGAAGACAGGAGGGCCTGGCGAGCTCTGTTCCATGGGGTCACGAAGAGTCGGACACGACTTAACGACTAAACAACAAACCTGACAGGTGAGAGGAATCAGACGTAACAGCAGCATTTTTAAATTCTGATGTGTCAGAATTTGTACATTTGTTTGTTCTGGCTGAATCCAGTCAATTGACAATTTTATGATATATACAAGGAGTAATGTTGACATGGAAGAGTAAAGTTTCTTGTCCGCCAAAAGCTGGCTCTGAATTTCTTTGCAGGCTTGAGTACAAAGGCAATTGTTTGTTATTAACAGAATACCCATTGTCGTTATGACAGGTGGGGGTGTATGAATTTGTGTATCTGGGTGTGTATGTAGAGAATGCTCATGTTTCCAACGGGATGTCTTGTAAGCATGGGGGAGGGGAGTTTTTGCTCTTGTGTCAACATTGTTCCAATTGGAGTAAATAGCAACTATTTGCTTACCTGGGGGAAAGTAATAAGGCACACTCGGGATCAAACAAGATGCCTCAGAAGGCTTGTTAGAAGCAGCAACCCCTTCAGTTAAAAGTCATCAGAAATTGCATGAGTTCTGATCTCCCATAACCTGCGAATTATCTTGCCTTGTTTCATGGTTGGTCATCAAGAGGCAAGCAAAGGCTTCATCTGCAGTATGACTGCTCAGACATGAATCTTACTGCCAAAACACCAACATGTTTTCTTTTAATGATGCACTGAGTTTGAAGTGGGAAAGAAGAAGAGGAGGAGGAGGAGGAGGAGGAAGAAGAAGGAGAAGAAGAAGAAGAAAGCAACACAGGAGATAAACTGAGATATATTCTTTTAGTTTACTTTCGTGGTCACAGGGTTGTTTATGACCTTGGTCTAATAACTCACAAGCCAAAATCCACATTGATCGGAGGGAAGCATTACATTATCTCTCCTCAAGTGCTGGAGAGTTTGCTCTCCATTTGCGCATTTCCTGTGACATGATGGGGTTGGGGTGGGACTGTAAGTCCAACTGCTCTGTATAAAAAGATGCAGGATCCCATTGTTCCCACATAGAGCTTTCTGCACTTCCGAAAGCTAGTTCATGCAATCATCAGGCACTCCGTGGTTTCTATCCCAGAAGACATCTGTCCGTGAGAAAAACACAGTCTTTTGAATTAAAAACATCCATCATACTGGCCTTGTTGGGTCAGAGAAAGATCAGCAACCTTTCATTTCAAAGAGTAACTATATGAATACACGTATACATCTCTGTGCTCATATGTGTATTTGTGTATAGTTTATGTTTACACTATACATACATTATACATAGCCTGAATGGTCTGAAAAGGTAGATTTTGATCCACAAAAGCTCACAAATAACTGTTAGGGTGCAATCAGACAGTGAGAAGGATTGTGCCTGATAGCACTGGAAAGGGTTGCTTTGCTCAGAGCAACCTCTCTAAAAGCAGCCTGTCTGTGCAAGAACCGCTCCAGCCCAGGCGCGCAAAAAGAGTCATCATTATGTTGAACCAAAAAGGTCCAGCTCAAGCATGGGTCAGTGTCAGGCTGGACTGATGTTGCTTGCATGTTGTGTGATCACCAGGTAATATCTACACTGGATTGTGTCACAAGCGGTCCAAAATGTGAACTATTTCCTCAACTTTGCCTTTAAAGTGCTACCATATTTTGCTTTCCATTTTGTTTCATTTCTTTTGAGACAGACTAACACAGTTGTTTCTTTGGACATTATTGCTACAACACATAAGGAACATCGAATGTAGTCTTTCTATGGACCAATTCTTCTTTTGTTCTACTTTTAAATCACTTTTAGACTATGCTAATTCTGGGCTTGTTTTAATGTGATTATTTTTCAATGTTTGAAAACTGAATTTATTGTGGGTCTTTTAAGCTGTATCCATTGTTTTAATTCACATTGTATGCCACATTGGATTCTAATCTAAGATTATAAATCTCTGAAACTGGCTTCTATATGTGATGCTCTACCCAGCCAATATGGAAAAGCTGTGTGAGTTGGTTTCTGAGAGACCTCAGAAAGAGAAGGAAGATCTAGAAAAGATCTAAGACAAGAGGCAAAAACACACCCAGACTACCTGTCTTCCTTATTGCTTCCCTTTCCCCATTGTATACTGGTTCAAGTTTAACGGTACAAAGGCTTGCTACCTTATGGCAGAAGTACTGCAGTCAAGCCTCTGCTCACACCCTGAGTTCAATCCTGACAGGTTCAGGTAGCTGGCTCAAGACTGACTCAGCCTTCCATCCTTCCGAGGTTGGTAAAATAAGTGCTTCAGCTCACTAGGAGGTAAAGTGTTCCTTGCATAATTATGTTGTAAACCACTCAGAGGATGGTCTACTCTAGCACTATGGGACGGTATATAAGTCAAGACAAGAACAACAATGGACATAACATATAGTTAAGCATCTCGAGCAATACCCCTTGGTAGCCTTACCCTCATGAATCTAATTTAAAGCCAAGTTTAATGTTGGCAACGATCACTACATCCTGTGGCAGTGAATTCTACAGTTTAATTAACGCTGTGAGAAAAAATGTTTCCTTTCTCTGTCCTGCATCTCTTATCCTTATGCTTCATTAGATGATCATGGGCTCTGTGAAGAGGCTGGGATAAAAAATGATCAATTTGAAATGCCTGAATTGGCCTTTTGCATACTCAATAATAGCAGTTCTGATGAAATCTGCAATGAACAATCTTGTAATATGAATTCATGATCCTCACAATAAGAGTTTGCATTGCCTAATACCCATTTTTATGGGTAGGCCCACTAAACCTCAAATTCTTATTCCTGTCTGTTGTGGTCCAAATAGTAAGAGTGGCAGGCCAAAAAAGTAACTTTGCCAAACTCTGTGAGAGGGCAGGTAGGCCAGTAATTGCATGGGCTCATGCTCCAGAACTCAAAAATACTTCACTACATCTTGAATGGGCTACTCACCTAGTAATGGAACCAGACTGAAATCATTTTAGCAAGAACTGATGAACCCAAGTCAGAACAGTACCCACGCTTTTTAGGGTTCTGTTTAATGCTGATTGAGCTGCCTTCTACTCTTCTAAGCTGCAGAGCCAGAAAAAAGAAGAGGGCTCGTGTTCCTTGCCAACAATTACTAATATTTCTCTGATATATATTGTAAATCTGCTTCATTTTAAATTCACAGCTAATGACTTCAGCCTCTCTTCTGCAGGAAACTCTGCAAGGTTCCGGCTTTTAAAAAGGAAAAGAGTTTTAGCAACCAGATGACTAGCGGTACTACGAAGCAAATTCTCTACCCTTGAGCCATTAGAGACACTGCTCAGTGAAGGTTCAAGATTACCTTTAAATTATTGTAATAATTTATCAGCTATGAACAGGGTGGGCAGAGTCTGGGATGGGATCAGATATTTCCTGAAAGAAAGAAAGAAAGAAAGAAAGAAAGAAAGAAAGAAAGAAAGAAAGAAAGAAAGAAAGAAAGAAAGAAAGAAAGAAAGAAAGAAAGATCTCACATATTTAAAGCATGAAAGTCAGACATGCATCATGAACATACATGGCAAATCACATCAACATGGGTAAAGGTGGTAATGTAAGATGCATGCAGCCCATCCAGGCTCTGCATAGCCCACAGGCCCTCTGGACCACTCCCAACCATCTGCAACCTTCTCCCTGCACCACCAAAAAATGCATAAACCTGGAGGAGACTTTCCTAGGGTTTGACAGATGTCAAAGCAAAAGCAAAGCGTGTTGCTTGTATACCGCCCCATAGTGTTTAAAGTACTCTCTTACTATTTAATTATGGCTACACATTGCCCCCGCCCAAAAGCTGGGTACTCAATTTTACAGACCTTGGAAGGCTGAGTGTATTTTCTGTCGCGTGCTTTCTGTCCCTGCAAGCAGAGCTGCAGGAGAGAGCGTTTGATTCATGTATATAATGTGGTTTTAAATCTCCCATCATTTCTCTCCCCAGTCCGTTGTCTTGCCCTTGGCAAGTGGGCCCTTTGTGCGATTTGGACCAAGGCCACAGTGGAGCACCAGTGTCTTGACTCATGAACCTTCTTGTTGAGCAAGACCTGGCAGCTGCACTACAAAGCCTGGGGGAAAGCGTCCCTCCTCCCAACCCTCGTCTGCAGAGTCTGGTTGACCTCACAAGAACCCACAAGAACATCATCAGGGTTCAACTCCTCATCTCAGATTTTGGCCCCCAAATTTCTAAAAATTAGATGCTGTTGACCTAACATTTTTCGAGGCTCTTGGTTTTCAAGGGGGCAGCGGGTGGGGGAAGCTAAGGTCCGAAGAATGAACATCTGACAAACGTGGCCCCCAGGTTCTCCAGCAAGTGTCAAATTCTGGCTTAAAGATACACATCTGGACTTCACACTTTACACGCCTACCACAGGAACTATGATAACATTGCCTTACAATGCGTGAAGTCCCTTTCAGAGCAGTAACAGAATGGAGCAGAGTGCCACGAAAGGGGTGCAGACACAACTGATGGCCCATCCACACCGAGTCTTTTTTCAGCTTTCCTTAGACACCAGTAGTGCCTTTCAGTGTTCACACAACACAGGGCTGAAACTAGTGCCAACAGATTCAAAACAGAACGGCTACAACAACAAAAACTCACCTTGCTTTCTAGGGTGTTTTTTTTTTTTTAAAAAAAAACACCATTCCCAGGTGTTGTGTGCTTTTGTTCTGTTAAGGTCCAGTTTGGCCCAGTTCAGGAACTGCTTATGTGTACCAACGTACTGCACTGTTCCATGCTCTTCTGCACCCTTTATAGGTATATGTCATTTGGGGACATTCGCTTTATGGGAATTTTTCTGCTGGTCCGTCTCCACCCCTCCAAACCCAGAGGATGGGCAGAACAGGAAGGAGAAGAGCAAATGAGATAGATAGAACTGGAAAGTAATCTGTATGAGGGGGTGAGACATTAAGTAGCAATTTTGGATGTGTGCAGACAACTGGTACCGGAATGACCCATTGATTTCCAGTACATCTAGCAGCAAATACCTTCCCCATGTGTGGATGACAGTACTAGTGAATCTGTTCTACATCTTGAAACAAACTTCAAAGGAGCTATCCAAGACGCAGAATCTATTTGAGGTAACGTTCAGTACTTGGGATAGTCAAGTCTGGACTAAAACTTGAATCAGATTCACCACCTCATGACACTGGAGTCCCCAGCCTCTGCTTTTTGCTTCGATTAACATGAACTATCTTCACTTGAAAAGATCCACCAAAATTCTATTGGAATTTTGCACCAGTATAGGACAAATGGCATCGCTTGGGGAGACAAACTGCCTCAAGTTAAGAAATGCCCATAGACATTATGTGTTGTACGCTGAGTCTCACAAGTCAGAACACAACAGGTAATGTCTACAATGATTCCTTAACTTGAGGCAATTCCCCTCCTAAAGATATACTGTTTGCATTACTGGATAACTCAGTGGTTTAAGTATCTGGCTGCGAAGCCAGAGGTTGGGAATTTGATTCCTTCCCCACTGTGCCTCCTTGACTCAATGATCCATAGGGTCCTTCCCAGCTCTGTAGTTCTAAGATGATGATGGTGATGACGACAATGACACTGGTATGTGTAACTAATCAGATTATGCCATTGTGTTTCGATTGTATGTTCTGATTCATATATGGAAATCATGGCGCGGTGCTATAACATAATGAGCCACTATGGGTGGCATTGGCTGTAACAGCCTCTAGGCATAAGGATGTCAAAAGCCTTTTGAGGGGGACACTCTGGCCTACATCACAAACTCTCACCCTGTGTGAGGCTAGGCACTCCCCAACTGGACAGAACACTAGAGGTCTAAAGCCCTTCCAGCACTGGATGTCATGTCTTGTTTTCTTTGCCATCCACATCCAATGCATCAGATGATCATCATCATCTGAACTATCTGATCAGGGCCTTTGAGGTAACACAATTAGTGTCCTGGTTTTAAGGGCATTTAACTGAAATTCAAAGCCAGCCCCTGCAGTTATTTGGCTGCGAAGGAATTGATTTTGGTCCTCAGCACTCTCTCATGTTCAAGAGAGTATCACTGTAACCAGGTTAATTTGTATTGCACACATTAGTCAGGTCCTTTCTGCTCCCCGGCTCAACGATTATATGTCTGTGCACTTTGAACAATTACCGTTACAACCCAACAGGACACTAAACCAGCACAAGAAAAGAAATCAGGAGATGATTTAAAGAGATATTGACTAACAGGCAAAGACTCCTTACGCCGACTTGTACTTTCCACCTTCTCTTCTTTCAGCGTTCACTCTGCCTAGAAGAGAAGTCTATAAATGTCCATTAGCCATGATGGTTATATAGAGCCACCATGTTCAAACGCAACATATGGTTGCATATCAATGACTTAGGAGTAAGAGTCAGAGAGAACAGTAGTCTTCAGTCCTCTGTGAGGCTTCCTGGAAGTGTCTGACCACTCTTGGAAGCAGGATATCACTGGTTATAGAACAACAAAAGGAAACCGCACATACCCATTTGTCCACCTGACTAAGCTGTCTTTCTTCACCTAATATTGTGACTGAATGGCTCAAATCCTGTTGCTTTCACGTACTAAGTTACAAGTAAACTAGGCCCATTTGAAGCAATGGAACTTAAGGAGGAGTTGACTCACCAAATCCTCACTGATTCAATGGGCCTACTATAGTGTGACTTACTACACTGAGCAACTCATCCCATTAACATTGAGTGACACTAAATTAATAATTGTGGTTACATAAAATTAGATGAACTGCTGGGTAGCTCAATGGTTTGATTCCAAGGTCCCTTGAGGGATAGCAATAAAATGGCCACATCAGCTGAGTCAAAATGGCTTTCCTCTGGCTCTTCCTTGTCAGGACCGGAGCGCAAGGGATACAAAGTGTGCCTGTGCCCCCTTAGGAGTTGATAAAACCACACTCTTTCCAATGTCTTCTAAAATCAGCTGATTTGGGTGAGCCCATTGATATGCTGCACTCTGCTCTTTCAGAATTGCAGTAAAGGGTTCAAAAGATTGTCTATGCAATGTACTCAGATAGAGGTCTTGAAATGTTCTCACAGGGGAATCCTGACAGGACCGAGGAGCTTCTGTTGGTGGCTGAGTCAAGAAGGACCATGAGCCACCAACAGAGCCAGCTCAGAACCCTGTTTTTATGGCAACCAGGTACACACACAGGGCCCTGGAATCCAGAGCTGCAACCGCCAGTTTTTCAATCCATACAGGTATGAAAGCTCTCACAGGAGCCATGCTTGGTCATGGAGGTTGCCAACTGCCTTTGTGACCTTGCTCCTGTGGCTAGCAGTAGCACAAATAGAAATCATGATTTTGAGAACAGATACAAAACGGACTACGGATGGCGATCACTCAGCAACGTGCATACACACAAACAAACTTATTAGTCTTATTTCCCTACCCTCAGCATTATAGATTACCTAGATATTCCTTCCTCATGCTCCATTTGCTACCCTTGAAAAGTAACCCCCATGTCTCTCGAGCTTAGCCTTGAGAATGCTGGACATGTGGTCTGCTATGATGTGGTTTTCTATTCTTTGCTCTTCTGCAAAGTCATGCAACAGGATTTTGACTCATCAGTTTTTACGTTAAAAAACAATGAACATACAAAAATACTAAAACAATTAATTTAAAGTTGTTTAAGACACTTTAAAAATATATCTTATAACACATATAACAACAGTAAAATGTGCAACGTGTTCTCCTTTCCTGACACAACTCCTCTGTTACACAAAACTACTCTCTGTTATACAAAAAGGATGCAAGATTAGAATCCAGTTGGTTTATAGGAACGTTTCTCCCCTTCTGGAAGGCTTTCCTTCAACCCAGTGAGAAAGTACTGATTGCAAAACCTTTTCACTCTACCAGTTGTGGACCTGCGTGTGCAAAGCGAAGGGTGCCCATGGGGAGAAGCTGCCCAATGGCTGCTATGATGATGATGGTGGTGGTGATGATGAACCATCAAGTCAACTCTCGCTGACAGCAATCCTTTCCAGGGTTTTCTTGGTAGACAATACAGTACTCAGAAGTGGTTTCCTATTTCTGAGAGTCCTCTGGAACTGTGTAGTTTGCCCAAGGCTACCTAGGCTGATTCTTCTCCACAGAGGCCTAGTGGGGAATTGAACTCCCAACCAACGGCTCCGCAGCCAGATGTCTAACTCACTGAACTATTTAGTCAGCCCTTACCTGCATATAAAACCAGGACAGAATTTATTCCAAATGTTTAGAAGGACAGATACGATTAAAACAACAACAACTGGGATTTAACCTTCTCAGTAGTGCACTGATGACATGCAGCATATTCTGAGAGGGACGGTGCACTTGACCTTATTTTAGGGCCTCTGTCATTAAGTTCATCCCTTAAAATCACGAGCTGGTTTCAGGGGCAGAGGCCTGTGCATGTCCAAAGTTTTGTGCCCATTTTTTAAAAAGGTTTCTTTTTTTAGGACAAAATGAGTCCGCTTGCTCTGGAAGCTGAGACAAGAAAAGTGGAGGCCTTATTTGATGGCAAACTTCTTCTCTGTTCCTCTGTGGGTGAGTATTTAGAACACTACTGCCATCACATGTTGACAAGTGAAATGGCTTGGCTTAAGGAGAGGATTAATTTGTGCAGAAATTAAAGTTTGAGTGGACTATATGTATAGACTGTTTGTTTCGGCAAGTTGGAAAGACGGCATCACCAATTGCAAATTCGGTGGCCCTCAGCTGACAGGACATGGAATAAAAACCATTGAAAAACAAGCTGGTGTCATCATTCTGGGCTAAAATGCTAATTTCCTTTTTCAAAAGGGTGAGAACATGGGAAAAATACTACAGGAAAAACACAGTCCAGAGAGATCTGAGCATACTGAGTACCTGCCAGAGGCCAACGGTAGCTTGGGGGGGGGGGGGGGAGCGGCTATAGTAAAGAGTAGAGTTTGCTGCTTCAGCTTCTTAACACTTTATAGCAAAGACAGGGAAGTCATATGGTTTCAGGAGCACATTGTCTCTCCAGGCCAAGATCAGTAAAGGCAGAGGATGCCCAGGGAGACCTCTGCCATTCCAAAACCACCACCACCCATGTCATCTGGAGCTGCTGCCAGGGCCAATTTCCAGATTCTCATACAGAGGGAAGCACCCTTTGTGATTCCACCACTGGACTGGAAAGGCTGTGCAAAGAATGGCAGGTTGGTTAGGAAGAGGCACACAAGACTTTTCCTTAGGTATCACCCTCTCCCCATTGGAGGGAATTCCCTCCCCCCCAACTCGCTTAGTGACTGGAGCTCAGAGCTCTTCATCCATCTTCCCAGCCAGGAGAATAAGAAGGGCAGAAGAGAGTATCAGTTTAGTCTCTGGTAATAGGGCAGAAATCTTTCCCAATCAGATGGACCTCCTCCAGGCCATCTGCAGGTTGCATTAGACCTAGTGGCCAGAATTCCTTTCTCCTGGAACAGCTTTTGAAGGTTCCCCCGTTAGCTAGAACCCTGAACAAGAACACTCCTTTACAAGGATGGTGATGTATTGCAACATCTTGTAGGTCCACAGCTAACTTGATATGCAAGTTCTTTCATACACTTTCCTCAGAGGTCAGTATGTGTAGAATGCCTTTGCAAATTTGTTTTCTATAACATCATCAGGGGAGTACTTATCTCTTAAATGGCTTCTAAGTAGCTTGGATGGGGGGGAAGAAAGTCCTCCTTTCTGGTTCAGCATCTTTTGAATCTTTGAAATTTGCCCAAATTACATCTTAGTTATCTAGAGAAAGGGGACATGGTGGCGCTGCGGTTTAAACCGCAGAAGCCTCTGGGCTGCAAGGTCGAAAGACCAGCAGTTCGAATCCACGCAACGGAGTGAGCTCCCGTTGCTTGTCCCAGCTCCTGCCAACCTAGCAGTTCAAAAGCACGTAAAAAATGCGAGTCGATAAATAGGTACCACCACGGTGGGAAGGTAACGGCGTTCCGTGTCTAGTCGTGCTGGCCACGTGACCACGGAAAATTGTCTACGGACAAAACGCTGGCTCCACGGCTTGGAAACGGGGATGAGCACCGCCCCCTAGAGTCAGACACGACTGGACAAATTGTCAAGGGGAACCTTTACCTTCACCTTTATCTAGAGAATGACAGCTGTCCCATCTAAGGTACATATTGCGATCAGATAATCTTAAAAATATATTTATTTATGGTAACAGTAAGTATCAAATTGGATAAAATACATCCACCTTTTCTGGTTTGGTTTTATACAGCCCCTGTGGAAGGCCATAAATTCAGGCAAAAGGCATTGGACAATTTTAAATTGAAATAAAGGATTTGTTTTCTTACATCCTGGGACAGCAGTTTCTACTTCTGAATCAGGTAAACTAATATTCTGCCGTATTTTGAATGGCTCTTGTTTGTCTTTGTTCTTGAATATTGGGTGATCTGTTATTGGGCATAAGGGTGACAATTTTGGAGCTATAACCTTTCTGCAGTTTTGCTAGAATTTTAACATGTCTCATTGAAAAGGGTTTGTTTTTATCAATAGGAAGGTGAAAGCTGGACAGTAAAATAAGCTGACAGGAAGCAAAGTTGGTTGAAATGTGGTGTTGAAGGATACATTTATGAACACATGGACCACCAGAAAGACGAATAAATGGGTTCTAGATCAAATTATGCCTGAACTTTCACTAGAAACTAAAATGACTAGACCGTATCTCTCTTGCTTTGGACTTACCACGAACACAAGACTCACCAGTAAAGACAATAATACTATGAAAATTTGAAGACAAGGAAAGAAGGAAGACTGACTATGAGATGGATGGACTCAATAAGCCACTGCCTTTACTTTGGAGCTCCTGAGCAGGGCTGTTAAGGATGGGGCTATTGATGCTGTTCTTGTTAGCAAACTTTTGAGTCAGAAATATCTTACTGGCCCATAACATCTGAAATGGGAGAAGCTTCTCGCACTTCAGATGTTATGGGCCAGCAAGGTACTTCTGACCTCCAAAAGCTTGATGATGATGATTGTGCTTATCATAAAACACGCTGGGTTGACGTTTAGTTGCTGTTCTACAAAAGAGGCAGCTTGTGCCCTGAGCAGGAAAGGACCTTTACTCCTAAGTTTTGGGATGAAGTGTCACTCAGATGAACATCTGCTCCCCATTTGGTCTATGACACACCCATGTAACTCCATTAGAGCTTTGGAAAGTTACTGTTTTTAACCACAACTTCCAGAATCCTTAGCAAACACAGCGACAACTTTAACGTTTCCAACTACAGTACAGTATTAGCCCCGTCCCTCTCTTCTCTTCACTCTATTCATACGCTGTAATTATTATTTTTGCTGTGCATTTTCCGTCCCAAACTCTTGGCGGCGCTGCATCACAATTCATATGAATGACGGGCACCTTTACCCCCCAACGTCCACTGCGCATGCGTGCCTTGAGCCGGGATTTCTAACTTAACTTCCTCGTCGCTCTATGGTTTTTGCCGCCTCTCTGGTTTTCCTCCATAGACCTCTACGTCCGGCGCCTACGTCACCAGGAGGGAGCGGAAGCGGAAGGAAGGACGGTGTTGGCGTTCACTGTTCGTGACAAGACCGAGAGAATGGCAGCGGCCACGGTTAGCGGCCTTCCTGCGCCCGAACCGGTGAGAGGAGCGGGAAGGAGGGCAGGGGGGTCCCCGGGGAGGGAGGCCAGGAGGGTCGCCCACGGCTAAAGAGAAGGCCGGAAGCTTCAGAGCCAAGCCAAGGCCCAGCGTATGTGTGGACTACAACTCCCATCGTCGGTGGATAGGGAGGAGGGGTTCCTTTAGCCCAGCGTGTCTCGGGGGCCCGTCCAAAGGGCCTGGCGGTTGGGAGAGGGAAGGCGAGGGGCTTGAGGCGGTCAAGGCCGTGCCCAGGCGATGGAAGGGGTGGATGGCGCCAGGCAGGAGTCGAAGGGGGCGGCGGGGGGGGGGGCTGTCTGGGGAACCTGGGCGTGTTGCTGTTGTTGTTGTTGTTGTTTCTGATGGAAACGTTAGCTGTATAGGAATGCGAGCAGCAGGGAAGGAGGAAGGGTTTGAGAACGACCAAGGATAAATGTCACAATTTGGCTTATAAAAAATTCTGGCTCAACTAGGCAGACGTAGGGAATTCATGTTTCACTGGGCACCTCGGAAGGAGAACTGCATTGGGAACCCCACGGAGGATAAGGGATAAGGGGTGGTGAAAGGCATCCTTCTACTTTTGTATAACTTGAGGTGTATGTTTGTTTTGTTTGGGTTCTTTTCTTGGGGTCCTCAAAGCACTGCATCCATTCTTTGCTCTCTTCCATCTGCCCATGTAGGGTAGACAACATCAGTGAACTGTTTTTCTCTTCTTATTTTAGAGTATTTATTTTATTTATTTATTTATTATATTTATATCCCGCCCATCTGGTCAGTTGACCACTCTGGGCGGCTAACAACACTTAAAATAAAACAATTTAAATATATCAACAATATACAACATCAATAATCAATTGTTCAAGATGGAAAGAGTAGACCATTGGTCTAGAATGGGCGGGGTATAAATCTAATAAAATAAAATAAATAAATAATAATAAATTTTAGGAGCTTGAGGAATTTTACTGAACCATACCTTGATATACTCAGTCTTGTGGAAATGTCAGGGTTTAATATCACTTTGATAGGTATACGTAACTGATTCAGGTGCTGGCAGTACATCTGATTCCTTCTGTTGTGATACTACCTGATGAACTTCAAAAGCAAATGGTGGGTAATATATGTGGGTGATATTCCAGGCTACTTCTGACATTTCAGAAGATCAGATGACACCAGAGGAGGTGGCAGCACAGAAGAGAGAGGAGCGGCTTCGAAAATTCAGAGAACTTCATTTGAAAAGGGTACGAACTTCCATGGTAACACTAAGTGCCCACGGGTCTGGTCTCTGCTTGCTAGCTAGGGTGTGTATCTGATAAAACGTCAGTTTGTGAAGCCACTTCTGTTTTAGTGGGATCTTCTGAGTCTTAAGCTGAGAGAGAGATAAACATCCCCTGGCTTGAACTCTATGTCGAAAGAGTTTCTTATTATGATAATGCCACTTCAGTAGAATAGATTCCCAGTGTCGTCTCTGGAGAATCACACACTGTTGGTTTACCTATTTATTTCATCTCTCACTCTCTGTCCAGTTCAGATATGAAGCTGAGAAGCAGCTTAAGAACAGTGTGGCTAAATATTTATAACCTCGTCTGCTTTGGGCTTTAAAATACTGTAGT
Source organism: Intellagama lesueurii (assembly GCA_037013535.1). NCBI lineage: Eukaryota > Metazoa > Chordata > Lepidosauria > Squamata > Agamidae > Intellagama > Intellagama lesueurii. The sequence goes on along the minus strand of JBAJHW010000009.1, from coordinate 13,589,369 downwards.
TTGAGGGATAAAATAAGCTATACTTCCAATAATATTTTAATTTTATTCAGCATTTGTTTAAAATGATCCAGTGTGTTTTTCAGGCAGTCCCGTTATGGTTCTTTTCTTTAGCGAAAGCAGACATTGTGGCACCTTTTCATATAGGTGCCACAATCTAGGCTACAGAGAGAGGTAGGAAGGATGGGGAACAGAGCAGAACCCCAAGGAATTGGGTATTGTTGTGCATATGAAAGAAAATTGCACATTGATTTTGGAGCAGTTATCAGTTGAAGAAGCAAAATGAATTTTTGCAGTGGACCTAAAATTCAGCAGGCAGTAGGAGATTTTTTGGGGGATGGGGGGGTTGTCTTTCATACAGCCTGTCCTCTTCTGATTGTGGAATTAGTCATGCAGTGGCCAGGCGAGAGGAGCAAAAACCAATTGTGGGACTGCTTTATGCACAATTTTCCCCAAAAAGCTTTTGGCCATAGTGTGCAACTGGAAGATGGGGTTTATGAGCATATTTAGGTGCAAATGGAAGGTGGGTTTTTTGAGTGTATTTATATCCTCTCTTTTCTCTATCCTTTTGGTATTTCAGTACTTAGATTAGAAGATGGGCAGTTATTTCTCTCTCGAGTATTAGATTCAAATTACCCAGATGTGCTCACGGCTGCTAAAGGAGTACCTAACAATCTATTCACTGTGTTGTTGTTAAAGAATGAAGCTCGCAAGTTAAATCACCAGGAAGTTGTGGAGGAGGATAAAAGGCTCAAGTTGCCAGCAAACTGGGAAGCTAAAAAGGCTCGTTTAGAATGGGAGCTGAAGGTGGAGGAAAAGAAAAAGGTAAATAAGTAGGGAAATAATACAGATGGCATACGTTTTCCATCACAACAGTCAGAAGAAATCATTCTCAGCCTATCTCCCAGGCTCATGTAGTTCTAAACTCTGGGCCCATTTTGTGGGCCCAGTTGCCTCATAATTATGTGTTTCTAGTGGTCAAAAACAGGGATGCGTTCTTTCATACAAAAAAATTAACCTCTGACAACCTTGTCTTCAATTAAAAAGTATCACTTTTATTAGTGGGATTTGTATTCCACTCTCTACTCTTTTATATGATGTTCTGTAGCATCCAGCAAATGCTACATACACAATATCAGTGATCCTCATAACCCCCCCTGAAAGATAGGCAGTCTTATTTCCATGTTGTAGATGTGGCACTCTTTACAGTCAAGAAGACAAAGCATTGAAGTAAAGAAGGTGACATTGTTTATTTCTGACATGTTCCGCAAATTATACATTCACCAATTTAAAATCAGCAAAAATGAAACGATTCAATGAATGTACAGATACAAACTTTGTGTACAAATACGCATACCCGCAGCTTCATTCCTATCAAAAACATAACGACTTAATTCCCGAACGCTTGCTTATGACATATCTAGCGAATTTAGGTTCACCCTCTTTTGGGGTGTTCTGATGAGACAACAAAAAAAGGCATAAGTTGTCATCCACAGGTGCCAGGAAGTTAAACTTGTACCAGTTGACAATTACTGTGTGTAGGATGATGGTTTTAATTATATTTTGAGAGGCAGGGTATCCTCAGTATCACTGTGACAAGATTTGAGAACGTGTTTTAAAATATGAAAGCTTGTTTTACTATATACTAGGAGTGTTTGGCCAAAGGAGAGGATTACGAGAGAGTGAAATTGCTAGAAATCAGCGCAGAGGATGCAGAGCGATTTGAGAGGAAGAAGAAGAAGAAAAATCCTGACCTTGGTTTTTCAGGTAAGAAGGAAGAGTTTGCCCTTGCATCTTCCAGCCCTTAAGTGTGAGTGAAGTGAAGGTGTTTTTGGCAACAGGTTGTGTCTTATGGGCTTCCTGTTTAATAGCAGATGTCTTTGCTTTGTAGATTATGCAGCGGCTCAATTACGCCAGTATCAGAGATTGACCAGGCAGATCAAACCGGACCTGGAGCAGTATGAAAAGCTAAAAGAAGAAAGGTTAGTCCAACTTCCATATTGTCCCATGAGGTTTTCTTGGTCATGTGATCTTTTTTGTACAGCAGCAATTCTTCATAAAAGCCTATGGGTGGCTAGAATACCTGTTGTCAAAATTGACTGCTACAGCAAGCCCTCTAGGCAGCATTTCTACTGATTTCTGGTCCACCTAGTGATGGTCTCGTCCTCTGTTGGCTGTTACCCAAATAATACCAGTGATGACTTAGGGTGAATACAAATGATGGTGTCGCAGTAAGCTGTCTGTTCTCATAACTTCTCTTATGATCACCTGAAGGCTAGTGAATAGGTTGCTGTGTGAACTTCACGTCATTCACAAACTGCAAACTCCATAGGGCTGTCTCTCATTTTTATTTTTCTTGCATTACATGCCTATACCTGATATCATAGTAATATAGAAGGGCTTCCATTAACAGAAGATGTTAGCTAGGACTGAAGTAGGACCCATAGAAATAGTTTGCAATGGAAACAGGTTTTTTTGAAAACTTTAGTTGGTCATGGGATACTGACAAAGCATACGGTTTACGTGATGAAGAGATTTTGGAGAATTGGATTCTATGAAGTACCCATATCTGCCGTAGCAGCAAAAGGGCCAAGCTTTGTTGTACTTGTGGGGGTGACTTTCTTCACGTGCAAGTTCTTCTGTAGGCAAGAGCTGACTTGATTCAAGGGCTCACCATATCTCTTGCCTGTGAAAGCTCAGGCCATAGGCAGCTACGTTTCCACTGCTCTGTAGATCCTGTATAGCCCCCTGGACATTGGTCGTAAGTCTTTTGTGGCTCTTGCTTTCTCACAAGCAATAAGATGGTGTTTATTGGGACACAACTTACCATTATTTGATTTTGTCACAAATTTTGCAGTCTACAAAAGTGAACCCAAAGGTATAGATGGGGAATTCATGTTGTAATCTTGAGTAAAATAGCAATAACACTAGAACTCTTCCCCCCCCCCCCACACACCTTTTTACAAAATAAACTGTTCAAAAAAATTCACAGTATATGGTACAATAGAGGCACTAGGTTCTGAGGGCTGTTTATAGTTGTTTAAATCCCTGTGAAATTCAAGGGGATGTTTAAAGGTTCTAAAGTATTTGTTTTAACAAAGATCACCTCAAATTATTCAGTTCTGGCTGTCGACTGGAAGCTCTACAAGAATGGAGCCACCCTGACTCTGTTCAAGGGTTCCAGAGTAGATACACAGCTGAGGACTGAAGTAACAATCCTTTGTTACCTTGGAGTAATTACCAAACTCTAGCTAGGCAGCTCCTACACCTGGCCACACAGTTCAGAATCAATCAGCTATTTTGGTGAAATACTATGTGTACTGGTTGATTCCAGTCCTCTGTACTTTATAAAGAACTAAAGATAACTCTTAGAAATTGGGATAGATATAACTGAAGTATTGGCTGCAGAGGGCCCTCAATTAATTAATTAATTAATCTTTACTAGATCAATATGCTGTTTTGTTTCAAAAGGAAAATGTCCTGTGAATAGACAGGCACTGAACAGAAAGCCTGGAATAAATTTATGTTAGCAGATGCATCAGTCACAGTATTAATCACTGTTCTTCCCTGCATCTTCCATTCAGTGGTGAAGAGTTTTACCCAACTTCAAACAGTCTTCTCCATGGAACCCATGTGCCACGTAAAGAAGGTGTTGACAGAATGGTTTCAGATCTTGAGAAACAGTAAGTGACTAATGTTCTTGGTGGCTTTCAAAACTGATTAAACTCATGTTTGAAATTCTAGCACTTCTTCCCAATATATGGTTCCATGGTCCGCTGAAGATTGAGATCTGCCCTACACATGAAAATTTGGGGCTCAGAAATTACTAATCAGGGGCATGGAACCAATTTTATCATGTTTTTGGGGTAAGCCCAAATATCCCATGGATACCCAGCATGGTGTAGTGGACAGAGTAATGGACAAGGACTCAGGAGATCTGAGTTCAATTCCCCAGCTCTGCCATAGAAACTCATTGGAGTAGTAAAACCACTCCTTAAATACCTCAGTTACCTTGAACGCTCTGTCAGGGTCTCTGTAAGTCAGTTCTGACTTAATGGCATATGACAACAACCACACATGCCAGCTTTTTTTTAAAAAAATAAAATGTTTTTCAGCTACAGGAGGACACAAAAGTGGCTTTTAAACAAGAATGAGAAAATAAAAATGTGATGGTAGGGACCACAGAAGTGGCGCTCCAGGGATGAGTATATGTGGGCCAGTGCTCATCCCTGGAGGGCCACTTCTGTGGTCCCCACCACCGATTGTCCAGCCTATTATAACATTACCTAAGGACATAGGTTTGGCTCCTGACCCTTGTAAACCTGGTTGCTCAGATGGTTCTTGTGTATTAAAAAATAAATGTCTCTTAGAAGAGATTGTATCATTAGCTATAATTCAGGAATAGATCGGTTTGGGGGAGGGAGGGTAACGCTGGGACAGAGCATTGCTGCCTCCAGAGCCCTCTAGCTCCATCCCCTGCTTGCTTTGAGGTGCACCTGCTAATGCAGGCTGGTTTGGGCCTTCTGCCTACCCAGCCAAAAGAGAATGTGGTTCCTCTTTGTGTCAAAGAAGACAACAGGCCACCACAGGAGAATATGTTGAATGTGAAACCTCACTGCATCAACTTCTCTTGCAGAATCCAAAAACGTGAAAAATACAGCCGGAGACGCCCTTATAATGATGATGCAGATATCGACTATATTAACGAACGGAACGCCAAGTTCAATAAGAAGGCCGAGAGGTTCTATGGAAAATACACTGCAGAAATTAAGCAGAACCTGGAAAGGGGAACAGCTGTCTAGAAGGCAGATTGAGCAATATGATTTTATCCAGGGTTTTTGTTTTAAACAAACTTTTGTTTCACAAAGGGACCTTGGACTTGAAAACAAATTATTGTAAAGAGAAAACTTCCCATTTAACAAAGCTACTTACTTGTTAGTTCAGCAACTTGTTATGAATGTAAGTCCTTGTGTTAAGTGCAAAATAATGAGTGGCTCAGAAATCATCAGTAAACTCATATTTTGCAGTTGTTCTCTAGGAAGTGACCTTGTGCCCCCAAGCTAGAGAGGACTGGAATTGTGAGGGTCATTCTCTGATCAGCAAAGTTAGGTACTGGACGTTTGTTTGACACTTTTTGGGTTTGCCTCATGGAGTGACTAGAAGGAAGCACCTATTGTAGACTCCTTTCAGCTGTTGCAAAAATAGGATAAATATCAAGTCACAAATGTAAATAAAGAAATGTAATAGATTTTCTTTCAGTGGAAAGGAAACTTGCAGGTAGTCACTATGTAAAGGAGAAAAGGTTTGGGAATTGTGTTTTTACCAGTGCTTGGATAAAAATGTTTCTGTAGATTATTGTCAGACATTCAAACAGAATCTGTATGCTTTGATGCAAGGCAGTGGAGAATGTATCAGGTGATAATCCACAGAAAATGGCCACAGTTCATCCTGTATTGCTTGAGGTGAAACTACATAATTCAACAAGAGACAAAACGAACTAAGAGCAAAAAAATAAAAATAAACATGACAAGGATATAGTGGCACCTTAAATACTGTTACATTTTAATGTAAGCTTTCGTGGAACAAGTCCACTTCTTCAGACGTAAGAGTGAGAATAGAGACTATATGGCAGAATATTAATACATGGCTCTAAGATAGTGATGGTACAATGAATTTGTTAATTGTGTGTCATTGAGGCATTTCACACCCAGTAATGATTTAAGACTCTTGTTCTATATTCAGTTTGCTTTTGAAGCTTTGGTCTGTAAACAGCTATGATTAATGGCTAAAGGAGCCTCAGCCTATTAAAAAAAACCCTGTAAAAATGGCATATGGTAATGAGTGAAGAATCACTGACTTGACTTTTGAAGCTTGTTCTGTAAGGGTGGCTGTGATTGGGAAGGAACATGGCTATGGAAAATGACAGCAGATAACTTAATTATTGTAGTATTTTGCATTTGGTAATGGCTTAAGAATAGGTGGGAACAATCCTGGATTGTCAGATCATGCACGGATTGTCATTGTGGCACCGCAGCTGCCATGCATTCTCTTTCCATTGTTGTTGTTTAGTCGTTAAGTCGTGTCTGACTCTTTGTGACCCCATGGACCAGAGCTTGCCAGGCCCTCCTGTCTTCCACTGCCTCCTGGAGTTTGGTCAAATTCATGTTGGTAGCTTCGATGACACTGTCCAACCATCTCGTCCTCTGTCGTCCCCTTCTCCTCTTGCCTTCACACTTTCCCAACATCAGGGTCTTTTCCAGGGAGTCTTCTCTTCTCATGAGATGGCCAAAGTATTGGAGCCTCAGCTTCAGGATCTGTCTTTCCAGTGAGCACTCAGGGTTGATTTCCTTCAGAACAGATAGGTTTGGTCTCCTTGCAGTCCAGGGGACTCTCAAGAGCCTCCTCCAGCACCACAATTCAAAAGCATCAGTTCTTCGGCGGTCAGCCTTCTTTATGGTCCAGCTCTCACTTCCATACATCGCTACTGGAAAAACCATAGCTTTGAATATGCGGACCTAAGAATTTGCCATAGTTTGCTGTGGTCCACACAGTCAAAGGGTTTTGTGTACTCAATGAAGCAGAAGTAGATGTTTTTCTGGAACTCTCTGGCTTTCTCCATAATCCAGCGCATGTTAGCAATTTGGTCTCTAGTTCCTCTGCCCCTTCGAAATCCAGCTTGTACTTCTCTTTCCATACTCACCCCCAACCAGTTCCCCCACTCACCAGCTGGTGCGAGCTGCTCTTCATGCAGTTGTCCAGTTGCAGCAGGAGTACGGACTTCCCTTCTCTGCCTTCTCCAGCAGCTGGCTGCTCAAAGGCTGTGCAGCAGCAATCTGCCCCATCTTCCTCGTCTGAGTGGGCAGCTACTGGAGGAGGCCAATAAGGGAAGTCTGTGCTCCAGCCGCGACTGGATAGTTGCAAGAAGAGCAGTATGTGCTTGCTGGTGAGTGGGAGAGGCAGCCTGTGGGTGGGGAAAGGGTGTGTGTGGCACCTGTGGTGCCACAAGGACAATCTGTGCATGATCCAACAATCCAGGATCATGCCCATCTCTACTTAAGAACCCTTGGCTAATATTTAATCTGTTGAAATAGGTATTAAGCATATGTATATATTTTATCTCAGTTGTTTTCCTCTGGATTCTTATTCTGTAATTTTTCTTCTCCAGAATAGCTACTTTCAAATCCTGTGAAGGGTGTCTTGGTAAACTCTAAGTGTCTGAAACAGGTTTCTGTGTATTGCCATTCCTGATGTCCAATTTATTATGCCCATTGATTTTTTTGCATAAAGATTGGCCCTTTTGTCCTATGTAGAATGCAGAAGGCCATTGCTGGTGAAAGGCGGTCGAGATCCCATTAGCAGAGGAACAAGTGCCCTTGATGTTGTATGTGACATTGTTGGGTCCTGTGATTGCGTTGCCAGAGTAAATGTAGGGGAAAAGTTGGCATCTGGGTTTGTAGCAGAGTATAATCCCCATCACTGTGTCCATGTTGTGTAACTTGTGTGTTAATAGCTGCTTGAGATTCTGGGGTTGTCTGTAAGCAAGTATAGGTCTACTGTCAAGTGTTTGGGGGGGATGAAGTACCCTTGTCAAGCATGGGTTGGGAGTTTGTTTTTGATGTGCGTGAGTGGTCTTAGTTGTGGGCTGAAAGTGACAACCAGCAGCGTTTGATCATTTTCTCTTCTTGGTCAGTCTTGGCAGTAGGTTGCTTCTGGGTATTAATCTGGCCTTGTTAATTTGTTTTTAACCATATCAGATGGGTATTGTAATCTGAAAAATGTTTTCTGTAGATTTCTGGAGTCTTGTCTTGTGGGTCCAAGCAGATGTAATTGTACCTGAGCACTTGATTGTAAGCAATAAATGTAGTGGTGTGTGGACAGAATTTGAATGCATGCAGGTGGGCATATCAGTCAGTGGGTTTTCAGTAGTGTAGCGCTAAGTTCATGTTGTAGTTTCAGTGTGTCAAGAAAATGCACCTGTTGTGTGGATTGGTCCAGGCTGAGATTGATGTTCAGATGAGTTATTGAAATCGAAGTAGAATTTCTCTAGGGCTTCCTATCTGTGAGCCAAGCGTACTGAGTGGTTTTGAAGTACAAACATTTTTTTAAAAGCATTGTTCTAGGTCAGCCATTATATTTAATTCTTCCAAAAAAAAAGTCCTCTGGTTTATGAATGTGGGCTATTGTGTTCTGTATCCATGATTCAAAATACCAGGAAATGGCTTAATATTGCTGCACAATATTGTGCCCGTGTTGCCAGAAGGAAAAAGAATACCAAACTTTACATACCAAAAAGAAGTCTGAATGTTGACAACACCCAATAGCAGCAGTAAAGACAATCTACAGGATAAAACTTCTTGTGCTCACTTCTGTTCACAAAGGGACACCAAACAAGGGGCAATTGCTTTGTGTTTGGGTGAAACGTGGTATAAGCAAGATTGGTCTTTTCAACGTACATGAGCCATTTTAAAGGTCAAGACATATTGGGGTTGTTTTGTATGGCGGAGGGAAGACAGCTTTTTTAAAAAAAAATCTGAACTTGAAAATCCTTTGCCGAATTTGGCAGCAAGAACAGACCATCTACTACTGCTGTGCCAAATCTAGTTTCAAAATTATTTTTTGTTTCGGCTGCCCTTGTTTTTAGAATTGCCTTATAGAAGTTGATTTGCTCTACTGCACACCATTTATAACTTATGTATTGTGGAGTGATGTTGTTCCATTGATCTGGATGTAGAATGAAGTTTCAGAAGGTAGACAGCTGCTAAGATGGTGTTGTCAGGTCATGAGTGAAGTTTCCTTAGAAACTGGTATCTCTTACAATAGCTAGGTATGTTGGTGGCACGTGGTTTGAGGATGGAGCTCACCTATCCAGAGATGGGTCGGCCAGATTTCCCTGGTTTTTGGTAGACAGTAGAAGGTGGCTAGTGGAGGTTCTTGCCATGTGAGTCAGGATTTGTTCACATATTATTTTCAGTTACTTTTTCATAAGGTTTTGTAATTCTTTTTTATATTTGGCAGTTGGGTCTGTAGTAGGACCTGGTAAAATTTAGAGTAGGATAATTCTCCCTAATCTTCCCAAGTGTAGCTTGATGTATCCATGACAACCATAGTGCTGCCCTTATCTGCTTCTTTGGATGGCAATGTTGAGATTGTTTTTGAGGCTGTGTATTGGGCACTCAACACATCAGTCGCTATACACAAGGCAGAGCTGCTCTCCTAAAGCAAGTCATGTGTTGAGTACGAAGTAATGAAAGCTCCTTATTGAACTGTTTTTGCCCTGAAGATCTACCAGCTATATGGTACAGCTTCTTGGGCAACTGTACTAAGGGCCGCTGTATCTGTTTCATTTTCAACCATAGCAACTGGGCATGACATCAGCTCCTTGCATGCCTGGCTCTCAAGAGTTATTTTCCAAAGAATGCCCTCACCCAAGCAAGGGAAGCTACTTTATCATGCCTCTGCAGAATGCTCCAACAATGAAATAACCTGAGCAGCTTTTACCACTGGAAAGGATAAAGAACTACCCCAATTTGCATATGCCAGACTTTTTCATACTGATGTCATTGCCTTCATCTTAGCTGGGTACAACTTTGAAAACATTCAGACATGGAATACTTTGTGACACATCATCTTAGCTAACAAACCATGCCTTTTGTTTGCTGATCGTTTTTACTTTTGAATTGGGTGCATCGGTCAAGGTGAAACACAATCAAAAAGCTGCTGGAATGTTACTGCAATTAACATAAAAAGGCTGTGTGGTAGTGAAAAACTCACAATCACACGGGCTTTGTTGGTGCCTGCAGATGGCGCTAGTTTCATTGAAAAATTCAGGATATCCTAGTTCAGCTATGAAAATTTGGAGGCAAAACATCTTCTGTATTCCATTAGCCTGTCTGACACACCATCTGCCTATTGCATTTCAAATAAATACTATCTGCTCAGATAAAAAGTAGTTTATTCCAACATCTCTGGCCTTTTTATATCCCATTCCCTTCATAAGGCTCAATAAAATGCCACACAATATGGAGAATAGGTTTATTTAAAGGTCTTCATTTGATACAGATGCTCCAGTTTTATGCAGATTTAAGGAAAGGTACTATTTATACAAAATCATCCTTAACTAGTTTCTGAACAAATTCTTCCTTAAATATATAAGCCAACCACGTTTAGTGACAGCTACACAATTCATGGATTTCCTAATGCCTCACACCATGAGATCTAAGCAGACACTTCAGCACCACTCCACTAGCATTACTCTAAGAAGACTTTTCTGACTGTGCTGTGTTCTGCTTGAATGTCCTGAAATATGGATCACAGTATCAGCCTTTGGAGCAAAAAAGCTAATGAATCTTGAATTTCAAGATCTAGAAGCAAGCTTTTATCTAGCAATAGCTGTACTTCATGCATGCAAAACTAGTTCAGAGAATTATACAGGACAATGTAAGAGTCCCTAAAAGTGGATGGAGAGCAATTATGCAGATTCCATCACAAGACTAAACAAGGGTTAATTTCACCCAGTTAAGAGCACAAAGGATTTTTTTCTTTGTCTTATTGCCACTTTCAAATTATGGCAACATTCAGGCTAAAAAGAAACATGAGGCAACTACACAAGCCAAATGAATTACCACAAAGAGCCATAAATCACATTGTTTGAAGCATTGAATCAAATATTTGAAGTATACAAAACATAGGTTTATTTGTAATAATCAAGTTACACAAACATTAAAACACTGAAAGATACTACATTACTCACACATAGAGAAGAGTTACCTACCTGAAATGTAATCCACCACAAAAACAGAGAAAGTATGTAAAGAAACAAGGGTTCCCCATCTTTAATTTCTGGGCATCTGTACTCCATCCTATGTCTAGAAAATAAATTTATTCTCAAACACAGCTTAAGTATTCTGCATTTAAACCCTGAATTCTGAGCTTTCAGCTCTCATAATGCCTCAATATATAGAACACTGATGTTAGCGTGCTCTAAAAGACGTGCTTTTAGGTGAAAAACTATGGAACAGCATATTCTCATTTTTAACAGGAATCCACTGCCCAGCTGAACTCTTTTTCTCTTCTCTTCCTGGAGACAGTACTGTCTCTTTAGAAGTGAAACTTCCTGATTTCAGGCCCACTGTTTTCTGGAAAAGAAAATGTTTTAACTGTGAGAAAAGATGTAGATTAAAATAAAGGATAAGAGATACAATTAACTCTTCCATCAATTTTCATATTTGGATCTCTTTTTTCCCCTTTTCTAGGGACTACAAATGCTGAGTTCGTTTGATCAGTACCCAAGTAAATTCCCAACCAGTATTTCTTAATAAAACTGAGTATTTTTCCTTTTATAAATGTATTTTCAAGCCATGGCAATCAAGTTTCGCTGAACTTAATCTGTGACTGCAAAGTGAACTACTGAAAAATACCTGTTCAGTTTCTTTCTCTCTGAACTCATGTTTGGACTGCAGGCTGTGCCTTTCAGGGCCAAACAGTTTCCTCTTTTTTTGCCATCTTCAGTTTGATTTCTGGACTGCTAGGGAGTGAAGGTTCCTATCTTAAAAACTATGTCACTTGGCTGCCCAATTAGTCTAGCCCCTGAGGTAGCATGCACACACACTGATGCAATGCTGAGCCTACTTATCTGAAAGTATATCCTATCAAGGCTACCAGACTTTCAAATAAGCATGGTTACGTTTGTGGTTAAATGCAGACAGGTTACTGCACACTGCCAGCATTTTATACTTTTTTTAAAAGCAAATAGGTTATGCATTGTCTCACCTGCCTAAATTTTAGATGTTTACCAACAAGCTGGTAAGTGACTTGATGACATGTAGCCTTTATTATAGTGCTCATGACAACTGTAAATCCCTGCATCTCAAGTAAAGATTTGAAACAGATAAATAACTTATCTGTAAGTGATGCCAGCTGGTTCTTCTGATTGTCAACAATTATATTGTACATACAGTAAGGATCACTGACAGTTTTAAAACTGTGGAATACCCTTGCTAAATGTATAAAATATACGTAAGCTCCAGAAGATATAGAGGAGCAAATAATATGGTTATTTCCTATGTGTAAAGTTTTTCAATCATTAAGAATTTAGCTTTTACCAACTTGGTTCATATTTCCCTCCCCTAAAGACAACTACAGCCCACAGTCACTTAATTACCACCAGATTTTCTTCATCAGTGCTCGACATCATATTCATGATTTCTATAAAACAGAAATAAAGCACGTAAAATGCGCTGTGTGTCTGGATAAAAAATTTCCGGGAACATTTGCTGCACAACAGTCCGACAAGTATTAAACAGTTTGAACTTTAACCACTATTCATTAACTTTATCCAAAACACATGAGGTGCAAACCAAACTGAGGGGTAGTTTTATTGATAGGAATTCTGAGTAACATTTTCACAGAACCTCAATATTTTCAGCAATGACTTGGTCATTCTACTTTCACAAGCTACAATTTGACATCCATCATAGTTTCGAAAACTGAGCACTTAAAAAAACTAGGTCCAAATCAAATGCCAATTTGGAGCACAGTAGACTCACTGAGTCACTGATATTAACTGATGTCTTACAAAGTTCCCACTGATATAATGGGTCTACTCACTAGATTTATGTGAAATTTTTGGCACCAAATTTATGAAGTAAGACATCTTTATTGTTTTACTTGCATCTAAAAGACTGTACCTTCAACATCTGGAGAGCTGTTTCATATACTCACATCAGGTTCCACACTTTCCTCTTTTGGCTTGCCACTTTAATTTTCTTTCAATTGTGTAGCAATCCTCAAGCTGGCTGGCAAAACGATATCAGTTCCAAGGGTTTTTGCTGCATTAGCCTTTGCTATTTCCAGTAGTTCTCTCTTTTCTACCAAAAACGAAACAAAAGGCCAAGAATCTTCTTAGGACATTCGAATTTTTCATTTGATGATCATCATACATACCCCTCCCAGTCAGTCTAACCTGGAAGCTACCAAGTTCCCCTATTCTCACTTTCTGTGAATTGTTCATAGCCTCCCTGATTCTTAATAATTCAAAGATAAACAGATTCTTTACTGCTGACCTTTACATATAAAAACTGAAGCAGTGAATTTCCAAAACCTCAAATGTATAACTATTTTCCCTCTCTGAGACTCAATACTTTTCCCAATTAAGAAAACTACAGCTGTGTACAGATTCCAGTGGAAACGCATTTGGAACTTCCTGAAGTCAGCCTGGGGATACTTGGCATAGTGCAACTTTGAGAACTCAATTCTCTCTATACCTTTTTCCGTCAAGCGCAGAGGAGTTCTACTGCGAGATCTTGATCGAGAACGGCTTCTCCAGCTTCTGTAAGCCTCGGGATAGATGGTTCTTCCAAATCCATAGCATCTTCGGCTTCTTGAACGGCTTCTGGAGTAAGACGATCTGTAGTACGATGTTCTAGGTGAACGGCTTCGTGATCTGTATCTTGGAGGAGAGCGACGGTACCTGCTATAGTATCTAGGATGGTACCTTTCTCGGTATCGGTAGCTTTGTGATCTTGATCGGCTCCTGGAATAAGATCTTGAATACCTTCTGTTCCTCCGAGAACAATTCCTTTTAGCACGTGATCGTGATCGGCTCCTAGATCTACTCCTGCTTCTTGAAGAAGAGGTGCTTGAACTAGATCTTGAACTGTAAGATGACCTGCTGGGTGATCTTGAAGAGGATCTCCTGCTACAGCTGCTCCTCGACACTGAATGGGACCTCTCTCTGGGTGAACTCAAGGTCAAGTCATCCATGAAGTTGGTCATCTCATCTGTCTTCCTGCTGGATCTTTCATTCTGAGTATTTCCAGAACCTGTGCCTTCTGTTTTTTGCTGTCCAGAAACAATTGCTGGTGGGGGTTTTTTCAGGGTGGAGGGGGGTTAAGGACAAAAAGAGAAGCAAGATTTCACCTGTGTTTTGAAGCTTTTAAGTCATGAACAACAATACAATTTACATTTCTGGTGTGCTAACTTAGAAGCAAGTTTTTTAAAAAAAACACTTATCATAATGCATACAAATAGTATGGTCTAAGTTTTTGATTTGACAAGTTACCATGAGCTACTTTCCAAATGGCTGATTCTGACTGTTAAGAATACATCCTGCCTACACAGGCTTACTTGGCTGCCAAGTCCATTGACTACCAGACCAATGAAGATGTAACACTGAGACATTATGTACACACAAATAAGATAAGCAACCACAGAGCAGTTTAAATATTAAACAATCAAGATGGCTGCTATTACATAACAAGCAGCCATTTTATCTCCAACAAAAGATGTTTGTTCTATGAATTTGCTCTTCCTTGCTCCCCTGCCCTGACACTTTCATTGATCATTCTGAGTTTATTCAGAATGCCAGCCAACCTGCTGCTGTATTTATAGCACAATTTACACTTTTTCATTTTCTAATAATCCAAACAGCAGCTCTTAAATCACTGGCACAGCCACAGATCAATGATGCAAAAATTAAATTCTGCATTGAGCCCCCTTCCACCCACCCCAAAACAGCTTATGGGGCTGGGGAAACAAAATATTGAGATACCAACCAGAATGGACAGAACATTCCATACATTACTTACCATCAGGTGCTGCAGAATTATCATTCTGCTGAGGACTTCCATCCAACAACTGGGGACTCCTGTGGGGTATTAGAAGTAGGTTTTGGAGTTCTATTAAAAAAACATCCTACAGTTTCTTTGCTTCTTCATATGATCTTCAGAGAAACCCCTGACTCCAGTGAATCTCCACTAAGTAACGGTATTTTAAAGCTTTTAGCAATAAGCACCGCAGAGTTGCTTCAATTTACCATTTCCAAATAGTGCTGAGAAAAAACTTGGCTTTTGCATCTACTATGTAAGTTGAGATCTCTCAAATCTTTTTTACTGTAATAAAACATTAGCTTCCCTTCTACAGCAACAATGTAAAAGCATGCTGCTTATATACCGCCCCATAGTGCTTAAAACACACTCTGGGCAGTTTACAATTGAATTATTTAGGCTACATATTGCTCCACTCACCTACCAACCTCAGAGGGAGGGAAGGAAGACTGGGAGAGTCCTAGCCCCAGACTCCACAACCTGGTGCCCCAATCCACTGAGCTACACTGCTACAAATTTACTAGAAAACATGTTTTCATCCCATGCATGGCTGCTCAAACCCCTCATCAAGGTCAATGAGGCTTGTTCAAAAAAGGACACCTATAATGCATCTTTCTTGTCAACACTATATACTTTAAGGCAAACACTGGAAATATACTTTGACAATTTTCAGGTTCCTTAAATGTTACATGCAGATGCTTGCAAAATAACACCATTCAGCCAACACAAAGTACTGTACTGCTAACCCCAAGGCTTCTGGGGAAACTTCCTGTCTTTTTGACAGCAAAGCAGCTCATTTCTTAACAATCTTGCAAGCGATCTAAGTACATGACAGGACTGCTACTTTGTAAAAGGAGTTACTACAAACAAGCAGAACTACACACAAGATCCACCCCATGCATCCCACCAAAAACACTTTGGACAGACTTTGATCAACCAGTAGTCACTTTTCTACATAAAGGTCTAATTCCTGACCAAGCAATTAAAATAGTTTTAAGTCCGACACTAGCAAGAAACAAGTTCACATAGTAGAAGAAACACTGGTCAACCTAACTCTGGCAAGACCCATCCCTACAATGTTATTTTCCCAACTGCAATGTGTTTTAAACCATAAAACACAAGACAATTTTAGAAAGGCTTTAAAATGGTTGGAGATTATTTTTTATATATTGAAAAAGGTCAGGGATAAAATATACAACCACCTTATATACTACTTAACTCAAGTCTTCCATGTTACCTCTGTACAAGTTTCTTCAATTTACTGTAACATAAATTTGTCCTTTTAGCAAAGACCAAAACAATGGCCAAAGACATGCTCGATCACGTTCATACCTATCTTACTCACTTCCTCCAGAGCCAGAACTTTTGGGGCCGTCTACATAACTATTATGTGTTTCTCCTGTGTTCCCTTTACCAAGAAGCCTACAACATTTTTATCAGGTCCTCCACCATATAGATTTGGAAATGTAACGAAATAAAAGTGTATCCTCCCTCTTACTTCCAATACGTGGGAATTGTGTCTATGCTGCTCCCTAGATCTCCATGGAGGCTACCCTGGACAGAGGGAAGAAAGGATGGGGGGCCCGGAAAGGGCATCAGGGCAGAAACAAGTGTGGACAAGGAAGCGATCATTGCTTTTGTAGAACAGTCTGGGGTTGGTCCAAAACAGGGTTCCTAAAAAACGGAGCGAAAATTTGGGTTTCGCCTATAAACGACCCACCACAATCCTAACCTGATTATAACCTATGGGAGGCTCTCAAGCAAATGGAGACACACCCCCCCCCAGGACTTCTGCAGATCCAACCAGAGGAGGATAATAAGAATACGGGTCCACCTTGCAAGGGTGTCGTTGGGGGCACGGAGGCGGCCGCAGACTTCCCCTCCTCCCCCTCTCCGGCTACATTTTTATATTTTAAAACCAGATGCTTGACGATTTTAAACCAATCAATTTTTTTTTATTTAAATCGTGATTCTAATCAATTTGACTTTTGGAAAAATCACTGATTTTTATCCACGCTAATTTTTGCCCTGCTCTTTCCCCCCTCAAGGTCTGGAATGCCAGGCCCGGTCCTCTCTTTCTCCCCCCCCCCCAAAAAAATATCTACCTACTTATTTAATAAATATTTCTTTCCTCAGCCCATGTTCTCGTCGAAGTCACGCCACCCAAAAAAAAAAGGGGGGGCCCCAACCCGGCGTGGCTGTTTATAGTCTCTGGCTCTCCTCCTCACCCAACGTGGAAAGGCCCGTGTTTACACATCTATTTTCTCCTTTTAAGGCCAAAAATTAAAAATAAAAAAATACCAGGCCACTTTCCCGCTCCCCCCCCCCCCCCCACATCAGTTGGCGACGGTCCTCCCGGCCTCCTTCCCAGCTCGTCTCCCCGTTTCCTCTCACGACAAAATTAAAAACGGCCTCAGACTCACTGGTACCAGGCGGACGGATTCTGGCTCTGTGGAGGCCCCTGAGGAGACAGCCCGGTTTCGTTGGTCACCGCCATGACGGAAAGCCAGAAACGGGGGGGAAAAAGAACGGACAGGGCCGGAGGGATCCTCGAGAGTCTCCGTGGGATGATATAAAAAGCTAAAATAATAATAAATTAAAAATAACAGCCCGGCGGGGCTCCCTCCAAGGAGCTGCAGCCCTTCCAAAGACGTGAGGGGGAAAAAAAAAAACCGTCCCCCGAGACCGATAAAGCGCGTTAACAGCCCCGCTGACAGCCGCCGCCAGGTCAGCCCGCTCGCGATGGCGTCCCGACACCAACTGAGGGAGCGCCGAAGCTTCCAGAAAAACAAGTTTGCCCGGCGAGGGGAGGGGGGAGGAGTACGGGCTTTGTTATGTAACAATGCCGGCAGGGCGCATGCGCCGCAAGGGGGGTGTGGCGAGGCGGGAGAGCGAGCCAGGGCGGGGGGCCTAGGACCGTAGCCATAGAAACGAGGAGCCTGCGCCCTGCTTCCTCCTCTCCCGCGCCTTACCTTCTTGGCCTAGGCCGCAAGAAGAATTCGTCAGTTAACAATGGAGGGAGTCCCTGTGCGGTCCCTATCAGGCGAAATCCAAAGAAACAAAACAAAATAAAAAAGACAAGAACATGTGGCAGCTTCAAGACTAGCTATTATATTTTAATGTAAGCTTTCGTGGACAAGGCCACTTCCCCCCCCCCCCATATGTCTGACGAAGTGGACGAGTCTATGAAAGCTCATATTAAAATGTAATACAAATACAAAAATAGGCGATCCCTTTATAGACCAGGAAAAAAATCATTCAATTCAGGAGCTTTCGTGGCTTAAAACACCACTTCATAATAGTCTTTATGGTGCCACGTGTTGTTTTTTGTCTTTTTCGTTTCGTTTTGTTTTATTTCTTTGGATTTTACTTGATATGTATGCACAGACTAACGCTGCTACCTCTTCCTAAAACTTCAATGGTGCGATCCTGAAACTGTGGAATCCAGTTTTATTTGGCATAGTTTTTTGTGAGCTGCTGCAGCCCATGAAAGCTTATGCTAAATAAAGTGTTACAGACCTTCCACGTTTTTGTTTTGTTTTTGCTGGAACAAGCTAACAGATATCAGGCAAAATCCGGGAGGAAAAAATAAATAAAAAGACAAAAACTTTGTGGCACTTTAAAGATTGTTATATTTTAATGTGAGCTTGCTGTTATTTGTTCACTGTAAATAAGTGAAACCTTTTATTTTTTCTCCCAATAATGTCTCAGAGTTAGTTATTGAAACTGTAAGTGTCTGCCAATGAGGGGAAAGGGGTGAACTAAATTGTGGAATTTGAAGCTAGTATGCTTTGTGAATTACTGCACTTCTGCACAGCTAGAGGAATATAACCAAAATTTTAAAATTGCAACACAGGAAACCATATGGCAGCATTCCCAAACCGATGCTCTCCAGAGTTATTAGATTTCAATTTCCTGAAACCTTGGCTTCCATGGTTCAGTGGATGGGCAAGAAATAAAGGCAAGGGTAAACAGGAAGGTATGTATATACTGTAATTAGAAATTATAAGGTTTAGGTTGCAATTAAGAGTCCGCAGATATGTGCGATATGTGCTACAAACCCACAAATCTGCATAGCTCTAATTACAATCCTATGCCGAGCAAACCACATTGAATTCAATTCAGAATTGTTTATATTCTTCTTGTTGTTGTTTAGTCATTTAGTCGTGTCCGACTCTTCGTGACCCCATGGACCAGAGCACGCCAGGCCCTCCTGTCTTCCACTGCCTCCTGAAGTTGGGTCAAATTCATGTTGGTCGCTTCAATGACACTGTCCAACCATCTCATCCTCTGTCGTCCCCTTCTCCTCTTGCCTTCACACTTTCCTTCACACTTATATTTCCTTCACACTTGCCTTCACACTTATATTCTTACATGCCTTTAAAGGGAAACGGGATAAATTCATGGCTGTTAAAACCATCAGTGGCTACTAGTCAGGCTGTTACTCTATATTACAGTATTACCTCCAGTGTTAGTTCTGGCAAAAAAAAAATTAGCCATATGGTTCAGAGCTCTTGATTTGATCCCATTTGATTGTATCCATTTCTTATGGATGCATATGATTTTCCTGGTAAATACACTAAGCACACTGGGTAGAGTGGAAAGGGTTGTTCCAAAGACTTCACATAACCTGGAGAGATCTCTCCAACTACCATATAAAAATTGTAGTGTTGTACAATTTGTTTCTCCATTTGGAGAAGAAACCATGTTCAGAAGCAAGCTACATTTCCCCCAGGGGCAGGAAAATGTGTCTTGTATCATCTTGAAAATTAGTAAATTTCATTTTCGACAAGCTTTTGTGTATTGTATGCCACTTCATCAGAAGCAAACTGTGGAATTTTGGTTACATTTGGTGTTGTGGGACGTGGTGGCGCTGTGGGTTAAACCGCAGAAGCCTTTGTGCTGCAAGGTCGGAAGACCAGCCGTCGTAAGATCAAATCCATGCGATGGAGTGAGCTCCCGTCACTTGTCCCAGCTCCTGCCAACCTAGCAGTTCGAAAGCATGTAAATGCGAATAGATAAATAGGTACCACCACAGTGGGAAGGTAACGGCGTTCCGTGTCTAGTCGCGCTGGCCATGTGACCACCGAAAACTGTCTTCGTACAAAAGCTGGCTCTACGGCTTGTAAACGGGGATGAACACCGCGCCCTAGAGTCGGACACGACTGGACTAAATGTCAAGGGGAACCTTTACCTTTACCTTGGTGTTGTGGGCTAGAGTTCACAAAACATTATGCCCAATAAAATAGAACTCTTTTTTAAGATAATGTATAACTTTGTTAATCTGTGCAAGCATATCAGGCAAAACCCAAAGAAACAAAACAATACATTCTTACAGGAATGTTTTTCCAGGATATACCTGAGCTTGAGAGGGGAAAAGTGATTTTTCAAAGTGTAGGCATCTATTATTCAGGGAGGAGGACGAGAAACATACTTCCAAATAACTACAACAACGAAGCTTTACATGACTGCTCCTAAGCAGCTGCCATAGACAGCAAAACAAATCACGTCCAGCCAGTTGAGCTCACACCCAAATTGGAAAAAGCGCATGCGCTCCCATGTTCTTCAACACGAGACGCCAAACCTTGGGGCGCATGCGTACTTCTGCTGGCTGGACACCAAAATAACAGAGGTAGCTGCTAGACAGAGGGCAACCAATGCGCATGAGCACACATGGGGTTTTTTCTCTCTCTCTCTCTCTCCCTCCCTCCCTTCGTTGTGTAGAGCGAGAAATTAGTTTATGCGCCTGCGCAGAACCTCTCGTCTATTTCGGCCTGTCATCATCCGGGTTCCTAAGCCGGATTTTGGTTTTGTTTACTTTGTGGCGAGGAGCCGGAGCCGGCTGAAGGAATTGGCCGACGGAGGCGGTCGGGACGCGGCTTCCCCCCTTCGAGCAGGTTACCCCGAGAGGCCACCGGAGGGGCGGGGTGAGTGGGACGACATGCCCCGGGGCAGGATCGTGGTGGAGGCCAGCCGTGACGGAGGCTCCTCCGCTGGCAGCCGGCGGGAGGCGTGGGTGTGTCCGGGAGGCGGCCAGCCGGAGCCAAGCCCGCCCCGTCGAACCCAGCCGGGTCTTAGGGTGGTGCCTGGAGGGCGACGGCTGGAAGCGGAGTCGTCTTGGGCCGCCCGTCGGTCTGCCGGCCGGGGCCGGGGCCCTCTCTTTTGCTCCCGGGCGAGCCCCATCCCGTGGAGTCCGTTGAGCGGGATGGCCTTGGCAGCAAAGGCTGACGAAGGATGAGAACCTAGTGTCTGGTTTTTTATTTTTTAGCTTTAAACGCCGCCTTTCAATGATGTAAGCCGCCTTGGTCCTTCTTAAGGAGAAAGGCAGGGTAAAAAGATGACAAACAAATAACCTATTGCTTCATGTGCGCCAAAAATTAAAATCCCTAGCTGCTGGTTTTTGCCATACCGCCGCATCATCCCAAAGGGAAGCTGCAAAAACTTGCCTGGTTTGCAGTCTTGATGGTACCCAAGTTTCAGAAGAGGGTAAGAAGGAGCTGGCCCAGGTGGAGGGCCCTTGGCCCCTGGGTGGAGGAGGGCCCGACTCTGCCCTCCCGGGTGTAGAGAGACTGCAAGGCAAATGCCCTTGAACTCGGCCTGTCAGCAAGGGAGAAGAAAAAAAGGCAAAATATTGTGACACTTTGTCGACTAACAGGTTCATTTCAGTGTGAGCCTTTGTGGGTCAAAATCCATTTCTTCAGTTTTACTGATCTCTGGTACAGCGTGTTTCTCAGTAAAATAGATGTGTGTAGGCATCCTTCAGTCTCGAGAGACTATGGTAACGTGCTCTGTATGGAGGACTTGGAGCAGCGTCTAGTGTGGCTGAGAAGGCCAATTCGAGAGTGACCATCCCTTCCACACTGAAGACAAATACAATCTGTCCCCTGTCCAGCTCCCTGATTTGGCTGCTTTCGGGACTGCCTCTTTGCCTCGGCCTGCTGGACAAGGGTCTCTTCAAATTGGGAGAGGCCATGATGCACCGCCTGCCTCCAGGCTGAACGCTCAGATGTCAAAGTTTCCCATCTGTTGAGGTCCATTCCTAAGGCCTTCAGATCCCGCTTGCAGATCTCCTTGTATCGCAGCTGTGGTCTCCCTCTGGGGCGATTTCCCTGCACTCATTCTCCATACAGGAGATCTTTTGGAATCCGGCCATCAGCCATTCTCACGACATGCCCAAGCCAACGTATACGTCGCTGTTTCAGTAATGTATACATGCTACAAATTCCAGCTCGTTCTAGGAGTACTCTATTTGGAACTTTGTCCTGCCAGGTGATACCAAAAATGCGTCGGAGACAACGCATATGGAACATGTTCAGCTTCCTCTCCTGCCGTGCACAAAGGGTCCAGGACTCACTGCAGTACAGGAGTGTGCTCATGACACAGGCTCTATAGAACTAGATCTTGGTATATGCTGTCAGCTTCTTATTAAGCCATACTCTCTTTGTGAGTCTAGAGAATATGGTAGCTGCTTTGCCATAGATGATGCTGGTGGGATCCGGAGGGATCCAGGCTGATACTAATGGAGTCTAGAGTTCAATGGTATTTCCCTGGTAGGAAGTGTGTTGAGGGATACATCCCAAGTGGGGCATTGGGTTGAACCATCTGTAGGCCATCTATTTGGTTCTGTTCTTCTGGAGCGTGGGTGGCACAGGAACAACTGAGGTAAAATGCAGATGTAGGTTTTTTTGCCAGGGATAAATGGTAATACCACTTTAGATTATATTACTTGAAAGCAACTCCCACTGCGCTGAGTGGATCTGACTTCTGAGTTTGCACAGAATTTCCTAGTGTGTGCTTGCTTTTCAGTGAACTCTGTCCAAGTTAATGGGATTTATTTCCAAGCAACACCGGGCTGGAAGGGCTTTGTTGTATAATATGTGGGCAAATATTGACCAGGAGTCTTATGAAGAAGGAGCTCTGTGAGGAATACCTGTAGTCTTTTCACATTCACATAGGTTTTTTTCCTTTGTTTTTATTTGTTTATGTATATAAACATAATACATACACACATACCTGGTCCGTCCTGTTTCTAGGTAACAATTTTTGAAATCAGTGACTGAAGTTAATGCTTTAAAAGCCATACACTTAAAAGCAGAGAATGAAAAAAAAACTCATTTTCTTGCCTAGGTTTTTCAAAGTACTGAAATATGTCTGGGTTCCTTGAGAACATGAGATGCTCAGAATGTGTTGATTGGGGTGAAAAGCGAAATACAATTGCTTCAATTGCTGCTGGGGTCCTGGTATGTATTTTTTAACTCTCTTATTCGCACTTCTCATCTCTAAATGGCTTTCTTATCCTTGATGCTCATAAGTTGGTTTAAAGCTCCTGTGTCTGTAATAGTTTCACAATATTTTTATCCTGTAAACGTATGCATGTTTAAAATCTCTTTAGCTTAATTTAATGGAATAGTTCTTTGCCCAAAGAGTGATGCATTTCAAGTAAGTAACTGTGTTTGTTGCAACAAAGCAAACAGAGCCTTCTGTGGCACCAAGTACAATGTTTTATCATAGCATAAGCTCTTGTGAATTAGAGTCTGTTTTGTTAGATGCGTGAAGTGTAACCACTTGGGAGATTTATAGGTAGCCTTGTATACAAAAAGAGATTGTAGAAAGCGTGAAGTATATTTTATTAACTGTTTCCCTATGAGTGGGAAACTTGGGCCCTGCAGATGCTGATCTGAGTTCTCCCAAATGTGAGTGCAAGATTACAGTACAATATTCACCACAGTAGTAATTGGTGATGGTAGGATTTTTGTAGTTATACCATGCAAATTTTACTTTTGTTGTTTAAAGGAATCCAATAGTTCCATATTAAATTTGCTAGCAAATTCTAATTCAGCAGTTTTACACTGAGGCTTCTCTTTTGAACTGTTTTTGTTGAAGTATTGTTACTTGAGGTCAGCAGCAAGAGGGTACTTGACAATGGGAATGTTCCACTAGATCCTGAAGGTAGTATTTTGTAATATTTGTTAGAGCTGTGATGATAGTGTGCATCAGCATTGCATTGAGGATCATATTGAAAACTCTTGTGCTAATACAGTTTTTTACAGGATGGTGGATTATCATAGATGCAGCGGTGAAATACCCAGATGCGAAACAGTTCAACCATTCATATCATGCCTGTGGAGTTATAGCTACGGTTGCATTCTTAATGTAGGTATCCCATCCCAGCATTACAATGTTATTTTAAAATTTGTTTTTAAAATGTGAATGAAAATGTGTAACCTGATAGATCAAGGCTATCTGCTGATCTTTGCTTTGAATAATAAAATGAATTCATTATTTATATCACGCGGCTTATAAACTACAAATGCAGGGCCTAGGCTAAAGTTTAAAAGTACTTTGGCTATGTTGACATAAGGTGATTATTGTCATCTGATTATAGGCATGTTTACTCAGAAGTCAGTCTAAGTTCAGTGGACCGTGTTCCAAGTAAGTGAGCATAGGAGTGTTGACCAGCTGTTTTATTTGGCTTAGGAGAATCCATATTTGTCCTAAATTTTTTTCATAATTTAAAACTCTTCTTCTGGATGGGAACTTTTCACACCTTTCAAGAGAACTGAGAATAGCTAAGTACTGAAAATGAAAACACATGCCTGTTAACAGAAGTCATGTCCATACAGAACGTTCAGCCATGCTTTTAAGATCATTTTATGTATCCCAGAATATCACATCTGCAGTCTGCTTGTAGCAGCAGACATGTTCTAGTCACGTGACCTGAATGTCCTTTAACATGCAACATGGTTTGGGTCTCCTCCATGTTGACAGATGCATTATTGGGGTAGGAGTCTCTGCTAGCTATGAACAGTTTATGTGCTAACTTCAAATGGTTGGAATGTGAAGTTTTTAAGTCTGTATGATGTTTGTATCGTTTAATTCTTTTGACTGTGCATTGAAATATAGGCATATGAGTGTGTAACAAAAGCAGCATTTCATTTCAGATTGAGTTCCAGTCCATTAACAACAATACTTTTGTATTTTCTTTGGTCTCTGTTCTGATTGTGGAGTAGTTTACATTGCTTTTCTAAAGAGCTGACCTCAGATTTATCACAGGAAAAGGATAAATAATTCCAGCTTTAAGTATTTCACAGTGAGCTGGCATAGCATGGCATTGAGAGACCATGCCACATATACGTTTATGTTTCAAGCCTCACTTCTGCCAAGAATTTGCACGGGAATATTAGATAAGATGTTTTCATAGATGCGCACACATGCATGCGGACCTCCTGTCAGCTATATTGGGATAATGCGGCTCTTTCTTTCAGTGGTGTAAGATTAGAGTAAGGTAATGTACAAGAAGCTCTTGCAACACTCAGCAGTACTGTGCAGATGCTAATTACCCAAGTGTGCTGAACTGTTTTCTTTGTGTAGGATCAATGCTGTCTCCAACGGACAGGTGCGTGGGGATAGTTACAGTGAAGGCTGCCTTGGGCAAACAGGTAATCTTAATGATTGAAAGTTGCTGCCTTTGTTGCATTCAGCTTATGACTCACCACAGTGAGCCTTAAGTGAAGCAATTTCATTTCCACTGTCCTTGTAAACTCTTTCCTTCATACACTGCTCTGGTGTAACCTGATTTTCCTCTGCCTCCCAGGTCTTTCCTTTCATTGTTAGTGATGTAGATAAACCATTGTTTCTGACTCTGCTGTATTATTACTTCCCCTCTGTGTTTATACAGAGTTATGTACTTTTTCATAATTGGCTACTCCTATGAAAATCCATACAAAGACAACTTAAAAATTTATTTTCATGGGCCTGTATACTCTGAACGCATCTGTTCAGGTTAGAGATGGGGACAAACCACCAGTTCAGTTGTTCGTTCCAGTTCGTTTTTCATCCAAACAGGTGTTTGGCACTTCCCATCCCTGCCTCCTCTGGAAGGTGCCCATCTCTAGTTCAGGTACCTTTTTTAACTATAAAAGAGGTGACTAGGATAAGTAGAGTTGTTCTTTATTTTACAAATAAGCAAGTCAAAGTGTGAGACGTAAATGAGAGACCTTTGGCCCTACAGGTCAACCCCAGTCAGAATCAAAACTGATGTGAGACTGTGGGAGCTTCAGCTTAAAATATACAGCAGGTCAAAACAAAAGAGTGATTGTCAGACTCCACTGAGAAAATCAGTCTGTGTACAGATACAACTTTGATATTTCATATCCACTGCTGTCATTTCCCTCACACAGCTTGAAGCTAGCTTCTCTCCTCCTAGCACTCAACACCCCACCTCTTGTTGGAAAGCATACTGGTTGATTCTGCCCCCTTGTCTCGCTTTTCTCTCCTACACTTCAAGCTGTCTGCTTTTTTTTAATTGAAGCATAATTCTGTCACTAGGTTGCTCATTTGACACCTTATTTCTGGGTTATAGAAAATCACAGTTGTAAGGAAAGCTCTATGAAGCATGGGAGAGAAATTCACCAAGTGATATCACACTGGGTCATTGCAGTATTTCTCATGGCTGGCTAAACAGGAGGAGAAATTCTCAGAAAAAAATGTGTATATGTACAAACTGCGGGGAGTTTCCCAGTAAGCTTACAACTCAAAATACTGGGTCTTTATGAAGCTTCTCCAGTTAGCAGGGGTTTGAACCTAAATCACCCTGGCCCCTACATGCACTCAGCGGTACCAGTCTCTCAGAAAGGGATAAGGATGGCAGTAATTGTAAATATTTGCTTCACAAGTGTGTTGAAGGACATGATGTATCAAGTTTGTATGTCTTTAAAAACTGCATTATAAGAATTTTCACCGGTGCAAAAGGCATACAGTCTTACCAATGCACAGAGCATCTATTAAGCTTTAGTGGGAGAAATGTGTGTGCCTTATTCTGGGACCAGCAGCAAATGAAAAATGGTATTGCTCATTTTTTAAAAAAACTGAAAATACTCTGTTTTTAAGGTGCTCGTATCTGGCTGTTCATTGGCTTCATGCTGGCATTTGGATCCCTGATTGCTTCCATGTGGGTCCTCTTTGGAGGCTATGTGATAAACGGTAAGGTCATGGTTTGGGGCAACCATTGGTCTGAATGCATTAGCACAAGAGTGGTCAACTTCAAGAAACAGAGCTTGGAAAAGGTACTTCTTTGGTTTCCTATTCCCAGAACTCTCCAGGCAGTGTAGCAAACTGACCCTGCGGGCTGGAGGGTTCTACAAGTAGTAGCTCAAAAAAGAGTTAAGTTTTCCAAGTTCTGCTTCTACATGTTGTTGCACGGAACCACTGACCAGCTTTGGCCAGGATAGGCAGACGTGAGAGGGATTGCATCTAGCAACATCTGGAGAACCACATGCCACCCACTGCTATCTTTGCATGTGAATATACATATTAGACTGTAAACCTCTTAGGGAAAGGGCCCTGTCTTTTGCTCATGAAGCCCTTATAAAATTGCCATGTACAGTTGTGGTGGCGGTAGGTTGTCAAGTCAATTTCAATAGTGACCGTTTTTGGGATTTCCTAGGTAGACGGAGCTTAGGAGTGGTTTACCATTCTGTTCTTCTAGGGGGAGGGGCACTCTGGAACTGCAGCTTGCCCAAGGCTACACACGCTAGCTCTTCTCCCTGGGTGAGGCACAATGGGGGAATCAAACTCCCAACCTCTGGCTCTGTAGCCAGATACCTAACCCAGTGAGTTACCCAGCCAGGATGTACATTAACGGCACTGCAAAAATAATGTAGAATGCCATATATGTTGTTATTTTCTCCAGAAGATGGGCCTGAGGCATTTCTTCTCAGATTCCAAACTATGTTTGACACAGTGCCATCTTCCTTTTTCCCTTTCTCTCCCCACCAACCTCTGTTTTTATTTACAAAGAGCTCTGTTCCAAAGTCTTGTGATGCAGCATGCTTGCTGTAGCTAGAGAGGTTTGATTCTTGATAACTCTTGGATGGGAAACAACTGTGAATGCTTTTCTTTGTATACCACTTTCTACATAAATGTAGTATGCCTAAAGTTATGATTCAGTATGAGTTTAGTGGGGGTAGGGGTAAGCCCCACAATGAATTATCGTGGGATTTATTTAATGTGCCTCATGTCCAGGCATCCAATTTTCAGTGCTTTCATCTCTAGGTTTACTCAGAAATACACCCACTGGATCTTATTCCTTAGTAAGCTAATTTTGGATTCCAATGTCAAGGCCAGGACTTGAAAACCTAGGAGGCAGCTGAATTCTGTGTGTTCAGCTTGGGCATTTTTGCTTTGTCTAGAATTTTAATTTGCGTGTGGCCTGTTTTCTTTGGCCATTTAAACACGGAGTGTATTATTAAATAGATTGTTCTAATCAATATTATGATTGTTGTGTTGTGACAGTGAACTACTTTGAAAACCATTATCAAAGAAAAGCTATGAAAGATTCTTATTGGAAGTTAAAAAAAAGTAGACTCTGCTTGCTAGACTCTGATGGAAGTGGCATCATCAGAAGCCATCTGGCAGCAATATGTAAATTTTAAGAATTTAGCCAGGTATTTATTGGGAGGAGAAGACAAGAACTGACATTTAGAAATCAGGTTGAATCTTTCCTACCCTTTTCAGACAAACCAGAAAAACTAGCAATCTACCCAGGAATAGCAGTCTTCTTTCAAAATGCTTTCATTTTTTTTGGGTAAGTATGCTTTGCTTTCTTCATTTCTTTTTTCGTCTGTTTTTAATATAATGTGTATGATTATAATGTGTCTTGGTAGGGCCTACCAAGATTGTTGGAGATGGTGGGTAACTTGTTAATAATCAAGGACAAAAGGCAGTGGTGAAAATGAAACAGGTACAGAGTACTGTTATCGGGTAATGTGTGGAAGTGATAACTGTAAGCCATAAAAACGTAAAGATGTTTTTAGAAAAATTAACATTTCTGTTTACATAAATGTATTGCTGATTTGTATCTACCAAATTATAATCACATAAATCAAATAAGTCACAACATACAAAATAAAAACCAATAGTAAACCACACCCCAAAAAAGGCAAAAGGAGCATAAAATAAGGTAAAATAACAATAGAATTTCTTTAAATAAAGAAAATCTCTTAAGGTGCAGGTCCATTCTACAAACCATTTTCATTCGTGCCAACATTATAAATAACTTTAACAGAGCTTTGTGAGCTGATTTTGAGCTTAAATAAAGCTGTTGCTTTATTTATCTCTACGGTATATCTAAATTCAGATTTACTTGTAAGCTGTTGCATGTGTAAACCATGACAACAAAAACCAATGTGTGTGGTGATATCAATATAACACAGCAGAACAGTTCAGAACTGCTACAAGGTTGTTTAAAAGAGTCCTGCAAAAAAATCATGTTGATGCATGCAAATAACTTTTAGACTATTAAGCCATAAAGGTGATTTGAACTTGTCAGAAGTGACATAGACTGAAATGCTAAATCTCTAAATGCCAAAAGTGAGGTCTTTGCATTCCAGAAAAATCTGCCCCCACCCTCCTGTTTTCTACACTAAGACCTGGTTGGGCATTCATTTAGCGGCAGACCTTCAATCCATTGAGGACTTAAGGCTTTTCCTTTTACCACCACTGTGTTTTACTATTCGATTAAAAGTAGTAGAGCCACCCTAAACCATGAGAAAGACTGAGGCTCTGTGGGGGAAAAGGGTTTTAATGGTTGTCTAAAATATATGTCTGATGTACCTTTTGCCAGATTGGTTCACACTGGACTGGGCAGTCTTAAGTTTCAGTATGTGGAGTGTGGGAACATGTTTTGAGGTGAACTGTGTTGCAGCAGGCTGTGCCCTCTGAGACATGTCAACCTGCCAGTGGCACCTCATGGCCTCTGCAAGCAAAATACGAAAATATCTTGAAGATACTTTCCTGTAAGCCAGTCCAGCTACTGCTGGGACCAGTAAGGGAAAGCAGGTTAACTTTTTAATTTTTGCCTGATGGTTACAGGATAATATTTTCAGAGAAGTTGCTCTGTTCTTCGATGTGGCAGCCTTAATATTTGTTCTCTTTTGTTAACAGAGGCTTGGTCTTTAAGTTTGGTCGCACAGAAGATTTGTGGCAATAAGTGGCACTGCATCTATCCTGCTATTTTTAACTGCCCACTCCCATTTTGTAACATTTGTGCTCTGGTATCAGTGAAGATGAAGGTTGTCTACACATTAAAATCATGAAACATTTCCCCTTTTTATCACTCTGATTGTTTTCTACTTCTAGCTTCTGACATTAAATATTGTAGCATGTGACTAAGATATAAAATTGAGAAGGGAGACCCTATAAAAGTCTCCTTTCACCAAATGTTTTTGATATAATAAATATTAAACATCATCAATGTTCCTTTTAGAACTCTTGTGTATGTGGTTTATTTTCACACTATAATTGCTATTTTTGCATATGAACGTAAGTGACTGATGGTGTGTGCAGTCTTAATGAAAGTGTGCATAAAGCATAATAGAGGGTGGTGTCATGATACTTTCCAGATTCTATAATGTAGCACAGCCTTCCCGTCATATATAATAGGCTACAACATATTAAGGTGATAATGAGGTTTGTAATCCATACATCTGGAGGTATCTGATTAAGAAAGGCTCACGTAGAGGGATAGTGAGCCTTTCAACTGTTTGTGGGGTTCTGTGCAATTTTCAAGTTCCTTAGTGTGAGATCAATAGGTGGAGCACCATTGAGAATGGCTGCATTAGAGAGAAAAAGAGGGACAACAAGCTTTCTTAAAGCAAGCAATAAAGTTTATTTAGCCATGCAAACAATTGTTCCATACAAAAAAGTCAATTCAGAACTTCCTGCAGATAAACAGATAATAAGTCTCACTTCTGAACATTCTTCTGGCTTGCTTTACTCTTGATGGGTGTGTTTAGTATCCGACAGCTAAATGAGGGAACTAGGAACAAGGAATATTGTTACATGAGAAACCCAGCAGAAAACATCAACAAAAGTCTTGTTTGCTGTTCTGTGGAGCTCTTGATCTTTTAATACTCTATTCCTAAATGTGTTTACTTAGAGGAGACCCTGTTTGGTTTCAGTGCAACTCGTAAATAAATGACTTACAGGACTTGAAGTCTTAAAATAGATACTGAGGTTGTACTGAAAGCCCTGTCCATGGATAAAAATAGAAGTTTATCCAAATTATACAAAACAGTAAACAAATATGAAATGAATAGTCCTCCTTTGAGCAGTATTTTTAAATATATAACATTTCCGTGTTCCAAATGATTGACTTTTCATGAGAACCCTGTGGTTTAGAAAAAGGCTATAGTAGTGTAGTTGGATGCCTGTGCTGCCGAAACCACAGTTCCTGCTGAGCCATATTTAATGTAGCTTTTTAAAAATGTCCTTGCGCTACAAACATATTTCCAGTTTAAATGGCATGTTTTTCTCCTAAGAATTATGGGTATTGTAGTCTAATGAGGGTGCTGCCTATTTTCTTGGAGATCTGGATACATAAGACTATAACTTCTAAGGCCCCTTATGGAGATTTCATGAATGTTAAACCAAATTGAGTCTATGACAGGGAAATGCTCATTCACCCTCTGCTTCGTTCTTGTTATGCTTTTTCTTCTGAGGTTATTTCTCTGCTACTATTAGAAGGATGTGAGCAACAAAGACAAACTCATTGGCCCTCTTTTCCTCATGTATCCACTCTGAATTTGTATGAATGTGTAGAAGCAAAAGACCTCAAGGGCTCTTCATTGAAATGTTGACCTAACGGTTCCTAATCTGAATAAGGACAGAAAGCTAATGTATCATTGACACTTACACCCCAATAAGCTTGATCATCAAAGTACTTTGTTGCATGAGGTTCTTTCCATAATTTCAATCTGAGGGAGAAACCTAAGAAAAATAAGGTTTTTTTTTAATGCATATTAAAAACATTGGAGGTACACTTTCATATAACTTACAATTTTTTTAATATCATAAGAGATGGCACTCAGAGAGACAGAAATGGAAAAATACACTGTGAAACAAAAACTATTAAAACTAGAAACATGATTAAAAACATGGACTAGTATGCTATTGTCTTAAATATGGAGCAGAAAGGCATTTGTATAAGCATCCCCACAGCCGCTCCAGTAAGGTCCCCATCACACCACCCGTTGTACAACCAGTCTTATAACCAGTATGAGAATGACCATGTGCAGGGGAATCGCTGTCCCGTGTAATCACTTACATGAACTCATTTGGCAGGAAAGGGACACTTGGAGCAGAGCTTCTGAATAACTTATCATTTAAGAAGGCATATATGAGAGAAGGAGGCTGCCTGGATAGCTGAGTGGTTTAGGTATCCGGCTGCAGAGTCAGAGGTTGAGAGTTCAATTCCCTACTGTGCCTCCTTGAAGAAGAGCCAGCCTGGGTGGCCTTGGGCAAACTGCACAGTCCCAGGACATCCCAAGAAGATGGGATGTAAACCACTTCTAAATATTCTCTACCTGGAAAACCCTGAAAAGGGTTGTCATAAGTCAGAACTGACCTGATGGCACATGATTATTATTACAAAGGAGATTATTTATTTATTTATTTATTTATTTATTTATTTAATATGCCACCTTTCTCCCAATTAGGAGATAATTATTGTAAGATACTTAAATTCAGGGGTTAACATCTGAACTCTAAATTGAGTCAGGAAAGATACTGGAAGTCAGGGCACCCTAACAAAGCTGAGGCATAATGGAATCAAAAAGATCAGTCCCACTTGACAATCATGCTATTTATGACTGACAACCAGTTTCTGAACCATTTTTAATGGCAGGCTCACATTCAGCAGGTAGCCAAAGTTTACACCAGAAGTAACCCGTTTAAAAACAAGTGCAGCCAAGCTTTCTGCTGCCATATGAGCACATGGCTAGTTTATGATCGAAAACGGATAAAAAGCATTTCGGGCCACAGAATCTGCTAGTGACAATGCTAGATCTGTACATCTTCTCAACCATAAATTTGAGGAGACCTGTGGCCAGTTTTTGGGGCTGGGGAGTTAATTTGACTTCCCCCCCCCCCCACAACCCACCTAAAGCTGCACCCATGCAAAAAAAAAAAAAAAAAGTAGGTTTATAATGGACACTCCTTGGATGCTCACCTTGAGTGTGTGAAGGAAAACAGAGCAGTTGCATCAAGAGGCGACACTGTGTTACAAACCTAACACTACAGCAACCTCACCTAAGACAGAGTGGTCAAAGCAGAGGCACCAAGCAAAAGATGCTCCTGTCCTCTTCAGTGCTAATCATCAGCAAAACAGATTGAATAATTCCACTGGAATAGGGATGGACAAAATGGTGGGGCAGGCAGAAATGCTGGAGCATCTCTGAAACATGCTAAAATTATCAATTGTCTCCTATGCCTTCTAGAGGGCAGAAGGTTTTGGTTTTGTTTTTTGTTTTTGAGCAAAACCCATTCCCTCCCCCCTAAAATATCTGGGTGCGCAGACTGGAGAATTGCATGTTGCCCACACCCTTCATTCAGTCCTGTGCCTCTTAACTACTAATTTATTAGAAACAATTATAATTCTATTATAATGTGCAAGGCTATGAGTTCTCTAGAACTTCATCAGACTAGGTGATAAAGAGTTTAGAAAGAAGTTTAGGGCATGTCTACTGAATATTCAGAAACCGGGAATCAAGGACGAGAAAACCTTTAGTGATTTTCTTCTGATCAACTCCCCATTCAACAGCTTACAAATAATTCCAATTTCACTAAAAACTACATTATTTTCATCAGAATTGATCTGATTTGCCCCACTTATTCTGAGCACCGAATTTGGGTGCTCACTGGATTTCAGTCAAACAGAATTCAGGATTGCAGGCTCCTACCTCCCGTCCCTGCTTTTGATATGGTTGACACAGTACCACTAGCAATACCACTGCAGATTCATCCTACACAGGAAATCATGAATGATCTATGTAATACAGACCTGTAATGAGACCTCCAGTCAGACCTAAGGCCATACTCAGGCAGAGTGCACCACCTTCGATCAAGGCCGAATAACCAACTCTGAAATTCGCCGCAACAAAAATTCACATTGGTCACAAACCAGCAAAACTGTGATACAGAAGTCTACCAAAATAACTGCTGTTGTTAAATTCCAGACAGATTTCTCATTTTATACTGTGCATGTGTCTGTAATATATTGCCTATTTATCCAACAATTATATTCTTTGTGTTTCTTTTCGGCCAGAGTGGGCAACCTTTGGCCTTCCAGATGTTTTGGACTGCAAGAACCATCATTCCTGACCACTGGCCTTTGCTGCCTGGGTTTCTGAGAGAAGAGAAGGGCCCAAGGGCCCCAACCCCTGTCACAAGCCTTACCACCTGAGTTAATAGTTTTCAAGCACTCTGGCCAGTATCTTGTTCAGTATTCTACATGTGCAGCGATCGGCATCTTCTGATGCTGTGGCGGCAATTTCATGATGTGCTAATCACATGACCAATCGCACGACCAGAACCTGGCCAGATCGCCCTGACCGCTGCTGCAGTTGGAATTCTACACTGAATAGGAAATCTAGACCAAGGATATTGGTCTTCTCATTTAACCTCACTTATTATTTCCTAGGTGGTTTCATTTCTCACCCTGCTTTCCTCCAGGGAGCACATAGGGTGCTCCCTCCTGAACACTTTATCCTCAGAACGACCCTGTGAGATAGGACAGGCTAAGAGAGCATGGCTAGCCCAAGTCCCTGTGTGAACTTCATGACCCAAGTGCGGATTTGCTCCCAGGTTTCCTGAGCCCTCGTCCAACACCCTAACTGCTGCACAATATTGGGCCCTTTTCCGTACCAGGTCGTCTTCCAAAGAGACCAATGTTTGTCTGCTATTCCTGGCCTTTAGACTGAAGAACTTCTGCTCAGCTTCTAAGGCAATGGCTCCCAACCGTGGGTAACCCAGGTGTTCTTGCGCTGCAACTCCCAGAAGCCTCACCACCAGCTGTGCTGGCCAGGGTTTCTGGGAGTTGCAGTTCAAGAATATCTGGGTTACCCAAGGTTAGGAACCACTGCTCTAAGGAATTTTGGGGCTTTCCAGAATAGAGCCAGATACAGCTTCAAGGGGTTGGCTCAACAAAATTTGACTAAACCCCTTTCCCTATATTGCTTGACCCCAGGCCAAAGACTTACTCAATGGCAGCAGCAGGCCATCATTTCAAATTTCCCACAGTTCCCTGGAAAGCTCAGCATAGTGTCATTCCCAGGCATCACGGGAAGTTAAAATGGCTGCTCAGCAAGCACGGCAGGAGGTGTGATAGCTGCAGCAAGAAACACTGGCATGCCAGTATCTACCTATGCATACTAGGCATTAATGTCCGAGGACTGCCTGAGAACACGGTCTGAAAACCACTGAGCTAATCTATGCTCTCGTGCGGTAGAACATTTGAGCCAAAATGGGAGGAAAAAAGTTGGGCGGTCAGATATGTGCCTATCAAAGTCAAGAGAGTTGTTAACAGATCCAGAATGCCTACTGCCTATCGAGGGTGACGTGATGGCAGATTTCCAGTAGGGGCTGGGTTAGATAACCTTTGTGATCCCTTCCATCTTTATGATTCTATGGCCACGATCCGCAAAGTGCAGCCTTCTGGATGTTGTTGAACAACCACCTCGATCACCTTGAGTCATGATAGCCAATGGTGAAGAACAGTTGGCAGCTGCAGGCCGGCATCATCTAGACAGTTACTTTAGGCCAGTCCTGTTCTATAGAATATACCAATAATAATATGAGACAGGCTCAACGTACACGGACAGGTTCTCCCGGGAGTCTATTACGATCCAAACAATGTGGACGATCCCTCCAAGTAAGCTGGGCAAGCCAAACGTATATTGAACTCCACAGGTATCATGAAGCTTGACTGCTGGCTCAAGACATTTCTGAGTTTGGTGGGGAGGAAGATGCAAAAAAGGAGGAAAAAAAACATTAGTAAGTATTTAGATTACAAAGCAAGAATTGCAAACTGTCATTTGGAGATGGCTATGCAGGACTGTGTTGCCACAGAGATGAGAAAAACTCTCTCTCTCTCTGTCTCTGTCTCTGTCTCTGTCTCTCTCTCTCTCTCTCTCTCTCTGTCTCTCTCTCTGCACCGTCGAAGACCAGAGCACATCAGTGATTGGAATGGGGAAGGATTTTGCTTCACTTTGCTTTTGTTAAAACTTTATCAAAAATCTCAAGTACTGTCAGGCTCCGGAGGGAAAGAATTTCAGTTCCAAAAATTGGAATGTACGACAGATTAAAACGGATAGATTTTTTGATTCAAATCCAGGACTTTGACTGCTTGGTTTTGCACCCCTTTGTGTATTTACCCATATTGGAGGTCTATTATGCTTGCCACCTCCCCCTGCCTGAGAAAATTCATTCATTTTTTAACAAATGAAGCTAAGAAAAGGTGCATCAGTTGAATTTGTTCAGTGCAGAAGGGGACAGCATTTCATTTTAGTTTGTTTTGAAGAATTTACTAAAATTCTACAAATATCCTTTTATTCAAGACAGAAAGGCTTGCAGTTTAAACTTTGAATGCAGGGGAAATGAAACTGACAAATTTTTCCAACCTTGCTAAATGGTAAAACATAAGGATTGCAACCAGGCTCAGAGCTTGGGGTCTTCACAGAAAATGCTTTGGGAACAAGGCTGGAAAAGAGTGGCACACACTTTATATGAGCCCAGTGGCGCAGTGGTTAGACTGCAGTATTGCAGTCAAAGCCTCTGCTCACGACCTGAGTTCAATCCTGATGTGTTCAGGTAGCCAGCTCAAGTTTGACTCAGCCTTTCATCCTTTCGAGATCAGTCCAATGAGTACCCAGTTCACTGAGGGCCAATTTTGTTGTTTGCATAATGGTGTTATAAATGGCTCAGAGAGTGCTCTAGCCCTATGGGATGGGATATAAGTTGAAAACAACAACACATCAGAAACAGATCCAAGACTTCCTGTAAACAAAGCCGTCTGGAATCCTAGTTCTAAACTATCTTAGATGCTCCCCAAAACATGATCTGTATTCTTCTCTTTGTCAATGTCCATACATAGAAGGGCTTAAAATGCAATCTATTTACCTTTAGAAAAACAAATCCAAGCACAGAGGTTGCCCCAGCCCCGAGACCCACAGTCATCGCAATCCAAGGGTAGCGGAGGGTGGAAGCTGAGAATCCGAGAGCAACCCCACCGGCCAGTGTAGCATTCTGGATGTGGGCCTGCAGAACATAGAAATCAGAGAAGCTGGATGGCAACGTTGTCGTACGGTCTGGAAAGGACTGTGCGAAGGCCTTTAAAAGGTTGCGTGTTTTTTTGAGTACTGCTCCCAGAATCTCCTCACTGACATGGCCACATCTGAAGACTGTAGAACAGTAGCAGTCGCAAGAACAACAACCATGCACAGTCATGTGAAAAAAGAAATCTTTTAATTCTATGGTTTTGCATATCAGGACATAATAAAAAATCATCCGGTCCTTAGCAGGTCTGAAAATTAGGTAAATATGACCTCAGATGAACAACAACACATAACATATTACGCCGTGTCATGATCTATTTAACAAAAATAAAGCCAGAATGGAGAAGCCACAGGTGACAAAACAGTCACATGACTGTAGGCATGTTTCCAGACTGTATATGTCCATCCTGAACCATGTGTGCCACCACTTAGGTACTGGCACCAGGCATCCACCCTCAACGGTGTGCCTCTTTCCACTGCAAGCCTGTCCTTTCAAGGGCATCATCTAAGTTGTGTTACCAGTCCCACCTGAGTATTTATAAGCGGGCCACTTCCATTGCCAATCCCTTTTAGGGGGCCAACAAGCACTGTAAACACCCCTCACCCATGTGAAACAGCCAAAAGCCAAATAATTTGGCCTGGTACTAGGCCATTGCCTACATTGTCCTACATGCTTTTTCCCTACTCGCCATTTTAGATCTTGACTATTGCTTGGCTTTGACTTTATACTTCCCTCTGGTCCCTCGGTTGATTTTTATCTGCTGCCCTAGGGTACAATCCTTAACTCTTGTCAGTTTTCCACACAACATACCCAAGCAATTATTATGTTAAAATGTAACTTTGCAACCAACCCATCTCGATGGAGCTTCTGCTTCCATTGACAAGCTCTTTGTAACACCCTCAGTCTATGTAGGCCAGGAAGACAGCCCACCTCCTGAGATGTCCTATGAGGTCCACAAGCTTCTGTCCCCTCAGGAGAAATTCACCTATGTCCACCCCACGTCTCCTCCTCTTCTAGAAAATGGCAGAAATCCTTCCCACCACAGAATTCTCCACAGCCGCGTCTGTGCTTTCTGCGGTCCCTGCTCTAATAGCTCAAAATCACTGGCCCGTGGGCAGGGCCCGAAATCGGTTCTGTCGCTCCAAGGACATTGTTGGCTTCCTTATCCTCTTGCTTCTGTGTCACATCTCCCCAAGTGCTTGCCGCCTCCTCTTGGTCTGCTTTCTCCCTATTCTTACCTCCCCTCTTTTGCTCTTCCAGAAGAGTCTGCTCAATTTCATCCTGAAACATTTCATTTTTCCTGATGAGTCCAAGTATGGACCCAACCAGGCCTCAGGCAGCTTTGCCTTCTTGTCTAGTAGGGCAAGCAGCTGGCACTTGCAGCAGGTGTCAGTTTCTACCCCCTCAGGCAGGTAAACCCACATGCCACAGGCTTGTGGGTCACTGCAAAAGCTCCACTGACATCCACCTCTCTTTTCCTAGGCAGATGCTAACTCACAGTCCTGGCCTACCCCTCCATCTCCCCTCTACATCTCCACAGAAAACATCCCTGTCTGCTCACCCCGTTCATTAGCTCTTGCTCATGGGCTTGCAGGGACCCTGAGTGTAACAACAAACCTAGCGGTTCCTCAACCATTCTTCCGCACTATTCCCCTCTGTGCATACACACACACACTCACACACCAGAGGTGCCTGGGGAGGTGATCTGTCCTTTAGAGCTAACAATGCCAGTGCAAACTGCAAATTCTGAGGAAGAGGAAGTATAAGAGGACTGACCCACCAAGATCTGGGAAGGGCACAAATGCCTCGCCAGAAAGTGTCCTGTCCTGCTCTAGATCTCCTCCTCAGTTTACTCTGTCTCCTGCTTATTCATTCTTTCCTCTCATCTATAACTATTTTAAAAAGTCATGTTGACCACACCAAGACCTGCGCCCAGGGACTCTTGTCCTTGCGGCACCACTGACGATAAAAAGGCAATAGCAGATGATGATACAAATTAGGAGAAGGGTGCATCTGAATCCACTCCATGTTTTAATCTGTACTTTACAAGAGTTATCCAAGATGCTGAAGCATTTTGAGGAACAAGAGTCCAGCACTGTGGAGAGCTCCTGAAAGGAGCAGGATAAAACCCAGCATGGATTCACAGCTCCCCAAAACTGCCACCGAGGACAGGCATGACCAATGAAGAGCTTCCAAAGCAAACATCTCTCTTCAAGGTACAGTAGGACCCCTTTATCCACGGGATCAGTACCCATTGATTAATATTTTCAGACTGTAGATAAGTTAATTTATTTTAATAAGTTAAAATATTAAAAGAAAACCCCCACAAATATATCTTTCCAACCATGAAGTTTCCAGAACTGGCCACTAGAGGGAGCCCGAGACCATGCTCTGTATAGCATTTGCTCTTAGAATAGCATTCATTATAATCGGTGTTTTTCAGCATCCGCCGGCAGAGGGGCTTGGAATTGCTCTCCCGCAGATATGGGGGTCCTACTGTATTTAGTATAGGGGAAGAGTCCGACTAAAGGATCAGTGTCACTCACCATGGTGAGCTTTCCATTTCTGTCGGTAGCCACTGAGATTGAAAAGGCAGCCACAGCACTGGCAGCCATCCCAAGGTAAGTGTTGAAGATAGCCGTCAGCTTCTTCTCTGTGCTTGCCATTAGAATAGCATTGAAGCTGGGCCAGAACATCCAGAGGAAGAGAGTCCCTGGGAATCCAAGGGAGAAGGAGCCATTATTAGTGCTCTTTTTTTATTCCTTCATCCTTGCTGATTTTATTCACCACCCCTCTCTCCGTCAGAGGATCCATCCCTACCAACAAGCGGTAAAGCCAACCTTGTAGATTTTTTTAGCACCAGTCTCAAAAATGACGAAGAGAGGCAACCGTTGTGTCAATCACAAAAAGTGCTAGAAAGCAAGCAACCATAGATATTATGGAACTGCTAAGTTGTACTGTTTTAACAGAAATGATGGTTTAAAGGTGCACACAAACAATTGTAAGAGGTTTCCCATTGCAAGCCTATCTCTGTTTATTCTAACAAACGTGTTTCCAACGTTATCAGCAACATTGTTCTTGAGGCTGACTTGATGAAGCTCGCTGATGACTCCTTGCAGGAGGAGACGCCTCATGCAAAGGATGGGGATCCTGAATGACATCCCATGGTCATCCATCTTCTTGAAAGAAACTTAGAAACAGCTGTCAACTCAACCAGAGAACATTTACTCAGAACTATTTGCACCTTATTTCCACCTCAAGTCTCTATTCTATTCGTCTTGACGTGAAAATTAGCTCCAGTCTTGTCAGTCACCTATGGGTATACAGGAGTGAGGTTGCCTCCACCCTACCCTATATACGGGCAGTTCAAAGGTTTAGGGACCCTCACGTTCCCCTCGGTGAGGGTAGATAGGAAGATGTAGTCTAAAAGAGAGCTCATTTCTGATGAAAGAAAGCGAGCATAAATGCTAGTATCTGAATGACCTGTTTGGGGAAGGTCATTTGTACACACAGCACTGACTAGTTTTAACTGTTAATTTGAGA
Organism: Intellagama lesueurii; assembly: GCA_037013535.1. Lineage (NCBI taxonomy): Eukaryota > Metazoa > Chordata > Lepidosauria > Squamata > Agamidae > Intellagama > Intellagama lesueurii. The sequence goes on along the minus strand of JBAJHW010000009.1, from coordinate 13,549,116 downwards.
CAATTGTCCTATTATTGCATTTATTAGGTTTTATGGTTTTATATTTTCTTGTATGCCACCCTGGCTGGATTTACTCTAAAAATTAACTTACAGATCTTTTAAATCACCCACAAAGGATGAAATGCATCATCAAAAAGAGCAGGACACAAAACATGTGAACCAGAACAAAACACATATACCACCACCATGCTGATCTATGGGCAGAATCATGATGCGTAACTTTGTGCTGCCAGGCACCAGAAACATTTAATTAAAACTAATTGAAAACTTTCTATCCTCTCCATTTTAGGTTCTAAGCCTTCCTAGGGCTCCCTTTTGGCCTGGGAAGCCTTTGGAAGCCTCAGGACATGAGCAGGGGACATGAGCCTGCTTTTAATAGTAAAGATTTGCCACCAAGTTGGGATCCAGAGATTCAAAGGCAAACCATGCAGCTTATATACTGCTCCATAGTGCTTAAAGCACTCTCTGGGCAGTTTACAAGTTAATCACATAGGCTACACATTGCTCCTCCAGCAAGCTGGGTACTCAATTTACCAACCTCAGAAGGATGGAAGGCTGAGTGAACCTCGAGCCAACTGCCAGTGATTGAACCTGGGTTGTGAGCAAAGTTTTGGCTGCAGTACTGCAGTTTCACCGCTGCACAACGAGGCTCCTGCAGTAAGTGTCATGCTTGAGCAAAATCTATGCGCAAAAATGCCAGGAGAGGGTTATGTACAAAACTCGCCAGCAGGTGCCATTGAGCCTATTATACACTTTGTGTCATCACAAAGTCGATCACTCACTTTACAACCTGCGAGTCTTCTTGTCCCACATGCCCTGGCAGCAGCATGGGAGGATCCGGGAAAAGGCTTCCACAAGCCTGGAAAAGTTCTCCTCAAGAGTTGTGTGTACTGTAGAGAAGGCCACGTGGGACTCAAGGCTAGCAGGAGTGTCAGCAACTGCTGCCTGTTGTTTCTGCCTGTCTTTTCTTCCTCTTTGCTCTGGGTTGCCATGTTACCTGGTTGGTTGGGTTTTATCCATTTCCCTGGATTTCCCCTCATGCCCTTTTCCACAATCCGCTGGCCCTGAATCTGTTCTGGCTCCACTCCCAACCTTGCCTGCCCTGCCTCTCTGACATCACGGGGATCCGCCGTGTGACATCACAAGGGCCCACCCCTTAGTTTCAAGTGTTTGGCCATGAAATCTCAGAGAATGAGATGCTGCTGACCTGACATCTATACCCACCTTATTTCTGCGCTGTTAGGCTTAACTACTTCAGAAGCTCCAAATAATTATGATCGTGTGTCATCATGTCAATTCCGCATTATGGTGACCTTTGCCAGGATTCCTAGGTATAAAGTCCTCCAACGTGGTTTACCATTCCCTTCTTCTGTTGGCACTCTAGGACTGTGCAGTTGCTCAAGGCTCCACAGGCTGGCTCTTTCCCCAGGAGGCACAGTGGGGAATCAAACTCCGAATCCCATAAGCCAGGTACTCTAACTCATTGAGTTATCCTTCCAGCTCCATAGCTTGTCTTGATTTCAAAGTCTGACACTGCATACTTCTATATTTCTCTTCTGCCTGCAGGGGGCTCTGAGGTCCAAGAGTATACACAACCCCAAAGAGATACGGGCCAAACCAGACACCTCAGCTGCAATGCCAGGATCTTTCCCAAGGGCAAAGAATGAAAGGAGTAGACACCTGCCTTTAAAGGCAAAAGAAAGGTGAATACAGTTCTCCATCTATGGGTTGGCTCTCCACCACCTCTTCCTCCCACCACTTTTCTCTGTAGCTGCAGCTACCGCATCAGAAGTGAATCTGGTTGAGAGAACATGCTTACAGTGGGGGCCTATAGAAAGGTGATGATTCACCTTCCTTCAATTTTGAGCAACCTTTTTGCTTTTAAATTCGATTCCTCTTCCACCCCTTCATGTTAGGAGCCGTTCACCATTTCAGCACACAAGTCTGCCACGTCCCATCAAAACTGGGAGTCAGTTTGGGGTCTATCCTCAAAGTTTCTAGTTCATACTTCAGAATATGGCTTCTGTCTAAAGATAAGGAAGAAATCAATTCAGTCCGAATTCACATGTAAACTCATCCAATTCACAGGTCCTTAACCAGGAAGTGAACGGAAATCCATGTTGACTACTGAAACTTGCATTGTCTGAATTTCTGCGAAGGAGCGCTCCAGTCAGAAAATGTGTACGACAATGCCTCCGTCAGGGCACAATGTCACCAAAAATGTGTGCATTGCTTACACGTATTACTGAAGGCGTAAATTTTCATGCAAACTATAGAAAACAAGAGCAAAAGGGACTTAAGGTATGAATAATGAGAAACTCAGAAGAACTGACGTGGAGGGATCCATCCAGCCCAACTTCCAGCAATGAGTAAGCAGTCCGGAGAAAGATTTTCTTCACTCCCTTTGAAACATATATAAAAGTTCAGCCTATCAATCATCCACGGTGGGCCAAAACAAGAGTTGGGTCAAGGAGATGTGTAATGGGATCTCCTGTTGCAGTATAATGTTTGAAAGGAAACAACAGGTGCAGGGTGCTTCTAATTTATTGCAAGCATACAGCAATAGGCAGGATTATATCTGGATAAACCATAGCAAAGGGGAGACTATCATGTCATCTGCTCGTCTATCAGCAGGTTAAAGGAAGCAGTGTTCTGGCTCAGATGAGACGCACCCCCAGAAATAAGTGGCCACAGAAATTTATGTATGCTTCCTTCCTCTCTCCATGTGTTCCTGGCGAATGGATTTGCACATTCAGGCGGTTTTGTTATTACTCTTCTAAAATTGCCATTGTCAGCTTTACTTTGTAGGGGCGCTGGGGAATTTTTAATGAAAGATATAATTGCTTTTGATTGTAAGTACCTGACGAGTAACAAACAAGCAGGAAAAAATGATAAGGGCTTCTTAATGACCTCTTGAGGAATCTGACTAAACAGGCTAACTAAAAACAAAAGCTGGTAATAGAAGCTAGACTGACTTAAAAGCTTGGGGGAAAAACAGCTTTGGGAGAGACAACTAAAGATGTGGCAGGTCAAAAGGTTTAGGGCCCCTTCCGGCAGCCACAAGGAAAGCACGTAGACAATGGGTATGACATGCAGCACAGACCACTCACAAGCCTACCAGTTTGAGATAAAGTGTCAAACTAAGACCGAAGAGATCTGGGTTCAAATCACTGCCTGAAGCCTGATTTAAGGTAGGGTTCCACCAGCAATGCAAACATGGAGACAAACATCAGCCAAGCCCCCATGCTCTCCCACTGGAACAGCATATGATCTGGAACCCTGATAAAGCAGGGTTCTAATCCTGACCATGCAGAGTAATGTTAAGTGCATTTCGTGAACATACTTACAATCTCGGCTGCGGACCTTCATGCAAAACATGCAAAGATCTGAGAGTCTTCTGGGTGGACTGGGGTGGGGATCCAGGGCATCGGGCTTGGGGTGTGACCCCTTCTTTCCAATGAACCCTACTTAGATTCAGACTGAACACCTGAATGTGGCTAAGATCTCAAGCGTCATATGCTGCCCCTTCCTGGTCTTTGTCATATTCGTGGTAGAAATACAGAGACACACCTCTTTCTCATTAACTCACACTTAAGGTCTCAGTAACTCACTCTGAGACCTTTGCAGGAGAAAGGATAAAAATGTTTCATTACTTACAGTTATAAACAGATCAACAGCAAACAGACTAAAGAAAGGGAAAGGAACACTCAGCAGAGAGGCAGGGGTCTCTTTGAATTCAGAGGTGGGAAGAAACGATTGGTTAATGCTGGATAGACTGACAGTCAGCCCAGAAAAGTCCCTCCCGGCCACACAAACCACAGACTTTATGTGAGGCTGTAAAAGTTCCAACAGAAAGGGCCAGATCTTCAGCAGAAGAGGCACTGGGGTTTAATGGTTAGAGTGCTGGACAAGGACTTGGGAGATCCAGGTTCTAGTCTCCACTGCGCTACCTCATTGGGTGGGTTGGGCCAGTCACTACCTTGCCGTCTGAAATACCTCACAAGATTATTGTTGTGTAGAATACAGGGGAGGAAGAATTGCCTCTTATGTGACCTGGAGCTGACTGGGAGATCAATGTCACTCACTCCAGGTGTGTATTAGAGAGGGAAATTTTCCGTGTGTATTGTGTTACTACACCCATGCAAATATTTCAGTTAATCACAAGTTACACCCTTTGCAGCTTGGGCCTGTGGGATAGGTCGTTGTGAACACTGCTCTAGGGAGGAGGCGTCTTTTTCTGTCGAAGCAGAAAGCGTGCCTCAAAGGCTGTCGCTCTTCCCAGCCCACACTGCGTTCAGCCAAGTTAGAACATCAATCAGACCATGGCTTTCTGCCAGGGAGGAAATAAGGACTGGGTGGGATTGCATTTTACAGCTCAATTTGCTGAACCTGACCCACCGCTTCTTAAAAAAAAAAAAATGGAAGAAATGTCAATAAACAAACCTTTGGTCAGTCTGGGCATTTTAAGTTGCAAGCTGTCGCTCTGTCTTTTTTTTCTGTCAATAGTTCTGTATTTTTTCAACCAGAAAACTGAACTTGGAGGGAGGATGACAAAGGGGCCTCCAATCCTTGCCGGCTTCCCTTCCTGCAGCTCAAGCACTGTCTCCCTGCAATGCATTTGGCAGGTGTCCTCCCCACCTCCATGCTTCAAGCATCTTGTCTCCCCACCAACACCTTGCAACGTTCTGCAAGGGTATATGACTCTCGACTTCAAAGCAAGCCCCTGTGTTTTAAATTAAATTTTCAGAGGCAGAAGACTGCTTCGGGGAAGAGGTGGGTTCGAAGGATTGCTAGGGTGTTGGCAAAAGTCTACGGAATTAGCGTGCCTCCCCACCTCTCTAGGTGGAGAAATAAATCTCAAAGCAAGCAGTGCCACAGGAAAAGTTAAACTGATTTCTGTGTTTGAAGTAGTTTTAAAAGATGATTTTTTTTTCTCTCTGAAATCTCAGGGAACGGGATGCTGCTCACCTGGCAAGCTGTCTTGTTAGTGATGGACCAGTTTCTAGCCAATCAGTGCTGTACACAGCCAGTTTCTGCTAAGTATCACTAGCACCTGTTTCCCTAAGCTTACTTTGAGGGAGAACAGTATGTCTAAACAGAAAGCAGCCAATCTGCTTTTTGTTCATATATTTTATATATATCTGTATGCACCTTGTGAGACTTGGTCAAGGAGCTTCTGTTGTTCCATGCTATCAAGTTGCTTCTGATTTATGGTGACCCTATGAATTAATGACCTTGAAAAAGTTGTCTTCTTTCATTTTGGATTATCTCATCATAAGGATAAATAACTATAGGACCATAGCACTAATTTCCCATGCAAACAAAGTGATGCTTGAGGTGTAGTAATAAAGATTTTTGTATTATAGGGAGAAAGAAATGCCTGATGTTCAAGCTGGATTTTGAAAAGGAAGAGGCACTTGAGATCATATTGCAAATATCCACTGGCTGCTGGAGTGCACCAAAGAATTTCAGAAGATCACCCTTTATAGATTACAGCAAAGTCCTTGACTGTATGGAGCATAAGAAGCTATGGATTGTTCTACAAGAACTGGGTGTGTGTTAGCACTTGATTGTCCTGGTGTGTAACTTGTATTGTGGACAAGAAGCTACTTCTAGGACAGAATATGGAGAAACAGAATGGTATCCTATAGGCAAAGGGTGTATTTGATCTCCCTATCTGTTGAATCTGTATGCAGAACATATAATACAGAAAGCCAGACTAGATTCAGATAAAGGAGGAGTGAAAATTGTTGGAAGAAACATCAATAATTCAAGATACGCAGATGACACTATCTTACTGGCAGAAAGTGGCAATGACTTGAAGTGACTTATGATGAAAGTGAAAGAAGAAAGTATAAAAGCAGGACTGCAATTGAACATTAAGAAGGCAAAAATCATGACTACAGAAGAACTACACAACTTTAATGACAATGAAGACATTTAAATTGTTAGAGATTTAATATGTGTTGAGTCAGTTATCAGTCCGGGTGGAGACTGCAGTCAAGAAATTAGAAGAATATTGAAACGTGTAAGGGCAGCAATGAAGAAATTAGAAAAGATCATCAAGTGTAAGGACATATCACTGGAGACTAAGGTCAAGATCAGCCACAAGACCAAATACGAGGTGGATTAACTCCCTAAAGGAAGCCACAGGCTTCCTTTAAGAGTACTTAAGAGCGCTGAGTAGGGCTGTTGAGGATAAGCCGTTTTGGAGGTCACTCATTCATTGGGTCGCCATATGTTGGAGATGACTTGATGACACGTAACGAGATGCAAATAACTTCTACAGTCCTTGCAAACTAAAGGTCATGGCTTTTTTAACTGAGTCAATCCATCTCATGTTCAGTTTTCCTCCTGCCACCAGCTTTTCCCAACATTATTGTCTTTTCCAGTGAATCCTCTCTTCTCATGAAGGAGCTTCTACCCCAAGGTCGCTCACCACAACGCTCTCCTGTTTTGATAGGACTCGAGCCATCATAAGTCTTGAAATGAAGGCTGAGCAAATTTGGGGGTCGGGTGCCGGGATTCACATTATTTTTGACTAAGTGCGGCCTTGCCTTGAAGACAAAGCATGTTCACCATAAAAATGTTTGCCACTGGTTGAAACGGTAGCTTGGTTCTCCTCAGCAGTCCGGTGGCATCATCTTCGCAATTTGGAAGACATTCCCCACGGAGGACAAAACTACATTAAGAGAGATACTATCAGAGCAAAAGGTGAGATGTGAGGATTCAGTCCTTAAGAGCCACTGAAATCCAGCCTAACTTGCAGGTATAAAAGTCACATCACCAAGTATGTCCCTTAACTTAAATAGGACAGAGCGGGTCGGGTGACCTTATACCTGGAGACACCTCTCCCAGCAGTTTCACATATCATGTTAAATATCGTGGGGAGGAAAAGAGACTTCTGAAGTACCCCATAGGTCCTTGTCTAAAGAGCTGAGTAGAGAACCTTCAGCAATAAACTTCCAGGATCTGCCAGTTACTCATGGGAAGCAATGACTTGACAACCAAAACATGACTGTAATGTCCCCCTTCAAGCAATACAGGCATCCTTTCTCTGGTACCGCAGAGAATATGGAAATAGGGAAGTCAAATGTCAGTTACTGAATAAGAGATGGTGGTATGTTCAACGTCCCATTATTTGGCTAATATTCAACATTGAAATCTGTTTCTGGGGACGTATTTGATTTCATCTGTACTGAACAACAGCATTGTTTGATGGCTTGCCCCCGCCTGAAGAGACTAAAGCAAAATGCTTACCCAGCATAGCAAATGTATCAGAGATTGGCGTTGACTTTTCCTTCTCAGCTCTTGAGTTCGGCAAGGAACGGCAGAGAGCCCACGAGACCATCACGCCAAAGTAGGCTCCGAATAAGTGGACGTGCATCAGACTTGTGTAACTTCCAATCTGTGGGTGACAAAAAGAGATCAAATTTAGCCAGGGTAGGACACGGTGAGAAGAGTCACTTTGATAAAAAGAAGTGATTCATTCCCATCATTTGTTGTAATATTTAAAAAGTAATTTGTGCCAGGGTTTGTTGCCATGTGTGGGAAGTAACTCACTGCATTATACAGTCCATTCGTCGTTGCTTTTACGTTACTTCTCTATTTTTTTTTCTTGGTGAAGGGAAAAAGCTCCTTGATTGATAGGGGATAAAACTTGAAAAATTATTGTCAAAATGTATCTGGAAATGCCTGAAAAAGGCTTTTAAGGGGTAGCTTCTACAAGTAATTAGAATAGAGTAGTAATTGCATGTTACACCAATAAAGTGCCTTCATTCCCATGTATTTATATTTCTTTTGACATGCAACTTCATTATACACTTCTGAAACCCTTCAGTGCAGGATGTACTCTGTGCTACTGTGTGAGCTGGCAAGGGAACAGTGATTATTAACTTTTTTTTTCCTTGGAAGTGCTTTCTTGTATTCTTCTTTACACTTCATCTGGTCCATCACTTAGTATTTAATGTTATTAAATACACTAAGGAGGATTGTATTAACAGTCAAATCAAAGACAGTTACATTTAGAAACTGACAGAGAAATTAATTTTGGCTCTACCATTCAGTCATCATTAAGAGAGCTTTTAGGGAGTAGTTCATCCCCTTTTTGGGAAGTGTTTCTATAAACCATGAGGTTCCCCAAACCTGCCACCACCTCTTTTTTGTGCCTCCTAGATGGTGCTATTTTGACTTTTAAAGAAACCAAGCACTTGAAGAATGGAGGGGTTTTTTTAAAATAACATCTCCCACTGTTCCCAGCCAGCATTGGCCATGCTGGCTGGGGGTGATGGGAACTGTACTCGAATACATTTGGAAGGCACAGGGTTGGAGAAGACTAATATGTGGGAATAAAGAAATTAGAGGAAAGCTGTGGGGGTGCCATTCCCACAGAAAGCAATGTTACATGAGTTAAAGGGGACCCCTGGGTTCAGCATTCCTGAAGCCACTGACTGGTGATTTCTGATGAGTAGCCTCAGAATTTTTTAAAAAAAATATATCCTTAATTTATTTTGATTTTTACCCCACCCATCTAGAGGCCAGGCTACTACTCATAAACATAAACTAAAATTCAATAATGACACCAGTTAAAACATTAGACAAGAAACCCTCCCAACCTAAATAGATAAGTAAATTCTATACTAAAATAAAAGATGGTGGCAAAACCAAACAATCAGCCTATAACACTGTGGGCCATCAAAAACTGGAGAGACCAAAAATTAAGCAGGGGCAACAGTGTGAAAAGCCTGGGTAAAGAACCAAGTCTTTACTTTTTTCCTGAGGCCAAGGAAGGAAAGGGCCTGATGAACCTCCACAGGGAGGGAGTTCCACAACATGGCGGCCACCACAGAGAAGGCCTGGTTCTTCATTGTGGAATTCTGGGCCTCCCTTTGGGGTAGCCACCCAGAACATCATAGATGGGAGGCTTGGGTGGGTCTCTCTGAGAGAGAGGTGCTCTGACAAGTAACAAGATCCTAACTTGTGAATCCTAACTTTGAATGTCAACATCAGCTCCTTGAACTTGGCCTGGAAGCATACTGGCAGCCGGTGCAAATGTGCCAGAACTGGTGAAATATGGTCATATTTAGATGTTCCTGCTATCAACCTGGCAGCTCCATTTACAGGAGTTACAGGAAATGGCTTCATCTTCCCCTTGTGAACTTCCAGATGGTCGCCCTCCATGTAAATGCTGGACTAGAGGAAGCTATGGCTGGATCCAATATGACACTTTTTATGAAGGTTTGCTGCCAGTTAGGAAAGTGTGAGGTATGATACAACCTGTGTGACTTCAAATCACACCAAGGGTCAGGTTTTTCCGAAGGGGAAAGGCCCCTGGAAGTGGAAAGCAATGGCGGCAGCTGCTGTTACATCCCTCCACCATTCCTCATGCTTCATCTCAAGGGGCAACATTTGGAACAGTTACTTTTTGTCAGGGATGTTGGCAAGTCTTTGGGTCCAAGTCCCAAGTCCGAGACTCTGGTATCAAGTCCCGACTCCCAAGCTCCAAGTCTGAGTCCCTATTAAAAATGACATCTTTTCCCCAGAAGAAAGGGAGTGGGTGGGTGGGTTCCAAGTCGTGAGTTGAGTCCAAGTCATTGAAAACAAAACCCGAGTTGAGTCCAAGTCGAGTCACCGGTGCAACTTAAGTCCGACTTGACAGTGAGTCACCTGACTTGAGTCGCGATCTCTGTTTTTTGAACTGGAACACCCAGTTGTAGATAAGTGCATGGGCCTACAGGAAACGTTAAGGCTAGGTCATGAGCCTAATAATATGGAGCTCAGAGCTTAGGAAAGTTACCTCTTTTTTTTTTACTGCAGTTGTTAGAACCCCCAGGCAGCATGGCCATCTGGAGGATTCTGGGAATATCAATGCGAAAACAAAACAAAACAAATCAATAGTGACAAAAACGACAACAACATTAACTTTCACACCATGTCAAAAAGGTTGATCTTTACCTGCAGGACACTCACGGCAACCCATCGATTCACAGCAAAAAGCGTCGCCTCTACCCAGGCCATCCAGATCAACTGCATCGGGTTAACTTTGCCAAGGACTGCTCCCATGGAAATCAGCACTGCAGTTGTGCTCATGATGGCTTCTATGATTCTTCAAGGAAGCAAGGAAAAGAGACAGACGCACATATAGTCATTGGTGCTCCTGTGGAACCTAGAAGGAAATACAGTGGACCCTCGACTTACAGATGGCTCGACCTGCAGACTTTTCGAGTTACAGACTTCTCTGGCCGCAAAATTTAGGTTCGACTTGCGGCTGGAGAATCGACCTACAGACCAGAAAATCAAACAAAATGGACCAAAAACGGCCGGTTACGGATTAATCGGTTTTCAATGCATTGTAGGTCAATGGAGCCTCGACCTACAGACTTTTCGACCTGCAGCCACCGTTCCAATACGGATTAATTCCGTAAGCCGAGGGTCCACTGTATAACTAAGGAAGTACATGAGAGAGTGAATAGGGAAAGGACCTAAGAGGTTTACTACTCGCCACCCAGAGTAGTCAAAACGACTAGATGGGCGGGATAAAAATGTAAGAAATAAATAAATAAATAAATAAATAAATAAATACAAATAATATTTTAAAATGCCTGTGTAGACTTTCACGGATCTCCACTTATTATTTGTAAAGTGACCTAAGTACATCAGCCTTTGTATAGAAATGCAATGTCAGACACCATTGTTCTGCTCATCAGCTTACAATATAAAGTGTATCATGAAGAAGGAAGACTGAAAAAGGGCTCCTGGGCTTTAGCTGGGACACAGCCTTAGCACAACTGTCTCCCTCCTGGAGCTTGGATTCGATGGCCTTCTAGGCGCCTTCCAAGTCCATGATTCTATGATTCTAAATAATTTGAGCAAACTGGTGGCTAGGCAGTTCTCCCACTGCTTATTGACTGATTGATCTGTATGTCCCTCCCACACTGTTATAACCAATTCTGCCACTCAGTTGGCTTCCCAAACTAGAAGTGAGATGAGGAGAAAATTGCTTAGGTACATTTTGAAGGAGTAACTGCCAGGCAAAGAAGGGGTTAAACAACACCCCATTGCCCATAGCAGTCAATCCCCTCCTATAGGTTTCCCTCACTCGACCACCACAAATGCCACTCACTTTCCCGTTTACCTCCTCAAACAGAATTTCAGAAACAAAGATTTGTCTGTGTAATATGAAACTCTGTCCACTGCATGGGACCTCGAGCCAGCTTGCTTTTGCTGACATTCCCAGATGAATGGCTTGTTCCCTCTTTCCTTCCACCTAATGAAAACACATTGGGACAGTCCATCATCCATCTGGCCAAGGAAGGCAGAGTGAGGGATGCTGATGACTCATGTGCTCCATAATTCATGGCCCCGTGTTAGCTCAGTGTCAGTCTTGACTTGTCTGAGATATTCTGGAATCCCAAGGGACTGGCCACTTAGTGACAGGAGGGAAAAACCATCTCTCTAGCACTAGGAGGCTGCTGGTGCCCCTTGTTCCTGAGGGTTCACCCAGACCAAGCCCATAGTCAACAAACCACAAGCAGAGGTTGGAAAAATTCCTTTCTTTTTTTGGACCCTAGGATTTCCCATACAGCAGTGGGATTCTGAGACCTGTAGGCCAGAAAAAGAAATTTCCGCAACTCTGTCTCCCACTGTTGTGGAGCGTTGTGAATCAAGCCAGGGGTGGGATGTGGTATCTCATCCACAAAGTGGGGGAAAGGGACTTCTCCACTCAGGAGCTGTTTATGCAGTTTAGAATGTTACATGAGCTGCAAAGATGGGCCTTCTCACAGTAGTACCCTTTCCTCAGAGGCCTGGTTGGCACCAATGCTGGGTTTCTTTTCGTACCAGTTGTAAGAGCTCACTGCTTATGATGGCCGCAGTACTTACTAGCTTATGGGTGAAAGTGTGTGTTTTAATTTGTGGTTTACAACATTGTCAGCTCAGGTTCTAGTCCACATGAGCTTTGAAACTCACGGGGAGACCTTGAGCCAGTCCCTGTCACTCAGCCCTGTCCTACCTCACAGTGTTGCTACGAGGAGGACATGGTTAAGAGGGAGTCCACCTTGCACTGAGTGGAAGAACTGCTATTCTAGAAGATGTCTGGACATCGAACTGGGGGAATGGCTCAGGCGACAAATTGCTATCGACTTACCCAACTGTCGAGCCCAGACGGAGTGGAAAGAGTTTACTGACATCAGGCCATCCTGGGACTGTGCGGCTTGCCCAAGGCCACACAGGCTGGCTCTTTTCCCAGAAGCTGCAGATGGGAATTCAACTCCCAAACTCTGGCTCTGCAGCCAGAGACCTTACCTGCTGAGCTATCCAGCCGGAATATGGTTTTAACTCCCAGAATTTCCCAAGCTTTGGCAAATTCATCAAAACAAGTGTAAAAGTTTTACTGTAAAACTTGCTGTAAAGCATGTGTACTACCTTTGTAGGCTTATCTTTATGTTCCCATCTGAGAAGTGGAAGAGGAATTCATTTACGATCACCGTCCATTGTACACTGAGCACAGCGAGAAGAAGGCTAAATCCTGTGGTGCTGAAGTCGAATCTCTTCAGAAAAGCCAGGAGGAAAGCAAAGCCGAGAATCACCATGACGTTGACATCCTGAAATTCTGTGTAACAGAGACATCAATGATGCACATTGGAATAAGTGTAGAAATAAAGGAGAAACTGACTGTGCATGTTAGTCAGAACCTGTGGACTGTAACAAATGCCTATGTTCAGACATTGGCTATCTTTCCTCATTGAGTGCCATGTATGAAGGCTAGAGACTGTGTGCTGGTGGGCATGGTTAGAGCCAGCAGTGGAAATAACAAGGACCAGCCAATGGAGGCTACTGGCTAACAACTCAGGATTGGTGAATCCACTCCAGGCTTTACTTGGATCTTTATAGGAGCTATCCAAGGTTTTGAATCCTACCCACAGAATAGGTTCAGCAACTTGGATAGTTCCAATTTAGGTTCATCACCTTCACTGTGCTAGCATCCTTCCTTTTCAGTAACCTTGGGCACATATTTTAGAACTGCAGAGCTTGAAAAGTCCCTATGGATCATCATGTCGAGCCCCTGCCAAGGAAGCACAGTGGGGAAGTGAACTCCCAATCTCTGGCTCTACAGCCAGAGACCTAAACCACTGAGCTATCCAGCAGTTAATACACACATTCTAACACATTTTTACAATACTCTCTCACACACAGCTTTCACACATTCATGCAGTCATTATCTCTCAGGGCTAAACTATATATTAAAGACAATCCATCAATAGAAAGAATGAAATTCTTCAAGTACCGAAAGACACCTGATTGTCACAGCAAGCGCTTTTCACATCCCCAATAATGTTGTAGCTGGCTGGATAGCTCAGTGGTTTAGGCATCTGGCTATGGAGCCAGAGATGGGCTGTTCAATTTCCCCACTGGGTCTACTAGGAGAAGAGCCAGCCTGGGTGGCTTCGGGCAAGCTGCATAGTCCCAGGATGCCCCTAAAAGAAGGGAATGGCAAACCACTTCTGTGTATTCTCTACCTAGAAAACCCTGGTAAGGGTCACCATAAGTTGGAATCAACTTGATGGCAAACAATTATTATTACAATTTTGTAAATTAAATTGTTTGCTTTGTGACATTGAGAAGTAAGCACAGGCAATGGTTCCTTGGGACAAGGAGACTCAGAGACACATTCATTCACATTCACATTGATGTTGATATTCACATGCTTTTCACTACACTTTTTCTCATGTAATTTTTACTTTTGCAGATTTTCACTACTCTGGAGCCTTAGTTTGTCTTGATTCTGGGAGAAGCATCAGTGCTCACAGTGGGCTAGACCACTAGTTTTGGGAGATTCTACACCTTCCTTACTATCTTCTTTTATTTACTCCTTACGCACACACCCCAGTGATTTCACTACTTTATTTTATCTTTTACCTTCTGATTTTTGCCACCTGAACTGTCCTGTATCAACTTTCCTGCACATTCCCTTGAGACTTCAGGAACCTGTTCCTGCAAATAAATATCTATATGTCTTTCTTTCTCAATCTTTAGGCCAAAGACTGCTAAACAGCTGGGAACATAGTGAGTTTCAACTAGAGGGATGATGGAAGATGACAGTGCTGGCATCCAGGTCTGATTCTATCATTACTAGAAAAAATCCAATAACTAATTACTGCCGTGTGTATATGAACAGAAACATTCAATTATGGAGATTTAAAAACTGACTAAGTAAGGAACAATTAAGAAATAATTCATTACAACTTCAGCCGTCCTGAATGGGAACCAAAGCAACAGTACTGCTGAATAGGACCTACAGATAAATATTTTAGAAGAATCTTTGCTATCAGGAAGGCATTGCTGAACCATGCACTGTAAGTATTAAGTGTCATGTAAAAGCACAGTTTTCTTCCAGGTTCCAGTTGACTACAGCACTTAAAGGGCATTTGTGTAGAACCGATATTGTGGATATCCCTTCTGACTGGTCTTCTCTCTCCAGGCACCCAATTGCCAACAAGAGCTGGCAATCAAATCCATCACCCCCCCCCCAAAAAAAAAAAACAGGCTTGTCTTCGTACAAAGTTGGCTTTGAAATCAGCAAACAGCAGAGAAACCCAGACCCAGCCTGGCCATTGATAAACAGGCATTATCACACTCACCCATTCTTTTTGGCGAAAGAACAGAAAAGGTGTGTCATTTACAGCCAGCATAGTGTGATTTAAAATGTAAAACAGTATTTTCTCTCTTTTTTTGAAACGGAAGAGAATTTAATACTTAGGGAGGTGGCTCATGATCAGAGCAAAAGTGGCAGAGCAGAAACAGGGACTGCAGGATCAAAGTACAGGAGCTTCTGTTTTAGCAGGGATGATTATGTAATCTGCCACTTCCTCAGGTTTCCCTGTTCCCTCAAAAGGTAACTACAATCCTCATAGCATCTAAGTGATTGGGGTGGATTTTCTCAGGATCAATGTAATGGTGCAAACTACCCCCGTTGTCATACAAAGTATATTGATGTGGGCTTGGTCTTGAAGGGGCCATTTCTTAATATGGAACAACCCATTTTTAGGCCCTTTTTTGGGGTATGGATAAGAGGACAATCACAATGAGTTCCTCTGCTTCAAAATATACCACCACCGCACTGGATTCTGGCCAAAGTTCCCTCTGGTAGGCTCTACTCCTCATAGATCAGTGGCATACCTCCTCTGTGGATAGGGTCACATGACCTTACTAGATAGCAGGGAATGGTAGTAATCGGGAGAACACCAAACATCTGGGACTAGGTGCCATTTTAAGTCCCCACAATTATCTAGAGAATATATGTTCAGGCATTGGAGAAAACGGAAACGTTGACCCAATATCAGCTGCCCAGCATTATTCAGCACTCTTGTAGAATTGTGAGAGGGTAGGGGGTGAAGGACTGGCATGGGCAGTGGCTCCTGCTGATAAATAAATAGCTTGATATAATCTTTTATAAGGCCATTTCCCTTGTTTCCTTCAGAGTTTGGAAGAAGTGGCCATGTTGGCTGGTGGATTCCGAGAGTTGTTTGGAATATTCCCATTCCAAAATATAATGTTTCCAAGTTCTGTTGCCCTCCCACATACACATGGGGAGCTACTTTCCCATGCTATGGTTTTATACCACACAGGCAGCATATGCTAACCAGATTATTATATGAGTAGGGTTCTGTCTTGAGAGCCATGCCAATTAGATTGGAAAGATATCCCATGATCAGCCTTGTCCATGTGATTTAAGAAATTTGCACACACACACACACACGATCACAGCTTCTCGGGAAAGAATTTGGGAGAAGAGAGTCTGAATACAAGATCTAGTTTGAAGGCTGTGTAAGGTGAGCAGTGTAAACACAAGTTTAGGGACTGTTGGTGGAAAACTAACTAGGTTGTCTAAAAACAAGGGGAATAATCGCTTTATTAGATCACTAAAATACCAAGAACCAGAGTGAGCATTTAAGATCTACAGGAGTCTCCCTAAAATGGGCATTCCTTTTACACTGCCCAGCTTTACAAAGGACAGTTCCGTACTCGAAGGTTTCTCTGACTAAGGTACTATATTGGTTTATCTAGCCTATTATTGTCACTAATAACTGGCTGGCCACCATTTTACACAGGTGTCTTTCCCAAGGGTTAAACCTGGGATTTCTTGCACAATAAAGCATGTATTCTACCACTGGTCTATGTGCTACCATTCTCCTCTGACATGTTATTTTTTTTCAACTACAACTCCCAAAATCCCCAAGCAAGCACAGCTACTGTCCTGCTAAAACCACAAATAACAGTTGCATTTCTCATGCTGGAGGAATTGCAGCCTTCTGAAGCGGCCATGGAGAAGTACATTCGCAGCAAAGTCTGCCAATTAAAGACAAGAAAATCTGCAACTCTAATCATGAAGAAACTTACCTGGATATATATTGTGGCCTTTTGGAAGACTTTCTAGATCATAGTCATATGAAAATAAGAAGGAAAATATAAGAATGAAAGCAACTTCCAAAAAGAGCATAAGCAAAGGCAGACGAATCCGGAGACTCGAAGGGTATTGGGAAGCCATTGTCCATTCAGTAAAACATTTGTGGGGGAAAAGGTGAGCAAGTATTAATATTTCCTCACTCCTTCAAATGTCTCATAAGAGTCAAAAGGAACAGAAAACAGAAAGAGAGAAAGTCTGAATGTGATAAGAGATCCCAGAAGGCCCACATTCTTATCTAAGACATACCAGGAAAGCAGGCCAACCTACGGCCAAAGGCGTTTCACCGTAATCTGCTGACATGAGTTAGACTTGTGCTGGTGGTTACCAGAGGTACCACTCTTGGAAAAATCTCATTGTTATTTGCTTTGTGCCAATGGTCATTTTGGCGAGCCTCAAGAATTGGGCAGAGTCTGAGAAAATGCCTTTTTTATATATTTTATAAGCTTCAAATTGGCTGGGAAAGTCTTGACATTGTCATCCAAAAAAGTAACTTGTTGAAGCTCCAGTACAGATACACACACCGAGACTCAAAGGCCAAGTTCTGCCATTGTACATTACAGTCTGGAAATGGTAAGAAAGCCAGCTGCTGGCAAAATGAATTTATCAGGCATTCCTGATATGGGACAGAAAAGCGATGTTTGTAATATTTTGTTGTTAGTTTACCTCTGGAAGTACCCTTGCATATCTTCCCACTGCAATATTCTTCTCCCTCACAGTTTTGTGGCACTGTGAAAGGCTGACATTTTAAAAACAGTTTCAAGTGGCTTTTCAAGTGTTTGTATTAGAATTTGATAACAACAAAAGGAAAACCATGTTATTGTTGCATAGATTGGTGAAGTAGGGCTCACCTCCCCAGCAGCACAAAATATAAACCTCAGGTAGTAGATGTCAACGTAGGCCATACATAGAAAGGGAAAGTTAAACAGTAGTGGTCCAGAAGAAGGAAAGGATCCCAGCAAATCCTAAGTTTATGCATGGCAAGATTGACCCACTGGCAGCAGCAACCATACATAACACTACTATTCAGTTGGATTAAACACAAATACCCTGGGGTTTGCTTCTGAATAAACATGTTGATGCCCAAAGTAGCCCACAGCTGATTTCATCTTGGTGGAAACTCAGTTGCAACTGCCCAAGCTACCCCTAGCTTGCAGAACCAAGCCTGTACAAAGCTTGTAGATGTTGGGTTGAGTTGGTGTTTTAAAAAATAATATATAATGAATGTAATGTAACTGAGAGAGTTTGCACACAGTGATTTCAAGTGTTACGATAAAAACAACACACATACAAAGTAAAAAATGGTATTCTCATCTTGTGTGTGTTTGTGCCAGCAGTTGAAAGTGAATAATACCATGATCACTTGGGTTTCATTAAAGAACTTTTACTGTTTAAAATACATGTAGAATAGAATAAGCTCATAGTGCTTTGAAATTTGGTTCTTTATACAAAGATGTGTGCTTGAGTTATTTATGTTGTGGTGCTGGAGGAGACTCTTGAGAGTCCCCTGGACTGCAAGGAGATCAAACCTATCCATTCTGAAGGAAATCAACCCTGAGTGCTCACTGGAAGGACAGATCCTGAAGCTGAGGCTTCAATACTTTGGCCATCTCATGAGAAGAGAAGACTCCCTGGAAAAGACCCTGATGTTGGGAAAATGTGAAAGCAAGAGGAGAAGGGGACGACAGAGGACGAGATGGCTGGACAGTGTCATCGAAGCGACCAACATGCTTTTGACCCAACTCCGGGAGGCAGTGGAAGACAGGAGGGCCTGGCGTGCTCTGGTCCATGGGGTCACGAAGAGTCGGACACGACTTAACGACTAAACAACAACAAAATTCTCTTTAAACTTGACATAGTTATTCTAACAGATCTATCTCATTTAACAGACCTATCAGACTATCATGTCCTGTCAGCCCAACTGACAAAACTATATCTTATCTCATATTTAACCCTATCTAACTGACTGCTAACTGCCACTTGCTTTATATATCTATCTGGCTGTTAACCCTCTTAACATCTATATGGGGTAATGCCAGACAAATTCTGATTGGTCAGAATACTTCACTATGCAAATATCACATTCTAGTCCTTCCCATATAAACACACACACAGGGACACATATGTTGTATATGTGCTATGTTGTAGAATTACATTTTCCAAGGGTAGAACAGCCTCTTTGATAGAAACCACATGGAACTGCTTAAAAAATTATTTTAAAGAATTTCATAACTAAAGGCAGGACAGACAATTAGAATACTGCACAGTTAGCACACATTTATGCAAGCACATCCCATCTATTTCACAACATTGCACATGCATTTAACTTCAGCCTGCAAGGCCACACAGTCAGGGGATGTTATTGCACCATTTGGTTACTCAGATTTTTATTGGCTATCAAGCAGAAAGGACCAATGCTGGATCAACAGCTGTATGCTACTCAAGTTGTTTGGACCCTGTACAAAAGAATCTCTCCACCAATGTAGAAGTGCTGCAAAATTGCAGTTTAGATTCCATCAGGTTCATAAGTCAGGTAGAATGCAAGATTTCTCTGTCTTTTGAATCCAAGGCTATGCAGCATATGTTCACTCCATTGCAATATTTTGTTGTTTTGTCACTGCAAACTGCAATGTTTATAATGCTGTGACTGGGTTTTAGCAGTAGTTGTAGCAGCAACTTTAGAAATTCTGTGTGGGAGTTGTTGTTTTTGAGTTTGCTGTAATCCATGGATGTTTAAGCACCTCTTCCAGATCATGCTTCAGACACTTCAAAATCAGGTGTCAAACCCCTTTGATTTTGATAGGAGGAAACTTGCACTCTCCCTTTGAAATGGATTTGTATGTTTCCTGGCATGTTTATTTGTTTAATTTATACACTGCCCCATTAGTGCAGAGCACTATACATAAAAGGTAATGATGTTTTAGTCTCAAACGGAAGTTTTTCCAAGTAGAAATCTGTAACAATGGACTTCACACATCTGCCTCTTCACCACGTGTTCTCCCTTGTCGTTTCAGGTGGCAAGCAGTCCACGGTTCCACACCAAGCTGACCTCCCAGAGGGTGGCACCTGCACAAGACCATCCAAAGACAGCAATCTTTAGCTTTCCCTTTCATCCGAGCACAAAGTTTTCAGGCTTTATGTCTCTACGATTATTTTAGAAACCACACAGAATTAAATGAAGCCAGTGCCAATGGCATTAATGGAGAATGAAGAATAAGGTAAAGAGAAAGCAAATATCTTTGCAGTCCAGGGAGAGTCCCCTGGACTGCAAAGAGAACAAACCTATCCATTTTGAAGGAAATCAACCCTGAGTGCTCACTGGAAGGACAGATCCTGAAGCTGAGGCTCCAATATTTTGGCCACCTCATGAGAAGAGAAGACTCCCTGGAAAAGACCCTGATGTTGGGAAAGTGTGAAGGCAAGAGGAGAAG
Source organism: Intellagama lesueurii (assembly GCA_037013535.1). Taxonomy (NCBI): domain Eukaryota; kingdom Metazoa; phylum Chordata; class Lepidosauria; order Squamata; family Agamidae; genus Intellagama; species Intellagama lesueurii. The sequence goes on along the minus strand of JBAJHW010000009.1, from coordinate 13,529,223 downwards.
GGGACGACAGAGGACGAGATGGTTGGACAGTGTCATTGAAGCTACCAACATGAATTTGACCCAACTCCGGGAGGCTCTGGTCCATGGGGTCACGAAGAGTCGGACACGACTTAACGACTAAACAACAACAAAGCAAATATCAGCAGTAGGGATGGAGAAACTGTAACTCTCAAGATTTCGTTATACTTCTGCTTCCATCATCCAGGACCAGGGCCCATGTTGTCTGAGCTGATGAGTGTCAAGAAACATCTGGAGAGCTATAGATTCCCTGCTGTGGTGCAAAGACAGTCTTAAGGTACAGCAGAAATCTTAGCATCTGTATTATTAACTGTAAACCTCCGTCCCGTCTCAGTGAGAAAAGCAGGGTAATTTCCCCCCTCCTCCTGAATACAAACTTCAAGGCAAGAAACATGTGTCCGTTTGTCCACCTATCACTCTGCTTTCATGAAGGAACCCAACACAGCCTTCCAGTCTTGTCAAGACTCAAATTTGTTCAGTTTCAGTCAGGTTCCCACATCATCAGAGGGTCTTTTCTGTAGCAGGACCTCACATGTGGGCAAGAGGAAAAGTAATTGCCGCCTTTGTTCTTGAGAAATCGTTTCTTGCTCCGGCAAGTCTTGCTTCTTTGGCTAGTTGTTTCCATCTGTCTCTTTGCTGGTTGCGAATGTGTCTGTTCGTTTTCACGTGGGACTGTCGTTTTATGTCCTTCTACGATTGTTGTCATTTGCTCTGGGAATCTTCCTTTGGAGAGTGAAAGCAGGGGACATACGTTTCCGGATATATAAAGGGAATCCCCCCCACCGGGTGCTTTCATTAGCAGCTGCAACTCACTCAGCAGCAACGTCTGCTAACAGGAAAGCCCACCCAGGAACACAGCCTTACTTCTGGTTAAATATGCACTGCATAGGATCGGGCTACCAAACTGCAAGGCTTTCGCCGCAGGTGGACGGGCAACTGCATCCCATTCATACCAATCCCATTCATTTACTTCCAAGGAAACATCTGTGCTCAGCATTGAGGTCGTAAAAAATAAACTGGCAAACGGGAAAGAAAAAAACAATATTGATCGAGGCTGCAAATTTCCCTCGTAGATACTCAGGGCTCGTAAACAGCCGCTGCCGCTTTAATGAGCAGCAGCGCTACGCGGAGCGGGGGAATCCCTCCCTGATTGGCAAAGACTCGCTTTCCCAGGTCTCTTTACGCGGCCATTACCCGGTCTCACGTTTCTTATTTTCGATTGGCCTTCGCTAAAACAATTTCTCCAAGTCTGCTCGCAATTGGATAAGCCCCCCTAGCAATCACGTCGGAGGGCGGGACCATGAGCAAGCTGGGCTAGAATGCCGCGGGACCACTATTCTTCTCCTCTTTTTACCTTTGGTCCCTTGGGCGACGCGACTGTTTCGTTGGCATTTTACTGGCCAGGAGACCCGTCCATCAAAACTGTAGCGGGCCGTCCCCAAATGTCAAAGTGAGGGGTGGGAGAGAAAAAAAGAAAAAAGATCCTCACTTTCCTTCTATTGGGGGATAATCAGACTGCCCCACCCACCTTAGTTTCTCCCGTCCAACTATTGGGTATTTTTATTATCAATATATCAATCGCTTGCTAACACAGGCTGCTAGGGACGCCGCTCTTATGGAAGGGTGGGCTTTGGCAGCCTAGAAAGGGGCGGGATCCTGAAAGCCAATCTTCTCATTGGTTCCACCACCCGCCTCTCTATCCTCTTGCTCCGCGTTGATTGATTGTGTCGCCCGTCGGCCTTCTCTTTTCCGCCCCGTCGATTGGCCCGTGCCTGAAAAGGGGCGAGGCGGAGCGCGGCGGCTGCGCGCGGGGACGCGGCGGCGGGGAGGGACAGATCTGAAATTATTTTTTATTTCTTTGTTTCCTAGTCGTGGGGTGGGAGGGAGGAAAAAAAAAAAAACCAGACAAGCGAGGAGGGGAGGGGGAACAACCGGGAGATAAATAGCCGGAGAGGCAGAGGCTCCCTCCGGGCCCTTCGCTCGGGTCGTTCCGACGGGCTCGGATGTGGTCGCTGTGACCCGGGTGGGGCAGAAGTAGAGGAGGCGGCGGCGGCGGCGAAGGAGGCGAGGACGGGGAGGGCAGCCGAAGCGGCGGCAGCAGCAGCAGCACCGCTTGCAGCAGCAGCAGCAGCAGCAATAGCCGCCGCCGCCGGGCCAGGCCTGGTTGGTTGCTTCGCGCCGGGCCGGACGGGAGGATGAAGCGCCGGAGCGCCGACTGCAGCAAACTCCGGCGGCCGCTGAAGCGGAACCGCATCACGGAAGGGATCTACGGCAGGTAGAGCCCGCCGCACCTGCCTCTTCTCTCCTCGCCCCGCCCCGGTCGGTCGGTCGGCCGGTCGTCGGCATCTGTGGAGAGCCGCCCCGCTCCCTCTCCTCCCTGCCTCGCCTTGCCTTCCCTTCCCTCTCTCGGCTTGGCGGAGAAGAGCGGGCGCCCTCCTGCCTCAGCCCCCCTCACCCCGCCCGCCGCCACCTCGCCTCGCCTCTGGCCCGCTTCCCTCACGGAGGGAGGCACCGAGGAGACTGAGGGGGGGAGAAAGAAGGGACCGGCCTCCGCCCCTTTCACCCTCGCCCTCCCGTCGGAAAAGCCCTGCTCCCGGTCCCGTCCTCGCGTCGCCTCTGCCCCCTGAGGCGCCTTCCCGCCCATTGCCCTCCTTCAGGCTCCCCTCACGGCGCCGGTGCTGGGGGGGGGGGAGCCCTGGGCCCACGGTCCCCGTCCCCCCCCCCCCCAGGAAGGCCAGGCAGGCAGGCGGGCTTCCCTCCCTCTCTCCCCTCCATACCCCACCCCCCCCCACCCCCGGCTCGGGCTCCCAAGACGCCTCAGAAAGGCTTCCGAGGCAGCCCGGAGTCTTCAGAGCCTTTCTCTGCTCGCTCGTATTCCCTCCCTCCCTCCTTTCCCTGGCAGCCCTTCCTCACTTTCTCCCCCCCCCCCCAGCTCGGCCTTTGGAAGCCCGTGGCCCCCCCGGGACCTTTTCCGGCCGGGTTTCCCCTCTTCCTCTTTCATGGCATCTCTGCATGCAATGGGGGGGGGGGGGGTCGACTGCCGGGTTTCCCTGCCTGTCTCCTCCAGGCACCGCTCAAGCCAGCGGGTCCTACCTCTTCCCAAACTGTAATAGACCTCACCTTGAGGCACCTGCCCTCAGGTCTCCTCCACCCGTTGCAAGCAGGGGAAGTTTTCACTCTAGACTCCTGCCTTAATATATACACGCGGACAGGTCTTGTTTTCTTTTTTCCCTGGGGGGGGGGGATTTCATGCATGAGCAAAATAAATGGGCAGTTCCCTCTCCTGTGTTTTGTGTCACTAGGGTTCTTTCACTTTGGCCCCCCAACCTTCCCCCTGCCCCGTACATATAGAGTGCAAAGCATTTCTTTAAAATCCCTCCCCCAATACGTACCCTCAGGGCCCACTCTTTTCCATTTTCAGAAGGCTGCCTAAATGGGGCCGCCTTTTCTCTGTGAAACCTCCCCTCCCTTTGAAGTTACCGCCACCCCAAGCCAAGTATGCCTTCACCACCACTACCGCCCATCCACTGGCAACTTTGCTCGTTGCAGTTTTGCCAGATTTACATGATGGTGTTGGACTACAGTGCCCATAAGCCTGTACAATTATGCATGCTGACTGAGGGTGATTCAAAGGAGTAGTTTGCATCTGGCAATGTCAGGCCGGCAAGTGGTGCTCTGTAATTTTTCCCATCATCAGCCACCTGCTGACAACTCCCATGTGCTTTAGCTGGAAATGAGAGATTCACGGGAATGGCTCTCTAGTAGCATTGCAGGAATACTGGAGTGGCAGGGAGAATTCTATGAATCGGTCTTAGAGTTGTGGTTGAGCAACTGTAAGAGGCAGTGGGAGCTCATCTAGACATTGGGAATAGAGAACGGACAGCTCAGATTAACCTTGAAGAAACAGAAAAAACAAGAAGGACTGAGCTACACCCGACATCTCTGTGTTTCATGCCTATTTGTATTTTTACTTAGTTGCAGTGTGTAAGAATCACTTTAATACTGTCACATTTAAATTGCATTGTAAAATATATATGTATAAAAAGTGCATTTATTCACGGTAATTATTGCTACTAAACTCCCACCTGCTGTCAATCTTTTCTTTGCTTGGCCTTTCTGTTGTTGCTGTGCTTGAGTTATATTAACAGACCTACCCTTAGAGGCCTCTGCTAACTCTTTTCCTTCACATATCCATAGATCTACCTTTTTCACAGTTACATGGCCTTTAGAGTTTGCCACTCTGATTTTTCTCTCTGCGCTCACACCTTCCTTACCTAACCTGATGTCTTCCAGATGTCTTGGACTATAACCTCCATCATCCCAATCCATTCAATATTAATTCTGCTGCTTTTCTGCTTTTGCAGCTCATTTGTCTCTCCCACTCCCACCCCATTCCGACTGCTTTCGAGTTAAGAGGTTGCCATGCATTGACTTCTCCTGGACAGTTTTCTCTAGAATCCTCACAGTGATTCCATTTGTTGCTAGTCTTCCTCTGTGTGTCTCTTGATAGCTTTGTAAGTGTCGCTGTTTCACTTCCTCTTCATTAACACTTGTGCCTTTGTTCCAACTTACTTGCTCGCCCTCATCTTAAAAGAGTCCACCTGCAAACAAACTTTCACTAGGATTGTTTACACCCACTCTACATCTCCCTCACACACACTCCTGACAGACTTTTCTCTTGCATGTCGCTCCAGCCATAGCCATTGGACCTCCCTATTAGACCTACTAATTGTTTCTCATCCAGTATTACTAGAAATGCCTGACTTATTAAGATCCTCATAAAATATCCACTCTTAACAATTTTTCCCTCCAGCTGTACTCCCAAGACATTCTTCTACACAGACCACCAATGGGCTCTCCCAATTTGCTTATATTATAACTGCTAACAATCTGAACTAGCATAGCCAGTGCTTAGAGATGTAGTCTAGAGTGTCCCCACATATTTTGTTTTCCCCTCCTAAACAGTTTACTAGAGCCTTCTCCCCACTCAAGCATGTACTCCAGATTCTGGCAGCCATCTAGAATGCTACCATTATAATACTTCAATGAGTTTTCTTCACCCTAAGTGAAGAGTGGGCAATGGTAGCTCCTCCAGATGGATTGCAGTCCACACTTTTATTCACAATTGACTATACTGATGAGGGCAAATGTCTTCAGAACCCACCTCTGCCCTAAGTTCTGTATGTTGTTTGTTTTCTTCAATGTTCTTTCCTAGAATATATGCTCAAAATTTCATGATGATGAGTTCAAAATGCATTTGCAAATGCTACTGATCCTTCTTGCCTTTCAGCAGTTCTTTGTATTATTTCAAATGACAGTCTTTTCCTTGTAAAAGCTCCTCTTCAGACCACTATTCCCATTTTAATTTCTTTCTTGTGCTGGTCCTCTCATCACCCTTCTGTGCCTATCATTGTGTCAGAGTTTTTTCGTGGATGAAAAGTTATCTGAGATGTTCTTGAAGTTATTTTCCTCTTCTGTGTGAATATTGTATTTCTTCTAGGGATTCTTAATTCATACATTTGTCCCAGGCTGTAGTTACATAGTTGGTTTTCAGAACTGTACCATTTCCATCGTGTATCTCCTTCTAAATCCCTCCTCTTCTATTGATGAAGTCCATGGCTAGATACTAGTTTTTAAAGTACTGATTGTACGCAAAGTTGCTGGTTGTATACAAAGACTTTTCTGGCTAGGCAGAGCATTTTGGTGTCCTCTCTTTACAGCTGTGAGTTACAGTTCTATGGTTGCTCAGATATTAAAATCATGCCTAATTTGTAGATGTGGTCAGACACTGTTAGTTTGTGCAGTTAGATGCAAAGTTCTGGCAGGCAAAGCTGTACTTCTTATTGGTCAAGCCTAAAGCAGCTTGTTTTCCTAGAGACTTAGGTTGGTTCAAATTTAAGTACAGGAGCTTTGAAAATGACAATTTCTGCCTTCAGAGGAGTCACTGACATAACAGTCTCGAAATATAAAGTGTTTGAGACTAGTCTATTTTTCTATTAAGAGACTTTGCCCTCTTGAAGTCACTATATGTTACACAGAATACTTAGTAGTGGGGAGGAGAACCAAATGAGATGGGGGAAAAGGTGACAATGATTGTTGTCAGTTTGATAATTCTTTACCAGTATGTTATTAATGCAGATAATGATAATTCAAGATATTGAACAAGAGCATTCACAGTATAGAATAAAATAATGAACAAAGTCCTGTGACATTTTTAAAACTAACAGATTGGTTTCAGTATGAGATTTGTGGCTTATAGTTCATGTCTTTGGATCCAGATAGGGTATGAATCCTCTTTCACTGAACTGATTTAAGGGGAATGTCTGTCTCTGTGTCTAGACCATATATCATGAGAGTTCATAGGATTATCGTATACCCAATTAAAAAACCTTTGGTTTTATACAGGTTCTTGAACTGTGTGGGCCTTTTTGTGGCTGTTGCTGTTTCGCAGGTTACAGTGCTCCTTCGCTTGCTGCTTCTGTGCATGTGCAGTGCTTAGATGGCTGTTTTAGGTAGTAGCAGAAACATAACACAAATGGGCAGTGAACCTCCCAACAACTTAATTCACAGGAACCTACATGTTTGTAGACAAAATCTGTAAAGCTTACCTTTCCCCCCCGTACCTTTATATTATGAACTAGTATAGCCTTTTTTAGACTCACGACTCTATAGATGGTTTATATGTTTTATAAATGTAGTTTTGTTTTGTTTTTTATGTGAGAACCTTGTATGGGGGCCACTGGTCCTATGTGTGTGTGCATGTATACGTGTATGTATGTTGTATATGCAGTGCAGGTTCGTTGCCTATACAGTATGCTACAGAGAGTGCCATGGAATCTTTGGGATCATTGCCCATATTTCAGAACAAATCCTGCTTTGCTGCTTTGCCAGGTCATAGCAGCTTAGCATTACTTAGCAATTATTTTTTGCAAATAGGGTCTAAGAATTACAAGGTTTACAGTCAATTTACATGTGTGACCTGGTCAGCATATACTGTTTCATTTTCAAAGTAACTTGGTTAGTCCTTCTGAGCATATAGGTACAACTAGAGGGTCTGGGAGGCAAGATTTTGCAGCACTTTAAGAGATTTGTTTCATTGTGAGCTGTCATGGATCAAAAATTTTTTTCAGACACTGACACTGCCTTCTGTGTCTGAAGAAGTGGATGTTCATCTACAAAAGCTCACACTGAAATAAATCTGTTAGTTTTTATGTGCTGTGTTAATTTTTCCTTTTCCTTCCCCCCCCCCCTTTTACCTACATATTTTTCACTTTATTCATATATTTATTAAGGAGATAACATGTGACTTTAACCTTTTCCACAGGTGGGTCCTTATACTACCTTAATCCTAATCTTGTAGAAGATACGTACTCATTTTACCTTTCATTTCATTTTTCCATTTTCTGGCTTTAGTTTAAAAAGATATTGTAGGTAAACAAACACAGCACAGTTGCCTGAGGGTTGGAAGGAAATACTTCTAGGCTGGTTGACAAAGGAACTATTAAGTATGTAAGAAAAAACAAAATGTTGTGGATTAGTGAGGGACACAGTTCTACCTTTCTCCATTCATGTTTGTGGTAAACCTTAATATGTTGAATAATCTGTTTCTTTTCTGACCTTATTTCTAGAGTAAATTGTACCGGCTTCCAACTGAGATAAAAGAATTAAATAATCTCTGATAAAAATATATTTGATATAAAACAGCCAAGGAAATATGAGAATTTGTTGCTTAATAGTTAAATCCAATTAAGAATTGGGAGAAATATTTATTTAAAAAATAATTTTCTCACCTGAGATTATGGAGATACAGGCATGTGTGTGTTATTTTTATTCTCCTTACAACAACTTTGTGAAGTAGATTACTGTGAGAGAGTGATTGGCTGGAGGTCAGCTGTTTAACTTTATAAATGGGGATTTGCATTTTGATGTTTCTGACCAGAATCCAATTTTCTAACCATCAAACCTCACTAGTTCCTAGTTCAAAACTCAGTTTCACTATAAGCACGCCAGGTGCTGCCGGCAAGATGGCCTTCTGTTATTCTCCTACTACTACCCCCCCCCCTCCAGTCTTGGTGATACATAATTTAATAGTGACATACTTTGAAGAGCTGTTGTAAGACTTAATGAGACAATAGATCTGAAGTATTTTGAAGGATTGTAAAGGATTATATACATGTTGCTACTATTGTTGAAAGTAGTCTTTGAAAAAAACTAGTCTGTACTGTTTTGTCAGTGACATTTGGCACGCAGAAATTTGAAAAAGTTTACAAATCCACGCTGATCTGTTGTCTCCACATTTGAAGTCTGGGATTAAAGAGCTACTTAGATTAGCCTTGTATCCAACAACTTGGTTAGTAATCATAGGTAAACATCAATGCCGAAAAGATAGGTTTGTAGGTGAGGGGAAGAGAGAGTGGCTACTGTAACCTAATTCAGCAAGCATAACAGGCAAACTCAAAAGGGGAAAAAATAAAAAACAAAAAACACAAACATGTTGAGGCACCTTAGAAACTTATATTTTAATGCAGTGTCTAATTTGATTTATTTTTTAATTCAGCAAGGCCACTTGTTTGAGGGTCCACTTTTGGCGTAAGCTTGCTCTGATGCTGGTAAACTTGCATTTCAATGGTAACTGCAGACTACTAGCATATTAGCATTAAAATCTTTTGTAATTTTTTTCATAAGATTAAAATATTATAATTTAAGGACTAGGTTTTAGTGTGCCCAACATTAGAGGGCACTGTATAGAAGAAGAACCTATGGGCCATTCCCACATGATTACTACCTATGTTTTAATTTAAATTTGTTGTTAGCCTTATGAAGTCCCCCCCCCCCACACACACAGACACACACAAACGTTTTTAAAGATGCTTTCAATTCCCAAAGTCATTTTCTATGTGGCTGATGGGATTCATGTTCAAACAAACAAATTCAGAGCTTTTTTGGGCCTGTGGCACTCGTTGAAAAAGGGCTTGTCTTAAATATTTTTCTATAACTGATCGCTTTTCATGTTCACTGCTCTTGTTTGCAGAATGACTTTGTACCAAAGCACACAAAAATTCAAATTCTTCCTTCTCCAAAGGCTAACTTGGGTACCAGTGATATTTCAAGAAAGAAATGGCATTGCTTTTCAGGTGTTGTTCATTGTGAAGAAACCCTTGCTTGTTTACTTTTTGCTTCAACAGGTATGAGTGGGATAGACTTTCAGTGTCAAAGTAGGAAGGCAGCACCCTTCAAAACTATATATACATGAAGAATATCCTTTCTGTAAGGAACATTTAGCATGATGTGTGGCCTTCTCACATTGTACAAAATATTCATTTATTTTCTAAAAGTTTTATGTATCCCTAAGACTGCCAAGACAATATATAACATTTTAAAACTTTTTAAACTATCATAAACAAAAAAAGATTATTATCAGAACTGCAATATGAAGGACCCAAGCATAAAAGCCACATTGAATATATTGAGGTATATATCTTTTCTAAAAAGACATTTCAAGGTGTTATATTTTCATAATAATTACAGCTGTGATATCTATATATTTTGGCAAGAATGCCACCAATCAGGTACTAGGCAGTACCCCTCTGTGCCTCATATGTACAAAGTATGTGGAATTGTATATGTGAGATTTCATACTCCTGAGTTGTATGAATGCTAGAGAGGAAGGCAAGACTGTAGACATGATCACAGACTTTCCTATGTAGGGGTATCAACTCTAGTTACTTTTTGCAACTGTTGCAGAAAACTGAACACAAATGAATTGCATTCCCACATTTAATGATATATAATTACATTTTCTAAATAAAATTTCATTAGTATTTCAAAATTACATGTTAGATGTCAAAATCAAGCGGTGCTTTAAATTAATGTTTCACTGGAACTATACTGAATCAGAGCAAATCCTAGTATGTTTTATTTTAAGAATCAAGCTCTCATGCTTCCTTAAATGGTAAGTCATTAAGTAAGTTTTTAGGCACAGGCATAACATTCTGAATCTAATGGTCAAGGTGAGATGATAGTAAATTCTGGATTTCTTCCTTAGCAGAAAGAAAGTGAGAGGAATGTTGAACTCCATTGCACAGCTAAAACATTCTTGAGGGAAATTTTAGATGTTCAGAAAGCTGAAAAGCAGATTGTTGAAAATCATAGGCTGTGATAATGTACTGCTTCTATTTATAGTTCACTGGGGAACTGCATATGCACTGGGTAGTAGGTAGGAGCCAATACATATACGATAGATATTCACATCTTCTGAGGATCCTTTTATGGTGAATGTTAATGCACCGACATTCCTGCCTGGATGTCTCTTTAGTGCCGTGTGTAGATTGCAGTTCATCAGTAGACGGTTTGTTCTTAGTGTTCCTGTTTCTATATATATGACATTCTTTTGCAGTCTAAATTCCTTTACATTTTAAACTTGGGTGGACGACCTCTTTAGCCAAGTGGTCTGGATTGAAATTGCTCAAGGTCCGAGGCCCAGAACAACCCCTAAGTTCAGTATAGACCATCTGAGAGTTAGGTGCCGTTTTGGGGCCAAGCTGCCCACAGTTCTGAAGGAAGGAATGGAAAGGAATACCATAATGGCTTCTGTGATGATGCCGAGGTCTCTGTCCAGTCCTGAGAAGACTGAAGTATGATTGCCCGGCTGGTTGGATAAGAAATGAGCCACTTGTGTACAGTTAACACTCATAGGCTACTGCTCCCTTGGGCAATACCATTTGGGTTTTCCTTGACATTTTATATGCTGGAGGGCTGGCATGTGGGCTTCCAGTTGACCACTTCTTATATAAATAATACTTCAAAAAATGTGTGTCATTGATGTTTGTAGTTTGAATTATGCAAGCTGCAACCTTGCTTCTCCATGTGTAATTTTGCTGTAATCATTGATTTATTCATATTTCTATTCTAAAATATTAATTTCCTTTTTCTTTTGGCACTATAAAACGTGTTTTGGGGGATAACTATGTCAACAAGTGAATGCACTTTGGAAATTACAAAGTGTCTTGCTTTGCATAGCAGGTAACATTTCATAGAAGCATTCTGTTGAATTTCCAATCATTACATTAAAAGGCTATTCCAGAACTCACTCATCCCTTGAGTTGCATCTCAGCTGCTTTGTTAAGAGGAAGCTTTGATTCTGTCTAATGGAATGCCAGGACTTTGATTCTTGTTGTCATCTTCCAGTGTGCCACATATGTCTGCAATACTAAAGCATCCTGCTGCTTTTATAACTTGTTTTACTTGGACTGCAACTCTTGTCTCCCTTTTGATGCTTCTTTTTCTTACTGATAGTTTTTACAAGCATGTCTCTGGCAGGTTGCAAGTTGCCATTTCAGAAAGAGGAAGAGTGTGCTATTGGGGATTAGTCTCTTTGATGTTTATCAAATAGGCTTTTCTAAATTTTTGTTTTCAGTGCTTTTCCTCCTCCTTTCTTCTTTCACCTACACTGGCTCAGTAGGTCATGGCACGACAAGGAAGCTGCATATAATCAAATTATTCATAGTTTATAGACTTTCAAGTTGAATGCGGTATATTCCTGACCTGTCCTAAAGTGGTAGAAATCTTTGTATAAAACATAATAATCATACATTTAATTCAGGATACATGGTAGGGGAGCCACTTTGAACTGTGTGACAAGAGAGAACAGGATATTTACTTTCCTGGTCACAACTGTGCAGTATGTCTATAAAAATCTTATCTAATTCTTTGGATAGCTAAATCTTGAGGGGCCACTGTAGTTATAGCAGAAGAAACAGAGATGTTAACCCAGTGGTTTAAAGGCTTTTCTGTGAAAAAATGTGACTAAATTTATAGAGCTCTTCCAGTAAAATTCAAAAAAGGTGCATTTATATATTTCTCTCTGCTGTTTTACATAAAGACAGGACCGTCAGAGATGAGCAAGTAGAGAAAAAACTGTTGAAGTTCGCATTTAGCTCTTAGGGATTCTGCAGAATTATGGATTAGATACAGTACTAATAATTTCAATTCCAGTTTCTGTTTTCCAACACTTTTAGTATGCTTTAGACTTTATTCCACCATATTAGCCATGTACATGGTTTATTGTTTACTGATAAGGTAGTTAAAATATCAGGGCCTGGGTAGAAAGTTGTATAGTGATTGTTGCAGTTAGTTTGGCTTATTTATATTTACTGCCCTTTTCTCATCCACTCAAAGACTGTTGCTGTTGTTGTACTGCTGAGTTCCTTGTAATGAAGATATATTTTTCCTCAAACATTTCCAGAGCTTGAAACACTGGGATGCTGTGCCCCTGATAGAGCCTAAAAATCCTGTTATCAAAGCAATAGCAATAGAACCTAAAATTATGTAGCAATAATTAATAATTATTATTATTATTAGTTTTATTTATATGCCGCATTTCTCCCAACAAGGGACCCAAAGCGGCTCAAGTTGATTCCAGTTTATGGTAACCTTCCCAGGATTTTCTAGGTATGAAGTACTCAGAGGTGCTTCACCAGGGCCTCCTAGTGGTGACGCTCCAGGACTATGCAGCTTGCCCAAAGCCACACAAGCAGCAAAACACCCAACCATGTCAGCTGATCACATTCCAGGTGATCTCAGCTGGCCACTGTCCTGGGGATTCAAACTGTCAATCCCTATGTTCTAACCCCCTGAGCTAAACCTGTTCTTAAATGATCTGTAGTTTTACAGAATGTGGCAGTTTGGGGATCATTTTGGAGAAGCTGAAATATGTCTACCAAGGTTAAACTACAGAATCTTCAAAAGGATAGGCTATAGGAAAGCCTGTAGATTAGAGAATTCAACATAATTCCTTTATTAGGGATTAAATATGAGTGGCTTATACATTTCAACAAATATATAAAATAATGAAGCATAATAAAATTTGCATCATACATATAATAGCCAAGATTTAATTAGAATAAAATACCATCTGTAGAAAAGATCTTATTTTTCGTTTTGATGTTAGATTCAGTCTCGCCCTAGAAGCCTGCTTGTATATCTTCTTACTAGGTCAGTGCTAGCCAATAATTACTTGCAGTGTGTGATGAGGTAGCCCATTGTTACCTATGCTGTGTGCTAGGTTGCAAGCTAGACCTTCTGTAATATTAAAAAAATTATAATAAAAAAGTAATATAATTATGCAAGAATTATATCTTGTGTAATTCTCCCCCCCCCAAAAAAGTGAACATTAATTTGAGTACCATATTGTCTGCCCTACATCCATACAGTTTTCTTGATTTTTTCTCTCTTCACATGCATCATTAATTGAGACATTTCTGTTATAATGTTTCACAATTTACTTATATCTAAAATAAAAATGAGTGGTATGGTCTAGCCAAAGTTAAGAGTTCACTTTTTTCCCCCTTTGGGATTAGTGAGCATGTACTTAAACAATTTTTGATGTCTGGTCAGTCGAAAGGCAGACCAAGGAATAGGGATGCAGCCTGTACATGGATGGGATTACACTCCCACTTGAAAAACAGGTGTGGAGCTTGGGGGTGCTCCTGGATTCATCCCTGAGCCTGAATGCTCAGGTCTTGGCAGTGGCCAGGAGTGCATTTGCACAATTAAAACTAGTGCGCCAACTACGTCTGTCTTTTGAGAGATCTGATCTGCCTGCTGTCACACATGCCCTAGTTACTTCCCGGCTGGATTACTATAGCGCACACTATGTGGGACTGCCAATGGAAGGTGTCAGGAAACTTCAGTCGGTCCAAAATGCAGCAGTCAGACTGTTGACTGGGGCTGGCTACATAACCCCCCCTGTTACAGCATCTCCACTGGCTGCCGATCAGTTTCCAGGCACAATTCAAAGTGTTGGTTTTAACCTATAAAGCCCTAAATGGCCTGGGTCCAAGCTATCTCAAAGACTATATCTCCTACTATGAGTTGGCTTGGGTGTTACGGTAATCAAGAGAGGCCTTTCTCTTGGTCTCACCATCCTCACAGGTGTGCTTGGTGGGAACACAGGAGAGCCTTCACTGTTGCTTCTCCCAGACTTTGGAACTCCCTCCCACAGGAGGCCAGACTGACACTATCTTTGCTGTCCTTCTGCAAGCAGGCAAAGACCTTTCTCTTCAGGCAAGCCTTCCCTCAGTAGCTAGCTACCTTTGTGTGATTTTTAGAGGGATTGTTATTGTATTTTCCATTTGTATACATATTGTTCCTAGGTTTAATATTGCCTTTTAATGATGTAAGGTGCCTCTTTATACTCATTGTTCTTAGCTTAAAATCAATTTACATCTAGCCTCTGCCACTAATTTACTTGCCAGTTCAGCCATGTAAAGCCCACAAATGTTACTAGTCTACAATTTTTATTTACTATACTACCTTGATGGGACTAGCAGATGATTCCATCCATCTCACAGCAGCATTTAACATGTTTATGCTAATAGGGAGGAGGGGGCTTCCCCTTCCTTTGGCTGTTCACTTGCATTTTTATTTTTTATTTTTTTGCCTAGTGCAGTGGGGTGATAGAGTGCTTTATCTACCTATCTTCTCACTCTCATGTGAGATTCCATGGAGCTACGTCTTGCCTGTAACTACCAAGCCTCAATCCAAGCCTTGAGTATATGACTACATTGGCAAATACTTTGAAGTTTGCTCCGCAATTGGCACAGGTCAATTTGAAGTATTTTTCTATGATCACATGAAGGTCTATTTCAAATCAGTCCATCCTTGTGTCCTAACAATCCAGATTCCCCCCCTGCCACTGGGGGCTTTTCTTTTTTCCTAACTGCAATAGTTCAGATGGTGTTTTGCCTGTATGATTGTTTATTTTGTTCTACAAGAGGAGCGGTGTGTGTGTGACTTTGGGCGGTTTTCTGGTGACATAGTTGTTGTTGTTGTTTAGTCGTTAAGTTGTGTCCGACTCTTCGTGACCCCATGGACCAGAGCACGCCAGGCCCTCCTGTCTTCCACTGCCTCCCAGAGTTGGGTCAAATTTATGTTGGTCGCTTCGATGACACTGTCCAACCATCTTGTCCTCTGTCGTCCCCTTCTCCTCTTGCCTTCACACTTTCCCAACATCAGGGTCTTTTCCAGGGAGTCTTCTCTTCTCATGAGATGGCCAAAGTATTGGAGCCTCAGCTTCAGGATCTGTCCTTCCAGTGAGCACTCAGGGTTGATTTCCTTCAGAATGGAGGTGACGTAGTACTCTGGGACATTTTATTTGTTATTTTTGTGATACTGAAAGATGATTGTTTATTCTCTTTTCAAATAGAATGTCCATAGGCAAGGCCACAGTCAACAGACTTTTTAGGGCTACATTTTCGGCGTATTCATGACTCAGTGTAGTATTAAAATAAGCAGGTGTGACAGATACATAGTATCAGAAGGCTCTTCCTACATTGTAGTAAGAGCAATTGTCTCTTGCCTATAAGAAGTGAGGTGGCTAAATTATATTTATTTCATACATGTCTATACAGTATATCATGTTTCCTCAGTAAACAGACATCTCTCTGATAAGGTGGAATTGTGGTATGTTACGTTGCTTATATACCCAATTTTTATTGGTGATTGGTTTATTAGCTAAGTGGTGCAGCCCATGGTTTTGTGTACAAGAAGTTCAAGGATCAATCCTGGGCTTCTTTTGTTTAGAATAGGATGTGTTAGCACATATGTGGATAACTTGCAAGCCATATGTAGCCCTCAAAGACCTTCAGTGTGACGTAGTTGCAAAATCACTGTTAAGTTTAGCTTCTGTTAAATTATCTTGAAAATAATGCTTCCTTCTTCAACAGGCCACTGCTCAGCTAAGCTGAGTGGCATGATGTTGGACATGTCATTTACGTGGTGGAGAGGAAGATTAATCCCCATGCACAATCCTTCACACACAAATTATTTTGCCTATGGCCTGTCACACAACTGAATGGAAGGGTCAGGCCGATTACATAGTGATATCTGGTGCATGGGGAGAAAAGGGTCATGATTATGTGTATGAATAAGTGATGACCAAGATCTGTTCCCTTACATCACAGAAAGCAAATTCTTGTTTAGTATATAGTGTACAGTATAAGGAATCTTTGTATATTCACTTTTCTCTCTCTCAAAAAGTGAATTATATATATTGCTTATTTTTAATTTTAGTTGGAGGCTGAATCTTTGTATTTTCTCATCTCTTCTGTATTTCAGCTGAGTTGTATTTTTATTTAATCAGACCTGAAGCTAAGGAACATTTACTTGTTGTTAAATAAACGCCTGCAGAGATGTGCATGGCGTAAATTTCCATATTTCTTTCATTTCAGATTCTTTTGGGCTTGCCTCTTTCATTTTCATATTTTTCATGCACTGATCCTTTCATTTAACATGAAAGGAAATGCTTCTTTTGGGATTTCTGTTCTTGTTTCTTGTTCTCCAGAAGCCATAAAGAACCCTTCAAAACTATTCCAAAAAAGCAGAAGCAAAGCAGCAGAGAATTAGTCTACTCCAAAAGCAGGCAACAACATGTGGCGCACTGGCATGACTACAAAGTCCATTTTCCTGACCCATGCACCCCCATAGAAGCAAGCAAAATAGTGTCCAAAAACCAGTAATATGTATACCTCTAAGACACTAAACACACAGTAAATCAACCAAATAATTAAAAAAAAATCCCACAGAAAAAGTACACACACAGAGAGAGAAAAAATAGCACTGGGCTCTAGGCCCTTTTACAGATTCAAAATTCCTACTCCCCCCAGATGTTCTCATTGTTGACAGCCCTTGTCATGCTATTTGATGAAGTATTCCTCAGGAAATGTGACAGACAACAGTGGGCACCAAGGAGTTATATAAAAAAGGAAACATGAAAGAAACATGAAATTTTCGTGTACTTCTCTTTTATAAACATGAAATCATTTGCATTTAGAAGATCTATTTCGGCAATCACTGAAAGAATACAATTTACATGAAGGAGAGCCTCTTTTGTGTTTGGGGACTTTTGTTTAGACAAAAGGCTCTTCTGGAAGAGCTGGAAAAAGCATTTCTCGGAGTCATTTTTACACCTGTGGACCTTTTTGTCCTGGAGATCCTCCTGAGAATCTTTTGAAAATATTTGTTAATTTTCTGTACAGAGAAGATGGGCTAAATTGGAATAGGATCATCTTTATAATTTATAATGTATATTTAATGCATCTCTCCTTTTCTTAATCATATCCTGAGGGCAACCTTTTCAATAAAGAATGAGATTTAACAACTTTTCTAATCTGCCATTCAAAATATTGCATAAGCATTCAACAAGTGTTAGTGTGGTAATTTATTGCATTATATTTCTTATTTCTTTTCAGGTTCATTGTTGTGTAGGGCTGTAAAGTATAAAGGTTCAGATCCACCTGCTCTGGTTCCAGTGCTGTGAAATAATATATTTTCTTGTCAGATGCACCATTTTGTAATTCTAGGGTTATTTCTGTTCCCTTTTTTGTTGCTGTTACATAGGTCCAGCCTACTAATAGCTAACTACCTTGTTTTATCTATAACCACAAGCATTGTGTTCAGTGTTCCAGAGTTCAGCCTTTGTTTCCAGTTAAATAAAATTATATTCACATGCAGCATAATTATTTTACACCTAGATACTGTAATTCATTGGGTGAGATCCTGTTTGTTAGTATATCAAGTTGCATTAGAGTAGACCCATGAAATCAGTGGGAATTTGATGGGTCAACTGCTCAGTAAGTTCCATTGATTCAAATGGGCCTACTCTATGACTGACTATGCTAAAGTTGGAGTTGACTCACTAAACTTCCACGGATTCAGTGGGACTAAGTATCCTAAGCAACAGGATTTCAGACATTGTTCTGTAAATTTAGGAAGAACAAATCTCAAAAATTCTCTCATTGACCTACAGGATTTGTTGGACTGGTTCAGATACAGTTCTAAAATATGCTTTGGCATTTTGTGAATAAGCTCTGTGCTCATGCCACTCTCCCTTGTATGGAATAATTCCAGTTCTGTTATTGTTGTTGTTGTTGTTGAGCTCATGAAAAACATAGAATTGAATTTTTTACAGTCAAAGACCAGCACTGTGAAAAACATAGTTTTTATTTATTGTACATTTAATTTTTACCCTGCCCTTTTTCCTGTAGAGGACCTCAGAGTGGCTTATACAAATGTTTTTTTTAAAATATGAATATTAAAACATTTACAAAATATAAATATTATTAAAAACAATTAAAATAGTAATTATTAGAAGGCAGAATATTTAAGGCCAGTTAAAAATTACATTTTAAGAGAACTAAAGGACAATTCTTCCCTTTAAAATCTCTTCCTCAGCAATAGTTTACGAATTTTGGGTATTAAAAGACTCAAAAGACTGAAAAGGAAGGCCTTTGCCTTCTGGCAGAAGGAGGGGAGCCTGCCTGGTCTTCCATGGACGAGAATTCCATAGCCTGGGAGTAACCACTGAAAAGACACTCTTCTGTATCTGCACCGCCTTGGTGTAGAAACATAAGGTTGGTGGGATTGAGAGAAAGGGTTTTTATATGGAAAGATAATATTTGCCGGAAGAGCAGCAAACTAAACTTCCTTCTCTTCAGAGATCAGATACAATAAAATTTGAGAAAGAAGAGGAGGGGAATGAATAGTTCAGAAAAAGAGAAAGACAGACAGTTGTACTAAATCTTTGTATGTGCTTTGTTGTGGGGCTCTGTGACCCATTAAATCTCTCACAAGATTTTCCACATGGGAGTCAAGACAGATTGCTTTTGTTTTATATCCTGTTGATTCCATCCTTAAGTTTGTTTCCTCCTTGTTTTTGTTGCAGTGTTTCATACGTAACCACTTGAGCATATTGTACTGATGATTTCCTCCTTTGTATTGAGATAGTAGCCTGAAAATATGAACAAGAGGTATAATGAGACATAGTGTAAGTTTTATAAGCTTATAGTATGGAAGGTAGATACAGACAAACTGTGTTTTCTTTTTCTTTCTAATTGTAGAACATGCAGCATCACCATGGAAAAACATCCAGTAGAATGGAATTGACTGTGGGTTCAGGACAAGCAAACACATGGGTAACACATGTGTTATACATATAACACTTCATATAGTATGCAATTAATTTAAAAGATTGGAGTAATATAGGTTAATTGGATTACATTTTTTAAAAAGGATCACAAAGATGCATAATAATCTATTGATGGCTGACGGTGGAATCTTAAGGGTAGTATGCCTTTGAGTTCCAGATGTTTGGCAGTCAAAAAGAGGTGAATATAAACTTCATGTCCACCTTGTGAGCTTCCTGAGGTAACTGACTGGCTGCTTCTGAAAGCATATTAGGTAGGACTTTGGCTTATTTTGTCAAAGGGAGATCATATGGCATTTGAAACTTTCTAAAGAGAACTGTAAGGGGTTTCAATAGTATTCCTGTGTAATGAGCATCTGCTGTAAGTACGTACATTGAGACACCAGCTATCAAAATCAAAGCACCTTGTGGGTATTCCTAGAAAGATCAATGAGATACAATCAGAAGTTGAGAAGTGGCTGGCTGCTACCAGCTGTTGAAAGCTGTGGTTGCTGAAATGTAGAATCCTCTCTATTTCAGTGAGGCACAGTAGGAGATGGCACTGGATAGCTATGTCCAAATACGATGTCATCATGATAGTATCCTAAGAGCTACAGCAAGAACATGGCTGAGCTTAATCGTACCTAGTAAAGAAGGGTGGCACTACAGCATGCAGACAACATTAGCCACAGAGTGTTGCCGAATTTGTTGTCATTAAAGGGTAAGACACAACAGAATAATGATGAAATAGGGCAAAAGTTCTGCTGAGGATCGAAGAAGGATTTTACTAAGCATGCAGTAGTGAAATTTGCGTGTCTGTGTGAGCAGCAGTGAATTAACACTTGGTGAGCAAATAACACTCCATCCAGTACATTAGGCAAAAACAAAAGAAAATAACAAATAAAGAAGACAAAAGCATTGTGGCACCTTAAAGACTAACTGCTATGTTTTAATGTGAGCTTTCGTGGACAAGTCCACTTCTTTCATTTCACATTAGGTATATTTTTTGCCTGATATGCTACCACAGACTTAACACGGCTACCTCTTTTAAAACTCCATCCAGTGTTAGTCCCAGTGAGAGCAGGCCACTGAAATCAAGGGAACTTTGGTTACTGGTGATTAACAAATATAATTTATTTCAGTAGAGCTATTCTAGTGGGGACTAGCATTGTATTTAGCCCATTGTCCTGACAATGGGTTTATCAAGAGCAAACACTTAAAAAGGGCACCTTGTTCCCTCTGTCATCATTACTTTCTGTACAACAAACCGGAGAACAACCCTACGTTGATGTGCTCATATGACCGCTAATGAGGAGTCTTCTTTCTGTACTTTTCACACACATCTGAAAGACATAAAATGCTATTTTCTCCTTTATCAGGATGGTTGATCAGTTGCTTTCCTGCAAGTCAAATATTTCTATGATTGGTAAAGGCACCATGGGAGGGGAAGTATTCACATAAGCAAATAGGTAAGGAATCTGGGCCGTTGCTCTTCAACAGTCATCCACACTGCCTTTCCTTACCCTTAACTCTATTCCCATCATGCAACAAAAGGTTAAAAAGCATTAAGGCATGCAGAGTAAAACTATGAATACTGCATGTTCCTGTAACATTTCTGTGGTGCAGCTCTGGAGGGCCAGACAGCAAACGGATAGAATGTTGACTTCATAAAAGCAGCTTAGCAGTATCGGAAGAGGGCTGTAGAAAATCTGTTTGTGAAAATCTGATGGTGGTATTAAGGATTCTTCAGCTCTTCTTCATGGGCACATCTTGTGTGGTAGCTGCAGCGGACTGGAACGGCACATAGTACTGCAGAGGTGAAAAAGCAGGAAAGGACAAGAATATAAAGAAAAGAGGGGAGGAAGTCAATCAAGAGTGGAGCTAGGTACAGACATACAGAAAGAGAAGATGGAATCTTATCTCCATAGAATTGACTTAATCTCCAAAGCACGAAAGCTCAAAACAGCTGCACATAATAGAAAGCGCTGTTGATCAGAGGGTCTGCTTAGCGTATGTGGAGCAGGTTTTCAATAGAGTGTAACGGATTTAGGTGACAGAAACTGGTACCTACTTGTACAACAAGTAATGGCCTGTAAGCTTATCTAGCTAGGTTAGAGTGTATGATAATATTATGTGAAAGCTAGTGCCAAAGAAATAAATCTTGCCACTGTTTATAGTCCTATTTTCACACCCAGGGGAGCTAGTTGTTAATCTGGTGACCTTTTGTTCTAATACTTTTGAAGTGCAACACAAATAGGTTAAAATTGCTTAAAATCTCCTATCAGTGCTGCTGTTCAGGTTTGTTGAAAACCTGCCCTCTTCGTTGCTTTTCTTCATACTGGTGTGACAGTATGAAGCATGCTATTTCAAGAGGCAGGGGGCTTTCTGCTGTTCTTCCTGAATTCATTTTCCCCCCTTGCTGTTGCATGAACCAGGTGGGGTGGGATTTGACATTAGGCCCAAGGTGATGAACAGAGAGGCCCATTCTCCTGACCTGAGGAGACTGGAAGTATGCTGAAGCATCTGTCCCTCCTTCCCTTACAGAGTTCACTTTAACTGTAAGAATTTGTGTGTCTATGAGAAAGACAGAGTTTGTATCCATGCTAAACAGAATTATCCTCCTTGAAGGAATTTGAAACCCATTCCATACTGACTACAAAAGTAATCCTGTCAAACATTATCAGCAGTAGCCATTGTTCTAGATTGTATTGGATCTTAAACTTGATAAAGTTATTATCTTTTCCGAATACATTTCACCACCTGCTTGTGTTTTGGCATGCCATTATTTTAGTAGGTCACGACAAATCTTCAGAGTACTGTATGTAAATACAACTGAACCAAGAGGTAAACTTCATTTTTCCAAGAATATCTTACTGTAAGATCATTCTTCAGCAATTATATGAACAGGTTTCTTTTAACTGTGCAGTTTGGATTCTGTTATATATGCTTCCAGCAGATACATTAGTTTTTGGACATTCTACTGGAAATGAAAGAGCCACCTTTTGAAAAGCAAAATGCTGTTTCACTCTCCAGGGTTAACCAGTGTTTGTAAGATCAGGAAGGCTCTTACCTGAGCTTTGGGTGTCTGATAACTGCTTGAAAAAATTCTCTGAATTTTATTCCACTTTTGTAATACCTCATGCAGTCACTCTTGGATTCTGTTATATCATTCCTTTGGCATAATTTCTTCATGCTACTCACAAGAGCCAGATTGAATAATTAGTCTGGTGAAAATGAGCTGTTTGACTGTGTGGAAGGAGAGCCTTCTGTCATGTATGGATAGTAAAATAATACTACGGAGCTGTTCATATTCATTAATGACCATTCTTTATCCCAGGCAACCTAATTGCACATACATACTAGTAGTTGCAGAATTCTAAGGCAAAGTACAAGGCCACCAGGGTCCTGAACAAAAGTCGAGACAGTTGTATTGGCACAAAACAAATAATTCATATTGGATTATACCTTTATTAGGCTAAAAGCCCCCAACAAGTTTGCAAACCTTTTGAGATTACTGTCTTTTTTCCCCTCAGGCAATACATTAAAAAAGTAGCAGGGATAGAGGAAAAGGAGAGCTTGCTAAATCCCACCACTTTCTACTTCCCCACCCATTGCTTATTCTTTCCTACCTGAATATGCTTCTCTCATTCTTAGACATGCTTTTTATCAAGAAGTTGGAAACGTTATGTTTTTACATTACAGCTCTCAGGATCACCCACTCAGTGTGGTTGGTGGCCATGCTGGCTCAGGGGGTCTGGGAGGAGTAGTCCAAAAAATAAAATTCCTAAGGTTTTTATTTACCATGTTTCCCCGAAAATAAGACAGGGTCTTATATTAATTTTTGCTCCAAAAAACGCATTAGGGCTGATTTTCAGGGGATGTTTTATTTTTTTCATGTACAACAACCTACATTTATTCAAATACAGTTGTGTCATCTTCTTCTGGTTGCTGCACAGTGGTGGAGGGCAGGGTTTCACTTGACTGGGGCTTATTTTTGGGGTAGGGCTTATATTACGAGCATCCTGAAAAATCCTACTAGGGCTTATTTTCAGGTTAGGTCTTATTTTCGGGAAAACAGGGTATTTATTTTTTATTTTTTGTATCTTTTCTGTCTTAAGCACTCTGAAGTTGGCAATCAGCCATTTAATTCACCTTCGCTATGGCTCATTGAAATTAACCAGCCTCATGAAGCTGGCTTCTTTCTACAGTGGAGAATAACTAGGTTAAACTTTTTAGCATCATTTCCACTTTTGATTTTGAGAAATCCTCATCCTTCCCATCTCTTCTCCACCAAGAATTTCATCCCTCAGAATTTTAAATTTGTGGTTTAAAATTGAAATTAAATGCAAAAAATTAGTAATAATTATTTTAAATACAGATAAGCACAGCTTTTATTGTCATGGAAATTAATGAGAATCCTTGCTTCCTAGTATATGAATATAATTGATAAACTATTGTGAATGTTTCTTCACTCTGGCACTAATATACAGATGAATACTTCCCTACATATACTCCACCAAAAGTATGCCCTCACTATTAGGACCAACTATAACTGCAACACAGTGTTAAGTTTTGAGTTCATCAGAATGTTTCATACTTTGATTATAGTCAATCCTAATGATATGGATTCCTTCCTATGGATTTTGAACTAATTTTTATAGTAGCTACCTTTATTTTTGTTATGAGGACTAATTCAAATGCTTTGAAAGAAGGAGTAAGGTCCCCAAATACTCAGAATGTTTTGTTGGATTAGCAGGTTCTCTTTGAGGAACTGAGCTGCTTACAGGAGAGAGATGTGAAGAGAAAGGAAAGTCAAGTGGACAGCAGACCATTGACTTTGGCTTGCACATTTCTTTGTCTCATGTATATGCATCATGCAGGAATGCAACCAGAGAAAGGCTACACACTTCCATGCTCTGCCCTTCATGATAGCGCTGGCTGTTCCTGGAGACCACATATGGTGGTAGTGGACAGGTGATACTCATGTGCATGCAAGCAGTGGGTGGTGCCTGTGTGTGCATACAAGTCAGGGCTGCCACTTTCATTCTTCACCTTCTTGCACCTCCTTTGGAATGTTTTCATGCACCCTTCGTATCTTAGAATCATAGGATTGTAGAGCAGGAAGGGACCCCAAGGATCACTAGCTCCCATCCCATGTCAGAGAAGGAAGTCCACAAGTAAAGCATCACGAACAGGTGGCCATCTAACCTCTGTTTAAATCCTCATAGGAAGGAGAAGTCACCACTCTCCATGACAATCTGCTTCATCATCAAACTACTTTTACTGCCAAGAAGTTCTTCCTGTAGGCAAAATCTCCTTTCTCCTAATTTGAATTCATTACTCTGGGTCCTACCCTCTGGAGCTACAGAAAATGTGACAGCCCTTCAAATATTTGAAGGCTATTATGCTGCCTCTCGGTCTTCTCTTTTCCAGGCTAAATGCAGCCAGCTCCCTCAGCTATTCCTCATGGAGCTTGGTTTCCATATTTTTCATTATTCTGATCACCTTCCTCTGGACATATTCCAGCTTGTAAATATCTTTCTTGAATGGTGGTGCCCAGAGCTGAGGGTTGTTGTCGATTTTTTTTGCAACTGCATCACATGATGGACTCATGTTAAGCTTGTGGTCTACTAAGACTCCTTGGTGTTTTTTTTTCTCCACATGTGCTAACACCAAGCCAGCTGTCCGCATCTTACATTTGTGCATTTTTCCTGCCTAAAGATAGAACTTTATTTTCCCCTGTTCAAATTTATTTTGCCTCATTTCTGCAAATTGTTTTGGTAATCTTGAATCTTGTTTCTGACTTTTGGAGTATTAGCTACCCCTCCCAGTTTGGTGTCATTTGCAAATTTGATAAACATCCTTCCGTACTCTCATCAGGCCCAGGACAGAATCCTATGGCAGGCTCTCCACTTGCCACTTCTCACCAGCCCAATGAACAACTATCGGAGAACACTCTGTCAGTATGTCCTGTGAGTCAGCTGTTAATCCACCTAACAGTAGCATCATCTAGCTCAATTGGAAGCAGCCCGGCCACTAGAATAGTGGCACCGTGTCAAAAGCTTTGCTGAAGTCAACATACACTGTGTCCACAGCATTCCCTTAATCTACTAAGCTTGTGATACTGTCAGAAGAAGACACAATATTAGTTTGGCATATCATGTTTTTGAGAAATCATGCTAAATTTTGGGAATTACAATATTTTTCTGAGTGCACATGGATGGTCTATTTAATTATTTGTTCTAGAAACTTTCCTAGTACAGTATGATGTTACGCTGACGGTCAGTAGTTGCCTTTTCTTACATGTTCTCACATCCCCCATGGAACGTTGGCATATCCCGAAGCTGGGGAACAATGTTTTAAGGTTGGGATAAGATGCTAACTTGTGGTTAATAAAGGATAGGAAACCATCTTTTCAGTTTATTTCTGTCTTGGCTGGAAAAAGGAAAAGGAGCGATGAAAGCCTGAGGCTGGTTCCTGTCACAATAAGTGGTGTGTGTGTGGGTATGTTTTGTCTTTATATTTTGTTTGTATGTGTATGTGATGTTCTGATTGACCCAGTGACAGTAGCTGGAATTAAACCAATAAGTCATATCCTGATCTAGAGGTGTTTGTAGGTAATGGTGCTTTAATGTTGCCATGAAGTTGTAGAAAACAGACTCGACAGGCTCCCCTGTTTTACTTTTGACAGTGATTGCCCTACAGGACACTAGGGCCGTCTTATATGCAAATCTAGGCCTTAATCCAGACTGAAATAGGTTTTTAAAAATTATCCTTGCCGAAGAATGTCTGAAGTTGCCTAGCAACCACCTGCATGAACAGCTTGTCAAGGAAGGAAATGATAGTTACTGGCCTAAAGTTCTTAGTGTTG
This sequence comes from Intellagama lesueurii, assembly GCA_037013535.1. Lineage (NCBI taxonomy): Eukaryota > Metazoa > Chordata > Lepidosauria > Squamata > Agamidae > Intellagama > Intellagama lesueurii. The sequence goes on along the minus strand of JBAJHW010000009.1, from coordinate 13,503,373 downwards.
TTAAAGTTATCTTCTGGGGTTGAATTATGGCAGCATCCAAAGGAACTGTTACTATTCCCATCTCAAGGGAAGCATGGGGTATTTGTTTATTATTTGTTATTGTTACATCCCCATTTCCTCCAGTGAGACTGAGGGTCTGTGTGTGGCTCTTTTCATTGTCCTCTCTTTATCCTCACAACAACTCTTAAGTAGATCAGGCTTAGAGAGAGTCATCCAGTACCCTGTTTCCCTGAAAATAAGACCTAACCTGAAAATAAGCCCTAGTATGATTTTTCAGGATGCTCGTAATATAAGCCCTACCCCCAAAAATAAGCCCTAGTTAAGTGAAACCCCGCCCTCCACCCTTGTGCAGCAACCAGAAGAAGATGACATGATTGTATTTGAATAAAGGTAGATTGTTATACATGGGGGGGAAAAAACATCCCCTGAAAATAAGCCCTAATGTGTTTTTTGGAGAAAAAATTAATATAAGACCCTGTCTTATTTTCGGGGAAACACGGTAGTTTTCATGGCTTAGTGTGGATATGAACATGGATTTCCCAGATCTAACACTCTAACCATTCTGCTGTATTGGTATAACAAACCTCTTGGCCTAATCAGAATTATTTTTGCCTTATTAAGTGGGTTCAGACATGCCAAGAAAGGTCCAAGCATTATAGGTGGTTGGCTAGACGCATCCAAGCCCCTGGTCCGTATCCTAGGGGCTTCAAGAGCTGAAAGCCTTCCATACATATTTGACCAGACAAGTAGTATGAACACCTTCACTGACTGAATTGTGTTGTTTAAAGGCATAACATGCACTATGCAGTCTTTCAGCGAACACATTGTTATTGCTGAAATATAGTTGGAACAATTGCTAATTCAATAATTTGTGTATTGTATCTTTACCTGAAAGAACAAATACCTTCTTGGTATTTAGATCAGTGGAAGATAAGCAGTTTCAGAATATATGAATCAAGTGTTCAGAAGGAGTTGAGCCTTTGGCAGTAAGATTACTGTAGGTGGCTGAGGCAGTGGTCCTCAGTATGGGAATTAGATTGAACATGAATGATATGAAAACAAGAAAGAACCACTTGAAATAATTCTCAAAAAATTAGGAGTATCTGATATTTGTGAAAGGACGCTCTGAAGGTTTAGGCATATGTTATTAGAAGACAAGGGCCATTACATAGCTAAAGAACAATCAGGTGTTGTTTAGTAACTAAGAAAACAAAGGTCCTATTTGGTACCTTACATTAGGAAATAATTGTTGTCACTACTAGGCAAGTAGTGGTGGCTCCTTTGTGAAGTAATTTTGTTCAAAGGGTGAGCATCTTGCCATCTTTTAATGAAATAAAATGGTGTATATTTTTTAGCACCCAGCTTCATGCTTCTCAGACTTGTTCTTTAGTGCTGGTACGCAGTAGCATGCAGTTGAGTCCTTCATGCCAAATTAATTCTCATTTTCTGCTACATGCCTCTCATGTGACCATATATGGATCTCACACTGCCTCAGAGATACTTAAGCAAAGTCATTTTCTATATTTTGCGTGATGCTTAAGTAGGGCCAAAGTTCCAAACTTCTGCAGCTGTGTACAAAGTAGAAATTATATGAACACTTCAAACTGATGCCACAGACCCACAAATTAAAATCCACAGCTGTAGGACATATGCTTTCTTTTAAATGATGAATGTGCTGCTGGTTGAAATTCCTGGTTTTCTTTTTCTGGGGCCTGGTAATGGTGTAAGGATCTCAGAAAAGGAGTACATTTTTCCCTCTGGTTGCTACCTAAATACTGTATGCTTTCTACTCTAACTGAACAGAGACATTTAGCTTAAGACACCTAAGTTTGTCTTTATCCTACACCGTGTATGAAACTTTTGAGTTACTCAGTGTCATTTTCAATACATTTTGCCTGTTTACCTGACTATTGTAATCTTTATGTAATGATAGTGTTTGACTACTTTGCTGTTTTATATGCATACAAAATTAATGTTTTGCTTTCCTTTTTTCTCCTTCCAGTACTTTTCTGTACCTGAAATTCCTGGTAGTTTGGGCCCTTGTGCTGCTGGCCGATTTTGTTTTGGAATTCAGATTTGAATATTTGTGGCCATTCTGGCTTTTCATCAGGAGTGTTTATGATTCCTTCAGATACCAGGGATTGGTATGTATGGCATTAAGTGATTATATTAAGATTGCTAGCATTTGAACACCTAGAGACTAGGTACATATTCTTGCCTTGGATCACATGTTCAGAGGCTTTCAGTGCATATACAGAGCAGCTTCTCAGAACACCTGAGCAGCTGTGAAGAGAAAGATGCCTCAAAAGTTCTCTTATATGAGCAGCTCTTTAGGTCTCAGCTCTTGGATCCTGTAGATATTTCAAGAACTCCTAGTAATATCAGGGAAATGTAACGGGAAGAATAGAAGTGGGATGCCTGTTAGCAAACGTTCCACTGTTGTTCCGCCCATAGGTAGGAATTTGTAGCAAGTGGGGGCTTACACTTGGAGGGTCAGAGATCTAGATTCTTATTTCTGTTTTCTCATGGTGGGTGACTTTTACAAAGTGATTATCAGTGCTCCACAAATAGAGGGTAAAAGTAGTAAGCTTTCTCATGTAGTTAGCAGTACAGATAAAGGGGGACTATGACTGAAATGACAGTCTTTACCCACACATTTTGGAGTAAGCCCCGTTGAACTCAGCGAGTCTTATTTCTAAGTAAACAAAAATTGGATTATGTTCAGAGTACTTCAGATGTAGTATTTCAGTCATACTTAGAAGAGCCCTGGCAGGTAGGTTATTAGTCTTGTCCACGTATTTCAGATTTAAGGCTGCTTGGTGAGTTCGTAACTGAGACAGAAATTGAACTAGGGCTCCATGACTGAACAAAAACATGTTATTAAAGATATGCAAGCCAAACATTTGGTCTGCTAGAGCTGTCTTCTGTGTGAGAAAGTTGAAGAGGAAAGACATATTAATCTATATGCAGACAAAAACCTCTTCTAAAAATAGTAGTAAAATCAATGACTAATAATAGTGATAAATGTAATAGCGATAGTAATTATATGCAACAATAGATGTTACTGTTTCTGTTACTGTTATTAACAACATTAATCATTACTGACAAATTGCATCTCACGTGGCTTCTTAATGCAAGATGAGTTAAAATGCTTAAGTAATTGCTATCAATGCATTGTTTGTAAACTCTTCAGAGCAATTTTTTTTAATTCATATATTTTTCTCCTTCCTCCTCCCCTTTTCCTCTTCTCTTTAGGCCTTTTCAGTATTTTTCGTTTGTGTAGCATTCACATCAAATATCATATGTCTACTCTTCATACCGATACAGTGGCTGTTCTTTGCTGCCAGTACATATGTTTGGGTACAGTATGTCTGGCACACAGGTTGGTTGCCTTATTTGTTACATTTCATCTGTTAAATGTCAGCCTTAGACTAAAGTACAAAATAATGCTTGGTGGTTATTTTTGCAAAAAAACATATGTAGTCACAGTTAGGCTAGTCTCTTGTTGATAATTTTTTATTTTATTTATTTTTAGATTTCTACCCCGCCCCCCTAGACAACGTCTACTCGGGGCGGCTTACAAATGTCATTGAATATATAAAACATTAAAAACATTAAACAATTAAACAATTGAAACAATAATATAAAGTATTCAAGATGGGAATAATAAAAATTAAAAGATAATCCATTTAGTCTGCATTTAGTCTGAGAACAACCTTGGCTTGCTATGCTGTGTTGTTAGCACTGCCAAGTCTTCAGCATCAAGAGATAGAGGGCAGAAATTCCAAAGTTAACCTTGTGTTAAAAATTTTTACATGCAAAAATAGGTGAACTTGGAGGTGTGACCCTGTCTCGCCCTGAGTAGGAAAAACCAGAAGGGGAAAACCTGTGTTTCCTCTTTGGAAGAGGAGAACTGGAAACTTACATATTGAGCGAGTCACTTTCTAGAGCATTCTGTGCAGTTTCATATGATTCTTCAATTCAGTACTTGAGCAGCAATGTGCCAGGGGAAGCCACCACTCCAGTTCAATTCTTGCCCCAAATCCAGCTGCTAATCCTATTTAGAGTAGACCCACTGAATCAGTGAGATATGCATTCTTGTTGACTTACTGTTCAACAATACATTCAGTGTGTCTACTCTTGTTAAAATTTGGATTTAAGTTCTTATGTTTGTAGTTGTTGGTGCTACATACGACAGCTACCTTTTTAATAATTGCTATCCACAGTTCTCTAGCTGCCTAACACATGCATACATTTGGAAGAAGCCACAAAGTGTGCAGGTGTGCCCAGGTAACAGTGTATAGTGGCAAATTTTGAAACATTCCTTGGCTGAAATCTTGTTTCTTGGCATAGTAAGTCACATTAGTGTAGGCCCATTGAATCAGTAGGGATTTGGTGAGTCACCTCCTCCCTAAGATCCATTGATTCATTCACAACTCTAGTTGTGACTTTAGCATAGTAAGTGCAACTAGAATAGGCCCATATCAATCAAGGGAAGGTATGAAAAAGTAGGCTTAGCAAATCTCAACTGATTCAGTGGGCCTACTTTAATATGATTTTACTATGTTAAATAACAGGATTTCACCCACTACAGCATTGTACATAGCCACATCCCCTAGCAGTTTTCATTTCTGCCAGGAACAGGTCTTTTATAAAGCCAGTGCATCTTTGCATTGACATGACAACCAAGGCACCCTAAATATTTCATGGTTAAACTGGTGTTCTTGCTGATATAGTCCAATTTCTTTCTAGCTGCTGTTAAAAATGTAGCTTTACTCAGGGGGTAACTCCTGAGGGGAGTGGCGGATTGTCCATATGTACTTGACACTATGATATTTAACTTACATATCTAGAAGCAAACTTCATCTGACACTTGGTAGCTATGTGTATTTTGAATTGCATCTTTGCACTAGACCCAGTTGTTCCCAAGCTTAGGTCTCCAGGTCTTCTTGAACTACAACTCCTAGAAATCCTGGCCAGCCCAGCTAGTGGTGAAGGCTTCTGGGAGTTTTAGTTCAAGAACACCTGTGGACCCAAGATTGGGAACCACTGCAGAATGTCATGACTGTTAGGGTTTTTGAGATTTTAATTTCCTTCAAAGTTCTGCTATGTTTCTATGTTTCTCCGCCGCCGCCGCCTCTTCCTCTTCTTCTCCTCCCTCTTCTCCTCCTCCTCCTTCTCCTCTGCCTCCTTCTCCTTCTTCTCCTTCTTCATACTCATTTCTTTCCATTATAAAGCAGTGTTAAAGGCAGCTTACAATTTTCATAAGGAAACAATAACAAGTAAAACAAATATAACCATAAAATAATTAAAATCAAATAAAACCAACCCTACCATGAAAGCTATTAAAATCAATTAAGTGTAGTATTAATTAAAACATCATAATAGACTACAGTACCTTCAGGGAGCACAACTCAGCACAATCTGTACTATAACCAAGCAATTTTATTTTGCTATATGTACTGTAGAGCCAAATAATGTAAAATGGACTTTGTTATCAATGTCAGAAGAGCAAAGCAGCTAATTTTGTTAAAGTCTTGTTTTAAGAATTTTGATTTTTCAAAATATTTTAATGATGACTGGCTTTCTTTCTGTCTCTCTCCAACAGAGAGGGGCGTATGTTTACCAACAGTATCACTGTGGATACTGTTTGTATATATTGAAGCAGCAATTAGATTTAAAGATCTTAAAAACTTCCATGTAGACCTTTGTCGACCTTTTGCTGCACACTGGTAAGTGCTGGTCCTTTTCTTTTTCAGTTTTTAGGCTCGGATTCATAACTCATTCTGTTGTTTCTTAGTAGACTGAAACTTGCCATCATGTGTTTCGAGTGTGCAGTAGTTTTGTGAAACCTAATTGTGAGATTACTCCTTTTCCTTGTATAAGCTTGATGTGAGGTGTTGTACCAGAGGGGTGGGCATCTACAAGGGTACTGGTGTTCTGGTAATTTCACAGAGCCAAGACTTTTATTGTATGCAATCTACAAGGAAGCTGCCTTTAGCATAGTGTGTGTTTCTTCTCCCCAGCACACATCTGCAACGTTATTGCTGACAGAAACAGCTGTGATGGCATGACATCATTATTAAATAGGGATTCCTTCATTTATTAGATAGGAGATTTTCAGCACTGTTATCTGACTAGCCTGTAGCAGGTAAAACAACGTACTCCATCACACAGCATATGCTTAAACTGACGTATATTGCTTACTGCAAGAAGTGGTGAGTGCCAGCTTGAAAAAGAGTTTGACAAATTTGTTCAGAATGGACGTACTCAAGATCATGAGGTTCAGACATTTAAAAGAATGGAGTGAATGGAGCTCCTCCAATATCAGAGGAGGGATGCATCTGTATATTGGTTGCTGGGAAGTTTGATCAAGAAGACACTGTTGAGCCCATGTCTGAGGCAATACTCCCTCCCTAAAAGGTATTACAAAAGTGTATGACGACAACATGTCAGTAAGAGGGCCTCATTCCCACATCTTCCCCAGTCGCGGGGTCAGAATTGTATTAATATAACGTATTTTTAGTGGTGTTAAGTGCCCTCTGGGTATGAGTATGAGAGTAGACTCTTTTATTGAGGACAAAATTGTTTTCAGGGCCATTTTGCTCCACACTGCCTTCATGGCTCCACCTGGTATGTCTTGCAGTTCAGCCTCCCATATGCTTTAAGGTCTCCAGAAGTACCATTCCTGGCTTTTATTTCGCATATGCTCACTACATTTCTCAGTATATGAAATATAAGCAATGTATAATCTGCAAGGTTGTACAGAGTCCCCACAATACCATAGGGCCCTTAAATTATTTTTTAAAAACTTCTCTTAAGAGTGCCCTTCATTCTCTCCATGGTCCAGTTTTGCTATTTCCCACCAAAGCTGTTTAGGCCTGACCAGAGGGGAAGCCCCCCCCCCACCAGAAATAACTGCTGGTCAATTCTAGGGTATTTTTTTATTGGGGGGGGAGTCCATCCCAGGGCCTAAAAAGGCAGAGGAGGAACCCACAATGTGATGAAACTGCACATGTGGCCTCCAGAGGGTGTGGATGGTATTTTTGAGTGGAAAAAAACATGGAAACATGGACAGTCTTCCAAGGGCCAAGTGGAAAACTGTGGTGCCCAAACCTTGGAAAATCATTCATTTCTATATTTGGCAGTTTTGGCATAAAATCTATCAACTGACTTTTTCTCTACCAAGTTATTTTCCATTATATTTTGGTGGCAGTTTTATGATTTGATACTGGGAGATGTTCACCTTTCGTGGGCGGTGGCGATTTCTCCTAGCAGCTATATGGGCCAGTTTTTGTACATGTTTTGGGAAAGTTGTTGCATGTTTGAACATGCGCTGTTAATTTTAACAGTGTCTTTTACAGATCCTAGCAGCTTACTTTACTTACTGTTGCAATTTAAAAAGAAGTAGATGGCTAAAATAATTTGAGTTTTATAGAGGGTAGAATTGCATTCAATTGCCAGATGAGTTGTACTGAAGTCAGTAGGGCTCATTTAGCAAGAGTGAGTCAATAACCTTACCTTTAATGGAATTAACGGGCTGTAGTACTATAATTAGTTTGTGCAGTTAATGTCATCACTTGTGAAGATGAACATGGATTTCTTAAAAAACGTGTTCTGCTGTAGTGATTGTCAGGTACAGTATATATATTTCTTCAAAAATATATATGTTGTAACTGTGACTGTTTCCTGCACAGTTTCTTAATGCCCAAGACTTCTGTTTTGGTTTTTTTTTTGTATGGGGCTCTGTCAGACAGAACACTCTTATTATAATGGTAGTTTGAATTTTATTCCAGCAACTCTTTATGTTGTTCTGATACCCACCCCCAGACATTTTATCCTTACAACCACCTTCAGGATAAGAAATGGAGAATGACCCTAAGTTGCACATTGTTCTTTATGGTCAGTTGGGCATTTGAAGTCAGCCCCTAAATTTCATATTTCCCAACTTTTTTAAAAATAAAAGGAGCATAATATGTAGTCATTCATGGAGCAAAGTTACATTACGGCTAACACCATCCCATGCAGAAATTCTATCTTCACTGCAGCTCACAAGTAGTAAGAATGGAGTAGGCAGTACAGAGATGCTTGTGTTGTTCTTCTCATATAGGAAATTTGCTGAAGCTTGGAACTTCTGTACAATCTTAATTTGCAAAGAAGTCTCTCAGGAGCAAAGGATGTAACCTCAGTAACCAGGCTGACCGGTAATCCTACTGCACACTCAGAGGATGTGCACTTGAGCCAGATCATGGAAGAATAAATGTCACACCTTTGACTCACAGCTCACGTTTTCAGGCTGTGCTTCTGTCAAGAGGTGTACTCCTTGGTTCATGTCTGAGCCTGGATGTCCAGATTTCAGAGGTGGCATTTGCACAGTTAAAACTAGCACGCCAGCTGTACCCGTTCCTGGGGAGGTCTGATTTGGCCATGGTGACACATGCCTTAGTTACATCCTGGGTGGATTACTGTAACTTTTTTTAAAATTACTGGGTATCTTTAAAAATCAATTAAAAACATGGATGTTTATACAGGCCTTCCCTCCAGTCAATACCTGATCTTTTTACCTTTTCTATTTATCTTTATTTTTTGTTTTATAATTGTTATGGAAATTGTTTTTGTAATAATTTTGTGATTTTATCTGTTGTTTTATGTTGTTTGGAAGCCGCCTAGAGTGGTCGCAAGACCAGATAGGCGGGGTATAAATGAAATAAATAATAATAATAATAATAACACGCTCTACATGGGGCTACTTTTGGAAAATGTTCAGTATATCTAAACGCTTCAGCCAGGTTGTTAACTGGGGTTGGTTACAGGGTTCAATAACGCCCCCTACTTGCTGCCCATCCGTTTCCGGGCACAATTCAAAGTGCTGGTTTTAACCTATAAAGCCGGAAATGGCTTGGGTCCAAGCGATCTTAAAGACTGTATCTCCCTTTATGAACCTGCCCTGGAGTTAAAATCATCAGAGGACGTCTTTCTTTCAGTCCCACCACCTTCACAGGTGCATTTGGTGGAGACACAGGACAGGGCCTTCTCTGTGGCTGCTCCCAGACTTTGGAACTCCCTCCCACAGGAGGCCAGGCTGGTCCCATCGTTGCTGTCCTTCCTCAAGCAAATGAAAACCTTTCTCTTCAGGCAGGCTTTCTTTTAGTGACCTGTCTGAGAAGGGTTTTTTAGATGGATTGTTGTGCCTTGTTACTTTTAAATGTGTTTTTAGTTCTGATTTTCTTCGCCATTTTTAATATTATAATCGTTTAATACTTTTAAAATATTTGTATACTTACCACTTTTAGCTTTTAAGTATTGTCTTTTTAATGATGTAAGCTGCCTTGAGTCCTTTTTAAGGAGAAAGGTGCAGTAAAAGTATTGTAAATAAATATATATGTATGTGTACATTTAAGCATACAATATAGTTTTTCCCCTGCTACTAATAAGGTTATCCAAACCAACAGTAATACAATGATAGATGTACAGTATCTGTCATGTTCTCTGATAACCTAAGGTGGTGGTAACGGCTGCTTTAATCCACAACCTTGTTTTCATGCATAAATAATCAGACTTTGTAAATGAATATCAATGTCCGTTGTCTCTTTCTTGAGAGAATTCTGTTTCTGATAAGGATTGTAATCCTATTGTATTTTGTCACATGCTGGCCTGCTTATTAGTTTGCTCTTATGCTTCTGTCTCCATTAGTAAATTCTTCCTTGTTTTTTTTCTCTTCCTTTTAGTATTGGCTATCCTGTGGTGACATTGGGCTTTGGCTTCAAAAGTTATGTGAGCTATAAAATGCGATTAAGAAAACAAAAGGAAGTGCAGAAAGAGAATGAATTTTACATGCAACTTCTTCAGCAAGCTTTACCCCCTGAACAGCAGATGCTACAGAGACAGGAGAGAGAAGCAGAGGAAGGTAAGTTCTTGCCTGGGACAGGGGTAGCTGTTTGTAGATTTGGACCCAATCTTGTGGATCCTCTCTCCCTTTCTTTTTTCACTCTCTGGACTAATTTCCCCTTCTTTGTGTTTCTTGTTGTTTGGTAATCCTGTTGCAGCAATAGATAACAGAAACTGCAGTTCTTGTTATCTCTGTAGAGCAGCCATGAGAATCATCCAGGTTCCATGTGGTCTGCACAAGGGTGTTTTGTGATCACTAGGCTCCTATGGGGCACCTTCCATGTCAGGAGAAAGAAGATAAAAAAGATCAATTGCTACTCCTAAAAGCCTTTGGGAGTAGCAGCTCACATTACAAACATCTTACCACGCCACAGTTTTTAACATTAGCCTCTAGTATGTACCAGGCTGAACCATGCTCAGCTACATTTCTAACTTCGCCACTCACAGTTTCTCCAAATATCTCGGCCAGGTTGATACCATCAAACACATCACAGCATCTGCAGCATGATGGTTAGCACAGTGCTCATTCTGAATCCACTTCTAATTTGGAAGGAAAATACTGAAGGACAAAAACAGAACATTGAAGCCCTGACTAGACCCTAACGTGGCTGACAGTAAACCAGTCTCTGTGAAAGAGGATTTGGTTCTTTACACACAAGAGTTACTGCAAGTGGTGCAGCTGCTTGGAGACTAACAAGTTTTGCTACTCATTCTGAACCCAAGGATCTTGACTTAAGCAGTAGCGTAAAGCCAATCACACAAGTGATTCTACCTGTTTAGCTGGCTGGCCATCACAGTCCCCCTACTCACCAGCTGAATAAATTATTGTAGGACAGAGAACAAAAGGAAAAAACTGCTGCACAGTTGCCCAGTAGGATAGTGGCCCAGGTCTTCCAGGTTGTGTCTTCAGACACAGCTATTGTAGAGGACCTTCCTATGCTCCTAACATTTCCGCTTGCTGGAAATATTCTCCTTGATGCTGAATTTCCTGCATTTCATTTAATTTGCACCCCATGTTTCCCCCCACATGGAAGATTTCCCTTTATGCTCTGAAAGTTTCTGCTTTTTATACAGTGGGTTGTTCTCTTGCAGCCTCTGATAACTGGATTCCAGTTGAAGACCCTTCATGTATTACTGAACTTTCTCAGAAGGGATTTTCAAATTCACACGGCCTAAGAAACTCAGCGCTCCAGATTTCAGTTGGCACCTGGCACTCACACCGTAGGCTAGCCTTTACAACCAGTAGTCACTTGATGATCTTCACTGCTTTCTCACTGTTCTTAATTCTGGTTAATAAAGTTAATTCTATTTGCCATTGGTGAGATTAATTTGGTGTTACAGTTGGCTAGTCCTGTGAATGCATGGAGAAAATGTGGTTCTTCATGTGTGTGTCATCTTTCCTCCAAAGGTTATCTCCCACTTTTTGCTAGACTCTCTCTTCCAGATACATGAAAGAAATTTTTCATGCCATGCAAACGGTATATTTGCTGAACACTAACTTTTTTTTACCAGCAAAAGGACAAGAATACTGAGGCCATATAATGTTTTGATATTTACAGAAATGGTAACTGTATCACTAGGAAAAAGTTTTTTTATTAAGTTCCTCAGATTGCTGCAGGAGGCAAACAATCATGCTGCACAACACATTCCTTCAGGAATCCTTTAATTCAGAAATGTCATAGACTACTAATGCAATAGTTTGTAATGTGAGTTTTCTCTATTGCCCATAATTTGTTTTTAATTATAAATATAAATACCTAACAAAATTACATGAGACTGAGAAAAGGTGATACCGTTGACTTAAATATTGGCCTTTTTTTATTTATTTCAGCAGCCAAAGGATTGTCCGATATGGATTCCTCTATGATTTTGCAACACAATGGTGGTATTTCAACCAATAAAAAGTTATCTGCAACATTGCCGGAACTAGAATATAGAGAAAAAGGGAAAGAGAAAGACAAGGATGCAAAAAAACATAACCTTGGAATAAATAACAATATTTTGCAACCTGTAGACTCTAAAATACAGGAAATTGAATATATGGAGAACCATATCAGTAGTAAAAGATTAAATAATGATCTTGTGGGAAGTACAGAAAACCTCTTAAAGGAGGACTCATGCACTGCCTCATCCAAAAATTACAAAAATGCTAGCGGAGTTGTGAACTCCTCGCCTCGCAGCCACAGTGCAACTAATGGGAGCATCCCTTCCTCATCTGCTAAGAATGAGAAAAAACAGAAATGCACTAGCAAGAGCCCAAGCACACATAAAGACTTAATGGAAAATTGTATTCCTAACAACCAACTGAGCAAACCAGATGCACTGGTAAGGTAAGTTTGATACGTAGTTTACTAATACTCTCTTGATCTTTTTCCTTTTCATTTTGGGGAGGGGCATTTTTCCCTCCTGTAAGTTAAAGGGGGAATGGTGAAGAATAGGTTGTGGGAGGCGCTGGGGCTTTGGGCCTGTGTGTGCTCTGTTGAATTGTATTGGTCTGGATCTGTACAAATCATACACTGGGGGTGTGGAATAAATATCAAGACAAAAGGGACTAGGGATTTGAGTCCTCTGGCCAGCCCATGCTCTACTACCATTGATTTACTTAGTACACAATTGCTTTCTCTAGTGAGTCATAGAGGAAATAATAGTTAACTTGGGAAGGGGCAGATAGGTATGTTTTCTTGTAGTTGGAAAGAGGTGTATGCTTTTGTGTGTGGAATGTTTGACCTTTTTCTGGAGTGTGTTTTTGAAGCTTAAAGAAAATAGTGGGTCTTTCTTGCATGTTACTGAAGTTACTGGTTACAGCAATGTCCAGGGTAGACTGTGATGATCGTAATTGTGTTTTCAGAACTGTGGTTAAACAATTTGGTTTGAAACACAACCAGAATTTTGGCACAGCAGGCTGTTCAAAATTAAAATCTCAGTTTGTGTGTGCGAACAGTCTGGGTTGACTGCAGGACATAAAACTTCCTCTCTCATATGATTCTGTTGCTGTTTATATACAGAAAAGCAGTTAACATTTTGAACAGGGTTTTGCACCCTCTTAATTGTTTCAACTGTTTTAAGCTTTACTGTTGTGGATTGGTTTTTATTAACTTTAGGTTTGCTGCTCAGATCTCCTGAAGGATGAAGATTAGTGTGCGTGTTTTGGAGGTGTGTGTGTGTTAAATAGTTTCTGTAATTAATTAACCTGTGGGATCTGCAACAGATTGTTGTAATGTGGAGTGCTCTTGCTCATTGTTCGCGACGGTCAGCCATACAGGTTACTCCATGATGCTCTTGTGAAGAGATGAGTGACTTCAGCAGAGCCTGGGACCATTTTTTCAGTAATCTGGCAGTGTGAACCTGTTTGTTGTTTAGAAGTGATCCAGTCTTCCAAATAACTACAACAAATACATTGGATATTTATGCTAGCCTGGTATTTTGTTGTTTGTTGTAAAAGCAAGTGTGTTTACTTACCGCAGTACTGAAGTTAATGTGCTTCATTTTTATGCTTAAACAGGACCACTGTGTTGGCAGAATCAGGCTGAGATGATTTCTCATCCTTTTCCCCCTTCCTGCAACCTGAACCATTCTTGTTGGGTATAAGTTGGACTCTAAAGGTTATTTATGTTTGGGAAAGCATGAGAGTGGTGGGCTGAATTCAAAAACCATTTTCACATGTAAATAACATGAAGCCAAACATTAAGAGTTTGTGTGTGTGGTTTCCCCCCCAGTTATTTCTAGATAGACCTTAGTTTCCAGAAGGGAAATACGCCAAGCTTAATTAACTTGAAGTCATACTTTGTAGTTCTGAAAGGCAGCCCTTGAAGTATAGTGCTATGAGGAAGGTAGACGGGCAAACTAGTTATAAGGGTGGCAGCTTGTATTTCTTCTTCCTGTGTCTACCTCTTGCATGTATAAAACAGATGTATGTGTCTGATTTATGTGCCAAAGGGGGAATGCAGCTAAGAGTATTTAGTGTTGCTCTTTCTCCATTTCACATCCCATCTGGACAACTGAGTGTGGCAGCCACCATTTAATTTTTTCTGTATTACTCCAAAGCAGTGCCTATTTGGGATCACTGTCATCAATTAAAATCCCAGAAGATGCACAAGCTGATTTCTTTGATCACTTCTCTCCCAACCTAGCTGAAATACCAGAAGACATTGGGATTGGGATCAAAATGACTTTGGTGATGGTCTGGGCTGTGAACAACTGAAGTCATGCCCCTCATCTAATTTGACAATAAAATTCATAAAGTGAGCAATTTATCTCTTATTGGTAAAGGACAAACACTGTGTACTACATGAACAAAACAAGAAACAAAGCTTTGTGGCACATTTCAAATTAACCAGTTTTTTTTTTACTGTGAGTTTGCATGAACTGCAATCCATTTCTTCAAACATTGCTTCTTGTAGTTGAAGAAGTGAATCATAATCCATAGAAAGTGCACACTAAAATAAATTTGTTAGTCTTAAAGGTGCCCCAAGACTTTAAAAAAATGTTTTTGTGATATGCCTTGTACTAGCCTTTGCAAGGGGTATTTCACCTTCTATTTTGGATGTGCATCCTGAGAAGAAAAATGAAATGCAACTTTTTTTAAATCTCATCCTTTATTTCAGTATGAATAAAATTAAAAACCACTGTTTTTCTATGTGTGAAAGAGCTACATGCAAACTTGAGCCGACAGATTCTATTTACTAAAAATCCTAGGCTAGCAATTTTCCCTTACGTGTTTCTAAGAAAACATATGAAACTGTAAGAGGTATTTTGGACTTTAGCTATTATAGGCTGCTGATACATCACCAATTACTAACATAGGAATGTATGGGCAGGAAATTTAGTAAGTATTCTGTTTACAACTTCTTATATACATATGGACAAGTTTGCAGTCCAGCTCCATACACAAGCTATCCTAATAGCCAATTCATGGAGCTTCATTAAATTAATAACGAACTATTATAGATGAACAGCATTCCAAAAAAGGTATTTAATCAAATGCTCTTGGCAAGCAGTGTACAATTTGATGGTCTTAAGTGGCTTTTCATCTAAAAACTGACAAGTAAAACAGTTTTTGTAAGTGCTGCATTTTATGTTAACGTGACTTTGAAGTGTCTTGATGAATGAAGGTCAGATATGAAGAGAATCCTAATCTTCAGCATGCTATGATGGTAAATCATTGTGCATAATCTCTTCTTCTTTCATATTTCACTTAGTAACTCATAAAGTGATTTCAAAGCAATTCATATACAGTATTTTAATGAACACACACATACACACATATATAGATATATTAGATAAATAGATAGAGATAGATAGAGATAGATACACACACACATTATTACCTGTTTAGGTTAATCATCCATCAGTGCAGTGTTGCCTCTGAAATTAGCCCAAGAAATCTTCTTGTCTGTTCCATGCATTAATGGGCAGGCAGGAAAGACGGGTTCTTCTTCCTGGTGCATCACTTTGGAAATCTTTTCTGGTCAATGTCTGTCCCTCTGGTCGTGCTCCTATCTGCCAAGTTTGCTTCTGGTTTCTTTTTTTTTTAATTCCCCTTTCCAGTGGATGGGTGAATTTGTAGGCAGGGAAGAGTTAATTGCCCTCCCCTTGCCTGCTTGTTCTCTCTTGTGAGTGTGTGCTCCCAATTCTCTACATGCCCCTGATGTGGAAGAGTCTCCCTCTGTAGCCTAGAGCTACTTCCGAGGGAGTTTGTATTACACCCTCTAATCCAATAAAAGGTGTCACCCACTCTTACTTCAAATTAGATTAGATAAATGTAACAGTGCTGTGCTACCCAACAGTACACGGGATACTGGTAGTGTTATAATATGACATTTCAGTGGCACCGAAAAGCAACTATATAAATTTATAATCCCAAGTGGTTGGGGGGGGGGGGGCTCCCCACCCCACCCCAAGCAGGCATTCAGTTTTATAGAAAGCTGCTCAGGTGACAACTAGGTGGGATATAAATGTAACTAATCAATAAGTGGTTATGTGCTATCAAGTCAGAACTGACTTATAGCAACTCTAACAAGACTTTCAGGGTAACTGAGATATTTAAGGAGTGCTTTTACTAGTTCCAACCCCCCCCCCCCCAGTGAGTTTCCATGGCAGAGCTAGCTCTCTAGTCCATCGTTTTCTCCACTACATCACATTGTGTGTATCCGTGGGTATTATCTACAATAATTCTGGGAAAGGTTGAAGTAGCAGGAAAAGAGGAAGGCCAAATATGAGATAGGTTGACTCCCTAAAGGAAGCCACCGGCTTGAGTTTGCAAGAGCTGAGCAGGGCTGTTGAGCACAGGACATTTTGGATATTGCTTATTCATAGCATTGCCATTGACTGTGTGCGACTTGACAGCATATCAACAACAAACAATAATAGGTCATTCCTGCACTTTCCTAATGCAGGCAGATAACTGGTTCCAAAGGAAAAGAGCTGCCACTTTGAGGAAGGTAGGTAGTTCTTACACTGCTGATTGTTTCCTGACGTTACATGTTTTTGTTATATTTATAAGGGATGTACGCAAGGAACTGAGACATCGGGTAAAGTACTGAAAATTATTGTTTTCTAAGCTTGTATGGTATTTATTTACTGCACTTTTGTGCAGTGGGACTCACGGTGGCTCACAGATCATTAAAAGAGACAGGAATTAAAACAAAATACAGGGAGGAAGAAAAGGTTATGAAACATGGAAATATTAAAATCATAAAAACTGATTTAAAAAGTATAAAAGCATTAAAAACACTTTTAAAAAGATAAAACGGCAGCAAAGGGATATCATGACACACACACTGAAGTAATGGAGCAAATGCATTTCCCGTGAGTCCAAATCTAGTGTGCTTATGTTGTGTAGCTGGAGTAAAAATTTGTAATACTTTTTCCTCTCATCTCATAAGACATGTTTTCCTTAGAATTTCATTACAGGAGAGTCTTGCACTAGCTGATTATTTATTAAGGGCACTTTTTCTGTGTTTCTTATATGACACAACATCCCTCTAACACCCTGGCTGTCATGTATTTTAGTGGAAGTGTATGCTATGAATTTTTTGGACTGCATCTCCCAAAATTCTCCAGACAGCTGGTGTTCAGTAAAATTCTCACTGGGATCCGGAAAGGCCCTGGTTCTTTAAAAATGTATGTCGGGGTTTTCTGTTTTCATTTCAATCTGCGTCACTGTAATTGTCCGAGACAAAAATGATCTTTTGAACAGTTTCTGAAGCTAGTATTCTGCCCTTTCTCTCCCCATACACTTATAATCCAGAACAGTACAGGTATGTCTCTTCCTTCTATGTACACTTTGAGCAGGGAGCCACACATTGTATGTAAGTATGACTAACAAAACATCAGTGTCTGTTTCTTCTAGGGTAATTGGTTTGGGGACAGTTTTGCCCCACCACCACTGTGTTGGAATTTGGCAGCCTAGTTCAGAAATAAAGAGAAATGCTACTCCAGCCTTAAAAACAAGGTATGGGTTAAGCATGTGACATGTTTTAAAGGAAAATTGGCATTTCCAGGAGCACAATTCTTATTTAAAACATGCACATGCTCCACGTTTGCCTTGTTCTAAAGTGAAAATGTGGAGAGCTTTTTTAATCACCACCACAACAGCAAATTTTGGCAGTGTGACACCAGATTGGGCAGAGAAGGTGTGGTTCTGCTGGCTTCAGGAGGCTGGAAAGATTAACCTCATGGACCCTTCAGACCACACGTTCTCCATTCAAGTTGTAAAGCAGTATTTCTGGCACAAGGAATTTCGAACAGAGAAATAGGTAGGAGCACTTAACTCTTACTGTATTCGGTGAGTTTTCCTCTTCCGGCTGTAAACCCAGCATAAGTTTCCATGTTTCTGAGGGTAGATATATCATAGGAGCCCTCCATGGAATAACGTGGCTGGTGAAGAGAATGTAGAAGAGATGGTTTAACCATACAATTTTCTCCATTTGTTTTTCCACTACCAGTTGCTCCTTTGGAAACAGCCACTGGAGTTTGTTGTTTGCGTTTGTGCATAATGTATGGCTCTGCTTTGACACATGACAGGAAAATGGCTGTGCATATTTTGGGGTAGGCGAATAATAAATTTGTATTACAATCATCACCAAACCAAATGACTGAGCTAGTACCATCAATTCGTTTGTATACATTTGTTATTATTAGAAAGCAATTGTTTCCGCTTCCAAAGACAAAATGTTTACATCTTAAAAAATTGATATATTGTTGAAATCTGTATTGTAGCTCCGCTACTAAGTAAAGGTTAAATACTGTATACAATAACAGAATACATGCTTTGCATGCAAAAACTCTCACGTTCAAGCCTTATTGCCTCTAGAAAAAGTAATATTGTGTGTTTTAAATTTTGTTTTATATTCGGAATGTAAGCCACCCAGAGTAGATTCATGGAATCTAGATGGGCGAGGTAAAAGCCAGAAAAATAAATAAATAAAAATAAATAGTATGTTAGAAGAGCTGGGGAAGATATTTCCCTGGGAACTGGATGAGCTGTTGCCACTTGAACTAAACTAAGGATAGAAAACACATAGACCTTCAGATATTGTTACACTATGGTGCCCATCTTCCTTCACCACTGGTTGTGCTGGCTAGGGCTTATGGAAATTGCAGTACAACATGGTGGATGTTCTCATATTATGTGGCATATATGATGTTATCACATTAACTGTGACATATTGTGTGTTAGTTTCAAATGTTACGCAATCTGGTATTGTGGTTTTTGAGTTTCACTTGTCTGAAAAATATAACATAAATAAGCAGAGGGTGGAACAAGATGTCAAAAAAAGAGAGCTTCTCCTTTGAATTTTTTATTTGGACGGTGGCTGAAGATAAAAAGACCCAGTCCATTCCCAATAGCACATTGTATAGTGTGTTGCTTATTAAACACAGTTTTAAAAACAGCCAAGTGATCATTGCAAATATTCACAGTAGATAAAGAGAAGGCATAATGTTATTTTTGACACAGAACTACTTTTTTCATAGGCCCTCTCCATCTCATGTGTTATAGTGAGAGATAACTTACTGCAGAGGTAAGACTACAGCTAACAGGGAGAAACTTCTACATAACTGCATAAGGATCTTGCTGACCAGAAACAGAGTGGTTTATTCCATTCACATGTAGGGCAAAAGGAGAACAGAACTTTCCACATTAATCAGTGCAACTCGCCATATCTTATGCCAAAAGCATTCAGGAGAATTTATCTGAGTCTTAACCACTTCTGTAATTTAGTGTGTGCTCAGACCTTTGACATTTAACTTCATCCCTTCTAATAAGAAGAGATACAGAATTTGAACATTGGCTGGATGGAATCATATGTGACAGAACATGCAAGGCTGTCATCACAAAAGAGGCCTTCAAGCCCTGTCTCAGAGAGGCGGCCCAGAAGGATATAATGGTTGATAGGATTGAAGACTACCAAGAGATCTAGCAATACCTCCAAAGAACTCCCACCCAGTTCCTCTCAAAGATTGTCCATCAAACTGTCTGTTCCATACCAAAGCCTAATGCCAGATTGAATACTACATGTAACAGACTTGTGTCAGACTTAACCATTGCTTATAAAACCCAGTGGATTGTATGTATACATTTCTCCTCCTCCATGGAGATGTTGTATGGCCAAAACAGCCAGGCACTAAGCAGCATCACTGTGTTTCCAGGTCCAGATACCACTTAGTTATATTTTAATAGAATTCATCGGTAGGATTTTTAGATGGCAATGGCTACTAGCAGTTGATAGGTAGATCAGTTCTTATCAGTTTCTTTTATTTATTATTTATTTAAAATATTTTACCCTGCCTTTATCCTTAAAAAGGACCCGACAGCTAACAACATTAAAAGACAAAATTTAAAAGCTAAAAACAGTACATAAACATATATTTTTTAAAAAACAAACAAACCAAACACCGCACTAAAAATGGTGAAGAAAAGCAGCACTAAAAACAGATTCCAGGCAACAAGGCACAACACTCCATTTAAAAACCACTCTCAGATAGTCAATCACTAAACATGTCAGAAGAGAAAGGTGTTGGTCTGCTTGCCAGAAGGTCAGGAAAGATGGGGCCAGCCTGACCTTCTGTGGGAAGGAGTTTCGGTGTCCGGGTGCAGCCACAGACAAGGCCCTCTCCCAGGTAACCACCAAATGCACCTCTGAAGGTGGTGGGACTAAGAGAAAGGCCTCTCCTGATGATTTTAATGCCAGGGCAGGCTCGTAAAGGGAGACACAGTTCTTGAGATAGCTTGGACCCAAACCGTTTCGAGCTTTATAGGTTAAAACCAGCACTTTGAATTGTTTCCGTAAATGGATTGGCAGCCAATGGAGCTGCTGTAACAGTGGGGTTATGTGATCCCTGTAATCAGCCCCAGTTAACACTCTGGCTACAGTGTTTTGGACCTGCTGAAGTTTCTGAACACTTTCCAAAGGCAGCTCCATATAGAACACGTTACTGTAATCCAGTTGGGATGTAACTAAGGCATGTGTCACTGTGGCCAGATCAGACCTCTCCAGGAACAGCTGCAGCTCGTACACTAGTTTTAACTGTGCAAATGCACTTCTGGCCACCACTGAAACCTGGGCATCCAGGCTCAGAGACAAATCCAGGAGCATCCCCAAAACTGCACATCCTGTTTCACATTTAGCTGCTTATTTTGTTTTAGTTTGCATGGAAATTAATTAGGTAGGTTTATACTGGCATTCACGAAGAAACTCTTCAAGCATTCCAACCAGTGACCACAAATCTTTCTGCCTATTGCTTGTCCCTGGTCTCCCAGTGCAGATAACTCTTTCCCTCACCAATTTTTTCACACATTCCAAAAACTTGTATGTTAAAGTTGCTTCTGAGTGGAATGGACTAAGTTCTGTGTCTCTTTTTCCCAATTTTTCTGATTTGTACAGAGTAATTAAGGGGCAACTTGCATGCACAACTCTGGAGACACTCGGGAACAGCTAAGACATGTTTTTTTACTCTCCCTGAGTATCTCCGATTATGATGTAAATTGAGCAGGTGGGCTATACTGCTCACCCAAGTCACCAGTGCACTCAGGAGAGTAGTGAGGTCAGTAGCAGTCATTAATACTGTCTGGCTGTCAAGGCCAAGCAAAACATGTTTACCTCTGAGCCAACAAAGACTGGCTCAGAAAATTAAAAACAGGACTCCATAGGGCATCCATGGGGATCAAAATCCAGCTCAGCACATGTTTACTGAGAATCAAGCCAGCCTGAGCTTAGTGGGACTTGCTTCAGAATAAGTGGGCATGAAATTGTGGCTGTAGCACTCTCGGTGAATGTGGACAGTATAAGATATACCACAAAATTAGTCTTGATGAGTTACACTATCTTCTCACGTTTATTTTGTTCTCTGCTCATTGACAAAAACATTTTTCCTTATGCACTTCAGCAGATAGTGGAACAGAAACAGAAAGGCATGTGTAATCCTTTTTTTTTAATCTAGTAATCAGCAGAGGGAATTTATTTTTAGTTACTTGCTCACACTACGCAGCCATAGTACACATTGCAAAACTGAATACAGCTTGATTAAGTTATTTCTCAACTAAGTAGGGTTTTGGGAGACAATTATTATCCCTTCAGTCATACCTAAAATGTTTTTACACACTCTTTGTTAGATAAATACATTTTTCTTTTTGCATTCTGCAAGGCAGAAAAATAACATGACAACCAAGTTTTGCATTATGCACAAGATAATGTACACTTCACTCACACATAAACCTTCCTGAGCCTGGAATGGCTTCTCCCCTGCAATGTTCCAGGTGCATGTTTGGAAAAGGGAAGCTGAGCAGAGCAGTATAATTGGTCTGTACAGGAATAGCTTTCAGTCTTGTTGATCATGTGTAGACCTCTCACATGAAATGGAATTGTTGGTGGCTAGTCTAGCATAGCACCTGTCAGCTGGGAAGTCTTTGATTAAAATTTTGTTCAAATGTTTCATCCGTAACAAACATATTTGGTGATCTTAAATGAACAATTCTTGTCTCAGTGCCACTATCACCATGTAAACCAATTTAATAGGGACAATATTGGTTTCTCTTTTAGAACTGTTGTAAGAAATACTAAAATAATGTATGAGAGTGACTTTGAACAGTTAAAATGAATTTCTAAGGATTAACGTAACAGATTCTCAAAATAATTTTGGTTCTCAGCTGCCAGAACCACATGGAAGCATATCTTGAATCTGCTTCTGTGAGTGACCTGCTACATTTATAATGGCCCAGTGAGTGTTGGCTATGTTTCAGTGATTTTATTTGGCTTCATAAGTCTGGTTTCTTAAGTTTGGGGTAAACCTTCGTATCTTGCCCCTCCTCTCATCCCATGATATACTAACTTGCCATACTTCTTGGTTGTTTCTGTACTGAGGAACTCTGTTTGATGATTCTTAAGAAACCAGGATTGCTTCTTTCTTCTTCTTGTGTACTGTCAGGTTACTTCAAACATACTGAATGAATTCATGACCTCCAAAAGATTCTGCCATGGACAGCACTGCTCAGGTCTTGCAAACTAAATACCTTAGCTTCCTTCATTAAGCCAATTGATTTCATATTTGATCTTCCTCTTTTCCTACTGTCTTCCACTTTTGCTAGCATTATTGCCCATGAGTGAGTCTTGTCTTCTCGTGATGCATCTAAAGTGTGATAACATTAGTTTAGTCATTTTAGCTTCTACTGAGAGTGAAGGTTTGCTTTGATCCACAACACACTTATTTATCTTTCTGGTAATCCAAGGTATTTATAAAGCTCTCTCCAGCATCACATTTCAAATGAATCAGTTTTTTCCTTTTACCTTTTTTCATTGTCAAGCTTTCACATCCGTACACAATAATCAGGAGTATCATAGTATAAGTGATCATGGCCCTAGTTTCCACTGATACTTCCTTGATTCCTAAGGATTGTTTCTAGTTCCTTCATAGCTGCCCTTCCAAGTCTCAGTCATCTTCTGATTTTTTTGGCTGTAGTCTCCATTTGGATTGTTTATGAAGCCAAGATACAGAAAATCTTTTTAACAATTTTGATTTCTAATTGTCAGCATCAGTATAGTTCTTTTGTAGTCATCATTTGGGTCTTTTTTAATGTTCAACTGTAATCCTGCTTTTGCACTTTCTTCTTTAACCTTCCTCAGTAATTGTTTGAAATCAGTCCTGTTTTCTGTCAGTAATATGGTATCATTTGCTTGTATGAAAATTTTCTTTCACCAATTTTCACTCCTCCTTTTTCTAATGCAGCTGTTTGTATGGCATGTTCTACTGGTAGGCTGAATAGATGGGAAGGTCAAATGCACCCTTGTCTGCCATCTCTGCCAGTTGGAAACCATTCTGTTTCCCTGATACCCTCTTGTTCAGCGTATAGGTTATGCATTAAGTTTCAGCACACCGTTTCTTTTAGAATTATGCATATCTTTTCATGATCTGCATAATCAAAGTCATTTCTGTAAAATGTGAAGCACTTGGTCAGAATCTTCTTGAGGATTTATGCTGGCATAAGTATAATTGTGTAAATGGCAGCATCAAATTTCCACTTGCATGCCAATTGTGTGATTTGTCTATGTCCAAGAATGCGAGCAGCCACTAGTTAGTAAGAAGCAATTAAGCTTACACTGGCTTAAATCCCCAGCACAATTCAGGCCATTAAGTCAAATTTCCTCATTGGGGCAACTCTAGCTTCTTGAAACCCCAAGTGTCTATGCTACAGCCAGTGTCCCAGTGGGAGGGAGCATCAGGAAGGAGCATTTGGTAGTTTCTCCATGGTCTCATAAATCATAATGGTGGAGATGGAGATAATTATGTGAGTAGATCTGAGCTACATCAGGATATGATGTAGCAGTGATCTCGTGGTTCAAGCTAGCATTGATCAGAAAAATTCACTCTGCAGACATGTCAAGTAGAAGTTGCCTTATCGCAGAACACTGTGCAGATGGACCATCGTCTTCGGCCACTTGTGGTTCGTCTCTGGAGCCACACTCATACTTTTTTCAGAAGACCTGTCTCAAAACATTTGTACAGTGGCTGTTCTCTAAGCATGCGAATTATAATGAATCTAGTAGTCGGTTATCTTTATTGTCACTTGAATATGATTCTCTCTGAAGGGATTCCTGGGTTCACATGTATAATAAAATAGCATGTGCCGTAAGTTATTACTTCACTGTAAAATGAGTGCATATGATTTCAAAGGAAATCTACTTCTGTCCATTTGGTGCTGAAACAAAGTAGCAAAGGTTGGCAGCTGCTGGAAGCAAAATCCGGCTTGAATGGGTGGTTTTCATCCATGGTCTTATGTCAGATGGTACAGGTTCCACTAGTTGAAAAACAAAGCACTGGCTTAAGTAGGCTTCAGTTTTACCTAACATAGTAATTGATAGGTTTAACAGAGAAATATATAAAGAACAAACTACCTGCTACAGTGCTATATTGTAGAGTGGTTATATCAGGAATAATCTGGCATGGTGGGTAATGCAGGATAGGGAGTAGGGAAACAACTTATTAAACTTTTATTTCTTTTAAATGTTGTCCACTAAAGAGCAGTATGCTTTATTAATAGTATTTTAAGGTGTGTGGGTGGATGTTCATAAAATGTAATAGCTTTCTGAAGCTCTGTACATCTCAAAAGTTTTCATACTGCATTATTTCCACACACACACCCTCATGAAGTTATTTTACTGACTAATTTAAACAGCTTTGAGATGGAGTATAGTCCTTTACTGTGATGTGTTCCTTAAATGTGCTGGCATCCAGAATAGCAGAGTGTGGGTCTGTTACCCCAACTGCTGAAGAATGTATATTCCCATGACTTAAAATGGAAGCAGCTCTTTGTCACTTACATGTTTTAATTCTGGAAACTACAAATCAAAAATATTTATCCATCCATCATCTAGAGATTGTAGTGAATGCCGAAGCCTAGATATTTGAAATGTCTTTTCCATGTTAAGCCAGCGACTCCCAAATATAATAATTAGAACTTAACAGATCGTAAGAATTTTGTGTGCAGTTTGTTGAGTTGCCGAATAAAGTGCCAAAATAATGAGTCAGTTAATGATTGGCCTACAAAACCTCTATGATCTTGACAGATTAAGCAATACCTCCTATCTTTTGAATTAGAGCCAGTTTAATTGGGTAATAAAATTTTCTTGTTTCTGTCTAACAAGATTTCTCCAGCTTTAAGCTGTTTTAAGGTGAACTTGATCACAATTAAATTTTTTAAAAATTGGATTTTTTGACCAATTAAATTTTAAAAATCATTTTTAAAATTTAAATCATGATTTAAATCACAGTTTAAATAACTTTGATTTTTTTAAAAAAAATCATTGATTTTTATCTACCCTGGGTTTAAGAATCAGCTCTAGCTTTTTGCTTCTTCTCATAACAAAAGAGCACTAATTTTTGTTAGTTTTCTGTTAATACTGTATACATTAATCCTCCAAATGTGTGGGGTTGTTTTTTCCCCCCAGTACATCCCCCAAGGCTGGTTTTTGCACCTGCCAGGCCTCCCCGACCCTTCCTTGTCTAGGAGAAGAGTAGATAAGAGACCCTCATAGAAGCCCTCTGGAATGGCAGTTCACCTTCTAATTGTGTCCCAAGGCTCCATGAACTTTTTAACACTGCAGAGCACCTGTTTTTCAAAATTAGAAGGAAACTTGGGACCTTCTCATTTCAAATATTGGCTTGTTTGTAATTTCTTTTTTTCTGATCTGGGTAGCCTCAAAGGTTCTAGGAGGCAGAAATACGGCCTTCGGACTACTAAAGATACCACATTTTCTTTATAGGGTGTATAATAACAATAATAATGTGTTGTAAAGTCAATTCTGACTGATGGCAACTTTTTTTCAGGGTTTTCCAGGTAGAGAATAGTCAGAAGTGGTTTGCCATTCCTGTCTTCTGGGGGACTGTGCAGCTTGCCCAAGGCCACGCAGGTTGGCTCTTCTCCCAGGAGGCCCAGTGGGGGAATCAAACTCCCAACCTTTCACTCCCCAGCCAGATACCTCAACCACTGAGCTATCCAGCCAGCCTATACTCCCACCTTTTCTTTCTTATATGCCCTTCTGTTTGGTTTTGAAGGATGTACAAAAGAGGAACACTTAATCACTGCCTCAGAGAATGATTAAGTGAGGGAGAATTAACCCAATTTTAGGAGAGCACAATAGAGACACAAAAGTGGAAAACATATGTTTGCCTTTAAGGTACATCAACTGCCACCTCCATAAACCTCTGTGGTAAGAGGTGACCTTGTTTCATAGCATTTTTTTAAATGTTCCCGTTTTAAAAGGTTGAGTGTGTTGCAGATAGAAGTGGCAATGGTTGTGATTCTATGTCAGATTTTGTGGTATGGTTAGCTTTAATTGCCTTTATCCAACAATCTCTACAACAGATAGAAATTCTCTGCCTTTCTACCTCATGCTTTTTCTTCAAGCAATTCAAAAGTTCTTGACTCATCCAAGCACATATATTCTTGGCGTGACTTGGCATAATGTTGTATGGCTGTTTATTTTATTTACTTATTTCCATTTTATGCCCTTTTTCTTCCAGTGAAGGGACTCAGGGTTGCTCACACATGAATTAAACAAATTAAAATTAAAAACAGACTTAATTAAACCATTAAAAAGCAATTAAACATAACAATATTAAAACATTAAAAACATATAAAGATGTAATCACAGGTCATTTAACTTACATTGAAATTAGATATTAAAACCCTGTCTGAAAAGTTATCACTTGTTGCCAAAACAAACAAACAACCCCCCCCCCCCAAAAAAAAAACCCAGAGGAGAGGGAGTCACCCTAGCCTCATGAAGAAGAACTTTCCACAGTCTGGGAGCAGCCACCAAGACAGTCCTCTCTGGGGTCCACAAAAAGTGCAAGCAATAGCAGGACTGTGGTATCTATGGAAGATCAGTTCCAGGCGCCCCCACCACCACGCAGATGCTGAAAAATGCAGAAGTATTGAACAGTATACATTGTATGGTCTCTGGTTCCCTCGAGTGGCCAGTTCTGGTAAATATGTATAAATAGGTATGGGGGGGGGGGGACATTATTTAGCATTTTCAGGCAGCAGATAAGTGAATCAGTGGATAGTGATCCTGCAGATAGGGGTCCTACTGTATTTTATATTCCTTTTAACATGAATATTTTATTGACTGACTGTTTGAACTTCTACCCCTCCCATCTAGTGGCAAGTCACTACTCTGGGCAGCTTACAACAGAATATGCTTCGTTGCATTGGTCAGTCCCCAAAATCAAGTGAAGGAACCAAATCCAGATTCATATTCATATCCAGTCTACTGAATCATCATACTTACTCACATCTTACTTGACCGTTGTTGAAATGTGTTTACTCAGCACAGTAGAAGAATGAGTGCTCTAGCGCCATCCCTTTTGCTCCATGTTATTGTCTACGTGTAGAAGGTCCCAATTAAAAAAGGACAGATTCCTCTATGTATGAGGCATATTTTTGACAATGTGGTCAGTGACCAAAAGGCCATCTCTCTATGTGGTTGAATGCAAGCTTGGCATCTCCATTGTAAAGAAAGAGTAAGTACTAGGTCCTGAGCAAGATTTTGGCCTGAGCCACTGGAGAGTTTCTGACATTCAGAATAAGTGATGCTAGATTAGGTAGAAGGTACCCAGTGTGGTATAGTGGACTGATTGATGGACTAGGATGCTGGAGACCAGGGTTTGAATCCCAGCTCAGCCATGGAAACCCAGTGGGGAGTGGAACTGGTAAAACCACTCTTTATATATATCACTTACCTTGAAAGCCCTATTAGGGTCGCTTTAAGTCGGTTCCCACTTGACAGCACAGAACAACAACAGATTAGGTAGAAGATCAGCTGCTGTAAGATAGCTTTCTCTTCTGTTGTTAGATGCTGTCAAGTTGCTGCCAACTTCTGGCAACCCTAGGAATTAGTGAACTGCAGAAGATCGTATTGCTGACCGCTTTTTCGGATTTTGTAAACTAGGCTTTTTGTGAGTCAATCCATCTCATGTTTGCTCTTCCTCCTTTCCTACTGCCTTCCACTTGTCCTGCCATTATTGTCTTTTCCAGTGTATCCCGTCTTCTCATGACATATCCAAAGTACTATATCCTCCATTTAGTTATTTTAGGTTCTACCGAGAGTTCAGGCTCTGCTTTCTCTGTATCTGTGCTATTTGAAAGATGTCAGTGGCATTAACCTTAGAGACTGGTAGGTCAGAGAAGGAAAATGACTCCCATCCTGATGCCCCACTTTGTATGATGGCTGTGCTTTCAATAGACCCATTTTTGGTGTCAGAGCAACAACTCTGACACTGCTGCTGTGTAGATAATGGATGTACTTCAGTATCTCTCACCAGGCTGCCCCCCCTCCAGATCTTCTGGCCTAGAAGTCTCCTCAACGCCAGCCAGCATGGACTGTGGCTGTGGTGATGGGACTTATACATCAAAGCATCTGGAGAGACAGACCCAGCTTGGGAAGGAATGTAGTAGAGCACGCAGATCTGTTGGGCACCTGTGAGTGATTGGATTCATGCAACACCAAGCTGGAGGACACTGTACTACAGACTGGAAGACTGTTTTTTATATATGTGACTAAGTGACAGCGATTCTCCTTTGTGGTCCTCTGAGGATCACTGATGGCTCAAAATCCCTGAGCTTTATCTGTGCTAGTAGCAGTTTCTGGATTGAAACCAAACAACATCTGGCGACCCAAGTTTGGAAACAGCTTCATTCGTTTAACATGTTTCATTTGTTCAGGCAACCTAGATGTAGCTGTAACAATCTAATTATGATTTCATAATGACATGGAAACCTTCCTTAAAACACAGGTTTGAACCCAAAGGGTTCCCCTCTTTAAGGTGACAGTCTGTGGATCATGGTACTCTTTCTCCTGATCACCCATCCATTCTTACGTAGTGTATGTCACCAGGAAAAAGGGAAAACACGAGTGTTTTGTTTTGTTTTTTAAACCTTACCTCTGCTTCAAGCTGCGCTGTGCCCTCTGTGTAGCTGATTAGTGTTGTCTTTCTTCCCGTTCCCAAAGTTGGTCTGTTCCACTGAAGTGCACTCTCTGTGCAAGCCACTATGATATAATGGTTAGACTGTGATAGTTGCTTCAAGTGGCTTCTCAGTTATAAAATGTGTGGGTTACTCAGTCTTGCACAGTTTAACTCATAAGCTGATTATTAGGAGAAGAGGAGGGGTAAGGGGAGAACCACGGACTCTTTAAAGAAGAAAAGGTGCAAAAATTAAATGTCCACATGCAAACCATGTTGAGGCACTAATATTGTCACGGTTGAATCAGAGAAAAGCTTTGTTTGCTTTGCTGTTTTTATAGACCGTCTATTTCAGTCATACAGTATAAACAAATTAAAACAATTCACAGTTAAAAGAAAACAGTCCGAGTCTAAGAATAAAACCAGGAGCCAATAGGCAAAAAGCCTAACCAAATCACAGCAACAGCAGGACAATCAAAACAGACTGTCAGGATAAGCCAAACAGCAGCCAAAATAACGTGCTTAAGCTAAGTGCTAAATCCACTACGAAAAAGGTCAGTTTCTCCTCTTTCAGAATGAGGAAAGAGACTGTACTTATTGAGCCTTCAAGGCAAAAGACTTCCAAAGCACTGTCAAATATAAGGCCGTATACATTATATGGCCATATATATTATTGAGCCATCTTTAGTGCCAGGTAATGAAACCCCTAGTAAGACAAAGGAAGTAGCCCTACTACTAGCTGGTGCAGCTGCTGCTGTCTGCCTGATTCAGCATCAGCCCCTTCTCTATTCTGTTTAGATTAGCAAAATAAGGAATGTGGATTTCACAGTTTGGAGCCAGGAAGAGGGGGTTACAATGCTTGGCATACATGCTGGTGGCCTTTGTTCACTGGCAAGAGGCTCTTTGATGGCAAGGATGCTTATTCTAGGAAGACGTGCTGCTGATTGTGAGACGATTTGTGCACACGGAAGAGGATTCAATGATGGGCAACTGCAGGATGGTCTTCGGTCAGCAGTCAAGAGAGGACTCGTGTGGGTTCCTCCTGTCCAGTTTTCAGCAGTAGCCATTAGGTACTTCCAGGAACTGACAGACAAGACAGGATGGCAACAGCACTCTATTGCGATCTCTTGTGAGAGCTGAAGATAGCATATAGGTGTGGAAATACTGCACGTTGGGGGGTGGGGGTAGATGAAGCATTCTTAAACGAATTGGACCGTCTGCTGGAGCCATCCCCATTAAAACCAATGATGTAATGCCTGTGGAGTTCTGAATGATTCATGTACATATGCTAGCAGTATCTTTACTGAGTATTGGTTCCATGAGCCAGTTGCATTTGCCTGTAAGCATGCCCTCTCTCTAGAAGATATTTACATATTTATAGAGCATGTGGCTACAATGTGCACCTGAAGGCTGATGTTCACTATTGACAGAGAAACCAATGCTCATGGACTAGTCTGGCCTGGTAGCGGTGCATTTAGTTAATATGCTGTTAAGTTGTCTTACTTTACAAGAGTCTAAATAGCTTAAAATGCCTAGCCTCCTTCATATTTAGAGACTTATGTCAAAGCATTTCAGCAAAGGGTAGATGATACTGTGCTAAATGACAATTTGTTTCTAAATATGAGAGATGACAGATGGTCTCTGGTCAGAAAAGATTAAAATTAAACCTTCTAAACTGCTGTGTGTTTATCTCTTGCAGTATATCTCCCTGAGCCTGTGTTGTTATGCACACACACAAGAAAGAAGTATAAAATACACTCTTTACTGTACACAAAAGAGTGAGCGTGGAGTATAGGATAAAGCATCATATTAGGACTCGGGAAACTTGGGTTCAAATCTATGCTCAGCTGTAAAAACCATTAGCAGTTGTCACCACTCCTTGAAACTGTTAGGGTCTCTAAATCAGAAGCAACTTGATGGCACATAACCACAATAAAACAGGATAATTTTTCTGGCACTCCTTTGCAAAGCAGCATGAGTACATTGGATTTTCCTTTTCCGGTAAGCATGGCTCTGGTCACCGAACTTTAAGAAGGATTCAGACAAACGAACAAGTGCAAAGGAAGGCAAAAATTATTATAAGGGGAATGGAAACTAAGCCCTCTGGGGAAAAGCTGAAAGAACAGGGTTCCCTTGCGTTTGGTTTATGTTCCTGTTCTGGAAGACGAATAAGATATGAATTAAAATATAAATAAATGCTGTCATGTTCAAACTCTGCAGGACTTAGAATGTTTTGATATTTAAATTGAGACTGTGGGTGCTGTAGTGTGTACTAATAGGCCATCTTGACAGGCTAGATAAAAACATTCACTTCTGTGTATGCTTTTATTTTGTTTTTTTCCTTAAGTGTCTGTTCATTGAAAGAAAATCCCATAAGATTTAGGCTGCAGTTTACTAGAATCCTCTGCTATGAAACTGTATAGGTGTACATTTTCCACTGCATAGAAAGTGAAGTGCAAGCTTTCTAATACTGAACTCATGCTGTGTTGTGTTCCCATTACTACAGTAAAATATCAAGATACAACGGCATTGCTAGACACTGGGGTCTTCAGCGCACACACACCCCTCAAAACAACAGCCTAGAAATGTGTTTGCGTATACTGCTGACAGATTTCTATTACTAATATTACATGTGACTACGGGAAACCTCTTTTCAAAAATGTGTTTCTGTAAAGTGAGGTGGAAAGGAACATGGGCTTTTTAATGCCTAGAGAGAGAGATGTTGGCTTCTGCCCCTGTCTGTTGTTCCTCTCCCGCTTCTGTCTAGTGAGTAATATTCCTCCCATCCAAAGCACAGTGCCAGACGTGTGGAGGGCTAGGAAGAAAAATGATTGGAGGGGGGACAGCAGCGGAAGTGTGAAGAAGTCTTATATGATTTCACCCAAGCCTCCTTTTTGATGTTCAAATTGATGTTCCCATTCCACTCACTTCATTTCTGATTAGGGCTTGAGTCTATTGCTGTCCATAACATAGCAATGGATGTAAATAAAATGTGGTAAAAGATTTTTAGGAGGTGGATTAAGAGGGAAAGACAGGAAGATCCTGCTTTAGAAAAAGATGAAAACCTAGTAGCCAAGTGTGAAAATTCAGGAAACAGAAGAATCTTTTTCTGTTCTGGTTCAAAAATGAATAAAGTGAGAAGAAACAGCTGTCCTTTATCTCACTCCTCTCATTTTTTTTTTCCTAGGTTGGAACAAGACATTAAGAAGTTGAAGGCTGACCTGCAAGCAAGCAGGCAGATTGAACAAGAGCTACGTAGTCAGATCGGTTCTCTGACCAGCACAGAGCGGGGGATCCGGTCGGAAATTGGACAGCTCCGGCAAGAAAATGAGCTGCTTCAGAATAAGTGAGTTTTTCCCACCCTAGAATACGCTGGCCCTTTTGCTGATGATTTTTATATGTGTAACTGTTTTATTTTCCTTTAAATATATAGAGGTGTTGTTGTTTTTTAAAGCACAGTGTTTGATCTGGCCAAAGTTAAGGTCTTTTATAGTCTATTCAAACACTAAACAGAAACTTGCCACCAGAAATTACATACTGTACTTAGGAAACTGGCTGGGTCAGACTGGGGTTCACCCCAAAAAACAATAAGAACAACAGCATTACCCTTCCAGAAGTATGTTGAAAGGTGCTAGCAAATGACAAGATTCTGTCTGGACCATCTGGAAATCACTCAATAGACTTTGAAGTGAAGTAGGAAGATCAAGGAATAATTAAGTAAAATGGACCTACTTTGGATACAGAACAATTGTCTGTGGATGTGGAGTTCAATCAGTGCAACATTTATGTGCATGCAATATATGCCCTACCATATATATGAAAGATCTAGTAAATGGCCAGGCTATTGAAGTAACCTGCTTCTGGTCAAAAATAGTCTAATAATTTTAGACTATTAAATTTGTGTGAACTTTATATTTCATATACGTCCATAATTTTAAATTGTGCAATACTCTAATATGAATAAAGAAAGGCCTGAATTTTGCTCTGTTCTGTACATTGTGGCTGAAATCCAGCAACAAGTCACAACTAGAGTAGGCCCATTGAATCAGTAGACCTTTCGTTTCACCAATTCCCCTCTGATTCAATGGGCCTACTTCTACTTGTTACTTACTACTGGATTTCAGCCTGTAGGTGGGAATATAGTGTGCACTTGTAAAAATAACACCCTGGTCTCTTCCACAGCCAAAGGAAATAATTGTATTTCTTTTATGCGGTCTGTGAGCAAAATCCAAAATCGGGGCTGGACAACAGCATACCACTAAAATACCACTGAAACAATAACTTTGCAGCTAGCACAGGATCTGTATACTTTAAGAACACTAATGGAAAATTCAGTGGGTTACTGGTACTCCTTCGTCTACAGATATGGAACTAAACAATTTATATTACATCCCCTAAGGAGAAACCTGATTATCACTGCACATGTAACCAGTCGCCTTTTAGGAGTTTAATTTAATTCTAGATCCTGTAATCTGAACATCTAGCCAGGACTTTGGCTAGATGTTTCTCTGCTACCTCCGAACTTTGCATTGGCCAGCTTGATGAAGTGTCCTGGAGAACTTGAAAGGTCACATATTTGTGGATCAGTAAAGACATTACCTAATCCTGGTTTTGGCCCCTGGTTGTGTTTGTGCACCTGTGAGGAAGAATTAAGTAAGCACTTGCCAGAGTTCTGTTTTATTATTATTATTATTATTATTATTATTATTATTATTATTATTATTATTATTATTATTATTATTATTATTATTATTATTATTATTATTATTATTATTATTATTATTATTAACAACAACAACAACAACAACAACAACAACAACAACAACAACAACAACAACAACAACTTTCCATTGAACCATATAAGTGCTATGTGAACATATGGAAAATGACATTTATTCATTTCCAGGAAGTCATTTGACTTAAACAATTAAAGAGCAGAGTCTTAATGTAAGCATTTTTCAGATTTAACTCCACTCTAGTACTGATTTCTTTCAACTTCATTCCAGTGTGGAATGATGCAGATACTCTTCCCTCTCTCTCATTATCCTTTCCAAAATATCTGAAATTTCTTAACCAGAATTACTTTCAAGAACGTCAGCCCCCACTCCCTTTTCTGATCCTGTCTGCCTATTGGCCTTTGCCAGCACTATCTGTGCTGGGCAGTCAAGAGACACCTCAAATACTGTATGACTGTAATATGCAGATATGCCAGGAAAATTACTTGCTCTTCTTACATTAAGCTAGTATCAATGAAATCTAAGAGGACATCATCCAAAAATACATTGTAAAATACTTGCCTTAACTCTATTAGGATGTGTTCAGATACATGGAAGTTCCTGACAGCAAAAACAAGCACTTCACTGCAGCTCTCAATGTCCAAGTATATAAATATCAGCTACATGGAAATTGGGCATATCAGGAGCTGGTCCCATAAAACTGTATCATCCGTCACCACATTTTCCCCAAGATATGGTCCCTTTGACTGGAACAGTGTCCTTAAAAATGTTCAGATACACAGGATGGGCTACTAGAACACACCAAACTTTAACAGAAACACTTCTTAAAAATATTTGTTGCTGCGTTCTCCCAATACATTACTTGGAGGAAAATACTACATATTTCCCCTCTCTTTCAGATTACATAATGCTGTACAAATGAAACAAAAAGATAAGCAAACGATTGGCCAATTGGAGAAAAAACTAAAAGCAGAACAAGAGGCACGGACCTTTGTAGAAAAGCAGCTGATGGAAGAAAAAAAAAGGAAGAAGTTGGAAGAAGCCACGGCTGCCCGGGCTGTTGCATTTGCTGCTGCTACCAGGTGAAGAGAAGCTTACCCATCTCTATTGTCCTCCTGGAGTGAGAAGAGGAGTTGAAAAACTTCTATAGATACGGTTACCGATTTATTAACAGATGCCAAATGTTGTTGGTAGCTACATATTGCCAGAGAAATGAATTCCATTCTTATCCAGCTTGTTGGTGTTTGGGATGTGCCTGAGATTATGAAACCTGCGTGTTGCATAGGAGCCCAGGAGAATACAGACTGTTAGTTTCTGGAAGAGTAAATACGTCCATTATGTTTCCAAAAGGAAAAATGTCTAATGGTATTGGTCATTCACAGTGACTGGCAAACCTCTTTTGAGCACTACTGAGATATATGATGTGCTTAAATATTTCATACTATTCATTTATAATGTTTTATATATATATATATATATGTATATGTATGTATATATGTATATGTGTGTGTATATATATATGTGTGTGTGTGTGTGTGTATATATAAAGTGGGACGTAGTGGTGCTGCGGGTTAAACCGCAGAAGCCTCTGTGCTGCAAGGTCAGAAGACCAACCGTCGTAAGATCGAATCCACGCGACGGAGTGAGCTCCCGTAGCTTGTCCCAGGTCCTGCCAACCTAGCCGTTCGAAAGCATGTAAAAATGTGAGTAGATAAATAGGTACCACCACGGTGGGAAGGTAACGGCGTTCCGTGTCTAGTCGCGCTGGCCACGTGGCCACGGAAACTGTCTACGGACAAACGCTGGCTCTACAGCTTGGAGACGGGGATGAGCACCACCCCCTAGAGTCGGACACGACTAAATGTCAAGGGGAACCTTTTTATATATATATAACATTATAAATATATGTATTTGTTCTTTATTTTTACTTGGGAAATAGGTGAATCAACAGTACATGTGGGATATTTGTTTTAATTTGGATGCCTCTGAAGCAGAATGTTTTAACAACTCTTGAGCACTGTGGCATAATATTCAGTGAACAGTATATAAAATGGGTTTGCACATTTCGGCTTTTCTTTGCACAGTGCTTTCTGTTCAAGAGTTTAGAAACGTCTAGTAAGGAAGAATTGCTAAGTTAATCAGTAGGAACTAAGGAACTTCTCAGGGAAATTGCTAATTTCCGTGTGTGTGTGTGTGTGTCTTTTTTGCCTATGGCAAAAAAAAACCTGGTCAAGAGTTGAGTGGTCCATGAGGTACTTTTAGCCCACTGAGTGCCGTTCTTTTAATGCTGTCACTGAGCTGATATTTGGAAAGAGCGAAACGGCACCCATTGCAATTCTGCAGTGTTAACACTTCAATGAAATTCACTATGATACATGCTAAAATTTGCATCTCTTTTTCTGGTCTCCTTTTATTTGTCAGAGGGGAATGCACAGAAACTTTACGAAATCGCATCAGAGATCTGGAGACAGAGTGCAAGAAGTTAACAATTGACATAAAGCTGAAAGAAGATCAGATACGAGATCTAGAAATGAAAGTCCAGGTAACGAGACGTGGCATACCTCTGTCCACCCCTCATGCTTGTAGCTATTACGGAGAGATCTTTCATGTCAGAACTTCTACCCTTCAGAGTGTTTACCAAACTTTGAGAACAAAACTTCCAGCACGTGAGAAGTGCTTGAGGTTATCCTAAACGATGCTGTTCTAGCTGGATTTTTTCCCCCCTTAGTTTTCTTTTCTTTTCTTGACCAAGAATAACCTGCTTGCACTCGGACAAGTATTGCTTCTCATACAACATTTTATGTTGCTTCATCTTATTTTCTGACAGTATGAAAGTGGTGTAATTTCACTATTAACATCTGTTAAAAAAAATTTTTTTTAAAAATTGTTGATACTGCATTCCAGAAACATAATCCAGCAGACAAGTTATTTAGATACATTGAACTAGACGATGTTAAGCTGAATAACTTATTGAGCAATCATTGATCTATCTGTTTCAATAAGACCTGAAGGAGAAAATCAGGCAGAAACCTAGGTAACTCATAGCAAATAACGGAAATAGGTGTGTTATTCCTGAATATCTAGTTTTGTTTCATTTGTGAGTTTGTTTTTGAAAAGAAAATTGCAAATAAATCATAGTACAGGCTTTGCACTATGGAGAATGTCAAGGTAAATCCAACTTAGAGCAGAATCATCTTTTGAGTGCAGAGACCCATCCATTGGTTGAGATGGATAAGGGTTTTGTAGACAGATATGTATTGCAAATGGTGTAATAATCCACCTCTCCTACAAATGTATTCCAGTGCTTTTGAAATGTTGTAACCACCCGGGGGGTGGGGGGGGGGGAATACCAGTTTTGCCAAATCAGGCAAAATGCTAAGTAATTTTTCTTTATTCTGTTTTGAGTAGCATAGTAAGTTGAACATGTAAGTATGTGTGTATTTTAATTACACTGAGAAAAAACTCAGCAGGACTGATCCCATAGTTACTAAGGAATTTAATGAATATTTCAGACAGGTACTAGGGGATATAGCAAACTTTATTAGCTTGAGAGAGTTTGGCCCTTTTCATGCATTATTTAAACAATTTCCCACCAAGTATATACCCAATTCCTTGGAGATTATCCCTTTATTTTGGAAACATTTTGGCTGCATGTATGTTTTTAGTTAAACGTGGGCCACAGGGAGAAAATAGACTTTTATAAGAGGTATAAAATGTTATAGACTGAGGGGTGTGTGTGTTTGGCTTCCAGATGAGACAAAACAAAAGCCATTTTCAGTTGCCAGAAGAAAACAAAAGAGAAGCAGGTGCATCAGACAGATCCTCCAACCTGGGAAGGAATTCAGCTATCCGCCACCATAGCCTACGAGACTGCCTGCATATCTCCATCACCTGAGAATGTGATGGGGATATGGAGAAGAGTTTTGCTTAGGTGTGCTTCCAGGTGAATAGCTCCTAGTACCACCAGTCAAAATATGCTAGTTCAGCTAGTTCAGCTTTTCCTCCTGAACACAGTATTTTGGAGGGAGACACAAGAAAATAGAAAGCAGCAACTGGGAACACAGTTTTAACAAGAGGAAGATGATATCATCTTAGTTTGGACACTGCCACCTCAACAATACTGTGAACAAAGCAGTTGATTGCATGATAAAAACTTGTCTAGAAGCAGGCTAGGTAACATTAAGTTTTCATTTAAACAAAGGTCCTAACTTTTTGAAGGCAGTTCGCTTTTTTTTTTTAGTGTGTATGATCAGCTGCTTTTCCTTTGGTCAAATATGGTTTGCAAGTTTTGCCCTGTTTCAGAAACCTGTAAGACCTGTTGGTCCAAAGACTACAGTGAGTTGTGTTTTTTTAAATGAAATCTGTTCTGCCATGTGAAAAAACAGCTCTTGAAAGGTCAAGTTTGTGATATGTAAATCCATGCTGAAAGAATCCTTAAAATGTGAAGTTTACTTCCATAACATTCTAGTTAAATTATTAGAAAAACAAGCTTTCATTGAAGTTCACACTCTCAAGAGTGTCAACTTGAAATATAGCCTCACATTTTCAAAAAAAAAATCTTCTATAAAAATAGATTCAAATACTACATCTGTTTCTGAAATTATTCTTGCTTTATTCCTCAAAAAGCAGTGAAATGTACCTGGTTTTTCCCCCAGTGTTTTCCTCATTGTGCTGCATAGAAGACCCACATAATTAAACTGTCTAGGGGAAAGTAATTTTACCTTTGATTCACCATGCAGAGACCTGTGAAATGTGCAAAAGAATATTTTCTTAATAATTTCAAGCATTTCATTTGTGAAAGAAAAACAGTTTGGCCTTGTAGATTTGACAGGCATATTAAGTAAAGCTACTTTTTTATGGAGTTCTCAAGCTTATGCAGCATGTGAGGCTACTTTATTTATTTATTTATTTATTTATTTATTTATTTATCTATCTATCTTTTATGCTGCCCACACTACCCCAAGGTCTCTGGGCAGCTTACAACAATTTAAATGTGATAAAAAGATGAAACAATTAAAATACAATTAAAAAATACAGTACTCTAAAAATTGCCATCAGGACCCACAGTTGATATTATTTCAATTAAAAACCTTCTGGAACAGGAAGGTTTTGACCTGGCGCCAAAAACGTCATCAATGTCGGCGCCAGACAAATCTCCCTCGGGATGGCGTTCCATAGTCTGGGGGCAGCTGCCGAAAAGGCCCTTTGTCTACAAGCCATCCCTCTTACCTCCTTGAGGGACGGCTCGGTCAGGAGGGCCTCCTGGCTAGATCTTAATTGCCGGGTAGGTTCATATGGAAGGAGGCGGCCCTTCAGGTATCCAGGGCCCAAGCCGTTTAGGGCTTTATACGTCAAAACAAGCACTTTGAATTGGGCCCGGGCAGCAACTGGTAGCCAATGTAATTTGAACAGAAGCGGCTTGATGTATTCCCTAGCGGTCCCACCACTCACCAGCCGCGCAGCTCGATTCTGAACCAGTTGCAGTCACCAGTATTCGTAGTATAATGTTTCTAAAAGCATCCCACTGCCACTACAGAGGAAGACAGTAAGATAACTTCTTCCATTAACCAGCAAACAGAAGTATAGTGAGCATTATAAACCCACTACTTGTGTTTGTTTTGTCCCAGTGACCTTATCTGTTTCCTGCTGTAGAGGAAGCTACAGCTTAGTGGCAAAGAACATATGTTCATGGAGGAATTCTCTAGTTCCATCTTTTGTATTACAGTTCAGTGTACAGCAGGACCCCCACTGGGGATTGGTTCCAAGCCTGCCGTGGATACCAAAAACCGTGGATAATAGCAAACACATGCATAAGAGTGGATAATAGCAAACACACGCATAAAAGGAAAAAACCCAGAAAAAATATTTTTGCATGCATGACCAGAACTGGCTACTAGAGGGTCCCAGAGACCATGCTATGTATTCTTCACTAACAAGTATTCATAGCAGGGTCTCTGGCTCATACTGATTCTGTGGAGAAGGAGGTTCTGCTGTACTGTGTTTTACTGGGTAGTCCAGTAAAGACTGGCTGTGACTTGAGTTTCTGGAGACCCACAGCCAATCCAAGTTGACAGTATGAGGTGCAATGGACTAACCTTTGGATCAGTATAAATTAAATTTATATGTTCAGAAGTCAGTCGTTGGGGAAGAGGTTCCAAATGGAATTCTCAGTATGTCCAACCTAGACTTGTTGTAAGCCACCTTGGGTCCTTTTTTAAGGAGAAAGGCAGATTAAAAAGGGTTTAAATAAATAAATACACACAGACACACACAAAGACATTCCAGTTTCCAAACTGCAGGTTCTGCAAATCAAAACTGCCTTTATGTTCAGATTGATGATGCCTAAACGTGTCTCTTTGTCTACTGCTTCCACTGACAAAGGATATAACCAACCGGTCTTAAACCCAGTGTGCTATATATTGGCCCACAGATTCCTCACCCCACTGTAATACTCAAAATGTACTCATTTTGTTTTTCCTTGCATCTCTGTATAAAGACCCAGTTTGTAACTCCCTCTGCTTTTTAATCCCTCTCCAAGGAGCTACGGAAATACAAAGAGAACGAAAAGGATACAGAAGTGTTAATGTCAGCACTTTCAGCTATGCAGGATAAAACACAGCACTTAGAGAACAGCTTGAGTGCGGAGACAAGGATCAAATTGGACCTGTTCTCTGCATTAGGAGATGCAAAAAGACAACTTGAGATAGCCCAAGGTAAGTGAAATTCTCTAGAGCAGTAGGAAATAAAAGGGTGCCCTCTTGTGTCTCGTACGATATTGTGCATATGTGCAAATGGAAAGCAGTGAACACGGCTCATTGAGGGCAGGGCTGCTCATTTATTTGTGCTTGCTCGGTTGCATT
Organism: Intellagama lesueurii; assembly: GCA_037013535.1. Lineage (NCBI taxonomy): Eukaryota > Metazoa > Chordata > Lepidosauria > Squamata > Agamidae > Intellagama > Intellagama lesueurii. The sequence goes on along the minus strand of JBAJHW010000009.1, from coordinate 13,462,929 downwards.
TCCTTGTGGTATGATAGATCTTGCTCTGCTGGAGTTCCCCAGCCTTCAGACCAGCTTTTCTGGGGAGCCTAAGGGACTGTTTCAAGAAGGATTAGCTGGGAAAACCAAACACCATGAACACATGGAGTTCTGCATACGGCCCTCAGGATTCTGGCTCTTCACTGCTGCAACCACAGTTGATATTGCATCTAGAAGGGTTTGGGAAACACCTACCTCCAATCAACTTGATCAGTCTTAGTGACTCCCCCTCCAAATAACCTCTGGTTGTACTAGAACCCTTTTGTGTCTGCTTTGGATTTTTTAGAGTTTTTGTTTACGGGAGGAGGCCCCACCATCACTCCAAATTTTGCTTCAGGCACAGTTTCATTATCCACTCAATAGAGGCTTCAGATTTGAGTAGCAGTAGTTCGTTTGTTTAATCAGGTGAAATTCTGCTTCATTGCCAAAGAAACAATTCTGGTAGTTTCAGTGCAAACAGGATAAAGAGAGTACAGACGGCTGCTTCAGAGATTTGAGAGTAATTGCTTTGGTCCTGGACAGCAGCAAGATGTATGCAGCATCTTCCATACCAATGGCAATAACCATTGTTCTCTCCTGCACAAGAATTAAGTTTGCAGTGCAAGAAAACACATGGTTAAATTGAACTTGAGTAAAATTCCAAGCTACAGATTTGCACAGGAAATTAAGAGCCCAGACACAGAGGAATTCTTCATTTGGTACACCTTCTTTAGGAAACAAAATGCAGGGGGAAATGGGAAAAAGAGCATATTTAAGATGGAAATCTCCTTAAATAGTTCAATTTTGTACATATTGTTGTTGTTTAGTCGTTCAGTCGTGTCCGACTCTTCGTGACCCCATGGACCAGAGCACGCCAGGCCCTCCTGTCTTCCACTGCCCCCCGAAGCTGGGTCAAACCCATGTTGGTAGCTTCGGTGACACTGTCCATCCATCTCGTCCTCTGTCGTCCCCTTCTCCTCTTGCCTTCACATTTTCCCAACATCAGGGTCTTTTCCAGGGAGTCTTCTCTTCTCATGAGATGGCCAAAGTATTGGAGCCTCAGCTTCAGGATCTGTCCTTCCAGTGAGCACTCAGGGTTGATTTCCTTCAAAATGGATAGGTTTGTTCTCTTTGCAGTCCAGGGGACTCTCAAGAGTCTCCTCCAGCACCACAATTCAAAAGCATCAATTCTTCGGCGGTCAGCCTTCTTTATGGTCCAGCTCTCACTTCCATACATCACTACAGGAAAAACCATAGCTTTGACTATGCGGACCTTTGTCGGCAAGGTGATGTCTCTGCTTTTTAAGATGCTGTCTAGGTTTGTCATCGCTTTCCTCCCAAGAAGCAGGCGTCTTTTAATTTCGTGGCTGCTGTCACCATCTGCAGTGATCATTGAGCCCAAGAAGGTAAACTCTGTCACTGCCTCCATATCTTCCCCTTCTATTTGCCAGGAGGTGATGGGACCAGTGGCCATGATCTTCGTTTTTTTGATGTTGAGCTTCAGACCATTTTTTGCGCTCTCCTCTTTCACTCTCATTAAGAGGTTCTTTAATTCCTCCTCACTTTCTGCCATCAGAGTGGTATCATCTGCATATCTGAGGTTGTTGATATTTCTTCCGGCAATCTTAATTCCGTTTTGGGATTCATCCAGTCCTGCCTTTCGCATGATGTATTCTGCATATAAGTTAAATAAGCACGGGGACAATATACAGCCTTGTCGTACTCCTTTCCCAATTTTGAACCAATCAGTTGTTCCATATCCAGTTCTAACTGTTGCTTCCTGTCCTACATATAGATTTCTCAGGAGATAGATAAGGTGGTCAGGCACTCCCATTTCTTTAAGAACTTGCCATAGTTTGCTGTGGTCCACACAGTCAAAGGCTTTTGCGTAGTCAATGAAGCAGAAGTAGATGTTTTTCTGGAACTCTCTGGCTTTCTCCATAATCCAGCGCATGTTAGCAATTTGGTCTCTAGTTCCTCTGCCCCTTCGAAATCCAGCTTGTACTTCTGGGAGTTCTCGGTCCACATACTGCTGAAGCCTGCCTTGAAGGATTTTGAGCATAACCTTGCTAGCGTGTGAAATGAGTGCAATTGTACGGTAGTTGGAGCATTCTTTGGCACTGCCCTTCTTTGGGATTGGGATGTAGACTGATCTTTTCCAATCCTCTGGCCACTGCTGAGTTTTCCAAACTTGCTGGCATATTGAGTGTAGCACCTTAACAGCGTCATCTTTTAAGATTTTAAATAGTTCCACTGGAATGCCATCACCTCCACTGGCCTTGTTGTTAGCCATGCTTTCTAAGGCCCACTTGACTTCGCTCTCCAGGATGTCTGGCTCAAGGTCAGCAACCACACTATCTGGGTTGTCCGGGACATCCAGATCTTTCTGGTATAATTCCTCTGTGTATTCTTGCCACCTCTTCTTGATGTCTTCTGCTTCTGTGAGGTCCCTACCATTTTTGTCCTTTATCATGTCCATCTTTGCACAAAATGTTCCTTTAATGGCTCCAATTTTCTTGAACAGATCTCTGTTTTTTCCCTTTCTATTGTTTTCCTCTATATCTTTGCATTGTTCATTTAAGAAGGCCCTCTTGTCTCTCCTTGCTATTCTTTGGAAGTCTGCATTCCATTTTCTGTAACTTTCCCTATCTCCCTTGCATTTGGTTTCCCTTCTCTTCTCTGCTATTTGTAAGGCCTCGTTGGACAGCCACTTTGCTTTCTTGCATTTCCTTTTCTTTGGGATGGTTTTTGTTGCTGCCTCCTGTACAATGTTACGAGCCTCCATCCATAGTTCTTCAGGCACTCTGTCCACCAAATCTAGTTCCTTAAATCTGTTCTTCACTTCCACTGTGTATTCATAAGGGATTTGGTTTAGATTATACCTGGCTAGCCCAGTGGTTTTTCCTACTTTCTTCAGTTTAAGCTTGAATTTTGCTATAAGAAGCTGATGATCAGAGCCACAATCAGCTCCAGGTCTTGTTTTTGCTGACTGTATAGAGCTTCTCCATCTTTGGCTGCAGAGAATATAATCAATCTGATTTCGGTATTGCCCATCTGGTGATGTCCATGTGTAGAGTCGCCTCTTGTGTTGTTGGAAAAGAGTGTTTGTGATGACCAGCTTGTTCTCTTGACAAAACTCTATTAGCCTTTGCCCTGCTTCGTTCTGAACTCCAAGGCCAAACTTACCTGTTGTTCCTTTTATCTCTTGACTCCCTACTTTAGCATTCCAGTCCCCTAGAATGAGAAGAACATCTTTCTTTGGTGTCAGTTCTAGAAGGTGTTGTAGGTCTTCATAGAATTGGTCAATTTCAGCCTCTTCAGCATCGGTGGTTGGTGCATAAACTTGGATTACTGTGATGTTGAAAGGTCTGCCTTGGATTCGTATTGAAATCATTCTATCATTTTTGAGATTGTATCCCAGTACAGCTTTCCCCACTCTTTTGTTGACTATGAGGGCTACTCCATTTCTTCTACGGGATTCTTGCCCACAATAGTAGATATGGTAATCGTCTGAATTGAATTCGCCCATTCCCGTCCATTTTAGTTCACTGACACCCAGGATGTCAATGTTTATTCTTGCCATCTCCTGTTTGACCACATCCAGCTTACCAAGGTTCATAGATCTTACATTCCAGGTTCCTATGCAGTATTCTTCTTTGCAGCATCGGACTTTCCTTTCACTTCCAGGCACGTCCGCAGCTGAGCGTCCTTTCGGCTTTGGCCCAACCACTTCATTAGCTCTGGAGCTACTTGTACTTGTCCTCCGCTCTTCCTCAGTAGCATGTTGGACGCCTTCCGACCTGAGGGGCCCATCTTCCAGCGTCATATCTTTTAGCCTTTTGTTTCTGTCCATGGAGTTTTCTTGGCAAAGATACTGGAGCGGCTTGCCAGTTCCTGTTCCAGGTGGATCACGTTTAGTCAGAACTCTCCACTATGACCTGTCCGTCTTGGGTGTCCCTGCACGGCATGGCCCATAGCTTCTCTGAATTACTCAAGCCCCTTCGCCATGACAAGGCAGCAATCCGTGAAGGGGTACATATTACTCCTTGGCTAATATCCATATTTCTAAAACCAGGACAGTCACCTTTAAGAAAGGGCTTCCATGAACATGAAATGAAATTTGGTAATAGGAGGTCCTAATTAAGGCCTACCAAAGGTTCATTCTTGGTTCTTGGGAAGAAAGAAGGAGATAGGGATTGTGCATGTCAACCCACTGTAGGAAAACTATTGTTCTTCATTACTTTTTGCAGTGTTTTGTAACTTCTTATTTCTTCCTGTGCTCCTCCTTCAGTGACATTTTTGTTTATGCAGGCTTTCTTGTCCTTCTGTCTCCCTAGGGATTGTGAGAAGTATGTGTCGTGTTCTCATGTTGCTAGTCTGGTTTTGACTACTGAGTTCATTCTTGGCAGCAAATGTTATGGAAATAGCAGGAATCATGTCTTGCTTCACAGCATCATAATACAATGAGCACTGGCTTTGGCAACATGGATGTAGCTACAGCAAATAGAGATGGAGGTATTCGTATACAAATACGAATATCCCTGTGCGGCTAGACTTAACGAGGGTCTGGCCCCTACAGCCAGATTGTCCACTCACATGTCTGGCAGCAGCGGCCTCGCTTATCCTTCCAGTCACTCACAGAGCGCCACTCTCTTCCCGCTCGGCTAGCCACTCGAGGCAGGGGGAGGGAGGACGAGTATACAAATACCCCCATCTCTAACAGCAAATATTTTTGCACCCTTTTGAGCCCTTCCCCTGGAGTAGGACAACCCTCTTTGAAACTTTGCAAAGCGCCGTTCTACTAATTCCAGTCGGTAACTGTAAATGGCTGCTTCAGCCAGGAGAGGGTGCTCAGAGTTAATGAAAGAACTATGTTCTGTGTTCTGACTGATAGCATGCATTCCTCTACAGCCAATATTTAGTTATTGGCTGTTTTGCATTGATTTCCAGTCCCACCGCATCCTTAGATTTCGTCATAGTAAATTTTTTTGTCATAAGCTTGACTGGTGGTAGGTTGTTGGTAGAAGATGTTGTTGTTTATTTGTTTCTGTTTAACTTTGCAGGGCAGATAATTCAGAAGGATCAGGAAATCAAGGACCTAAAACAGAAGATAGCAGAAGTGATGGCAGTAATGCCCAGCATAACGTACACTGCGGCCGCCAGCACCCTGAGTCCCGTTTCCCCACATTACTCTTCCAAATTTGTAGAAACCAGCCCTTCCGGACTTGATCCCAATGCCTCAGTTTATCAACCCCTGAAGAAGTAAATGCCAACGTCCAGTTTGTCTGATGGAAGGCGTCACACAGAAAAATCTCTTGCAGTCAAGATGAAAATTTGTATTGTGTGAGACTGTACTGATTTATTGTTTAAGAAAAATAAAAAGAAAGAAGCAGGGTGGGGGGAAAGAACCCCGACACCACAGTTTGGCTAGAACTGCCCATCAGTTTTTTCTTGTAAATTTTTAGAAAACCTCACAGAACTTTACAGTTTTTTTCTTGGCCAATGCATTAAGGGAAGAAGAACCCTCAAATCTTGGTTTGCACATCGCAAGTTCTGCCTCTCTTCTTCTTTTTTTAAAATGTGTATACTCTTGCAAGGTTTCCTCTTGAAAAAAATTAAAATATCAAGGAGCTCTGCTTGATTACAAACCTTTTCTTTCTTTCTTTCTTTCTAAAAATAGGATGAAGCCAAAGGGGCAAATTAAAAATTGCAAAGAAGAATAATAATAGAAATTCTGTAGGTTACTTTTTTTTAAGAGTGAAAGGGTTTGAAGTCAAGCAAAGCTTTGATAATGTCAGTATATTGCCATGTATCAGGATAATGAAGGAGAAAGATGTGCAAAAAATCAAATTGTTTTCCCCTCTAAGGACCAAACATATATTAAGAGGGTACGTGTTTAAGGGAAGACAGAAGTAATGCAGAAATGGGTAGGCTAAATGTTAGCCTTAGCGGTTATGTGAAATGTTTGATTCCCATCAGGGAGTTGGCTCACTCGAGAACTGCCAACAGTCTTGTTCAATAGTGCCTTGAGAAAAAGGAGGCGTTTCAAGAGGAAACTTGTTCTTAAAAAGAATTTTCTCCCCCTTTTGCTGTCATCCAGTTTCTAACATTGAACGCATTTTACAGAGTCTACTGCAGATCTTAAGTGATAATTTAGATGCCCATTGCAATCCAAGCTTACATATCTTTTTATTTGTCTATTTGTTTGGTATACAAAATCCAACAGTGTTCACTAGAGAAAAATACTCTGTAGAGGGCTCAGTAATAACAGAGGGAGTGTTTTGGTGAAGGCAGAATTGTGGAATGTTTGTGCAAGGTACTGTGTACAAGAAACTGTCAAGCTGGCTCATAAAGCGGCAGTTTGGAGGGTTTTTGTTTTGTTTTGTTTTGTTTTAGTCAACTGCAATTACGCTTTAGTATCATCTTGTGCTTGACAATTTAATTTCAGTCAGGCTGACTAAATCTCAGCCATTGTGCCAAGGAGTTTTTTAGAAGAGTTTTTAGAAGAAACTCATGAAATTGCACAAGATTTACGTTTAAATGTATATTCTGCATTGGTAGGAAAGTGTGTTGCACCGGCAACATTTGAAGTGTTTAAGGTTGGGGTGCGGGCGGGAAGGGACAGTGGGACAGGGATCCAAAATTGTATTAGTAACTAGCAAAATTACAAACAAAAACCATTTTGATTTTGCAAACATGCAGTAGACTCTGGGAGGGCAAGATTCTTCTTTGAAAACAAGAACACTTTTTAAAGTTTCATATAAATTGGCAAGTAAGCCTTGTTTAAAAAAAATTAAGTAGGACAAGCAAGTCAATAAATATAGGCATATTAAAGATCCATCATTTTTAATCAGAGATTCTTTTGAGATTTAAAAAAAAATCCTTCTAGCTTTAGCCAGGTGTGCATGTTGCCGTCATTTGCATTTTTGAATCATCTTGTGTAATTGTCACCATGAAAGTGTTACTCAGAAATGTCATAGGTTCTCATCTTTGTGCAAAACATGGATTATTGTCACTGACTTTTTTGTGTGTTGAGGTTCCCCCATTTTTTATTTTTTATTTTATTTTTATTTTTTTGCTGCCTTTCAGGCACTACTTATGTTGAAATACTTGGTCTTGGCTGCATTCTTCTTTTTTCTGTGGGGTTTACAAAAAAATAAAAAATAAACATTTTCTTGCAGATAAACTAGCTTTCTGTTGTGCTTTAAGTGCCCCCAGATTACTGTGGCTTGTAAACAGTATTGACTTTTGGAAAAGGATTAATACTTTTATTGGAGAAAGAAATCTTGGTCAGTTAATCATACACTTCTCCATCCATTGTCACAGTTCGAAAGGAAAGTATCTGACAAGCCAAGAGCAAATACTCTTGGCTTGTCAGATGGTGCAGGCATCACCTTAGAGTAAGAGTGGACGACAGCTGGGGAGGGGGCACATTGGCCCACCATCCCTTTTGTTGCCACCTCTGCTTATGGTTTCCACCATTCCTGCCACAATTGCTGCTGAAATTCAGTGGTAATTGCAGCACCTTTCTGTGCAACACAGAAGGCTTGAAACACAGAGGGTTCCCATGCCCTAGATCCTCTGTGGTGTAATTGGCACTAATCGTTTAAGTGAAACTCTGCCCCTCATTGCCTTAGTTCAGAGCATACTGCAGCTAGTGCTTACAAGGGTTTGCTTTCTTAACCTCAGTTAAAATCCTAAGTGTGAAGTGAGACCTCCTTTTAACTAGCTTTTCATGAGAAGATCTCTTTAGAGCAGCTGTGTTGGCCCGCATGTCAACTTGCAAGCGGGAAAGTCGGGTAAGTAAAGAAAAATCGCTTAACTGATCACAGCCTCAGGGGACTGACATCAACTCTGACAGACATGTACTGCCTGTTTTGGGACTGTTGTGTACAGAAACTGCACTGTCCTTAAAAGGATTGTGCTAAGCCTTAAGAAGTAAGACTTTTCTCCATGAGAGCTTGCAATTTGTTTGATTTTTAGTGGTCCAATAAAAGGTACCGCCCACTCTTGGATTTGTGTAATCCTGGGGACCACACAGCCTTTTTTCCTTATTCTTTCTGGATTTAACTGTGATTGTTGCATCTAGAACATACGAACCATGGTTAAGAGAAACCCTTTCAGGTCACCATTTGACACCTAGAGTATAGCTAGTCCTCAACAATAAATTATCTTTTTTCAGAAAAACTAGAGTTACACAATACCACAGCACTGGGGCTTTGTGGGTGTCCATATACTCCTTTTAATCCAGAACAGATTCAGCCAGGTTTCAGGCTGCCACCTGATGGCCACCTTACCCCATATTTCCTGCTTACACAGCCACAGGAGTGGCTCTGGGTATCTGTGTACATCAGCCAGTGTTGCTAAGTATCAAAAAGAATCTTTCCAATACTTCCCCCCCCCTTTAAAGTGAAATATAACTTGAACGTTCCTCAGTAAGGCCACATTTTCCTTGTAAAGCATGCAACAAAAATCAGAGGATTGTCTCAAAGCCTCGTTGAACCACAAATCAAAGCGCAGCGCAATCTGTTACACACTCTGCTATTTTCCCTAGGATGAGGAGAGCAACCCTACATTGTTCCAGTCAAAATTAGGAATTAGTAGACATGAAAAGCGCTTGTTTGAAGTGTGTCATCTGTATCATTTGTGAGATAATTAAGGAACGTAATTTTTTCCAGATAATGGAAACCTGCACTTGGCCAGCCTTTGATCTGCAGATAGTTGAACGGCTTGAAATGGAAAAGGAAAATCCCTTGAATTGGCTTCTCGAGCTTTATTTTCATTGTTGCCGAACTGTATAGAAAAGTGGGGGTTGGAAGGTTGGATTATGACAAATTTGGCTTACAATAGATGTCTAACAAAGAAGCTTCAAGTTTAATGTTCGCCCCCAATGACTGATTTGCTCAGAACTGAAACAGTGTGAAAAGCATGTCCCTATCAAGTTTACTTATCATATTCATTATGCATCCTGGGATTTATCTCAATTAAGCCGCCTTCTTCCAGCAAATAGTGAAGGATTAGCATTCCACTCATAGATGTGTTTTTTCACTGCTTGCTTCCAATTCTTTTCTGAAGTCCACAATGATTCCAACAAATGACTGAGCAATGAACTTTTTTGGGAGTGGGGATGGGAGACCCTTTGGTCCTTCCCTCGTTCAGTTTCAGACGCTCTGGAGCACAGACTGGGAATAAAAGTTTGGAATGGGTGGTGGTTATTTATTTATTTACTTATTTGTTTGTTTTATTTATAAGCTGCCTTTCTCCCGATAAGAGGCCCCAGGGAGGCTCACAATATTTAAAAAAAATTGAGTTAAAAACACAAAAAGGTTAAACATTAAAAAAGAATCACACTGTATGCTAATTAAAATACAATTAAATAATTACAAGCAAGAAAACAATTTAAAACTATCTTAATTTTTAAAAGGCATTCAGGGACAGTCATGGTTATTAAAAGCCTGCCTGGAAAGATGGATCTTCAGCTGTCAGTGGAAGGATAAAAGGAAGGGGGCCAGCCTGAACTCCCGAGGGAGAGCCTTCCATAACTTGGGTGCTGCCACAGAGAAGGCCCTGTCTCGTGTCCCCATCAGCCGTGACTACACTGTCAATGGGACCGAGAGGAGGGCCTCCTCTGATGATCTTAAACGCAGTGGAGGCTCATATGGGGAGATCAGTCCTTCAGGCAGCCTGGACCCAAGCAGTATAGGGCTTTATAGGAAATGGTTCCTGGCCTCAATGGAGCTGCTGGTTAGAGAAGGGAGCAACAGGAAGCTGGAGTACACACACAAGAGCCCAGACTCTTTTCTGGCCTGGGAGTAAACGTGACGGGGAAAGTCAACCTTGCCTCACAAAGTACGATTCCATTCCTGAGTCTAGATTACTTGTGGACGATGTCCACTAGGCTGCAGTGCAGGGCTACACTGGTACTCCATCTAGCCTGTTCAATTCCATTCCCCCAAGTTCTGCAAAACTACGCATTTTAACATAGAATAAAAAAAAGACAGACACGTTTAATATGTGAATGGATGACAGGATGCTAAGGAACTTCCTGACTTGAGAAGGTGATGAATGAGGAAGTGCTAAAGCGACGAATGAGAAGTGAAAAGTATGGCTGTTACAAAGTTCAAGGTAAAATAAATGAGAAAAGAAGTGTAAAGAGAAGTGGGAGATCAGTTTGCACGCAACACAGCATCATCATTTGCCCTGTTCTGTGCATTCTCCTGCTTCACTGAAACGGGAAGTGCCACGTATTGAACCTGATATTTATGAATGCAAAGCCATTGCTCTAACTATAAGGTGAAATAAGGAACTGCCGGATAGCTCAGTGGTTTAAGGTTAGAAGTTCAATTCCCCGCTGGGTCTCCTTGACGGGCTGAATCCAATGATCCATAGGGTCCCTTCCAGCTCTGCAGTTCTAAGATTTTACAAGGCATAATAAGTGACCTGATCTGCACTGTTACCAAGAGAAACAATTGGCAGATTTCCTGGAGAGCGATTGGTTCTCTTTAGGTGTTTGCATCGGGAGTGACAAAAGATCCAGTTGCCCTCAAGCAGCAGCATATAAGAGTCCCACCCCAGAAACAGATGGGGGGGGGGGGGGACCCAAACAGGATTCTGAATCTCCGTAATGTACAAATGGCAATCTCCCCAATGTGTATACTCTGGTTCAGAGGATGCTTGTTGGAAGCCAAAACATCAATACAAGTAACCTGAACCATGGGAGGTTGGAGGGGAAAGATTTAGCTTGGTGGCATCCGGCATCTTGTCTCCTCTTACCTTTTTAAAGTAGCTATGCATTTGTTGATAACAAAGACTGCTACACTCAGAGTTTACTTCCTCCTTTTTGAAAGCCAGGAGAGTTTTTCTAATTTGCCAGACAGAGGAAACCCATGGGATTTTCTCCCATCATTTCCTACCTGTATAAAGAAGCCAGAATTAGAGATTTCTATAACCAAGTATAGGGTTCTTTCCTCCTGCACTATCCCTAAACATATTTACTCCAGCAGTAAAAGAACCTGTCCACACTGGCCTATAGTTAGGGTATATGGTTCTCTGATAGCACTTTTTGGCACAGAAAAAAATACCTTGTCTGCTTGTGTTTCTACTTAGAATGATTTATTTATTTATTTATTAAATTTATATCCCGCCCATTTAGACCACGTCTACTCTGATCCATCCTTCCCCTTTAAGAGCTGCCCCGTATCTTTCTGGCACAGGGCTGGGCCAAACAATCTTTTTGGGACGATTCATTGAGATGCAAAATAGCTCTCTGTTCTGCCTTGGACAGGTACCAAGAGTTAAAATAGATTGCACTGAAGATAAGGCATTTTTAAGCACCATCCAGGTCACACCCACTTTCACAGTGTGGACAGGCCCGAAGTAAGTTATCTTTTCCTAAAATCTAATTGTTATGTTTCTGGATTTATTTAGTCCTGCTTCATAGTCATAAACCTTCAGGACTAGCACCATGCACTCTGCTAACCTAAATACCAACTGTTCTTAACACCCTCTTGTTAAATGCAGAATGTACAACTTGTGCGCCCACATTTGGGTGCTCCCTGTCTCTTTATTTCACACACAGTGGCCACAGATCTCCCTGTCAATTTCATCCAGTATATGCTTGCTCTTCTGCGGATGGGAGCACAGAAAACAGCCATCTGTCTGAGGATGGACATGGAGGGACAGATCACTTGTGTGTATGGGGGGGGGGGGGGAAACACACACACACACAATGTGTTTATAGGGATGCTTTACTCCAAACCTCCAGCAGCCTCTGTGTCTGAAAATGTGGTGTGCCCCTGAATGAATACATCTGTTTCTCCTGGTGCAATTAGCCTGTCTCAGTGCTCATTTGGGGTTTCGGTAGCCTAGGAGATGGATAGAAAAAAGCAGGGCCGTATCTGTTTCTCAGAAGAAAGGAAGGACAAGAAAACAAAGGCATGTATTGCAGAAGCAGAAGGAGCATTGACCTGTACCTATAGCCTTCCGTCAAACAGTGCCTTCCACGGTTGTTGGACTACAACTTCTATCATTTCCAACATGATGGCTTGGAATGATGGGAGTTGTAGCGTAATAGGTTTGGAGGATGACAGCATGTTTGCTTCTTTGTTTGATTGTTTATAATCTTTTTAACCCCACCTTTTTCCTTTAAAAAGGACCCAAGGAAGCTTACACGGTTAAAAGACGATATTTAGAGCAAACAGAAAGTGTACAAATACTAAAAAGGATCAAGCAAATACCACACTAAAAATGGTAAACAAAAGCAACACCAAAAACACATTCAAAGTCATAAAGGCACAATCATCCATTTAAAAAAAGACAGTCAATCACTGAAGGAAAGCTGGCCTGAAGAGGAAGATCATTGTCTTCTTACAGAAAGACAGCAAAGATGGGGTCAGGCTAGTCTCCTGTGGGAGGGAGTTCCAGAGTCTAGGGGTAGCAACAGAGAAGACTCTCTCCCGTGTCCCCACCAAATGCACCTGTGAAATTGGCAGGCCTGAGAGAAAGGTCTCTTCAGGAGACTAAGTGTCGTGCAATGATTAGAACACAGGACTCAGCGGTCCTTCATCCCCCCCCCCCCCCCCGTCCTGCAGGCCCACCATAAAGTACCAAGTTCTTTGCTACACCTCCTGGAATAATCAGAGAGAAATATAGCTTGTGTTTTGCACCGCTTGGGGCCTGGCTCAGTGCAAGCTAGTCTCCAGCGATCAGATGATGTACAGGAGACTGTGAACCAGTCCGGCTCTGCTCCTTGCCCAAGGAGGACCTTTTTGTCAAGTTGCAGGGCTGCTCTTTTTGGGTGCCGGGCTGGAGCGATTCCTGTGTGGGTGAAAGTGTTGCTTTAAGGGAGCCTACTTTACAGAGAGGAGAGAATCTCTGTACACCCCCACTGAGCTCTTAATTATTTGTGCCCGGGAGGGCACCAATATATTGTGCTGATGGCAGGATTCAGCATTCCGTAAGTCAACTCAAAAAATAGGGGTGTGCCAAACAAAAAATTATAACAATGAAACTGGACCTACGAGAGACCCTCTTCTGTCCACAGCCATTCACACTTGTTGAAAAACAGCCCTGAGAATTGCTTTGTGTTTGGGTGAGAAGTGGTGAACTGATGGAAAAAAGGAGTTAGCTTCTGGGGTTTCCCTTTGCATGGTGTCCCGTTGTGAATGGTAAGGAGCCCAAGAGGGGATCCTTTAGACCAGTGGTTAACCTTTGTTACTCAGGTGTTTTTGGACTGCAACTCCCAGAAGCCTTCACCACCAGCTGTGCTGGCTGGGGTTTCTGGGAGTTGCAGTTCAAAAACACCTGAGTAACAAAGGTTAAGAACCACTGCTTTAGACCATCTTGACTGCTGCCATGGGTGTTGTCAACATTGTGGCTGCCCTGTGTTATGTAAAGCTTGAGCATCCTTTTCTCTGTTGGCAACGCAGGCATGATATTGTGCAGCAATATTGGGTCATTTCCTGGATTTTTGAATCGTGAGTACAGAAGCACAATATCCCACGTCCATAAACCAGAGTGGTGTTTTTTTTTAAAGAATTGAATAGGAGAAGGAGGAGGATAGAAAATGAGGTGAGGAAACAAAGGATGATACCAGGACAAAGCAAAGCACAACTGTGGCTTTTCTCTGCCTTTCGAAACACAGCCAAGCTGGTATGTTAACTTGGTCAAAATATTAATTAGTATAGACATTCTTCTTTTTTTCTTTTTCTTTTTTTGGGGGATAGAGATAATCTGAATTTCTTTGTACTGTAATTGAATCCCATTTCCTCTGATATGCTTCCTGATAATACTGCAGATGTGTTTCAGCAAATCATCCTCAATAGGTGGAAGAAGCCAGAAAACTAATCCAATGAAGTTGAAAGGGAAGTTGACCTTGATTTAAAAAGAAGAGGAAAAATTAAATCCACCATTTCTAGCAGTTTAAGCAAAACGTTGTTTTATGGCTGTGTAGTCACTCATCCCTTCTTAGCTGCACAACTGAGTGTGGTGAGGGGGTTTGAGTGTGTCGGAGAAGCTGAGAGCAATGCCATCAGGAGGCTAAACTACATTATGAGCTTGGACTCACCCAAAGAGGCATCCACCTTCTTCAGGGCAACTACAGTAGCTGGTGGTGAATTGGCAGAGAAGGCAACAGCTCTGACACTCACGCTAACTTTCCTTAGTACTGTGCAGAAGATAACAATGGTAAACTCCTGCTGAACTTTCCTTACCATGAAAGCCCAAGCACACTGTCAGACCAGGAGAAAATAAAGAGAAGGTGGAAACAGTATACTGAAGCACAGTATACTGAAGTATACTGTATACTGTAGCACCAGAGCACAGACAGAGTTCTGACTCCTGTCCTCTGAAGATGCCGGCCACAGAGACTGGCGAAACGTTAGGAAGAACAACCTTCAGAACACGGCCAAAGAGCCCGAAAAACCCACAACAACCATCAGTATACTGAAGACTTATACAAAAGAGATAAAAGGATGACAGTTTCCTTTGAAGAGAAATCCTATGATGAAGAACCTGCGGTACTAGAAAGTGAAGTGAAAGCTGCTCTGAAAGCTCTATGAAGAAATAAATCACCTGGGGTAAATGGGATACTGAGAGAACTATTTCAAGACACAAAGACTGAATATGTCAAAATCCTAACAAGAATATGCCAACAAATATGGAAAACAAAACAATGGCCACAGACTGGAAACACTCAATATACATTCTGATCTCCAAGAAAGGAGATGCCAAGGAGTGCAGTAACTACAGGAACATTACTCTAATTTCTCTTGCAAACAAACTGGTGCCCACGGTGTTGCAACAGAGGCTTTTACCTTATTTGGAGTGAGAAATGCCTGATGTTCAAGCTGGATTCTGAAAAGGAAAAGGCACTCAAAATTGTACTGCAAGTATCCACTGGCTGCTGGAGTGCACCAAAGAATTTCAGAAGATCAATCTGTGCTTTATATACCACAGCAAAGCCTTTGGCTGTGTGGACCATGAGAAGGTATGGGTTCTGAAAGAAAGGGGTGTTCCTCAGCAATGATGTCATGATGTGTAACATGTATTGTGGACAAGAAGCTACCATTAGGACAGAATATGGAGAGACAGAATGGTTTGCTATAGGCAAAGGTGGGCAGACGAGGGTGCAATTTATGACTTTTAGTGAAAGCGAAAGAAGGAAGTGCCAAAGCAGGACTGCATTAAGACAACCAAAATCATGACTACAGAAGAACTACACAGCTTTAACATTGACAAGCAAGAAATCAAAATCGTGAAATACTTTCTATCCCTTGCCTCAATCATCAGTACAGACTGAAGTTAAGAAACTGAAACTCAGAAGGGCAGCAATGAAGGAATTAGAAAAGATCATCAAGTGTAAAGGATGTGTCACTGGAAACCAAGACCAGGATCACCCATATCCTTCCAATCACTATGTACAGGTGTGAAATCTGGACAGTAAAGAAAACTGACAAGAAATAGATTGATTGATTTGAAATATGTCGCTGGAGGAGAGCTTTGTAGAGACCCTGGACTGCCAGAAAGACAAACAAGTGGGTGTAGACAAAACCGGGCCTGAACTATCTCTGGAGGGAAAAAACGATGAAACTGAGGTTGTCCTACCTTGGACGCATCATGAGAAGGTGAGACTCTATAGAAAAGACAATAATGCTGGGAAAGGTTGAAGGCATCAGGAAAAGAGGAAGACCAAATATGAGATGGGTTGACTCCATAAAAGAAACCACAGGCTTGAATTTCCAAGAGCTGAGCTGTTGGAGATTGCCCATTCATGGAGTTGCCATAAATCAGAGGCAACTTGAAAGCACATAACAAGTCAAAATGAACTAATCTTCCCTTCCATCGCTTAGCAGCTTTAAAATCTTTTCTTCTCTTGCATAATTATTGCAATTATGTCCTTCTAAATTTAGGCTGGAGGCGAATAAACGATGGCTCAGAAAAAAAATGAAAGCTGTCCTTGGACAAATATGTTTTAATCTGTGTTTGGAAATGAATAGTGTGTTTGGAAAGGTGAAATGAATTTGCTGCAATTAGTTTAGGTTTGGTCTGTCCTTTTCCTCAGCAGAATGATAATGATTTATATGTGAATATGCATGTTTGTGTCATAATACATAATTGCACACCATAAATTTGCAAATTGCAGGTAAGGAATGTGGAGTGTGACGCAATGTGCTCCTTCAAAAGAAACAAAGATAAATAAAGTTTTAGTTGCTAGTCCCCCATTGTGTTTCAGATGGTTGCAACACCAGTGGCAGGAGCCCATACAGATTTTGGACTGAAAAATATTCAATACTTCAGCTTGTCAGTAGAGGTGGAAACATCTGCCAGCTTTATTTCCTCCGGCATTCAAAACTTTTCAGGCCCCAAAACTCTTTCCTTCCCAAACCTGCTCACAACCCGGGGTTCAATTCCAGGTATCCAGCTCGATGTTGACTTAGCCTTCCATCCTTCCAAAGTTGGTCAACTGAGTACCCAGCTTGGTGGGTACTCAGCTTTGCTGGGTGGGGGGCAATGTGTAGCCTGCATAATTAACTTGTAAACCACCCAGGGAGTGCATTAAGCACCATGGGGTGGTATATAAGCAGCACACTGTGCCTTTTGCTTTTGAATACATTTTTTGTAATTGTTTCTTTAACTATTCCAAATGAACACAAATGAAAATTTCCCGCATTTGTATCAGTCAGATTCCATAGGTGCACTTATTTTCTTCATGGACAGGTCTGGGTTGTACTTGTACGGTTACATAGCTTTTAAAGATGATAAATATGCTGTGTTTTGGGGTTGGGGGATAATTAGCAATTCCAATTTCTGCAGTAGCATGGAGGAAAAAAGAGAGGGATAAAATGTCACGTTTTTCAAGCGTTAAGCACTGAGAGCCATGAGCTGGGATGAATGAATCTGTCCATTTTAGCACCTTCCACAACCACATCTTGTAAATCTGAATTTCTTCCTATTCTTAATAGGAATAAGTCTGCAAATTTTGTAGATTATTTCTTGGAGTGGGGAGACTGAAACAAAATTCATGTCTACTCTTCTTTCTCTGTATAAAAGGAAGAATATCATATGTGCTGCACCTCCTCCTCGTGCATAATTGGGAGGACTGTATGACCATCCCATGGAAGCAGAAAATTTGCTCCTGGTTTCCACATTTTTCCGAGTTTGCAATTTTATTTTCTTTCATTGTTTAAATATGATTTCCCGTATCCCCTGGGCAGCCAGGCCAGAGTGGCTGTGTCATCTCTAGTGGATGCTGGAGACTGTCATCCATAACGACATTTTTTTTTCATTCTCTGACTGAGAAGCTAAAGCAGGAGTGGGCAAAACGAAATCTCCCAGGTGTTGCTGAACTGAAAAATCCAGCATTCAGCATATCTGGAGGAGAGCCTCACAGATCTAAAAGATTCGAGGCTGTGAAGGCAGCAGGGCAAAGCTTAAGTAAACTATTGACTGGGAGTAGATCACATTGGGCAAGATCTTTGTTAGTTGGTAGGGAAAGAGATTTAATTTCCTTACAGATCTGAAGTAGCCAGTAATATAGTTACCTATGACTGATTACATTCGGTAATGAGTAACATAACTTTTAAGTACTTCTAGTTGTAAAAATCAAATACTACTTAATATGATTTATTTTCATACACTTTTTATCACTTTTTCTGGTGTGTAGTATCAGAATTGACCACTAGAGGGAGACAAGAAAGTATGTCCATCTATTTTTCTGGCCTGTTGATGACCTGGGTAGAAATGCATTAATAATACACCCTAGGCCAGTTGGAGCAACACCACAGTGATAATGGGAACCTGGCTGGAAAGAAGCAATGACTAAGGCAGTGAGTTCATTCTAAAGGTAACATCCCGACCAATGAATTCTCTGCATGGCATTTTGCCATTCATCAATGATTGCTCAAATAAGAATGCTATATAAATACCTTTCAGGCTCTCCACTTTCTCCCTCCATTCCTAACATCTTCGCTGTCAGCCAGTTCAGTGGTGGATTATCTCTGGAGTGCTGATGGAGAGGATGGGGCAGTGACTCACAGAGAGCGAGGGAGGAAGGTAAGCTTGCTCTTTCCGGCACCTTCCAAATTTATGCAGGGCTACTGTTCATTCCTGAACTTTTCAGCTTTCATTAAAATAACTAACTGCAGGATGAGCGGCAGGAACCCTTTTACTTTACTTGCAGAGATAATAAGCTAAGAGGCTCACACGATTCAGCAATGGTGGTTTTCCCCTCATGCCTCCCTTTCAGGAAATTCTTTGCACCGCTTAAATATTCTAGGCATGTCTTTGGTTTATGCTGGATGCTAACCTGCCCACTTTGTCACCCCTAGGGTACCTCGGTAGATACCTCAATAGCTGCCAGCGGCTCAGACGAAAAGACCTGACTAGAGATGGGCACAAACCACCGGTTCGGTAGTTCGTGCCAGTTCATTTACAGGCCAAACAGGTGCTTGACAGTTGCCATTTGTTGCTATATATGTGCAATATATGCAGAGTATACACAAGTCAGTAGTTTCAAGCAAGTGTAAGTAAAGAAACTTTTTTATTCTTTCTCCTACTAATTTCTCAGAGTGACTTACTGTATTGAGACTTTAAATACCAGTTATTGAGAAAGGGGTGGATTCTGGGGAACGTGTAGCTCTTCTCCTCTGCCCTTCTACTGTGTACCAAAAGGAGAATTTTACCAGAAATTCAAAACTCTGCAACAGTCTTTGGTGTTTTTCTGGAGTGCTTTGGAATCTCTGTCGCTGGATCAGTACCCTCAGCTGCCACAGCACAGCTTCCTGCTTCATCAGCAGTCTGCTCTGATCTGACTAAAATGTAGTAACAACATTAAAGACTTCCTTAGCAGGGTGGGGGGGGGGGGGTGTATCACTGTCACATTTTGTCTTTGATTCCTGAGAAGTCATGAAACTGGTGCACTTCCTGTGGTCTTCAAGCAGCAAGTTGGGCAAGTTTTTCCCTTCCAACTCTACCTGCACTATGAACAACTCTTTCGTTTCCTATCGTGCTCATTGTCAGCCTGATCCCCTTGTCCAAGAAGCTGAGTCCCCAATACGGGGGGGGGGGGGGGGGGGGGGACAGGACGGGGGCGGGGGGGGGGGACGGACGACAGGGGGGAGGAGTCCATTTCACCACCACCACCAAGAAGGACATCTGTATGTTTCTAGGCTATTGGTTATTAGTAATAGTCCATTTTCAGGACACCAGAATTTCAAAAGTATTGTTGGGAGTATGTGCAACAAAGGAGGAAGAGCAGGATCTGCCCTTGATCATCCCGGAGTGCAGGATATGTAATAATGGGCTCAATTTACAGGAAGCCAGATTTTGGTTGAATATCAGGGGTGTGTGTGAAAACTTCTTAACTGTCAGAGCAGTACGACCATGGAACCCATGATCTCGGGAGGTGGTGAGCGCTCCAACATTGGAGGCCTTCAGAGAAAACCAGACCACCCTCCGTCAGATCTGCTTGGATTGGGATTCCTGCCCTGAGCAGGGGGGTTGGACTCGTTGAGCCTTATAGGCCCCCTTCCAACGCCATTCTTCTATGATTCTATGAAAAGTGGTAATTACTTTAATAATACCTGTTGAGGTTCCACATGGGTTCATGTTTACTGTAAACTTATATATTTAAAAAAACGGGCTAGTGTGATTGGTAATGAAAGCTGTTATGACTGTAAAGCAAACAAAAGCAATGATTTTATTGGTAATTAAAAACTGCAGTAATACTGCAGACAACCATTTATCCCACTAACAGACACACACACACACACCCCTTGCATCCAGCTCCTAGTGCTTTAACGGAGAACCGCTCCTCTGTGGTTTTCAGAGAGGCAGCCATGTTATCTGGTTTCAGGGGGGAAAAAAACCAAAACCAAAAAAAGGATTTTGACGCCTTTTAAAACGGATACGTGTATTTTCCTGTGAGCTTTCCTCTGTGAATCCTCTTCTTCAGACACACCTTTTTTTTGCCAGAGTTCATTTGGAAACGACCACCACATTTGTGTTTTGCCACTCCCCCACTTCCATAGGGACTTTTTCTTTCGAAAGGTGCCACGAGACTATTTTTGGCGCGGATTTTGATGGATTTGTGGTTATCCTGTTTGTTCACTGTTTGATAGGAATGATAATCTGGGGGAGGGGCTGCTTCAGGACCACTGAGGCTTAGGGATTGCTTGTGATCTGCAGCTTCCTGTGGACGGACAAGCTAGGCTATTTCTTAGGTTTCGCTCTTTCAAGCTCCTTCTCCCTCCATTTTAAACCTTGCCGGAAAAGGAAGGTATAAAAAAAAGAAGTAGAAGCAGCCGCAGGACAAAGACGAGCAAAAATGTTTGACTTAGCGACTGACAAGGTAGGAAGCTAGAAAGCATCCATGAAGCGAAGGAGCGCGGCAACTGTCAGTCTTGTGCTCCTGCTGTGATTCTTCACTGCTAGACTAGGACGCTTAGAAAGTTAATGCTCCCCGCAAAGACAGGCACACAAAAGAAGCACTTTACACACCACTCTTTCTCCTGCAGCTCCTGCGCCTTCCCTCCTCCCCTGCCAAAGGATCTTGCATCCTATGGTCCGCTAACCGCCATGCCATGCTGCCGGAAAACCCGTGTCGCGTTTGATCTGCAACACAGTTGGAGGAACCATCTATGAGCATAGGCTGACAAATATACACATGCGGCTCGTCGTTCACCTTGCAATAATACTGGTAGGTGTGCCTGTGTGTGTGTTCTGTGCTTGGTGCTTTGACATTTCAAGAAAACCAAATATGAGAGTACCTGAAACATCTCTTCCTAAGCCCGTGGTGTGGGTTTGAATCCAATGCATTCAACCATGCTAGAGCTCAACAAGAGTTGCCACCTTTTTTTTTTGAAGAGGCTCCTTGTCCTTAAAACACCCCTATGGCAGGCAGGCACAATGTGGTTCTCTCCATGCTAAGAATACCTGGGACGCTTCACTTTTGCTGGTGCAAGTGAGCGAGATTTTTGTTTCAAATAGCTTATGAAGAACTTCCCAGAGTTCACAAAGTTCATATCCATGATGGAGAAAAAAGTATGAAAGAACAAAGAACAGACATATTTTCCTGCCCCAGGACTGGGATTCTACAGCCATTTCACTATTCATCACCCTCAACTAATATTTCAGGGATGTGGCAGTGGAGGATCGTGTTCTCTTTACTTACAACATGACAAGCTCACACTGAGCTTGCAACGACTGAAAAAAAGTAAACACTCTGGTCGAAAGGAGGGTGGAAAGGAATCATACTGTTTGTTTAATGTGAGGCGACCATTTAAAATAGTGTAGAAAGAAAGATGCATAAACTTAGTTACAGAAGCCTCTCTCTGGACCTGGCTTCCATGTGGGCAGGTCTGCTGTTCTCTCTAACCAAAAAATTGAGGAGTTAGGAGAAGCAAGAAGTGGCCTCAGAGAAAGGGAGAGTGCAAGAAGCAGAGAGAGAAACCTAAGAGTATCAATCTGCATGTAGATCCAGCACAGACAAGAAGGGGGAAATACGCCCAGGCTATTGCCCCTTCTCACTGTTTCAGATCACTTACTGCATGAGTTGGTATTCCACAGGCAAGTAGGAAACCAACCAGCCTGTGTGTGGCACCCATTGCCCACTCTTTTTGGTTGAAAAAAAAGTTTAGCTTTACCACCCTTAAAGTATATCAGGACTGTGAAGTGTGGACCCCTTCAGGTCTCCTCGGGGCAATGAGAGAACCCTGTCGGCTAATCCTTCCACTTCAGAAAAACCACTGGATTGTTTCTGATGCGAACAAAGAAGGAAGGAAAAAATTAGCTTTTCTTTAATTTTGTCTCTTCCACTTCACCTGTGCTTCCTGTTCATAATACAGGTCTGTGTGAACAATTCTCTCACTTACTCACACTCTCTCTTCTCCTTCTCTGGTAGCTGTTTGAAGTTCAGTGGCTCTCACTGCTGCTGCGAAGCCAATTCTCTAGCTCCTTTTCTGAAAGATGGGGGTAATAGCCCTGCCTTTCCATTTGACGCTTCTCGTAATGTCACACAATTACGGTCTTTAGGGCACGGATGCCTCTTACTTTGGCAAGGAGCTGCAGCATATCAATTCGGGCCTTTTCCCGTTCCCTGGGAATGGGTTGCTTCACCTCCTGGACCTGAAGCAGCGATGGAATTTAATTTTTGAAAGACTTGTTATTCAAAACGTTGCCTGCGGATTAATAAAAGCATTAATTTATTGAAACCCAGAAAATGTTCCCTGGTGGTTGTTTGCCGCAAAGTTAATGTTTAAACGGTGAAAGTTCCTTGCAAGCTTAAGTAGAAATATCCATGTTTTGTTTTGCTTTCCTCCAGGAAAAAAAGACCATCGCAGTCTCTTCCAGCCAGGGGCCTTTTTGTCAGCTTTTGCCTGCCTGCTTTAGCAATAATAAATTCCAAGGAGATCCTTCGCTGCCTAACTGGAATGCCATCAGTTTTCACTTTGGCCAAGACCAAACAGCTCTGAGTGTGTGAAAGGCCTGGTGGGGCTCCACGGCTCAGTTCATTCATCAAGTGACTGAAAGTTCCACAGACAGCTTACAGGGTCAGTTTCATTGGGAGAAGATAATACTGCCGTATGCTTGTGTACATGCAGATGTGTTTAATGATAATATTTATCTGTTTATTTATTAGTTGAATCTGTACCCCACCTTTTCTCCAGTGAGTTCAATGTGGTGTGTGTGGCAGCCTTCCCTTTATCCTCAGAACAACCCTGTGAGTCAGTCAAGCTGTATTTGGTTTTCCTCTTTTCCTGCTGCTTTCCACTTTTCCCGGCATTATTGTCTCAACCCTGCCTAATCATGATGTGCCCAAAGTAGGACAGTCTCAGTTTCATTATTTTGGCCTCCAGAGATAGTTCAGGCTTGATTTGATCAAGAATCAGACTTGTTCGTATTTCTGGCAGTCCAGAGTATTCACAAAGCTGTCCCTCCAGCACCATAGTTCAAATGAATCCATTCCCCCCCCCCCCCCAAACAGCTTTCTCTGTCCAGCTTTCACATCCATATAAGAGTGACTGGGAATACAATACTGTGGATTATCTTAGATCTCCAGACAAGAAAGCAAATCTCAGGGCAAGCAGGTTTGGAGAAGGAGAATCTTTGGCTTTTGTGTTGTGTGCAAGTTATCTTTCGGAATCAGGGCTGTAACTTGGGAGCAGTGACTGAGGCTTCTCCACAGGGGACCTAACTTTAGAAGGCACCAAAATCTAAGGCTGAATCTGTTGATGACTGTTAGGGAAGTGACCGGCAACCCTTCTTGGCCCTATTCACTTTCCTTGTTTTGAAAGCATGCGCCTCTTCTTTCCTTGGAGGAGGGGGGGGTGCCATATTTGCTTCCTCATTTTTCAAGGGGGCTTATGCGTCTGCCTCATGGTAGGGTTGGTGGGAAATGGAGTCACTTATCCCAGGGACTAAAATATCTATCTACTGCTTTGCATTCATACCCAGCTATTCCCAGCTGGTGTTAGGGCTCAGTGACTCACACTTAGCTTTTTTTTTTAAGTGTTTTTGTGCTTACTTTCCTCCAGTACTTGCCCTGCTGTGCAAAGAAATGCTGGCAGCTGTAGTCCTAAAACCTCACTAGACACAGCTCTGGTCTAAGCTGCAAGGGAACAGAGATGAGATTATTTTATCTCCTGCATTTACAGTGGGATGGGGTTTGGCTAAACCTGGAGGGAATCGACAGGTGACCCTCGGGGGCATCTTGAATGATCCCCTTATTTTTTTCCTTGCAGTTCAAGTACCACTTCATATCAGATTGTGCAAATAGACGCACACAGATAGAGAGAGAGGACATATTTTAAAATCAAAGAGCATATTCTGAATCAGCAACCACATCTGAACATCAACCTTCAGCCAAAGGCTCCGTTTGTAAACGCTCCCAAAGCACCGACTTCCTTCTTAAATCTTTCGGTTTAAAGCTTTGTCAAAAGTATAGAAGAAATTAACTGTGCTTCGTGGCGGGCTCAACGCTGAAGGCAAGGATATGCGGTGTCACTTCTTCCAGATGTTGTGTGTTGCAGATAAGCCCATGCCTTCTGCTTGGTGCAGATGTTGGACAAAAACAAACCAAAGGCCAAAAAAAAAAAAAGTTAAATAATCTGAGTGAAATGTTCCATCTCTTGGTGTCAAGTGAAAAGATGGCCATCTTTTGTGGAAGCTGATTGCTTGATAACACCCCCTGATGGTAGGCTGCTATTTCTAAAGCTAGCTCACAATGCTGGCTCAATGGCTTTTGATGGATGTGAAATGTTGGCTTTAATTAACCGTGATGACTACTGTCTAGTAGCTACACATGCACCCACAGCACCTGTTGGCGTAGGAGTAGAGGGAAGATGGGAGTATTAAATGTGTAGGAGATCACAGTTTTGCTGCTGACTGGAAGAGAAGAGGCAGGGGAAAATTTAAAAGATACACTGCTTTCCCCCCCTGTTTGTCTTAAATACTAGCACTTTCTTAGTGCAAGCTTGTGGCATCAGTGTGCAGTGGAGGAGAAGTGAATCTGTGCTGGGTTCTTGCATGGATTTTAAAGGAGCTATCCAGGGTGCTGAAGGTATTTTAGGGATAGTGTACACAGGGCCTGGCATAGCTCAGTAAAGTTCGGACTAAAACTCAGAGCAAACCCACCAGCGCCTGCCACATTGTCTTGCTGGGGCACTTCCATGCTTCCCGCAGTCAGTGGGTGTATCTGAATGCTTCTCAAAATTACTCACCCTAAGGTGTGGTATTTTTTAATCTTTTTAATTCTACCTGTTTTTCATTCGTTTTATTATGAACTACCTTGATTCCTGCTTTTGAGGAGAAAAGGAAAATACATCTCTAGAACTGATGGATAGCTCAGTGAGTTGAGCATCTAGCTGCAGAGGGAGAGGTTGGAAGTTCGATTCCCCTCTGTGCCTTCTTGAGAGGGGCTGGACTCAATGATCCATAGGGTTTCCTCCAACTCTGCATTTCTAAGATGATCATGATGATACATTTTGGTGGGGAAAATTGTGAATAAAACAGGCAAACCTGGGAGCCAAGCATGACTTGCCTGACTTTGCGGCTGTCAGTTGCCCTGATCCTGGACTCACACAAGGGTTGCCAGGGGAGCAGCACTCCACTTCCTGGAATTTAGGGCCAAAATCTAAAATCAAGCAGCAGGACCTTGCAGTGTCACAATGGCGGCATCGGTTAATATGCCTCCATGTTTACTTTCCAAGGACCAATCCCAAAACAAAAGACCTCTAAATTCATGACAAACAGATGAAGAAAGTCACATGCTATGACAAACAGACATTTTTTTTACCACTCAAGGTAACACTCTGCAAAATACGTGATAAGAATATAATTAATTTGGCCCATGGTCAAGTGCAAAAATGTATGGCTTGGTTGCAGAATATTCTAATTTCAGTTCCAGCCATTTCCAGTTAAAAGGGATCTCCGCCAGCAGAGTGAAGTAAAGCAGAGATCTTGAACAGCTGCTGCATGTAAAAGTCAGATCTTAGAATAATTACTTTATGGATGACAGCTCCCAGAATCCCCAGTCAACACGGTCATTTGGTTCAGAATTAGTGGTCTGATTCAGCAGACAGCAGCTTATGTATGTACATATATTTACATATGCATACACACTTTATTGCTCTGTAGCTGATCAGGCTGTATGCAAGAGTATAGATTCTACCAGTCTTTAAAAAAAGTATTTGAAATCTAATATAAATGCATATAAACAAGCATAAAAGCATAAAATAATAAAATAAGCATTCTCCAAAAATTAACATAAACATTTTTGAGAATGATTATGTATGTATGTATCATTTGTAGACCACCTAAATCCAAGGCAGCTCACAATGTTAAAACAAATAAATAACAGATTAAAAAGCAATTAAACTACACTAATGATTTAAAAATCATTAAGCAATTTAAAAGATTTAAAACGTTAAACACTAAGATGCAAAAAACTGGTATCCAGAGACTCAGCTCGATCCCTTCAAGGTACTGAGTCACAAAGTACAACGTCTTTGCAGGCAGAAAGTCCGGGCTTTGATTCCCTGCCACGTCTAATGAATTCAGATCCCAGGAGAAAGAACTGGGGATAACTTCGGCTCTGGGGAGCTGAACCAGGGATGAGCTGAGAAGGGTTTCGTAGCTGGTTTGTACTTCCAGGAAGCAGTAGCGCTCTTCTGAAGTTTCAGACCAACACCGCTAATGAGTTTGGCTCTTCTTCTTTTTCACTTCTCCGCAGCGTGGGAAATTGGGAATTCAGATATGATACTGAAGGAGAGGCACTGCAGCAGTGAAAAAAAAGTTAAAATCAGCTTTGAGAGAAATATTGCTAAACTTCAGCTGACCCTGCGCGATCTCAGCTCCTCAGCTAAACAGGAAATGGCTTGATTAGAGCAGAATGGCACAGAGATTTCGCTGCTCAGAGCAAACCCAAGGGAGAGGGGCTGGCTGTAAGATATATCTTGCTAGCTGTTCAGATGGGCTAACTAGACCTGAGCTCCTTTGCCAAAACAGGAAGCAGATAGCTAGGCCTCTACCACAAAGAGCAGAATGACAAGTGATTTTTTACTGCCTGAAAGAGGGATGTGGGAAGGACCAAACTAGTGGAGAGACATATATTGATAAACCGCTTAGATGATCCCGCGAGCCTTCAGCATCTTTGCCAGGCAGGAAGTATCTGATCAAAAATAGCAAAACAAAGGCTGAAATCCTGCTGGTCCATACATTTTTGACATTAACATGCATTTATGAGTATGGTTGTGATTATTCTGGTAACATTTACACTGGTCTTGAAAGAATACAGGTAATAGAATAGGCACTACTGGGCTCCTGGCTTTAATTTGGATATGGCAGGAAAGGAGCCTGGAGATTTCAAGAGGCATTGAAAAGTGTGATGTCTGAATTTCAGAAGCTGGAAGGACTGCCTGCTTTAACAAACCCTGAAAGTGTTTGTGACCCAAGAACAGCAAGGGTCTCATCAAAATGTGAAAGTAACTAGTTACAAGTGGTGTGGTTGCATATCACTAGTTACTTTTGATTAATGAGCCATGTAACTGCTGTGTTGATGACTTTTACCTCTGGGGGATGTCAATATACATGCAGAGTTGGCTGGAACAGATCATGGAGGCCAACATGCTACAGGGACCACACATGTGGTAGGTCACACCCTCGATCTGGTGTTCATGTTGGGACAGGGACAGGATGATCTGAAGGTGACAGACCTTGAGTCCAACTCCTTGTCACGGTCAGATCATCTCATGCTGAGATTTGGACTCCGCACAACCGAACCTCTCCACGGGGAGGAGGGACCTATTACTGTGGTCCTTCCATGAAGGCTGATGAATCCTACCCATTTCCAAAATACCCGAGGGAGGTTTCCTGATGATGATATGTTTGATTCTATTGGGTGGAATGTCTGTCCCACCAAACAGCTACTCTTCCCACATGCTCCTCACAGCCCTTGCTGTCAAGGATTGTAACACCCAGCGAGGCCAAAAAAGCCAACACTACAAACCGAGCTTTCTTAATCGTGACCCCTTTCCTCTGGAACAAGCTTCCTACAGAAATTCACCAAGTGCCTGTTTTTGGGCCTGTTTTCTCTGTTTTTAGGAAGCTAGTTAAGGCTCAATTATATAAAGCTGCCTTCTACTAGTGTGAATATTGTCCTGAGGTGTTCAAATAAATTTTAATTTGTAATTTTTTAATTTAAAGATAGTTTTAGCTGGTGACATGGTTTATTGTGTGTGGGGGTTGTACTTATGTCGTGTATTAGTGTATGATTTTACTGTATTTTGTGAACCATTAGAGCGGCAACATTAATGGGGCAGTATAGAAATGAATATTATATATATATCTTAAAACTTTCTGTCAAAATACCCTTTTGAAAATAATGATTTGTTACATGATACAACTAAGTAATGTAGGAGTTATTTCATAAACTTGAACAGTAACTATGTATATATAGATATACTGTAGATATATATACAGTACAGGCGTACCTCGGTTTACGAACACCTTGGTTAACGTAATTTTCGGTTTAGGAAAGAAAATCCATTGAAAATAATGCCTCGGTTTACGATATTTTTTTCGCAATATGAAGCAAGTTTCCCCAGGATGCATTGCACCTGGGAGGTTTATAGTGCCGCCCCCGTGCATGCGTTCCTATGGGAAACCGCATTTCGGTTTGCAAATTTTTCACAGTATGGAACGTCCTGGAGAACACATTAAATTCGTAAACCGAGGTACACCTGTATATAGTTGAAATAACTCCTACATTACTTAGTTGCGCCATGTAACAAATCGTTATTTTCAAAAGGATATTTTGACAGGAATTTTTCAGATGTTATGCCTTTCTTTTATCTATTCTAGGGAAGTATTTTTAGGAATATTTCCAATGTACAATATCAGAACTGACCACTAGAGGGAACCAGACATTATTCACCTTTATTCTTCTGTTCTGTTGCTAAGGGTAACGGAACAAATTAAGAACATGCAACACAGTGACTTATTGTGTGATTGGAACAACAATGATAATAACAATAAATCTAGCCACTGAGAAGTAATGAGTAACATGAGTTCATTTTAAAATGTAACATTATGAGCTTTGATTATCTCAAGGTTTAAGTCTTAAATCTTTCATATTCCTTTACTTACATATGAAGCACAATCTACCGAGGGTGTCTTGGGGGTAGCAAGACAGAAGAAGCCAGAAACCATGCCAAACGTCTTTTATTACAATGTTTTAGTGCAATTTTTGTTTTCAGATTCAGATTCCTTTGTTATGATCCCCAGATCAGATGAGTTTTAATGCTGCTATACATCTCTAGTTATCATGAGCCACCAAACCTGAAAAATAAAGTAATTAAAATCTGACTGGAACAAAAGAATGTTGTGGTAAACTGTTCCCCTCTTTGGTTAGACCTGTTTTCGTCTAAAACGCCTACTTCGCCATCAAACAACCCCCCCAAAGGAGGGAGGGAGGATAAATTACTACGCAGACATACACATATTTGGATACGCTGTTTTATAGTTATTGATTTCAACGTATGAATGATGCCTATAATTTAAATAGAAATGCAATCCATTTATGTGGATTATATGGTGTGGAAGATTGTCATGAGGTGACCTGCTGGCCTACTCAGTTTCTGGTGTAATCCAGGTGCTAATTCTTGACAGGCAACATCAAGGACTTGGCTCACCCTTCTAATGGGCTTTTATCTTTAACGTAGAGGTAGCCTGGACAGGCCTTCAAATACATGCCAAACAAAACTACTTTCTGACAGGGGGGTTCAAGTAGAGAACTGTGCCCTGCGGTAGAACATGTAGTCAAAATACCTTTATTTTATTTTATTTTGAACAATTACATTTTTGGAGTTCTGCTCTAAGAAGCCAGAAGCCACACTAGCTGGGAGACCGTGAGAGCCATGATCCAAATCAACAACTTCTACAAGCTGTTTATATCCCACTTTGGTGACTTTAGTGGCTCCACATTTCTGGCCTTCTTCTTGTTTCATGATAGAGTTACATCCCCGGATCTAGACACAACCCTGCATGACACAATGGGAAACCTTAAGTCTGCCAGATATTCTGTACTAGAGCTTGGAAGTAACTGGTTACAAGTGATGTAGTTAACATAACTAGTTACTGTTGGGGAAATCAAGCAATGTAATGAGTAATTACAAAGTTACTTTTTAGATATAACAAGTAATACCTAAATCATTTAGCTGTAATACCTAGTTACTTTTAAAGGGTGTTTTCAGTAGAAAATCTTCACATAAATCTTTGAGATTTTATGATATTCTTTTATCAGTCTTAAGTGGCCAGGATTTTGTCTTTTGTAAATATTTGCAAGGTGCAGTATCAGAATTGGCCACTAGAAGGAACTAGAGAGCATATCCATGTATTTTTCCTGTTGTAAGGTGAGCACAATGCAATAATAATGAACAATGGAATTAATTGCTCCTGTAGTCAGAGTAACAATATCAGCAACCTGGCAGATAAGTAACTGAACAAGTTCTTTTTTAAGTTTAACATTCTGATCTCTGTTTTGAACTACATTTCTCCCAAGTCCTTACCATTAGACACATCAGGTGGAACTGATGGGAACTGCATGGCAACATTTATGGGGTGGGATTAAATTTTCCTCACCCCTGCTCTATTGCCCTGTTTTGATAGATAGTTCAGCTTCCTCAGCATAGTTCATGTTGCTGGGGAACCAGAAGTTTAATGCTCCAGTTTTTATTACCTGCTTCTTATGGATGTAAGATACATTTGCATGTAAAAAGGGCCAACTGGAAGGACACAAATGGTAGTTAGTGAAATAAGGCCTTGACGTGTTCATTCTGCGTTTCTGAAACGTCTACCAGAAGTTACCAAGGGCCGAAAATTATTTGTTTCTAGTTTCCTTAAGCCATGAATATTTCATGTGACCTCGGTAAGTCCCAGCGGTGGCCACCTCCCACGTGTTCTGAGCACACGTCGAATGAATGAAGCTGGTGTATTAATTATTAGAATGCAGCTCTCAGAAACAAGTGGAACCAGAGGTTGCCATGGAAGCACAGACAGTGACAATACCGCCTCATTTATAAATGCTTGAAATGTTCCAAGTACAAATCACTTCCTTTATAATAAACGATATTATGCACTAACACAAAGTCCTCCCCAGCTAGAGAGCAATGAAATGATCAGGATCGGAGAGGAAACAAAGAGGAGTTCATGTGAATACACAACGGTTGAGTTCAGCCAAGAGAGAAAGAAACCAAAGGCTCTTCCACACGTCTGTACTGATCAGGAAGGGCATCAGGAATGAAAGTACCTCCGGCTTGCAAGGATTTAGAGCCACTCTTACTAATGTGATGAGATGGTTGCCCTTCTGTGACATTAATTAGTAGGGCTGTCTCCTGGGACATTGTGGTGTAGCGGTTAGGATGTTGGACAAAAATGCAAGTAGACCCAGGTTCGAATCCCCACTGAGCCATGAAAGATGCAAACATTGCAGAGTTTT
Organism: Intellagama lesueurii; assembly: GCA_037013535.1. Lineage (NCBI taxonomy): Eukaryota > Metazoa > Chordata > Lepidosauria > Squamata > Agamidae > Intellagama > Intellagama lesueurii. The sequence goes on along the minus strand of JBAJHW010000009.1, from coordinate 13,431,941 downwards.
AGATATTGGTTAAATTCTTCTAGCTGTGCAGCCAAAGTGCAGGGTTTCACAGAGCAGAAGAGCTTCAAGTTTCACAGAGTAGACCATCTCTTTTTCTCACTTCCTGGCCCTTGGAGTCTCAATAATTCACTCTGAGACATTAGTAGGAGAAAGAATAAAATGACTTACAATCGAACAGCAAACTGACAAGCATGACTGCTTTCAACAACAGACTTCGACAGACTCTAGATAGGGAAAGAGCTCTTGGCAGAGAGCCAGGGCTCCACTTGAATTCAGAGACACAAAAGAACAATTGGTTAGGGCTGGATAATTTGACAGTCAACCCAGTCCGGAAAGGTTCCCTCCCAGACAAACCTGCTAAAGGCAGCATGCGAGGTTGCAGAAACTCCAACAGCAAGAAGCTGGAGTGTGGGGGGATGTAGGAGGGGTCCACAGTACCATATGACAATTTGGTCAGGCCATTTGGAGAATTAGCATGGTTGATTGTGCAATCTGCCAGCCAAAGTCCTTTGGGGTTAGCGCACTTCCGCCTCCTAGATCCAGTCGCTTTCAGTCTGACTATTCCACAGGGTTGTTGTTATTGTGAGGATAAAGTGGGAAAAGAGACATGAATGCTCCCCAGAGCTCATTGGAGGAAAAGGTAGAATATAAATAAGACAAACAAATCCTGCTAAATTATGAGGAACAGACCCATCTAATTCCTCTTTGATCGTAATCCAGAACAGTTGAATTAATTTGTCAACACTGGAAATTTGATCCAGACTTTACACTGTGTCCCAACCACCATTGGGAAGTAATGAATTATAAATAATTAGTTCCTTTTGATAACCAAGGTGTAACTAAGTTACATAGTGGAACTAAATGAGGGAGGAGGTACATCGCATGGCTCAAGGAATGAGGCATTTAGAAGGAGAATGTCTTTTGTTCTATAAATCTGTAACTTGTGGCATTCAGGGGGGGTTTTAAATTTAAAAATAATTCATTTTAGTTACTTTTAAGAGAGAGGGATGAAAAGAAATAAACTGCAATGGTAACAGAACTCAGTACATTCAGGGGCCAGTAACTATAACAAATCACATCCTCTGACATGGCAGCCACTCACTTGGCCTGGCCTCATGCAACTTCACAGATGCAAAGAAGGGGCTTGGAAGTGTTCCAAAAAACCCACCCCATGTTAAGCACAGACCCTATTTTAGATTTATTTTGGGCCAGGATGAAACCCGGATGATCTGGGTCCACTCCTAAACAGTGCAAACAGACACGGACCCTGTATGTGGTTCGGCATAAAGCGCCCAGGCCTTCAGCGGTCCCTGAATCGAGCATCATAAAGCCAATGCTTCCTTTTGTTCATTATAATTCTCTCTCCGTCTTACTCTAAGTGCTAAATCATCAGCCCCAAAAATAGCATTTGCAGTTATTAACAGCAACCGTCAATCTCTTTTTGCCGCTGCAGCTGGCGCTAACCTCAATCCGTCCCTTTTGCTTGCCTGCTGGCTGGCACCCACACCTCCTGAGCGATCAGCGTGGGGCGTTGATTTAAGGAGGCAGAAGGCAGATTGACATCAGCTAACTTGGCTAATCCCCTACAAACAGGCATGGCACCCCCTCCCATTCCAAAATATTTTTATCTCCTGTTTTGAAATATTTCAGGAACCTGGACATCAGGGGGGGTTATAAACACAAAAACTATCTTGACAACAAGACACAAGTCAAAAACGAATGAACAAAAACTAATAGTCATATCTGAGATTTTTAAACACAACCGAAACCAGGAGGTCTGTCACTTTGGGAATCCCATTCCTTTGATCTGTATAACAGGCCACCATTTCATAAAACCGTCTAAGTCAGATACTAAGAAATCTTTCAGATATAGCATTTGGCTCACCTTACAAGTACTGAGTACATTTCCTTCAATATCCAGATAATATTGTTCTTATCTCACTTTCTACCTCACAAACTCCTGAGCCGTTTTGCCTTTCCCCAGACTAAGATCTCTTTCTTGTACTGCTTTGTGCCAGAGCAGAGTTTAGTGGAATGATGCTTCCCATATGCAGTTACTGGCAAACCTCCTGGTCTCAACCATTGGTCAGCTTAGCATACCATCATTCAGTGTAAGGGGGGAAAGCGGGGTGGGAGGAAATGAATGAGCCTCCCCAAAGGAGACGAGGCTCCAAGTGTAGCAGAAGACAACAAGCCTGATGCAGAGTGGAACCACAGAAGAAAAATAAAGCACACTTTATGATATTTCTGGAAGGCCCCTAAGAAGGCTCTCTAACGAAGGATTATTTACACTTGCCAATGTTGGAGCTTTTGCAACCTCGCTTGCTGCCTTTAGTACTTTTGGCTGGGAGGGATGTTTCTGGGCTGGGATGACTGTTCATCTATCCAGCAGTAACCAACTGTTCCTTCTTTGACTGCCAATACAAAGAGAGCCCCACCTTTCTGCAAAGTGCTTTTTCCCTCTCTAAAGCCTGTTGAATCCAGTAGTCTGTTCAAGTCTGTCGTTGAAAGCTGTCATGTTTGTCTGTTTGCTGTTCAATTGTAAGTAATTTAACCTTTTATTCTTTCTACTACTAATGTCTCAGACGAAGTTTTGATCCTTTAAAGCCCCTGATCTCCCTCCTTATGGTTCTTTATCTTCAATTCAGACTCAGATACTGATTCAAACAGAAGACAACTTGAGAAGGAGGATGCCCTCTGGCCAACCTTCCAACAGAGAATTAACCTCCATAAAAGGGGACACATGGCCACCCTGGTCTGAAACATGTTTGTAGATCAAGTTCCTCCTAGGAAGGAGGAACTTCCTCAGGCTGGCATTTACTGGCAAGTAGAAAAGTCAAAAATATAACATTTGTGGTAAAATCAAAGTGGTTTCCTTCTGCTCATCTTGCCATTTGAATGACCAAACGGAACATTGTATTTACAGGCAGCACAGCTTCCATAACAAATCCTTGGACCCATATAAATATTAATTGTATAGTGCTGACCCGTCAGTTAAGAACTTCCTGCTGCTGTTGGAAAGCATTAAACAAGACCATTATGTTTGTGACATATTGGACGTTTTCTCTTTTGGTGCAGTCATAGACAATAAAGGACATCATAGGACATCCAGGCAACGAAGTCCATGTTTTGTATGGGTCCAGTTGATGGCATCTGCAGATAAGAGGGGGAAAGAGTCCATCTGAAATCCTAGAGAGGCACTTCCAATGAGTGTAGACAATAATAAATTAGAATAATCAAAGGGATTAACACAAAGACTTCTTCATAACCGGTTTACCAAGAGCATATACTCTTTTACACAGCTACAGCATGGAGGCAGCTGATTCAAAATGTTCAGGGGCAATTTATCTGCTCCTGGCTTTAGCCCGAACTTTAAAGGTAGGTGCGGCCCCTTGTAGAAATCCTTTAAAGTTCAATCTGAAATTTGGAGCGGATTCGCTGTCCTTTCGGACTTGGAGCCTCCAGTCTCCAAAGGTCTAGGGCAGCCAGTTTACAAGGCATCGGCGAACATCTGAGGGAGTCACAAGCAAGGAGACCAGTCTCGGGGCAGAAGGAGAAAGGATTTGTGTATGAGATGGCTTCAAAACCCAGGCACCCACCTCCATCCAATCCTAGTTGGTGCTAGCAGATTCACTGGCCAAGGTCAAAGTTGTTACTACTGTGTGAGGCTGATGCACAATCTCAACACTAACTTCCGCCTGCCTCAACAGCTTGGGAAAAGCCTCCATGTATCTCATGTGCTGCAGGTAAGGCCACACACAAGATGTGAGCTGTAGCAGGAAAGGTGGCAACCTTTGAATATATGAAGGATCACGTGCATACATGTTCACTTGCCAATAAACGTATTCACATGCATGCACAATAAGGCCTTGTTTATTACACACAGCCTGTCATTTCTTACGCTACAGCTGGTGAGGTCATTTCAAACAATTGACAACATGCTGTAGAACGATTATATCCTTTGAGTATATCTTTAACCCAAAGAACAATCACCCTGTGAGCATTTAAATCAGCAGAAGACGAGCAATTGCAGAGGAAATGAATATATTTCCCATCTCTTCGCTCAAAAGAGCACGTAGCTTAAATGATCTGCAACAGGGTGACACTGGAAAGACCTTGCAATGTAGTGGCAGAGCTTTGAAAAATTACTTTATAGGACTACAATGCCCAGAATTCTCCAGCCTTTGGGGGATTCTAGGAGCCAAGATCCTAGTGAATAAAAATTAAAATTTCTGAGCTCTGATGTCATACAGTCAAGGCAGGATCTCAGGACTAAAGTCCAGGATTCCCAAAAGATCACTCAAACAATGGCAAGTAGATGAAGGTGGTGATGACCACTCTGGTGTCATGATGGTACTGGGAATTATGCTCCTTGCCAGACCATCTTTTCTTTCTTCTGTATCTTAAGACAGGTGATAGTCTAGGGCAATGGTTCCTTACCTTGGGTCCCCAGAAGTTCCTAAAGCTCCCAGAAGCCTTCACCGCTAGCTGTGCTGGCCAGGATTTCTGGGAGTTGTAGTTCAAGAACATCTGGGGACCCAAGGTTGGGAACCACTGGTCTAGGGATATCCAACTGAGTACATAGCTAGTTACAGATGCTTGACTTATCACTTTAACTTTAGAATTGTACTCTCCTTTGCTACAGCCGAATGGTGGATATGCCCATGTTAATGTGTCTACTAGCATCAAAATACTAGAAGCATCCTCCATTTTTATTTATTTTGGTCTGAAGAAATGGACTTGTCCACAAAAGCTTTCATTAAAATATAGCCGTTCATCTTTAAGGTGCCACAATGATTTTGTCTTCTTTATTTTTTTCATTTTTGTTTTGTTTTTCCCGACCTGTTAGCACAGACTAACATGGCTACCTCTTCTAAAATTACATTTTCATTTAAGGTCAAAGCAACATAGGGGGAAAAAAGTTTTTTTAAAAAGGACAAAAATGTGGTGGCACTTTAAAGACTAACTTTTTTTTAATGTGAGCTTCGTGGACAAATCCAGTTCATCAGACATTAGAGAGATTTAACATGACGAACATTTGTATATAGCATCAAAGTCACAGAGGGTTGTGATGATGTGGGTTTCCTCCTTGTTTTGAATTGAGTTTATCATAGCATGTAGTCCATTTCTGTGTGGGATATTGGTACAGAGTGCTTCTACATCCATATTAGCTAGGATGGCATCATCTGGAAGGTTGTGTGTGGATCAACGTTTACTTAGAAAGTCTGGTATCTCTTACATAGCTTAGGTGCGTTTGTGGCATATGGTGGGAGGGCAGGATCCAAGTATCCCGATACCCCAACCAAAATGGCATTGATACTTGTAATAATGAGTCCTCCAGGGTTTTCTGGTTTATGTCTTTTAGGTAGTAGGTAGAAAGTGGCTGTTTGAGGTTCCTCTGGTGTGTTCGCAGTTGTGATGGCGCTCTGATTTAACTATGCTGAAGGTAAAGAACTGTGTACATGCAGAGGATTTCTTTAAAAAACAAACAAGCGGGTTTTGTAGTGTCTTTGTTTTCTGTGACATATCAGGTCTACAGAAGCAGCATTGGGAAAAACTCAACTTTTTCGTCTACAACTCTCGGAATTTCCCAGAACTGACATGGCCACTAGGATTGTGAGAGCCATAATCCAAGAAACAACATCCCCATGTTTTGCATAGTAGAAGTGGTTGTAAAGCCTAGAATGGCAGGGGGAAGGAGGAGAACAGAAGTGCTAATTGTGTGCTGTACAGCTCATATAGCAGAAACACGAGCAACCTGAAGCGTGGGATGGCCAATAGAAGAACGTCAACACACCATAAACTTACTTCTTTGGCATTTCTACCAGCCTGGGCATGGACACTGTTGTTCAGGGAGTGGTGTGAGCAGTAAATGGGGCAGAGTCTTGAGTGTCATGTTCCGTTACAGCGTGGGCTCCATGAACACACAACTTCTCAGGGTTTCTTCGGTCCCAGCCTTTCCCTTCTCTCTAGGGTGCTGGTGGTGGGCCAGCACAGTGGGAAAACCATATGGAACCTGGGCTCAAAGAGTAGAGCTTGAAGTAGTTTTCTTCCTAAGCTGCATGGTCTCAAACCTCCTGGCCAGCATGGGATACTGGGAATTTTAGCCTAAGCTAAACTTACTACTCAAGACAGAATGAGAGAATGGCAAAAATATTTGAAAGAAAGGAAGAATTGAGAAAGCAGACAGCTTTCTGGGCTGGAAGCCTCTAACATGAAAGCAATTGTTCTACAGAAGACATAGCTTTTCCTGATGAACTGACTCAGAGCAACTAATGACAAGACGGGAACCATTTAACTGAACAGCAGGCAATATAGGTTTTCTGGTACACTGATGGATTTTTAAAAACCTCAAATGAGTTCTACATATATAAAAAGCTGCCTGTTTATGTCATGCTCCCCATTTTTGGTCAGCCTGTTCTTTCATGACCTGCCAGCCAGCGTCAGAAATAAAGTGCTTCTTGAGTCCCTGGCTTTTGGGTTGAGCTGTAAATGGACTTTTCGTGTCACAAATGTTCACAGGATTGTCTGCTGCCTCAATCTGCATCGCTATTTATTTATTTAAAATATATGTACCCCACCTTTCTGCTTGAAAAGGACCCAAGGCAGCTTACAGCAATGAAAGACAGTATTTAAAGTTGAAAATAATTAGTATACAAGGGTGGCTGACATCATTAAAAGACGATATTTAAAAATTATGAACAACGAATAAGGAGGCATCTTACATCAATTAACAGGCAATATTAAGGCAAAGATCAATAAGTATACAAATTTTTTTAAAAAATGTCACCTTCCCAGTGTGGTGCCCTTCATATATGCTGGACTACATTTCCCTTCCTATCTAACCACCACAACTGGACAATGGGAGTTGTAGTCAGAAACAGTTGAAGGCCACCAAGATTGGGAAGGTGAAGTTCTCACATTTAGAGAATACAGTATGCCTTTCTATTATTGGCTGTATCTTGCTTTTATTTCATTGAATGATTTCATTTTAACTTCTTTTCTAGATGTTTTATCAATAAGTTGCAAACCGCCCAAAAATGGGGCAGTAAATAAATAAATAAATAAATGTACATGGTACATGTACTGCATGGTGTACCATGCAGCACATGTGCCATGTACACACATACACACAAAGCATCCATGTTCTATGGCCATACCTTTTAAAGTTCTCACCTTCAAAGTTATTCTTTCATTTCCACAAACCACAGCTTTCCTCAGAAATGGTCTGCTGATACCTTTTCTTGTTTCTGGATCAGTGATTCGTTTTCAGCAAAATATGAAGGAGTTCCTGGAGACTTTGTTTGTGTTATGTGGAGTCATGTCACATTCACTGTGTGGTAACCCTAATAGGGATTTCAAGGTATGTGAGTTATTTAAGGAGTGGTTTTTCCATTGCTACCCCTATCTCTGGAGGCAAAAATGTTGAAACTGAGGTTGTCTTACTTTGGGCACGACATGAGAAAGCAGGATTCTCTGGAAAAGACAATAATGCTGGGAAAAGTTGAAGGCAGCAGGAAAAGAGGAAAACCAAATGCAAGATGGATTGATTCTCTAAAAGAAGCCACAAGCTTGTGTTTACAAGAGCTGAGCAGGGCTTTTGACAACAGGCCACTCTGGAGGTTGCTCATTCATAGGGTTGCCATAAGTTGGGGGCAACTTGACAGCACATAACAACAACAACCCCTAGTGAGTTTTCATGGCCAAGTGGGGATTTGAACACAGATCTCCTGATTCCTAGTCTGTCACTCTACCTAATCTACTATATTGCCTCTCCTTGGAGACTTGCATAAAACACACAATCAACTTTTCAAAATAAACCTAAAATCAGATACAGTACAGCAGATAGACATGTGACAAGTACTGTGATATTTCTTATTATCTGTGATTTTCTCTCATACTGAGTCTCCTTGCTGAGACTTTCCCTGCACCACTGACATTTCTTGGCTTCCCACAAAAATGAGATCCTATTTCATTTTTAATTCCTACACACCAAATTGTTGTGTGGAGGAAATTACAGTTTAAAGCCCTTCCTGGGGGATCCAGTCCAGGAAAGATGACATTAAGATAATCAGGAGAGGCCTTTCTCTCCATCCCACCACCTTCACAGGTGTGTTTGGTGGGGACACAGGAGAAGGCCTTCTCTATGGCTGCTCCCAGACTGTGGAACTCCATCCCACTGGAGACCAGACTGGCCCCATCTTTGCTGTCCTTCCGCAAGCAGGCAAATGACCTTTCTCTTCAGGCAGGCTTTCCCTGAGTGACAGGCTGCCTGAGAGGGGATTTTAAAAGGAGTGTTGTGTCTTGTTGCTTTTTGGTGTTGGTTTCGTTTACCATTTTTAGTATGGAATTTCTTTGATTCTTTTAAATACAGTAATTGTATATGTGCTGTTTTGACTTTTGAAATGTTGTCTTTTAATGATGTAAGCTGCCTTGGGTCCTTCTTAAGGAGAAAGGCAGGGTATAAATAAATAAATAAATAAATAAATAAATAAATAAATAAATAAATAAATAAATAAATAAATAAATAAATAAATATTTGTGGTGCTTCTTGTCTCTTCCAGGTGACCACTGTGCAAAAAAAAAAATGCCATTGTGTAATAATCTTGCTTGACATTTCTTTCACACACACACACACACACACACACAAATGACCAACAAGCTTCTGAAAAAAACTTGCAGGATTGCTGGTGGGGGAGAGAAGACAAACTGGGTAGCTTTATCTATTCTGTGGGAGCGGAAGAGTCCCCCAGAAATTAACTCACACACCTTCTTCCTTCAGGGTAGGGATCCCTAAGTGAAAAGGCTAAAATCGATGTCCTCAAAGTGATACAGAAAGCCAGGGTAGAATGCACTCCCAAATCCACATTGTGGAATTAAGCAAACGAGAAAGACACAAAAAATTGTGCATGTTGTTAACCAGTTAAAATGTAAGATCCTAATATGTGTTGCACATACAGATAGGGGCTCCGGTATGTTCTGCCTGAGGCAAAACAACTCAGCTCCTGCTACAATTTCCTGTGTTCTCTTGGATCCTTGGTTTGTTGGTAACTGAAAAGCCACAAACATTCACCGCTCAACTGGGGGTCTGTCACACCGCAGCAGGTTTGCAAATAAGAAAGGATCGCCAGTGTTCATAGCCACCATAGGAGGTTCTCAGATTCTATGGACGGTGCCACTTCAGGGGGTATCTTAGCTGTGTGTTGTCAAATGTTTAGCTGCGCAAACGGTTTCCCTTTGAACGTCCACCTTTATTTCCTCTCCTTGATGTTATCCTGACTTCTAAGATGTAACTTAAGGATATGTACTTCTGTTGATACATCATCATGCTCTGTGGTTCCCCACGTCAGGTGGCCAGTTTTCTAAGGCGTCACTCAAGCCAAGGTACATAATACCGTATGCTAAATAGATTATTTTGGAACACAAGGCCAAAAAGTGACTTTTACCTTGGCAGGAAAAATACAACAGAGCCATCCTTACCATGAGCCGGGGCAAATGGATGGCACTACAAAAGGCCAGCAAATGGTTACTTATTTAATGAGCTATTTGTATTCTTATTGCCAGGGAGTGGGAGAGATGCACGTGGCAACTCTGTGCCCCGTGTGCCAAAACCAGAACTTCCAAAGGGACAAAAAACCACACACACACACATACCCAGATAGCATGGGTAGTCAAAGCTATAGTTTAAAAAACCTGTGTTTCCAAGCCAAAATAACAAGGCTGGCTTTAGGCCCTTTGAGGGGGGCATTTGTAGAGTCTGACAAGATCTGTTAAGGTTCCTTTGGAGTTCCTTGGGATTGTGTACAACCTCCTGTCATTTCACACCCTGACGGGAAGGGAAACTTTCTTTAGCTGCCATGGTCAGGGACCAAACGGCAATTTATCAGACTCCGAACTGGTGTAGAGAGACAGGACATACCACTGGACGTTTCGTCATCTTCGTAACAGTACACCTCATCCCGACACAATGTCTGTGAAATTCCACAAGGAAGTGGTGGTTTTCCAAGCTGCACAACAACAAACAATAATCAGATTCATAGTTAGAAAGGAAGGCAGGTTTATTTTTCAGCCTTTTTGAAACGTATTGATACCCATCTCAGACTGTTGCCGGTTCTCACTGGGCGTGCCTTATCCGAGCAGTGATGGGCCAATAATTTCATTCTGTTGTGCTCTGATCTCAATTCCACTGTTTCCATTTACACTTCCCACGCTGCTGAAGTAAAAAAAAAAGGGATAAGGTTCCTCAGTGTGGAGAAAATGCAAAAGGAAATGCGAACAGGCTTGTCATGAAATTCAACAGACCACAACAGGGTAAAAAGCACTGCCTATATAACAGATGATACGGCAGTCGGAGTTTTCTTAGCCTGTCTTTCACTTAAAGAACCAATCCGTCTTGACTTTGCAACAGTAGAGGTCACACTGAACAGATGTAGCATAAAGAAAATGAGGGAATGTGGAGATGATGAGTGGGCATCAGCAGTGGGTAGTAATAAGTGACCTTTAGTATGAGAGCAGGCATATTGCAACCTTGTCCCCCATTTTCCTCTGTGAAATATCGGAAAATAATGAGCATCTCATTTTTCATGGCATGGAGCTTTTCAACATGATAATCTACTGGTGTCTGCAGACTAACTGCTATTATGGGGACAATTTTTGGAGGTTGGTTCAAAAACAGAAACCATGTGCAGGAAGAGGAACTGTGCCTCAAAGAACGCCAAGGATAGTGCGAGGTCGTGGTGAAAGCATTGGGCCTAGGGATTGGGAGACCCAGGTTCAAATCTCCGCTAAGACACTAAACTCATTGGGTGACTTTGGGCTGGTTACGGCCTCTCAGCCTCACCGACGATGCAAGGTTGAAGGGACAAAATGCAGAGGAGGAAAATCATAAGGAAAGACTTTCCTTGGAGGAAAGTTTACTCTTTGGGTAACAGTAGTCAAAATCAGATGTGAATAGGATTCATTGCCAGAGAACTGAGCACTTTGGTGCAATTTTGTGGAATATTTACATCTAAATATTCATTTCTGTTTTTCAGCTCACAGGGTATCTATTCTGTGAAGACAGGAAATTCAGTTCATCTGTTTCTTGAACTATATACAATACTGTACAATTAATGCATTGTATCGATTTGTATTGAAAAATCATTGCTTTCATTAAAAAAATACAATTAAAAGATAGGAGCCCACAAAAGTGTGTGTGTGTGTGTATATATATATATATATATATATATATATATATATATGTGTGTGTGTGTGTGTGTGTGTGTGTGTGTGTGTGTGTGTGTGTGTGTGTGTGTGTGTGTGTGTGTGTGTGTGTGTGTATCTTCCTTCCTTCCTTCCTTCCTTCCTTCCTTCCTTCCTCTCTCCTACACACTTGTGAACCCAGGGCAAGCTGTAACACAGAGCAGGTTGGAATATGACTAACAGAGGATATGACTATGCTGCTACTGCTCACTATAATGGAAGTTAGACACAGACTGCCAGTTTGGTAATTGATGCTGGTGAATTATGAACTTTGAAGAGCTCTAAGACAGGGGTTAATGCACTAATGGTTAGCCCTGGCGCTGTATCCCATGCTGCCTCATACCTTCTGGGGCATTTGCAAACAGTACCACATTTCCAGCTGCCTAAATTCAGCTTTCTCCAACCTGATCAGCAATTCAGACATCTTTTGATGGAGGAGAAAAGAGACAACAAAAGATTCTGTCTTGGCACCAGAGGTTACTTACTAACTTCTTCAGCCAGGGACCAGGCACTAATTCAGAAAGAGGAGGAGCAGGGAAAGTGAATTTTGTTGTTATTCCCTGTGCTAGATCATTGCTGTTGCACTGAATCACTTAGATAATTTTAAAAAATATCTTTGCATTGTGTGTAGAGAAACTGCCAGCAGCCATGGTTTCAATTTGCACTTCACACAAAGGCAAAGAAAATATTTTCTAAAAATTTAATCTAAGTCATTCAGTGCATCAGCAATAGTCTAGCAGATGGGGGGGGGGGAATCTCTTCCCCTGCCCCTTCACAGAAGAGCAGGGGAAGTATTCAGTTTGCCAATATCCTGAAATGGCTCGCTTATTAAGCCATTTCAGGATGCCAGAAATTGACAGCAGAAGGAGCCTTGATAGCTTTGACAGCTGCAAGACTTGATTTTGGTCCATTCCCAGCAACTGCACACATTTGAAACAGAACAAACTAGAGCACACCTATCCACACTTTAAAAGGTGTGGGTGGTGGGGCTCCGGGAATGGATTGATTTGCTCTAAGCGATCAGGTTGTCTGATTGCAGGAAAAAAGAGTGAAACAGCCCACCCCACAGCACCCAAAACAGCAGGACAAATGACTGTCTAATTGAGCCCTAAGTTGGATTCTTTCATTAAGACATATCCCAATTTACATCTGATTAATTAAAACTTCCTACTTGTGAGAGCATGCCCTTCCCCCCCTTCAAAGCCCTTGCTTTATTAACCTTCTTTTGTTCTATTAATTGCAGGTGCAGACAGGGGAAATAGAGGACGTGGAAAGAGAGGTGGAAAAAATAAAACAATTGTCAGAAATAATGGCTTGAGAAAAACACACCGCTGGCTCCCACAGGCAGCATGGGAAAAATAATCTTCTTTCAGCAATTTAGGAAGCTTTCAGACATCACAGCTGGGATGAGCTGGCCATCGAGCGGAAGTACTCGTGGTGCAGTGGGAGGGCTGTCTCTGGAGGGTTGGTTTCAAAAGGAGTAAGAAGGGGAGATGGAGTGGGTGTGGATGTCAAAAAGCAGGGTCAATGGAATAAAATTAAACGACAGCCATGTGTGAGCAGCCCACAGCTGGGTCCAAACATTTCGAAACTAAAGCCCAAAGTCTAGAGCATCTTTCCTGTTAGAAAAGGCTTTGTGCTGGGTTATGATCATTGTTCGTCACTTCTTTTAGCTTCATAAATATGGATGACCTGTGACATAGCCGTGCCCTGCTCAAAAGAGTTGGAAGTGCTGGATGGTCTGTTTCTGTCCGCCAGAAAAGGTACCAATAAAGTCCTTTGGGCCAGGCACTGTTCCTTGAACATCAATACTTTACACTTCTATCTAACAATGGAAAATGATGGCCATGAGGGCTGAAATATTCTGGGAGGTATAGTCCAGAAAAGTAATATTTCCCACCTCTGCTTCTAGGGCCATTTCATCAAATACCGGTACTTTGCCCCATTAATGTAGCTCCTCATGCATGCAGGAAATCTGGTAACGCCACATAGATCAAGTCAAGTCTTTGGTTTTTTTTAATGGAAGGAGCAACTCCACATAGATGTCTTGGGTATATGTTTCCCTCCAGCACCCCCAAACTTGGGCACCCAAGCTTGGCATCCATATAAAGGAGTCTGCAGGGGTTTCCACTGCAGGATTATTTTGTTTTCTTTAGAAGGAGTCACAAAAATGAATCCATTAAAATCCGTCCATTGCCTGTAGGACTTCTTCATCTTTCCTAGAATTGCAGGTTGGTCTGGGATAGTCATGTGTTTTCCAAGCTCTGACATTATCCCATCCATATTTTATCCACATTTTGTCCTCTCTCTCTCCCTCTTATGTTTGCGGGCAAATGCCGGCCAGCCAGTTCTGAAAGAGCAGCCGTTATTTTATTTATTGTTTGTTTGTTTGTTTTATTTATAGGCCACCTTTCTCCTGATAAGGGGACCCAGGCGGCTCACAAAATTAAAAAGAATAGAGTTAAAAACATAATAAACCAAATATTAAAAATCAATTAAACTATATGCTAATTAAAATACATTAGCGTTGGTGGGTCAATATAAGAAATCAAAGGCAAATAATTTTTCTCCTCAATTTTTTTTTCTGGGGGTTCTGGCAGAAGTGGGTCATCAGACACTCCAGGCTGTAAATTGTTCTGAGGAGTTCAGACAAGGCAAAGTTCAACATGTACAAGAGACGGTTAATTAGTTGTTTCTCACAAACTAAACTGAAAGAGCTCTCAGGATTTATAGCCCTCAGCATGCCTGTCCTGGGTGTCCAGCTATTTCCAATTAGTTACCAAGGCCTTGAGACTCTGCCAGTGTTTTTGCTCAATCCTGCTAAGCCCACATCTTTCTCACGGGCCTCACATCAGCCAGGCTCTCCTCAACATCCAGTGGCAGAACTGGCCTTCCATAGGTTCCCAAAGTGGTCTATATGGACCCCCAGGGGTCGATTTCGACTTGCAGGGGGTCCACGTCAGAGAGAAAAAAAATTGGGGTTGCAAGTTTAGACTTGTATCAAAGCTTTGCAGGTGGCAGGGGGTCTACGGAAAACAAATAAGTCGGCAAGTGGTCTACGGGGCAAAAAAGTTTGGGAACCTATGCGGGCTTCTCCAAAGATGTTACCACCTGGACCACTAAATTCTTCCTGTTCATGGCCAGCCCTGGCTGCAAAATATCCTTTCTGAAGATGACTGGGGTGAGAGAAGAGAGCAACTGGGATTTGGGAAACATCTGGCTGTTCACCTGGGGAGGTGAACAATCAAATGTTAATCTTCCTCCATCTACTGCAGAACAAGAGAAACAGAGATGGGCACGAACTGTCAGTTCTGCAATTTGTGCTGGTTCATTTAGCATCCAAACAGGCGTTCAGAGCTTCTCAGCCCCACCTCTTCTGACGGGTGGCCACTCATATGCAGCACCCCAGTGGGCGCTGCCTCTGAGTGGGTACCTGCTGGAGGAGGCGGGGCTAGGGAGTGTCAAACACCTGTTCGGATTCTAAACGAACCGGTACGAACTGCCAAACCAGTGGTTCCTGCCCATCTCTAAAGAGAAGTCCTTTGATTGTCTTCCCCTTTGAAAGCGGTGAGCTTGTAACAGAGGCTGCCCATTTTGAAGTGTTCAAGCACCAGTGGCTCTGTTGCTTCAATGCCTTTTCCCACCAGACCTCGGCAGGGCTTGGAAAAGTTACTTTTTCGGGCTACAGCCCCAAAAGTCCGCCAGCCACGATGGTCATGCTAGAGGTGCTATTATGGAAGTTATGGTCCAAGAAAATATTTTCCACAAGATCTCGTCCAGACAGTGGAACAGTAAAAACAAACAAACAAACAAACAAAACCAGAAAAAAAAACTTCAGAGGAGCAGATTAAATATATATTTTGCAAACCACGTCATCTTATAATATTATAGCCTCCAAACAAATTACAAAGCCAGATAACATCAAAACAAGTTTACAAAGATAAATCTACAAAGCAGGAAGGGATTAAAAGTCATAACCTTACAGAATCAAAAGGTCCCATCCAAAAATCATCAAAAAGGGAACCTACAGAGTGTGAAAAGTTTTAAATTCCATTTTTAAAAGATAGACATACAAATCAATTCCTAGCACATATGGGGGAAAAAACCTGTCAGTTTTACTTCCACATGTGAATGTTTTAAATCTGAAGTACTTTACATTCTGAAAATGAGATATGTATATTTTGCTAAATTCTTTGGGAAGGAACTAAAGCAAAGTTTTTATTCACCTGTGTTGGCCAAATTCAACAGGTTGCCAGCATGGGGAGGCATCTTTTGTATCTGCCTACTTTATACGTTTTAAAGATGAGGAGCATTGCAGAAAAAGAAGTAGCGTTAATCAAAGATTAACATTACAAGGATTGAAAACCAGACTTTTGAGGGATATGCAGTCCAACTCTTGGGTCTAGATGGAGGAATCTGTCTGTTCCTATTTCTGAAATGTCCCAATTTTAAAATCTTACTATTTAAAATATGAATAATTTTGGAAAATTCCAGGAAAAAGAATGAACTGAAACAAATTTCTCACTCATCCCTATTTTCTGTTGTAGTTGTTGTTATGTGCCATCAAGTTGCTTCCAACTTTTGGCAACCCTATGAATGAGTGATCTCCAAAATGTCCTGTCTTCAACTGCCCTCCTTCACTCTTGTAAACATAAGTCTGTGGTTTCCTTTAGGGAGCCAGTCCATCTCACATTTAGTCGTCTTCTTTTTCTGCTGCTTGTAGCTTTTCCTAGCATTATTGTCTTTTCCAGAGAATACTGCCTTCTTATGATCTGCCCAAAGCAGGACGGCCTTAGTTTCAGCATTTTTGCCTCCTGAGATAGTTCAGGCCTGGTTTTATCTAGGACCCAATTCTTCATTATTTTGGCAGTCCAGAGAATCTGCAAAGCTCTCCTCCAGAACAATATTTCAATAGAAATCACTTTTTTCCTATTTTGTTGTTGTTTAGTCGTTAAGTTGTGTCCGACTCTTTGTGACCCCATGGACCAGAGCACGCCAGGCCCTCCTGTCTTCCACTGCCTCCCGGAGTTTGGTCAAATTCATGTTGGTAGCTTCGGTGACACTGTCCAGCCATCTCGTTCTCTGTTGTCCCCTTCTCCTCTTGCCTTGACACTTTCCCAACATCAGGGTCTTTTCCAGGGAGTCTTCTCTTCTCATGAGATGGCCAAAGTATTGGAGCCTCAGCTTCAGGATCTGTCCTTCCAGTGAGCACTCAGGGTTGATTTCCTTCAGAATTGATAGGTTTGTTCTCCTTGCAGTCCAGGGGACTCTCAAGAGTCTCCTCCAGCACCACAATTGAAAAGCATCAATTCTTCGGCAGTCACCCTTCTTTTTTCCTATAAGCTTTCTTAACTGTGCAGCTTTCAGACCCATAAATGGTGGTTGGAAATACAAGAGTGTGGATAATCTTGGTCTTGGTCTCCAGTGACACATCCTTACACTTGACAACCTTTTCTAGTTGTCTCACACTTCGGATTTCTTGGCCGCAGTCTCCGTCGGATTGAGGATTGAACCAAGGCAAACTTGGATCTTTCCAGATCACTGTAAACATAAATGTTTTTGTAGGAATAATTCACACTGATCATTATTCCATCTAAATATTTATTCAAGTTTAGCTTCACAACCTTTAAAAAAATATTCTGTTGATCTTCTCTGCCCTGGCAATTTTTATTCCACTGCTCATTTTTGCTTTCAGATGCCAGAAGTAACTCGCTTCCCTGGTCAGTCCTGCTTAGGCAGTGCAAACCCATGTGAATCTGAAGGAGAAATCCCACTCACCTGTCTCCTACACGGTTGCACAGCTTATTTACAGTCAGCACTCATTCAGTGCCTGAAGCACTCATCACCCTGGCTAGCCCTCCCATTAGGCAGCGCGAGACAACCATCTCAGACAGAAGCTTCTAGGTATTTTGGATTTTGGATTATACCTCCAAAGGAGAGCAAATCCATAGTTATATGGTTATATATATATTTCACATTTATTGTATTTTTTCTGGCAGGGTAAGAGAGAAGTGTTTATAAGATGTTCTGCCTCATTTGCAGAAATAACATAGTTGGTTTTATACCAGAAGTATGGAATCTCTGGGATACCCAGTGTGCTGTAGTGGGCAGAGTTATGGACCAGGAGGACTGAGTTCAAATCCCCACTCAGTCATAGAAGCTTCCGGGGCGGGGGGGGGGGGGGAATCGGTAAAACTACTTCTTAAACATCCCACTTACCATGAAATCTCTATTAGGGTTGCTATAAGTCAGTTCCGACTTGACAGCACATAACAACGACAAGAGGGAATCTTTCACCCTTCCTACTGTTAGGACATCAGCCCTCAGAAGCCCAGCCAAGCCAACGAGATTGTGAAATCTGTAACCCAAACAAATGGATTACATTTTTAGGTAGGATGTCTCCTGATTAAGAGGACAGGGGGCATTGCTGCTCCATCATAGGCAGCAAAGTATTTTGGGATAAGCCTGCCAATTACCAGCTAGATCTGAGACTTCGAAACATTCTCATCTCTGCTGATATACCAGATGTGTTGCTCCACAGCGACATTTGTCCTTTCCAAATTAAAACTGATCCAAGCCTGGTTGTAGATCAAAAGGGACATTCTGGGAATCTCCTGGGGCAAATCTAGATTGATTCCAATTTATGATTGATTCCAGCTTATGGCAACCCTATTGTTTTCTTCGTATACAGTACCCAGAAGTGGTTTCCCATCCCCTTCTTCTGGGCCTTCTCTGAGATTGTGCAGCTTGCCCAAGGCTACACAGGCTGGCAATTCTCCCAGGGGTCCCAATCAGGAATGAAACCCCTGACCTCTAGCAATGCAGCCAGGTGGCCAACTCACTGAGCTGACAAACAAAACATGATATGCAGAGAATACGTGTAACGCAGAAACAGCGTGGTTGGTTTTATACCAAAGGTACAGAATCTCTGGGATACTGCTGCTATAATGCAGCTCTGTGCTCTTTTATAATGAAAATAAAAAGCTGTTTCTAGAAGGGTGAACAGGGAAAAAAAGAGAAAGTGGCAAGATGCTTAACCCCTTCCCAGCTCTTCAGTCTTCAAATCAAACAGCTTTTTCTCCAACGAAGTTTCAAGCGTGTGTTTGCCATCACCAGCATGGAGTTATTGAGTTCTGTGTAGCATGTGTGTCGAGCAGGCTGCTGTGGAATTGAGAGTATTAAATGTTTGTTCAAGGGTGGTTATCTTTGACTCACCACAGCTATCAATACCCTTCTGTTTTGGTTTGTTGGTTAGAGGGCTTAAAGCGAATAGATTTCCAAAGAAACTAGATTGATTGGACACACGGTATGCCAAGATGATGGAGAACTTAAAAGGAAGAAGATGCTAAGTATGCAGAGGGAAACCAGACAGCACCCTTCATCTGTCTGTAGTCCATTGAAATGTAGGCATTTCCTCCCATCATGTTTCCTTCTATATATTCTCACTTTTTGCTTCCGGACTGATCAGTACTTGTTTCCCTTTGAGATACGGCTAGCACCAGAAATATAAATGCAAATGCTGAAGGACAAATCTGATCACAATAGAATCACCATCTTAGAATTGCAGAGCTGGAAGGGACCCTCTGGATCATCAAGTCCAGCCCTTGTCAAAGAGGCACAGTGGGGAATCGAACTCCCAACCTCTGCCTAAACCACTGAGCTATCCAGCAGTTCCAGAATGAAGGGACACAACTTTCATTGCTCTGATTGATAACGAAATAAAGCATGTCCTCTGCTACCCTGCATATATCAAATTGGCTGAGTAATATGACATTCCTTTCTAATGATGGATCTCAATGGCTTTTTTGCAGTGTAGAAGAGTACCACGTCATCACAGAATTTCACAGATATTATGCTGGGGAAAAGGTGTACGTCGTTAAGATGATGAACCATATAGTGGTGTGTTTCCACTCTATATGGCAGCTGAGAACACAATAATCTGAAGGATAATGAGGTGGCAGATGAAATCATTCATGACTCCTTGATGATGTGGCTGTCCTACCTATGAAGGTGTCTGCTGACAAGACAGACACACCCCATGGAAAACATTTTCATATGCTTCTTTATGTGTACGGAATCCAAAATAAGGGTTGAGTAACGTCTTTATTGGACCACTGCAATGTAATTGGAGTACTCAGTGTGCTGTACTAGGCAGAGCAGCGGACTAGGATTCAGGAAACCTGGTTTCAAATCCCTGCTCACCTATGGAAACTCACCAGATGTGTGTGTTAAAACCTTTCCTTAAAGATTTCACTTTCTTTGAAACCCTGATTAGGGTCACTATAAATTGGTTTTGACTTGATGGCAGATAAATCACAATATCACTGAACTGTTAGACTTTTAATCAGTCTGGGCATGGGAAATAATACTCATAATTAAAATAGACACAAGGGTCATTTCTCCATGGTGGGGAAGACTGTGAGTTTATGACTTTTGTGCTTACTGAGCATCCTGTCCAGATGCTCAATGTGGATGGGCAACTTCTAGTCCAGCGGTTTCCAATGCTGAGTTTCTATATATTGTTGGACTTCAAGTCCCAGAATCACCAGCCAGTACGTATGAACAATCAGCGGGAATTCTGGGAGTTGAAGTCCACCAGTATCTAATCAAACCATTGTTTTAAGCTCCTGCCACTCTCTCTCTCTCTTTGGGATTCTTGACCTTTTGAACCATGTTTGGACTGGGTAGCCTTTCCTATGAAAGACATCTTTAAATAGCAGAGCTCACCTCTGTAAAACAGGGCATTTAAACATTTGCTTCTGCTTTTTCACACAGTTTGCTTTCTACCCTTCAGCTCTCAAGACGAGTCGTACCCAGCTTTGGGTAACCCAGGTGTTCTTAGACTCAAACTGCCAGAAGCCTTCATTACTCATTGTGCTGGCCATAAAACTAAATTCTACGCCTCTGAGCAAAATGTTATGCCGATGGACATTCTATGCTGCATTCTGAGCAAAATGTTATGCAGACTTACAAGTGGGAGCCCCTCTTTGAGGAAGACAAAGCAGAACTCCAGAATTTATTGTGTTCCTGCTGTCTATATTGACTTCACCATGTCAAAGGGAGAGAACCCAGCATACAAAGCAAACAACTATCTGGGCTTCGAAGTAAAGGAGATTATGAGGATTAAAAGAAGATGAAAAGGGATGCTTACAATTATTATTAGCTTCAAAGTCTTCCCGACTAGAACAGCCAGCCCAATGCCCATCTGTTCTTTTACGTCCATGTGGCCTCTAAGGTTGAGGGCATGCCAGCCGCGCATGAAATTTAATGTTCTGATGCAATCTGGGTTTTAAAAGAAAAACAACATCGTTTTCACAATGCAGGCCTGTATCAACCCTATTAGTGTGTGCTCAGCAAGCTTAGCAGGTATAAAACCGCATTGGGGTTTGGAGAAAGTATAAAATTCTATTGAGTCCAAGGGGGAACAGAAACCCTTCTGTCAAGATTGTACAATCAGAGAGGCAGCTTTTGTGACCTGGTCATTCTGAAAGATGGCTGTGTGCAGAAACTGAACGGCAGTGAGGCTAATACGAGGAGGCTCATCATCATACTCGTTGGCATTGATTCCATCGGTGCTCGCATTAGCAGTTCCATTTGCCAAGGTAGCTCTCATCAGGGCCAATGTTCATGCTCCCAGACTGGTCTTCTTGAGGAATGGAGGAGGGACAACTGTGAGAATGAAGTGGGTGGATCTGGCAGGAGGCCAAGAGTTTAGGCTTGGTTACAAGCAGAGCTGTTATTTTCTGGGCAAATTGCAGAGTTACAGACAGAGCACAGCAATATTACATTTGGATCACAACTCCCAGAATCCCCCAACCATCATGATATCATAACATGGTATCAGGTTGGGCTTGTTGATCATCCTGCTTTCCAGTGTTCAATGCACTTCACAGGCATTTTCTCATAGTTACAGAAACTGTGTAAGGTCACTTGGTATTACTATTGTTATCTCTCATAATATTGATGAGTGGAGGAACTGAGGCTGGAAGAGAGAGCGTGGTGTTAACAATGTGGAAAGTAATGAATTGGAATGCCAATGCCCTCCGAAGTAGTTTGTTACTATTTCATTGTGATTTTTAAATTAGGCATGTGGCAGATGGACCTCATGTTGACTTTCATGTAGCTGGACTACTGTTTTGTGAAAATCAGCACAAAGGGGCAAGAGTGGAGGGGGTCACAAGAATACGCCGAACCATTTGTCGAACCAACCAGTATTATTTCCTTTCAGTGAGTGCGGTTCAGTTCTTCTGAAGAGAAGAAAAGGTTGCTTACCAATAAGGGTGGCTCTTCAAATAGTCATCTGTGAACTCATGCACACATGAGTTGTTCTTGTCTGTGCGTGTTGTGCATGATTATTTGGAAATTTCCAGAGCTAAGAGCTGTAGTCTTGGAAGGTGTGTAGTAGGAGCAACCCCTCTTCCTTTAAGAATCTGCTCTCATCTTTTGGTTATGATTGATTGTTCTGAGATTGGACCCAACACTCTCACTCTACCATTTCTGTTTAGTCTATTCCTTGTGTCTAGACCTTTCAGTCAGTACAGTACAATCAAGTTTCATCTTACCAAGTTTTGTTAAATCATACATGCATTCCTGTGTTAAAAGTTCAAGCTCATCTTACTTGTGTCCCATATTCTATGCATTTGCAACCATATAGATGTTTGAAGCCATAGGCCATTCCCTCCAACCGCTTCCTTATCATCCTTTCCAACTGGGTTCTTACGCTACCATCCCAGTTTCTGATGCATCACTGACATTCTTATCCCCATTACTTGATGTCTCTCTCTAGTCTCTGGAATAAGGCTCTGTCCTCAAAAGAATTCAGTTTTGGCTGGGAGGTAGCTGCAGTGAATGTCAATCAACTCAGTAGCAATCAGTTGTTTCCATCTCTACCTCAGAGTTCTTTTTTCCCACCTTTTTCCAGTCAGGGTTCAGTTAGTATTCTGTCGGTGTGTGAGTTATGGAGTCAGAAGTGGACTGTTAGAATGAAGTGTTCTGCCAGCAATGTAACCAGTCAGTTAGTTAATAATGAAGTAAATTAAACAGGTAAGCTCTGCAATGTAACAAGTTAACATTTCCACAAAATGTGATGTTTGTTTTTCTATAAGAACTGTAAGTAAAGAGAAACATTTTATTCTTTCTAATTCACCAGAGTCTCTGAGTGAATGTATTGAAACAAAAAAGCGCCAGTTGAGGTAAACTAACAAATAAGGAGCTGTCTACTGAGGGAGACTGTCGTTCAATCTGCTCTGTAGATTCCTGACCAAACCATTTTTATCTGCTGCGTAATTAGAGGAAGTTTTATTTTTAAGCTACACTCAATTTTCCTCACAAACTGCCAAACTCAAACGATATGTTCTTTCAAGCCCCTGTAAGGTGCAATCCATTACTTGACAGAAAACCTTCATGAAAGCACAGACCATCGTCCAAGAAGCCAAACCTTTATGATGACACCAACTGCACAACGGGTGTTTCTTTCCAATATTCTTGCCAGTCTTCCTAGGCTGTGACTTTCAATAGGAAGGAGTGACAGAAAAAAGTCTGTACCCCCAAATCCTTCATCTTCCTACTCGGAGAGTCGCTTTCAATACATTGCAGGCTGTGTCTGTCAGAATTCTTGTAGTTCATTTTCAAAGAATTCACCAACTTTTGCAAATGTCATCGTACTTAGGGTGGAAAGAACTTCAGTTTTAAAACATTCAAGCACAAGAAGAAGTCTGACATGTTTTCCTTCTCTACATTGGACAGACCCAGTGATACAACACAGTACTGTTCTCTCACAGCTTGCAGGCATAGGGAAAAAAGGTGGAAAAGGGGCTATTCACTTTCAAAAGTTGCTTTTTAATGACATTTTAAGAGACATTTCAATTTTTCAGGTTTCTCTTATCAATGCCGGATGGTAGTAGAAATATTATTTGATTTAGATTTTATTTGATTTTGTTTCCAATGCGCAATATCAGAATTGAAAACTAGAGGACAGAGGATATTTTGCCACAGTTTTGTGGCCTGTTAGTAATGGTGGCACAACTCATTAATATTGCGCAATGTGTCAAGCTACTTGCGTGATCAGAGCAACAATAATGATAATAGCAATCTGAATGCAGAGACGCAGTGGGTAGTAAAGGGAATTCCTTCAGAAATGTAACATTCTAAGTTCTGGTAGCAATCTGGAAAAAGATCCCCTCCCAACAAAGCTGAGAGTTTTAAAATTATCTTGTGCAGCCTTCTCCCTATTAAACTGTGCTGGTTGCATCCAAGAGGGAAAGCGGCCTGCAAGAGGGATGTTTATTTGAAACTCTCTTTCACTCTTTAAGCCGTGACACTTTCGTTTTGTCCCCTCGATTTTTATCCCCGTCGCAGCCTTGGGACACTCAGGCACCACAGGGCCCTCTGCCTTTTGGGACGTCTGCAATTAGACTTCCTCGATCATCACTTTCAGCTCAGGTTGTGACTCATATCAATGCGGAGCGACTCATCTACTTCTAACAGAACGAATGGATTGTTCGCACTGTGGTAAAGGATTAGAGGGGGAAACGTGAGCAAAAGAAAGAAGGCAAACATCTAAGAAGAGACTTGCCCTTGAGGGGGAAGGTGTTGATGCAGAAATGTGTGAATCCCATTTTTGTGGTGAAACAATGAAAGCAAAGTCATAGAAGGCAGATCCCCCCTTTCCGCCTTCAGTTCTGCTTCTTTATGACGGGCTTTGTTCAGTCCTCCATCCTGTTCTTTTAAGAGTCAAATCACATTTTAAGGAAAGTGTGTATTTCCTGCTCGTAGGACATTTTTCTTCCAAGTACGCAAATCCTTCAAAGTTCGGTGCTTGAGGGATGAGACTTCCTGATGAAGTCTGTGATATTGTTTTATGAATGGTTTGGAGAACATGCTGATTTAAAAAAAATGTAATTCAAGGTGAAAATAAACAATACAGTTAACATGTCATTAGAAACGGAGCTTCCTTAAGGTGAAAACAGTATTTATTCTAAACACAAACTTCTCTCCATCTGCCTCTGACAAATCAGCCTGCTTTGGTTTTGTATTTGGTCCACTGGGAGCAGAAAAAATGGCTTCATGTGCTTGCTTGATGTAGCATTAAAAGATTTGCTCGCCTGGATGTTGTAAACAGACAAAATGCGCACTAGCCCTGCTGTATGATTTAGACCCAAATCGCAGCACCTTAAAAAGTGACATTGTTTATTTGGCATAATCTTTTGTGGGCTCCGTCCCTCTTCACCAGATACAAGGTATGATGCCTCATTAGACAGACTGACGGCTTGTCCAGTCCTTTCTGTATTACACGTAAACAGAGATGGGCACACACCAGAAAACCGGTGGTTCATGATGGCCCATGGTTCGTGGCTACCCATGAACCACAAACGATCACGCCCACCCCCCAAAAACGAACTGGTTTGTGGTTCATTTTTTTCAGGTTCCTGCCAGGAGTTGGTTTGCATTCGCAAGTAAGAACCTGGAAGCTGTTGTCTCTCCTTGGAGCACCAAAGGAGCAGCTCAAGGGTGTTGGGAGAGGTGTCACGGGAGGTTTTGCCCAGTCAGCAGCACACTGGACTCTCCTGGCAAACACCCACACCAGGACAAGCAAGGGAAGTGTGGCTCACTGGTCAGCGGATCCTCTCTGTGGTGGCCAGTATTGTGACAACACATTGGAGTCACTCCGGTCATACATAGTTTTAAACGATTGGCTTGATACACTTTTGGCTGAAGTCCGGTTCCAGATCTTTCGATTAAGTGATTCAGACCTTCCCACATTGTTTCACCTGACTGAGGGCCAGCCTTTGATAGCCTATTGAAATCACAGTGCCCTGCTTTTGCATCATGGTCAGGGACCACAGCTGATGGGCATAAACCTATCTATCTCCATGAATGATTTTCTGATGGGTTTCGAGTTTCTGCTGGCATAGCTCTCCATTGCGGGTCTGGTTGCTGCCTGCTGGAGAAAGGTGGGTTTTGCCTGCCTCTCTGCTCCCGAACTCAGACCCTTGATGAATCGCATCCCTCTCTATTTCCCCCATCGAATTAAAAACAAAACAAAACACCCTTCCTTCTTTTAAAATAAGACTGCTCAATGGAATACATTGGTGGTACTTATGTGTCCCATGTTAGGCAGATGCATTGCTGTTTCGCTGTGTCACTTACTTTATTTGACAAAAGACAAAGAAAAGTTGCCATGACCCACTGTCGTGGGAAACGACAGGGAAGGGGGCAGGAAGAGAGTGTCATTAATTGAATGGGGATGAATTAGGGCAATCCAAAGACATGTCTAGACTCTTCTCGTGGGAGAATGGAAGGATCGCTGAAGTGAGAGATAAAATAAATCACACTAAAGATTAGAACTTTTTCAGCACTAATCAAACCGCTTTAACTTCCCCTGTCTGGAAAACCCATGAGATGATGGAGAAATGCATCAGTTCATTAGGAAATGTATGTGTCCTTCTAAGTGAGTCTTAGACAGATGTTTACCAAGCAATATTAGATGGCAGAAAATACAGGAAACCAGCATTATTGTTGTTTTATTTATTTATTCTTTTGCTTGCCTTCAGCAACACTTATTTGTTCATTTCAAATGTTTTTATGTTGCCTTTCCAAACATAAATTCCCAAAGGTAGTTCATAGAATAAAAGTTTTAAAGTAGAGTTGAATTTTTAAAATCATCTATCCTTCCTACATACACAATAAAAAAGAGGAGATACTAAAAGTATCCTATTTATCCTATAAACTCATGTGCCATCATCTCTGAAGTTTTCCAGACAGGAAAGTTCAAGTGGTCTGGTTCGTGCTTAAAAGGTTCTTATGTGCAGAATCAGATGATCTGAGAGTGCAATATTCTGTACTTTTTTTAAAATACCAGCTCTCAATAATAAAAATATATGCCTCCCTTTCACCTTCTACCCATCTTCAATCCTCCCACCAGCAATAAGCTCTTTATTATATAATATCTTTAGCAGGTGTTTATACAGTATATTTGAGTTTGATTAAGCATAAGATCTAAGAAAGCTAAGTTGGGGGTTATGGCTGTTCACTGTTTTGTAATTTGTATGTGCTTAATTTTAATAATTTTTACAGTGGGGCTGATTCATATATTTTTATTATTTATTAGCTAAATGTGATTTTTATCTCTCTCTCTCTTTTCATTTAAAAGTCTATGTACTCTCTTGAGTGCTATTATTTAGTGCAAAGAGGGTATAAATGCAATAAATAATATTAATTCTTATTTTTCTAATTTCTATCCAGAACATATTGCCAGAAGTTACTTCTCACTGGACTCAGCCACCACACATGGCAGTTTGAGCCAACTTACCCACAGCTCACAGCGCCTGTAACATTTCAATTGCACAAGGTTTTGTGATATATATCAATTTAATGGGGAGTCTCATACCATCTAGAGATCAGTTTGAAGTAATGGAAACGAATTTCACTGGTTCCCAATGTCAGAGTGCAAAGTGCGTTTTATCAGGTATTGCATGTGGCAAATGTTTCTCACAAAGTTTGTGCAACTGTTGTATTGACAGAATTCAGTGCCTTATCTGTAGCTGAAGCCAATCTTTTAGTCGCTCCTATGTCATTTGCTGAACTGGCTGGATAGCTCAGTAGTTTAGGTATGTGGCTACAGAGCCAGAGGCTGGAAGTTCAATTCTCCCATAGTCCCAGGTTGCACCCAGAAGAAGGGAATGCTAAACCACTTTTAAGTATTCTCTACCTAGAAAACCCAAAGGTCACCACCATACATCAGAATTGACTTGGTCACATGATTATTTCTATACTATTATTATTATTACATCATTTACCACCATATGCTCAAATACAGTGAGAAGTAGGGATGGGCATGAACCACCAGTTCAGCGGTCCAGTCTGGTTTGTTTACTGCTCCAAGAGGTTTTCCACAGTTCAGCCCCCCAACCCCTCTGATGGGCGTCCAATCAAAGGCAGAGTCCCAGCTTCTTTGCCCCACCTCCTCCAGGTACTGCTTCCAGGTGGGTGCCTGCTGGAGGGAATGGGGTGCCAAACCGTGGAACACGTGTTGGGGCAGTAAACGAACCAGGACGAACTGCCAAACAGGCAGTTCATGCCCATCTCTAGTGAAAAGTCTAATTGCATGCTGCTGTTCAGTGGGGTTATTAATAAAATGCATGCTTTGGGGTGTTCCACAGCTTAGTTTTTATCTGATTTCCCCGAAAGCAGCTTGGCTCTCTGATAAAATTCTTTTAGCCTGCCTATTCCAAACTTGCAAACAGTGTGATCTTGTTTGGGCAGAAGAACCTTGGTTGAAAGATGGCTGGTATAAGACTGGATGCTGAAGGAGCTATAATTTTGTGCCATTATGTCTCAACTTGGAATACAGCTCTGGAGGGGATGGTGTAACTTGATTGAGTCTCCACACCAAGTCTTCCCCGGAGAGATGCAACTCTCTCATTTATCTTCCTGTGGAAAAAAAAAAGAACCTGCACTCAGGCCTCCAGCCATTACAGATTCCCACAATGCTCCTTGTAAAAACTGTTCTCTCGGCCTCACTACCACTGTGGCAAAGATGAACTGGGCCTTATCCTTCCTTCTTTCCTTGGTGCCAGCCCTCCTCCCTTCTCCATACATACAGAGAGACAGGGAATGCATCAGATCTGGCACCTTTTGTGATTATTTGTTGCCATTATCACAGCCGGCATTTGCTCAAGCAAAGGCTCCCCAGTGGGCAAAGCTATAAAAAAGCGAGACCAAAACAGGAAATTCAATTGTAAACCGTTAGGTAGCAACAGCAAATAAAACCCCCATCACTGGTTTCTGAGCCCCCAGCTGGGTTGACACCAAAGTATATGTGGAAGGATTATTGAAGTTGGATGTTATATTGGGTCACAACAGGCCATTAAGCGGGTGGGGGCAAAATAAATCAAGATATGTTGTGACATTGTTGTTTTAAAAATGGTTGGGTTGAAATAGATGGCAAAAAACAAATAGAAGTCCTGACTTTGAACCCAGCAGAAGCTCTGCTTGGCCGGGACGTAGCAAGCGCAGAGCAAGTCACTAAAATTTAGAGGCACCAAAATTATCAAGTGAACCTACTAGTAGAATTTAGGGAAATAAACACTACCTCCCAGTCTTGCCTTTTTAAAAAAAATAACCCCAAACTTTATTTCTTCTGGGGAAGCAAGAAATGCCCACACCTTAGGGCAAAGCAGGTGGGAGATAGCGCCCCCCCCTTGCTCCAGGTTCCAAAATTGCCCTGCCATTTGGTCAGCCAGGATGACGAAGACAACAAGAGGCTAAGAGTCCATATACACCGACGAAAGCCCCATGGAATTTAGTGGGGCTTACTTTAATGTCAATGAGATTCTGAAGTATAAGATCTGAATTTTTTTAAAAAAAATCATAAGAATATCCATTTTCCCACTCATGATATGGTCTTAAAGTCAACCTTAGAAAATGAACACACATATATGGGTGGAGTAGGGGTCAGATTGCCTGGATACAAAGTGTGTGTGTGGGGGGGGAATCTTGGGGTACATAGCACTGGAGGAGGGGGAAGCTTGGGTTTTGTTGCCGAAGTACCTTTAAGACTCTGAACTCAGATCTGCTCCCAGTGTGTGCCGTGAGAGGGTGTGTGTGTGTTGTGGTTGCACAATATCAATGCACCAAAAATCTAATGGAGTGGATAGTTGAGAAAGCAAGTGAGTGCATAAACCAGGGCCCCTGTGAGATTTGTAGCAATGCAGGGAACAGGGCCACCAGCGTTACCAAGTCTGAGTACAAGATCCCGGAACTATGACATAGGGCCTGGGAGGGGGGGGAAACCCCTCTGTAGATTGATGGTGAGTCTCCCACCAGTCCCCGAAGCAGTGTAGGTCCTGGAAAAAGTGCCCAGATATCATGTGTGATATAGGTAAGGCCACACTCAGTGGAAACCCTAATGGGATTAGCAGCAATGGGTGCCACCACAGTAGCTCCTCCATATCCACAGGATCAGTACCAGTGGTTTCACTTCTCTGATGCCTGAAAATATTAAATAAAAACTCTCAGAAATAAGTTTCCAAGATGTATTACCAGACCTGACCACTAGAGGGAACCAGAGACTATGCTAGTATAGAGATAATTTGCTTTCCTGCAATTTCCAGCATATACACAGGGGAGGGGCTTGATATTGCGGTCCTACTGTATTAGAGTCTTTTTCCTGCATTCATGGCTGCAGTCTTATTTTCCCCTGGTTTTATTCCTGGCTCTGGGGTGATATGTTACCTGATTAGCTGAGTTTTTGCCTATATTTGAGCCCATTTATTCGGATTTCCCTGGAGTCTATTTCTACACTTACAAGGCCCAGAAGCATCTCCAACCCCTTCCAAACTTTGTCTGCCCCCATTTCCATTGCAACCTCGCATGCTGTCTGTAGTTGGTGTGACTGGGAGGGACTGTTCTGGGCTGGGATGATGGTTCTATCCAGTACTAACCAATTCTTCCAGGCTTTGAATTCAAACAGAGATCCACCTCTCTGCTGAGTGCTCTTTTTCCTGAGTTGGGGCAGTTGTTTGTTTGTTGTTGTTCAGTTCAGTTGGTTGCTAAGTATGTGTGCAAAAATAAAACAGCATACACAAGTCTTTACTTTCAAGCAACTGTAAGTAAAGAAATGTGTGTGCTTTTTAAAAAGATCTTTCTTCTGTGTATGTCTCAGAGTTAGTTATTGAGACTTTCAGTTCCAGTTAATGAGAAAGCAGTGAATTCTGGGCAACTTGAAGGTATTCTCCTCTGTGAATCTCTATTTCTACTGTGCAGCAAAAAGGGAATTTTACCAAAAATTCAAAACTCTGCAACATAATTATCTTGACCTATCTTTAAGGGTTTGCTTTTCACGCACTAGGGCTCTTTAATCCAACTGGGACATTGGTTTTCCACAATTAGCTGAGATTAAAAATTAGGATTCAACAAAGAGCTTTAATACAGCGGTATATTATCCAGTTGTCTCCTTGGCCAAGATGTTTCTTTTATGCTTCCTTGGGGTTTCACAATGTTTCCTGTAGCTTTTATCAGATATTTCCTCCTTGTGGTTTTGCTTGATTAAATGCCCTTAAATGCTCCACTAATGTAGTGCATCCCTATTCCCCACGTGTGGATGAGAGAGAGAGAGAGAGAAGCTACTCCAAAGTTGTTTTTTAAAGAAAGGGAAAAACAGAGTAAACCAACAATTAATTCCACCTCCTTTGGGAAACAGGTTCTCACTAATTAAGGAACGATTGTCCTTCTTCCTTGGAATACATTGGGGTTTCATGTGTAGTTTACTCTGTTCTTTCTTCCCTATGTTACCCAACACCCACACCCACCCACAGTGTGAGCACAGTGTTTGTGTCTATCTTTTCAGATGCTAGATCCAGATGGGGGAGCCACATTTTGAACTGTGGGAAAACTACATATCCTAATAAATCTTTATCCAGAAGAACAGGCATCTTTTTGGCTGTTGAATCCATGCAAGGAAGCTAACCGCTAAGTAAATGGAAACCGGGTAAGGAAACAGCCTTCTGCCACATGGAATTGTATTTATTTCTCATGTACGTTCTTATTTTTAAATATTTCTCTCCTACTTTTCCTTCTGTCACGGAGCTCAAAGCATTTAAAGAGCATTTAAAAAAAAAACATAAACACATAAACCCAATTAAAGTTGTCAAAACAATGTAACAAAATAGCACAGTAATGGTTATAATCATAAAATTAGCAGTCAGGAGCCAAGCTCCGCTCATCAACTGGTAAGAAATGAAACAAATAACAAGACAACTCAGTTCAGTTTTCCTCCACACATTCTTTAAAAGAGCTGTGTCTTCCCCTGGCATGGGTGAGTTTATAATACAGTGATGAGGACAGGAAGGCTCCTTTAGAGAGGCCATAGAATGTGTGCCTGGACAGCGAGTGCCCTTTTGCGACCCGTTATTTTTTGGTTCTTCCATAGCACTTCCTGTGGCCGGCCCTGCTATTTGGTGTCTCTCTTTGAAAAATTAAGAATTGCTGTTCCCGCCTCCTTGATAACAGGGACGTGGTGGCGCTGTGGGTTAAACCACAGAAGCCTCTGTGCTGCAAGGCCAGAAGACCAGCTGCCGTAAGATCGAATCCACGCGACGGAGTGAGCTCCCGTCGCTTGTCCCAGCTCCTGCCAACCTAGCAGTTTGAAAGCATGTAAAAAATGCGAGTAGATAAATAGGTACCACCACGGTGGGAAGGTAACGGCGTTCCGTGTCTAGTCACGCTGGCCACGTGACCACGGAAACTGTCTTCGGACAAACGCTGGCTCTACGGCTTGGAAACGGGGATGAGCACCGCCCCCTAGAGTCGGACACGACTGGACTAAATGTCAAGGGGAACCTTTGCCTTTACCTCCTTCATAACAGGCTAATATTTTAGCCCCTGATTTACGACCTACACATCGTTTTAAGGTGCCTGGCTTATTATAGCACCCTCTTTCAAACTTGGTACCCTGAAGTCTGTTGGACTAAAATTTCCAACAGCCCCAGCCAAGGTTAATGGGAGTTGTGGTGGGAGCTCAGGGAAATCTGGCTTATGGCTCTATTTCTGTATTTCGTGCATTTAGGCTGCCCCTTTCTGGTGAGGAACTCAAGGCGATACCTACGGGTCTTCACTCTCCCTTCCCTATTTTTATCCTCACAAGCACCCTATGAAGTAGGATGTGTCCAAATCAGTCTAATCTTTTCCCTCAGCGACTGGCTGCCTGAGTGGGATTTTTAAATGGATCATAATGCCTTACTGCTTTGAAGGTGTTGCTTTTTGTTTACCATTTCTCAGAGTGGAATTTGTTTCTTTTAAATATTTGTATATAAATATTATTTTTAGTTTTAAACATTGTCTTTTAATGATGTAAGCCACCGTTGTATACTCATTTTTAGCTTTAAATGTTGTCTTTTGATTATATAAGCCACGTTGGGTCCTTTTTAAGGAGAAAGGCGGGGTAAAAAATATGACAACGAACGAATGAAGGAACTTCACGGCTCTGTGGGTATTTGAACTCACCACCAGCAGGCATGCCATGGCTGAACCTGTATTGGCGTGGGGGGTTGAACACTGT
Source organism: Intellagama lesueurii (assembly GCA_037013535.1). Classification (NCBI taxonomy): domain Eukaryota; kingdom Metazoa; phylum Chordata; class Lepidosauria; order Squamata; family Agamidae; genus Intellagama; species Intellagama lesueurii. The sequence continues at coordinate 13,399,642 of JBAJHW010000009.1, read as the reverse complement.
GCGTAACCCTCAAGATACAGAGAGAACTAGCCGCGTGACTGCAATTTTCGGTAACATTCATGGGGGAAAAAGCATGCCTTTACTACCTGCTGTGCTTACTTCTTAGCATTTATTACAGTGTGTCCGGGATCTGCCTTCTGCTAACAGATTTCCTCTGCTTGTGGAAATCCTTCTGGCCAATTTGGGGGTATTGGCTCCTGCACTCGCACCAGAGTTCACTCCATCACTGCCATGGGAAGGAAGGGTCAGCTATACCAGCTCAGCTACATGCACCTAAATTTGGGAGTGCTCCCCTATGTGTTATTATAACACTTCCTTTTTCCAATGTTAATCCTTACTTGCAGGGAAGAGTCTTGGGAGGGGGCTAGTCCTGATCGATTTCTGCTCTCGCGAAGCCTGTTGCCGCATCGTCACGGTCTCCGAACCTCAAGCTGCTATAGCACTTTGGAGAAATATGTAGCAAGCATATTTCTTTCACGCTTGAAAGCTGTCACATTCAATATGGTCAGGAGAGACATGAAAGTCCAGCAAGAAGAAAGAAGCCTTCACAATATGCAAAGAAGTTTGTGTCATGGTAGGGAGGCAAGATTGATTCCCAGTTCAGAAAGACAGGCTAATCTGCTCAGAATTTTGGGGATCAGATGGGGTGGGGTGGGGGTGTACCCTTCCTTGAGGCAATCTTGTGTACCGGAGCTTTCAATAAGCAGAACAGTAGAGCTTTTTGATCTCAGAGAAAAATATATGTTTATGTAGAAACCCTTCTACTTATTATTTTACCCCAAGGGAAGGGGGGGGGGAAGGGGGGATTTTACTCCGAGACAAACTGTACGTGGAATCAGCAGGGATATAAAAGTGCAGCTAACTCAATCAGAAAGAAAGAAAGAAAGAAAGAAAGAAAGAAAGAAAGAAAGAAAGAAAGAAAGAAAGAAAGAAAGAAAGAAAGAAAGAAAGAAAGAAAGAAAGAAAGAAAGAGGAAACCCCTGAAACAGGTACGTACATGCCATGCACCTTACAGCAAACTAAAAGATCACGGGTTAGATGGCAGAAAGAGTCTTGAATAACTGTTTGGATGCTCCAAGAGGGAGGTGTAGCAGTGACCTATCTGCTGCACTGCTTGCTACATGAACTCTGTTGTTTGGTATTCCAACCCAGCCTCCCAATTTTTTAAAATATCAGCAGAAGAAAAGGAGAGCGAGAGATTCAAGCCACCTGCTGCCCCAAGTCAACAGTGCTGTGATATATTTAGCTAATGACCAAGCAAAACTCAGAAAACTGGGTACTGGAAGGATACAGGCAATGCGGTCAAGGAGGAAGAGCTCAGCCGTAGCAAAATGACTAGTAATTCTCCAGCACTTCCCTAGACGTCAGAATTTGGGAAATTCATAGGGTGTTTTTGCAGCCCCTCCTTCTAAAATCTGTGCTGGATTAATTTGGTTCACTGCAGTAGCTCCCCCTACAACCCTACTTCTCTCATCATGCTGCAGGTCTCCACACATGACTTCTATCTCAAACCCTACTACGTTCTACCGTCTTTTTAATAATAATAATAATAATAATAATAATAATAATAGATAGATAGATAGATAGATAGATAGATAGATAGATAGATAGATAGATAGATAGATAGATAGATAGATAGATAGATAGATAGATAGATAGATAGATAGATAGATAGATAGATAGATAGATAGATAGATAGGCACATGGGCCAGTAAAGGTATCCCTATGTTACTACCTTAGTGTCCACTAGAAATCTAATTAAAAGGAATGAGAAAGCCTGGGAACCGGAGAGCGCCTTGGGCCCTGTCTGCTGAGTAAAAGGACGGACTGTGGATGAAGGCAGGACTCCAGGAGCCTACCATGTATCTGACGGCACCCATCTTGAGTCATGGGAGCAGGGGCACCCACTCTGACCCAGCCACAGAGCTGGCACAGCAAGAGACAAAAAAGGCCCCCAGAGGAGCGGGCAACAATAACTCCTGCCCAGCTTCACCTTGAATAGCCATCAATCAGGGGCAGGACCCCGACTCCTCCCCTCTCGCTTTGTGAGGCCAGGACTCTTAAGGTTCCCTGCGGTCTTAACAGGAGACCCTCTGGAAAGGACATTCCCCTGCGGAATAGCGCAAGGAAGTCGAACCACCAAGAACCTCCTGCAAGGAGCTAAGAACAGTGTTCTGTTTTCTGTGGGTTCCTCAGTCACAATAAAACCTGTCCTTGTTTATTCTCCCAACCTGGACCCCATGGAATTATTGCTGGGAGATCTGACCACTGTTGCAGAGGTTTGAATTTTTGATTAAATTCTTTTAGCTGCACAGCAGAAATGCAGGAATTCACAGAGCAGAATCGCTTCAAGTTTCCTGAAAGTAGTCCACCTTTTCTCATTCACGGGCACCAACAGTCTTAATAACTCACTCTGAGACATTAGTAGTAGAAAGAATAAAAATGTTTCATTTACTTACAGTTGAACAGATCAAACAGCAAACTGACAAACATGATTTGCTTCCAACAACAAACTTCAACAGACTCTGGAGAGGGAAAAAAGCTCAAAAGCAGAGAGGTGGGGCTCTCTTGGAATTCGGAGGCAGGGATTGGTTACTGCTGGATAGATTGACAGTCACTCCAGCACAGAAAGGTTCGCCAAACCTACTAGAGGCAGATGTGAGGTTGAAAAAACTCCAACACCCCGGGGGGGGAGAGATGAGTGGTGCTCACAGGTTGCTGCTATCTTTAAAAGAGCAGTGAGTGAGTAGTGGGATGATGTCATCTCGTCTTTTATCTCAGGTAACAAAGTGTTTCACAATCAGCCGAGGTATTAATAGCTGAATCTGATACTTCTAGTTTCCCCTACTATTGAGAGAGTTATTTCCATACCATTTGTTATGAAATTTGCAATATCAAGTCACAAACAAACCTTGGAAAGGTTACTTTTACCACAACTCCCATCCTCTCCACTGCCAGCATGATGGGCCACATAATCCAATAATATTAATTAATACTCCGCAGAAGAAACACCGTTTGAATACCCAGGGATTCAAAGCGAGAAGTGTGAACAATGCTGTCTTAAAGACATCTGCGATGACGGATGAATCTGTCGGCTCTCCTTGCTCCCACCTTCGTTTATTTTTAAATCTCGGGTTCGAGCTCTCAAGTTTGCGAATTTTGGATAGGCCAAATCCAAAGGAGGGGACGAAATTTGCTCCCATCGTTGCCCCGACCTAGACGAGTGGTTGAGACACCCGAGCAGCCGTGCCCCGTTGCTCGTGCTGGAGCGCCCATTGGGCTGAACGGGTTGCCGTTGCCTGGCAACCCGTGGCCTAGCTCTGCAGCCACTCCTGGGAGTGTCAGGCACCATGCTTCATTAAACATCTAGGCCAATGCAAGAAACATTCGTTTCAGGGGCTACTGCTTCCAAAACCCACAAGCCAGGAAGGGCAAGGGGACTGAAAGACTTGGAGCCTGACAGGGAAAGATTTCTAAGCCTTGCCTTGAGCTATGCAAGAATTTCGCTTATTTACTAAATGCCTCAGAACATGTCCCTCTATAGAAAGCCATCTCGTTGGTCCACTAATGATTATTTCCTATAATCACCCATGGATCTCTGAAATATCAAGCAACATTGTTTGTTTAAAAACGTATATTATCTTAAATGTGACGTTTTCCCAAAGTAGTTTAAACCCACTGGGTTGGGTGGAGATTTAGTCACCGATGTGAGTAATTCATTGTTGTCCAGATGACATTACACTTCATTTCTCAGCAGGCCTAGGCAGCATTGCCAATGGTGGGGATGATAAGAGTGGTCCAAACATGTTCACTCTAGTATTTGTTGTTTTTACGTGCCATCAAATCACCTCCAGCTTATACCTAGGAATGAGCGATCTCTGATATGTCTTGTCCTCAACAGCTCTGCTCAGCTCTTGTAAATTCAAGCCTGTGGCTTCCTTTAGGGAGTCAGTCCATCTCACATTTCGTCTTCCTCTTTTTCCACTGCCTGCAGCCTTTCCCAGCATTATTGTTTATTGTTGATTTGATCAAGCATCCACTTCTTCATTTTTCTGGCAGTCCAGGGAATCTGCAAAGCTCTCCTCCAGCACCATGTTTCAAACAAATCAATTTTTACCCTGTCAGCTTTCTTTACTGATCATCTTTCACACCCCTACATACAGAAATACAAGAGTCTGGATGGTCTTGGTCTTGGTCTCCTGTGACACATCCTTACACTTGATTATCTTTTCTAATTCCTTCATTGCTGCCCATTCAGATCTCAGCCTTCTACTAATTTCTCAGCTGTTCTCTCCATTTGGACTGATGTTTGAACCAAGGTGTACAGAATCTTTAACAATCTCAGTTTCTTTATTGTCAAGAATGAAGCTGTGCAGTTCTCCTGTAGTCATGATTTTGATATTCTTAATTTTCAACTGCAGTCCTGCTTTGTCACTTCCTTCTTTCCTTCCCACCAAAAGTCATTTCATGCCATTGCTGCTTTCTGCCAGTAAGATGGTCTGATCTGCGTATCTTAAATCATTGACGTTTCTTCCACCAATTTTTACTTGTTTTTTGTATGATACGTTCTGCATATAGACTGAACATGTAAGGGGATAAAATGCACCCTTGTCTGACACCTTTGCCTATAGCAAACCATTCTGTCTTTCCATATTCTGTCCTAATGGTAGCTTTTTGTCCACAATACGGGTTACTCATCAGGACAATCAAGTGATAAGGGACACTCCTCTGGTATAGACCAATTAAAATTGATTTCAATGGATCGTTTGCAAATATGTCTAATCTAGTGTAACCAAACACAGAAAAACAGTATCCAAAGTTTCTTCAAACTAAAAATCAGAGTTTGGAAAGGTTCCCCTTTTTTGGATTGCAAATGCTATAATCTTCCCTCAGTGTGACTTCTGAACCTTTGCAACTTGTCCTTAAAAAGAGCAGCATAGGCCAATTCATAGCCCAAACCAATAAAACAATATCCATAAAATAATAGTAATTAAACAGTATCAAAATTCATCACAGAAAGCAATGGCCGATTATCAGCTTTGCCTAGTACCTGCTACCTGGGAGGTGTTTTTTTTTAAAAAAAAAATTGGAAATTAAGCCAAATCATTTTGCATGCAACGTGTGTGTTCTGTGACTGATTTGTTTGCCCTTTTCACTTAGGGTGGCCATATGGCCATGTGTCCTTTCTCTTGCAAGCCCTGTCAGAGGACCGTGTTCTATTTAAAGATGTGAAGGGCTGCCCAGCACAAGCACCATTTAAAGATAAAGAACAGCAAGAAGGGGAAAGTGGGAGACTTTAGCAACGGGACAGCTAAACTGAGCAGCTGCAGTACAGCTCATTTGGCTGTAACCTTCTCTACTATGGCATAATGTAGTAGTAGTAGGCATCCTTCAGTCTCGAGAGACTATGGTAACGTGCTCTGCATGGAGGTCTTGGAACAGCGTCTAGTGTGGCTGAGAAGGCCAATTCGAGAGTGACAATCCCCTCCACACTGAAGACAAATACAATCTGTCCCCTGTCCAGCTCCCTGGTTTTGCTGGTTTCAGGACTGCCTCTTTGCCTCAGCCTGCTGTACAAGTGTCTCTTCAAATTGGGAGAGGCCATGATGCACCGCCTGCCTCCAGGCTGAACGCTCAGACGTCAAGGTTTCCCATCTGTTGAGGTCCATTCCTAAGGCCTTCAGATCCCGCTTGCAGATCTCCTTGTATCGCAGCTGTGATCTCCCTCTGGGGCGATTTCCCTGCACTAATTCTCCATACAGGAGATCTTTTGGAATCCGACCATCAGCCATTCTCACGACATGCCCAAGCCAACGTAGACGTCGCTGTTTCAGCAATGTATACATGCTAAAAATGGCATAATGTATGGCCCCTCTAAATGTTAAGGTTTGTCAAGTCCACTGGCATCTCTATTTATAAATTAAGATATGCAAAAGTAATATAAATCTCCCTTTTTGGGGGGTGCATAGGATTATGCATGGGTACCCACCAATTCGGCTTCTAGCCCAATTTAGAGCTGAAAATTGTATCGCGATTCAGTTTAGAATGGTTTGTATCATGTGCAATTTGATTTGTGCTCCAGTTGTGAACTAATTTGTAAATTGGTGACATCAATGCACTGGAAAACTTAAATAGCTATAACTATCCTGCTTTTTATGGTGGCGTTCAGGAATTTGGAAACGTGACAGGCCTTGGGAAGGGGTGCAAGGGGGTAAGCCTGCCAAATTTTGGACATATGTTTGTGTACTAGGCACCATAGAAGGCTTGTGAGTGGGGCTGTGGGGGAGCACCCCCCCAAAATTCAGCTTTGGTGTAAAAAAAAAAAATGCATAAGTGCCCCCATCCTATTTCCTCTATACTGTAGCCTGTACAAAATGACGTGGAAATTAGATTAGGGGAGTATTGTTAATCTGAATTGGCTTTTGGACCCCAGTGGAAAAGCTAAACCAGAGAGATAGATCACAGACTCAGGATGGTAGCTGAAGCTAAATAAACCAAGGTTAAATCCTCTTGAATAACTTTATGTCACACAAGTAGGATGGCACTATCATTGCATGAGGGGAATATTTAATTTAAATTAATTTATAGCTTCATATCAATCCCCCTCCCCCTTGAGATTCTGAGGCTCTCTAGGGCTCCCCTTTGCCTTGGGGAAGCCTTCGGGAGCCTTCAGAACATGAGGGAGGGACAAATCAGCAAAAATTGCCACTGGATTGCTGTCACATTTTGGACATAACATCAAAAGACAAGAGTATCTGGAAAAGAAGACAATGCTAAGAAATGTCAGCAGCAGGAAAAGAGGAACAATAAATATAAGATAGATTGACTCCATAAGAGAAGCCTTGAGTTTGCAATTGCTGAGCAGGAATGTTAATAATAGAACATTTTGCATGTAACATGACAGCACCTAACAAGAGATCACCCTAATTCTCCAAGGTGTTTGAACCGCTAGTTTGTATCTCAGCTGAACTGGTGTTTGGCAGTTCCATCCCCACCTTCTCTGGTGGGCACCCACTCAGAGGCAATGCCCCAGATTCCCTACCCTGCCTCCTCTGTGCAGACACCTATTTGGCCCAGAAACAAACCGGCCCACCTCTAATTCGAACTATTGAAGCTTTTACAACCTCACATGCTGACTCTCGGACCCACTTGTTCATCTTTTTTGTTGTTGTTGTTTAGTTGTTAAGTCGTGTCCGACTCTTCGTGACCCCATGGACCAGAGCACGCCAGGCCCTCCTGTCTTCCACTGCCTCCTGGAGTTGGGTCAAATTCATGTTGGTAGCTTCGATGACACTGTCCAACCATCTCGTCCTCTGTCATCCCCTTCTCCTCTTGCCTTCACCCTTTCCCAACAATCAAGGTCTTTTCCAGGGAGTCTTCTCTTCTCATGAGATGGCCAAAGTATTGGAGCCTCAGCTTCAGGATCTGTCCTTCCAGTGAGCACTCAGGGTTGATTTTCTTCAAAATGGATAGGTTTGTTCTCTTTGCAGTCCAGGGGACTCTCAAGAGTCTCCTCCAGCACCACAATTCAAAAGCATCAATTCTTCGGCGGTCAGCCACCTTTATGGTCCAGCTCTCACTTCCATACATTGCTACTGGAAAAACCATAGCTTTGACTATGCGGACCTTTGTCGGCAAGGTGATGTCTCTGCTTTTTAAGATGCTGTCTAGGTTTGTCATTGCTTTCCTCCCAAGAAGCAGGCGTCTTTTAATTTCGTGGCTGCTGTCACCATCTGCCGTGATCATGGAGCCCAGGAAAGTAAAATCTGTCACCAGTCAACAATATAGGGCTCTTAATATTGCTAGTCTCTACCTTGCAGGGCAGATACACTCTTCAGTGATAAAACCACCTCCTCCAATTGCTGTTGAGAGACACCAGCTGGATGCTCACCAGAGCCCTGTTGAGCTGGCTGGGTTTTTTTTTATTATGTGAGGCATCATTTGCACCCAGAGCCACCAGCTATTAACTATTCTAGCATTTTTATATATTGATATATTTATATTATAAATATTGTAGCCATGAAGTATAATATTAGGCCACAACTTTATACAGATTTATATTTCAGTTTCTGAGGCTTTAATGGCTTTTTCTTGATCCTGAAGACATATTTTCCCCCCTTAATCTGAGGCTGCGGTCACACCAGCAAAATGTTTCCGAGGTACTCCTCATGAATTTTCACCCTTGGGTTTTTTTTTTCAGGTGACACAAGGCCATTATTGATTCTTTTGTCCCCCGCCCTCATGCTTAGTCACATTTATATTCTGCTTGTCATCTGCTTATCTCAAGATGACATAACACGATTATCTTCTTCATCATTTTTGTCCTCAGAAGAGCACCATAAGATATATGAGTTGAGAGTGACTGGCCCAACAACACCCAATGGTTTTCACAACTGAGCAGGACTGGAACCTGGATCTCCAAATCCTAGTTCAACATGTTCATCCATGTCACACTGTCTCTTAACCTGTTGCACAAAAATTGTTATTCCCCTCAACAAATCATTAAAAAAAAATCTGTTTATTTACACTAGCCAGTATCTTGTTGCCTAGCCCCACCTGGCAACTGGTGTGAAATCACTGACAGTGGCAGATTGCATGCAGCTAAATCAAGAGTTTTCTGTTTTGGGTGTGAGCAACTGTGTATCATTGCAGGTGAGTCATGCACAAACCAAAATCAAAAACAGAAATATCTAATTAGCAGCAATTTGCTACTGCAGGTAATGTTGGTCCCATGGCGCTAGCAGAGCCAACAATAAGATACTGGCTGATATTTTATAGACTCTTTCTCCAATAATGTTCAAAATATCACACACGACCTATAAAACAATAAAGAAAACCATAAACCAAAATAGCAAAAGACGATATGAGGTCTGGCACTACCCTTAGACCATCCCTGAGTTTACCTTTAGACGTAGCAAAGTCTTTCGCTTTAGGGGAAAGACTTTGGCTGTCATAAAAAAGCAGCAAATGGTTGCTTATTTAATTTATTACTATTGCCTTTTTACCACCAAGAAAAGGGAGAGGCGCATGTGAAATGTTTAGCTTCCCAGCCAAAACAACTTGGTTGGCCTGTGTAATGTGACACGGAGAGACAGAGAATCTGTGTGGCATTTACTCCCTGCTGCCTCAGGCAGCAAAATATCACGGGCTAGCCTTAAATTTTAAAAACGGTTCCAAAACGACTAGGTTACTAAACCAACAAAACAGAGTCCAACATGTTTTTTAAAGTTTTGCTTAAATAATTTTGATGGTTTGAATTGTTTACATTTTAAGGAAGAAAGAGAAGTGATGAGGTTCTTGTGACATTCCAATGCAAATTGCTTCAAAGCCAGGGGGCCACCATGATTAAAGCCCCACTGGATAGATTGACAGTCACCCAGCCCAAAAAGGTTCCTCCCAGCTGAAAAAACTACAGGCAACATGCAAGGTTGTAAAACTCCAACACATGGTGCCCTACCACATATTGTCTAAGCATATTTTACCTGCAGAAATTCCCACTGGGATACTTGTGTTAATTTGTTGCACAAAAAATCAACAGTTGCTTTCAAATCAATAAAACCTAGTCTATTGCAGGAAAAAAAAGTGTTTTCTGCAACAGACTAACAAGTTTTAATTAGCATTATCTTTTGTAGATTGTAGTCCATGTCTTCAAATGAATGGAGTGTAGCTTCAGCAGACAGGTATTTATGCATGTTTATAGAAATATGTTCTACTGAAGCTGGACCCTGTAACTAGCAATTTTGGCCACAGGCTTTACAATATCTTCTTTTTAAAATGTGGTGACCGATATTTCAGATGTAAATTTTGCATAAAGCAAGGGCACGGTATAGGCAATTTTCTTTCACATGGAAAAGTTACTCCTTTTCCAAGTATGCCTAACATAATATTTGGCTTTTCAGTAACAGCTATACACTAAGCAGGTCAATATTTTCTCCAAGATATTGACAACAATTCCAAGATCCCTTCGTGGGCCAATGGCTGGCAGCTCTGAGTCTATCCCTGCAGTTGGGATCCCTCCACACACACACACATTACTTTACATTTGTTTACATTGAATTATTCCATATTAATGCGCATCTCCCAGTTGGGAGAGAAGCTTTCGTCAGAACTCTTCACAACCTTCTTTTGTTCTTTCCCCTCCAAACCAAAAAAAATTAGACGTTTGATGATATTGTCATCTGAGGAGTTCTAAAGAGTGACCCCAAATTGCCATTTACGTTTTGGGTTTTTTCTTTTTTCTTCCTCTGGGTGCTTTTTTGGCACACCATGATTCCGAAAAGCAAACATCATGTGTCCTGGTTGTCATTAGGTTAGCCAGAGGGGCACTGGAATTCTCAGTTGGGTGAGAAAAACCCAGGATTCCAAAATGTAACCCTTCTGCCAATTCTCAGTACATTAGAATTCCTATGGTGTCAGAAATTGCTCCCTGAATTAAATCGATAAATGTTTATCCACCTGGCTAAGTGTTTAATCCACAAGTATTCAGCTATGTTACTGCCGAATTAGGGCTGCCACCTTTCTCTCTCCCTTATCTTTTAACAGCCGCATAGCAATGCAAATGAGACAGAAAGAACTTGAGGTTTTTTAAAATGTGAGTGTACATAAGTATATTTACATCACAGTATTACAGTGGAAGGGTGACTACACTGGAATTTATCCCACCATTTGGTCTGCTCTGAAATGGGCTGGATTTCTCCATTTGCCAACAAACAGATGACGTAACTGCCGACATGAACCAGCCTGAACCCTGAGTATTCCTACCTGCATCTTTTGGGGCCCCTGTAAGAGGCTACTGTTTTTAAGGTGCAGGTAAAATTGCTCCTAGGGACGTGGTGGCACTGCGGGTTAAACCGCAGAAGCCTCTGTGCTGCAGGGTTGGAAGACCAGCAGCTGTAAGATTGAATCCACGCAACGGAGTGAGCTCCCGTCGCTTGTCCCAGCTCCTGCCAACCTAGCAGTTCGAAAGCATGTAAAAATGCGAGTAGATAAATAGGTACCACCGCGGTGGGAAGGTCACGGCATTCCGTGTCTAGTCGCGCTGGCCACATGACCACGGAAACTGTCTTCGGACAAACGCTGGCTCTACGGCTTAGAAACGGGGATGAGCACCGCCCCCTAGAGTCGGACACGGCTGAACTCAATGTCAAGGGGAACCTTTACCTTTACTAAAATTGCTCCGTCTTAATTTGATTTAAGTGTGTGCACTTACTGGGATTGAACCAAAATGGATGCCCAGCTGTCCCTTCTCTCCCTGTAAAAGGGATAATTGTTTCCCTTTAAATGGAAAAAATTATCAAGATTGGTAAGCAGCTAGATGGCTGTCCTTTTGGCGAAACCGTTTAACCATCTCGAGAAATGGGAAGCTTTCCCTTTAAATCTTTCTTGCAGCTCACCTTTGGAGGGGAAGGGAGAGGACGCTTTGCATTTCTTTTTAATGGTTGCTAACTGATACAGTGCATCAGCAATGCTTTGAAAGGTCTTAAAAAGACCTTTCAAAGCATCACCGATATGTTAGCAACACTTAAAAAGAAATGCTTATTTTCCCCTACCCAAGTAGATCTCCATTTCTCATGGTTCTTCACGGGCATTTCCAAAGGGACAGTCAGCCAGCAGTTTAATGACCTTGAGAAATCTATCTTGATTGTCCTAAAAGGATCAATAGAAGTAGAGTGTGGTTTCCTGACCCCCAGACCAACTGATCCTTGTACAGGGCTGCAACCATCACACCACACACCTCTATCCAACTTTAATTGACCTTAAGCGACCCTGATCCAGCCCAATCCAGTTTGGCCATCTAGCCAAGCGATGGCTCCATCCTACAGAAATCTGATCATTATCGTGTGATGAACTACATAGAATTCTACACCAGGATTCTGCAAGATGCAACTGTGGCAGTTGGAAGCGGTATCAAACTGCTCTAACATGCAAAGAAAAAATAAAAGATTTCCCCCTTACAATTCCAATACAGTGCTACAATCCTATGCATTGCCTATTTTCTGGAATGAAGCCTCTTTGAATTCAGTTAGACATTAAGTACTGAAAAAACAAATACATTTAGAGATCTTCTGTAAACTTGCTTGGGGAAAAAAAAAAGCACACTGAATCTAAAGGGGCTTTGCTTTTGAGTATATACTGTATCTATATAGACATGGGCTTACACAAGCATGAAGTGAAGCTTTCCAGTTGCTAGAAGAAGTTGCCTCCTAAATGTCTGTGTCAGATTACTGTAGGTTTGTCAGCTTCTAAAGAGGTCCCTGTATGAGCTCCAGTAACAACAGAAAACTAAAAGGTGATCATGTTTGTTGGGGTGGGATGAAAATGTCTCCCTAGAGATGTTGTCCAGAAAACTAGCAGTGGCCAGGTGCAGCCCTCCAGGTAGAGTTATATACCCAACTGTACTTCACATCAACCCAAGCCAGCATAGCCAATGGTGAGAAATGGTGGAAGCTGTATTCAAATAAATAATAATAAAAAATAATAATGCATAACAAAAAATAGAAGCAAAAGAGTTATAGCACCTTAAAGACTAACACATTTGTTTCAATGTGAGCTTCTATGGATTGCACAGGACTTTTAAGTTCCATGGGTTCCATTGCTTGCTATTGACGAATCTTACAAACACAATGTCACAAAATAACTCTTCTTACTTGCATTGATATAACAGACAACGCAAACAATGATAACAACAACATGCTACAATGTGTGCACCCATGTCCTTGGCAACAGCACCAATACAGAAGTTGCTTGTAGACTTTGCAAAGTTCAAGTGTCCCTTTGACTTTAAAGCCAGATGAAAATCCAAGATACTGTACCTTTCTCAACTGGGTTGGGTATCCATAACACAGGAGAATCTTCAAAACCCTAAAATAAAGTATCAGTACAATTGTATGGAATTCATGCATTCACTATGTAGATCTACTCCTCCAACACAAACACATAAGAGTTATACCTAAACCAAGTTGGCAAAGGCTTCAGCAGTCCAACTGGCAACAACAGCTTCGGCCTCTTCAGCATTCCCGCTCTTTCTGAGATTCAAACCTCTTACTCACAGCCCTTCTCTTTCTTAGTCCCACTCCTTCGGGCTGAACCAATATTTCATAAGGGCTACACTCCATCTCTTCAAACACGCGGATGTCCACTTCCCCAGTCTGTTAGTCATTGAAATGGAGGCAACTCTTTTGTCTTCATCTTTGCCATACATGCTGAAATAACCTAAAACAGTACCTTTTTTTGTTAAACATCTGGAGAGCTGCACTTTGACTATCCCTACCTGAAAGACTAAATACCTACATCCAGTTGCTAGTCACAACCTAAACAAACCCAACTGAATCACTTGCTGAATGGCAAATCAATATACTTCCATTAATCTCAGTGATTCACTGGCTCTGCTCTATTTGGAAATAGCAGTTGGGTATTGAGGTAGGCCTGCAGGCTCGCTGTAGTTAAAAGGGTATCGTTTTTTAGTTTTTTAAATGGGCTTAGAGTTGAAGGGAAAATTAGGGTGCTGGTTTAGCCACAGCGGCTGGCACATTTCCCGATCCAAAGTCCTCCAGGCCTCAAACTAAATCTGTCACTCTTTCTCCTGAATCCAAAATATAATAAAAACCTTTAAATTTGCAGTGTACAAAATTCTCTTCCCACTGCAGCACAAGCCAAATTCAATACATACAGCTGTTCCTCACACAGGAGGCACAATGTTGTATCTGCTTGCTATGTAGGTATTAATCAGGGGCCTTTTGAGGGGAGAAGAAGCAGCAGCCGTAATTCAGCTCCACGGTGTAGGAGAATACACAGGAATCCAAACCACAGCTTTGAAAAGCTGAGCGCTCCAGGCCTTGGTTGGCCGGATCTGTCAGTGTTGGTTTCTCCCACATTCACTGGAAAAAGAAAATCAAGTTCCTTCTGCCCCAAATATAAAGACATTTGCAAAATGAGATACATTCTCCTCCAGAATAAGTTAAAATGAAATTCTCATCCATTCTCGCTCTCTGCAGCCTGGTGACTTGAGAGACATTTTGGAGGAAGAAGATAGTGCTTGATCTGTTTGAATTTTATTGGCAACCTCACATGCTGTTTGTGGTTTGAGTGACTGAGAGAGACTTTTCTGGGCTGAGGTGACTGTCTATCCAGTACTAACCAGTTGTTTCTTCCAACCCTTTTGAATTTAACTAGAGAGACACACATACCCCGCCTCTCTGCTGAGAGTTCTTTCCCTCTCTTTAGCCTGTTGGTAGCCATTGTTTGTTTGCTTTGGATCTGTTCAATTGGTTGCTTAGCATGTGTGCAGTAAAGAAAGAAGTATGTATGCACAAGTGTGCAATTTCAAGCAACTCTAAGTAAATAAATGTTTTTATTCTTTCTCCTACAAATGTCTCAGAGACCGTAAGTGCCAGTTCATGAGAAAGGGGTGGACTCTGGGGGAACTTGCAGCTATTCTCCTCTGTGGTCTCTGTACTTCTACTGTGTAGCAAAAGAGAATTTTACCAGCAATTCAAAACTCTGCAACATGATCTAGTACTGCCTACGTCAGCATCAGGGACCAAAAGAGAAGTGCAGACACATTAGTGCTTTCCAAACCTAATGGGGCATACCCCTGCTAATCTTATTGGGTGCTAGAGTGGGAGCTAACATTTCTGGCATGAGTTTTTATGTTTTAAAGGCCTGTCAGTGTTGCTTTGGTGGGAGAAGGAACTAGCAAACCTGCATCTGACTGGGTTGTAAGCCTGCAGAAAACATTTATTTAGGTAGATATTTTTGCAGACTAGAGTTTTTGTCGCCAGATGCAAGAATTACATACATATGGAGCAGGGCAAAAGGTTTTATACTACCCTTTGGTCAAATTGTCAGAGCAGTTTGCAAAAAAGTAAAATAAAAAGGAATTGGAAAATTAACCCCAAAACAAAAGCTAAAAAGCCATAACTTTGTAAGAGTAGCATAGAACAGTCAACAGGTTTAAACTTGCATCTTGAACGCTTGGGAGAATAGAAAAGGTATTTGCAGTGCACAAAAGACTACAGAAGGGGGGGGATTCCTCTGGGGAAATCATTCTGCAACTGTGGCACCTCTCTGTGGTAGTCACTGAACTTGCCTCAGATGGCAGTAGCATTATCAAGAAGCCCTCCCCTGCAGATCAAATGTATGGATAGGTAAATATAGAGTCAGGTGGTCCTAAAATGAGAGCTAGCATTTTGAAGCGGGTCAAAAACCACTGGAAACCGATGCTGATTATACAGCAGAAATGCATCATGGCCATAATGACCGGTCAGCAGTCTGGCAGCTCGTGCAACTTTCTAAACAGTCTTCAAAGGCAAGGCTGCATGTAAGCGCATTAGAACAGTTTAACCTGGAGGTCACCAGAGCCTGGATAATTGAGGGCAGTCCCATCAGCCTTTGCCCTAGTTAGAGAGAGAGTTTTCTTCATTTTGTTCATTCAGTCAGTCATTCAGTCATTCATAGACTGTAGTCCACGGACACAGATGAATGGAGTGTTAGCTAAAACTTCAGGCATATATACAGTGTGCACAGTTTGAAGGTAAAATTAGATGGTGACGTAAGAAAGAAACTAAATACCTATATCTGTGCTGGCAGGAGGAATTCTGGGAGTTGCAGTCCAAAAGAAAAATCTTTCCAGGCTGAGGATAATGGGTCTCTTCACTTTAGAGCTGGTGGGGTAGAAAACTCTGTTGTAATTAAGAAGTAACTGAATATTACAATCAAAGTATGCAAAGCTACACCAGGCGGCTGCTGTATGTGTCTGCATGTACATGTTAAGGGCTTCAGTGGCAGAGGATGCAGTAGCTAAACCACTGTCTCATCATAGGGTTTTCAAGGTATGAAATATTGAAAAGTGGTTGGCCATTGCCTTCTTCCGCTCAGTCCTAACAAGAGTTAGCTTGAGTGTCATTGCCACTGTTTCTGAAGGAGTAGTAGTGGTGGTCTTGCAAGCATATCAGACACCCTACCCCCCCTCAAAAAGAGATAAAAACATCATGGCACTTTAAAGAATAATGCTATATTTTAATGTGAGCTTTCATGCATCAAATCCATTCCATACATTGCCATTATCTGTGAAGCTCTGAGGTGTGATGCAAAACCATAACCTTTTTAATCATCATCATCATCTTAGAATTGCAGAGCTGGAAGGGACCTTATGGATCAGAGGTCCCCAACCCCCGGTCCGCGGCCCGGTGCCGGTTCGTGGCCTGAGCCAGACCGAGCTGCCGAGACAGACCTCCCGCCCCCCCTGCACGCACTCACCCCCGCACAGCCTGTTTGCGGCTGCACGCGCGCTCCAGCACGCCTGTGCGAGTGCCGCACCACCGTTTGCGCATGCGCACGAGCGCGGGGGGGGGGGGTGCCCCGCCTTTCCCAGCCGGTCCACGGACCGAAAAAGGTTGGGGAACACTGCTATGGATCATCGAGTCCAGCCCTTCTCAAGGAGGCAGAACTTGGGGATCGAACTCCCAACCTCTCGCTCCGCAGCCAGAGACCTAAACTACTGAGCTGTCAAGTAGTTCTAGAGTCTGCCAGTGTTGAAGCAAGATTCAATTGACAATATACTCCTGGAAGTAGAAGGGTCATCTAGAGACCTTTGCCCCAGGCAGCAAAATGTCTTCTGTCAGCCTTGCTCAGATTCCACTGTTTTCTTGCTTGCTTTACTGACTCTTTACATTTTCTAGGTAAATTGCCTAGTAAGGTATTTGCTAATAGGCCAGCACATATTTAAAGAACGACTGGAGTCAAATTTTGATGTATTCTTGAAGGCTTTCACGGCTGGGATCTGATGGTTCTCGTGGGTTTTCCGGGCTGTTTGGCCGTGTTCTTAAGGTTTTTCAGAAAGGACAAAAGGGACCCCCTCACCACTGCAGGAGTATACCAGATACCTTGCAGTTGTGGCCAGGTATATATTGGAACCACAAAACGCAGCATCCACACCAGAATCAAAGAACATGAGAGACACTGCAGACCAAAACAACCGGAAAAATCAGCAGTAGCTGAACATGCCCTAAAACAAGCTGGACATGAAATTCTATTTCAAAATACAGAAGTACTGGACAACACCAGCAATCATTATGTTAGACTGCACAGGGAAGCCATTGAAATCCACAAACACCAGCAGAGCTTCAACATAAAAGAAGAAAGTCTAAAACTCAACAAAGCCTGGCTCCCAGCACTGAAAAAATACAGCCTGCAAAAGGTCAACGAACTCTACCCAGCCACAAGGACCAGGGATCATTGCACACAAAAGACCAGCTAACGACACCCATCAATCACCGTGACAGATAATCTCTCCCCCTTATCATAACAATACACCCACAACAAAAAACACGCTGATCACCATAATCACCCAATCGCCTGAAAAGGACAAAAGCTGATCCCACAGCTATAAATACTCAACTATCCAACAAACTGCAACAGAGCACAGACAGAGTTCTGACTCCTGTCCTCTGAAGATGCCAGTCACAGAGACTGGCGAAGCGTTAGGAAGAAAAACCTTAAGAACACCGCTAAACAGCCCGGAAAACCCACAACAACCATCGGAGTCAAATTTTACCCATGTATTACAGTCCTATATCGTTTTTCCTTCAGTGAGCTCATGGTAGCCCCCAGGGCTCTCTTCCTTGACACATAATTCACCCGACAGCCTCGTGAGGTAGGTCAGGAGGCTGGGAGACTGTGACGGTCCCAAAATCATGCAGTGTGTTTTATAGCGATGTAGGGATAGCTCCTGGCTGGAGAGCCGGGGGTCTGGAGTTTGATGCCCCCACTGTGCTTTATAGAAGAGCCAACCGATGAGGTCTTGAGCAAGCCACACAATCCCAAAGCGCTCTCAGAATATAATGGCAAACCACTTTGGAGTGTACATAGAAAACCCCAGAAAGGGTTGCTGTAAATCAGAATCAACTTGATGGCGTATTATTACTCGGGATTTGAACCCAGGCCTCCAGAATACTCATCCAGCACTAGCCGCTTTGGGTCCTTTTAAGCAGAAAGGCGGGGTAAAAATGTTTTCAATAAGTAAGTAAATAATAACAGTGACACCACACTGGCTGCAAGGAGGGCCCTTACCTGTGAGACTACTAACATCTGGCAAAGAGGCAATAGCTTTCCTGCAGCACTCCTCATCAGAGCTGCCATGCTCAGCCTGACGAGGAGTCCTACAGGACTCGAAAGCTAGCACCACTTTGGGAGATTTTAGTAGTTTCAGAAAGGTATCACACACTCTCCCCTTTGGGTTGCGTAAAGTTTTTTTTGTTCCCCTTCTCGTTCTTGTTTGGCCACACTGGCAACGTTTAAAAGAGAGGCTGTGGGGAAAAGAGCAGGCTCGGTTTGCGAGCAGGCCCCACCGAAGGAGGCCTGCCTCGGCTGGGCCGGGCCTGGCCAGAAACTTCTCCGCGCTCGCGGCCGCGCCTGTTGCTGGCAAGGCGCAGGCCCGGCGCGCGGAGCGGAGCGGCTCCCCGGGGCCTGGCACCGGCCGCGCCAACCGCCACCGCCGTGACCCCGGCCGGCCGGCCCGCCTGCCTGCGGGCGGGGAGGCCGACTTTGGCGACGCCCCGGCCGCCTCTCCACCCCTTTTCTGCCGAGGCCACCATTGCACGACTTCCTCCCGCGAAGGAGGGGCGGCGGGGAAGGAGGCGCGCAGGAAAAAGTTTGCCGAGAGTTTCGGAGAGGCAGCTCCGAGGCCGGCGGCGCCCGTGGTGGTAGTGGTGGAAGTGGTGGCGGCCGGAGCTGGAGTCCGTCCTTCCCTCCCTCCTGCAGCAGCATGGATGCCCTGAAGTCCGCCGGACGGGCCATCATCCGGAGCCCGAGTTTCGCCAAGCAGAGCTGGGGAGGCGGCAGGCACAAGAGTAAGTTCTCCAGCGGGGGGGGGGGGGGAAGGAAGGGGGGATCTCCCTGTGCAAGATCGCTGCCCCCTTTCCTCCCGCCTTCGATCCTCCCCCAGATCGCTTGAAAAGAGGACTGGGAAGGGGGGGGGGGAGAGTCCGATCCCTGCGCCCTGGGACTGACCGCCGTGCGCGCACTCGGGGGGCTTTTTGGGCGAGATCTTTGGTGCTTGGGTTTTGGAGCGGCGAGGGGGGGGGGCGCGCGGCATAGGGTCGCTCTCTTTTCCGATCCGATCCTGGCGGACCGTGGCCGGATTACGAGGATCCGAGGTCACTTCGTGGCAGAGAGGACGCTGGGGGGGGGGGGGGAATGTAAGGAGAGGCGTAGGATCTCCTCTGGTGGCGAGGGGTGGCTCTGTTGAAACCCAAAGGGTCGAGAACGGTAGTTTAGGACAGATTGAAGAAGTTGGCGAACTTCGCTCACACAGCCCAGCCCACGAGATCGCCCTGTCAGCAGCTCGCTCTGCGAAAGGGAGCTTGTTTTCTTGCTTACAAAACAAAACGGGTGTGTGGGTGTGTGGGGGTGTTTTCAATCAAGTTGGTTCCGTTTCGTAAGGTGCCCAGGGTTTTTTGCAAACCTTTGCCAAAGCGGCTCCAGACCTTTTTCCGTGGGTTTGTGCCTCCTCTTGCTGGATATGTTTCGGAAGAGGGCCGGGGGGGGGGGGGTGAGGGCGAGCTGCTAATCCGGGCAGCAATTCTGTAATGCCTGTTTGGCATTAAATCCCATTAATTGCACTCGGCCCGGCTTCTGGGTTTGTGCTGACAGACACACATTTTTCCAAAGGCCCAATGAAGGGGTGGCCGCTTGTTTAAAGTAAGTAAGAATCCAGAAACCAAAGAGTTTTTCTCCGCTGAGGAAAAGAGTCTCAAAAGAATATTTCATAGGGCCAGGCCTTTCTTCAGGTTAACTTCGCAACTAAGTACACATTGCTTTTCAAAAAATGTATATTCTTTATTCTTTCCCCTCATCTCCATTGTTCCCCCTGCCTCAGATTTTAGACTGTTAAGTTCCTTGAGGACAGGCCTGTCTGCTTGTAGACCTAGTCACATCCTATGGGGATAATACATTTTTAATGGTGTTTGAGATTTCTGTAAGCACAGCTATCAAAATGGGTTCCCCAGGGGGGATGCTTGAGCAATGTCCCAAGTCTTGATAGTACATAGAAACCTTCACAACGGTTATCTTCAAGTGATGTGAGGACCTGGGGATGGCCCAGGAATGCGAGGTGAGGATCAGAGGAGATGACTTCTTATTGTTACAGGTTAGATCTGTAGACTACACAGCTACATCCCTTTGGATGTTTTGGACTACAAATCCCATCTGCCTCACCAACCCAGCCAGTGATTGAGGATGAAGGGGGTTGTGGCAATCCAGTAATATCTGGAGGGTGCTGGGTTGAAGGAGGGTGAACTGCACTTGGTTCAGGCATAAGGAGAAAAACGACAGAGAGAGCAGTTAATGGGAGGTCTGTAAGCATCTTAAGATGCTCCTTGGAGAACTTGCAGAAATGACTTTATTGGACTGCAGTTCCCCAAATGGCCAGGGGACCTGCTGATTGTTGGTTACTGGGAGTTGTGGCTGGAAAAACAAATAGTAGTGTTTCCACATTGGGTCTGCGTCTCTTCCTGAAGAGGCGGAGTGGAAGCAGAAGATTTTTCTGCCAGTTGAAGTGCTTTAAAAGTCCCTGTGCTTAACCATCTGTATTTTCTCAGAAATTCGCATATTATAAAAGACTGGTTAGGCCTTTGATAATCTCCTCCCAGACAGAATCAAAGTAAGTAAGGCTGAGTAAGGACTGATTCCTTGGAGAGAGGGGGTCACCCAGGTTTCCAGCAGGAGATTGAATTACGGTTGCTCATTCTCCCATTTGCTTCCTTCGTTATATACTTCCTATTGACAGTCAGTGTGGCATAGTGGTTAGAGCGATGGGCTATGGCTGGGGAATTCTTGAGTTGAAATCTCTGTTCTGACATGCCAGTCAGCGAGTGATACTGGCTGAGTCACTCTCCCTAACCTGACTCTTTAACCCAGGTATGGGGAGCAGGAGACCCACCAGATGTTCCTGTACTACAACTTTATTCAATCCTCAGCCTTCGCTATGGCAGGTAGATCATCATGTAATAATGTAAGAATTAAACATTTTTATGAAAGATGAAGACTGCAAGTTTGCAGTTGCAAATACAGTACGTGACCTGGTCACCTATAGTTGTATTATTTCTCTTGTACGATTTTATGTAATAAAAACATTACTTTCCAAAAAGCAAATCTATGTTTACTGCTTCTCCTGCTACTCACCATGCTGGCTTGCCTGTTTTCTTATCCTAATCGGCTTCCCTCTTTCAGTTTTGGTGTACCTCCTCGTGAAAACAAAATGTCTACCTTTTAAAGAGTTGGGGTAAAAGTGTGTGTGAGGGTGTCAGATATGTTTTGGACCGTCGTACGTGCAGAACCAGCCCTGCCGTTAGACAGAATGAGGCAGCTGCTTCAGATGGCAATGACCGGTGTCATCTCCTGGCTTGCTTCCCTGCTTTTTTGTGCCTCACCCGGCCACTGCCACGGCCTTCTTCCCCGCTTACTTTGCGACGGCTTCACTTGTTTAGTCACCCACCCTCTCCCTTCCTCACGCAGCTCTTCGAAGTTGTTCCCACTGCTTGCTCTCCCACGGGCCTGCTGGCTGTGTCAAGAACCTCCAGTTGCACAAAGCAGCCCTTGTGTCCTTCACTAGGGCCAGCAGGCCCAGGCAGGCACGGCTTTAAACCAAGGCGAGTGGAAATTGGGACGGGCGTGGGCGTGAGGAAGACGAGGGGAAGATGGCAGCAGGAGGCAGGTTTCGGCTACTGCCAGCTACAGCTGCCTATTTCACAGACAAATCTGCTGTGAAAGACAAGTCGTCTTTTGGGGAGCTGTTTGTCAGCTGTCCATCTCCTCTCTGGAGAACATGATTATCCAGAGAAGAAATCAGCCAGACTAGGTGAGCTGGTCTGATCGTTCCTCTGAATTAGGGATGAATGAAAATTTGGACTGGTTAATTAGGAATTTTCAAAATCTGTATTCTCCCCCCCCCCCCCCAATTATTTGATGGAAATAACTTCAGGATTGTTTTTTTTTTTATGTGGGAGAAAGCAAAACTGACATATTTTAATGCAGACAGAAGGCTTTGAGTGATGACCCCATAAAATTCGGAGACTGTCTTTATTCAGCCATGTTTGCTGTGATGAATAATGTCACCTTTTTTTTTTTTTGCTCCTAACATAAGGGAGGGGGGAAATCTTTTGAGAGCTACATGGTAGGCAAGTAAAATATGATCTGCTCCATGCTGGCAGTCAGTGTTTGTATTGGTGGTTGAGAATTTCGCTTGTGAACTGTGGAATTTGGGATCCCTTTAAAACTTGTGCCAGAATTTTGCTGTAGTTCTACAGTGTTATCCAAAACGGTAGCTGGCAGATTGAATTAGGATTTGTAGTTAACACGCAAACATCCAACTTTGTTCTTTTTGCATGGTTTTATAGGGGTGTAATTGTCTGATATTCAAAGCGTAGAGGTCCTAGTGAATGTATTTAAACTAACAAAGTCATTTTCACTCCAGGTGTGCTCCAGAGGTTGGTAGTAGTTTCCAGTGTTTTGCAGTGTAGAGTTATCCGATGTCATTCACTCCTGGACCACAACATCACATCATTTCTGACCAGCATGGCCACAGTTGGCTTGGAGTGATGGAAGTTGTAGTCCAACACATTTGGAGGGCATGTTGGCCAAGTAAGGTTTTAGTCCAACACATCTGGTGAGCATCAGCTTGGACAAGGCTAGTACAGCCTTTATTCGTATGAAATGTTGTTGTTCCCTCTTTGCCGCATAACAGCCTAGCAAACATTCAGAAGTAGGTGTTCTGGCTGAAATAAATGTGGAGCCCATTAAAATGACTTTCTGATTCAGATGGATCTTTTTCTTTCAATAAGGTGATCTTCTGGTTTCTGTTTCTCATACATGCAAACGTTTTGTTACATGAGTCTTAAGTCACACGCCTGGGAATTAAATTTCAACTCGCCTTTTCCTGTATAGACACATTTGGCTGCTTCTTTGATCCCAGTGAGGTAAGAATTGGAGCGGTACCTTGCCAAAATGTGATGATAGTGGTGGTGTAATTAAATGTGCCTAAGGGCCTGTCCACACTGTGAAATTTGGTGCAATCTAGCCAGTGCTTAAGTTTCTTATCTTCAGTGTAATCTGTTCTTGGGGCTTGTCAGAGAAGGCGGAACAAAGAGCTATTTTGCATCTCAATAAATCATCCCCAAAAGATTGCATGCTCTACCTCTGGGCCAGAAAGATCTGGGCCAGCTCTTAAAGGGGAAGGATGGATCGTTTGAAGTAGAAACGCAAGCGGGCAAGGTCTTTTTCCCCATGCCAAACAGTGCTATCAGGGAACCATATATCATAACTAAATCTACTTACTAGAGCTGACTCGAGTGGACTCCAGAATCTTCTGTGCAGCATGGCCGTGTCGGCTGAGGGATTCCAAGAGTTATGCTGGAACTTTTCCAAGCTTTGTGCTCTGGACTAGATATTTTCTATCTCCAACTTTCTCCCAAAGCTTTCCACAGTCTTAAAAAAAAAGTTTGTGTAGTTTATTTTGTAAAGAGAAGTTGTGTCTTGGACTTTGTGTCAAGGGGACGGTTAACAGTAAACTCATGAAAACAATTAAAAAGTGATTGCTTATCAAGAATTAGTGCCTTGATGAGTGCTCTTCCCTTCTCTTTGATGTATTTATATAAATATACACATACTTGAGATTGTAAATCTGTGTAAAGGTTGTCCCTTTCTCTCGTTTTGTCCTTGTGTGACATCTAGAAAACTGTCTACAGGCTCTTCAATAAAAACCGGGAATGAATTGTGAAATTGTGTCTGTGAACAGCTGTAAGATGTGGCAAAGTTTCTGTGAATCCTTGGCGTCTGCATTGCTCATTTGATTTATGTTAGCATTGTGGGAGGCCACCTCCCGACTCTGGATTGTGTCAGGAAGAGCCTTTTCTTTGTCATCCTCAGGGAAAAAAAGAAAAGAAAAAGGATTTAAACTCCACCTTCTCTGCATTAAACGGTGACAATGAAGTTCAGATTACTCAGCAGGCTGTGTACATCTCGTGGCCTCATTTCCCAGCTAGTATTGGCGTCGGCTCGATGGGATGTGATAATTTAAGCACACACGCTTAGATATGCTAGCCTTGGGGCTCAAGAGCACATGATGCTTGGGTGCCCTTGACCACAGCAAAAGCGAGTCTTCCTAAACCCCATGAGGTTCTGATAAATCCCGTGCCAGCGTTTGTCGCGGTTCCCTGCAAGGACCCAGCGGGTGTGATGCTTCCGAGATGAAGAACCCCCTCACTTCCTGCGGTGTTTCTACGACAGTCATTCCCAGTTTTTCCCTTCCCACACTTCTGGATGTGGTGTCTTAAAGTTTGCAAGCCTTCAGAGTGTTCCACAAAGTAGAAAATGACCACACGGGGAATTTATTTATTTATTATTTATTTATTTAACTTATTCAAAGGATTGGAAGAGACCAGAGTTTTTAAAAAGTTACTTTTGCGGGGGACTGCAAGTCATAGAATGTCCCTGCCAGGATTGTGAGAGTTGTCTAAGTTGTGGAGTGGAAAACGTGGGCTCTATCTAATCTGCTTCCTGCTCAGTTTAGTGACTTCAGTAAAGTCACCACCCGAAGCAATCTGGTTCACTGTCAGCTTTCTGAGAAGCAGTGCCGTGTAACTGCTGTACAGGGATTTGGGAAATCTAGGTTCAGGTACCCCTTGGAGCAGGGGCAGGAGAACGATGTAACCTATTTTGAGCTCACAAGGAGCGAGGTAAGATTTAAGGATGGTTAATAATAAATCAAACGATAAATGATTAACCAGTCAAGAGTTTTGTCTGGTATTTAGTTGAAATTTGCTTCACTGGTCCTGCCTCTGGAGCAGGCAGAGCTTGCTTAAGTTTGCTTCCCTTCCTGTGCCCGTTTTTGGCTTCCGAGTTGTGCCACCGTCAAGCGTTGAGAAACCGTGTACTTCAAGGGTGGACTGCTCTGGCCTACAGAGATCTCATGCCCATCAGCCCCGATTTGTATAGTCAGGGGAGGGATTATGGGAGTTGTAATTCAAGAATCTCTGGAAAACTGCAGTTGCCAGTCCTTCTTTCCTAACATTTGATGAAAAAATTGAGGTATGTTCCATAGGCCTTGTGTTCCCATGGTTGTTTTTTTTAAAACATTCTTTTTTACAGTGGCTCCCTGTACGGGCCAGTTTTAAACCATTTTATTCAGTGTGGAAGCGTCTTGGCAACCAAAGCAGCTCTTCCAAAGAGGTTTCCTTTTGGAATGGTGGTAGCCAGTTTTATGACCATTATAACAAGCTCCACCTTCTAATTGTCAACATAAGGAGAACTGCTGTAGCTCAGCCAGCATCCTATCCCATCTCAAATCTGTTTTACAGAGCTATAAGGAATCGGCTGCTCTATCTCCCCATGCCTCTAATCTTCTTTATTGTATACTCCATACTCTATTATAATAATAAAAGCATTATACTATCATAGAAGTCGAATAGCACCTCTCATAACCTTAAATGATGGAATACTTTATGGCAGGTTTGGGACCCTAATGATGGAGGTGTAAGGTCACAGAGCTGTAAAGCCCCAGTTGGCTTATCAGACTCCATGGCAGACCTCTTCAACCAGCTCTCTACAACTGGGTACACTCCAGATATGTTGGACTACATCTCCCATCACTCCCAAGGAGCTTGTTGAAATAGAAGGGTCTTGTCCGATCACCTAGGACTTAGAAAAGAGGGACACCAGCGGCATCTGTTGCTGTTTAATAGAATTAAGTAATGATGAACATTTTGAGTTACCTGTATTTTGGACTTTTCTGCAATCTTCTCCCACCACTTTAGACCCCCTTATAGATTTCTGGCTGCCGTATAGGGAGGGGTAACAGTTTTGTTTCTGTTTGTGTTGGTAATAATTTACCTACTGGACCACCTCCACTCAGATGAGTTTCTGTGCCAGCCGTGGTCATTTGGAACTACCCTTCTCAAGGTGCAAACTTTCAAAGCTGTCGGGCTTGAATGCGATTGAAAAATATATTTCAGAGTGGACACCCACCTGCTCTGGAATTTTGTTCCTGAGCCCCCTGCGAAATGGGATGTCCCTACTGGGTTTCAGGAGGGGATGTAAGGCAGAATTGTTTCAGCAGGCCTTCAGGGGCTTAGAATGGCTGTTCCACCACTGATGTGGCATACATTTTTATATGTTAATGATTCCATTGTTGCTAGGTTTTACTGTATTTTATCATTTATATGGAGTATTTTATTGTTATACGTGTTACATTTTGTATTGTGCACTAGGCTGAGTCTCTCCGAACAGAAAAATGGCATATACAGTGCATGAAAATAATAAACAACAGAAAAATAGGAATTTGTCAATATTCACACATGTCTTCGTGTTTAGTGCGGAAAGAACTCCAGAATTAAAATACTTCAAAAGGAAACTAGCCCATCATCTGTTGAGACCAAGGGCTGTTAAAAGTCTGGTTCTGAATCTCTGTAAGGTTGCCCCCCCTCTCTGCATGTCTAATTTAAGGATATAGTTTCAGATGCTCAGTAAGTTCTGGATGCTAATTTCAGAAAACTCTTATGATTTTGTCATAGTAACTACTCCAGCTAACTCTTATACCTTCCTTCCCCTTTGTCTACGGTCTTGTGGGGTTTCCTATGATACGGATCATTGTCTAAAGTTAACATGTTATCCTACTTTTGAGACACAGCAAGATTTTGTAAAGATGTTGGCAACTCTTTTTAGTATTGCTTTTCTGTACAATTTCTCAGAGTGGCATTTGTTTGATCCTTTTTAGTACTGTATATACTTAGAGTTTTTAGCTTTAAATATTGTCTTTTGACAATGTAAGCCGCCTCGGGTCCTTTTTAAGGAGAAAGGCCGGGCAAACATATTTTAAATAATAAAACAAATAAATAACAAACTCTCCAAAATATATTTTCTCTTGTTTTTGTATTCTGTTTTAAAAATATTGTTCTTCCGTTCTTTCTTGCTTAAAAAAGCATTGTCTTTTAGCCAGGAGCCAACTGATGAAAGTAACATTTGAGGTGGAAATTTGATTGAAATAGTTGAGATTGACAGGTTCAGGAACTTTTTTTTTTAAAGAATTTTTTTTTATGGATATGGTTTGGAAACAAAGCCTGGGAAAAAAAACTGGGTTTTGTGGTGCTGCATTGTGGAGATTTTTTTTTCTTGCTTATCAAATGGCATCTTATGTTTGTGAAGTGGTTGAGCAAACAGTAACTGAGCCCAAATGGCAGGCTATAGGAACCATATGATGCACATGGGGTAAATTTTAACAAGCGTGCAGTATGGCTGGGTAATTGCATGCTGACCTTTAAGAAAATCTCAGAATGTTTATTTGTTAGAGCCCTTAAACCTCACTTTCAGTGTGGAGAAGGTGATATTTGAGGAGGGATAGGTAAGATAAACGGCCTTCATGATCAACATGCTAGGCTGTTTATCTTGGAATCTGTTTTTTTGGGAGGATGGGTGTTGAGGGTTATTTTTTTTTAAGTTTACTCCCCTTAATTTCAGTATCTGGTACCTGCATTGCTTCACTTCCCACTCCTTACTGAGTACAGAGCAAATTTGATGTGGTTAAGGACCAGCCCTGTCATGGGGAAAAGCGAGGTGACTGCCTTGAGCAACAGATACACATCCAACACTACTCAAAGCCTTTCTTCAGATTGGGGGGGGGGGGGGGAAGGTTAAACAGAAATTGTGATTTCTGAAGAAGAATGATGTGGAAAATTCCCCAACTGCCAGTAAATTCTGCTCAAATTTTGACCTACAGAGGGAGAAAAATATTTTATAACCCACTATCTTCTGTTAATAATGACACTTAAATTATGACTCAACTGCTCTCTTTGAATCTCTTGTGTTTTTCCCCTCTTTCCTTTGGTTTGTTGTTACTTGTGAATTTTGTAACATTGGTAGTTTTATTTGCTTCTGTTTTGTCATTACTTATGAAAATAACAGTTAAGATGGGAATGAGAAGTAGAAAATGGGCAACAGTTGTTCAGAGCGCAGAGCACCCGTTTTTCAAGAGCTATCTTTTGTTTGTGTGTGTTTGAGAGAGAAAGAGAGAAAGAAGGAATGTGTTTTAAACCACGTGTGCTTGCAAGGGGAAAATCAACATACGGGGAGTAAAATCCAACCTGGGACCTCTCCTCTTGATAGGCTGGAGAGTTGAGTTTTTTTCTCATAGGTTCCCCGTCTCCCCAGGAGAAGTCATTTGGCAAAAGGATTCCCCATATGCCATCTGCCTTTTCTGCCTCTTCAGGATAGCTCTGCCTTATTGGCTTGCATGCTGTGACCAGCCCTGTTCAGGGGTTACTCAGTCTGGCACTGTGAACACAGTTAGAGGGAGCACTCAGCCTTCCCGTCCCTTCCCTGGTGTTGCGTTTTTCACTAGCACTAGGTCGGAAGAAAAGTTCCTGCTCCATGTGTAGGTTACACAATGCAAGCAAGAACATGGGACCGGTTGACTGTTGGCTTGCACAGACAACTTAACGTGGAAATAGGATTATTCTCCTCTTCAGAGTTGGCACTGTAACTGGAAGGAACATGACAATAGGGGAGCAGGGCTAAGTGGCCATAGAATCATAGAATCATGGCGTTGGAAGGGACCTCTAAGGTCATCGAGTCTGACCCCCTGCTCAATGCAGGGATCCAAATCAAAGCAGATCTGACGGAGGGTTGTCCCATTTCCTCTTGAATGCCTCCAGCGCTGGATCACCTACTACTTCCTGAGGTCATTGGTTCCATTGTCATGCTGCTCTAACAGTTAAGACGTTTTTCCTGATATTTAGCCTAAATCTGCCTTCCTGTAACTTGAGCCCATTATTACGTGTCCTGCACTCTGGGATGATCGAGATCAGATCCTGCCCCTCCTCTGGATGACAACCTTTCAAGTATTTGAAAAGTGCTATCCTATCTGCTCTCAAGTCTTCTTTTCTTAAGGCTAACATGCCCAGTTCTTTCCGTCTTCCTTCATAGGGCTTGGTTTCCAGCCCCCTGATCATCCTTGTTGCCCTCCTCTGAACTTGCTATAGTTTGTTGGCATCCTTCTTAAAATGTGGTGTCCAGAACTGGACACAGGACTCTAGGTGAGGCCCAACGAGTGCTGAATAGAGGGGAACTAGCACCTCATGGGATTTGGAGACTACACTTTTGTGAATGGATCCTAAAGTAGCATTGGACTTTTCTGCAGCCACATCATACTGTTGGCTCATATTCATCTTTTGATCTGCAACAGTTCCAAAATCCTTCTCACTGGTCGTATTACTGAGCCAAGTATCCCCCATCTTGTAACTGTGGTCCCTCCAATAATGTTCACAGCATCAAGTTGAATAAAGCCCAAGGCTTCAGTTGGCACAACAGAGATAGAACGTGTGGATGGCCATGCTCTGTTCTTGCAGAATGCTTGGTATATGGAGGGATGGCAGCTGTCAAATCTGAAGGAAGGATATTCTGCAGCTTCCTTTCTTGAGGATTCCCAGAGCATAGAACATTTAGTCTTGCAGGGGGTAAACCACAGAGGTTTCTCTGGAGACAGAGACCCATTGGATTCACAATGTTAATTGTGCTACTTAGAGGAGCCTAGATGCCTTGGGCACACAGTGGTGGGGGTACTCATTCCCATTAAAGTAGCATTTGAGTAGCTGATTGTGTGCAGCTTGTGGGTCAGAGAGGCAGGTGAAATCTGTACATCTCTTTTCAGACATAGCTTGAATGCGACTTCTTATAATTGGTCTGTTCATTCTGGAAGGTGATTTGGTACAGCCCTTTGGGTGTAGATCATGTTAGAATAAAGGTGGGCTAATTGCACAAATGGATATTACATCTCATCACCGTAAACAAGCATGGAAATGGCTCTTTCCTAGATTATTAACAAATTCAAAATATTTATAATTTGGTGTCCAGAATCCTATTCTGTAGCTCTGCTGGTGCAGTGGGATGATGACACTGGCTGTGGCCCATGGCTCCTTATTAAAGACTTCTTGCTTTGATTTTGGGTTGCGTTCAAGTTGTGTACAACCCGAAATCAAAGCAGGAACTCTTTGGGTAAGAGCTGTCAGCCACTGCCAGTGACATCACTCCTGTTGCACTGGCAGAGCTACGCAACAGGATGTGTTCCAGTTTATCAGTGATATCTTACCCTGCATCATTTGACCTAAAGTATCTTTTACCAAATTGGCTTGTTGGAGATGCACAATTCTCAGTGCTGATTATCTTCATGTCCCTTGGGGATGCATAAAAATAAAAAAAAACACAAAATAACAGAAAACTAGAATCTTGTATTAATTGATAAGGAACAATTTTGCAGGATATAGTTTGCCAAGAATTTCAAAGGTTGTATCATTATGCGGGCTGAAGATGATAGTAGAGAAGCTTGACATGCAAG
The DNA here is from genome assembly GCA_037013535.1 of Intellagama lesueurii. Lineage (NCBI taxonomy): Eukaryota > Metazoa > Chordata > Lepidosauria > Squamata > Agamidae > Intellagama > Intellagama lesueurii. The sequence goes on along the minus strand of JBAJHW010000009.1, from coordinate 13,369,263 downwards.
TGTGATACACAAGGTGTGCTGTTTTTTGTTTTGTTTTTAACTTCACCTGTTTCATTCATTTTATTGTCAACTCCTTGAGTCCTGTTTTTGATGAGAAAAGTAAAATACATATCTAGAACTGCTGGATAGCTCAGTGGTTTAGGTATCTGACTGCAAAGCCAAAGGTTGGGAGTTTGATTCCCCACTGTGCCTTCTTGATATTGTGATATCACACCATATGATATCATATCATCACTGGACATGGTGAATCATAATGGTCCCTTCCAGCTCTGCAGTTCTAAGATAAATATGGTAATTATGATTATACATTCTTCATTACTTATAAATTATAATAAGCCTTTAAGTCAATTCTAACTTACAGGAACTCTTTTTCAAGGTTCTCCATATGGCGAATATTCAGAAGTGGTTGGCCATTCCCTTCTTCTGATGGCCTGCTGAGACTTCGCTGTTTGCCCAAGGTCATACAGGCTGGCTCTTCTCCCAGGAGGCATGGTGGGGAATTGAACTCCCAAACTCTGGCTCTACAACCGGATACCTAAATCGCTGAGCTATCCAACCAGTTCTTCATTACTTATAATCCTAAAATAGATAATCACGTCTGGTGCAATAAAGACAACCCTCCCACACCTGTTTGGCAGTGGAAGACGTGAGATAGCTAAGGAAGGTGTGAGATGTAGTCCTTGTGTTTAAATAGGCATTTTAAAAGAGAATGACATTATTAATAGAATAATTGGCTGATTGAAAGATGGGCATTATGTATAATGTTTATTGTCTCTTTATTGTTGTCCTTCTTTAGGAAGATGTTTTCAAAATGCAGTTTGGGCACACCTGATTTCTTGTTCTAGTGCTCGTCTTTCTGAAATGTTGGCTAGGGCTGTACTCCAGCTTTGAAAGATGTGAACAGAATATATATATTGTAATGCTCTTTTCGAATCTGTAATACTATAGAATTTGTACAATAAAGTCATAAAGAAGTCCGCTAAACCCTTTCTCCCTAGCATACTAGCTTTTCAGAAGCAGAGAGGTTTTTGTACGGCTGTCTGGCGGGGAAGAGACTTCAGCCCCACTATTTCCTGTGTTGGTGTATTAAATAAAGGGCTTTCCCATCTGAATAAACTCTTACTGCTCATGCAGTTATTCATATGCAAGTGTGCCTGCAGTCACTTCCATCCGTCTACTAGCTTGCTTGATTTTCTTCCTGGCAGCTACTTATGGCCAACACAGAAGTGCTGTGAGCTGATGGATGACGACGGAGTAAGCTAGACTTCCTTGACCAGCCCTGTGGACATGGAATTCTGCTGCCTGGGATAAGAATTTGTTGTTACATGCTGTTAAGTCGCCTCCGACGTACAGCGACCCTATGAACGAGCGATCTCCAAAATGTCCTGTCCTCAACAGCCCTGCTCAGCTCTTGCAAACTCAAGCCTGTGGTTTCCTTTAGGGAGTTGAGCCATCTCATATTTGGTCTTCCTCTTTTCTCGCTGCCTTCCACCTTTCCCGGCATTATTGTCTTTTCCAGAGGATCCTTCTTTTTCATGATGTGCCCAAAGTAGGACAACTTCAGTTTCAATAATTTTGTCTCCAGTGATAGTTCAGGCTTGATTTGCTCTAGAACCCACTTGCTTGTTTTTTCTGGCCGTCCAGCATATCTGCAGAACTCTCCACCAGCACCATGTTTCAAATGAATCCATTTTTTCCCCTGTCTTCTTGCTTAACTGTCCAGATTTCACACCCATACGTGGTGACTGGAAATATAAGAGTGTAGATGATCTTGGTCTCCAGTGATGCACTTGATGATCTTTTCTAGTTCCTTCATTGCAGCCCTTCCAAGCCTCAGCCTTCTTCTGATTTCTTGACTGCAATCTCTATTTGCATTAATGATTGAACAGAATGTACAGAATCTCTAACGATTTGAACTTCTTCATTGTCAATATTAAAGTTGGGTAGTTCTTCTGTAGTCGTGATTTTTGTCCAAGAGTGGACAGATGTAAAGCTTGTGTGATACGTGCGTGTTATGTGCTGTGCATGTTATGTGCTGTCAAGTTGTAACCAGCTGATAGCTCCCCCAACAGAGTTTTCAGTCAGTGATAGTTACGGTTTTACCAGTCCCCCCCTCTCCAGTGAATTTCCATGGCTTGAGAGAGGATTCAAACCCAGGTCTCCTTAGTTCTCGTCTACAAATGCAGAAGAATATGACACCTTTGTGAGACCAAAACAATCAAATAATTCATGCAAGCTTTCAAGGATTTTAAAAAATCCCTTCTTCAGGCATACAACAGTAACTTATGGGCAGTGTAGAAAAACTATAAATGATAATTTATATAATATAAATAATTCTAAATTAATCCTATTTTGACACTCTGTCTACTAACTACACCATGCTGTGTGATGATTTTTTTATTAAAAAAACAAGAACTCCCAAATCTATCTAATGGTGCCTCCTGCAAACTACATGCATTTATATTTAAAGATTGCTGAGCCTGGGAATATGTTTTCAGCACTAGAACACAACAAATCTCACAATCCACCTGCATAAAAATTGACCCTTGCTTCCTAGAGTATGAAAAAAAAAAGTCACTGTTTGGGGCTATAGCTTCCCAACTCTTGACTGGGGGAATTCTGATAGGTTTTTTTTAATGACATTTCTACCTCTAGTGGTTACTACAGTACATCAGCAGTATCATTTGGGACAATTTCGTTGCTCCTATTATTACGTCTTTTTGAGTCAGGAGTCTGTTGATCTCCCACAAATAACTTAGAGATCTACCAGGAGATCCAGCTGTGTCTTTTCCCAGCCTATGCCCTTTTAAGATTCAGGTTAGCCTCTCTGGTTGATCTTGTAATATCAAGGTCTGTGTCCCATGTGCATGGATAAGATCCCCCTAGCATTTCAGTGTCATTATGTGAAGTTGTTCCTGATCATTATACAGGGCAAGACGGAAAAAAACCTCCCTGATTTTAAAGGTCAACGACAAAGGACGGTAAATGTGATTATTACATGATCTAAAAGTGCATGGAATACAGTTTGTTTTCATGTAGTTTTGGAAATGACATTGTCCAGATAGTGGCCTTCGTTTGCGATAAACATTTGTAGTCAATTTTTGAAGCTTTGCATCACCCAGTGGGTCATTGTCGATAGTATTGCTGCAGTTTCTTGGCGTATAGCAGCCTTCAATCCATCACTAGTTTTTGGTCTGTGTTTGTAGACCTCAGCTTTCAGATCGCCCCCAGAAAACCTGCAGCCCTGTATTTTTCAGCCCATAGAAATATGGTTTTTCGGTGCGGAACAGCAGCATGACAAGCACATGGTGCACACCTGTCCAAGCCATGGTGGCGCTTGAAAACAGTAAGGTATATGCTACAGAAAGACCCCACTTCACTAGTGCCAGACAAATAGCTAAGCGAAATCCAGGAGATTTTTCTTTTTGCCTCACCCTGTATTTCTTTTGGAATTTCCCTTTCCCTTGTTTATAAAAATGTCTTTAACCAAGGCCACAAAGAGAAAGAACAGGACCTCTTGTTAGTGCCAGGGTTTGTTGACTTCTCGTGTTCTTTAAGCACTCATTAAGCATGTCAACAAACCGAGGTCAAAGCCATTTCAGCTCTTGTTTATCAGTATAATCCTGCGTTTTGGGGGAATTTGTGATGGATCTGAAATTCTTTCTCAGTCACACGGTCCTTTTAGTGGAAACTTTGCCAAAAGCAAGTGTGTCTTATTAGCATTTTCGTCTATCGCATAATAACACACTTAACACGTAGTATGATCTTTCTGCTGCATAAAAACAGATGTTTGAGAGGCAGGTCTCAAAATGTTCCCATGAAGGGCTGCCTGCCTTTCTGGAATACTTAGTGATATGCAGACAGTGCCTCCCGCTTGGACAATTAAATTGCAAATGGAAACCAGTTGATCCTCCTCTCTGGGTATGGCAGTGTGCTTGAGCAATGGAGCCAGCTTTGCTGCAGGGAGCATTTGTGAGCCATCTTGCTATATATTTTTTACCTAGATCCTCCCACACTAGCCCCATCATCAGGTTTTCAGAATACTTGCCTCAATATTCTCTATTCATTATGAAAACGTTGTTTATTTAAACACACCCGTAAAGAGGTATGTATGTGTTCAGGCATGTGCTGGGGGGAGCACAGCCATGGCTCAGTGGTGACGTGGGTGAGGACCCAGCACTCTAGCCCAGGGCTGAGGAAACGTTGGGCCTCCTGATAATTTTGGCCTCCGTTTCCCATCGACCCCTACAGCGTGATCACTGGCAAGGGATGATAGAAATTGAAGGCTAAAACTTTTGGAGGGCGCAAGATTCCTCAGCCCTGCTCTAACCACTACACTGGCTATCCATCCAGCATGCGAGGGGAGGTAGCCCAACATACCTGACAGGCATCAGGGTTTCTAGAAAGATGATAGGCATCCTTCAGTCTCAAGAGACTATGGTAACGTGCTCTGTATGGAGGATTTCTACGCTGTATGCGAAGCTGGAGTGTCCTCTCCAGAGCACGAAGCCTGGGTAAAATAATATGGAGGATAGGCTGTTACCCAAGCAGCAAATCCCCCCTCTCCACGTCACTGAAATAGTCCAGTGGAAAGGCAAGAGCCAATACAACTGGTTCCAGCGACGTCGCAGGAGTTGCCAGAATGACACGAACTGCCTCCGGGACTCCGGCTCCGGATTTTGCCTCGAGGTTAACTCCTGAAGCCTTTTCCATCAGTGGATATAGCCACAAGGCAGTGGAGGTTTGAAATCGGAGTTTTCCTTCTCCTAGATGGGCTGCCTTCCAAGGCTGACGCTGCAAAATACGAGCATTGGTTGGTTGGATTCGATCAAGCTTCTTTTGTGCATTGGTGTTTGACAGTTTTAGAACTTTGTTGTTGGGATTTGTGATTTGTAGTAACCTGGCTGTGGTGTGTGTACATTTATGCACAGCCAAGCATGGATTTTGCACCCTAAGCCACCCGTTTACACTTGTTTCCAAATTGGTAGACACTTGGCTTCTAAGGAAAAACAAGCGAACCAAAGTTGCTCCAGCAAGTCTGAAGTCTGTCTGCTTCAGGGATCATAGAATCATAGAATAATGAAGTTGGAAGGGGCCTATAAGGCCATCTAGTCCAGCCCCCTGCTCAGTGCAGGGATCCCAGCGATCTGACAGTTCATCCACCATTTGGATAGATATTAAAAAGAAGGGAAGAGAGAGAGAGGAAATAATTGTACTGGTAAAGACGTACCTATGCACTAATGGGTCGTTGCTTTTGGACGATCAATTTGATTGACTGTTGAGTTGGATCATTGTGATTTAATATAAGCTAGTTCTTCAAAGACTGGGTAATACCTAAAATTTGTGCTGCTCCCACAGCAAGCCTGAAATGTAGATGGTTTTGACTCCTACTTGGTGATGTTGGGGGTCTGGGAGGATTGAGAGATCAAGACTTGCTGAAAAGTACATGCCAAGTTTGTGAAGGTGGCAATGTTTAAACCCCTTGGCCTCTTGCTCCCAGTGGCTGTCAACCAGCTATAATGAGGGTGTTGCTTGCTCTGTATGGTTGCTTTGCTCTGATGACTCCCACGTCCTTTTCTGCACTCTGGATTTCCTGCTGGGTTCAGAGTTGAGGGGCTCGGAAATGCTAGACACCAATCATCTTGCACCTCTTGGAAGGCCAGGTCTTCAGCGCTCATGTTTTGCATGGCAGGGTTGAGTGGAAAAGGAACGGAGAGCAAAGGTTAAGTGGCTTTCACAGAGCCCGTGGAAGCCATCAGAGCAGCGATCAAAAAGAGGGATGCCTGATTTCTGGCGCTTGCCTTTGCTGTTGTCTCCCTGGCGCAGCCTCACATGCTTCTCAGGGGCTTAAAGGATGGGGTGGGAGAAAATGGAAGCACCGCGGAACTCTTTGCAAACTTGGAGATGGTCACGCCTATGTTTGCATTTGCATTTTATTTTGTTTGGACTACACAGCTACCCTTTGTTTCAATGGAATTACGAGGATACCAAGAAATAGCCCCCCACCCCCACCCCCTACCAACAAGAAGACTCGTGGACTCTCAGCATCAGGAGAGCAGGACTGCAACGACTCGGTAATATCATTTTGGCTTTAATCTGGCCTCAGTTGGCTAAACCTAGTGAGTTTACTAAATTATTACTCCAATTCTCAGGTGGAAGACTTGGGTTTTCTTTCTTTCTCTGTCTCTGTCTCTGTCTCTCTCTCTCTCTCTCTCAACACATACACACACACACCAAGCATAAACATGTCTGTTTCAAAGAAAGGCCAAATGGGGAGGTGTGTATATGCGCGCGCATGGCCTGTGCTTCTTTCTCTAGAGAAGTGGGTTGTTCCACTCAATCCACAGCTGCTTCAGCTGCAACCCTAAAACAGCAATCATCTACTTCCTGACTTGCATCTAAGGAAGCCGTGCCTGGCGAATTCCATTTTGCCAAGAACATTGTGCTACAACTGGAGAGTGGTTTCAATCTTTGAGCCCCAGATATGGTTGGTCTGCAGCTTTCAGAGTCTGATCATTGGCCAGGCTGGCTGGGGATTATCGGTGTGGGCCTTCAACAACATTGGGGGAACCAAATTTAAGAACCTCTGATTTAATGTTACAAAAACATTAAGGCACCATCATCACCATCACCCTCATCACATGCTGAGGCCCTGAGCTATTTTTACTTTAAGATGCTCCATAGGCAATATTTGTTAGTCTATCAATTTTTTTAACCCTGTTTTTAAAGGCTGCACATCATCTGGAACTCTAAACTCTGGTTTACCCAGCTTGTGCATAAATCTGGCCCTTCCTTCCTTCCTTCCTTCCTTCCTTCCTTCCTTCCTTCCTTCCTTCCTTCCTTCCTTCCTTCCTTCCTTCCTTCCTTCCTTCCTTCCTATCAGAGCTTTGCACAATTTAAAATTATGGACACATGTGAAATGCAGGTACAATTAAAAACAAATTAAAATGTTAAGATAATTAGATTATTTTTGACCAGAACTGGGCTAATTCAGTAGTGTTATCTCAGCCATTTGCTAAATCTTCTTTTATACCTGTGGTGGCATAATTGCATGTGCGTAAGTGCTGCATTGTTTGAATTTCTCCACACTCACAGAAAATTTGTCCTGTGTCTTAAGTCACCCCGTTTTACATGATTATTCTTTGATCTTCTTACTTTGCTTTGAAGTCTATTAAGTGACTTCCAGATGGTCCAGCTAGAGTCTTGTCCTAGTGGGAGACACTCTTCAGCATTTGTTCATTTGGCAAGGTGTGCTGTTTTGGTTCTCCATAGGTTTAGCCTTGCCTCTTCTGGTTTAATATTTAGAGCTTGAGATGGGTGCAGAAATTTTTTCCTCAATTTTAGCTGTCGTCTAGGGGATCTGGTGTCCATGAAGTGGATGGGTTTGGTGCTGTACCTTGTTTCATTCATTATTTGCTAATACAGTACTGGAAAGACAATGCCAACCAAGTAGTAGACTTTTAAATGGGGGTAGGTTTCAGGCAGCCAGTAATAATCCTGCATGATTCATTAAGAGCTACATCCATTTATTTGGCATGTGGAGATTTATACCATATGGCACTAGCCGGTTCTACTGTGGAGTAGCACAGGGACAATTGCTTATGCGTACGCACCCCAGTGTGACCCAGCCAGTTTCCCAAGTATGTTATTTCTGGCAACAACTTTCTGTTTGGTGTTTAAACAGTGGCCCTAGGCTATGACGACATCATAACTCAATGAAAATTGTGTTGTTACCTACAGTTGTATATGCCTTCTTTTGGCTTGCTGACAACAAGCTTTTGATCAGGTGTGTGTATGTGATGCAGACAAAACACAGTTTCCTCCAACACTGCGGGACGGTGGGCGGGCGGGGGCAACAAAGCTTTATCTACCCTGGTTGACTCAGTAGGGTGCAAAAGTACTATCAGGCCATCGTGACCGACTGTTTTATTTGCCTCTGTTCAGTACATCATTATATACAATGCAGCAGTGATAATTAAGCATGCACCAGGGAAATAAAGAGTCATTCTAAAATGATTCATCGGGAATGGCATACATTACTTTAAAAGTAAAGTGTGGTTTTGAAAACGTGTTCAGTGAAACTTTGAACTTAAGATCCACTATGATTGACATATTTTTGTTTTAATGAGTTTGTAGGTGTATAAATCCAGATCAGTCCCTGTTTAGTCGTGAAGCCCACTGGGCTGTCCTGCAGGTGCCCGTTATTATTTGCCCTGCTGACTTGCTTTTGAAATACTTCAGTCGTATTGCAAAATGTCCTGAGCTTTTGGAGAGAAATGAAATGTCCGTGGATATGGCTTTAGTCCTGTTACTGCGTGTGAGAAGGGGATGTGAGTGGAAACTTTTAACAGTCGAACCCTATGTGAAGCTAGAGGGAGTGTCGTGTAGTAGCTAGAGTGTAGGAATGAAAACTGAGATTATCTGGATTCATGTCCTTACAAATCCATGAAAATCTGTTAGTAAACATAGGCCAGGAGCCAGCTAAGGATAGATTGTGGATCAGAAGAGTCATTTGCACTGCCTTGAATTCATGATTAGAGGGTAGGCTACATATAAAAGTGACTGATGAAATAAATAGGCAAATAAATAGGCAGAATTATAACAGTGATCTTGGAGAATCCCCTTGTTGGGATATTTAAATGGAAGATTGCTGAAAGAGAGCCTCTAAACCACAAATGATTCGTGTTTACAAAAGAGGGATACACCAAAGTTTCATGTTCGTTTCATATTGCCTCTTTCATTTCACCATGGGGTGCACTTTGTATGCCAAACTGCCTGAGAAATTTTTCATCCAATAAGGTTGCAAAGGCAGCCAGTCAGAATATTCAGAGGGAGCAGGAATCTGTAAATTGACCTGGAGCCCAGTGAAGAAGGCTTTTTGCTTCCGTTTTTCCTTGATGGGATTGTTGTGTGCTGAGCTCCTGGTGCCTTCCATCTTGGACACCTGTCTGCCTGCTGGACTCAAAGAAGAGAAGAGAAGGTGTCCAATGATAATGGGGGAGAGCGTTTTTCTAGTAATTTTGGTTTGGGGAGGGCTTTGATTGTAATTTTTGGTATTTATTTCTTTGCTTGCTTTTCTTGGTTTTTAGGCGTGGGGGCTTTTTAAAAAAAATGCTATCCCCCCCATGTGTGCATGCGTGTGTGTTGCTTTCCCTGTTTCATTGATTTTTAAAAATGTTATATAAATTGTTTAAATTTAGATTATTTTCTAATTTTGGGATACTTTGCTTTTTTGAATTGGTTGCCAGTGAGTAAGATATATTTTTGTTTTGTTTTGTGTGTAAGACTGGTGGTGGTTGTGTATCTGGGCCGAAAGAGCATCTTTATGTAGCCTCTGGTGGCAATAGGCACTGCTGGACGGTCATTGTCAGGTGCTTTCTCTTTGTTTTGTGGTGCGGAAATTTTACTTTGTAGCTGGAGTGGGACCGAATTTGGTGCTGGAGTAGACATGCTAGCACTGTACTGCTGCTGGACCTAGAGAGAGCCTAGCTTGGTAGGGGCAGGATCGTGCCCTACCTGCACGGTTGAAATGTAATCTCGTGCGTGCCCAAGTCTGGTGATGATTTTTCTTTCTCATGTACTGTTGCTTCTTTTGGGGTGAATTCAAAATATGGTAGTCTCATCAGATTCTCTTGATATGAAGATTCCCTGTTATTGCAGAGATGGGTGACTGCAGCCCATAATACCCCACAATTGGCTGTGCTGACTACGGCTGGTGGTGGTTGTGTGCTGTATTAAACATAGGATGTTCCTCATTTGACTCAGCAGTGGCATGGGCTCTGAGCTGCCTCCCTCATCTCTGTAGAGCATTTCATCTGCAAATGTAATACAGCAAGCTTGGACGTTAATTTTGCTGATTGATTTTTGTTTTTGTTTTTTAAGCAGTGAAGCTGCTGTGCTTATCTTTGCGAACCCCAGCTGTTCCCTCTGATTGGTATTAACTGAGTGCGTCAATATCTAATTTCTGCTCCCTGCCTTTAAAATGCTGAAGTACTTTGTAGGGGTGTGAGCATTTGAGTAATACTTTACAAGCCTAAGAAGTACCGAGCTGTTTGGGTAATCTGCTTGTGCAACTCATTCTGGAAACGCTGCTTTCCAACGGGCACCAGTAACAGCTACAGATGTTGGTCAGTTGTGTGTGTTCTGCTGAGGGATGGGACCACTCTTTCCCAACCACCGGCCCATGATGAGCACATGTGGCCAATTTTGCAAGCAAGCCCATCCTGATCTCACCCAGCCTTCTCCTTCTTATGCTGGTTTGGAGCAAGTGTTTTGTAAGTGTAGAATAAACCTAGCTCTCTCTGCTGCGTTGTGTATGCTACTGCTCGTGTCACTCGATCTAGCCAGGCTGGGCAGCTGAGGGGCTTGACCCCGAGAGAGGCCCGGAAGGAGAGAGCTAGACACCGGGCCTTCTCGGTGGTGGCCCCTCGCCTCTTGAACAACTTGCCCCCTGAGATCCGCCTGGCACCCTCGCTGGGAGTTTTTAAAAACAAGCTGAAGACAGCAGGCCTCCCCCTTCCATCACTTAGTTCCCTGTGTTTTCCCATCTTGGATTTTGCTTGCTTCTCTTTTTTGTTTGGATATTGTCTGTTTTAATTCTTGTTTCATATTGCTCGGATTGTAAGCCGTCCAGAGTAGATTCATTTGAATCTAGATGGGCAGGGTAAAAGCCGAATAAATAATAATAATAAATAATACTTTGCTGAATGCAACACAATGCCTCGTGTATATTTTTCTTCATGCTTACTAAGCTTTGTTTTCCATCCTTTTGAGTCATACAGGTTACCGAGGAAGGTGGGTAGACCTTGCTCATTCTCTTGCTCATTCAAGAGGGAGGAACCCCTCCTTTCACTCACCTAAAGGAATTGGTCTTCTGCAAACAATGACAAGAATTAAGTTCAACCACACCTTGATCTGGAGTCTGGCTACAGAAGCCACTCTCCTTATGACAGCTTGAGATTTGGAACCATGCTGTCTTAGTCAGAGATCCCTCTTAAATCCTTCCCCCCGTTTCCTGTGAAGTCACCCATTTTCACCAGAGCTGGGGGAAATTGTCTGCCGTTCCTCAGTGGTATCTTGCCAGTGGTCTGACTCACAAGAGGAGGGTGGTGGAATGTCAAAGGTCACAGGAACAAAGCATTGTTGAGATGCCAGAGGGATAGTTCCTGGTGTGGGATGCTGGTGCCCTCATTCTATAAATGCTTTTTCCTAGAGCTGCTACTAGGGACGTATGCTTTTTTTCCTTGTTGCTTTTGTCAGGTCTCAACAACATAAGCAACCTGGGTTGCCCCGCTTTCGCCTCTTCCCATGAGGAAAATTGTGCATATTTTGGCACGTATTTCCCATAAAGCATACATTTCCTATACATTTTTCCAGATGTATGCATTCCTAAGCATTTCCCCCTTTGACCGAAGCATGTTTGTGTGCATTGTTCATTGCACATTTGTGCAGTTTTCAGATGCGTGCCAAAATGCATATTTATAGTATGAACACCCAAGGCAAAATGCCCTTCATCTTTCTCTCAAGAAGACCCAAAATACTGAACTGTGCAGGGAAACGTGAACCCAATTATTCTCTTTCTCCTCCGTAACTGTGTCTTTTAGTCAACAAGTCTGTTAAATTGAGTTCAAAACCCTTGAGATTGTTGACTATTTTAAAATGTAATAAATATTTTTTTAAAATATGAGAACATTGAAGAGCAACTGAGACTTGCTTTGTGGACTTTACGGGGTGATTTATTATGTTAGTACTTGCAGTGTTGTGTCATTTGAGAGCGTCTGGGAGAAACACTAGTTGGTCTCCAAGAACCACCCTTGGTACTTGTCAGCAGTGTTTGGATAATTTCCATATGTGTTTCCGTATGTCTGACGAAGTGGACGTTAAAATAGTCTTAGTTAGTCCTTAAGGTGCCACATGCTTTTGTCTTGTCTTGTTCTGTTTTGTTTCTTTGGATTTCGCCTGATATGGATAATTAGTGCTTTTGTTGCCCTCCGGTTTCCATGAAGTTGTGGTTGCTGATGCCTGTGGTGATTTCCGAGGTGTCATGGGTGGAAGGAGGTATAGACTGAGCTGGGGCAAAAGTAGATATTTGCACATACGTACGCAAACACACAGAGCTGGTTGGATAGCTTGGTGGTTTGGGTAGCTGGCTGCTGAGCCAGAAGTTGGGAGTTCGATTCCACACTGTGCTTCCTGGGAGAAGAGCCAGCCTGCATGGCTTTGGGCAAGCTGCACACAGTCCCAGGGCTCCCCAGGAAGAAGGGAATGCTAAACAATTTCTGAGTACTCCCTCTACCTCTCTGTCTGAAAAGGACCACCATAAGTCAGAATTGACTTGATGGCACATTATTATTGTTGTTGTTATTATTTTTCATTGTGGGGCTTTAGCTAAGATAGTGGGGGAGGGATGGAGGACAACCGATCCATGGCAGCTGAAAACTTACTGTTACCCCCTTGATTTACTGGGAAGTCTTGTGAGGAAAAAGTGACTCCAGAGCTTTCAAAACAAAACAACTGCAAAGAACCAGACAATGACAACACTCTCCTTCTGGATTGGTTTGGTGTCAAATGATAGCCTCTATTTTAGTCCCCTTGTCCACTGTACACCCTTTGCTTCCGTTGTCCTTGTTGACGTCTGTTAGAGGGAACCTTTGCTTACTGTAATTCTTCAGGGCTGTGCTGAAACTCCAGAGTCAGGAAGTGGAGTTGAGGGACCTTTACAATTTCATTGTGCTAATTTCCTGTCCAAGATTCCTGTGTTCAGAGGGGTTTCCTTATTCAGAATGCTTTTGGGGGCGAGAGGAATGGGAAAAAAATTTTTTTTAACCACCATCATGAAGGTTTGCTCTCTGTCCCTGATTTTTAATTGGTTGATGCTTACATCCAACTCAGAAAGTACTGAAATCTTAGTAGAAAGATTTCACTACTTTCTAAAGTAAGTACAGCTTACTGTTGCAGCTAGAAACTAAGAGGAGTCCAAAGGGATATAAAAAAATCAAATCTAAAATACACTCCATTCAGTAATCTAAATTTACACAAGCCAAAACATTTTTGTGTGAATTACACAGGTGTGAGCACCGCGCCCTAGAGTCGGAGACGACTGGACTAAATGTCAAGGGGAACCTTTACCTCAAGCAAGATGAAATCTCCAGCAAGGGGAGATCACTGCTAATTAAAGAACTCCTGCTTTGATTCAAGGGCTCACACAAATCATGTTCCATGAGACTGATAGTGCATGAGTTGTGCAAGCCCTGAAATTGAAGCAGGAACTCTCTAAACACAGGCAACCTCCTGCTGCCAGTGACAACATCTCCCTTCTGCCAGTGCAATATGCCCAATGGGATTTTGACCACAGACAACAAACGTCCTAAAGATCTGAGCTGCGGAAAAAATCAGCGGCCATAGGATGGCATCCATTGCTTCTTACTGGACAGCTATATTTGAGCCAAGAAGAAAGAAAGAAAGAAAGAAAGAAAGAAAGAAAGATAGATAGATAGATAGATAGATAGATAGATAGATAGATAGATAGATAGATAGATAGATAGATAGATAGATAGATAGATAGATAGATAGATAGATAGATAGATAAGCAATAAGCGTAAATTAAAACAACAGAAGAGGATTCCACAATGAAGTGGCCACCATTGAAAAGGCCCAGTTCTTAGTTGCAGCTTTCCAGGCCTCCCTTGGTTGGCCACCTGCAGCATCAAGGATTGGGAGATGTGGGTGGGACAGGAGGTTGAACTGAGAGAGAGGCGCCCTATGAAGTAGCAAGGTCCTAAGCTGTTCAGGGGTTTGTATGTCAGCATTAATAGCTTGAACTTGGCCCAGAAGCATACTGGTAGCCAATGCAAACAAGCAAGGACAGGAAAAAAAATTATCATATTTTGATGTTCCTGAAACTAGCTTGGCAGCTGTGTTTTGCACCTGCTGCAGCTTCGGAACCTCTTTCAAGGGGTAACATTGCATTGCAGTATTCAATTTTCGATATTACCAACGCATGAACTGGTGTTATCAGGGAATTCCTGTTGAGACAGGGGCGAAGGTGTGTGATCTGTCCCAATAGTGAATTTAGTGAATTCTATATATAGTGGTTTAGTAGGAAATCATAGATCAGAAGTTTGTCGTAGGTAAAATGGGCTCAAGTACAGAAATTGTTCCCTTGGACCCTTTACTTCCTTCAGTTTGCCCTCCAGTTGAACCTGACAACATGGGGGACATTCAGTGGAAGTTTGGTACAGTAGGACCCCCATATCCACAGGGGATCTGTTCCAAGCCCCCTGCGGATGCTGAAAAATGCGGATTATAGCAAACGCTATGCATAGCACGGTTTCTGGCCAGTTCTGGTAACTTCATCTTTAGAAATATATATTTCTAGGATTTTCCTTTTAATATTTTTTTGATATTTTCAGACTGTGGATAAGCCAGTCAATGGATACCGATCCTGCAGATACGGGGTCCTACTTATTTATTTTTATTTATTTAAAATATTTTTACTCTGCCTTTCCTCTTGGAAAGCACCCAAGGCAGCTTACAACAACGAAAGACAATATTTAAAGTTGAAAACAATTGAGTATACAATGGTTAACATCATTAAAAGACAATATTTGCTGTAAATGAATTATCTGGAGGTAGCTGGTCTCGTGCTAGAATGCCCCACTTCCATTCCATACTTTCCCCAGAACCTGAAATTGCTCATTGGCTAGTTTTCATCTGTGTGGCATGCTTACAGGTGTTTTGCACTGCTGACTGCATCGTTCTCATTATGTTGACCAGCATGATGGGATTTGAGTCTGATGTAGGCTCTCTCCTGACAAGCAAGTGAATGAAGGTTAGGACTGAAAGACTGGCATTAATCCCAAATCCTTATCTCACCATCCCCGGCATTTATTATTCATCAATTCTGAATGCTTTCCTTAGATTAATTTTGCTGCCTTTTCATGTATGAAAAAAAAAATCAAATAAAACAGAAAAGAAACTTAATGAGTGAAATGAAAAATTCCCTGGGTGATGCTGTGGTTGGCTCACCTATGAAGGCAATCTTTTGAGTCGTTCAGAACTTTTCATTAAGCTTACGGTTTCAAAATGTACACAAAGGTCAAAAACTGTCCTTTTAGCACATGGTGTTGGGAAACCTGCAGACTTTATCAATTCAGTCGTGTGTCACCAAGTTGTCACACCGGCAGTTAGGGTTACAATGCAAGGTCTGACTGAATAATATCAGTCAGTCGCAGTGGAAAACTTATCAGCATAACCATCATTCACGTCTGTGCTCCAGCTATAGATGCTGAAAAAGATGAAATTGACAGCTTTCATGCAAGCATCCAGGAGGAAATTGATCACACGCCAAAACAAGACATGCTTATAGTTGTAGGTGACTGGAACACAAAAGTACGAAACTCTTAATGTAGTTTTTCAGTGACTGTCACGTAGAGACAAAGAGAACTATTAAAATTACCAGTGCAGAGAAATAGAGGAAAACTACATAAGGCAAAAAAAAAAAAATGAAATCTCTTCCAGAAGATCCAAGAAATCAAAGGGAAATTTAAGCCTAGATTAGGAATGCTGAATAACCAACACTGTCTGACGAGGAGAAAACAACGAGAAGGTGGAAACAGTATACTGAAGACTTACACAGAAGGGATGAAAGGATGACAGTTTCCCGAGAAATCCTGTGATGAAGAAGCTGCAGTTCTAGAAAGTGAAATGAAAGCTGCCCTGAAAGCACTAGGAAGGAATAAATTTACCAGAGTTAGATGGGATACTGAGAGAACTGTTTCAAGCCACAAATACAGTCTGACAAAATCCTAATGAATACAGTATGCCAACAAATATGGAAAACGAAACAACAGCCCACAGACTGGCAACATTAAATATATGTTCCAGTCCCCAAGAAAGGAGATGCCAGGGAGTCCAGTAACTATAGGACCATCTATCTATCTATCTATCTATCTATCTATCTATCTATCTATCTATCTATCTATCTATCTATCTATCTATCTATCTATCTATCTATCTATCTATCTATCTATACCGCCCATTGGGCAACCCAGGCCACTCTGGGCGGTTTACACAGTATTATTTAATTTCCCAATGCAAGCAAAGTGATGGTCAAGGTGTTGCAACACAGGTTTTTTACCTTATATGGAGGGAGAAATGTCTGATGTTCAAGCTGAATTTCAAAGAAGGAGGAAGAAGCACTCCTCCTGCAGCCACAAGTCCCTCCCCCAAACATTCATTGTTTAGAAAAAAGTTGAAAAAGTGACAAGAAAGTTTTAAAAAACATTTTTTAAAGGAGATACGGGTGCAGAAGAGCTAGAGAGGGAAAGAATGGCAAAATTGCCCCCCCCTCTGAAAACATGGAGGACTGCCTCAGGGGGGGAAGAATTGGGGATGGTGGGAAACAATTTTACGCCTTGTGTGGGTTGCTCGTTTCCTTCTTAACAATCAACCAATACTTCTGTATTTACTGTGTGCATTTAGAAGGACCTTTATAAATCAGTTGTCTCGTTCTTGGCAATAGACAAGAAAGGAATCTTGCAAGCCTGCCAAATTCTTGATGTCAGGACAGTAAAAAAAACCAAAACAGCAGAGCCGTGGAACTTAGCACGGATTCTTCACAAGGAAATGTGCATTTTTCTTCCTTTCTTGTCTTTCCTCCCCACTCTTTTTTTTTTACTCCATATCCCAGAATTCTCCATTCTGGGAGTTCTACCTATCCTAGTGTCCTAGATTATAAATTTTCTCCCCCCCCCCTTGGGAAATACCCAAGCATTAAACTTATTTATTTATTTATTAGATTTTTATCCCGCCCTTCTAGACATATGTCTACTCAGGGCGGCTAATAATATATTACATGTATTATTATAAAACTTACTATTTTTCCTTGTTTCTCCTTTTCAAATCATACACAGGCAAAGATGCGTGATTAAGAATATATCTGAAAAAATTCTACATTGTAGGTAATGAGGAATGTGTATAACAAAGTGTGTACATTGAGAAAAAAAGTACGTATAATAGATATGTTAAGGAAAGTACATGCATGGATTTTCATTTGGAAAGGAAGAAAAGTCTTGTGATGCTGTTCAGAAGTTGGACAGGATTGGAATGCAGGTGGAATCTGAGAAAAATATCAAAAAGAAAACCAACGTATTTTTTGCATCTTTTAAAAATCCTATTGAATTCAATGGGACATGCTTCCCGGTAAGTAATTATATGACCAGAGCCTTAGCATTGTAGTTCCCAGAAATAAACACAAGCCAAAATCCTATTAGCATAACGCTGTTGATGTAAATCTCATCAGTTCAAAAGTTAGCGTAGGCATTTCCAGTTGTGCATCCAACAAATGCCTATGCTAATGTCTTCACTTGTAGGACTTCACCAGTGAGATTTACACCAGTTGTGTTAAGAGTGGCTTAAAAACTCAATGGCCTGAATCCTCTTGCCTCGTTATGCTGGCGTAGTACAAATGGCTTAACTTCTGGAGGGAAATCGCCCTAAATTAAGCAATCACCGTGAACATTCTCAGTCGCATGCTGAGTTGTAGGACTTAGCGCACAACGGAGGATGTCTGTGGGGATTTGAGATAACTTACCTCCCAAAGTTATGCCGTTTGTGTAGCTACTCAAGAGGATTTTGGCCAATAGGATTTTGCCCCTGTAAGCCATAGAAGTTTTTACATACCATGTAAGCCATATACCACGACTATAATGCAGAGCTTGGAAACATTTTTTAAATTTCACTTACAATGCACAGAACCGGTTGTAAGGCAAAAAAAAAAAAAGCAACGTGTCTGAGCTGTGCTGTAATCTAGGCGGAGGGGCGGAGTGTCATGCTTTTATGCGGTGCTTATTTCTGACTCACTTTGCCCATAGCCTTTGGAACAGTTTTTAACATATACTTACCAAGGTTCTGTTGCTGTATTGTTAGTGTTAAATTATACCTACTTACCTGTTCGTAATGAGAAAGAATTGGCAAGTAGAAATAAGCTGCCATGGAGGAGAGAGAAAGGGAGGTGAGTCAAGTAGGTGGATTCAGAATCATACATGCCTGTATAGGAAGTCTTGTTTTTCCATCAGAAGGGATAACTGAAGCGTTTGGAGTGACTTATAGGGTGACGAGTCGGAGTGGAGTCTCCCTGTTGGCTAGAGCAGTGGTCCCCAACCTTGGGCCTCCAGATGTTCTTGGACTACAACTCCCAGAAGCCTTCACCACCACCTCTGCTGGCCAGGATTTCTGGGATTTGAAGTTGAAGAACATCTGGAGGCCCAAGGTTGGGGACCACTGGGCTAGAGAGAAGGAAAGCCAGTAGCAGCGATGTTTGGAAAATGGGGTAGAGTCAAGATGGCTTGGAAGTAATGCATTAAAAATAACATAGGTACTTGTGTCTAGTTACTTCTGGAGGGTAATGAGGTTGTAATGAAGTTACCTTTCGAGAATAACAAAACACTTAATTACTTTCTTGGTGTGATGAGTCACTTTTCTAGTTAGGTTCAAAAATCACATTTTAAGGCATTTTTAGCAGCAATGTTTAGGATAGTTTTTAAAAGTTTTAAGTCATTCTCCATTCTTTGCCTCCACCCCATAATGGGCGTCATGAGCGGCAAAGGGAGCAATGCAGCAAGTTACAAGATTATAGTGAATCATGGCAGCGAATAACTTTTCAAACACTCAAGTGAGATTTGAAAAGCCACGAGATAGGCGTGTTAATCGGCACGGACCAAGCTGGGTGCAGAGGGGGAAACAGGCACCCTGGTCCATGTAGTGCATGCAGTCTGTCCATCTGTTTGCTCAGCTCTGCTGCGCTCCTTGAGCCCTGTACAGAAAAATTCGCTGTGGACCGTGCCTCATGTTAATGAGTACAAATGAGACAGCTGTTAGTTCATTGGGGGTCACTCAATAATTAAGCATAACTTCTTCGCATTTCTTTGCCCGACTATGCATGTTAATCCTTAAGTAATGGGTTCCAGCTGACATTGCTTGAGCATTCTGCTTTTATTTTGCTCACGTACTGGAACTTCAGCCAGTCTACGAGAGTGGGTACAAGAGCCTGTGGGTAACAAGAATTAACTCCGTTTCCTCCTGGTGCCTTTCAGATAAATAAGATTACATTCCCAGAATCCCTAGCCAGCATGGGATTTGTGATCAACAGCTCGGTAGATCATGAAATTGTATATCCAGATATTCAATGTATTCAGAATAGAGATCAAAAAAGTTACGTTGGGAGTTTACAGAGTAGTCCAAAAAAACTCCTACATTTTCCAAACTCTGGTTCAAGCTGTTATATATCAACATTGGTTCCCTGTTTATATTAATTGTTATATTAATATATTATATATTATGGTGTATGAATTGGAAACAGGAAAATGTGCTTTGGATGGTCCACTTTGAATGCATTCAGCAGGTAGCAGGGAAAGAAACTCATGTGTTTGGTGGTTCATTTTCCTTGAAAACAATCTTTGTTTCTTTACTTTCCAGCATTTCTGAGATGAAGGTAGGATCCTGCCCTGTCCAGTTGTGGGATCAGGGATCCCTGGCTGAAATCCTGTCGTGCGGTTACACAAAAGCCATAACCTTTAAAGGTGAATTACCATAAATTAAGGCATCTCCGTAGAAATAATATATTGCATGCCAAATTGCACAACTACAGAGATTTCTTAACTTATGACTTGTGCGTAACTGCACAATAGGATTTCGGCCATTGTCTCAGGTCTCCTGCCTCTGGTGTTATGTGCATTTTGAAGTCTGTGTTCTTCAGCTGCAGCAGCATGCCCAAGAACATCTTGTATGCAATGGTTTCAGGTTCAGACATGTCATTTCATCTGTGTTAAAGACCATGGCTCTCTCTGTCTGTCTGGTCCATGTCTTGGCCGAATTGCCTTGTTATTTTCCCTTTGGCTGAGGGGTTTGTTCAAGTTTATTTGACTTCCATTCTTTAGTCAAACCAAGTGTACTATGGCTATGAGTCTCCTTCAAGGCAAGATTCTCCGTATCCGTTGGACTACAACTCCCGTCATCTCTGCCAGCCTTGGCCTGGCAAGATGGGTTTGCAATACAATTTCCTTAGGCCCCAGCCATGCTGAGTGTGCTTGATGGGAGGTGTAGTTCGAATCTGTACGGTCTCCTCCACAGGAACTGGACTCGATGCTCCATAGGACTCCTTCCACTGTGCAGTTGTAAGGGGATGATGATGATTAAAGCCCTTGGGTTGGGAAAGCTAGTAAATACGTCCTACTTCCTAAAATGTAGCAGGTAGAGGCCAGGAACGAACGTTGTGCTCTGAGGAACAACAGATCTGCCGACTAACATAATTTTCACAAGACATCATCAAAAGGCAGAAGAACATGTAGCAGTTTACTGGAGTAAGAAACAGAGACCGTTATCCTGTAAATAGGAGGAACTAGAATGCCCATTCACCCACTGGCAAGGTTCCCTCTAAGGTGCGATCGCGACTCCTCCCTTCTCCACACAACGTTTCTCCTCCTCCTCCTCCTCCATGCACTCACAGCGATAATTTCCAGCCCCTTTGATTCCGGTCGGGACAAAGAGGCTGAATATTAGATGGAACGTTGTCCGCTTGTCTATCCTTATATTCCTTGTGTCATTCCAAGAGATTGTCAGTGCTTTAAAAAAAAACCCTTCTATTTTGATTCTGCAGAGCTTCCGGAGAACTGGACTGACACCAGAGAGACCTTACTCGAGGGGATGCTTTTCAACTTGAAGTACCTGGGCATGACACTGGTGGAGCAGCCCAAAGGAGAAGAGTTGTCTGCTGCTGCGGTAAAAAGAATTGTGGCAACGGTGAGTATCCATGGACTGCCATCAGGTTGCTTCCAAGTGCAAGCAAATCTGTGAATTCGTGCCTTGAAAAAGGCCTTATCCTTAATAGCCCCGCAAGCTCAAGGCTGTGGCTTCATTTATCAAGTCACTCCATCTCGTGTTCTGTCTTCCTCTTTTCCTATTAATAGCCAAGCAATTATGGTCTTTACCTGCGAATCTTGTCTTCTCATGGTATGTCCAAAGTACTGTAGGATAGCCTCAATTTAGCCATTTTCTCTTCTAGAGAAAGTTCAGGCTTGATTTGATCTGGGACCCACATTCGTCTTTTTTAGTAGCAATAGCGCTCTCCTCCAATGCCACATCTTAAAGGAATCAGTTGCTTCTTCTCAGCTTTCTTGATTTTGCAGCGTTCACATCGAATACATAGTGATCAGGAATCCCAAAGTATCTTGGCCTTGGTGCCCACTGATATTTCCTTGCCCATGAACAACTTTTCTTTCCCTTCCTTGCTGTCCTTCCATCTCTCAGTCTTCTTCTGATTTCTTGGCTGCAGTCTCCATTTGGATTGATGGTCGAACCCAGGTTTCAAACATCTTTTAACAATTTGGTTTCTTTAATGTCAGCATCAAAGCTATGTAGTTCTTCTGTAGTCATTCTTTTAGTCTCTTAGTGGTCAGCTGTAATCCTGCTTTTGCAGTTTCTTTTTCCACCTAAATCAGGAATTGCTTCAAATTGTTACTGTTTTTATGCCAGTAATACGTTGTCATCTAAAATTACTGACGTTTTTTTCCCATGTTCGTTGCTCCTTCACCTGAATTTAATCCAGTTTTTCTTATGATGTGTTCTGTGTGGTCAAAGCACACAGTGGCCTTTTGTCCAGCATGTAGAACAATGAGGACATTCATATATTATAGAATGATCCATAGCTTTTCACAAGCTTTTCATGAATTAATAAAATAATCTTAAAATTCCTTTGGTGACCCTTTTCTTTGGGATTGGAATGTCTGTAGGCCATTGTTTTGTCCTCCATATTTGCTGGCGTATTCTTGTTAAGACTGTGATAATATCTGTAATATTACTGAAAAAGTTGCATTTAAGATTCTGACCCCCTTTACTGTTGCTTCTTGACTATCTTTAACAATTTTAAGAGTGCCATCAGTCATCCTTTGAAGTTTTTCTTCTTTTTTGACTATAGGAATTTTTTGCTTTCTTCCCTTGTAATATCTCTGGTTTCTATCTGTAGTTCTTGTAGTTTATGGTCAAATGAAGTTAGTAATGCAAATTCTGTTTCTTATAGTGTCTTTAAATTTTTCAAGACTGTTACTTATATTCTACAACCTTGACTGTTTTAGTGTTCTTGAGCTTTATTCTTATTTTGATATTAAAAGTTCGTAGGCTGTACCTGGTCTTGTTTTTGCAGAGGGAGTAAAGCTTCTCCATCTTCTACTTCCAAGTCTCCTTGTTGGCAATCTGGTGACGTCCATTAATCATCTGATAAATTACACGAAGCATGTATTTAGAGTAAACAAATTGTTGGCTTCACAGAATTCTATTGAATTGCGTCCCTGCCTCTTACTCCTAGGCCCAGTTCTGCAATGGTATTTGTATCCGCTCTATATCCTACTTTTACATATTATATGTTAACATGGTATACATACTCAAAAGGTGAACAAAATGCATTTTTTAGGGAAAACAGTGAATAAAGCACAAATTTCTATGTAGGTTAAAAATATAGATTGATGCAAAAACAACAGTAGCAGACATGCAAATATATATGAAGTGAGTAGTCAGTTCTGGCTGGGCTGAGAGCTACATTTTATTTATTTATGTATTTATTTATTTAACTTATATGCCGCCCACTCTACCCATTTCAGCCCATGGGATCTTCTGGGAACAACACAGACTGCCAAATGCAGAACAAAACCCCACAAATGAACATGCCAGGAAGCTACCATGCTTATAGTGGGATTCTAGAATTTACAATACTACTACTACTACTACTACTACTACTACTACTAGTATTATTATTATTATTATTATTATTATTATTATTATTATTATTATTATTATTATTATTGAAA
This sequence comes from Intellagama lesueurii, assembly GCA_037013535.1. Classification (NCBI taxonomy): domain Eukaryota; kingdom Metazoa; phylum Chordata; class Lepidosauria; order Squamata; family Agamidae; genus Intellagama; species Intellagama lesueurii. Next base: position 13,346,404 of record JBAJHW010000009.1, on the reverse strand, counting down.
GTCCTTTATGTGAGATGCCATAACACAGCCCAATGCTTGGGCAAACTGCCAGGAAGCTTCCACTGTGAAATGACCAGGGAAGACCAGAGAATTTTAGTAGGAAATCAGGTCCCTAGAAATCAGAGCAGCAGGTCCCCCTGCTGCAACACTTTGTTGCAGGCCTGACTTGTTCACACTCGAATTATGCCACGTAGCCGTGCACTCTGAAGTCGTGTTCTAAGAGCACTCGAGGAAAAGTGTGCTCAAATAACAGGAAAGTCATATAAAATTCAGTTCATAAAGTAGAAAGTAGTTCATAAAATGCATAAAACGGTTGCAATTACAGGGAATTAACCAACATAAAATGATTGTGATTTATGGTGGGTTTCGAAGTGCTTGCTTGAAGAGAGGAAGCCTCACTTATCTTAAAAACCTTAAAATCTGTAAAGTTAGACTTGGACTGGTCTTTCTTGGCAAATGGTTGGGGCCAGAACCCCAAACGTGTGTTGGTTTCATAGGACGTGACAGCACCCTGTTCCATGATAAATTTGAGTCTTAATTTCATTTGCTTCCTTTGTTTGGATTCTTTTTAGGCTGTTTTGCTGTTGCCTTTGTTATTATTGTTCTTAAAATTGCACACTTATCTCTCGCCTTTTCTTCCGGGGGCTCAAGGTGGTGTACATGGCTCTGCTCTTCTGTATTTTATCCTCACAACAACCATGCGAGGTAGATTAGGCTGGCTGAGGATGAGTGACCCAAGATCACAGAGTGAGTTTCGTGACCAAGTGGGGCATACAAATAAGGATCTCACAATCTCCAGTCCAACACCCTAAATATCACACCATGCTTGCTCTAATGCAAGCTGTTCATCCTGTCTGAATTTTTAACCATCAAAATAAATTATACGGTTAGGATGAAATTCATGGAAGTTTATCTTTATTAAACTTCTGAGACCTCCATAATTTTTTGGAAGAGATCTTGAGGTACACAGAGATATTCCTCTCCATGTATTAACCATCCCCAGCATAAAATTAGAGGATGACACTGTTATAAATTCTGCAGATGGCTGTGAAATGAAATGAACATGTTTTTGCAAAGCCCACAGCCTTGAATTGTATGCTGCTGGTACCCAGCAGGAAGTGTCAGTAGGGTGTTCTGTACAACAATGGTTCCTAACCTTGGGCCCCCAGATGTTCATGGATTACAGCTTCCAGAAGTCCTGGCCAGCAGAGCTCGTGGTGAAGGCTTCTGGGAGTTGTAGTCCAAGAACACCTAGGGACCTAAGGTTGGGAACTACTGCTGTAGAAGATACCACCTATCAGTGGATGTGTAGCTAGACCTGCAGATTGGCCTGGGGTGAATGTGAAGATCTGATGGCTGCTGATGTTACAAAGATATTCTCTCTCCATTTCTGGATGGTGGGATTCAAGTTGGATTGCAGGAGAAGGTCAATTTTTTCTTTGGCATGCTCTGGCATTCTGAAAAGCTGCATAGGAGCTTTTCTGGGGTAAGAATTTAGGTTTCCCAAGTGCTGTGGACCTTTCAGAGTTCTCATGGGACTTCTCTTGCGGCAAAAGAAACAGACCTGACATTCATCATGTGTCTGCCTGTGTGTCTAGAGACGTTTCCATTAAGAAAAAAGCGGGCGGCTGTATGGTTTACAGGCCCAGGAAGCAAAGAGTTAAGAATGCGGGCATTCTTGAAAATGTGGTTGTGTAGAAAGCAAGGGACAAGCAACACATCATTTTCATCCACGTGTTCTCCATTCAGTGTACGTTCAGGTGCTAAATAATTACAGCTTCCTTGTGCTATGATTGAGTCTAAAGAGAGTTGTAATGTTTGCTCAGAAAAATCCACCTTCCGTGAAATACCACTTTACTTTGAACATTAATTCAAGAGGACGGTGAAATGGGTGAAAATCTGAATTGGTTTAATAATGATGTCACAACCTAATCCATCTTGCGCTCTGCCATTTTTCTGCTCGCTTCACGAGGGCTGGTGAAAATATGGCCCTTCAGCTATTGGCTGGCTACAGGTCATCCTGCACCAGCTGTGTTGTCTGGGGCAGATGGGAATTGCAGTCCAACAATGCCTGAAGTGCCACATGTTCCTTACTCTGAGCTACATGACATGATCCCTGTTTGGCTGGATTACACAGAAAATAAGAAGAGTTTTCTTTTGTAAACAATTGGCTCCCAAGAAGCTACTGAGAGGAGCAGTGATGACAAGCAACAGTGTTTGGAAAAGGCTCTTCCGAAGGGTGTTTTCCAGCTCCACAGAGACACCAGATCTTTAAGTAAGATGAGGCAGCCTCTTCAGGCAGCAGACGCTGGGATGTGGCAGAAAGCCGTTAGAGCTGCGCTATGTAGCTGGAACTCTACCCTGCAAGTCTGTGCTTCCCAGCTTTGGGTCCCCAAATATCTGGACCACGACTCCCAGTAATCCTGGCCAGCACAGTTAGTAGTGAAAGGTTCTGGGAGTTTTAGTCCAAGAACACCGGGGGGACCCAAGGTGTTCCCAAGGTTATACCCCACCTTCATTTTGTGCTGAATCCAAACAAAGGAAGCAAATGAAATTAAGAGTGCTGTACGTTCTCCAGTGGCTTTCAAGGACAGTAAAGTGCACAGCCCCGGTGCCTGTATCGATGTGCACAGCGACACAGCTTTTTATGCAGGGAATGAGGACAGGGCTGCACATTGTCCTTTGGCTCAGACAGCAAAATATCTTGGGATGGCCCCACCAGCTCAGACTTTCTTTTATGCACCAAAAAGCTACGCCCTATAAATTCATGGTCAGCAGGACTGTGACCAAGCAGTACATTCTGCCTGCTAGTAATGTACGTATGATGTTGTTAATGCATGCCTGTTAGGTAATGCTTTTCCCAAGTTGAATGTGTCTTGGCCACACCTGGGAAACCTTTGGCGTATTTTCTTTTCTCTTTTCCCCAAGGCAAAAGCAAGTGGGCGGAAACTCCGAAAAGTAACATTGAAAGTATCTCCCAGAGGGATCATCCTCAGTGACAGTGTCACCAATGAACTCATTGAAAACATTTCCATATACAGGTATGTCTCAACAGATCCCTTTTATGGACTCAAAGAGAGTTAAAAACCTGCTGTTACGGAACCTTCCATCTGGTGTCTGGCTGCTAAAATTATTCCCCTTCCTCATCATCCTGACCGAGTGCCTCTACTCCTTAACTCCCTTGAGTGGCCAAAATCTTGTTGTGCAGTTCCGTGTGCAGAGCAGGAGTGACATCACCAGCCATGGCAGATTGCTGTTGATTCTGGGTTAATTTGGGGCAAATCACATCCAACCCAAATATTTTCTTTCAAGGTGGGCACGAACCACTGGTTCGGCACTTCAGTACAGTTTGTTTCTCACACAAACAGCTGATCCATGGTTCAGCACCCCACCCTCTCCAGTGGGCACCCATTCAGCAGCAGTGTCTGGAGGAGGCAGGGTGGGGGGGGGCTAGTGCTGACTATGGGCACCCGCTGGAAGGGTGGGGTGCCTAACTGTGGATGAGCTGTTCAGTCAGGAAACAAACTGCGCCAAACCACTGAACCAGTAGTTTGTGCCCATCTCTAATTTCCTGCTTTGATTTTGGGTGGCATGTGGTTTGCCCAAAATAAATCCAAAATTAAAGCTGGAACACTTTAGTTAAGAGCAATCTGCTGCTATCAGTGACAGTATTCTCACTATGCCAGCAGAGCTATGTAACAGGATACTAACCACTGACTTCCTGTCCATCTCGAGACCCTATAGAAGTTCCTTATCTGGACCTTCAAAGCCACAGCCTCTTGGGAGAGTGCCAGCACATTATCCTGGACCCTGGTGAGATCGTCCACCTCTCTCATGATTGCTGAGGATTCTGGGAGTTGCAGTTCCAAAAATAACATTTCCAAGTTCTGGTCAGGATGACACGGGAGCTTCTGGTTCTTTAACTTCCTACAGAATTGGATAGATGTTCTGATTATGAATTTTTAAAAAGGCAGTCAGATCCCTTTTTAAAGAAAAGAATAGGTTTGGGCCAACTGCAGTAGCCTCCTTGTTTGAATTAAGTGTGCCACACGTATGTAGACAAATTGATGTCTTTTACTCTCAGTTTTTCCTTAAAGCTGCAAAACAGACACAAGAGTAATAGTCTGCTTGCTATTGTTGTTTTCAGTGAGGAGAAATAAGATAAAGCTTCTACTTTGTTTTCAAGGGGCTGTCTTGAAATGCTGTGGAGGAGCATTGCACATAAATCCTACAAACTTTATTTGAGGTTGGTCAGAAGTCTTTGGCCGTTAGCTGAGAGCACTTGTCTGTGACCCATTTGTTATTTTTCTTTACGACACCTTACATACACAGTGTTGAAAAACTGTAATTTTTGAGGCTGCAAGAAGTGACGTTGACTCTTAAATATTAATAAGAAATGACATGTCGTTTAGCAAGGAAGGGCCGTGCTGAAACCGGATTTTCTTGAACATGTTTTTCCCCCTGGTTGAATGTGGTACAAAACCCAACATTTAACTACAGTCAACCCTCGACTTACGAACGGCCCTAGTTACGAACATTTCGACTTACGAACGGCTCCGTTGGAAAAAATTGACATCGACTTGCGAACTGAGCCTCGACCTACGAACGAGGCTCCGTTTGCAAGTCAATGCCAACGGAGCCATCGGCGCCTTCGGAGGTCTCAAAGGGCTTTCCCCCCGACATCGGAGGAAGCCGTTTGAGACCTCCAAAGCCAAAAAGGCAGGGAGAAAGGGCGGGAAATTCGAATTTCCAGCCCTTTCGCCCTGCCTTCTTGCCTTCGGAGCTCTCAAACGGCTTCCTCCGATGTCGGGGGGAAAGCCCTTTGAGAGCTCCGAAGGTGCCGATCGCGGCGGTGGGGACCCCCAGGGAGGTCTCCCAGGGCTTCTCTGCCACCATGGGAGACCTCCCTGGGGGTCCCTGCCGCCGTGATCGGCGCCTTCGGAGCTCTGAAAGGGCTTCCTCCGATGTCGGGCGGAAAGCCCTTTGAGAGCTCCGAAGGCAAAAAGGCAGGGAGAAAGGGCGGGAAATTTGAATTTCCCGCCCTTTCTCCCTGCCTTCAGAGCTCTCAAAGGGCTTCCTCCGATATCGGGGGAAAGCCCTTTGAGACCTCCGAAGCCAAAAAGGCAGGGAGAAAGGGCGGGAAATTCGAATTTCCAGCACTTTCGCCCTGCCTTTTTGGCTTCGGAGCTCTCAAACGGCTTCCTCCGATGTAGGGGGGAAAGCCCTTTGAGAGCTCCGAAGGTGCCGATCGCGGCGGCGGGGACCCCCAGGGAGGTCTCCCATGGTGGCAGAGAAGCCCTGGGAGACCTCCCTGGGGGTCCCCGCTGCCGCGATCGGCACCTTAGGAGGTCTCAAAGGGCTTTCCCCCCGACATTGGAGGAAGCCCTTTGAGAGCTCTGAAGCCAAAAAGGCAGGGAGAAAGGGCTGGAAATTCGAATTTCCCGCCCTTTCTCCCTGCCTTTTTGCCTTCGGAGCTCTCAAAGGGCTTTCCGCCCGACATCGGAGGAAGCCCTTTGAGAGCTCCGAAGGCGAAGATCGCGGCGGCAGGGACCCCCAGGGAGGTCTCCCATGGCGGCGGGGAAGCTCCCAGGGCTTCTCCGCCACCATCGGAGACCTCCCGGGGGTCCCCCGCCACCGCGATCAGCGCCTTCAGGCTTTCCTGGGGAGTAGACCGGGCCTACCGGGGGAAGCCCTCCCCTGGTAGGCCCGGTCTACCAGGCTTTCCCGGGGAGTAGACCGGGCCTACTGGGGGAAGCCCTCCCCTGGTAGGCCCGGTCTACCAGGCTTTCCCGGGGAGTAGACCGGGCCTACCAGGGGAGGGCTTCCCCCAGTAGGCCTGGTCTACTCCCCGGGAAAGCCTGAAGGCGCCGATCGCGGTGGCGGGGGCCCCCCGGGAGTTCTCCGATGGCGGCGGAGAAGCCCTGGGAGCTTCCCCGCCGCCATCGGAGACCTCCCTGGGGTCGCCCGCCGCGGCGATTGGAGGCAGCGCTCACCCAGCGCCGGGAGGCTAGAGCTAGCCGGGTGCTTGGCCGCTCGCCCCGGCCGCGGCGGAGGCAGCGGAGCGCCGGGAGGCTAGAGCTGGCCGGGCGCTTGGCCGCTCGCCCCGGCCGCGGAGGAGGCAGCGGAGCACCGGCAGGCTTCGGACTGGTAAGTCCTTTTTAAAAAACTTTTCTGTGTGGGTTTTGGAGGGTGGGTTTGGACTGGGGGGTTATGTTTCTGTGGTTTTTTTTTGTGTGTGTGTGTGGTTTTTTTTGCAGTCCCAGCGTGGGACTTGCTCTTTTTATTTTTATTTTGGTATTTTTTTGAAATGCTGGAACGGATTAATTCCGTTCCCATGCGTTTCAATGGGAAATGGTACTTCGACTTACGAACTTTTCGATGTACGAACGTCCTTCCGGAACGGATTAAGTTCGTAAGTCGAGGGTTGACTGTACTTAAAAAAAATATATAGGAAAAGGAAGAGAACATAAGTGCCTTTTATTAAAAACAAAAACGAAAAACACCACAACAAAGCAGGACAAATATAGGCCACAGTGGAGCACAACAAGGCACTAATGCAATGCAAATTAATTTTGAATGTGGTTTTCTACAAGCTGGAAGCTCCGCTGGGAGATGTGGTTTTCTTTTCCCAGGAAGAAGCGCCCTGTGTGCTTGCAGTGGCGCAAATCATCTCACCACTGGGAGCAGGACAAGGGATTCCACTCTGTGCTTCTGCTTTATTCCCCTTCCATGGTCCAGAGTTTGACTCACAGAGTGAGTGTTGGTGTGACTGCTTGAAGGAAACTCATCCCCCACCTCATGGCAACATTTCTGGTGCCAGGAGAGCAGGTTTGTTCCAGCTGTTTGGAGCATCTGCTGTGGTGGCAGCAGTGGGGGGGCCTGCTTCCGGAGGCAGGGAGTCCTTCCCACTTCATGGGAGGGCCAGCCCTATCACGGGAGTGAAGAATATGGGCTGGTTGGGATGGCCTTGTGTACCGCAATTTTGGGTTGACTTCACGAGAATGGTGATTCCTTTCTCTTTTCTCCTGACCTTTATTCTTAATAGCTGCCTAGAGAATTCTGGACGCTGTCGTTCAAAAAGCAGAAATCTGTGTACTTCTGTTATCCTTTCACACATTTATTTAGCATCACCAGCACGTGTAGTGCTTTACAGGAAACAAAAAGACAGTTCCTTTCTCTGAAAAGCTTAGCCTCTAACACAACTTACTCCAAACTGAGCATCTTCAAGATGTGTTGACTGCAAGTTCCATTATCCCCACCCAGGCTGATTGCTTCTTGGTAGGGCAAGTACACAACTCAGGCTCCAACCTTATAATGGGTCCACATTGCGCGTCCCCCACCCCCCTTCTCGACAGCTTCATTGTCCTGGTTTCTGGAAGGGGAACCTAAATTCTGTAAAGAAGGCACTGCGTGCAATCACAGATTCTGACGGTAGCCAAGTACTTCAGCAGTTCCTACTGCAGTAACAACAACATGCCAAGAAAATAACATACCGAAGACCCTGGAGGAGTGGAGGGGAATCAATGCCTGGCAAAATACTCTTGGACTACAGTTTCCATCATCCCTGACCACTGGTTGTGTGCAGAATAGGACTCATGGGGATTGGTACCCAGCAACATTGTGGGTGCCACCATTTCCCAAACTTTTGGCATTCAGTTTCAGGGCTGAGTCCAATTTCAGAGATGTTCTTGGGAGCCACACTTCAGTAGTGGATGGGGCCATTCGATGGAGTCAACAACAACTACACATTTTAGCTTCAGGCCCTTACCACAAAATACAGAATCTTAGGAGAGATGCATTTCGACCAGAAGTGGGCACGAACTGCCAGTTTGGCGGTCCGTGCCGGTTTGGCCAGCAGCTGAACAGGGGTTCTGCAGCTCGGTGAGCGTCCACTCTGAAGCAGTGTCACGGCTTCCCTTCCCCGCCTCCTCTGGGTGCTGCCTCTGAGTGGGCGCCTACTGGAGGGGGCAGGGTGCTGAAGTGCGGAACACCTGTTTGGCCATTGGTGGTTTGTGCCTATCTCTAACTTTGACCTTTTAGTGAAAACTCACACAAGAAGCTGGGGAACAACCAAATGAGGGTGAGTTGGGAAATGGGATATTGATATATTGCCCAGAGGGCCAGATGAGGATCCCAGGATGGCCAGGTTTGGCCCCGAGGCCTGTTGTTCCTCACCCCTGACCTTCCCATATCACAGAATGAGGGTCAGTGTTGTATAGAGGCCAGAGTGTTAGACCAGCCTTGGGAAGATCCCTGGGTCAAATCTCCAACAGACTGTGAAACTCAAGAGGGCAGCTCTGCACTAGTCACTGGCCCTGATCCTGACATATCTCCTGTTGTGAGGATCAAACGAGGGAGGCAGAACCATGCGTTCCAAATGTTTTGAGGGAAGCAATGCATACATATGACAAACAAGTGAACTGGAGTACATAAACTGTGGCCGGTGTGTCATGTTTCTGAACAGAGAGATACTCCTTGTGTACAAAATCCTCTTTCTGTGAAGAAAATGAACAAACCTATCACAGAGTGACGTTTATTGCTGCACTCTCCCTGGCGTACATGCTGGCTTCCTCCAGGAAGCTCTGAAAACCAATTAAGCTGACACTCCCCATTCTAAATTTAGCAGTAGACGGGGATTCTGCCACTCTACCTGTAATCTTTGGAACAGGTCGGGAAGGCAGAGGGAGTGCTGTTATCCTCCATGCAGCCGTAGAGGTGGTGGCGGTGGCACTTGAAGCTGGGAGAACGAGAGGCTTTCTGATCTGCTTCTCAGCCAAAAAGCCACAACGGACTCTCAAACTCTTAGAATGACCCTGAGGCATTCCTCCGGTTCCCTAACATAGAGAGGGAACCGGAGGAAGTTCCCTAAAATGAATAGGTATAAGGTAGCATTGTTTTGTGTGCGTCTGAAAGGCAGGCTAGTGCAGCTGGGTGTCAGTGAACAAGAACAGATTGCCCTGGATATTTGCAGGATCCTTCTTTGGAACAGAAGTTGTATTTGGAACTATTATCTTAAGATACTAGGTGTGGGAATCACAGGCTGTAGTCCATTGGGACACATGTGGCTCTAGGTCTCTGTTTGCAGCCCCAGAGTCTAGGTAAAGGTAAAGGTTCCCCTTGACATTTAGTCCAGTCGTGTCCGACTCTAGGGGGCGGTGCTCATCCCCGTCTCCAAGCCGTAGAGCCAGCATTTGTCCGAAGACAGTTTCCGTGGTCACGTGGCCAGCGCGACTAGTCACGGAATGCCATGACCTTCCCACCGCGGTGGTACCTATTTATCTACTCGAATTTTTACATGCTTTCGAACGGCTAGGTTGGCAGGACCTGGGACAAGCGATGGGAGCTCACTCCGTCGCATGGATTCGATCTTACGACGGCTGGTCTTCTGACCTTGCAGCACAGAGGCTTCTGCGGTTTAACCCGCAGCGCCACCACGTCCCAGAGTCTACCCATCAGCAATATTTAAAAATACAAGCAAACACTAAAGTATTGGCACCTCCAAAGGCTGCAGTTTTCTTTTAAAATGAAGTATTTCCCTGCATCTTGTTTTTGCAATAAATAAAATGTTTTCTTTAAAAAATCGTTATTTTTGTTGCGTACCACCAAGTTGCTTCTGATGTATGGCACCCCTAGTAGGGCTTTTGAAGTATGTGAAGCTTCAAGAAGTAATTTTCTACTGTCACCCCCCCCTTCAGTGACTTTCCATGGCCGAGTGGGGATTTGAACTCAAGACTCCTGAATTCTAGCCTTACCCTCTATCCACAGTAACATACTGATTCTCACCAAAAAATTACAGGGGGGTGGGGGGTGGGGGGTGGGGTGGAATCAGAAATGAAACAATTTTTTGGGAAACCAGAAGTGACCTTTGGCTAGATTTTGCATCTTGTGAAGTGGTAACCCCAAACCCTTTAAAGTTGCCCCCACATAGTTCTAAAGCCATTTCCTCAGATGGAAATCATTTTGAGTCCTCTGAGGATGAATCTGCAAATACATCCGAGTCCTCTGGCCACCCGTTTTTCCTCAAATCCAAATCTATCCAAAATTTACCTAGTCCAGGGGTGTCACCCTGCCAAGCAGGGATGTTCCTCATCCTGTAGAACTGGGGATTCGTCCACGTTGGACATTGATGCCGTTCACAGCTGGTCTCTTGGCGTTTGATTCTTGACAGCCTTTCCTCCCACCTTCCCATCAGCTTCTCTTACCGTTTGTAGGTGCAAAGTGTTGCGGACAAGGGAGCTTCAAGATGCATTTGGAATCCCGAGATGATGGGGAGGTAACCCCTTTAAAACGGATGAGCTTCCTTCTAAGTTTTCCTGAAAGCTAAGCGCCTTTCAGAGCAGTGCTCTCTAAATCCCCAAGGCAAGCCGGCGCCTCCATCTTTTCCTCCTGGAAAGAATCTTCATCGTTTCACCATTTGGAAATAAAAAGAAAGGGGGGGGGGGGGGGCAGATGCAGAAAAAGAACATTTGAACTGCATTCACTGCTACCTTGTGCCGTTTTTACCCCTAAGAAATTACTCTTCTCTTGTTATTAAGAATGCTTCCAGATGAGGCTTTTAGGGTACAACCATCCTGTTAAAAACACAGTTTTATTGGAAAGGGCCATCCCAGTTGTCGTCATTTTTCATTTGTTTACCCACTGCTGCTTTTTTACCTTTTTCTTACTGCAAAAAAAAAAAAAAAAAATGGGCAAGGTAGGAAAAAAGGAAAAGCTATTCAGTGCTTTTTGCACTGAAATAACATGCCTAGCGGTGTTCTTTTATCTTCTAATGTTATCTTACCTTTCAGACCTTTATAAAAATTGGCCCTGCTTTTAGGCAGAGCTTGGAAGTAGTGCATTACAAGTACTGCAGCTGCCTGTAATGTGTCATTTTTGTGAAGGACAAGAGCTTAACAAGACTGTTTTTCCAAAACAGCACAACTAATGGTGTCCTTGCTCTTTAAATGTAACAGATGAGTTGTTAATCCTAACATGTTGATTTGGAGGTTGTGTTTTGGCGGGTTTGTGGCCTTTCCCCCTGTTTTCTTAAAAGGTGGTTGTATTTGTAAAGAAATAACATGCCTAAGACTGTTGTTAATAGAGTTCCTCTTAAAGTAATAAGCAATTACTAACACTCATTCTGGGACTAGATAGATAACTATAATGGGTAAAACATAACACATTTGTTTTTCTTAAGGTAACATTCAAAGTTCTGGAAGCTTGACCTTTGAAAAGATCCTTGAATGGGGACCCAAGACATTTTGCTGCCTGAGGTGAAGAACATGGTGGTGCCGCGTCTGCCTTCCATATACCTAAGCTGGTTTGGACAGGCAGTTGATTCTTGCTTAAGCACTGGTGGTGGGAGAGTCCTCCATCACAGCCGATGGCAGCTGGCTTGGGTAGAGGGCACCGCAGACTGCGAAATACAGCTCTCTTCTCCAATACCCTTGTGCTTCCTGTGACAACTTTCTCACTCTGCCTAATGACAGGACCGGCCCTTGTAAGGCACAAAGGCACAGTTGACTGTTCTTAGCACCAGGAATGAGCTCTGAACTCAGATGTATTGGCAGGCACAGGCGGTGGTGCTGGCTGGCTGCATCGTGAGTCAGGGGACCTGGCTGCAGAGTCAGGTGTTGGACAATCCCCCACTTGGCCTTATAGAAGAAGAGCCAACCTGTATAGCCTTGGGCAAGTTGCATAGTCCCAGAGTGCCCCCAAGACGGAGTGGTGAACCACTTCTGAGTAGTCGATACCTTGGAAATCCTGGAAGACGTTGCCGTAAGTCACAGTTGACTTGACAATATGATTAATGGTAGTTCTTCCTGCTTTGGTGCCCCTTGCTGGTCCAGAGCTTGGACCCAGGATGGCATGTTGGGACTTTACACCATGCAAGTATTCCCTGATTTGATTCATGAGCTCATTTGGAGATGCAGATTCAGAACCTCATTTGGCTCAGATCAGTTTGGGCTGGAATTGATTAGATTCAGTGATGGATCAGAATCAAAATTCAGAAATCTGAGTGTTCACATCGCCCATTCATTTGCACTAGGAAATTAAAATAGTTGTGATTTTTTTAAAAAAATTCCCCCCTAGATACGCATGAAATATGAAGATATGGTAGACAGCTGAAAGATTTTTCTCCCCTACCAAATTGCAGACAAAAAAGTTCAGGGATATTTTTGTATATGAGCCACATAAGTATGTTAAATTTCTTGGCATTCTGAGTCAATGATTCCTGCCATCAAACAGATAGGTGCAAGGATTTTCGTTCTATCCACATTTAAAATTTGTTTGAAAGTTAAGATAAGAGTGCTGTTACTGCGAAAAATACTACTAAAATAACATTGAAGTCAACTCAAATAAGCACCAAACATAAAGAGTAAAGAAAGATGGATCTCAATTGGGAAATAGAAAAGGAGGATTGACGCTTGGATGCTGTCAGAATGAAGGAAAACAAGCTATAATTAACAGCAACCCTCAATAAAGGTCTTTCAGAAACTGTGATTGGAGTGTGCTAATGAGATTCTTCCCCAGTCCACATGGAAAGCTAGAGGCGTAGAGGTGGGGATGGGTGGATTAAAGCTAAATATCACTGTCTAGCATATTAAGATTCAAACAGAATGAACAGATTCATAGTGAAGGTAAAAAACAAAAGAAAAAAACAGTAAAGGCCAAAAGAGGATTAGGGCACATTATTAAAAGTCAGAGGGCAAAGGTTGTGGATGTGAGAAGACACAGACACACAGACAAGTCAAGACTGTCAAAAACCATCAAAACATTACGGCTTTCTAGTGATTGACTACTGACAGCTAATGGAAAGCAAAATAATTTGGAGCTGCCTGAGAGAACTTTATATATCATTTGTGTGGCCGGCACAGGCCTTGAGTGTATGCACTGTGATCATCAGACCAGAACTGCCCATGAACCCCAGGCCGGTGTTTACTCCCCATCATGCTACCTTGGCGGTCTCCTTATATGGCGCTGTTTCATAATATTTTTGAAGGCATTGTATCTGGTGTGGATTTAGGGTCTGAATCACCAAAATGACCCAAAGTGATTTCGACTGATTCGGACCAACCCAGCCTGCTCTGCATGGGATCCAACGATGTCTGAATCAGTATATTTCAGGATTTGGCTGAGTTCGTTGCTGGGCACTTTTCTTCGCTTTACAAAGGCTTAGCAGTCTGGACTGCCTCCGCTCAGAGCAATTGTGTTCTTTTTTTTCCCCAGAATGAAAAATTGTTCTCTTTAGAAAGTAGAGATTTGGAGAAGATGGATGGTTATTTATTTTTCTGCATTTCCCCGGAGTTAGAAAGATCTTAGCCTGGAAAATGATACATTCCCTGGCTTTGATCCGATAAGCGTACTTGTATGAATCTGTGTATGATGTGTGTGTATGTAATGTTCATTTGTTTCTCTCATTCATAACACAAAGCCTTCAAATAAAAGTGATGCACAGTTTTGGGCTTTGGGGTTATATGCAGAATTTAGTAGACGATCAGGTTTTGTTTGATTAGGCGCCCACCCTTTTCAGTGGTACAGATTAGCTAGTAAATTAAGTGGCCTGCAACTGGGAATCTCAGAGATTAAAGTAGCCAATTCTGAATTGGATTTCAGTAACTGGTGGAGAAGTGAGATCCTAGTAGCTACAGATTTGTTTATGTGTTGGCTGAAGGGGGGGGGGGACTTGAAAATTAAAAAGAAGGGGGAAAGGCAAAAGGCACTTTAAAGACGTCTGCCTGCCAGCAGTGCTTCTCTGCATTTTACATGGGACAGACGGGACAATCTCTGCAAAAAAAATGGGCACAAATCTGTCATCAGGAACAGCAACTCAGAGAAACCGGTTTTAGAATATTCCAGTCTCCCAGGACATTTTACTGTTGGATCTCAAAGTGGTTATTGTAGAGGGAAAAAAAGGCCTTCTAATTTAAGTAAATGAAGTTGGATCGTCCCCTTCCTGTGTTGAGGATCTGATGCTTTGCCTGTTGTCTGTATCTTCCTCTGACTGTTGGGATGTACAGTATATAAATATAGAGGACATGGTTTTGCACCCCTTCTGTCCGTAGAAGCAGATTGCAATCCATGAAAGCGCACACTGAAATAAATTGGTCGCCCTTTAAAAGGCCCCAGTATTTTGCCCCACCCCTCGATTTTTCTAACGTGCTGAGATGGACCAACTTTTTTGGAAGTATCGTTTATAAGAGGCATGAGGAACCTTTTGTCTTTCCCAATTTTTCCAGGCCCTGCTTAGGCTCATTTGATTTGGACTGGTGAGCCTCTTTCTTTCAAGGACACATAGGCATACAACTCATCAACACTCGGGGCTTTCCACAATAGATGGGGCAGAATGTGCTTCCCTCCATTTATAAGGCAACTGCCTGTTAGAGTGGGTTCCCCCCGCCCCATAAAAGCAGGAAGGGTTGGGAGCTTCCTGCAGCTGCTGCTGTTCCCTTATCAATTAATATGTTCAGATAAACCCATTCTTTACTTTTTTGTGGTATGGGGATTAAGTACTCTTGGATGTTGATCACCCAGCTGTGTCATTCCTTGATCATTTAACTTCTGGTCTAACCATTTCCATTTGAGAGAGCAGCCTATCTGGTTTATTTTTGTTTCAGTAATAATATTAATCTAGGAGATGATGGATACATGCAGCTGGCCATCACATCTGTTTTTTGTTTTTAACTATAATGCCCAGAATCTCTTGGCCAACGGTGGCCATGCCGCTTGGAAGGAAGGGATTCTGGGACTTGGAGGTCTAAATCCACTTGCTACTCGCAACTAGAGTAGATCCACTGAATCAATAGTTGAATTGTGGGTCAATAGTTAAATACATCCATTGAGTCTACTCTAGTTTGGACTACCCACTGGATTCAGGCCAAGGTCAGAGAAAAATATGGAGAAAAGTCTGGCCAGTTTCTGTGGGTTTTGACTAATTTTGCCTTTGAAGTACATGTGGTTCTTGGGGGATTGGAAAGCTAAGCACAAGCATATGCAGCTTGGTCTTGTGCTCTTCTTACTCTCCCCTTTGTAATCTCCTGGGTCCTTAATGTGTTATTTTGTCAACGTTCACAGGATATCCTACTGCACAGCAGACAAAGTACACGACAAAGTGTTCGCTTATATTGCCCAGAGCCAACACAACGAGAACCTGGAGTGCCACGCTTTCCTCTGTGGGAAAAAGAAAATGGTTAGTACTGAGGTCGAAACATTATCCAAACATTGTGATGCGTGCAGCTCCTTGCAATGTATCAGGGGTATCTAAGGTAGAGTGACCGAGGCCACCGCCAGGGGTGTGGCTCAGATGGGCGGAGCTTGGAAAAAGCTACCTTTCAGGGCAACGGTATGGAGGTGCTGAGAGGAGGTGTAGTCCCAGAAAGGAACATTTTATGAGCTGTGAGATGGGAGAACAAAATGAACATCATTGATTAGGGAGGGATAAGCTCATTGAGATGTTTTCTAGTAGAGGTGTGCTGACTTGTGTTTTTGAGCTACACTCCCAGAATTCCCCAGGCAGCAAAGCTGTAGTCCAGAAACACAAATCATCACACCTCTGATTTCTAGTTGTGCAGATCAACAAAAGCTGTCTTCCCATCCTTCTTGTTGATATGTGCCGTCAGGCTGCATCTGATCATGACAGCCTTTACAGAGTCTTCAAGGTAGGTGGAATATTTTTAAGGGGTGGTTTTACCAGTGCCAAAACCCCACCCACCCCCGTGCATTTCCATGACCAAGTAGGGATTTGAACTCAGATCTCCTCAATCCTAATCCATCCCTCTGTCCACCAAGACACACTGGATTTCACTCCAATGCCACTTGTGAGCTTCCAGTTAAGAGTATCCATTCATTATGTGAAACAGGCCTTTAGCTGAACTAAGAGACTTTTTGGTCTGATCTTGCAATTTTGTTTTTAGGAAGCTCCTTGAACTCTTGTCAGATCCCTGATTGAGAAGGTCAGCAGTGGTTCAACCTTCTCTTAAAAGGTTGGTCCTGGTTATGTTCTCCCAAGCCTGATAGGCATGGAGAGTCTTTGGTCCCGAGATGTTGTCCACTTTATTTCCCAGAAGTCTTACTCTGCATAATCAGTGGCAAGGGATTGTAGAATAGACCCAAACATCTGGACAGCCGCAATTCCCCCCTCCCTTATATTAAAGACTGAAAATCTGAAGACAGGTATATAGAGAAGTATGTGTTAGAATCTGTCACTTGAAAATGAAACACCTTGTTATTATTCTGAGAGATGATGGCATTTGGCCGAGGCAGTGAAGGTGAACTCAATTTTCAAGCTTACTTTGCAATTTCATTTTAAGAGTTCTGGTTGTTCTTAGGAGCAGTATCTCCGGCAGTGGCTCTAATGGAGCCTTAAAGCAATACCATGACCTGCTTGCTTGGTCGAGTTCCTGAAAAGTAATAGTGCCAGTTCACACATTAGGCAGAAAACCTGGGCTTGATGCCCAGCTCTCTGGGAGATGCACATACTCTTTCAACACCTGTTTGCTGTATTTAGTCTATATAATTTTGAGTGTACACTGAAAAAAAAAAGTTTGAATGCATCCATAAAGAAGACTAGGGTGCCGTTATTTAATTGAGCTTTTAAAAAATTTGCAACCAAGGAGAAACTTTTTAATGGATGGAAATGACTATTAAAAAAAAAAAAAGATTGTGCTCATCCTGGTATTCAACATCTGGTTTTCTCCATATATATAGGACCATGGCTCCCATAAAACTTTTCCAGCATGACCAGTGGCCAGAAATTGTGTAGTTGGAAATATCAGTAGCATGCCAGGTTGACTACTGCAAGATTAGATTAGCTGATTTAAAAAAAAAAGTTGAAACTATCAAAAAGTTTCCATCTGATTAATCAGACAAGAGATTTAAAAATAATGTTAATACATACACTTTTTCACAGAATCTGAAAAGAGGCAGTTGACTCAATAGCTCAGTGGTCTAGGTATCTGGCTACAGAGCCAGAGGTTGGAAGTTTGATTCCCCCATTGTGCCTTCTAGGGGAAGAGCCAACCAATGTAGGTAGGGTTGGGCAAGCTGCACAGTTACAGATGTGTGCCCAGAAGAAAGGAATGTTAAACCACTCCTGAAAAGAAGCCAGGGAAGGGGTCACCGTAAGTTGGAATTGACTTGCTGGCACACAATTATTATTATTTATGTATATTAAAAGGGGCATAGTCCCTTCTCTTTCTCTCACACAATGAGGTGGGAATCTCTCTCTGAAGAAGATGGTTGCTACAAGAGGTGTGTTCAGTACATTAAGAGAAAGGGCACATTTCTTGTTTTGAAACATTGGTTTTGTGTATGTGCAGGTATAATTGATAAACCTCTCGAGGTCATTGGTTCCATTGTTCTCAGTCATCCCAGAGTGCAGGACATGCAACAATAGGCACTAGTTACAGGAAGCTAGATTTTGGTTGAATCTCAGGAAAAACTTCCTGACTGTTAGAACAGTATGACAATGGAACCAATGACCTCGAGAGGTGGTGAGTGCTCCAACACTGGAGACATTCAAGAGAAAATTAGACAACCACCTGGCCGATATCCTTTGATTTGTATTCCTGTGCTGAGCAGGGGGTTGGACTCGATGACCTTATAGGCCCCTTCCAACTTTGTGATTCTATAACTAATTTGCCATACTCTACGAAAAAGTTTTTAATTGGGCAGCATCTGTTAAAAAGAGCAGTGACCAGAATCCTGTAGCTTATGTCTGCTGGCATAAGTCCATCAGTGTAAATCTCAGCTGCTGCTAATTGGTCCAAGTTAATAAGTAGATGTAAGCATTTGCTGTGGCTCACACCAATACTGTGACTTGGTGTGCAACAGAAAATGCTCACGCTGGTTTTTTTAGCTTGCAGGAATTCGTAGCTGACATTGACACCAATGGACTTAAATGCCAGTCTTGGTTGGAGTTTGGCCAGAGTATTATTTGTAAGTGTAAATTCTGTGGGGGAGGAGGTCTGACCTGGCAAAGCATTGTGCAGGCAGAACTCTTCACAGCTGGGAAACCTACCCTTCAAAAGTAATTTGTCACAGTCAAGTTCCAAGGCCACAAAAGGGTGAGTTGTTTTTATAGTATGGACTTTGCAATGCGTGAAAACTAAGCCTTTTTCCAGTTTCTGGATGTGAATTAAAGTAGGTATGTTAAAAACGTGCACATCTGAATGCTGAGAAACTATTGGCCTGCAGTACAGAATATGCTCTCCTCTTGCCTGCCTCATGAGGAGCCCGAAACATGAGCCAGGATGTACACTGCTGCCTAGTGCTCTCTCTCTGTGATGTTTGACCTCCATCATTTAGTGAGGTTGTAGGTTCCTGTAACTACACAAGCAACTAAAAAGCTGTAACTACCCTGCATAGCATAACCCTTATTACATTTCATCTTTATTGTGATGTTATGATGCCTCCTTTATGGGGAGAAGAAATAGAATTAATTCATATTTGTATTAATTATAATACAACAACAAGTTGCAAATAGTTGATTGTATTAATTATTTGTAACTCATTATTCCCAGGCTCTGGAACTCCATCCCCAGCGGCTCCGGTTTTCTGTTCCCCTGTACAGAGTTTCTGTTCTAGAGGGTCTTTAAGTGAAATTCTCTTTTTCTTTTATTACCTCTCCGTGAATCGCCTTGTAGGCTAAACTGAAGGACCCACTGGCATCTAGAACACTAAATCTTTCTCCACCCGATTCCCAAGTCACTTCTTACATCACCAGGATGACTTTGGGCCTTTATGGTCGGAAGGCATTTGCTCTCAGACTCACACATGCTGAGAGAAATCGAAGATGAGTCATTGGGAGGGAGAGGCAGCTGAACCTCCTCACGCTGGCCAGTCCAGTTTTGTGCTGGAAATGCTTTCCCCCAATCTCTGGCTCAGAATTAGGCCTCCTTCCTTTATGCTCCTGTTTGAAAAAAATACCAGATTTTTAAAAAATGGATTGCAAATCATCTCATGGGGAAGAGTAGAATTTGCTAGCAGGGATTGTGGGGTAATCAGTAATATCCCATATCCTAGTCTCTTAAAATGCACCCCTTCTGCCATCATCACACTTACCTGATGTGGAAAACCCCTTAAACTGTACATCTGACCTTTGTGTCGTTTCCTAAATGTCCTTGAAGACTTTCTTGCTCCTTCTTCTTCTTCCTCTCTCTCTCTCTCTCTCTCTCTCTCTCTCTCTCTCTGTGTGTGTGTGTGTGTGTGTGTCTATCTGCCTCTGTGTCTGTCTCTGGCAGGGAAAAGTGTGAATGCTAATCTCACATTATGGAGAGAGAGTATATAATATCTTAGGGGCGTGGACCCTGAAAATATGTCTAGTTTTCCACTCTCTGGCATATAATTAATCTATATTTTTAGTGCCTGGGCAATTCGCACCAGGATCTGGGTCTATTAAACTTGATTTGAATGTGACAGCTGAAATTGTAAACAGCTGTGAGGAGTTTCATACTTAATTACCATATTTAAAAAGAGGTTTTTGTTTTTGTTTTTTACCCATCATGGAAAAGTCTGTTTTGCTCTTCTACTGAAGATGTAAACGACTCAGACTTTCAAATGAAACTGTGTTCTCGTTCGTATCAAATCACTGCAGATGCAAGGTTTGTTCAAGCTTCTGAGCAACCCTTCCCTTGTAGAGAGTTGATTTTGTTTGTAACCATCCAGGCGGGAAGCTTTGCAAATCGGTAGAGAGAAGATAATTCAAGGCTGTTGGTGACCCTCCCAAAGGATCACCATAGGATCCTGGGGCTACTGAATATTTTTGCAGGCTGGTAAAATTTGTGAACTTCAGAAAGCCTGAACTGGTTTGCCTTTGTTTAAAACACAAGCATACAAACCAGAATCTCACTGCTCGTTACTGTCTACGGAGGGGAAATAACAGAAACGGCTACATCTAATGGATGAGATGCAGGTTGTGTTCTGGGCACAGGCACGTGACCAACATATGGCCAGCATCTCACCAATGAGCTGCTACCACTTCCGCTATTTCCCTTCTGCATGCAATAAAAAGAGCAATGATATTCTGGCTCCAGACACACAACAGTGATCAATGGCAGGGCTCTAGGTGGCTCACAGTTAATTGAAGCTATATAACCATACACAGTGGGATTTTAAAAAAGAACAGAGATCAGTAGAAAAATACACACACACACACACCATCCCGTAATAACACTTTATTTGTCCAAAGGAGTTGAAATGTTGTGTGAAAAGGAAGGCCATTGCCCATTAGTGGAAGATCAAGAGGAAGGGGTTAACCTGGCTTCCGGAAGAGGGCATTCCTCAGCCTGGGGTGTAACTAAGGCAGGTGTCACCATGGTGAGATCAGGTATTCCATGGAATGGGCACAGCGGGTGCACCAGCTTCAGCTGTATACATGCCATCTTGGGTGCCACTCAAACCTAGGTATCCAGGCTCTGGGCTGGATCCAGGAACATGCCCAAACTGGGCACATGACTTTTCAGCAAAGATATAACTCCATCCATTACTGATTCTCTGATCTGCCTTTTAACCAACTAAGAGCATCTTTGTCCTCATCTTTATTAAGTTTTAGTTTGTTTGATCTCAGACAGTATATTACTGACTTTGGACACTGGCTGAGGATTAAGACCAGTCTCCTGGAGTTAAGTAGAAAGGAGAGTTGGGTGTCATCAGCATACTGGTAGCATCTAATCCCCCAAACTCCAGAACCGCCACCAGCCCACTGTGGTTCCATTAAGATACTAAATAGTTTGCGCAGCAGAACTGAACCCTGAAGGATGGCCAATATTTAAACAGAATTTCCCTGTCAAATGGCTGAAACCACCTGTGGTGATTCTACACTGTATATATAAATTTGTATGTAGATTTATATTAATACACATTGTGAGTGACTGGGGTTTTGATTGACAGTGGTTGGCTGGTTGTGTGGTCTTGGGAGGTGTAACAGACTGTTTGTGAATGGAACTGTGTTGATTGGTGTCCATGTTGACACTGATTCCATACAACACACATAGCCCAGCTTGTATTTCTAACCTCCATATCTCTGTCATTGATGAGCAAACCCACCTTCCCCCACTTTTGGGTTAAAACCAAGAATTTCCACATCTGGAAGCTCAGTGAGCAGCCATTCTCCTCCTTTGTGCTTCAGCTTCCAAAGATGCTTTTCCTGGTATTCTTCCCATTTCTCCAAAGGAAAAAATTTTTTCCAGTCACTTCCAGTTCACAACTTTTTTTAAAAAAAAAACACATATATTTTGTGCATGATAAATATTCATCTTCTGCTCCCATTTGTTTGTATTGTTTTTTATACATTTTGTCAGATATTTGTGATATTTTATTGTAGGCATTCATAATTCGTGGTTTTTACTGTGGGTTTAACGTAGAATCTTGTACTCCTGTGAGCAGGAGCGGCTGATAAATTCTGTAAGTCAATGAATAAATTAATATATAAAAACTATTTCTGTAAACATCTACAGAGGTGACTCACGGAGTACGCTGGGGTGGTTGGGTTATGGGCATCTCATTACAGAATTTTAGAGGGCATCCCCCCCCACAAATCCTGTCACAAGTCACCCATGTGTGTACATACCCTGTTTCCCCGAAAATAAGACAGGGTCTTATATTATTTTTTGCTCCAAAAAACACATTAGGGCATATTTTCAGGGGATGTTTTATTTTTTTCAGGTACAACAATCTGCATTTATTCAAATACAGTCATGTCATCTTCTGGTTGTTGCACAATGGTGGAGGGCAGGGTTTCACTTCACTGGGGCGTATTTTTGGGGTAGGGCTTATATTATGAGCATCCTGAAAAATCATACTAGGTCTTATTTTCAGTTTAGGTCTTATTTTCGGGGGAAACAGGGTATTTGCTCATTTTGGCTGCTAGGTCTCCCATTGTCTCATCTCTGCAAAAATTCCATCATTACACGAGGGACTATAAGCTCCCCGTGCGAATGTGTGAATTCTCCCAGGGAGTATTAGAGCCGCCTCTCTGTTATCATGAGACAGTGCTGTTGGCCTCACTACCGAATTAAGTCTTGAACGGCTTGGGACTTGCTGAGCTGTAGAATGAGGTACGAGCTCCTGGTTTAACATCTCTCGGATGAGCAGAACCTCCAAATGATTTAAATCTACACGAGGAACGGTCTATTAATGCACTTGTTATAATCACTCTCTTCTTTCTCCTTTTCTCCCAGGCTCAAGCTGTCACCCTCACCGTAGCTCAGGCGTTCAAAGTAGCCTTTGAATTTTGGCAGGCGTCCAAGGAAGGTAAAGAAATCCACCTCTTCCTTTCCCTAAAGTCTCCGTGCAGCCAGATAACTTGGGCCATTCTCAGGCTTTTGTTGTCGTCGTTTGTCTTCTGCATTCCCTAGAACTCAATGGTTATATTTATTCGTGTGTTCCTTTTAACGGAATGGACGGTGAGCAAAAATCCCGTGGCTTGGTTCACCCAACCGTCTCTTGTAATTCTGACCGTTGGCTGTGGAGCAGTTTAATGGCCGAATGTCCTGCAGTTCTTCTAACCTGCACGCCTGCTCTTTGGTGTCCATTACAGAGTTTGCTTGCTGCGGGTTTTTTTGTTTTGTTTTGGGTTTTATTTTTGGTGTTGTCACTGAACAGATGTGGCCTATGCAGTTCGGTTCAGGAATGCTGCCAGAAACAGGAGCCTTCTCTGATGTTCTCCCTGGGCATAATGTATTGTGGAACTTCACTCTTGTCATCAGCACATTATGTATTATTTTCTAGTCGGCACTGGGATGATGAATGCCTTGGGCAGGGGCGGTATGTGGGGATTCAGGGGCCTGGCAGTGTAATGTTAGGGAGTTGAATGTCACCTAGACAATACAGAGCATTGTGGGAAAGGTCTTCGCCTGGCACCAATCGAGTAAGTACCTAGTAAACCACTGTAGAGTAAGTCTCAGATGAGAGATCTTACACTGAGCAAGGAAATGACTGGGATAATGCAGTGCTGGTGGTGATGATGATGTTGGTGATGAGATCATGAGACACTTCCACCCTGCCTTTCCACAGTGAGAGAGTGCTCAAAGTGGCTTGCAAAGATCGTAAAACAGAATAAGAGCAAAGGGTACAGATTCAGCCGTACAACTTTATGAATCCAAATATGATTCAGGCGGCTGGTTTTTTGTTTTTTTCCTGCATGGAAAAATATAACTCCTATTTATAATCATAAGAACATAGAATCTTCTCATACTAAGGCAGCTTAGTGATCCACCTGTTCCTTTATCACCTGATGGGAACTCCCTGAGCTTTTCCTTGATCCCATAAGAAATCCATGAGATCCTGTTAACCGGGGACATGCAGATTTGAATCTGGGGCCTTCTGCATGTCCTATGCATGCCCACACCCCATAGATTTCAGTGGGACATCATGTCTCTCTCCTTCCTCCCCCAGTCTTTAGCAAAATCCAGTGGCAACTCACTAGTAGTTATCTAGTCTCCAGCCACACTCTTTGAATAGTGTGCTGGTTGTTAGGCAATCATCCAAGTTCTTCTTGTGTTCCTACCCATCTTTCCTCTCTCCTGCGCACACGTGCACACTCGCTCTGCCTTTCCCTTCTTCAGAAATTTATAGAAAATGCTCTAGGGCAGGCCTTCTAGTCCTGCCAGACTGTTATGGTGCCAGCTGAGGGTATGTTGACAGCAAGAGACCATCTGTCCTTTTGTCGGTGGTGGCCTGGTTACTGCAGCTGCAGGCCGGTCGGCAGGGTTCCAGGCAGTCCGTAGGCTTGATTGGATGGCCTTGTCAAGTCTTGGGGTCATGCCAGCATCACGGTCTGCTGCACACGTTCGGCACTTGGCGGTGGTGGAAGGTTGACGGGCAAGAGAGGAAGAGAGATCTGTCCAGCAGTGCTTGTTCTTGCTCCTCTTCCATCTCTATTCCTGAGGTGGCTTCAGTGTGGATTCTGATCTTTGTGGCCGGAAATCTACCCCTCTTAAAGATGTGCTTCCAAATGGAATTTATTTGTGCCAGAAATATGCAGCTGCCTCCTTCCCAGAATAACTCTGTTTGCTCAGCTTGCTTCTGGTGATTTTTGGTTAAGACGGCGAGCATCTGGGACTCGGAGACCGTGTTATTCCCATAATTGACTTTTAATTTATTGCAACTGTCTTGTCATTTGTATATTGGAGTGCTGCTCAGCCACCCCATGGAGGCGTCTTTCTGGACTCTGAAGGGCAGGGTGAAAGTAATAATATAATAAAACTGCTGTAGTAAGAGATGTAGTGGCTTTGTGACCTGCCGTTGACTTAACATCAGAAGTTTGCCAAAAGCAAACAAGCTAACAGTTTGTTTTTATTTCTCCTGCCACAGAGAAGGAGAAGCGGGAGAGGGCCATCTTGGAAGGAGAGAGTGCCAGCAGTCCAAGCTCAGACAGCTCATCCTCTCCAAAAGGATGTAAGTGATGAACGAAATAGAATCTCTTACAGACACTCGGAACAGTCATGGAAATGGGGCCTGCCTTCTGAGGTGGGGCGGGAATTCGGAAAGTCCAAATTTCAAAGTGTGTGATGTAGGGCCTCCTGGATTCTAGCACGTGCTTGTTTTGGAGGGGCTTCGGAATTTGCGTTCTTCATCTTCAGGGCTAGAAATCTTCCTCTGCAATGGTTCTTCCAGATCTTGAGCAAGGACTTCCCACATTCTGGCCGGCTAAGAACGTAGGAGATGCCAAGGGCTGGAGCGGGGAATGTTCAGCATCCATGTGGAGTGCCCCATAGGCCTGGGTCAGGAAGGCTATCCTAGTTCTCGTGATAATTACAGGGTGGAATATGGGGAAACAGAAAACATTCCTGTTCTGAATGAAACAGGAGTCCTGCAATAAAAACTTTGTGTTCTGTGGCATCTGGAGGCATACAGTCTTCCTTGATGTTATGTCTCCTCTCCTCCCCTCCCCTCCCTTCCCATTCCCTTCCTCTCTCCTCCCTTCCCCTCCCCTCCCCAATTTTAAATTGGTGTGTAAAGATTATGTTATTACACAAAAAGCATTATCAGAATGAAAGTGAAAAATCCAATCCATGATTTTGCTCTTTTTACCTTTAAAATTTAATGTCAGAATGTAATGCAGGGTTTTAGATACGCATCTATGCATTTTTACGGATGAATGTTTATCTGTTGTTATTTATTTGTATTTATACAGCACCTTTCCCTTAATGAGCAAAGTGTATACACAGGTTTCTTCTCCTCCCTACTTTAGAATCATAAAATAATGGATTTGGAAGGGGGCCTCTAAGGCCAGTGAATCCAACCCCCTGCTGAAGGCAGGAATCCAAATTAAAGCAGATCTGACAGACGGTTGTCTGATTTTCTCTTGGATCCCTCCAGCATTGGAGCACATACCACCTCCTGAGGTCATGGGTTCCATTGTCGTACTGCTCTAACAGTTAGGAAGTTTATCCTGACATTCAACCAAAATCTGGCTTCCTATAACTTGAGCCATTATTATGCGTCCTGCACTTTAACCTAAAATCAGACTGAGAGAGAAGGACTGTTTCTAGGGGAGCTACATGACTCTGATGAGACTTGAATCCAGATCTCAGGGTATAGTTAAGCTCTGCGGCTTCTGGGCAACCCATGAGCATCCTGCGTTGACTTTGGGTCCTGTGACTTCCCAGACTTAATAAAGAACTCTATTGTAATCAAAGATGAAATTATTTCTGGAGAAACGTTAATGCAAAAATTCAACCGTAGATTAATAACTTTTATTAAAAAATAAATTGAATAAAGCTGCCCCTTTGCATTAGCAAATTTCCAACTTAATCCATAACTTAATTGAATCCATAATTTAATTGATTTTAATCCATAACTTAATTTGTCTTCATCTCTAACACTGCTAATCACTGGAGTCTTTTCTTCCCTCCCTTCCTAGAGATGATGAGATTCAAGTGCACATCATGTGTAGAGATGCCATTGACCCGGATTGAAATCCATCAAGGATTTAAGTGTCCTTTTGGCCTGTGTGGCTTTTTCATCATGAATCTCATACCTTTGTTATTCCTGGAGTGGAAGAAAGGAAGGGGAGGAAATATCTCCACGTTCTCTCAAGCCATTTTCTAGGAACCATTTCCCAGGGACCCATTTAAACTCTTACCACTCTGGAGTGCAGCAGCTTGCCAAATGGGGTCATGCCTTCTGAGTATTGTTTTTAAGCCAGATCCTCCTTTGCAATTGTTTCACGGCAAAGGCTATCTCCTAAAGCTTGCGTGGTTCCAAATAGCCTTAAATGAACTGGCGATGGGGGGGGGGGGGTGGCTGTGGTTGGGAGGAGGCAGAGCAAAGAGGGAGAGATACTGCAGAAGCGGCACTGGGGAAGTCATCCATAAGCGGGGCTCCCGTCCAAAACAGGCTGCGTCATATTGATCCGCCTGTACACTTGATAGGAATGAAATCCTCTTTTAATATCCACTTTGTTCTAAAATGCCTCTGCAGATAGCACAGATAATAAGTCAGCAGAAGGGTGGCATGAAAGGGCTGGATAATATGATGTGGCCAGAAACCTTAAATCGGCCATCTGCTTTGGTTTAAGATTTCAGAATCTGAAGTATTTTCGGGTTTCTCACGGCAATTAATAAAGAAATGTGGGACATACTTTTTTTTAATATGTCCCATACTTTGGGACATATTAAAAATGGTCCCAAATTTCATCCCTGGCATCACCAGGTATTGCCAGGGAGAGAACACTGCCTGAAATCCCAAGGAGCCACTCCTGGTCAGTATTTATATTTATTTATTTATTTATTTATTTATTTATTATACTTATACCCCGCCCATCTAGTCATCGACTACTCTAGTATGGACTAGAATCGGGCCACATGTGGCCTTCACCCAATTCTGTGGTCCATCCCTAATGAAAATTGGGTGTTTGTGTGTGAAAAAGGATGAATCATGCTCTGAGAAGACTCCAGGAAACACCATTTTTCTTTAAAATAAGGCATAACCATCCTCTCACCTCATTTTTGTCCTGTAAATCTCTCACACACGTCCTCCCCCACAACTATATGGGGAGGACCAGGGATCTGTCTTGACTAGGAACCACTGATAGAGCCATCCTCCATGGATTTGTCCTTGTGAAGCCATTCAGTTTGATGGCCATTGCTACAGCTCAAATTACAAATTCCACCATTTAACTCTGTGGGTTGGGAAGAAGGACCTCTTCTTTATTTGAATGTCCCACCATTCAGCTTCGGTGGGTGACTCTCTTTTGGGGTTACGAGATAGGGAGAAACACTTCTACTTCATGGTCTACTGTGAGTCACACAGCTGGATTTTGTGCCTTTAAATTCAACATTCAGGGGCCACTTAGTATTCAAGATTAGGAAGGAAGCCTTCCCAGGGGAACGGAGCTCCCACTTGGATGTTTCCTGCAGATTGGCATCATCTTCAGCCCACTGGAAGTCAACATGTTCGCTTTGCCGATGAAAGATTCTTCATCAGACCTAAGTAGAGGCACAAGCATTGGAAACACGGAAGTGGAAGGAACGAGTGAATGCAAGAAAAAGGAGGGAAAATAGTGCTGAGATAGTACGGAGGGAGAAAATGCCTGCTGGCCAGCCTGCCTACATAAGAGGGGTTGGAGAAGCCCCTTGCTCCTGGAAGACTTAGGGGCAACACTCTGAGAAACTCAAGACTTTGGAGTGTCAAGCAATTTGTTGACTACAGATGTCCAACGGCGGCTCTGTTAAAGGGCTCTTGGTCCTCACCCCCTGAAATTCTGCGTCCGTTATATGTCCTCTCTACTGAAGGAGGTCATGAGGCGTGGAAGCTCTTGAGGAGATTCAGTGCCATCCTGGTGGGTCTCTCAAGCTGGACTTGTCAGAGGAATAATATTTCCCAGTTGCAATTTTGCCTCAGCTCCAACTTGACTGGGTCTGAGGTAAAATCACCCACGGGTGATTAAGATTCATGGGAGAGCCTCAGGCTGGGTGACTTTCTCCCTACCTCAGACATAGTTTGAGTCTGGTGGAGATAGGTGTTCTTCATCAGAGATACACACAACGAAAATAACACAATGCAAACAATAGTTGAAGGGTCAGAAAATAAGTTTAATTTTCAAGCTCTGCAGTGTTTTTTGTTTGTTTGTTTGTTTGTTTGTTTTCCCTTGTTGCTGAGGGTGCTTGCAGCAGATAAAGAAAAATGGAGGGAATGACTGGAAGCATGTGCAAAAGAGATGGAGGACAGGGCTTATTAGAGGCGGAAAGCTCTGCTCTTATTCCCTCTACAGTAGGCCAGGTATAGCCCATGGGCCATGTGGGGCACCTGAGCACCACCGGAGCCCCTTTACCCTCCCACAGACCTTGAGCTGTTCTTAGCATAGGGAGCTTCCTCCTCCCAACCAGAAGTGATTTCCACTGATTTTCAGTTTTGAAAAAAGCCCCTTCCTGGGCTTAGAACAGTTTGGACTAACATAGAATCTCCAAGTGTTTGAGCTTGTTGAGTAAAAAAGTATGTTAAAAGAAAGTTGGGGAGATGCAGGGTCATGTCTTCAAGGTCAAGTGGTGGGCATGTGTTGCCTCCACTGCTGGAAGCCGTCTCCTCCTCCAACAGCACCATGCATCATTTTATACACCTCTGTCCGATCTCCATTTTATTGCAGTATATGGAGATCCTAGCATCAAAAGAGTCACTTCCTGTTCAAGGGATCATCTTTTCCATCAGACTTATAAATCAAACAGTGAGTGACTCATTTAGTTTATGGAATGCACCTCCAAATTAATGCAAGGCAATTACAGAAATCTGTCTACTGTTAGCAAACTCAGCATCTTGCAAAAGCCATCACCAAGCCGCCTGTGATACCTTTCTACTTTGCCACCAAATCTACGGAGATTACTAGTAAGAAATGTTGTCAAAATATCGGTCATCAGTCCTGGATCACACCCTTGTCATTCAAAACACTGTATAACATGTATGGTTCTCAGGGAGACAGTCACTTCTATATTAAGCAAAACATCATCTACCAACATGAATTTGACCAAACTCCAGGAGGCAGTGGAAGACAGGAGGGCCTGGCGTGCTTTGGTCCATGGGGTCACGAAGAGTCGGACACGACTTAATGACTAAACAACAATGTAATTTATCTCATTGAGCGCAGACGACCAGGGTGCCATCTTCAGTAGGTAGGTAAAATAACAAGAGATTCAGAAATCGTAAGGCTGCCATCTTGACTAAAAAGTTGGAACAACCAGTGTCTAAACATTCTGAACACTGTAGCCTGTCTGACTTGTCTTTGGTCAGAATAGAGATAGTAACAAATCCAAGCCCATTAGAAAAGAGGGAAAACTTCTGGATTTACTGAACAGCTACAGTACCTGAACACCTCATGGCCTGAACCTAGAAGACAACACATAACATCATTCATCTGCTTTGGAACAACCTGTCTTCAAGGTTCCGTCGCTGCCATCTGGAAAATGGTGTGCTTTTACCAGAGCAGCTGAAGAAGGTATAAGCCGAAATGTTTTGCTTAAATACTTCTGTCTGTTAGTCACTCTTGCAAGTGAGTGTATAAAATTAGCAAATATTTACCCTACCTTTTTAATGCATGTGAATTACTTAGAGCAGCTCATCATTTTCTGAAAAGCACATTATCCCAAAATGATACAAAACAAAAGACGAAAAACACAGGCGCAAGAGGTAAACCACACCGGTCAGATGAAAATGTTGACAGGCATGAGTTTTTCCTGGTGGTTTGTGCCCTTAGGAGTCCGGGTTCTGTCTCTGCCACCCTTAATGGCCAGGCGACTCGGCCACCTCCCCTTGACTCATGGTGGGTTTTCCAGAGAAGTAAATCAGTGCACCCCAGAATCATCCCTCTTAGCATCCTTGCGTTGCAGAGGATTTATACGATTCAAATTTATGCACATCCAGGGAGTTTAAAAAGAAGGAAGAGAAAAGTAGATTGATTCTTGAATGCAAAAGAAGTATTTCCCTAATAGGAGCTGTTGGGATTTTTATTCAGCACACCACTATCTTCGGTCGAAGCAACAGAAACAGAAGTGATGGCATGTGGCGCTTAGGACAGAGTGTGTGCAGCAGAGTTTGGACGGTGGTGGCGGTGGCGGGTCTCAGGAGCTGTAGGCCAGAAAAAGGAGTATTTCTGCACTCTAGCCTGGTGAGACGACAGATAGTCCTTTTGCAGTAGAAGACAACATTTTGTGGCTGAAACGATAGTTAAGTAATTATAGCATCGCACTCCTAGACCACTTAGACTCGGAGCCTGGTTTTAGCAGTACTGCTTCCTCAGATATATACAGGAATAACAGTGCGTCGCTGGTTCTCTGCAGGCTGCCTCTTTCTCTTCCCACAGGTAAAACATGGTCTCCTTCAACACACATCTACCCGACAAGCGATTGGGGGATAGCCAGGCACACTTGTGCCTGTTGCAGAGTATGCTTTGTCCAGCCACACCTGTGATGGAAACAGCCGGGAGACTCCGACAGGGCCATTCGTTATTCTTAAAATCCGTTGTTTTTTCAGTTACAACATTTTCCAGCGGCTCCCTTTGAACTGACCCTTCTCTTCCTCACCAGGGTTCTAAATTCCAGATCATCCTCCTCTTTTCTTCCTTCCTGTTATATCTGTGCATTGATTCTTTATTGGCCTTCTTAGTCACATAGACTTCTTTTGTATGAACTGTTGTCATTTATCCTAACAACCCGCAGCAGCACCACCGCTTTGAAAAACACTGCCTTCCTCAACTCCATTTTCCGAGTCCTTTGCTTAGTTTTTATTAGTTCAGGGCTCTTTCCCTTTTCGTAAATAGGAAATCACACACTTCTGACAAACAAATTCTGTAGATGCTTTAATTTTTTTCCCCATGCTCACATAGCTTATGCTCTCTTTTGTTTTTTAATATCTTGATTTTCAGCTGTGAATGGCTCCCAGACTAGCTTATAACAACTGAAATAGGCTTAAATCCGTTTGCTTGTCCCAATTGCAATTGGCCAAAATCACCTTGGGCAACTACTTGCACTTTTTCCAGCATGTTGTGCAGCCAGTTGTGCTGGGACACACAACTCATTGCACAATTCCTTTTGCTGGGTATACAACCCGGCACGTTTATACTAGCATAATTTTACATTATGCTGGCACAAACAAAGCAAAAAGTAAAGCAAAGTGTGCTGCTTATATACTGTCCCATAGTGATTAAAGCACTTTCTGGATGGTTTACAATTTAATTATGCAGGCCACACATTTCCCCCGAGCCCTCCTTTCAGCAAGCTGAGTACTCAGTTTACCAAGCTTGGAAGAATGGAAGGCTGAGTGAACCTCAAGCCAGCTACCTGGGATTGAACATGAGTTGTGAGCAGAGTTTTGGCTGCAGTACTGCAGTTTAACCACTGTGTCACAGTGCTCCTCAGTGTGCTGAACAGGACACTGGGCATTGAATCTGTTCCCAAACAGCGAGAGAACACATACATAAAGCCCAGTGTTTCAATTGATGCACATTACTGTATTTCTGAAGTGTATTTTAATTTATTGTAGCTATCTTGTTTATATATATATATATATTGCGTGTTCCATTGGCACCTGATTCAGTGGGTCTGCTCTGGTTGGGACTATAAAAAACGATTAGGCTAGATATCTAATAATATTAGAGAAATCTGGGAGGATGGGTTGTGTTACAGCAGACTTTTGGGGTCTCTTGCACAGTCCATCCTTCTGGGGATTGTGAGAGATGCACAAGACAAGAGTGGTAGCACATTTTACCTTCGTACTGTGCACCATAACAAATCTAAAATGGCAACCCAACAATAACATTTAAAAATTGTATTAACTCGTTTGCGCCAGTCTGTACCGGGAAGTTCCTCCACTGGGCTTCAGAGAGTGCTGAAATATTTTGCCATAATTAGTTGGCAACTGTGGATCCCTAACTTCATTCTTTTCTCCCCTTCTTTGCAACCAGGGACCACACAAGGTGATACACTGCCCTGAATCCTCTGGTGGGGAACACAGGCTGTCCAGTTGACGTTGAACCACGCTCCCAGGATACCTCACCATTGGTGGCAGTGACCACAGCTGATAGGAACCGCACCCTTTCTCTTCCTTAATCCTCACCACTGCTTTGCATTCTCGTCTACCTGCAGCAGTCACCACGGGGAACCTGGTGGATCTGGAGAACGTTGTCAAAACTCCTTTGACGGTAAACGCCAACTCAGTGCACTTAGACAGCAGCATCTTCAGGCCACATTCATCGGAAAACAACAATGTGGTATGGGTAAGTGTTTGGGGAGCATTCCATAATGGCTGCAGATCACGTGACTGATGACATACCTGATTTATCGAGTCACTGATGGGTCACTTGGATGCCGAAAATTTCCTTGCTTGCTGCTGAACTGGAATATAAATTGTTTTTTCTAGGCCTGCAGATCCCGTGAGTGCTCTGTTATGCCTGTACGGCCTATCTATCAACTTGATGAAGTGTTGCCTTGTTTCCCCAACTGTCCCAAGATCTTGGTTTTATTAATTTAAAAATCTTTACCTCTTCTTAAATAAGACAAGGGAGTGTCCCATTATTATTATTATTATTATTATTATTATTATTATTATTATTATTATTATTATTATTATTATTATTATTATTATTATTATTATTATTATTATTATTATTGTATATTTGCTATGAAGAGACCATTTATCCCAGGATCCTTGGGGGGGGGGAAGTATCTTTTAATTGATTTGAACTAGGTTGTGTTATTTCACAGCTGTGACACCTGGGGAACTGTTCTTTTGCCATTCCCATTGTGGTCTCAGACTATCAGCAAAAGCTCAAAGCTGAAGCCAGTCTGCAGTGAAACCTAGGCATCTTGCTTTCTTCACCTATAAACTGCTGCTATACCGTCTCTAATTATTTATCAGTGCTGTGTCAATTGGCTTTGGTTACTTTAAACAATGTATTTTATTGTATGTGTTTGCTTCTCAATGGCCGTGGGGGAAAAAAACTCGTAGAAAAACAGAGCATACGTTTGACAAATAAAAGTGCCTCTCAGAGTTGGAAGTGCAATTTTGTGTGAACCGTAAAAAGACTGTAATCATGTTGTGGCAAGTTTATCACAGCCCACAAAACAGATTAACTTATATAAAATATAAGGAATGGATTAAAATGAATTTCATATGCTGTTTTCAAAATGCACTATTTAATTGGTTGTATATATATTTTTCCCCATCATACTGTTTGCCCCGAGTTTCAGAGTGCTCTAGGTTGTTTGCGTGTGTTGTCCACGCAGGCGCACAGATGCATCACCAGTGCTGCAGCTTTCAGGTTCTGAAACTGACATAATCATAGAGTTGGAGGGTGCTCTGCAGCCCATCTACCCTAATGTCTTGCTTGATGCTGGCAGGCTCATTGCAGGACATGGAAGAGCGAGAGGATCTCCAACAGATGTCTTTCAGCAAGGGGCAGTTCTCCATCCATCCCGGACTGGTTTAAAGTTTATGTGAAAGTTAATCCAGAGGGATACAAGCTAGTATCCTGTTGCAGGGCAGGCAAAGTGTTATAAGCTGCTTCTTGGCAATCTCCAGCTTTTCTGTATTCTGTAATGAATGAGGCTTTATCTGCACAATATGTTACTGGATGCCTCCTTATTCAAGCTTGGGAAAAGCCCAACTGTGTGTGTCACTGGAGGTTGCGTGCATGGAGCAGATGAAGAGGATTTTGGCTGTTTGGAAGTTTAACATTGGGAGATCATACAGCAATTCATAGAAGCTGATGAGTCATCTCAAAGTCCTCTTTGCCAGCCAGAATCTCTCTAGAGGCATTCATTGACTCTCATGGCATCTTCAAAGGATGCTGTGAATCAACTCCCTCATGATCTAGGTAATGCTCATCAAATATGGTACTCGCATTATTCCATCATAATTAACATTCTAGTTTGACTACTTCCAGTTTCAAAAAAGAGAATGAAGAAAGAGGCCTTGGTATATAAGCCAAAACACTTGCATGAGCAGTTTTACCTTACACAAGGAGGCACGTGACACACCCGTGTGCAAGCGGTTCTCCATTTTCCTAGTCACAACGCCACCCACTCACCCAGGTTGCCACGATGGCCACTGGTCAGCTATAGCGTATAACTGCATCGAGTTCAGTTTATTAGGGACCAAAAGGAGTTTTGAAAAGGTCATCAGAAAAATAGCAAGAAGGCACGGTTGGGCAGTGAATGGCACCTGAGGGCACCAGGCTGACTTACGAAGCACAGAGCACACCCCGGGGCATTCACCGTTAGGTCCAACATCAGCTGTCCCATTTCCCTGCGCTCTCGATTGACGCAGCTGCCACATTATGCCTAATAAAGGGCCTGGCTTGCCCCAGAGAACACGATCAAATACATCCCAGTGACCAGGATCTTGTTGTGAAACTCTACTTGCACCATGGAAATGTTGGCACTGGCTATGACAGATTGCAGCTAATTAAAGGGTTCTCTCTTTTTTAAATGTTGTGATCCATGCAGCTTTGTATCCTTGTGTGTGAGTCACGTGCATGCAAGAACTGAAAAAAAGAACTCTTTTAATTATTTGGTGGCCGTCTGCCATGTCTAGTGATGCCCCTGTCATTGGGCAAGTGAAGCTATGCAACAAGTGACCCGTCGGATTCTTCCTTTTCTCGTTCTGCAAAATGGATGCACTGGCCCAAAGTAGGGCTTAAGCCCCTGTGACCATGCCTGGATTTAGGACTCCTTGGATGCCATTAAGAAACAAGAGTTAATGGGAAAGACCATAAAAGGCTCTGCTTCAAACTTCGAGATGGTTACATAGCAACTTGCTGGCGCATTATGCACCATGTGTCAAGAAATGCCAGGAGCTTGACAATATTGCAAAACTCTCTGGTTTTGAAGCCTTGAGCACAGCTTTGGAATACTTTTTAAAAGCAACATGTCACTTGTTAATTTTCCCCACTGATTAATGTCTTACTCATTACTCAACGGTTATGCAATGCCAACATTTTTTAAACAAACAAACCACTAAAAATGTTCCCCAGCCTCCTAAAGTAACATCACTGCGGTCATGATTGACTGTTGTCTGTCATGAAAATTATAATACCCTTGTTTTCGTTAGCATTTAAAAGTAAAGAGGTTGTCCCCTCATTACTTGGAAAAAGTAACAACTGAAAGTGTTACTTCCAAGCTCTGTTTCAAGGCAAGTAGCAAAAGTTGGTTATGTCTTGTTTACGTCGGGGTGGGCTGTCTCCAGGGTTCCCAAGGACTGCACATGAATATACAAGGATTTTAGAGGGCTGCACCTGACCCGGTCCACCTCCCTCACCCCTCCCAGTTTTTTTTCTTACAAAAAATATTTTCGTTTAACTGAAATCTCACTTGCACCCTCTGGTGGTCAGTGCTGAGTGGCCTCAAAACACAGCAGAATTGCTTCCCATGTGCCCTAGACTAGCAGTGGTCCCCAACCTTGGGCCTCCAGATGTTCTTGGACTTCAACTCCCAGAAATCCTGGCCAGCAGAGGTGGTGGTGGTGAAGGCTTCTGGGAGTTGTAGTCCAAGAACATCTGGAGGCCCAAGGTTGGGGACCACTGCCCTAGAGGACAGAAAGGGGCTTTCTGAGATAATAATAATAATAATAATAATAATAATAATAATAATAATAATAATAATAATAATAATAATAATAATAATAATAATAATAATAATAATAATAATAATAATAATAATAATAAATCAGGATGTGAGGATGTTGAGGGCTGCCCACTGCACACCTCTGGTTCCCCTCCTCATAAGCAGCCATGCAAAGTTGGAGATGCGCATTCCAACAGACACAGCACGAGTCACAGTATCCATTTCGTTGTGCAAGCTTACGGCAGTGTAGTTAATGACTATAGGAAGGAAGTTTTCTGTTGTCATCATCTTTGACCATTGCCAGTTCATTAGCATCAGCTTGTCAGCTTAATGGGATCCTGAAATC
Organism: Intellagama lesueurii; assembly: GCA_037013535.1. Lineage (NCBI taxonomy): Eukaryota > Metazoa > Chordata > Lepidosauria > Squamata > Agamidae > Intellagama > Intellagama lesueurii. The sequence continues at coordinate 13,310,527 of JBAJHW010000009.1, read as the reverse complement.
CTTCTGGACCAAGTCGCTGTGGATTAAAAAGAAAAGTTAAATATAGGACATTTATATTGAAGGCACAAAACCATGTTCCCAAAAGAACATCAGCCCTTTGGATGCTTTAATCAGAAGAACCAGATGCCATCCTAAATATCTTACGGGTAGATAGATTTGTGAGGCCCCAGAAGAAAACCAGGGGAAATGGGAGGGACCATTTTCTCCGGACAAAGCTATTTTCAAGTGTTGCATTTTGAACATTTATTTAAAATGAATCTAAAATTTAGTTTTCTTTTTTATTTGCTTTTGTATTATGTTTGAAATCAGGTCTTCAGGCTGTATTTTATTACATTTTTCTGGCCTTGAATTACTCTTTTTGGCTGCAGAATGCGAGATATAAAGTAAAGAAAGAAAGAAAATTTTAGAAACCATTATTAAGGGGCTTGGTCACCAAAGGTGATTAGGGATTCCGTGCAGGTGACCTGTGAACAGATCATCTCCAGCCCGTTCTTTACTTCCATAGAAATCAGGTGGACAGATGAAGCAAAGGGTGGAGCATGCTTTGTTGAGAGTGTTTTGTTTTGTTTCTTGAATTAGCTTGATAAAACTCATTTTCAGCAGTCAGTTGAGGAAATGACATCTCTTCCTCTCCAGCTAATGCAGAAAAAGACACTGCCAACCTGTTAGCAGGCTAGTAAAATGATCTGTGGGCTAGTAAAAATTTCAGACCTATTTTCAAGTTCAGATCACCCTTTTTAGAAACGGCATATAAAGTTGCAAAACGCAGATTTTAATACTTATGCTAGCGGTACAATTTTCATTTCCGTATGGCTCATTTTATTTTTATTCTTCCTTCCCCTCTCCTCTTTCTTTTTATAACGAAGGCAATGGATGATGGATTGGATGAAGCATTTTCCAGGTAATTATGAGTGTTTCTTACATCAATGGTCTTTCCATGAGGGGCCAGCCCAGGAAACCGACTTGATTAGTAACTGTTTTTTTCTTAAGGCTTCTAATCTAAATTGTCTGCAACAGTCTGAACCTTTCAGCAGCGTTCTGTTTGACTAATTGAAGGATGGGATTTGCAGCTGCCTGGATAAGTCAAATATTTTGATAACTTCTTAGGGCAGGAGCTAATTTCTGTGTACGATGGGGAATTAAATTCCCTAAGTGATGCTGCCTGGTTGGTAAGTGTCTTTGAATGAGGGAGCAAATCGGAGGGGTCAGAAGCTAAAGACACATGGATGCTACTGAGGTGGGGAGGTGAGAATCTGACTCTGTGTTCTGTTTGGATTTTCACTGGCATTTCGGCACCCCACCTGCATGCGAGGCATCTGACAGGAAATTAAAGTCATCACACATGAGCAGTGTAAGGAATACTTACTGAGTTCTTCATTCTTATCCACTTAGGCTGTCTGTGCTCTTGAGACTGGTCCATAACAAGGAATTTTCAAATGCCATGAAACCCACTCTTTTAGGCAAGAAATCAACAAGGAGCACTGGGTTTTTTTTCTCACCAAGGTCTCCATATTTGGAGCAAGCTGTCTCTGAGCAAAACAGATGTATTTACCCTTTGCAAAATAAAGCATATGCACCCATGTATGTGCACGTGCACATGAAGACACCAAAAGGGCACAAGCAACTTGATCCTTAAGAGTCCAAGCAACAACGCAGGAGCCATCATCATTTTCCACAATCTGCATTACTTGTGTTAAATCTTTATTTGCACAGATTATTCTCATTCTCTTCTTTTGTCAAGAACACACACACAAAATACCTCACTCATCCAAAGATGAATAATTACCAACCAGGTCTCCTCATTTAGGGAACTTAATTCTCCATCTTACACACTGGATGAGAGGAATAATTTCGTAATTCTTTGTCTTTATGTGCAAGGATAAGACAAACAAGGAGCTCCATCAGTATTCCGCATACACCTGAGGGGGGGTGGGGTGGCAGTGCAGAGAAGTAATGGAACTGGGTCCCAGTGCCACTATCCTAGGGTGGATACTCAAGGGTTCATTGTTGCAACAATGGGGGGAATTTTATTTCCAGAAGCCTCCAGATGTTATAGTTGTCCTCTAAATTTGTTCCAGCAAATAATAATAACCAATGAATAAATAATACAAATTCAGAATGACGTTATTGAGAAACCAGATGTAACATTTCAGTCACGTTTAGTTTTCTTAGAAGAGTGACAGGGTTGTCCACCTCTAACCGAAACTACCAAACGTTCTCCTGGGTAACCTCGTCAAGGTTGCCACACACCCACAGGCATACCTGCACTTATTTGGGAAGGTTTCACCCAGGCTGCCATTTTCCTAAACCAGACAGAAGCAATGGAAGAAAAAGGGATGTGCCAGGAGAATACATGGGCAAGGAACTCTGGGCAGAAAAGTGGGATGGAAAGAGCAGGCTTGTTTGTATGGGCATTGTTTGGGAGAACGGAGTTATGGGGTGAAGTGCCTGAACTTTGTGAGGGGGAAGAGAGAAGATAGCCATGGTGGCCAAGGATGGTGGGAGCGATTGTTCTCCCAAGTTGGTAGGGGAACACGGTGAGGGAAATCTGCTGCCACTGGGGAAAAAAAAAAGCCTGAAGGGAAAAGTCCCAGACTGATGCCCTTATGAGCCACTGCTTTCATCTTGAATGCTAACAGGCTCTGTCATTTAGCACTGCCATGAAGCACATTGAGATTCCTTTTGAAAATAGAAATCTTTTTTGCCGTGTCTTCTCATGCTTCCCAGCTTAGACCTTGAGAGTCTTGTCAGTTTCTCACTCAGACCGTCACAGTTTCAGTTTGCACTCCTTGCTAGGGAGATAATTTTTGAGGAATCACCACGGAGATTTATCACTACTTTTGGTTTTGCTTTTTAAATTACCTTTTAAGTTTTCTGGTGGGGAATGGGAGATACACGTCTGTGTGTGTGTGTTTTGCAGGGTGTGAAAAAAACATGTTTTTCATCTCAAGGATGTGATTTGTGAATTGGTCCATGACATGATGGTACCAGCACTGGCCCAAGGCATTTTGCTGTCTAAGGCAAAACTCAAGAAAATGTCCCAGACTGATGTTCTATAAACTGTTCCTTTCATCTTTAATGCTATCAGGCAAAGTCACTTTAGACGTGTCATGAAGAATGCTGAAGAAATTTCCGCTACATCTTCTCATTCTTCCCAGCTTAGGCCTTGAGAGACTCTTCAGCATTAAACCAGCACCATGTCAAGGTGCACAGTACCCAAAGCCAGCTGAGTTATGTTTCCAGCTGCAGTCCTGCAGTTTCTCCTCACAAGATGGTAAAAATATAATAACAATATATGTGCATCCCGCCAACCCTGTCATCAGTGAAGCCAGGGTTCCCCGTTAACAGCTCCATAGGCTGCAGCTCAGCTTCTTGACTCATGCCAGTTTTATTTATTTGTTTGTTTGTTTATACCCCCCCCCCCCCCGTCTTTCGTCCCTTAAAAGGACCTGAGATGGTTTACATTATTTAAAGACAAAGGTAAAGGTTCCCCTTGACATTTAGTCCAGTCGTGTCCGACTCTAGGGGGCGGTGCTCATCCCCGTTTCCAAGCCATAGAGCCGGCGTTTGTCCGAAGACAATTTCCGTGGTCACGTGGCCAGTGCGACTAGACACGGAACGCCGTTACCTTCCCACCAAGGTGGTACCTATTTATCTACTTGCATTTTTACATGCTTTCGAACGGCTAGGTTGGCAGGAGCTGGGACAAGCGACGGGAGCTCACTCCGTTGCGTGGATTCGATCTTACGACGGCTGGTCTTCTGGCCACGACGGCTGGTCTTCTGGCCTTGCAGCACAGAGGCTTCTGCGGTTTAACCCGCAGCGCCACCATGTCCCTAATAATTAAAGACAATACTTAAAGCTAAAAACAGTAAGTATACAAATATTAAAAAGGATCAAACAAATACCACACTAAAAGACAGTAAACAAAGCAACACCAAAAGACATTCAAAGCAGTAAGGCACAGCCATCCATTTAAAACCCCACTCATTTACAGATGAGGTTGCAAACGGTTGCTTGCCATTAATATCAAAACAGTTAAATAATAAAAGTATTACTTATTTAACAGAGAGCTTTACTAATGCAGAAGTAATGAAGTATATGTGCTTTTATCGTTTTTACAAACACAGCTAAGTAAAACCGTCAACATTCAGCTTTCATCAGCTTTGTCCGTAGAAAAAGAGAGAACCCCCTTCTTGAATGCGGCTCCTCCTTGGTAGCAGAAGAGTAGAAGAGTACATGAGATTAATTCAACCAGGACAAGCCCACCATTTTCCAAGCTCAATGAATTGGCAAAAATTCACTGAGTGCCAACATATCTCTAACTTTCTCTTTTCTCATTTTATGAAGGAACACCAGCCATTATCTTTTAAAGCTGAAATGAGCAAAATATGGGCTGTATCTACCTACATATACCCACCCTCCCCCACTATAGTCCTTTCAATTTCTCATGTAGGGGGTAATTTCCAGGGATGTTGGCAAGCCTTTGGGTCTGAGTCCCAAGCCTGAGTCGGAGTAATTTGGTACCAAGTCCCAATTAAAAACAATCTTTTTCCCTCAGAAAAAAAAGGGAAGGGGTGGGTGGGTTCCAGGTCATTTAAAAGAAAACAGAGTCATTTAAAAACAAACAAACCCAAGTTGAGTATCTGTGAAGGTTCCCAGTTGAGTGAGTCAAGTCATCGTTGTGACTTAAGTCCAACTGGCCAGCAAGTCCTGCAACTCAAGGATTCGTCCGTGGCCATTTCTCTGTTTTTGTCTCTTAGGTCCGAGGAGGGGGTCATTTTTTTCCAAGTTCAAAATACACTTGTGGTCCCCTTCTGATTTCCACAAAGGCTTGAAGCTTACAAGGGGCACCTTTTTGTTTAAAATACATATTTTTAAAACATTAGGCGGTAGGGGACGCTACCATCTTCCGATGCCCATAAGGGAGCGTGTGCAGCTCCAAACCTTTGGACATTGCCCACTCTGGATTTCAAGCAAGGGTGGGCGACCTTTTTTTTGACCTGCCAAGGCCACGTGCAACAGGAGGTGGACGGTTTTAGGGTTGTGTGCTTGGTGGGTGGTCAGCAGGCTAGCCTCCGGTGGCTGCATCCCTGAATCAGCCATCTGTTGCTGCACGTGGTATTTGCTGGCAAGGAAGGTTGCACACTCCTCATTCACGCACAGCCTCCCCCTCACCTCCTTCTGAAGCAAATGCACGTGTGCGCACAGCCTCTCCCTTCACTAACACCCCCCCTTTCCTCATATACTTGTTTCTTCTCGTCGTTGTCTGTACGAATGCTGACAGCTTCCCTTCTGACCTATCCCCCTTCCATACTGCTCAGCAGCTTGGTCCTTTTCTCAGCAACCATCACTTGGTGGTGATGAGAGGAGGCACATAGAATGTTGCAGGTTGTATACTGATGTTTATAAGGGATTATTTGATTTTTACTTTGGATCTGCACTGTGCGCTCTTGTGCCCAAACTCTTGAGCAAAGTTCTTCTTCGGTCCAAGCTATCTCAAGGACCGCATCTCCCTTCATGAGCCTGTTCGGGTGTTCAGATCATGAGGAGAGGCCTTCCTCTCAGTCCCACCACCTTCACAGGTGTGCTTGGTGGGGACACGGGAGAGGGCCTTCTCTGTTCCTGCTCCCAGACTGTGGAACTCCCTCCCACTGGAGGCCAGGCTGGCCCCATCTTGGCTGCCCCTTCCGCAAGCAGGCAACAACCTTTCTCTTCAGGCAGGCTTTCCCTGAGTGACTGCCTGCCTGAGTGGGACTTTTAAATGGAGGGTTGTGCCTTGTTGCTTTGAATGTGCTTTTGGTGTTGCTTCTGTTTACTGTTTTTAGTGTGGTATTTGTTTGATCCTTTTTAGCATCTGTAGACTTACTGTTTTTAGCTTTAAATATTGTTTTTTTAATGATGTAAAAATATTTTAAATAAATAAAAGAACTTGCATTATGTAGAGGCAGCCAGAAAATGACCACTGCTATCGCGGTTCTGTTCCCAAAAGTAATGCATTGCCCCTGTGCATTACTGTGCTGTAGTTTTGTTATCGCTTTTTCCTTCCATGTGACCTTGGACGGCAACAATAGGGAACATAATTATAATTTGGCCCATTTCGCAATCAAAGATACACAGTATTTGTATTAAAAAAGTAGGTAAGGAAGCATGAACTGGTCAGGGCTCCCCCAGCCCCGTCTGACCTTTAAAAAATAAAATAAAATCTCAAGCTTCCCCCCCCCCCCCCCCCACAAATTTATGGTGAAAATGTGAATTTCGTTATTTTTCACATTCTCACCCCTCTACATTGGCCCAAATCAATAGCGGCAGCTCTTCCCAGCATGGAGAGAATTTTGTTGTGTGTAGCTGCCCCCATAGCTGCTAAAAGTGGGGGGGTCTATCAGAAAAGGAAGAAGTGGCGACTATAATAGAGCACAATCAACATGGATGAATATGCGGGGATACAAAATAAGATGTGAAATACCTGTGCACTCACAGCCTTCCGCCCCCAGAGGCAAATCTGCCATTTTTACTTTTTCCTCATGATGTCTGTCTCAAGCTCTTTTCATTTACTTCATGATGAAATCTGTAAATTTTCGAAAGTTTTTCTCTAAAGCACAAGCTGGAGAGGAACAGAATAAATATACAAGTGAACATTTCCTTAAAACCTCCCTCCACCATGTGAGGCCATGCAATCCGTGGCCCAATCCATTCCTGTCAATAGAAAACCAGAAGACCCTGGAGAACAGCTTTTTACATGCAGAGATAGATATTGGCAGTGTATTCAAGAGCGTCCTACAGATATAATAGTTTGCTTCCATTTCAATTGCCATTGAACTGTCCTGTAGAATCCTGGAATTTGTTGTTTGGTGGGAGACTTAAAACTACCAGCTGTACTTTTAGGGAAAGACCTTAGAGATCTCTGGCAAAAAAAAAAAAAAAATTCTAAGTACCCTCATTGAGCTACAGATCCCAGCACTGCACAGGAACAAGCCATGGTAGCTGAAGGGGAATCAAACTGCTAGAACTTTGTACTGTCGATGGACTCAAAGTCTGAAGTAATCGCTCCAGTTTTACACTTCCTGTGTCAGTGTAGAGCCCATCAGGGTATCTCTGACTGTGGTTGTCAGGTCTATGTCCTCCATTCTCCCAGGCTCATTTCACGTCTTTCCCCCCCCCCCCCCCCCTTTCAGATTAGCACAGTCTCGAACGAACCCTCAAGACCTTGACATCGGCGTGACCGCTCAAGACATCCAAAGCACTGAAATTCTCTCGCCTGTAGACTGGGACAAAGTAGATTCCACAACAGCAGCAGAAAAAGACGACAACTTCTTTGGGTTTTGAGAACCTCTTCATTTACCTTTGACAAGTTATTTCAAGTTAAATAACCACTAAGAAACGGATGCACTGCAAACGGGGTGATTTTTAACTGGAGCGGTTTACTTAAGAGGAGAGGGCAAGGTATACTTTTGGTTCAGGTGGATGCTGTCCTTATACCCTACTACTCGTTCGACCAAAGCTTTAGATATTTTAATACATCTTTATATATAATGTTCTTATCCTCTTTTTTTCCTTTTTGATACTTCCCTTTATGTAATGATGAGATGCTCCCTGAGTATATTTATTCAAGAAACCTTTCAGTTTACATATATTATGGAAATTGTGTAGCATTGTCTAACTTAACATTACAGTATTAGACAGCTTTCTCCTCTGGAATACCCATGCTCAACGACTGCCTTGGCTGTGCTTTGTGAAGGATTGTTGGCTATGCAACATCAAAAGCCATGTAGATGATGTTGGCCTTTTTTCTGGAGGCAAAAAAGTCCAAACCAGGGTGGGGTGGAAGGTGGGGAACTTCTCTAGGGAAGAACAAGGAGGCTGCGTTGGTAGCGATCTGATTTGAGTAGGGTGAGGTTGGGACATTATGAGGAATGTGGTATTGCATTTTGAAACTTAGGAAAATAGGTGATCTTCTATAGTCTTTCCCTCTACAGCCCACTGGCTGCATAGGCCTGCTCGTGGCACTCCATAGCAGGAGATTGTATTGGGTCAAAGCTGGGCCGTTTTGAGATTATAGCTCCCAGAATCCCGTACACACACACCAGGTAATTTTGCTAGGCTTTGTACAGCACATTAACTAGATTTTTTTATTCCCCGGATTAGTATTGCTATTGCAGTGTTTCTGATCCACAAGCTGAGAAAACAACATTAAGGAAAGTGCCCCCAACTGATCCATGAGATCTATTTGACAGGTTGGCTATTTTCAGATACCGTGAATGGAGAAATGGTACGCCTCATGATTGCGTGCAGGTGGTTGAATAGCTGTACACTTAATCTTTCCTCTGCTCCTTGTTCAGCAGAGATCACACACCAGGTCATACGCCCACATCTGCCAACCTGGTCTCCCGGGATCCGTTCCCCTTGTTGGAACATCCCAGTGACAGGACCCTCCTTTACCTGAGAAATTGGAGTGAAGAGCACAGGAAGTTGACTTCTGAGTAGAGGTCTGTGGATTTATTATTTTGGACTACAGCTCCCAGAATTCTCCAGGCAGTTTGTCGTCTACTTCTGAGTATGCCACATCCCTGGCCTGTTCTGTCCCCCTGCCCCACCGGTGGGAAGGGGACTGGTTGGAAAAAAGCACACCAATGAGGCACAAGGCCTTTTTATAGCCTGATGCAAGTTATTGCCTATCATAATTGAGGTTGGGGGGATATGTTTATAGTTTTCACGTAGGCCTAGGCTGTTCAAACATTAGACAAAGTGGTGAATCTGCTCCTGAATTCGAACTCCAGGTGAATGGATTACATGTTTAAATATTTACTACTCAGAAACAAAAAAGTAGGCTAATTGCACATAAACAATTAAAAGCTAAGGGGAAAAGGTTCTAAATCAACATACTTTCTGATGTACTTGACAAGGAAGCAAACTGAAGAGGGCATGTTCAAAAGTCAGCCCTGATCCTTGTCTTCTCGATCTTTTTTAAAACTTGCATTTCTTTTGTCTTCGTTGTGTATTGACTTTCTTTTTATTCTCACTCAAGCTGGAAGTCTGCTATCAAGTAGAAAGGCAGGATATATGCATGTATTTGAAATACCGTGTTTCCCCGAAAATAAGACAGGGTCTTATATTAATTTTTGCTCCAAAAATGCACTAGGGCTTATTTTCAAGGGATGTTTTTTTTTTTCATGGACAACATTTATTCAAATACAGTCATGTCATCTTCTGGTTGCTGCACAAGGGTGGAGGGCGGGGTTTCACTTGACTGGGGCTTATTTTGGGGGGGTAGGTCTTATTTTCAGGGAAACAGGGTAAGCACTTGCTTACGAAGTTCTTACATACAGTTCCAAGACCGTTTTGCCACTTTATCTGCTGGTGGTGTGGTCTAAGCCCCATTAAACTAGAAGGGTTGAGAGGAACAGGGAAAAATGGTGCACAGATAGATGACCAGCAAAGTAACATGCGAGCTTCTTCAGGCCTTGTGCGTGGAGGAGAGAAGCAGTGTATTTTTGTGAGAGGAGAGAGAGAGATAGGAAAGGAGCGATTTTTTTTGCATCTGTGCCTGCTGAAGTCATAAAATTATTCCCGTCCTTGCTGAACAATGCCTTCACTATAGCATTCTTTCAGTTGATCAGAGAAGCAAGCTATGTTTGGACACACCTTGAAAACTGGGGTGGAGCTTAAGCGAACATAACAAAACAAACATCAGGGGAACAAAGTTTGCTTATATTTCGCTGGCTCCAAAAATAACTTCCATCACAACACAAACCTCTTGAATATCGTCTTATACAGTACTAGAAATGGGAAACGGTAATAGCTGGTCAGATTAAGACGATAAAAACCTTGCCTTCTGGATTTTCACTGGACAGGAGTGATTGTCTTTCCCAGCTAGCTTCAGAGTGGAGTGGTCATATTTTTATCTAAAGACTTGTAGCTTTGCACTTTTAAAACCAAAACTTGAACTGAAATTATGGATTCCAGTGTCAAAACAACTCTGTAGCCCTGTGTAGCTCTGTAACTTTTTCCTGTTTTTCTTTCCTCTGATTAAAAGTACTTCTTCCTCCCAAAATGCTCACCATCCATCAGATAATTCTCTCTTAAATTGATCTGTTGCTGTTTTGTAGCCAAAAAAAAAAGGTTGAAGATGCATCCATCACATTGATAGTGACTGGGAATGGTTTTGCTTTCAGGTTTTTAAAAAAATATTTGCCACCTCCATACAACTTAATTGCTGAAGCTTGTATGCTGATTAGACAAGCAGCGATCCTTGATGTTCTTCTCTTTTTAAACACCTTCCATTTCTATTTGTATAGTTAAGTCATGGTACCATCAACACTTAAGCCACTAAACTGAAGGATGGTAAATTGGATGAATAAACAGTCTTTTTTTTGCGTTCTAGTCTAAAAATAAATGTTTCTCCCTATGTGTTCATTACCCACATTTTTCCCATCTACCTAGCAACTCAAGCAAAGGCTTAGAGAGAATATTTCACCCTGGTTTTCATTTCATTAGACTCTGGATTTAGAAAACTAAATAATGGAAGGATCAGGATTATGGTTATTAAGAGATTACAGTTAAAAATTATCCTGAATAGCTGCACTGTGACACAGTTTCACTCTGTTTGTGGCCTTGCTGGAAATATAATAATAAAATGGTAATTAGCTTCTGCAATGCTTATTTCACTTTCCTGAAGATGATTGTTCATAACTCTGTAAATGCAACAGTTGTGCAAAATGCAGTTCGAGTGAAGCTGTCCGTGAAGAGGATATTGTCTGAAATTAGACCGTTCAGAAGCTAGGCTCTTAAATACTCTTTAAGAGCCAAGCTGACCCTAGAGGGAAAGAAGCTTCCTTCATCTAATTAAAAAAAAGAGAGAGATTTCTATATTGTACTCTGGTTGTACATGGCACCAAACTCTTCTCTTTGAGCTGACAGAGTGAGGCCTCGTGAGGATTTCTCGTAAAACATATGTGTCTGTATGTAGGTAGTCTTCTCATCCGTGCAAAACTAGGTTAGGTGCCCCAAATAAAAGCCCAGCCCGTACATTGAGCAGAATGAAGTGTCAGAATGGACTGTACCACTTCAGGGTATGGTGAGAGATGTGGGGGGTAAATAGGCTCGTCACAGTGGGGTGGGAGAGATTTCTCTTCCCACGCACTCCATGATTTATTAGTTTTCTGTTCACACAGAGTTTATGCAGGAGGCATGACATTTTCAACAAACGGGGTTCTCTCCAGAATCTGAAATGGCACGCTTCATTCTGGTTCTCCTGTCTAATCTCCATCACTTCAGTCTCTTCCGTCTGTTGACCAGGCTTAATATGTAGGGGACACCAAGGCAGGGGAAAATCATTTGAAAAACTGTTGGAAGAATGGCCAAGTTAAATCTCTATTCAAATACATTTTTTTCTTTCTAAAGATATTTGAACTATATACATAACATGCCTCTAAATCTACAATTCAACATATGTTGTAAAAAAAAAAGACATATGTTATTGAGGGAATAAACATTTCCACCCCCCTGAAAAGCACGCCTTGATTTTTATTTATTTGTGATCATTTTAATAGTGCTTCTCTCCCTGAAGAACATATATCACATAAAAAAGAAATGAAAGTGGAATTCTTGTAATACCTTTAAGATATTTAAGACTAAAAAAATTATTTCTGTGCGAGCTGTCATGTATTACAATCCACTTCTCAGACACATGTCTGAGTAAAATATTTAGCTACAGGTTTATATGCTCATACTGTATACAATTTATAGCGTATATGCTTAGAGCAAACCCTCTAAAGTGGAAATAGGGACCAAATAAAGGAGAGATACAGGAACTTTCAAGGTGACAACAATATTATTAACACAAGTAATGATCATTCAGGATGTTAATTACACAAGCACCTTTAGCAGTTTGTAAACTGATTAACTAATGTAAACTAGTTTTCTATTCACATTGGTTTGTTAACCATTAAAATAAAGTTTAGTTTGTAGACCATTAAAATAAAATCCATTGTTTACAGCCAAACTATCAGATACAATCACATCTGCTCTGATCTGCAAGATAGAGACTCCAAACTCAAGGCTCTGCAAAATGCATTCATCAGACTATCATACCCGTCCAATATGGTTAAGGAACAAATTAACAGGGCAAGACAAATACCCAGAACCAACCTATTGCAGGAGAGACCCAGAAGAGAAAGGGACAAAACCCCACAAGTGTCACTTTCAGCTCACAACTGAGACCACTCGCATGCATCATAAGTGATCTCCCACCCATCCTTGACAAGAATACTTTACTCTCCCCACCTCTTGGTGACATCCACCGCAGCTACCAAGGCTAGAGCAAATAATAGCAGCCATGAAAATACAGAACATAATTGAAACATCACGGAAATTGAACCACGGAACAGTGGAACATTGAAAACTACACCTGTATCAACCAAGTCAACAGAATGTGAACAACAGTGATTGACTTACAACTCTATCGGGAGCCATAATTCAGCCACTAATGGATGAATGAGCCAGGGCCGTCGAGTGGACAGGATGCAGAAATGGGACTTATGAGACTTAAGCCTGAATGCATTTGGGGGCGGGGGGCATTTGGTGGTAGTGGGCGTCTCTCATTTACACAAAAGTAGTGCCAGCCAAAGAAGAAGAGTTGTGGCCTGTACACCTTCACTAAAGTATCCTGTTATGACACTTCATTGGGGTAGAAAAAACTACAAGGCTTAGATCATTTGTATTTTGGAAAAAAAAAATATGTATAAGCATAGGTAAAGGTAAAAGTTCCCCTTGACATTTAGTCCAGTTGTGTCCGACTCTAGGGCGCGGTGCTCATCCCTGTCTCCAAGCCGTAGAGCCAGCATTTGTCCGTAGACCGCTTCCGTGGTCACGTGGCCAGCGCGACTAGACACGGAACGCCGTTACATTCCCACCGCGGTGGTACCTATTTATCGACTCTCATTTACATGCTTTCGAACGGCTAGGTTGGCAGGAGCTGGGTCAAGCGACGGGAGCTCACTCCGTCGCGTGGATTCGATCTTACGACGGCTGGTCTTCTGACCTTGCAGCACAGAGGCTTCTTCGGTTTAACCCGCAGCGCCACCACGTCCCTCTATAAGCGTACAGATACACTAAATCAAGGTCTGCACTTTGCTGTATAGTTAGGATTCCCACTCCTAGGACATTATCAGGAGCAGAAAAACACAATTTTCATTTGATTTTTATTTGTTGTGGTATGTGTGTTGGGGGGGCACAGTAAATAGCAGCCCCCTTCATGCAGTGCACTACCTCCTGACATAGATTACAATGAAAAAATTCAGAGGGGTGGGATTCAGACACGCTTGGAAGGGCTTGCTACCATTCCCGAAAAGGCCACTCTCCACCCGAATCTTTCTCAAAATCATTGTTTCAGAGAGAGATGAGGAGAAGTAGCAGCCACCAGGAAGATCTTGGTGTAAGGAGCTCAAAAGAAGTAAGTCGGGGTAAGGGATTAAAATAGGTGTTGCCAAATAGTACGTGGCATACACAAACCTCCAGATTTCCAGAGATTCTCACAACCTCTGTACAATCAACAGAAGCTCTGATTCCATACATACACTCCACACACCTTTTGCTTTGTCAAGTCCACAATTTCTCCTCCTAAATTCTTAAATCCCACTTCCCGGATAATTTGAATTCTTAGCGACTCAAGTAAAATTATACATTATAGATAAGATTCCACCTGAACTAAACATAATTACGTACAGCAAAAAAATGGTTTCTGAAAAATCAGACTTGCAAATACTGTGTTTACATCCAGAAGAACAATCATGAAACAAAGCAAGCTAGGTTACAAACTACAGGAGGTATGAAAAGCAGCTCCTGCTGTAGCAATCAGATCATTTCAGGACTTAAGGAATTCCTTTCTCCAACGATATGCTTTGTAAAATGTATAGTTTGGCCCTCAGGATAGGATGTTTTATTAACGGCACATTCACCATTTCATGTTTTCTGGCTTGTCAATCACCTTGAGAGAAATTTTATTTTAAATGGAGTATTAAAATTGTTTAAAATAAATAAACACACCACGTTACCTCCCCCATCCCAACCCTGAGTCTGCCTTTCACATGTCACTCAGTATTTTCTTGCTTCATCTTAGTGATGGGAAGTGACTTGTGCCCTTCACTTTTGCCTACGTTTGCAGTTTTTTAAACTGTGACTTTTTTCCATCCTGAATCTGTAGAACTTTGCCAGTACTGGAAACAAACTGAAATTAATTTTGCATCTGTCTTTAACGCAACCCCTTGTCACAGTGCTCTTCATCATCATCATCTTAGAACTGCAGAATTGGAAGGGACCCTATGAATCAGTGAATCTAGCCCCTGTCAAAGAGAGGCAGTGGGGAATTGAACTCTCAGTGTCTGGCTCTGCAGCCAGAGATCTGAACCACTGAGCCGTCCAGCAGTTTTCTTAAACTAGATAGGCCCACAAAAGCATGTTACAAAATTGTCAGTTATTAACATGAATGAAGACAAATTATTATGTTACTCTCACTTTTTGTACAGTAGGAGCACATAACAGGAACTGATGCAATCATACCCTGAGACACCTTTCAGATTTTTTAGGCAATGTAGTCGCACCCTGAATCTTACCTGAATAGTAGTAATGCTAGCTGTCTATGTCTGAATTTCTGGTAAAATTCTCTTTTTGCTACACGGTAAAAGTACAGAGAATATTTACAAATTCCCCAACTCTTTTTTGTTGGATTTACTCTGAGACATTTGTAGGAGAAAGAATATTTTTTTCTTTACTTATAGTTGCTTGAAATTACAGACTTGTGTATACTGCTTTCTTTACTGCACGTGTACTAACAACCAACTGAACAGATCAACAGCAAACGAAAAATTGCCACCACCCACTGACTAAAAAGAGGGGTAGAACACTCAGCAGAGAGGTGAGTGGTTCTCTCTTTGAATTTCAAAAGCTGGAAGGAACCATTGGTTAGTGCTGAAGTGTTAACTATCACTCCAGTCCCCAAAAGTCACTCCCAGTTACTCAAAACTACAGACCAGGTTGTGAAGAAAACTCCAACACTCTGTGGCATGCCGTGGAATCTTCAAAGGGAAAAACAAGAAAAAAATGGGCCAAAAAAATGCCACTGCTGTCTTAAACAGAGTTGAGACCTCAAGCATGTCTAATATAAGGGTGGCAATTCTGTGGCCACATGTCCCCCACCAATGTATCCCCCAACCTCTCCCCATGTAAAAATGGCACCAAAAAGTGTTCAGAAGCTTGGGAGTGTTATGATTGTATTAAATGATGCCTGGAGCTCTGGTTTCCATTCTAAACAGTATTTATAGGCTTCATCAGCAAAGGGCCAAAGCATGAGATCCAGCATGCATGCAAAACGGGGTAGAGTCGGCCCTGAATCCACTGCAGGGAGTCCTCCTGGATTATTGGTAGAGCCGGCCCTGTTTTTCTGCTTCGGTTCTCCACCACCTTGGGCTTAACAATAAAGCTGCGGAAGAGGACAGAGACTGGAAATAAAGGAGAGAATTAATATTTTTAGGATATTTACAATTAAGACTTTTTCTTTTACAGCTTAGGAATAATGGGATGTGCACTTCAAGTGGGAATACTCAAAATGGATCCTGAATACTGAGCAGACAGAAGTTTACCAAAGATGCTGTGCTATTTTGTCTATGGCGTACCTGTATAGAATATAGCCTAAAAGCTAATTTTACTATTTAAATGGGCTGTTCCAGTCTAAGGATATGTCTCAAATTATGAATACTAAGTGTTTCCTCAGCCTGGGCTCATGAATAACTGATGAAGGTTCCAAGGAACAAATAGATCTTTCCATTTTGATGTGACCTTTTTTTTTTTGAGCTTCTGGGTTGAAATGTGAGAATCCAGATCCTTTTTCTGCTGGGCACTGTGCAGATTCTTTCCTTATTGATCTGCTTATTTATCTTATGTCATGTCCTCCCAAAATATTGGGCAGGTAAAAACTAAAAGAAGTCACATAGATTCTTTTAGGTTCTTATGTGGTGGTCTGCGGACCCCCCAGGGAGGGGGTCCACTTGATGAAATGTTATAATATTTTGCAGTTAAAATAGAATGAAAGAAAGAAAGGGGGGGGGGAAGGAAATATAAATCAAAATCTTGATTTCCCTTGCTTGTATGTGTAAAACTTGGCTTTTCTAACCTACCGCCCCCATTAAAAACAAAGTAAAAATTCAGTTATGAAAATAACTGTTTGATAGCAAATAACTGCTTGATATTTCTGCACACGATGAGAACATGCAAGTGAATGATGCTGAGTGGCTGAGAGAAAGCACGTGACATTTCTTGCTGCTGCGCAGTCAGCAAAGAGAGTCGGAGTCAGTCAGTGTCAGTGTGAGTGAGTGTTTGGACAGACTTTGTGATCGTGTTTCTTATTAAATTTCTGATAATAAAACCATTTGCTTATTGTCGGGTAAAGTGACTTTTATATATATATATATATATATATATATATATATATATATATATATATATATATATATATATTATCACAGTGAATTTCATAACAATACATTTTAGCTGAGCCTCAGCATGGATCGCTGGCTGAATTTGAAATGTAAAAGAGCTGATGCTGTTGATGAGGGTGTATGCATCCTGTTCAAAGCGAAATGAAGCTTCTTCCAGCCATCTAAAAAACTGTTGCCATTATAGCAAGGAATATCTGTTGATGTAACCCTTCATGAGAACTTTAAATAAATATTTGATGCACTTTAGGGTTTTAAACCTTGAGTCAAGTCTTGGTGGTTTGCAGCAACAAAAGATACTTAAAGGGAGTCTGTGGTAAAAAAAAAAAAGGTTAAGAACCGCTGGCGTAGATTTTAAAAATCCATATTTTTTTTTAAAGTGAAGGGTCTGCTGAGACTAGGAGTACACAAAATTATAGGCTTGAATTGCCAGCTGTTCCTTTTCAAAATTCAGGACGCTTCTCAGAAAAAGGGTGATACGTAGTGGCTTCCTCTTTTCCTCACCAGGACTGGAACCTTGAACTTGTTTTCAATAACCCTTTTACATTAGTGAACATGTGAGGAAGCAAGAATCCCTCCTGTGTGGGAGGAGGAGGCACCCCACTGAAACACATGTGTATATCTTGTTTGGCCATGTGTCCCTTTTTACAATGGACAGTCCTCTGTGGAAGGCATTCCCTCTGTTTGAAGGCTCTCTCATCCAAGTCAGATTTCAAAGAGGGAGACCAGTAATCCTGCCCACTCTTAGCAGCTAGCAACTGGAAGACTTAGGAAGCACTCAGATAATTTGTAGTTGCAGATCAGAATCATAAATATGGTGAGATGCACTGTATTTTTTTCCTGAATGATAGGAATGGTATTTGAATGTTTCTCTTGACCTCTCAATTAGTACATGCAAAGTTTATGTAACTCTATATCCTCTTGTGGTGAGGCACATCTTGTCTGGGAAGCAGTGTTTAAGTGGCCATCCTCCTTAGGTGGCCTGCTGTGATGAGACATATTGTTATTTCTATATCAACTGTTAGCAATTGTTTCTAGAAATGCACTCCTTTAATAATCATCCCATTCAAATTTATGCAAATATCTCTCCCATGCTGTCCTCTTTTGAGACAATGCATAAGTGGTCACCCTGTCTCCCTGCCCTTTAGTCTCTTTTTAATAACCGATCTCTTGATTATAGAAACAGAATTAAAGATGAAATAAACCAAGTGGTGAGGTAAAGAAAGCCAGCAGACCGCAGTTTGTTATGAAAACGTAAATGGGTCATCTTCCTCCTTGTTATGAAGCTGCTCCACTGAATTGTGCAAAAATTAGAAATCATAAGAGGCAGTAAAAATATCCAGGTAATTAGAGCTTTGAAAACTGAACTGCACTGCTAAGAAGGGAAAAAAAAAATAGGGCAAATAGCTGCAATCTTAAATCGTATGCAAGTTTCTTTCTCTAATCTTTCTCTGAATCATCATGGAAGAGTTTTCTCCTTAAGTTATCATCCATGGATAACGCAATGGTTGGAGAAGATCTAATTTTTACATCCCAGCACAGACCCAGTTTCACTGGGGTAGCCTTCCGACAATTAATTCTCGGGCTCAGCTCCTCAGGTGTAAAAAGGCCATAATGTCTGCCTTATGGGCTGCTAATGCATTCTGAGATATAGAGATGAGGCAGTCTCTGGCTAAAATCCTGTTGCATAGCTATGCTATCCCTGAAGTTGAGTGACTCATTGCAAAACTTGCACAAAGGCGGAAGTCCAGGAAGTAGTTGTGCAGGTGCAGTTGTGCAATCAGCTGTACAACTAGTTGCACAATTAAATATATGGACTGAGTGGGCATCACTCCCCATGCCTAACTAAACACTAGGCCAAAGGCAAAAGGATTTCGGCCAATAACATCTATACATATATGTTTTAACTATTCTTTTTTTTTTTTTAATGTAGATACAGAGTGAGAGGGATCCTAGTAGGTTGGTTGGTTGGTTAGTTTTGCATCTCAAACGAAATTAAACATAGCCAGAAAAGAGAGGCTAAGGCAGCAAAATATAGGGAGGCAATTAAGAAAGACGATACATCTCCAGTAGAATATGCCATGTTTAGACAATGGTCACAAGCTCAGTTTAAAATCATTTTTAACATAAAGAAAAACGTCCTGAAGCGTCTGTTCAGTTCTGATAACGATGGGCCTATCATGAACTTCAGAGGAAGTAGGCATAATACTGATCCAACGACGGTAATAACAGCTAGAAATCAATGGGCAAGGACTTTGTTAGGTGCCATGTCACGACCAGCTTCCTGTGAAGGAGAACTTAGTCGGTCGGACAGAGAGTAATTGGAAGTCTGAGTACCCCTACTCAGCTGGGTTGAGTCCAGGTGACCTCAGCCAGGGCGTACAACAAACTCCTTCTTACAAGTCTGCCCTAAAAAGATACTTGCTGATCCTTAAGAAAGTTCAGCAGGAAGTTACACATGAGCTTTGTAGTCCTAAGATCTACTAAGTTCAATAAGGTAGGACTCAGTAGCGTAATGTGGCCTTGCTTCCCCCTCAAGGGATAGCTAAGACAGCTTCACTGTTCAAGAGGCCAAAAGATTTGATTATTGATCTTTTTATTGAAAAAATATAGATTTACAGAATAAAGTCAGTTTGATGCAAAAGCATAGCAATTATAACATTTTCAAGGCTTGTTACAAATACAATCAAGACAACTAATTCTCTTTTAGTTACAAAAACTCTAAAAATCTCTAAAAGCTTCCTTAGGATAGGCAAAAGGCTTATAGCCCCCCCTTTCCTCTTTACTTTCTCTCCTTACATCCTTCCCAGTCTTTTCCCTGCACGGGGTAGCAGGCAAAAAGACCTAGAAAAATCTATGGTGCTGTCCTAAAGGAAAAAAGGAAAAAGATGGAAAGGGGGACTTTGTTAGGTACCGCACAACCGGAAATGAACTGAAGTGATGATCAGAGACTAATCCCTTGGAACCCAGTTTGAGTGACAATGAAGGGTCATGTTAGTACACATGCTGGGTGCCAGGGTCAAATTAGATGTTAAAGCAAAAGCCTATTTTCTGTTCCCCCCTACCATGTGAATGCTGGTGTAGCCAATTTAACCTCCCCATTAACTACTATGGAACTAGCCCAAAACAACTGCTAACGTGGGAGGCAAGCGTTTTCCCAAGGATCTCTCCCCTTCCTATAGTTGCACACTCTGTTAAGCTGCTGATGTCGGATCAAGGGTAGGGCTATAGCAGCAACAGGGAGCAAGCTTTTCCACAAAGAGAATTATTTATAAAAAGCCTAAGATCACACAGAGATCTCAGCCCAGTGCCAGCTCTGTTCAATACACACGGCTAAGCTGAGGGAATTTTCAGTATTTCTTTTCCTCCAGCTATGGGGCTTTCTTTCCACGGGAGTTGATAAAACCCAGAACGGTTCATATTTCAAAGGCCAAACAACAGGGAACCTTTCAGCGTCCTTTAGGTATTCTGGACCATTTCCTTCGTTCACCAGTCAGCAAGGTTACTGGTAAGGGATTAAGGAGGTTGTCGTCTGAACCATTTGGAGGACAAGAAGTTCCCCGTTCCGGCCGTACAGCTTATTGTGGGTGTTGGGAGTCAGGAAAAAGAGGCTGGAGGACTTTATTTTTAATCTTTTGCCTTTTACTCACCCCAAAGCTTAGGGATGAGACGGACTGTGTAACTAAAGTCAACATAGCCACCTCTGCCCCTTAACAGTAACTGAATGTACTCTGCTTCCCTTCCGTTCCATTGTTTGATCTGGCTGATTTGTCTCCACATAGATCTTTAAAATGAAAGTTGCTTGAAGGAAACTATCCCATAGCAAAAGAACCGAAAAAGCTTGGCGGTGGTCATGAGGTATGACTGTCGCCTAATTCGCAAAATATCCAGTGCTTTCTGCTTTCCTCTCTTTGTGTGGTTGCTTTATTTCAAGGGAAACCGCCAACCCCCTAAAACCGGGGTAGGCAAATTCGAGCCATATTTATTTATTGAATTTATACCCTGCTCCATCTGGCAACCAGGCCACTCTGGGTGGCTAACAACAAAATAAGCAACAATATTAAAACACGATAAAAAATAAATTAATACATAGCCAAACAGAGTAAATTAAAACATATGGCAATGAAGGTGGTAAAAAGGGTGATGAAGAGGATGGCAAAAGGATGGTAAAAGGGAGGCCCGAGATCTTAATGCTCCGGTAAAGCCTGGCGGAAGAGCCAAGTCTTCAATGCTCGTTTGAACGCATCCAGCAAGGGTGCCAGGAGGATCTCAATGGGCAGGTTGTTCCATAGGCGGGGGGTGACCGCCAAGAAGGCCCGGTTTCTTGTTCTTTCCCTCTTGTTCATCCCATCCAGATGTTTGACTGCGACTCTTTTCACCCCTTATCATTGGCTGTGTTTGAGACGGTCAATGTAAGCTGCAGTTCAACACCATCTGATATTGTTATTGGATCTACGATCCAAACACAGTATTCTCCATAGCAGCCTCTCCCAACCTGAGGCCTTCCACATGTGTCGTGTTGGAATTCGAATCCCATCATCTCCAGCCAGCCAGGGCTATTGGCTCTGCTCACTGGTGGTAGTGAGAGTTACAGTCCAGCAGAGTGTGTGTGTGTGTTTCTCTGTGTGTGTGTCTTGATTGGCACCTGCTCTCCATTTTCCAGAGAGAAGAACGTTTACTACCTGGAGATGCCAAGGACTGAAACACGGGACCTTCGGCATACAAAGTATATGCTCTACCAATTTATTTATTTATTACCTTGATTTATATACATCCCCATTAGTGCCGAAGCACTATTCTGGGTGGTTTACGAACTGTTAAAATAGAACCGCAGCAAAGCAAAACACTAAAATATCACACCAATAATAAAAACATGATCTAAAAACTAGAAAACGGATAGCACGGTCCATTCAGCCTGAGGTGGAGACAGGAGGCATCATGTTCAACCAGGGTCAGCATGAAAGGCCTCCCTGAAGAGTAGTGTTTTTTCCTGCCTCCTAAATTATTACAGGAAGGGGGCCTGGCATGGCTCCTCTGGGATTTGGTTCCATAATCTTGGTGCCACCACCATGAAGGCCCTGCCCCAGTAGAAGATTTTCAGGTCTCTTTTGGGGTGTCTACGTGGAGGATCCTGGCCTGGGAGGATCCGGTGGGTTGGGCAGGTGATATTGGGGAAAGATCCTCCGACACGTAACGTGGAGGGCTTTATATGTGAGTGTTAAAGTCTTGAACCTGATCTGGGACACAATGGGTAACCAGTGAAGGCTAGCCAGAACTGGGGTGATGTGGTCAAATTTGCCCACACCAGTCACTAGCCCCAAGGATAGATGTCCCAAGCTCTATCCTGAAGAACCTTCGCATCTTGTTTCTGGAGATCCTCCCCAGCCTGTACATTTACTTCCTTCTTGCTTGCTTTCTGAGAGGATAATTGGGACACGTTTAAACGAAACACTGGACTTGGAAAGCCTAGAAGAGGTCATGGCTGCCAGTTCTTTAAAACCATCCATAAAATTGACAGGAGACCTTGCTGTGAATTACAATGAACGCCACGAGGCAGATATTGGTGGAAATGCCAGTGATTTCTTTTAGGTGCTATTTTTCTTTTAGTGAAAAGCTTGTGAAGTCCCTGATGAGAAAAGGAAATTGGGAATCTCATTTTGTTCAGAGTTGTTTCATAACAGTTCCTTGGGCAAGCTGGAGGTGAAGTTATTCTTATACTTGCTGGTCCCAGTTTCAGCCTGCTCCTTGCCTCGTTTTGACCTCTCTCTCTCTCTCTCTCTCTCTCTCTCTCTCTCTCTCTCTCTCTCTCTCTCTCTCTCTCTCTCTCTCTCTCTCTCTCTCTCTCTCTCAGACAAACTACACGGTACATATAAGATGGAGTCTCTCCAGATATTTTATTTATTTTTTTAAAATATTTTTACCCGCCTTTCTCCTTAAGAAGGAGCCAAGATGGCTTAAAAGACAATATTTAAAGCTGAAAACGGTAAGTATGCAAATACTAAAAAGGACGAACAAATGCCACATTAAAATAGAGTAAACAAAAGCAACACCAAAACCACATTCAAAGCAGTAAGGCAGAACCGTCCACTCAGGTAATCATTAGTCCCTAAGGGAAAGCGTGCCTGAAGAGAAAGGTCTTCGCCTGTGTGAGGAAGGACTGCAAAGATGGGGCCAGCCTGGTTGTCCTGTGGGAGGGAGTTCCAGAGTTTGGGAGCAGCAACGGAAAAGGGCCTTTCCTGTGTCCATACCAAACGCACCTGTGAAGGTGGCAGGACCAAAAGAAAGGTGATCTTAACACCTGGGCAGGCTTATAAATGGACATGTGCTCCTTGAGATAGCTTGGACCCAGGCCATTTAGGGCTTTATAGGTTAGAATCAGCACTTTGAATGGTGTCCAGAAATGGCTCGGCAGCCAGTGAAGCGGCTGTAACAGGGGTGGGTGGGTTATGTGATCCCCATAACCAGCCCCAATCAGCCATCTGGCTGCTGTGTTTTGGACCCGCTGAAGTTTCCTGACCCTTTCCACAGGCAGGCCCATGTAGAGCACATTACAGTAATCTGGTCCGGTGGTAACTAAGGCATGTGGCCGGATCAGACCTCTCCAGAAACTGGCACAGAGGATGCACCAGTTTTAATTATATTGAGAATACTGAAAAATTAGGGTTCCACGTTGCATAGAGAGGCCACACACCTGCAAGATTGTGCCCTCATCAAACTGTTTTATTTAGGAGGAAACCAGTAGGCAGAGAATGGGGCTAGAACTCTTTTTCTACTCAAATTAAATCTTTTTTGAAAGCTGAAGTAAGCTCTCATTGGGTCCTTTTTAAGGAGTAAGTCAGGGTAAAAAAATGTTTGAAATAAATAAATAAAACTAGTGTTCAAGAGATATGACTGTCTTTTCAGTCTAAGAAATAAGACATGACAAACCTCATGCTTATGGTTTGGAAGTCTTATAACCAAACAAAGTGAGCTGAACTGCAAACCACAGGAGGTGAGAAAAACTCCTGCTGTGTCAATCACAAACAACTAGCACTTCAGGAACTCCCTTTTCTAGTGGCTGATCTGTAATGTTTAGCTTGGCCCAGAGTTGACTGTTGACTTGTGCGAAGTGTGGATGAGCTACGTCAATCTTCCTGCTCTTTCTTCCAGTATGTCTCCCCCCCCACCCCCGCAAACTGGTCTCAAACTGAATAGCCTTTGAAAGAAAAGAAACCTGCTTTAAACATAAGATTATCATCTCTGAAATAAAACACATAACTACCCTAAGCCCTTCCTTTAAGAAATCATATGGAATCACAGCTCCCTTTTATTTAATCACTAGCATCCAGGATGTATTCTCGCAGAGACGGGAGTCAGCAGTGTGACTTTAATCAAGACAATACAAATGCAGAAGCAGGTGATGCTTTATACCTACTTCTGCATTTGTATTGTGTGTTTGGAGGAACCGCACAGCCTTTTACTGTTTTTTTTTTATTTTTTAGGGAAAACAAAGTCACACCTCACCCTGTCCTCCAGAACATCATCACCACAGGGTTACTGGTCTGCCTTATGTCCACATCCTTCCCATTAATAAAAATGCTGCAGTGCAACAACAGTAATATCATAATTTGTCACAGAAGCACAGAAATGTATGAAAAACAGTTTTGTGCCAGGGGAACGTCACACACGATCTCCACTATATTGGTTGGGGTTAATAGAAGTTCATGACCAGTGGCCTTAGAAATCAAGAAGCTTCTTTTCCAAAACAGGTGGGCTAGCTAGCTAGCTAATCTGTCTGTCTGTCTGTCTGTCTGTCAGCCTTCAAAACAGCATAAAGCCCTGGAGTGCTCTTGTATGAGCTGCTTGAGCAGTGGGTGGAAGAGGACTGAGGGAAATGTCATTAATCACAGATAAACCAGTTGATTTTAATAAGCCAGATATTATAGTTATGGATAAATGACAAATACCTTGTAGAAGCTGGAGTTCAACAAGGAACCTCAAAAGTGACACAAACTGCAAAAAAATTACACAGGACCAAAAATGAAGGCAAGCAATTAAAAGAATATGGTAGCAAGATCAGGTAATCCTCCACCCACCCACCCCACGCCAATACTAATTTCAGCTGTTGAAGTTGTTCCAAAATCTTTGCTTATCAATTGAAAACAGTTGCCAACAGCTGCTAATTTGCTTCCTGGAATCCGAAAACCAGTGATTTTGCAAACATGTCCCGTCACCCACATTTTTTAGGATTTGACTCCTAATTTTTAGGCTGGACCCTTGTCTGCCCCTATGCACCAGCAATGCTACGAAACAAGAAAGATGAGGATGATGGGTATTCCCCCAATCAGGAGAGGTAGCACAGGATATACTGTTCTTCTTCATGGTTTCTGTGATTCAAACACATGAGTTTTGCTCCTACACAGGGCACACCATGGAACCTTCTAGAACTGAACGGTTTAAAGAGAAAAATCTCCCCTCCCCTAACTTTGGCATGCAATTTCCATGGTCGCTAAGGGTCCCCTCAGTCCTCTTCTGCTCGCTGCTCAACCAGCACACACGAGAGCCCTCCAAGAGCTTTATTCTCCTTTCTTCTTTCTAAGAAAAAATAAATAAAAAAAGCAAACAGCCTAGCATCTTCTTCATTCATTCATAAATCGTTTTCTCCTCCACAGATAAACAGTTTTCCCCTCACATTTCCCTCAAGGTTATAGCCTCTGTTGGCCCATTGAAAAGGTGCAGTCTACGAAGCTGAAATTCCTCACATAGACTTAAAGTGCTTTTGTTCATTTGTTTGGGGGAACGTCAGTCACAGAACTATTTTATTTGTAGGAAATTTACAAAAGTGGTGTTTCGGGGGAAAAAATAAAATCGAAGACTGGAATCTTACTATGGGGGGTGGGGGTGGGATCAGACATATAGGATGGCCCTGGATCCTGAAATTATAATAGTCGTTTCTGGCCCTTGACAGCCATCTTGGGTGAAAGACCAACCATACTCCATAGCCCATCTCAAACCCCTGGGACCGACAACCCCTCAAGAGCCTCATCCCTCAAGAGAGCTTGGCTATTAATTAACCTTCATCTAACAGTCCACATGAAAAGACTATTAAAGAATCCTGAGGTGCTGAGGAGAGAAGCAAAGAGCAGACGGGTGTGTTTGTGTATGTGTGCATTGCACTACTCATGACTGTCCATAGGCAGCTTTCTATCTGTTATCAAAATAGCACTTTCTAATTGTTAAAAGAACAAAGACAGAAAGGCAGTCGGCGGCAACGTCCCATGACCAGGTCTGACTCCAATGACCGTTCTTGTCGAGATTCAGAAATGGACCGTTCCTGCTCTGGATTCCAGGGTCCTGGGTGTTTACATGGTTGCCATAACAAGGTTCTGAGCTAGCCCAGTGCTGCTCATTCTCCTTCTGGACTTGGCCAACTGCAGAAGCACTTCCAGGGCTTGTTGGCACTTGGTTGACACCCTGGTCCATACACTCCTCCTTGGCTGAACCAGGCTGTTGGGCGTTTCTGCATCCTGGCCCGTTTTCTGAGATGGATCAATGTTGAACCATTACATGGGGAAGCCCTAGAGACCCATAGAGGATGCTGGCATGTAGAAGAGGGATGGGGCAGATCCAAGTGAGGGGGGGGGGTGGCCCGTGAGACAAAGCAGCATCAACTATAATTTCTTTGCTACGCAATCTGAACAAATCCAGGTTTGAGAAAAGTATTCTGAGAAATAAGAATAACAACCAGAAGAGTAAGAAAGCTCCACCCTACTGGAGCAGCACATTTGGTTCTCTGCTGGCTGAAACGTTGTGGGGCTTAATCTTCCAGTTTGACAGACTCATTTTCAACAACTCAGAGAGACTGTGATCAGAGTGAAGTCACCCAGTAAATTTTGCCACAGGGAAAGGATTTCAACCCAGGTCTCTCAAGTCTTAATCCATCCCTCTACCATGTACTAGCCTCTCTTTTTTATGAAACGGGTGGGGTACAAATACCAGCCACAAAGAAACTTAAAACAGGGTGAGGAGTGCTGATGCCAGCAATTATGGGATGTTTTAAAATGGAGAACAGGAATATGAGCAGTGGCTCAAAGGATCGCCAAACAGATTTTACAAAAAAGGTGGGGAAACACTGCCCACTGGCATGGCGGCCGTAGGGCTAGGTCTGGCAAAGCAACCAGAATCGTAGGACCGACAAATGGACAATCTCTCGCGCACACTCTCTCCAATTCCTTCTTCCAACACACACACACATGGGCCTAAATTGAACTGCTGGTCCCAGCTAGTGGAGACCCATTGAATCGGCTTCTGAATTGGAATTCAGTACCTACATAAATCCCATTGAGCCAATAGGCCACCTCTGGCTGGGGCCAGCAGTTCATTTTAGGTCTTGGATGTCTAAAAGTACATGTATTCGCACACACTCTCTGTAAAAACAAATCTAGTAGTTCCTCTCCTGGCTCTGGTCATTGTCACAGAAGGCGGTCCATGTTATTTATTCCCCAGCAAGAAGACGATCCCTCCTTAGACTCTGGCTTGGAGAGGAAGGTTCGCAGTGTACCCACCTGGCTATGCTTAGTAGCCCTTTGGGAAGCCCAGAGCTACCAGGATGTGGCAATTTCAAATGGAACCCATGGGGCCTTTTCCCACCCCTGAAGGGCAGACAAACAGGAGGGGAAAACTGTCATGTCCCCCTTACCCTCTCCACATCCCCACCCTGAACAGGTCTTGGGGGCAATAGTCAAAGGGGTCAACATTTTCTCCTGGGATGAAAAAAATACCCCACATATTTCTATATAGTTGTAAGATATGCATTGCTGACCATATGGCAATACAAGTTTGGAGCTGGGGAGGACAGAATACATTTGGGGATTTGACAAGCCAGCGGATAATGATGACCAGTTTCAGTTTCTTCTGAATTTGGTAGTGTAGGGACATGTCCTCCTTTGTAGTGGGCAGTCCTCTGTTGGGAGGCATCCTCTAATTGAAGGGTTGTCTCAATTAGAAGTCTGAATTAAAGACATAGACCCATAAGACGAGGTCTTGAAGTTGCCCAGCAGCTGCACATCAGTAGAAGGAAAGCATGCATGACACCGAGTTACAGACTTTCCCTCTACGAGGCAAATTTTTTTAGTTGTGTCGCAACCGTGGCAATTATTGCTAAATTTGTTTCTATAATGATAATTTAAGCAAATGCTATGCAGATCTCCTTTTAGAGATGTTGATATTTTTTACTCTCTGTAGCCTCCATTTCAAAACAATGTGCCATGGGACTGAGTTCAAGAGATGTCCTGTTTTGGTGTTATACTTGAAACTGTGTGGGGCCTTGAGTCTGCCAGGGGTGTACATACGTTCTGCCCCCAACTTCCCCTTCACTGGCATTCACCCAGATAAGGCAGGGCTGCCAATCACATCGACACTGTAATTGCGCTCAGGTGAACATTGTCATCAGACATACACACTCAATATGTGACTTATGGTGGGCCGATATTGGGGATGGGCCTTATGTGGACACATGCTTTAAAAGCACTTCTTGTTTTTAGGCAGATCACCTAAACATGATTGAACTGAAAGGCAGTTGGGCACAAAATGTGTGGTTGAGGGGGGGGGGGGACATGCAGGTAGAAATGGGGGATCATCTCAGAAGAAATGGGATAGCTCTCATAGAGAGGTGACAGGGTTTATCTATCAGCTCCAAATGTACACATGATTTTCCAGCTGTACATTTTGTGTCCAACTGCTTGATTTAAAAAGTCAGACAATATACCTCTGCACTAGATTGCAGTCTCCCAAGACTAATTTTTATGCATTTGTTTGTGACAGTAAATCCAGACTTCTACAGGTGGGTGCCCTCTG
This sequence comes from Intellagama lesueurii, assembly GCA_037013535.1. Classification (NCBI taxonomy): domain Eukaryota; kingdom Metazoa; phylum Chordata; class Lepidosauria; order Squamata; family Agamidae; genus Intellagama; species Intellagama lesueurii. The sequence goes on along the minus strand of JBAJHW010000009.1, from coordinate 13,282,205 downwards.
TATGTTTATTTATTTAAAATATTTTTTACCCTACCTTTCTCTGTAGAAGAGGACCCAAGGTGGCTTACAGCATTTAAAGACAATATTTAAGCACAAAACAGTATACAAAGGTGGCGCACATCATTAAAAGGCAATATTTAAAGCTAAAAACACTAAGTATAGAAATATTTAAAAGGAACAAATGAAAGGTTCACCTCCCATTATTCCATAGGAGGGCATAGTTAAAGATGATGGGAGTTAAAGATGATGGTGCAAGCGATCAGAGAACATCTCCAATAACACACCTACCCCCTTTCCCAGCTTCTCATTACAAGCCAGATGACAGGCTATAGTGCGGAGGTCTCATTAACCTAATAAGCATGTGATAAAAGCACTAAATTTCCCCTGACAAGACAATTTCATTGAATCTCATTGATTGTCATATTGCAAGTTCAGCATGGAATGAAAAATAAAGCCACTGCATTCCTGGGATAATGATTATTTAAAATAATAATAATAAGCTGTCCGCCTTTCTTTTTTCTTCCTGAAGCTGGAAATTTAAATCATAATGGCTTGCTTCATTTTTTAAAATGTATCCATAGCAACATGAACATCTAAATTATTACAGGTTGATCACTCTTCCCTGGTGGCACACTATGCTCCTTAAATACTGTACAGCCTCCATACAGCCTCCAAGATATTAAAATAACTATTTGCAAATAAACAAGTGTGTGCCTTTTACCTTCCTGAGCACCACAATCCTCCTTCGACACAGGTTTGTCAGTTCATTAAAATGCTCCTGGCTATTTTATATTCCAGGTCCACTTAAAACAAACTTGATGGCTCTTCCCCATCCCTGCATTTTAGAGCCACAACTTTCTTGAACAGTTTGATTGAGAGATGATGATGATGCCGACTCAGCAAGCTCCATAAATAAGCAAAGATTCATACTTGGGCCTTCCTAATTCTTATCCCTTTGAATTGTGGTGCTGGAGGAGACTCTTGAGAGTCCCCTGGACTGCAAAGAGAACAAACCTATCCATTTTGAAGGAAATCAACCCGGAGTGCTCACTGGAAGGACAGATCCTGAAGCTGAGGCTCCAATACTTTGGCCATCTCATGAGAAGAGAAGACTCCCTGGAAAAGACCCTGATGTTGGGAAAGTGTGAAGGCCAGAGGAGAAGGGGACGACAGAGGACGAGATGGTTGGACAGGGTCATCGAAGCTACCAACATGAATTTGACCCAACTCCGGGAGGCAGTGGAAGACAGGAGGGCCTGGCGTGCTCTGGTCCATGGGGTCACGAAGAGTCGGACACGACTTAACGACTAAACAACAACAACAAAAATTCTTATCCCACACTCCATCACACCGGTTCTTCCTCGTCCCTTGTTCATATGGAAAAGAGGTCTTGGTCAAAATGTGCAGGAGCTTGATCAGTGGCAAACTGATTCATCCCAGTTCGTCCAGGTGGCAAGACAGGCGCTGCTCCTTCTCTCTCTCACCTCCTCTGGCTCCATCAGCCACTCGCCCCAGGCCCAGCCTCCATGATCTTCAACTGATCGTCCAGTCTCAGCAACAGCTCAGGCTTCTTTGCCCCGCCCTCTCCACTGATCTCCCACTCAGACCAAAGAGAAGCCTGTGCTCTTGCTGGTGACTGGGAGATTAGCCAAAGACATGGGAAAAGCAAGCAAACTGGGCCTGGTGAGGGGCTGATCGGCTGAGGAGGGGAGGGAGGGGGGTAGCAGCACCTGTGCTGCCACCTGTACGAACTGGGACGAACCGGTTTGTGCCCATCTCTTGGTGGACAGATGCCTTTGGAGGAAAGGCTTAAAACTTACAAACAGGCAAATTGTTATCCAAACAATCTTGTTGGGCAAGATAGAAAGTCCAAGGGAAAGCCCTTTTAGAATAACACACACACACCCCTGACGCATGGTGTTTGCATGCCCACAACCATTTTAGAAACAAATCCCCCATGCAACTGCCAGTTATAGTTCTGTCTCAAGTGGCGTGGAATATTCTGGCCAAAATATGTGTCACGGGTGCCTTGTTTTACATGGATGGTGTCCATTTGTCCTGTTCACAGAGGGAAGGACTGTATTTAAAGGTCGACAGATAATCATCTCTTCAAAGGTGTTCTGTGTTTCAGAGGTGGGAATCACATGGAATACATGTGGTCTCTGTTTTTGCAAAAAAAATGGGAAAATTGTACCTCTGGGTAGCATCCATGTGTCCTATGTTACAGAAAGCAAGTCTCTCTTTGAAGGGAAGCTGCAAACAAAACAGTTTTGTGTTTGGGATGGGAGAGGGTCTGAGGAAGAAAATAGCTGTGGCGTTTGTGTGTTCCATGGCCTCTTTTAGTAAAAGAAAAGAGTGCTCCTTCTGTACCACCTCATAATGCTCAAAGCACTCTCTGGGTGGATTACAATTTAATTATGCAGGCAACACATTGCGCGTGCACACACACACACCAGTGAGCTGAGCACTCAGTTTACCAACCTCAAAAGGATGGAAGGCCGAGTCAATCTTGAGCCAGCTATCTGAGCCCCTTGCGATTAAACTCAGTCCATGAGCAGAGGCTTGACTGCAGTACTGCAGTTTAACCACTGCACCACTAGGCTCCTACTCCTGGCATGCCTTCTATCACCCAATGATTTCCAGTGCCAGAGACCTGACTGTGAAGGTTTGGGCAGCCGCTGAGAGGGCACCCTTAAGCTGCATCTGATGCTCTTGGGATGGACCTCTCTCTCCATGCCTGAAGGATAATGTCTGACATGTTTTATGACTCCTGGGAAGTTCTGCAAAGGATAGTAGTCTTCTTTCTGGTGGTTTCTTTTTTTCTAGGGATGTATGAGAATTCAATCTGTTGAGCTTTTTTTTATTTTTTGTTTTTTCATTTTTTAACAAGAGTAGATATATCCTCTTTGCATCTCCTGGGTGGAAAACAAAAACAGACAGAATTTGCAGGCAGAAATCCAAAAGCTTCCACGTATTCCCCTGAAGAAAATAAATCTGTTAGGTGTGCACAGTAAGCAAATGTACAAGAAATGCTGTATATTTTGAAACTGAACACAAATATTTTCAGTCAGTGGAAGCATGCATCCGTTGGGAAAAAAATGTGTAAAAAGATTTTTTTTTCCTCCATAAAAAGTCAATTCCACATGGAACAGACTTGGAGAAGGGAAAAAGCAAAAGGCCATAGAAATGGGCTTAACTAGTCTAGCATTCCCTACTTTTCTTTTCCATTTAGAACCAAGAGTTTGGATAAGTTTACAGTCCTCCAAACTCCATGGTCACTGGGCTGGGGGATGATGGGAGCTGTAGTGCAAAGCAGTAATTTTTCTGAGTGCATGGAGAGAGAGAGAGAAGATCAAACCATGGTCTGATAAGCCACAAGTTTCCCACAACAGCCAACAGGTTCTGACTCGGTCACATTCTGAACAGTGAAGTTCCAGGAGAATTGGAAGTTTGCCTTGGCATTAAGTTGTTTACACACTTTCCTCAATATATGAACAAGCGGCATGTCAAAAGATTAAAGACAGGCTCTCCTGAGTTTTGTTGTCTTGTTTTTTGCCGATCACAGCAAAGGGAAGCAAAAAAGATGCATCAGTTGCCTTCCTGCCTGATCAGATTCAAAGTGAGCGGTGGAGAGAAACTTTCCAGAATCTAAGCAAAAGGAACTTGTATCAGCAGCTGGGAGGTGTTTTTCCCCCTCTTCCTTCCTTTATAAGCTGAGCTGCTTTCTCTCTGGGGAAGGTGGCATCTTTGACTGTTGAAAGAGTCTTTGAGTCACGAGTAGGGGGCCTCACAAAACAAGGGGAGGGGAGAAATCCATATAATAGTTGTCGTTCTTGAAGTGTTATTATGCTGCGGAAGGTGACTATTTGACTGGACCTGCATTTACATGGGTTTGTGCTGTTGATTCGCTGTCTTTTCACTCGATTCGCGGTGGGCTTTTTCAGCTCCTTTTCTCCCCTTGCCGTGCTGGCTCTGCAGAGCACATAAAGCTAATGAGCTGGGTTATTTCCTCACTCATGCATCACTGAGAAAATTATATATTTCAGGTACATGGGCTTTATTAGATAGAAGGATTGGTGCAGGAGACAAAAAAAAGGGGAAAAAATAAATAAAATTGAGCTTAATCTGAAAGCGCATTGATTTGTTTTGTGTCTTTTGACAAGGAGGGTATATACGCTGTGGCTTGCTCACCTACCCAACCACCTCAGTTTCCACAACTCTGCCAGCCCCCTGTTTCTAAGGTGAATTTCCACCTCTTGTTGTTATATGCCATCAAGGTGCTTCAGACCCAGATCCAAAACAACTTGTCCTCAACAGCCTCTGCTCAGCTCTTGCAAACTCAAGCCGGTGGCTTCCTTTAGAGAGTCCACCCATCTCATATTTCATCTTCCTCTTTCCTGTTGCCTTCAACTTTTTTTTTTTGCTTTCAGAGATAGTTAATACTATATTTGATCTAGGACCCACTTTTTGGGCTTTCTGGCGGTCCAGATTATCTGCAAAGCTCTCGTCCAGCACTACATTTCAAAGGAATCAATTTTTTTTCCCCTGTCAGATTTCATTACAGTCTCGCTTTCACGCCCATACATAGTGATAGGAAATATGTGGGTGTGGATGATCTTGGTCTTGGTCTCTAGTGACACATCATTACAATTAATTATCTCTTTTAGTTGCAGCCCTTCCAAGCCTCAGTCTTTCTGATTTCTTAGTTGCAGTCTCCATTTGGATTGGTGGTTGAAACGAGGTATACAAAATCTCTTTAACTATTTCAGTTTCTTCATTGTCAGCGTTAAAGTCGTCTAGTTCTTCTGTAGGCATGATTTTGATCTTCTTAATTTTCCACTGCAGTCCTGCTTTGGCACTTTCTTTCACTTTCACTACAAGTCGTTTCAAGTCATTGCTGCTTTCTGCCAGAAAGGTGGTGTCATCTGCATATCTTAAATGCTTGGTGTCTCTTCCACCAATTTTCACTCCTCCTTCATCTGAATCTCGTCCGGCTTTCTGTATGATATGTTCTGCGTATAGGCTGAACATGTAAGGGGATAAAATGCATCCTTGTCTGACCCCTTTGCCTATAGCAAACCATTCGGTCTCTCCACATTCTGTCTTAATGGTAGCTTCTTGTCACAACACAAGTTACGCAGCAGGAGAATCAAGTGCTGAGGGCCACCCATTTCTTTCAGAATAACTCATAGATTCTCATGACCATCTTCTTACCTCCTTCCTTCATGGTCTGAACTGAAAACCAAGTGGCAAAGAAAAATTATGAGTGAAGAGTAAGTTTCAGCATCCTATACCCTAAGATTTCAGGGCCAAACTCTGAGACTAAAGGGTGAACCTTTGTGATGTCATAGAGGTGGGATAGACAAGAGTTGGAAGAGGGCTGGAACGGCTTCTAGGCTGGCTAATTATGGAAACAGACACAATGGGGTTCTACACTCTGTTTTGCTCCACGTGACACAATGGTAAGTACATGTAACACCTCACCCCCAACACACCCTTTCCATTCCTGGCTCTTTATTGTGTGACACATGTGTAAGCACAGGACACAAGAAGACAAGTGAGCCCTGAGGTCAGTAAAGCATGGCTGGAGATACATGTTCCGGCTTGAAAACTACCTCAAATGGAAATAGCAAATGTTCTTTTTCTCCGGTGACACTTCAGAGTTGTCTCCCTGTCTGGAGCATGGCAAAAGCAGAGCAATTCTTTCTGCCTTTAGCATGCTCTGAGACTTGGCAGCCTTACTGAAGAGTCATCACAACCTGGAAGTGAGCAGCAATTCACATAATCGCTTGAGCTTTTCTTTCTTTTTAAAAAATTGCTGAAGCCATCTGAGGAGGTCCGTGATTCCTGTAGATCCTTGATTGCAGATAAATCAGACAAACTGTTCTGACTTCCATCAGGTACATTGGGGACCTTTAAAAAAATAATAATCCAGCCTTGGGTTTCCAGGGGCTAACCCACACCTCCAAGAGTGTATAGTCTAATGGGTTGGTAAAGAACTCCATGAGAAGCAGGACAACCACAACCACTAAAAAACAAGCTTTGCTTTCTGGAGGGTTCAGGAAGAGTGGGAAGATACAGACTTTGTTACAGCTCTTACACTGTATGGATGGCAGGAAAAAATGCCAATATATTTGGCAATAAAATCAGTTATATTCCTTTGTTCTCTGACAGAATTCCTGTGGGACTACAGATGTTGCTCAATACCTGATAGGGAGTAAAAATGTGTCAGGGTTCATCAGAAATGGGAAAAGTTACTTTTTCAGACTATAAAATTAGTCATACTGTCTGTAGGATAATGCAGGTTGTAATCTTAAAAAATAATGTAAAAGGGGATAGCTATGCTAAGCTATCATAGTGAAAAAAAAAAAAAAAAACACCTGTCTTGCAGCCCCTGAAAGATAACAAGTTCCATGTGGTGTAAGCTGAAAAGAGCTACAGTCAGGTTATTTGGGGTTTTCATCTCTGTCATTAATCCTGTGAATGTCTGGTTTGTTGTTGTTACGAGCCACCAAGTCACCACCTCCCACTGATGGCAACTCTGAATGTGCAGAGTCCAAAATGTACCGTCCTCAATGGCCCTTGCCCATCTCTTGTAAACTCAAGCCTATGGCTTCCTTTAGGGAGTCAATCCATCTTCATTTTGGCCTTCCTCTTTTCCTGCTGCCTTCTACCTTTCTCATCATGGTTGACTTTTCCAGAGAATCTTGCCTTCTCGTGATGTGCCCAAAAATAGGACAGCCCCCGTTTCAACATTTTTGCCTCCAGAGATAGTTCAGGCGTGATTTGCTCTAGGACCCGCTTGTTTGTCTTTCTGGCAGTCAAAGGTATTCTCAAAGTTCTCCTCCAGCAACATATTTCAAATGAATCAGTTGTTCCAGTCAGATTTCATTACCGTCCAACTTTCATGCCCTTACATGGAGATCGGGAATACAAGAGTGTGGATGATTTTGGTCTTAATCTCCAGGGACACTTGATGATCTTTTCTAGGTCCTTCATTGCTGCCCTTCCTAGTCTCCATTTTCTTCTCATTTATTAGCTGTAGTCTCCATTTAGATGGATGATTGAAACAAGGTATACAAAATCTCTTACTATTTTGTTGTCTTCATTGCCAATGTTAAAGTTGTGTAGTTCTTCTGTAGTCATGATTTCGGTTTTAATTTTCCACTGCCGTCCTGCTTTGGCACTTCCTTCTTTCGCTTTCACTAAAAGCTGTTTCATGTCATTGCTGCTTTCTGCCCGTAAGAGGGTGTCATCTGCATACAATTATTGATGCTTCTTCCATCGGTTTTCACCAGTCCTTCATCTGAATCTAGTCGGGCTTTCCATATGATATGTTCTATGTACAGATTTCACAGATAAGGGGATAAAAGGCACTCTTGTCTGACCTCTTTGCCTGTATGAAACCGTTCTCTCTCTCCATATTCTGTCCTAACCGTAGCTTCTTGTCCACAATACAAGTGACACATCAGGACAACGAAGTGCTGAGGCACACCCATTTCTTTCAGAATAACCCACAGCTTCTCATGATCCACACGATCAAAGGCTTTGCTATAGTCTATAAAGCATAAACTGGTTTTCTCCTGAAATTCTTTGGTGCGCTCCAGTAGCCAGCCTATTTGATTTGCAATATGAGCTCTAGGGACTCTTCCTTTTCAGAATCCAACTTCGACAAGATATCCTAGATTTCCAGAAGTATGAATAATTGAATAGAAAGACTGGTAAGGGAAGAGACACCCCTCCCTCAAAACAGTCCCATGCCTTGGTTGGCATGAGGGTGGCTGTTCTACACCCACCCTTCTTGGATTTTGAAGAGCTTCTGTGAACTGTACTAATTGTGACTGTTTGCCTCCATAACTCATCTACTGTTAGTATGAGGTAAACCATTTTATTAAAAATCTGTCCGCAGGCTTTCAGTCCTCAGGAAAACAAGTAAGGAGTCATGCTTACCATGCAATCCCATATGGAGAAATGAACCCCACGGTGTTCAATATAGCTTACTACCAAGTAAGCATGTGGAACAGTACCTGCTGTATCTGACTTATGACCCAATACGAGATCTTGTAATTCCAGGGGGAATCTAGTATGTATGTGCATGTGTTGATATGGATATATACCTGTGATGCCGTTCAAAAGTGTTCAGTGCACAATTCCTATGCTCTCTTCAGCAACCAGTGGCCATCCTTCTGGTGACACATCTCTCTGTACTTAGCTAGGCTGGCCCTCAGACAATAGGCACAGTCTGTCGCTGGGGCTGTACTTCGTGTCTTATGAGTCTGGTAGAACTTGCCAGAGCTTAAGACCTGCTGACGTAGCCTTTGGAATGCAAGGTCATTTTCCACACCATTGTGAGGTGGTGGAAGGGATACTATTCCCTGAACTTTGTATAGTCCAGAGAGGTTAGACTGGATATTCCCATATCTAGTCATGTCTGGAAGGCACTGCGTTGAGGAAGGGAGGCATACATTTGGGCACTAGAAACATCACAAATATAGTTTCAGCAGCACATAGTAGAATTATTAACTATTGCCTTCATTTGGCATATGAGACCAGTCTGTGTTTAATAGTAGCATAAGGCCAGGGAAGTCTGTTCATATACAACACAGACTCCAACATTGCCCCCTGCTCTCTCTCTCACTCACTCTGTGTGTGATTTGCTTGTTGTTGTGCAACATTTCTTGGGGAATTGTGCAGTTTTCAGACTGAACGGTTGCATAATTTATTGGTATAAAGGTCTACAGTTGGCTTGGGAAATTAACTATATGCACAACTGTGTATTGGCAGACCCACTCAGTGTGTTTCAAGCAATGTTTGCATCTATCAAAGGCAGCTTATTTAAATGGCACCACAATCCCCAATATGATCCCTTTCCGTTTCTGTGCCCTTTGCAAGAGAATCTTACGAGTTATTTATGGTACATTAAAGTTGAATAAATTGGAAGACAGCACATTAGGATGGACGAAGGGCAACAGATTAACCCGAGGAAGGATCTACACTTCTCATAGCTGCTAGTACTGAATGTGGACAGAGCTAAAGGAGGGGTGTCCCTCTATTTTTATAAACCAGAAAAGCTTTGCTAGGCCACCCCTGCAGTAGGAGGTTGAAAGAGTGACAGGACAAGACCTTTGGATCCTTACCACTGTCCTCCATATCTTCTGCTTGAGGTGGCTGCTCACTCTGCCTAACAGCAGGGCCGGCCCTAAGTCAAGACAAACCATATGAACAAATATAATTACTATACCACATACATAAGATTCCGTTTACAGTATCAGTTAAGTACCTAAGAGCATATTAAAGACTTGTCTTGCTCCAGAGCTTGGAAAAGTTACTTCTTTGGCCATGGTAGTTAAGGCATTCTGGGATTCGTAATCCGAAAACGTTTTTTGTAACCCATGATGTAGACTGCTTGGCTTTACCAGAGGCAGCCAACCAAATGCTATCATGAAGCTGGCATCCTGCAGTGACAATTTTTTCAGGTTCCATCTATGGTCATGCATAGGTGCATGTATTGGTTGTTTCTTGCTTACATCATGTGTTCTCCCCAGGGACATTAATTTTAGCTAAGCCTTGAATTTCAGAACTATTTACACTGCCTAGGCCTAGACCAGGACTCCAAGACTGGAATGTTAATTTTGTAAGGAACTTGTTGCATTACTTCTTGGCAATCAAGTTGCCATTATAATTATTGTTGCTCCAACTTGCAAATGACTTGCTGTGTTGCATGTTATTAATGTGTTCCGTTGCCCTTATTAGCAACTCAAGAAATGCAGGGAAATACTCCATGTTTCCCTCTAGTGGCTATTCTGATAGTCTACCTCCTGAATATGTCTAGAAATACAAAAGGCAAATTGGAAGAATATTTATTTTGTCATTAGAATTCAGAAGAGAATAGCATAAAACTGGGGGAGAATTCCTTTTAAAATGCCGTTTCAAAGTAACTGTTCAATGTAACAAGGTGTCTCTTATTTTGTATAAGCAACTTAGGTTTTATTTCTTAAACATAAAAAGTAACTTTATATCAGTAGTATAAGTATATCAACTAGTTACATTACATGCTGCTCTAAAAATTACTACCTATACTGTACTTAATTGCTGAAGGAGCTTTGAACCTCTGCTATAATTAATTAATTAAAGCTCTGACTACTTTGACTTCTGATCTATTCCAAATACAGTTAAATGTTCCTTCTTACCCTTTAAAGTCCCATGGGACTTGATACCATTGAATCAATGGGGCATTGGTGAATCAACTCTGTAAGTTTGATAGATTCAAATAGGTCTGCTCTAGTTAAGCCTTATGTTAGCATGGTAAGTTGCAGTTATAGTATAGCCCATTTGAATCAATGGAATTTATGGTGGAGTTGCCTCTCCAAATCCCCATTGATTCAATGGGGTCTGCTCTAGTGCACCTTACTACACTAAGCAACAGGATTTGGACCATCATGTTTAACAACTTTGCTTTTAAAAATTTGTAACATTTTAAAAAGCAAAATTGTAACATTTTGGTATAACATTTGTTTCTTTTAGATTGATAAAATCTATTATTAGAAACCGTAAAAGCTGAACTAGAAGTACCTAGCTGCAAATAAATAACACTGTTTATTTGTTAAGTCCAGTTCTCATAAAGCTAAATTACATTGGGATTATTGTTTTTATAAATTGTACCTTTGTAGTATTTTGAGTGAATTCTCAGTTGTAAACTGCCCAGAGAACGCCATGCACTTTGAGTCAGTATCTAAATTATAACATAAGGAGGATTAAGTTCACTCCTTTTGTGATATAACCATGCTGTTTATTTACATTGATTTTTAGAGGATGGTGGGCTCACTAAATGTTGGAGGAATAATTTTATGTGGTTCAAGTGCAGGTTTGTGCTGTGTTGCATGCTATTGTGTGACTGTTGGGCTGACAGTCAGGTAGATGGGCAAGGTGTATTTAGTCCTACAAACAAGTGGCATGTGCAGATTTCTTGAAAAGTAATTAAAAGATATTACTTTGGTCACTTTTGAGAAACAGAAAGGAAATAGTTACTTTCAAAAATATGAGAACAGCAACTAACTACTGGGGGCTTTGAACTACAACTGTATTTAATTAGGCTTTTTAAAAAGAAACTTTTGGTGGTGGTGCCCCACAGTGGTATGTTATCCCTCAAGAGGTCTTCTTCAAAAGAATTCCCAGACTTTTATTCTCGGCTGTCATTTTAAATTCCTGCAGTGATTGTTTTCATTGCTTCCTTTTTGTAGTTTTATCCGTGGGTTGTTATTAGCTACCCAGGAACTTTGAATTGCAATATTCAGATAAATAAATAGAAAAAGACCGCCTTTGCTTTGCTACAGAGTAACCAGAGCTGTCCTGACATGATTTGGGAATGAGCTGTGGCCTTTCCAAGTTGGAGGCCACGAACTCCATCCTAGCTTGTAGCTTTTATTTCATTTTCAAAAAGCTAGCTGTGTTAGTCCGTTTCAGCAATTGTAACAAACCAACTAAAAACAAAAACAAAAAGTATTGTGGTTCCATACAAACTCACAGAGGATTACAATTTGCTTCCCCAAACAGATGGGAGTCAAATATTTAAGCCACAGGTTTGTGAAGTGGAGACACAGTGAAGAGAGACATAGGAACAAGTGACAATGGCATTATGATGAATTGGTCTAATCCAGTCCTGGGCAAAGTGTGGCGCAAAGTGATGCCCGCCGGACATCAAAACCATTTATAGCTTTTTGTCTAAAGTTGATCAGTTGCTTATCTTTAACATACCGCAAAAAACCTCTTTAGTATTTGTGAAGATTAACAAGTTTAAAATAAAAACAATCATAACATCACTGTTTCATTTTATTTTTAAGTAAAGTTGGTTCGGCCCCCGAACACAGTTCAGATTTTTCATGTGGCCCCCTATAGAAATTAATTGCCCACCCCTGGTCTAATCCAATATCCTAAACGGCTTGGGCCCTGGAGACCTGAAGGATCGCCTCCTTCCATATGAACCTACCCGGCAGTTAAGATCTAGCCAGGGGGCCCTTTTGAACAAGCCTTCCCTCAAGGAGGTAAGAGGGATGGCTTGTAGACAAAGGGCCTTTTCGGCAGCTGCCCCCAGACTATGGAACGCCCTCCCAAGGAAGGTTCGTCTGGTGCCGACGCTGATGACATTTCGGCGCCAGGTCAAAACCTTCCTGTTCCAGAAGGCTTTTAATTGAAATAATATCAACTGTGGGTCCTGATGGCAATTTTTAGAGTATATATTTTAATTGTATTTTAATTGTTTTATCTTTTTTTATTGTATTTTAATTGTTGTAAGCCGCCCAGAGACCTTTGGGTAGTGAGGGCGGCATATAAGTTAAATAAATAAATAAATAAAAAAATTTGGTAGATTATATAAACATCTTAACAAAGCTGGAGTAATTAACAGCCTTTCAGGTAAGCAGAGCGTGATCCTCTTCTTTTTCTCCTCCTCCTTGTTTATTTTCAAGAAGTACAAAGAAGTGTGTGTAATCTGAACGGGCAGGACACAAGATTCCCAACTTAACAGTAAGTTTTGTGTGCTTATTGCAGTGGTTCTTGAACTGAGCTCCCCAGATGTTCTTGGACTGCCATACTCAGAAGCCTTTGCCACTTGCTGTGCTGGCCAGACTACTCTCCAGGTGCAAACAGCAGACTCAGAGATGCTGCTTTCACGTCAGATGAGTTTTTATCTTTAGACTAGATTTGGATTGGACAAACTCTAAAACAGAGAACACCTTCAAACAGAGCACTGCTATGAAAGTACAACACGTGTCCACCATAGCTCTTTAGGAGAAGCTCCCTAAGCTTCGGCACCATGACAAATATCCATCCTGTTTTCCTCTTCTGTATATTCAAGACCGCATGGATTTAATTGCCTAATTTTATCCAGTTCTGGGCATTCTGGAAACCGCAACTAAAGACTCTGCACCTAAAGAGAGACACTTATTCCTCCTGACACAATTACTGCTTGCTTAAATGATGCCCTTGAAGGATCATACAGATTCTGGTGTTCTCCTAAAATGATAGATGGGGGCAGGAGGAGCCATCAACTAAGCAAAAGTACTCACAAAGTAAGGATTCACCAAGATCAAAGTAGGTGACATGGTTTTCTTCTAAAATGGGACAGGGAAATGACCTCCAGTAATCTCGTCCTCCCCCTTCTTTCCTTGCTGCTTAATTCATTTTTATGGAGAAGAAACACAGAGCTTGAAATGTTATTATTGTTAGACTACAGCTTCACAAATCCCCCGGCCAGACAGCATATCCCAAGACCAATTTTCCCAAGCTCTGATATTAAGTCATTGCCTTTGGCTGATGCCAAGCAACTTTGTTCGGCATCATTCAGAGCCAAGGGTATTCTGGCAAGTGTAGTAAAAAGAAGTAACTTTTCCATGCTGTTGGAAAAGATATTAATTAATGATGCAAAAATCAAGGAAGTGCATGAGAGTCAGCTTACTGATATGAGGGTCTAATTCCTTTCCCCTGCAACCTTTTTCTAAGGCTGTTCCCAAGGTGAGATTCCTCATTAATTCACCCACCCGGTATGCTTTGTCTGCATTTAATTTGTTCCATGGGACTCATCGTTGTCTGGTGAATATGTCTGAATCTGAGGTAGCAGAATACCGCCTTAACAGAATATTGATGACTCCTGGTACCAGGAGAACTGTAATTGCTGCTGACTGTTTGAGACATCTATTGGGCTGTGGTAGAACAATATACATAATTTCTATTCATGCAATTCTACATAGCACTTTTCTTCCCTGGCTGGAATTCTCCAGATAATTTATTTGAAAGGAAGCTTGGGGAAAAACTGAAGCAACCTCTCTCTTTTGCTTGTTCACTTATTCTTTCCATCCCATGATAATTTGTGAGGGCTTTGTTTTGTGTTGATTTGATTTTTTTTTCTCTGCTCTTCTCCACAGTTAAACACCTTCTATTCTACTTCAGGTTTTTTTTTCTCCTGCTTAACTATCTGGCATTACAGCTTCATCAGGGTGACTGGCAGTGATGGGAAATACAGCCCAAACATATCTTGGTTTGTGGAAGTCTAAGGGTTAAGTAAAACAAAGAAACAAAACATGTAGCCTATTGTTAGAAGCAGGTCATCCTTATGTACTGTACTATCTTGCATTCCACTAAGCTTTGTTTTGTGACTGGTTACAAGAAGGTAAACATGGACATAATTTGCAAGTCTGATTGGACAGGCTTATATCTAAGAAAATCATACCCTAGCAGGAACAAGGGCGGACAGCTTCCAAATGCAAACTCTGCAGTGTCTAAATGCATGTTCAGAATCTCATCGAAGTTGAGCCTAGGAGTGATCAACATACAGATCTGCCTCTGTTTGTGTTCAAATGAAAGAGAGAGTTTAGCAATGCATGGGTCTTTCCATTCAAAATCTGGACTTGCTGCAATTTCATGCGTATGGATGTAAGTAACAGCCATGTGACTGCAAGGTCACGGTGCAGTGTGTGGCAGCTATTCATCCTCTGAGGCGTCTTGAGATGGGGGGGGGGGGCCTAGGACAAAGAGGAAACTGAAGCACGATGTAGGTCATACATTGGAAGCAGAGCTTGCCGAAGTGATAAAAGACTTCTGATTGTCCTAGCAGGAGCTCACCTCTTGAAAATTAATTTGCTTTTGTTTTATGACTTCATTTGCCAGTCTGGATGTTGTAATAGCAGGAAATATGCGTTCCTGTTAACATGTGATTTGACCCCAAGTTGTCTCCTAACCTCTTGGTGATGGACTCGACTGTGATGCCTCTGTATCTGTAAGTCTGAGCCTGCTTTTCTTCCAGGGTTATCATTATGCCGAATGAGGCAACTACCTCAAGGCATCAGGTTTGGGTTGATGGGAAAGGGCAGCTTATGCTTATTTATTTATTTTGTTCTTATTGTGTTTTGCCCGTAATGGATGGGGAGAGGCATTTGCCAGGTTGTCTGCCCTGCGGATCAAAACAACTGGCCCACCTGTAGATACTATGAGGTTTGACTTATATGAGGAGTGGGGCCACCTGCTGCTTCACGTCAGGCAGGAAAATATCTTGGGCCAGCCCTGCTACTATCTCAAAACTTTTCCATTACTTTTCAACCTCCCCACCACCACCACCTGCCGCCGGATTCTCTTATATGTGCCAGCCAGGTTTTCATTCCAATTGAGACTTGTGGTGCAGTGGTTAAACTGCAGTACTGCAGTTGACTCTGTTCACCACCTGAGTTTGATCCTGACGATTGACTAAGGATCTCTAGTTGACTCAGCCTTTCATACTTCCAAGGTCCATAAAATGAGTACCCAGCTCGCACGGGCGGGGGCGCAAAGTGTTGTTTGCATAATTATGTTGTACTCCATCCAGAGAGTGCTTTAAGCTGTATGTGACAATATATGAGCAGCATACTTTGCTTTCCCCCCTTATTTAATAGGAGTGAATGGCAAATAGAACTTCCTCAGATTATTATTTTTTCATGTTGAGGGGTACGTTTTATAATACATAGGCTCCTATTCGATTATTTTTAAAAATAGAATTTTGTTTACAGCTTGTGGGAAGACGTTTTTAAATACGGTTCTTTGGCATATTCTTTTTGCCCTGGTCATTTTAAACATTAACATGAAGTTTCTGGTATGGATGCAATAAAAATGTGATGTAGAAATCTCTATTCTGAAATAGTGAACTTAGTGGAGCTTGCATTTTATTCCATTGGTTAATGTCTGGATCGGGAAAAGGGGAATTTCCTCATTTAGCAGGTTAGTGTGCTCCAGTGGTTTTCCTTTTATTTCAGGGGAATTAAAAATATATCTATTGATATAATAAATAAATAAATAAATAAATAAATAAATAAATAGTTGTTCAAACATTTGCCCTTCTAACCTTCATTTCTCTCTCCCGTCACCCCTTCCCGATGCAATTTTTGCTTCATTGAAATAGCTTTCAGGTTCAGCTTTCCCTGGAAGTCAGGGGAATTGACATGCTTCTCTATGCATTGGCCAGCCAAGCGATAGGCCCACCAAACGTCAGAAGCATTTAACCTAATTGATATTCTGGCAGTTTGAGATCACTGGAGAAAAAAGTCGGATCATGTCTGTCTGGTGCCTGTAAAACAGCCTGGAAATGGTATATCCATCTTAATACAATTCTCTGAAAGATACTGGTTGACCTCCATTGACCTGCAGATGGAACGATCACAAAGTTGACAAATGTGTTTAGTAAAGGTTTAGTCCTCCGCAGAAGAAGGCTGCGATGGAGCATCTTCCTGCCACAAAGCAACCCCCTTAAATGCTCTCACCCCCTGCTATCATTGGAACATCCAGCTTGTGCTCGACTGAATCCGGAGACATTCAGGAGAGCTGTGAAAGGTTAGTTTTTTGGACTCCAACTCCCAGAATCCCCCATCCTAGGAGATTCTGAAAGACATTTAGTTATCGTCTCTGGCTGAACCCAAGCGTTTTTGTTTTGCATGGTTCAGAACCCTCTGGGTCTAAACAGAAATTAATCTAGCTTTTTAGAATGAAGACAAAGAGATCTCTTTACATCTGAAACAAGCATCATTTGTGTGTGTGTGTTCTGTGCCATCAAGTCAAAGCTATGGTTTTTCCTGTAGTGATGTATGGAAGTGAGAGCTGGACCATAAAGAAGGCTGACCGCCAAAGAATTGACGCTTTTGAATTGTGGTGCTGGAGGAGACTCTTGAGAGTCCCCTGGACTGCAAGGAGAACAAACCTATCCATTTTGAAGGAAATCAACCCTGAGTGCTCACTGGAAGGACAGATCCTGAAGCTGAGGCTCCAATCCTTTGGCCATCTCATGAGAAGAGAAGACTCCCTGGAAAAGACCCTGATGTTGGGAAAGGGTGAAGGCAAGAGGAGAAGGGGATGACAGAGGACGAGATGGTTGGACAGTGTTATCGAAGCGACCAACATGAATTTGACCCAACTCCGGGAGGCAGTGGAAGACAGGAGGGGCCTGGCGTGCTCTGTTCCATGGGGTCACGAAGAGTCAGACACGACTTAACGACTAAACAACAAAAAGTCACACCCAGGGTTCCTGTTTCTGCCCCGGCCTTGGCCCCTGCTCTCGCTGCTGCTTGCCCATTGCCTCTTGGCACCTGGTTCCTGCTCTGTGTTCTCAGCCTTGTGTTCCTGCCTCGGCTTGGTCATGACCAACTGCGCAGTGAGTGCCTTTGGACTGGATACTCTGCGTGGTGGATTGGGTTCTGGCGCCCTTGTCCCTGGTGCAGGGCTGCCTGGGATATCCTGGACTGTGACACACAAATAAGATTCTGGCTTTATATACTGCATGCAGAATAGCCCAAGTTTAATCCTTGGCATCTCTTGGGTGTCTCTTTCACCTTGTAGCTAAGGCTTTTGACCTTGCAGTCATTCTACTTTACTCACTGAATTTCAGAGGGAAATCCATTCAGGATAAAAATAGGATAAGACCTAGGCTTAAGAATAGAAACCCCCAAGAATTCCATGTGTGAATAGAGGCCAACATGGAAACATTCTCATGGTTGACCATCCACTACTCCAAACTAGAGGAAGAGGAGTGAAATGCAAGCACTGGAGCAGCTGCTATTTCATTAGCTAAAGGACTTTGGGCACATCATAAGAACGTGGGATTCTCTGGAAAAGACAATAGTGCTGGGAAAGGTTGAAGGCAGCAGGAAAAGAGGAAGACCAAATATGAGATGGCTCAACTCCCTAAAGCAAGCTACAGTCTTGAGTTTACAAGAGATGAGCAAGTCTGTTGAGGACAGGACATTTTGGAGATTGCTCATTAATGGGTTCACCATAAGTCAAGGGTGAGTTAATGGCACTTGGAGGCAGAGATACAGTAGACCAGTGGTCACTAGTCTACTGGCTAGTGGCAGAGAATGTAGCAACACTACAAATCCCTACCAGTTTGATACCACCTTAACTGGCGAGGCTACATTGTACAAAATCTTGGGATTCATACTTTGGTGAGATGCTTAGAACCCGCTGCTGTGTGGTTCAGGGGATGGTTGTATGCTTCAGCTGCTGAAGAGAGAAGTCTAAGCACCCCGCTAAACTACAAATTCTGGAGTTCCATAATGTGGCATCAAACTGTTATCTCATTTAGATTTTGAGCTTAAGGACAACAGGAACAGCTTTATCCTTCAGTGATCAAAATCCTCTTGCTTAGTGTAGTAAACTGCAGTAAAGTAGACCCATAGAAGCAATCAGGATTTAGTGAGTCAATTCCTCCTTAAGCTCCATCAATTGCGCTTAGCCTAACTGGGACTTACTATTTTAAAGTAAGTGGCATTTAGAATAGGTCCGTTTGAATCACTGGAGCTTACGGAGGAGCTGACTCACCAAATCCCCCTGGGTTTAGTGGCCCTACTCTAGTGCAATTTATGACACTAAGCAACAGGATATAGGCCAGTATTTTCCAATATAGCAAATGTTAGGCATTTGATAAGATGATGAAAATGCTGATGCTGATATAAGTCTTCGAGGTGTGGTGAGACATAGAAAGACAGAAATTGTCTTCAGCAAGCAATTCACGCATTAGCAACGCCACACACTGTGTGTGTGTGTGTGGTGTGGTGTCTGTGTGTGCAGACTTCTTAAGAGATAGGAAATGTTTAACCTCCACTCCTTTATGCTATTTCTTGCCCCCTCTTCCTTTATACTCTCTGTTTCCCATTTGCCTGCTTCCTTTCTCCTGGCTCTTTACTTGTGGGATTCTCTCCTCTGCTGTTTTTCAGGGTCTCCGCTTTATCTCCTGTGAAGAAGTTATTACAAGGTCACCTCTTTTCTCTTCCAGTTCCCTAAAGGCCAGCTCACATCGTAATATAAAAGTCAGATGCAGGCCCACACAGGAAATCCTGGTCAATTAGTAGGTGGTGTGACGGTATTTGTTTTAAAAAGCACATTTTTGAGCTTGAAGTATAAATTTTTAATGTATACCTTACAAAACCTTGCCAACGGATAAAATACTCTGGAGGATGCACGTTCTCTCTGGGACAGGATAAGCGGAGTGAAGAGAGAGAGACAACAAGATTCATCTGCTTTTCAAAGGGGGAAACTGCTGGATAGCTCAGTGGTTTAGGTCTCTGGCAGAGGTTGGGAGTTCGATTCCCCCCTGGGCCTCTCTGACAGGGGCTGGACTCCATGATGCAGAAGGTCCCTTCCAGCTCTGCAGTTTTAAGATGATGATGATGATTCTTAATTACCTGCAGAATCAGGGCTGACGGAGCCACTAGACAGACTGGCTCAGTCGGCCGATTTGAGGTATCATGAAAGAACTCCAAAGTGTTAAATTATTTTGCATTTTTAATGCCAGAGATGGGGAGTGGCCTGTGTGATCAACAACCTTACGTTCTCAGATAACTGGAGTGGCTTTCAGTACTGTGGCCCTTTGCCAGGGATGAATGGCGGGTGACGTTTGCTGCTCTATCTCAGGCAGAAAAATATCTTGGGCTGGACCTCTGCAGAACATTACTAAAGTAAAATATTTTTCATACTTTCCCAGAGTAGCCCCCGCCCCACAGCAAAGAGGATGTTGTAATTATTCATAACCCTGAGAACCAATATGGCACAACGGCTAAGGGTGGAACTATACTGAAAGAATAGCAAGTCATTTGAAGAGGGAATTTCTTAAGTTCTGAAAGATGTCAGATTTTCTCACGAGGAGCTTTTGGCCTATTTTGTGTTGTCACTGGACATCAGGAGGTAAACATGGACCTCATTGGCAAGTAGGGTGGTTCAGACATGGAAATCTGCTGGAATTGCACATCTCTAATATCCAAGGATGGGGACGAGTTGTGGGATTTGCTGTCAAGTTGGATTTAAGTTGCACTAAATCCAACTGGGGGGGGGGGCGTGTCCTGACCGTTATGGTCGCGGCTTGAGAATCCCGAGGCTTGAGAATAGCTCTATGGGGAAATATATTGAAAAAGATCAAAATGGATTTATATCAGGTAGGCAAATGTCAGATTTAATGAGAAGAGTACTTAATTCAATGCATTTAGCTAAAGAAACAAATTCTAAAGCTGGAGTAATATCATTAGATATATTTAAAGCATTTGATTCAGTGGAATGGGATGCGTTGAAGATATTAATTAATTATTTAGGGTTTGGACCTATTTTTAGGCAGATAATCCACCAACTTTACTCACAGAATATAGCCAGAGTTATAGTTAATGATGGTATAACTGAGACAATATACCTAGGCCGAGGTACAAGACAAGGTTGCCCCTTATCTCCAGTATTATTTACAATGATAATTGAATTATTGGCACAGATAATTAGAGATGATAAACAGATTAGAGGGATAGATAATAAAGAAAATGGTAAAATAAATTTGTTTGCCGATGATATATTATTAATAGTTAAAAATCCAGTTGAAACAATTGAAAGGCTTAAATTACATTTGAAGGAATTTGAGAGTGTAACGGGGTTAAGGATAAATTGGGTAAAGTCAGAATGTTTATTTTTAAATCACTCAGATAAAGAGAAAAGAAAAATGAAAAGAATATTTGAAGGTAAAATTGGTAATGTCATGAAATATTTAGGGATAAATATTACTTGGAATTTACAAGAAATAATCAAAATAAACTTGGATAGAGTAAAAGCAGAAATAAATGGAAGGTTAAAAGAATATCAGAAACTAAAGCTTTCATGGTTTGGTAGAGTGGCATTATGTAAAATGAAAATAATTCCTAAATTGAATTTTATATTTTGGGTGTTACCTATAAAGATTTCAGAAAAACAATTGAAAGAGTGGCAGACAATGATAAATGGCTATTGTAATGGAAATAAACAAATGAGGATTAATAAAAAATTATGGTATGTTACACAAAAAAAGGGAGGTCTTGGATTACCAAATATAAAATTATATTATATAGCAAATCAGCTTAGACATATCCCTGATATAAATAATAAAAATTTAATCTGGACGGAAATAGAAATGGAGAGTGAAGAAGAAAGAGTGGAGGATATATTGTTTAAAGAAAAAATTGGAGAAGAGATTAAAAAGATTAATAATCCTTTCCTTAAAAATATGTTAGAAAATTGGAAAAAAGTTAGAGGCTTATTGAGTCCACCGATTTCCCCTTTATCTCAGGTGGTGGAGTTAAGGAATTTTCTGGAAAATTTAAAAAATCTTAAAAATATATTAAAAAGTAAAGGGATAAATAGATTAAAAGATTGGAGAGAGAAGATAAGAGATAAAGAAGACATAAAAAGGGTTTTAGGAGGAGAGGGGATTTCATGGTTAAATATAATTCAATTAGAAAGGTGGACAAGAGAATGGAATACTAAAGAAGGGAAAGGTAGAAAAATGACAAAATTAGAAGAGATTATAGAAAAAAGATTGAAAGCAGAGGAAAAGATAGATAGAAAAGGAACTGTAAGCCAAATACATAAATTATTAGTGCAAGATGAACAGGGTACACAAGGATTAAAAATGCAATGGCAATATGATTTGGATAAAGAAGTAATAGGTGAAGAATGGGATAAAATATGGGATCAAAGAATTATGAAAAGCATGTCAGTAAGGATAAAAGAAAATTGTTATAAAGTAATATGGAGGTGGTATTTAACGCCGGTTAAAATGAATATAATAGATAAAAGTGTGTCAACATTATGTTGGAGGTGTAAAAAAGAGAAGGGGACGTATATACATATGTGGTGGTTATGTGAAACAAGAAAGAAAGAATGGAATTTAATTTTTAAAGAAATACCTGAAATAACTGGTTTGAATATTCAAATATCTCCGTTAATTGCTTTATTGAATGGGATTAAGAAGGATCAATTGTTTAAAGAAAATAAGGATTTAATAGTAATAATGGTTACGGCTGCAAGATTAATTATTGCAAGAAATTGGAGAAATGATAATAAATTGAGTTTAGAGGAATGGTATAGAGAATTATGGGACATGGCAGTTAATTATAAACTGACATGTGATATGAAAATAAGAAGAGGCCAATTGAAAAATAATGATTTTAAGAAAATATGGAATGTATTTTTGGAATATGTATTTCGGAGAGGGAAGGGGTATACACCAAGGGAAGAAACAATGAAATTTTGGAGAGAAAATGGATTGAATGAAGTTTAATCCTAGTCCTGAAGGTGATGGGGACACTTGTGAAATTGTATTTTATTGTTTATTATTGTTTATTATTATTGTTTATTATTGTTTTTGTATTGTTTTTTATAGTTTTTTGCATGGTAGTGGGTTTATGTTGTATTAATAAAATTAAAAAATTTAAAAATAAAAAAATAAGTTGCACTAGTGACTCAACTCAGATTCAACGCGGGGTCCCCCCCCCAGTGATTCGTACTTGTGACTCGGAATCTGCCCACCCCTCCCTTTTTTCTTGGGAAAACAGCTTGTTTCCCTCAGGACTTGTTATCTTGGACTTGGACTTGGGACCTGAGACCAAAGACTCCCACTAAGACATGGGACTCGGCCCCAAAGACTTGCCAACATCCCTGGTAACATCTACCTGTTCTGTGTTTCTAATGATGTGCTAATCTGCAATATATAGTTGTCAGTTGACCCTAAATAGCAGGAAAGTTCAGGTTCAAATCACAATTCTGCCATGAACCCATCAGGACAGACTTATACCCATCTCCAAACAGACTAGGTTTAAACATCCATTCTGGTTGGGGATGATGTGAGTCGTTGGCTAACCCATCTGAAGCTGCCACCCCTCTCCAAATAAGGACAAAGGGGGGCAAATATGGCTAGCCTGTAGAAGAGGTTATTAATGAGGAACCAGAATGTTGTTAGCTAGCTGGGAAGTTTAGCGAGTTCGGTGTCTGACTGTGGAGTACGTCTGGCACATTGATTCCCCACTATGTCTCCTGGGAGAAAAGCTATCCTATGTAGCCTTGGGCAAGCTGCACAATCCCAGAGTCCCCTCCAGAAGAAGGCTATGGGATACTACTTCTGAGTACTCTATGCCTAGAAAACCCTGGAAAGGATTGCCATAAGTCAGAATCACAGTATGTGATCATTATGATGTTGTTGTCGTTCTTGTCATCAAGTTGTTTTCAATTTATGCCAATCCTACAAATTAGTGACCTCTTAGAGGTATCGTTATTAACAGCCCAGCTTGGCTCTTGCAGAATCACAACTGTGGTTGCCTTTATGGAATCAATCCATCTCTTATATGGTCTTCGTCTTCTCTTTTTGCCTTCAACTTTGCTGAACATTATTGTCTTTTTCAGTGAGTCTTGTCTTCCTGTGATGTCCCCAAAGTACAATTGCCTCAGTTTAGTCATTTTTGCTTCTTGGGAATGTTCAGACATGATTTGATTTAGAACCCACTTACTGTATTTGTCTTTCTGAAAGTCCACGGTATCTGTAAAGCTCTTGCCGCATTTCAAATGATTGGATTTTTCCTAATAGTTTTTTTTAAAAATTGCTCGTATATACCCATACTTCTGTGCATAATAACTGGGAACACCATTGTGTAGACCATCTTTGCCTTGGTCTCTGGTGATACCTCCTTAACTATTAGGTTGCCACTACACACCTAGAAAAGGCCAGGTGCAAGGCAAAGCTCATTCCATCTCTTCACATGACCCAGTGAGCACCATTTTAAACCATAGCAGGGCCTCTTCTACAGTCAGCTGGGACGAGAGAGCCTGCCTCCCCAGGACTTGCTTGTCTAGTGGGTGGGTGGGTGGATGGCAGCAGCCAAGAATGCAGTGGCAACAGCAGCAATAGCAGTGGCCTTTAACAGAAGGAGCTGGCTGGATAGGTCAATGGTTTAGGCACCTGGCTGCAGAGACAGAAGTTGAGAATTCAATTCCCCACTGGGCCTCCAAGGAGAAGAGCCAGCCTGTGTGGCTTTCAGCCAGCTGCACAGTCCCAGGGTGCCTGCAGAAGGGAAGGGTAAACCAGTTCTGAGTATCCACTACCTGAAAAACTCTGAAAAAAAGGGTTGCCCTGTGTCAGAATTGACTTGAGAGGACACAATGATGCTGGCTGGACAGTTCAGTGAGTTGGTTGGGAGTTCAGTTCTCTACTGTGCATCCCAGAAGAGCCAGCCTGGGTGGCCTTGGGCCAGCTGCACAGTCCCAGAGCTGCCCACAGAAGAAGGGAATGATAAACCAATTCTGAGTATTTTCTACCTGGAAAACCCTGAAAAGAGTTGCCATAAGTCAGAATTGATTCAATGGTACATAATTGTTATTGACTCAACAGAAGGGAGACCCCTTTTTACAGTCCTGGTGCCAGTGCACTCTTTGGCTGCCACCACTACCACCATCCAGCCACATGAAACACATGCATTAAAACAAGATGTGTGTTTCAGCTGGTTTCACTCCAGTTTGCAGATAACCTATAATAAAAAGCTTACTGTGGGTTATCTGCCTTGATGATCTTTTCTAGCTCCTTCAGAGCTGCTCTTCCAGATCAGTCTTCTGATTTCTTGGCTGCAGTCTCTATTTTGATTGACTTGAGGGATGAACAATTTCTAATCATGGCAGCTGGATTAGTAAGTGCGGAAAAATGAAAATTGAAGTATAGCTGTCAAATAAGTGAATGATATTAATGAAATTTGGGAAATGCCAATTAACGATGAATTGGCATCGGATATAAAATATAGTAAGGAATTGATAAAAGAAAATGAGTTTGTTGAAATTTGGCAAGGCAATCTGAATTTCATCCTATTGAAAGGTGAAGGCGGTTGACCCAAACAAGAAATAATGTTATTTTGGAAAGGTTATGGGGTATCATAATCAAAATCAAAATCTTGGATAGAGAATATCTCTAGTGGTCCCTGGGATGGGTGCATCTTTCCCCCCCCCCCATGTTTTTTATTCTTTGTTCTTTATTTTTGTTATGTTTAGTTATGTTGTGTATGTACTATCTATTATAGGAATGTAATTTTTTTAAATAAATTCTCTAATAATTTCAATTTCTTCACTGTCTGATGTTGACAATTACACAACCTTTATGTTGTGTTATTCTCCCATAGTAATGATTTTGTCTCCTTAATATTCAACTGCAGTCCTGCTTTTGCATTTTCTTCTCTTTTATCTTCATCGGGAGTCATTTCCAGTTATTTCCAGTTGCTGCCAGTAGTATGGGATCATCTGCATATCTTAAATTATTGATGTTTTCCCCCCCACCAATTTTCACTCCTCCTTCATCTGACTCTTATCCAGTTTTCTGTATGATATTTTCTGCATACAGACTGAACAGACAGGGTGCTAAAATACGCCTTTGTCTGACACCTTTGCCAAGGACGACATGATAGCTGTGTTTAAACATCTGGAGGACAGACAGGTAGCATTCAAGAGCCTCTGTTTGGTTAAGAGGATCATCAAAGGGAGATTTAGTCCTTGGGCACCGCCAGCAAAATGTTGGCCAATCTTTCAAAACGCTAGCCAGATCTAGTCATGAGACTAAATCCTATAAAAACTTGCAGATGGGCCTGGCTCACAAATCTTGGCAGCTTGAGAATAAGGAGGTTGTTCCCTGACCTTATAGTCTCCATCTGCTTCCCGCATGATATGACTTTACAGATGTCCCTGCCCGGCTCCCCAAAATAGGTCCAGATTGTGTTAACTGCAGTGCAGGGCCATAAAACAGGCCATCCTAGTCACATCTGATTTAGCTGACAGGTATCTTCCCCATGTTCTGTCTTTCTGAACAGTTAAGGAAGAAACAAAATTGAACTATCTCATGGGCTGCATAGATATGACTTCCCCAGACACCACTCGGTTCTTGCACAGTTGATGCCTTGATGTTGTTTTCCTGCATTGATTCTGGAGAAAGATGGGGAGGGAAACGGTTGATGCAACTCAGGATGTTATCACATTTAAGCCATCTTCATCCTGTTGTCAAAAAAAGAAAGGGCGGGGGATAAAAACAAGCAGAAGCAAAAGCAGCAACAAACCCCTTTTCCTGATTTCTGCAGAGTTTTCCTAGTAATATGAATCTGGCTGGTTTTTTGGCTCATTCCGCTTATAAACCATGTAGGAGAGAGAAAGCGAGGAGAAGGGGATGAGGTGCAATAGATACGGTCTAAATCCCCCTCTTTCTCTGTTGTAGGAAAATGCCATTTAAATTCTAAGTGAGGTCTCAGCAATATATCCCTTGGTTGCCATTTGAATCCAGGCTTAATTTACAAGAATGCTAACTGAGGTGAATGCCTGCTTGAAATACAGCCTTTCTGTGAACATGGGATGCTTTTTGGCATTTAGAAACACTGAGAAAAACATACTGAGTTTCCTTAAAAACAAGTTAGGGAAAAGTGAAGCGTGCAAGCATGGATTGCTGTAATTATTTTTTTATTTAAAAAAAATTAAGACGAAATATAAGAGCAAACAAATAATGCCATCTGTGGACAACCTCTTTATCAAGTGGTGCTTGTTCAACCCCTTTGCTAAAGATTAGAGGTGTATGAGGAATGCTTTCTTTCTTTCTTTCTTTCTTTCTTTCTTTCTTTCTTTCTTTCTTTCTTTCTTTCTTTCTTTCTTACATACAGACTAACCTCAGTCTAGATTAGATGTGGCCTTAATGCACTTTGTATTCTATAAACCTGCACATTACCAGATGGATTCTTATAACTTCTTTAGTTAAAATATTTCTCCTCCCCTGCCAGGACTGAGCCTTGTGGTGCCCCACTTGTTTCTTCCTCTCAGTTTGAGAAGGAGCCACTGATAAGCATTCTCTGAGTAGGATTCTGTAACCAACTGTGTAACCACCTGTCAGTTGTTCTCTGCAGGCCACACCTAGTTAGCTTACTAATCAGAATATCATTGGGGCACTTTGTTAAAAGTTTTGCTGAAATCAAGATATATTATGTCTACAGCATTCCCACCATCAACCAGGGAGTTTCCGGATTTAAAAAAAAAAGAGATAAGACCAGTTTGACAGGATTTGTTCTTGACAAATCCATGTTGGCTTCTGGAGCCTCGTGGCGCAGCGGTTTAAACTGCTGTACTGCAGCCAAAACTGTGCTCACGACCCAGGGTTCAGTCCCAGGTAGCCGGCTCAAGCTTGACTCAGCCTTCTATCCTTCTGAGTTTGGTAAAATGAGTACTCAGCTCGCCGGGGGGGGGGGGGGGGGGGCAAATGTGTAGCCTGCATAATTAACTTGTAAATTGCCCAGAGAGTGCTTTAAGCACTATGGGGCAGTATAATAAGCAGCATGCTTTGCTTTCTTGCTTTGGTTATTACTGTATTGGTTTCAAGATGCTCATAGAGTGAGTGCTTTATAACCTGCTCTAGAATTTTCCCTGGGATGGATGTCAGGCTGACTCATCTGGAGTTTCCAGGTTCCTCCTTTTTGCCCTTTTTGAAGATAAGGACAACATTAGCCTTCATCCATGGCACTTCACCCATCCTCCATGATTTCCAGAAAATAATAAGACAGTGGTTTTGAGAGTTCCTCAGCCAGTTTCATCAATACTCTTTGATACAGTTCATTGCCCCTGGAGATTTGAACTCATCCAAAGTGAAAAGGTATTCCTTGATTATTTGTGGGGGGAAAGGGAAGAAAAAGAAGTAAACCCACGGCCCACACCAAGATCTTTGAAGTCCAACATCTGAAACAGTTGAGCAAAGATTTGGCCCTTCAGATCTTTTGACTTCAACTCCCATAATCTCTTCCTATTGACTATGCGGGCAGGGGCTTGTGAGAATTCAGAGTCCCAAACATCCCATGTTCCTCAACCGGGACTAAAATTACCTCACTGTAGCACTACAAGGACCCTGATGTTGGGAAAGTGTGAGGGCAAGAGGAGAAGGGGACGTCAGAGGACGAGATGGTTGGACAGCGTCACCGAAGCTACCAACATGAATTTGACCAAACTCCAGGAGGCAGTGGAAGACAGGAGGGCCTGGCGTGCTCTGGTCCATGGGGTCACGAAGAGTTGGACACGACTTAACGACTAAACAACAACAACAAAGCACTACAAGGGGAGTCAAAAATGTGTGGCGTAGATGTGCAGTGGATGTGTGTGCCTTCTATCTGATTCCATCAAGGTAAAAAGAGGCTTGACCTTGTGTGCCAAGCTGATAAGGCATCCTGGCAGACTTACTGACGTTTTGTTCCATCTGCCCTGCTTTAACATTCTGCCTCGCCATCCAGGAATCTTTGGCACCTTCATAATCCCCAGCTGCGTTGCTTAGTTTTTATTGCCAAATTTCCATTCACAACAATTTCAGCTACTCTTACAGCAAAGATGGAGGTATTTTTTTGGAATGGCAAAATGATCCAGGTCTCCCATTATGAGACAAGCTGGAGGATCTACTAATAAAGGTAATTACCTTGCCAAGGTGTTTTGCCTCCCATTCTGTCCATCATACAGTGCATCATCCCCTCCTTGTTCTTCCCTCTGTAACAGGAGGTATTAAATTCTGATTTCCTTGTGGCCACAACAGGTCCTTTCTTTTAAAGTATTTCTTCCATTCCTTCTAAAAATAAAACCCACTGTTCGGTGGAATTCCATTTCTCCTCTAATTACATCAAGGCTTTCTAACTCCTTCTTTGCCAATTTATCAGGTTTATGTAGATTCTGCCTTCACTGAATTACAACCATAAAAGGGAGGCTTGGTCCTCCTTCTGTGTACTAACTCCTCATATTAAGCTGTTCATTTTAAAAGTAATTAAGCATTAATCTTGATGCCTGTGTTCTACCTTTAGAAAGGAATATCTTAATTTAAACCCTTTTTTAATCTTCCTATCCTGTGCAACAAGCCTCTTTCTTCTATTTATGGGCTTGTTTGTGTTTTCTATCATTTCAGCTCCGTAAATATCTTCGAAGTAGAAATGCCCCGATTAATTTAGCAGGAGAGTCAGACTGATTGTTTCTCGTTGTTGTTTTGCCTTAAAGAGATCCAGTTCGATTGAGCACAGTTGGAAGGCTAGGCTGGGATATTTGAAATCCCCAGTTCAGTGAGAAGTTTCATAGCTTTGGAGGGGCTGCTGAAAATTCCCTCTCTCGCACCTATAAACTGAGTGGGACCAAGAGAAGGGTTCTCCCACAGAACTTAAATACAAGGCAGCCCTTTATGGGAGCTTTGTAAGTCATTATCATAACTATTTGCAACCTATTTGGAAAATTTCTGCCATCCAGCGGGGATTATTCAGATCAGCAAGTGTTGTGATGTTGTTGCTGCCTTTGTTCAACTATTTACCCTGGGGAAACCACTCTCTTGCAGCCTCAACTCTTTGACTGTAGAATGGGAATAAATATATTCCTTAGGGGGACTGGAATAAAACAGTGAGAAAATGTTTTGCCCGTACAAAATTCTCTGAAAGCTGCTAACAACCCCATTTACCCATTTGTTCACGTACCTCTTCTCCACTCTCACAGAGTTTAAAGCTCCATATAGTTTCAGTCTTCTCATGTAGTGCCATATCTATCTTCCTAAATGGGGTGCTTTAAAAAAAAATATTAAACGGACTCTTTGCTTGTTAAACAAATTCAATAAATTTGATCATTTCTGAGAGTGTTTGCTAAAGCTAGGGCTTTCAAGCTCTGTTCTAGGGTGCTACAGAATTCTTCAGAAACTTATTAAGGATTCCTCAGAGGTAGAGCAGTGTAAAACTGAAAAATCAAGACAGCTGAAAAAGAGGTTGTTGATCAGCCCTGGATTTAACGCCTAGTTGTATGAGGATTCTGGGTTTGTTCTAGGGCACGGATGGGTAAGGTGCAACCCTCCAGAGATCGCTGCACTGCAAATCCCAGCCTTTCCCCTCACGAACTGTTCTGTCTAGACCAGGGGTCTCAAACATGCGGCCCGGGGGCCATTTGCGGCCCGCCAGATGATAGTTTGTGGCCCCCGCCTTGCCTCTCCCCCGAAGCACCCACGTGTCCTCTGCTGTCAAGTCGCTCTCGGCCCGTCCTCGAAGAGCACCTCCAAGCCGCCAACAGCAGCTGCCGCCGCCGCCTCTTCCAGGGAAGCGGCTCTCTTTCTCTCTCGGCACCCCCAGCAGCAGCCGCCTCAGCACCCGGCGGTGCTTCCTCCTCCTCCTCCTCTTCGTCCTGCTTCAGCCGCCTCGGCTCTGGAGGCTGCCTGGGCTCGCCTCGCAAAGTTTGCTTCTCTGTCATGGTGGGGGTAGCTGCTGCTGCTGAGTGCGCCTTTTTTTAGGGGGGCCCCTCAAAGGAAGGTTGCCGGACCTCCGTGTGTGTGTGTGTTTGTGTGTGTGTCTGTGTTTGTTTGTGTGCATGCGCGTGCACGCACCTGGGGGGCCCCCGCCCCGTTCTGTTTAATTTCGCGGGTACCGGTGGGGGCTTTTCTCCTTTGACAAGGTGAATTCTGTGAGGGTTTTTTTTTAATTTTATGTCGTGCCCTCCTCCCCCCGGCTAAGCGGTCGCCGGTGCTCCCTCCCTTCTCCGCTTCTTTGTCCTGCTGCTGGTGGTGGTGGTGGTAGTGAAGAAAGAGCCGGAGGGGGTCGTGGCCGGGCGACGAGGGCTCGCACGCCCCTCCTCCTCCTCCTCCTCGGAGCCCCAGCTGGGCTAAGGAATCTCCCGCGCGGCTTCCTCGGGCTCTTGCTCTGCTTGGCGGAAAATCTGATGCGGCCCAGCCTCACTCAGACTCTGCCTCCAGCGGCCCCCATGTAAATTGAGTTTGAGACCCCTGGTCTAGACCTTCTTAATTTTTGCTTATTAGTTAATCTATTTCACATTTCGTCTGGTGAGCTCAATGTGGCATACATGGCTCCAGTTCTCCCTGTTTGATCATTTCCACAACCTGTGAGATAAGTCAGGCCAGCAGTGCTTACCCAGTGAGTTTTCTGGCTCTGAAAGGAATTTGAACCCATGTCTCACACTCTAACTAGTATATCACACTGGTTGTCACTGGCTTACAGGAAGTAGAGCTCAACAGCATGTGAAGGGATGCAGTTACATAGCCCAACACGGATCGACGGCAGCCTTTCCGAACCCAGTGCCTTCCAGAGGCACTGTGGTACAATGAACATCACCCCAGTCACATGAGTGTTTTGGTGGGAGTTGCAGTATTAACACATCTGGAAGGTGCTGGATTGAAGAAGACTCAGCAGCTGATATTTGCTACGTTTTAAAGAGCCAGGAGGACAGACTGGGGATGTCTGTTCTCTCATCTATTTCAACCCCATGTGAGTCCACTTGAAGGGTCAGAATGGGCCACAAAGAGTGTAGTGACCTACAAGTGCAAAGCCACATTGGAAAAGAACAGGACTTCTCATGATGGTATTGTTTCAGCCACTGTGGCAGCATTGCTAAGCTCACAACACTTTCCTGTTCCTCTTGAGCTCAGCTACAGCCTTCTCTCTCATCAGGAGAGCCTTTTGTCTGAGCCCTGCCACCTTGGTGGGGACATGGGAGAGAGCCTTCTCTGTTGCTGCTCCCTGACTTTGGAACTCCCTGCCACCGGAGGCCAGCCTGGCCCCATCTTCGCTGTCCTTCCGCAAGCAGGTGAAGGCCTTTCTCTCCAGGTAAGCTTTCCCTGAGTGACCACCTACATGAATGTGGTTTTTAAATGGATTGTTGTATCTTACTGCTTTGAATGTGGTTTTGGGGTTGCTTTTGTTTACGGTTTTTAAGGGTGGTGTTTATTTGATCCTTTTCAGTATTTGTATACTTTAGCTTTAAATATTTCTCTACTGTTAGCTTTAAATATTGTCTTTTAATGATATAAGCAACCTTGGGTCCTTTTTAAGGAGAAAGAAGGGGCAAAAATATATTTTAAAATAACAATAAATATGAATATAAAATAGAAAGGTGCATATCTTTGAAAAGATTCTAGTTAATTGGCTTCACAAGACCCATAATGCTTCCCTAAATTAATGTCCTAGCTAGGGGACACCCCAGAACCCCCTCGCAATTACTATGATGAGAAAATGCACATATTGGGGGACAATGTTATTTTACCTTCAATAGCTGCATTCCTGAGGGATTTTCAGTAGCTGGAAGAGGGAATGTGTTGATGTGTCAAGCAGCAGCATCTGCCCACACTCCCTCCCGTAGAAGGGAAAATTCTTTGATTAGGAAAAAAAAAAGACCATATAGATTTATGGTTGAGAGCATTTCCTCTTAATGAAGAGCGGCCAGCTTGAAGCATGAAATATATTTGGTCCCGAAGCAAACGATCAACAGCCCTTATTTCTTCTTTTTCCTTGACAATCTACAGCCAAATCACTCACGGCTCCGATTAGTCTTATGGGGATTTTGACTGTTCAATACAGTACCTGTAATGCGAGAATGCTTGCAGGTGAACCTGAAGGCTTCATTGCAGATAGTCAGGATTAGACCACTATACAAAGAAAAGAAAGAAAAAAACCCGCACTTAGCCCCCTTTCAGTTGATGTTACCACGCACCAGGTATACTGAGGTGTTGCTTTTTAATCAAAACCACACTGCTAGACCTGTTTCAAAGCAGTAGCTGCCTCGTGTGTTAAACACAACCAAGAAATTCAAAATGTTTATTATGACATATATTTTCATGAACCAGAGAAATCAGACTATAGCTCAGGAAAACTTAAAAGCTTAAGAAACAGATTAGTTTGTAAGATACTACAAGGATATTTTTGTTTTGTGAGACCCGCGCTTTTTTTAAAAAAAACGATCTGTACTCCTTGGACACGGGTTGTACAAATAGGCACGGGTCGCTCTGATTCAGACGACCGCCAACAACAACTGCCCTCCCGCAACGTTCTAACGCAAACTCCAGGGTCTCCTCTTCACGGATCTATAATTGTACAGCCTCTTCGGCCAATAGGAATCGAAGGGCTTGACAGCCAATGGCGTAGGATTCCAAAGCGACCCCTGTGGCAAAGATACAGAAATAAAAACCCACCAACGGGAAGAGAGACAGGGGAGGGGGCGGGGGCTCTTGCCTGAGCGACTGTCAATTAGAGACAATCGCGACGAGTGGGCCAATAGAGGGAGAGGGGCGGCCCCCGAGGGCGCTCCTTGCTTTCCTCTCTCGCCACGAAGGGAGGGGAGGGGAGGGGGGTCAGCTGCGGAGCGGAGGCGTGGCCTAGAAGCGGGAGAGGCGGGGCCTGGCCGGAGGAGGCGGGGCCGGCTGGCACTGGAGTGGAGCTGCTGTCGCAGTGAGAGGCGAGCTGCGGCGGGGGCTGTCTGGCGGCGGCGGCGGCGGCGCTCAAACACCAGCACAGCTGCAGCCTGCCAGCCGCTTCCTTGCTTCCCTCCCTCCCTCCTTCCCGGCTTACGGCGTGCTGGGGCAGAGTGGTAATTGCCTTTGATGAGCTTGATGCGCTTGGAAGGAGAGGGGATGCCAAACCATTAATTCTTGGATGGCCAGCGAGAGAGGCGGCGAAGAGGCCCGCCGCCTCTGGAGAGCTCGCCGGGAAGCCACCTTCTCTCCTCGCCATTTAATGGGCACTTAGGTCCGTTGGAAGGACAGGCAGAGACGCCGCTCGCTTCCTCCCCCCCTCCCTCCTTCCCTCTCCCCAGCTTCACAAACCCCCACCACCACCACCTTTGAGGCGCAAAGAGCCCACAGCAAGACCCAGAAGCCGGTTGTGTGGGATTTCCGTGCCTGGGTTGATGGAAGGGAGGAGGGAAGGGAGAGAAAGCCCGGAGAGGATCGAGCAGCCTCGCTAAATCATGGAAGGCGAAATCCACGGTTTCTCTCAAGCCGAAGGGGGAAGGAAGGCTCTTTTTTGGGGGGGGGGGGGGGGTCCTGGTTTGAGGTTATTTTAATGTTTTTCAAGCGACCCCTCGATCCCCGCCGATAAGCCAAGAAGAAAAAAGTTGTGAACCAAAGTCTCCTCCGGGGAGGAGGAGGAGGAGCCCTGAAAGTCGGCGTGAAATTTGGCCCCGTGCTGGTGAAAAGCCACTCTCTGGCGGTTTGCGCGAACCTCTGCCCGACGGGGGGTCCGAGAGGCGATTCCTGGGAGGCTTCGCGCCGAGAGGAGCCCGGGATCCGTTAGCGCGACAGCCTCGTGAGTGTCGGCGTGTGTGTTTCCCCTCCTCCTCTTCCCTCCTCCTCCTCCTCCCCTTGACGGCGCGTGTGGATCCTCCCCTTCTTGAGGGGGAGGCGGCCCGTGCCTGGCTTTGCCCTAAACAGCCGGGGCGATCCTTGCCCAGAAGATCCCGACCTGGCGAGGCTCGAGGATGCGGCTTGGACCAGCCGAGCTTTGCTGATGGATGGTGGCGACTCGTCGGGGAAGAGCGACACCGGACGGGAGTGAGCGGATGGCGAGCAGGAGGACGCCACGCGTGGCCGCCGAGGAGGGCTGCGGGCTTGGCCGCGGTCGGGACCCGAGATGATCGCGGCGGCGGCGGCATGCAAGAGCCTCTGGTGCGGAGCGTGCGGCTCCCCGGCCCCTTTCTGCAGAAATGCTGCATCATGAACTCATCCCCCAGCCGGATCTGCCCCTGAAGCAGCCTGGGAAAAGCACCTCGGTTGCCTGCTAGCAGCAGTGGTGGAAAAAGAGAGAGTGTGTGTGTGTGTGAGAGAGAGGCAGGCGTGGGCGAAAGAAAGAGGAGGGGGGGGAAGAGAAATCCTTTCAAAGGGTGGGGGATAAACTGCAGACCCCCCTCCCCTTTTCTGTCTGGCTTGTGCAGCCCCCCCTCCCCCCAGCTGCCGTCTCAGGACAACCGCCCCAGGATGGCTGGGCGATAGCCTGCCTTGCCAGACCTCGGGGTGGGGGGAGAACTCTTTCAAACGTGAGTCGGCAGGCAGGCAGGCAGGAAGAGGGGGAGGATCCTGCCGCCGGTGCCTTCTTAACCGTATCGTCCGCGGAGCATCTGGTCCGACAACTCCTCAACTTCTCGCTCCGCTGGTGGAGCGACCGGGAGCCGCCGGCGGGGCGCGCGAACTTCTTCCACGGGAGGGGGAAGGCGGGCGGCCCTCCGCTGACCCCGGGGAGCCTCAGCCCGCGGGCGGATCTTCACCGGGACGGTCGGCTCGAGAGAGAAGCGCGGGTCCCCGCCTGGCTCGGGGAAGACCAGCTCTCGCCCCCCCCCCCGGGCAGGAGGGGCGCCTTTTCGACGCTTGGCCCGCCGCGCCGGGCTTCTGCCGAAGCCGCCGACTTTCCGCGGCTTGCTTCGCCGGGCGGGGCTTGGACCGACTTTTCAAACTTGCGCTCCGGTTTGGGCCGGCGGCTCTTCCCCGGGGCCAGGGGGCTCCGGGGCCGCTCCTGCCCTCGCCGGCGCCTTCCCAGCCGTCCGGGGGGAGCCGGGGTGGCGCGGCCGTCGGCGGGCCAGCTTCCCGCGGCGCGCCCATGCCGACGCCGACGCCGGCGGGGCCGCTGCTGCTGCTGCGCAAGCTGCCGGGCATGCCGGGCTGGCCGCCGTCGGCGCTGGGGCTGCGGCTGCCGCAGCGGTTCCTCTTCCTGCTCTTCCTCTCGGGCCTGCTGACGCTCTGCTTCGGGGCCCTCTTCTTGCTGCCGGACTCGTCCCGCTTCAAGCGCCTCTTCTTGCCCCGGCGCGGGGGCGGCGAAGGCGGGGACCCCAGCCCGCCCCGCAGCGCCCCCCCGCCGCCGCCGCCGCCCCCGGAGCCCGAGCCCCGCCGCCGGGTGGCCGCCCCCGCCGCCTGGCCCCCGGCGCGCCGCCTCCGGGACCCCAAAGGGACGGCCGGGGCCCGGGCGGCCTTGGGCGCCGACGCCTCCAAGCGGGACCGGCCCAGCCCCCGCCAGGGGGAGAAGGACGCCGACGGGCAGCCCGGGGACCGGGACGGGGCCGGCCGGGCGCCGGGCTCGGACACGGCCGCCCCCTTCGGGCAGACCGGCCCGCCGTTCCGCTTCGACTACGAGGGCTTCCGCCGCAGCCTCCGCCACCCGGTGCTGGGCCGGCGAAGAGGCGGCACCGAAGACCCGGAGACCCGCGCCCGCCGCCTCCAGATCAGAGAGGTGAGCCGGGAGGGGCGGCCGGGCCCTCGCCCACCCTCGGCCGCGGAGGGGCCCCGGGAGGCTCACCGGCCGCCAAGCGCCCCGCGGGGAGGGGGGGGGAGGCCGGCATCCTGAGGGCTGAAACCTGGTTCGAGCCCCCACCCCCACCCCCACCCTTTGAGCCGGTAGCTCCGAGTCCCGTGTGGCCCCTGACGGGGGTGGAGGGTGGTAGGGCACTCTGCTCATGGTCTGGAGAAGTCTGCTTCTTCGAAACAAGTTGGGGGGGGGCTACACCCCAGCTCAGAGAGAGGCCCACTTTCCATCCCTCTGAATGGGTTTTTTCCCCCCTTCTCTGCTTCCTCCTTATGGGGAATTCTTGCCTTCCCCTTCAGACCCAGTCCTCTCCCCGTCCCTTCTCTCTCCTCCTGAGCACCTGGGCAAATCCGTGGGGATGCTCGGCTCTGGATTCGCAGGTGCTTTGCCTCCGAAGCATGGACCCCACCGGGTGGGAGGTCCAGGGGAAGGGAAGCCACCCTGGCGACCCTGGGCGTGTAAACGGATTTTAACCGGCCGGTGGGGCTTGGCAGAGCTGCCTTCTGTGTCAAGGAAGTATTCCAGTGTGGGTGCCCGCCTTGTTTCTTTGAAACCACAGAAGTGATGCTGCCTCCTTATGTGCCACCCTGTGCCGTGGTGGTGGTGGTGGTTCTTGGTGTATAGAAGTTGTTTTATAAAAAGCATCCGAGATTCCAAATTCTGGTAACCAGGCAGCGAGGAGATGTTACCTGCAACAGTTAAAATGGTGAAGTAGCTTGTCAAAGGCATCATTTGTGTTACCTGACAGGGAGCTAAGAACTGTCTCCCAGGTATTGTACTGGCAGCCTTTTTTCCAGTTTGCATGTCATTCTTCCTTGGGTTATGCCTTCCATCCTGTTACCTCTTCAAGCTTCAGTGACCTGCCTTTAATCCCTCCCTTGTCGTTTTATTATTATTTTTTTAATCCTGTTTCCTTCAATATCTCACTGTCAGCATTTCCTGCCTGGTTTCTCCCCCCCCCCCCCTTCTCACTTGCATCCTCTCTCTTTTTTATTTCTACCTTCCCATGTGCCACTTAAGCACTCCCTTTTCCTTCCTGACAATCTCCCCTTGTTGCTGGACTTTACCCCCATTACTCCTTCACATCCCCGGTTGGCCTTAAAACATCCTTGTGGCTCAACGACATCCCTAGATTGTGAGGGACAGTGGACAGAATGATAACCTAGTACAAAGGAGAATTAGGTTCAAATCCTTGCTCAGCCATGGAGCCTGACCTGGGGGGAAGGAGGAACTGGCAAAACCACTGCTTAAACATCTCACAGACTTTGAAATCAGAGGAGACTCGATGGTGTATAACAACAGCAGCCACATACACTCAGAAGCAGTTACCAAAGGCTGCTGTGGTTCTTGCAGGTGTGCATAGTTTGGGGGCCCTGTAGTAGAAGCCTATGCATCCTTATTTAAAAGTAAGTCTCAATATATTTATTGACTGGAGGGGGTTCGGGGTGGAGGGAGGAAGGGCACTCACTCCCTTCTCAGCTGAAGGTTTTGCTGATGGAGCCCCCGTTGTGTAGCCATTGAGTCCCCGCTCCAGAGCCCCCTCCCAGCGGCTGGGCCACGGGGCCCTCCCTATGGCAAGAGAGCTGGGTTTGGAGCCCCCCTAGCTCAGCCGAGTGTCCTAAAGATGTAGTAGATCAAGGACTGCAATGGGGACTCTTCCATATCTGGTAAAGGAGGTTCCTCTTTGGGAAAGGAGTTGACTTCCATGATGGTTGGGGCCCCAGAAAGCTCCCCAGATAGCCAGCCTTCCTCCTCCATTTGCACAAACTTAATACATTTAGTTAGAGTTATTCCTTTGTATGTGTAGTCTAAGTTATTCTCTTCCCTGTACATTGTTTATTGTTCAAGGGTAACATTTCATGACCCTTGCTTTTCCTGTTTTCCCTTTTCTTCCACCTCAATGCCCAGGCGTACATTGCTTTTGTGATCCAAGCTGTATCTATGGTGGGATATATCACAGAAAGGGCTATACTAGTTTATCTTGTTCTGGTTTATGTATGAAGAAGCAAGTGAGCATTGTTTCCGTGGTGTTATATCAAGTTGGAAAAATCATTTGTAGCTATTTCTATGTGCTACACAATGGTATACATCTGGAAACGTAACTTACATATATGAAAATACATTAATGCCCTGTTTTTCAAGACCTCTCATGCCATATTGATTTCGTTTGACTCATCTCATATCTCTTTTTCTGAGCCCCTGCAATATTTGCTTTTCATTTTTGAATGCTTTCCTCCTCTTCGCTGCCATTTTGCCTTTCAGTTCTTTTCTTCTTTTGAATAAACAATAGTTGTTGTTTTTTCTGGGACTTCACGGTGTTATGGTAGAGTCTGTTGGGTTTTTGTCCCCTGTAGGCCTCTGCTGGAACAGGTTGGAAGACTTTGGAATCAGCAGAACCTATAAACACATTTAAAGCAGAAACCATAGTGGGATGCAAGAGGTTCACCAGACGCCTTGTACAAGCACAGTTGTTGTACTTGACTCTTTGAAAAGCTGTACGTATCATTGCAGAGCTGTGCTTGCACTCTCCTGCCGCACCACCTTCCTTTCTCCATCTCTTGTTTTAATTCACATTTCACCAGGCTCCCTATGTGTGACAGCATTCATTCCCTATTACTCGTATCCTGTATATCATTTATTTCACTAGCATTTCAAATAGCTTTTTTCTTTACGTATGACTTTATCTACCCTTGTTTTAGCTTCCTGTGTAGTTCTCCTCCTTCTTTCTTCTTTCTCTTGCTCCTCAGCGGAATTGAGATTTGAATTCTGGAGATATTCAAAGGCATATTGTCCACCATCTTTCTTTTCCCTTTTTCTTTCCCTTTCCTTTCCTTTCCTTTTGTTCACCCTCCTGCCTTTTCACAAAGCAGGTATGAAGGAGTTTTCATATGCTGTTAACAGGATACATTTACTTTTCCTTTCTTCATTCCACCTCTCTTGTTCCTCATTGTAACAAAAATAAGGTCAGCAGTGCAATCCACATTCGGTAAATGCACTCTGGACAGAGATGAGTATATTGTACCATCAAAAACCCCAGAGCAACCGTTTGCCACAAACAGAGGGAAGAGGTAAGCACCGCCATTCAGCTCCAGCTGACAGAAGCAAGTCAACCTGTATTTTATAGGGAAGGCAAACATTTTTGGGGGTCCGTTTCTGGCACCTTTTAGATGGAAGAAAGCGCTTGCTGATTCTGAATGTGGCAGTCAGTTGAGAACCTCTCTTTCTGTGTGTGTGTGTGAAACAAAGCCCATACATCAAGTTTTCTGAGACATCGTTTGAGACATGTGAAGAAAGCTGAACGTACTGTGAGCTGGCAAAAGCAGTCTCCAATTCCCAAGTGATGGTGGTGACAGACGTGCTCAGGCCTGTGGGAACAGTTGCGTATGACCTAGCAAGTCCTTCCTCCCATTGCGTGGTATGTAGGCACCCGGCCTTTGAGGAGATGGGAAGTGATGCTTGTGTAACAAAAGACTGTATGTGGATGTTAGGTTCTGAGCAGTCTCTCCTGTCACTATGGGTTTCATGTGTGTCACTGAGGACAGAGTTTGGCCTGGTGCCCGCAATGCATGCATAAAGGGCTGGACGGCAGCTTTGAAAATGTTGCAGTGTGGTTGGTTGACCTAATTAACCAAAGAGTTGTAGATTCAGTCCAGCACTTAGGATCTTTTCGCCACGGTGGCTCGTGAACTCAGAACAAATGTCAGGTTGGCTGTCGGTGCTTATTCATAAATCTTGTAGGGTTCACAACGCAAGCATTAATTTGTCCTTTGTCAGACGACTTGAGTTGAACACAGAGGAAAGTTTAGACATTATGGAAGAAGATCAGAGGTGGCCAACTGTGATGTTAACTTGCTTTTTTAAAAAAAAAAATCTAGTATAAAATATTACTTCTGAACCTAAGGTGTTTTTTTCAAATCAAGTATTGCAAATAAAACCTTGCAATAATGATAAAATTCAGACTCCTCTGCCAGGCAACAAGACAAAACACACCCAGGGTGCGTTTTCCTGCTGCACTATTGTTCACGGGGGGGGGGGGGGAGCTAGAAGAGTCCCTGTATCCCCCCCAACCCTCCAGCTTTGGGTGTTTGAACAATTAGAAGTTAAGAGTTCCTATTTATTTATCACTATATTTCAAGTTTCCCAATGTATTAACCGTGACATTGCTTTAAACAAACAAACAAGATGAATGATTAAAAAAACCCTCAAACTTAGTAGCAACTTGAATCTGGCCGCCAACGCTACACCTGTAGTGTTCACAGGCCGTCCGTACCTGTAAATAGCTTCTAAAGGACACCCTGTTTGACGTGGCTGTTTTTCCAGTTTTCATCACTGATTGTGCAAGACTGTGGATTAATAGATCTTGGCATGTTTTCCTACTCAGCGTCTCGTAATGAAGGGTCCCCACTCTGCTGCTGCATAGATGGAGAAGAGGGTGGCCTATCTTTTTGTTCAGACAATTGTTACTGTTATGATACTGTTAATTTTTGTGGATTAAGGTTTGTTGTTTTAGTGAACAACCTGCAACTGAGTTTCATTCTGTCTGAGAACTGGAGATACCTCTGAAGAGCTTGCCTGTGGAACTTACTTCAAGGGTTATAGAAAAAGCCAGCGTTGGTTTCTTTTCTAGAAGATTTCAGACTCTTAAGTTTGGCTTCCGCGTGTTTTTTTTTTTTTTTTGAAAGAGGGATCAGTTTGATCCTTTAGCAAGGCAAGACTTTGCTTCTTAAAACAATTGGGATGCAGCAGAAGTGAACCAGATGGTCCGGAGGTTTCTTACAGGTGTGACTCAGAAGCAGCTGGTGACTATATTAATGGTTCCCAGCTTTGGGTCCCAGATGTTCTTGGACCAAAACTCCCAGAAGCCTTCACCACTCGCTGTGCTGGCCAGGATTTCTGGGAGTGGTAGTCCAAGAACATCTGGGGACCCAAGGTTGGAACCACTGATCTAGTGGCTGTACATGTGAATGTCTAAAGACTGATTGCCATTACATTCAGCTGCAGTTGTTTCCCATGCCCTGTGATTGGTGGGCAGACAAATTTCTCTGAATAGTTCACAATGATTGGGAGCCACCACGGTGCCCATTTCCATTCAGGCCTTTCGGAAGATTCCTAGGGATGGGCAGAGGGGGGAAAAGAGGCAGCTTCTGTTCTTTGGAACTGAGTCCTATAGACAGCAATTGTGGCTGAATCGAGGGCTGAGGTGTGGGGGTGAAAGTAGAAAAGTGTCTAACATACGTACTATGTCATTTGTGTTGGTCTGAGCATGACATCTGTTATGACACATTTCTCAGTATATTTTTGCGACACTTTTGCTATGTTCTGGATACAATGAAATATGTATAACAGATTAACATATGGGATGATGATGTTTTTTAATTCTCTGAATTTATTTTCTGCCATTCTGGTGCTAATCAGACCCTTGCACAGCTTATAATGAGCATCTAGCAAAAGGTGTTAGAACATATAGCCCCCAAATGCACTGAAGAATAAAATACAAAAATAGCAGTAAATGCCCAACGGAGTTGAAATAGAGCAAATTTTCCCTTTAAAAGATCTCTGATGAAGAAAAGCTCTTGTTTTCTTTCTGTAAGAAGACAACTTTGGACAGAAGGCTGGGTGA
Source organism: Intellagama lesueurii (assembly GCA_037013535.1). Taxonomy (NCBI): domain Eukaryota; kingdom Metazoa; phylum Chordata; class Lepidosauria; order Squamata; family Agamidae; genus Intellagama; species Intellagama lesueurii. The sequence goes on along the minus strand of JBAJHW010000009.1, from coordinate 13,240,721 downwards.
CTCGGAGCAGAACACACTGGTGTGATGCCCTGAATGTATAGGATAATATTTGTGTGAAAAAGTAAAAGTTATGTTTGACTTTGAGATGCTTTTTGTACTCGAGTTCCATATAAGATATGTACATCATTATAACTCATTATGACACGTCTCTAGAGGATCATTAATCATACATGGTAACTTTTAGCTGTTCCCTTCATTCCAGCTGTTGGCCAAAGGAAGATAACTGTGAAAAACAGGAAAAGAGGCTAGTAAAAGATAAAAAGTTGGATTTTTAAGTTTGGATTGCAGGGTCAGAGGAAGGAAATGACCATTGGGGCGAAGATAAAATGTGTAAAACACTGTTGAAGGGGTTTTACAGGAAAAAGAAGGAAGTAGAGATCTCTGTCAGTGTTTAGATAAGTCAAGTACATATGATTTATGTGCACGGTGCAATTTTAGAGAGTTGATAAGAAGACAGTGAATTTAGAGGGTTGACTGGTTCAACTGCTGTGTAAGTTGTTTGTCAGGCCATAGAAGCATAAAACTGTTGTTGCCAGAAGTTCTTACGCAATGAACTGGTTTGACTTCCAAATAATTCATGCAGGGGAGAATGAGAATAAAAAAAATGGAAGGGTAGTAATGAATCCAGAACATTTCCAGATGAGAGTTTCTGAGTGTTTTCATCTTTTTTTCCAAGGTGGTACACCTTATATCAGTGGTGGCGAACCTTTTTGGGCTCGCATGCCCAAACCGGGGGGGGGGGGGGAGAGAGAAAAAAACGGGGGCGGCAGAACCGGAAGTGGCGGCGGCAGAACCAGAAGTGGTGGTGGAAGGGGGAATCCCGGGCACAGAGGTGCCTCGAGACCCCACTCCGGATCCGCTGCCAGCACCAGCTGCTCAGGATCCTGACCTGCCGCCTGTGCGGGCACCAGCACCGTGGTTGCAGCCGCCTGCTCAGGTTTGGCTGTGGGGGGGGGGAGGGGGGGAGTAGCAATCCGGCAACTTATGGCTCGCGTGCTGGCAGAAAGGGCTCCGCGTGCCAGCTGTGGCACGCGTGCCATAGGTTCGCCATCGCTGCCTTATATGATCCTTTCCAACCTGGTAAAGTAGGACCCACGGTTTGACTTATCTGCTGCCTGAAAATGTGTGTGTGTGTGTGTTTTGTGCTGTCAAGTCAAAACTGACTTAAAGTGACCCTAATAGGGCTTTCAAGGTAAAATATTTAAGGAGTGATCTTACCAGTTCCATTCCCTAGTGAGTTTCCGTAGCCTGTCACTCTATCCAGTACAGCACACTGGGAATCACAGCCTGAAAATATTACCGTATTTTTCCGTGTATAAGACACTACTTGATGGGGGCACTTGTGAAATTGTATTTTATTGTTTATTATTGTTTATTATTGTTTTTGTATTGTTTTTATAGCTTTTTTGCGTGGTAGGGGGGTTTATGTTGTATTAATAAAAATTTAAAATAAAAAAAAGACACTACTTTTTCCTAAAATCATTACACTAAAAATTGAGGGGGTGTCTTTTACACGGAAGTAAGCTGAGATAGCTGAGGAGAGAACAAAACCTTGCCTCTGTAACCAGGCTTCCTTCAGTCACGAGGCTTAGCTTCCTACAGTCAGGAGACTTAGCTTCCTCGAATCACGAGCCTTATGGAACTGACATCAGTTGATGCTGTACAAACCAACTGGAACACACCTCGTTGGAGGTGGAGCCTGTAGGCTCAAATTCAACAGGGACTCCTAATGTCCAAGCGTTCTGAGCCCAGAGGCTGAATACTCAAAACCTACGTTTTCTTAATTTTGGGGTTAGAAAAGTGGGGGGGGCGTGTTATAAACGGAAAAATACGGTAAGTAAAAAAACCCAGAAATGCCTGTTTCCAATGTATTACCAGAACTGGCCACTAGGGGGAACCAGAAACTATGCAATATACAGGGTTTGCTATTTCTATGGGTTTTCAGCATCTGTCTGGGGAGTGCGGGGGGGGGGAACTGATCCCCCGCAGATACTGAGGTCCTGCTGTATTCTCCAGCTGTGTGGGACTTCAACGACATTCCCCCGGCAGTCCCAACAGACATACCCATTGCCATTGGAAGGATTCCGAGTTGGGGAATATGCTTAAAGGCACAAGATGTGAACGTGACAACCAGGGGTTGCAAGACGTGTACTAGATCACAGTGCTTAATGAGGAACTACTCGTATGTGCTTAGTGTGCACCTGGAGAAAAAAAACTGGTTTCCTTCTGAATGATACATGAAAAAGGGCCTGTGGCACAACTAGGTTCTGGAGAATTTTCATCTGATAGACTGCTGCATGTGGGTTTAAAGGATTGCACATCCTGATGAAGAGGTTCATACATTTTACCTGTGGAAGAAATGATTATTAGAGTCATTATGGGATCACCTACCGGGGATGAAAGAGAGCCAAGTTAAGAGCCCTTGATCTTGGCAAGGGTTATTGACTCAGCTTGTCTTGGCTCCTTGAGAATGTAAATACGTTGAAGCTTGAGGTGAGTTTACAGCTGCATTTATCCCAGACCTATTGATAAATAGACTGAGTCCTTTGGTTGGCTCGTTCCAGGCTTAGTGCGTGACCTCCTTGTGGGCTACGAATTCCTGAAGAGGTCCTGCCCTAGTGTTCTCTGTCTGTGGCAGGTGGCCTTATAATTAAACTTTAAGATTTTTTTCAGTATTGGCAGCTCTTTTATGGAACTCTGTTTCTAGCAATGCGGGCCACCTGAGGGATGCTGCACTTCTGATATTCTGATGAAGGTGTGCTCTTGTGGTTCTTAGTAATGGTTTCCTCTGTATTGTGGAATTGTATCTGTAAGCCAGGATGAGGACTATGTGACCCTCCAGAGGTTGTTACACTCTTACTCCCGACAGCCTTAGCCAGCATATCCAATTCCGAACGATCATTTCTTTATTTGAAATATTTTTGACTCTGCCTTTCTCCTTGAAAAATGCCCCAAGGCGGCTTACATCAGTAACAGACAATATTTAAAAGCTAAAAACAGTAAGTATACAAATATTTAAAAATGAACAAATATTGTATAAAAATGGGAAATAAAATCAATACTAAAAACACATTTAAAAGCAACGGAGCACAATAATCCATTAAAAAAACCACACCCAGGTAGCCAGTCATTAAGGGAAAGTCTGCCTGAAGAGAAAGGTCTTTGCCTGCTTGTGAAAGGACAGCAAAGATGGGGCCAGTCTGGCTTCCAGTGGGAGGGGAGTTCCAGAGTCTGGGAGCAGCCACAGAGAAGGGCTCCCTCGGTCCCCACCAAGCGCACCTGTGAAGGTGATGGGACCGAGAGGAAGGCCTCTCCTGATGATCTTAACACACGAGCAGGCTCATAATGGGAGACACGGTCTTTGCGAAAGCTTGGATCCGAGGGATTTTGGACTTTATAGGTTAGAACCAGCACTTTCAATTGTGCCTGTAAATGAATAATGGGAATTGTAGTCAAACAACAGCTCCACATATTTCCCATTCCTGACACAAGCAATGCACTTACTGGAGCTGACTCTTCAGAATCGCAGGGGTGGGCAGAATGTGATCTTTCAATGAAGATGGCTCGTAGTTCCCATCACCCCCATCAGGACTGACACTGAAATAACTCTCTTAATCTTTAAGGTGCCACAACACTTTTTCAATTATATTGTATGTTCTTGTCACCCATGAGTAAGCTGTTAGTGACCACCATGAAGATCTGCCTGCCCCCCCCCCCATGCTGTCAGCAGCTCTTAACAACCAGTGATGGACCACCGTAATGTGAGACCTTTTGCATTACTATTACATTTAATTCCCTTGCACTCCCTGTGACTGTATATATGTTTGCCCAAGGAGTCTACACTCTGTCCATCTAAAAACATGGGCTACTGTGCATGAACGCTTATGCCCCATCAAATCTGCTAGTCTTTAAGGTGCCATGGGCCTCCCTAGTGTTTATAAAGTGGCAGGAAATTGTGATTTTTTGTTTACTTTTTTACAGTGATGTTTTTACTACCAGGTGATGTGGAAAGTGTTTGTGCATTTTTGCAAAAACAATTTGGCTGTGAGAATTTTGGGTGTCTTTTGTTGTTGCTGTCTTAGGCAATTAAAGGTCATCCCAGCCGTCATTTGCATCTTGCAAAGGAAGACTGGCAGAGGTCAGAGGTTGCCATGAACAGAAGCTGCCAGTGGCTGAGGAACTGATAAACTTGTCAGGCCTTCCCTCCAATGTACGTTATTAAGGCAATTCCAGGTTTGCATGTTTGGCCACAGGAGGGGATACTTTATTAATTCAGAAGTTACTTTGGGGAAAACTTTCTGGATATTGGTTTCCTCGCAATAATCCACAGTGGCACAAAGTGGTGTTTGAAAAACCAGGGGGAGATTCCAGCTGCAATTCAGACCTAGATAGCTGTTAGAATTTATTAAAAGATTGTATATTATGGCCTTAAATGTTATCGTTTCAGCAGTTCTGTTAGAGCTGTTCAAAAGGTACCAGAGCAGGACACATTGTTTAGCTTGCCGGGTATATTGGCTTTTGCTGCTGTTTTTCTTTTTCCCTGAACACAATCGCATTTCTAATATAGGAGAATAACTGGTGAAATATAAAAAAAGCTTGAAGAAAGGGCTCTCACTCAGTCACAAAACACCCACAGAAGTTTCATATCAAATTCTTGGCATCTCAACTTAAAAGAGTCATGCATAGGAGGAGCTGGGGGAAATGACCCTGTCTTAAGTCCCTCGAAGAACATGAGTCAAAATAGACAGTTTCTGAGCTAACTAGGTTAGAGGTCTACTTTGGCTGATCTAAGTGTACAAAAGACTTCTCTGAGATATCATTTCCCCAGCGAGCTTTTTTTAAATACACTTTGAGGTTCTATTTTTTTTTTTAAAAAAGGAAGGAAGGTTCGGCTGACTTGCGAGTTGCTACCCCTGCAGCAGAAGTTCAGGACCCTTCGAGGTGGGCAGTGCAGCTTTTATGGACTCCCATAAACCATGCTAGCTGGGGTTTGGGGCAGCCTGAAGCCGAACAGCATTCTGGAGACGCAAGTCTGGGAACCACTGAGCGAAACCATTGCCTACCATGGGTTTGGTAGAAATTCGGTGCAGACATTCTTACTCTTTTAAGAGGCAAGAGTGCAGAAAAGCCACCCTGGCAGTATCTCCAATACAGTGGTGCCTCGACTTACGAACTTAATTGGTTCCGGAACTCCGGTCGTAACTCGAAATGGTCGTAAGTCGAAGCACCATTTCCCATACGAATGCATTGAAATGCAATTAATCCGTTCTGGCCAAAGAAAAAAATCACCAAAAAATAAAAACCACACTGCAAGACCCATCGGAAACGCGATTAATCCGTTCCGGCCGAAGGGAGAAAAAAGAAAAGAAAAGCAAACAAACCGTGCAAGACCCTTTGGAAATGCAAAAAAAGCAAAGCAGAAAGCAAACAAACCGTGCAAGACCCTTCGGAAATGCAAAAAAAGCAATGCAAAAAGCAAACAAACCCTGCAAGTCCCATCGGAAATGGGGAAAAAAAACAAAAAAAATAAAAACAAAAAAAAAAACCCATTGGAAATGGGGGGAAAAAACCCAAAAAGCAAACAAACCCTGCAAGACCCATCGGAAATGGGGAAAAAAAACCCAAAAAAGCAAACAAACCCTGCAAGACCCATTGGAAATGGGGGAAAAAAACACCCCAAAACAAACAAACCCTGCAAGACCCATCACTGCATAGAAACATAATCCCACCACCCAGCCCAAAACCACGCTGCAAAACCCACCCAGAACAGTTTTTTAGAAGTAGAAAGCAGAACCTTACAAAGGCAGTCCGAAGCCGCCTCCGATCGCACACTCTCTAACTGCTGGGGCGAAAGAGCTACAAAGAAGCAGCCTCTTCTCCACCAACGGTTAGCAATTTGAATTCCCCGCCTTTTTCCCCTGCCTTTTTCTGGTTGTAACTCGAAGCTCCGGTCGCAAGTAGAAGCACAATTTTGCGGCCGGAGCTGGTCGTAACTCGAAATGGTCGTATGTCGGGACGTTCGTAAGTCGAGGCACCACTGTACTGTGTTGTGCTTAGTTTTTCAACACAAATAAGGTTCTCTTCCTATACAGTATTTGTTGTCTCAGGAAGCTGGTTGTCATATATTTAATCAGTAGTGCGTAGTTTCAGGGAAAATCTAATTCTTAACAAGTGCAAATACTAGTGATTAATGCTCTAAAACTGCCATCTCTAAAAATTACATGGTGGTTTTCTATATTTATGTTCCCAGTGAGTTTTTCACATCAAATTCGCTTGAGTTGCAAGTGAAATGATTGGTCTCCCCCCCCCCCCGCTCCCCAAGCTTAAGGCTGCCACCTCTGGAAAACGCAGCTAGGGATCTGGAAAAATCAAACTATTGTGTTCCTGTCTCTTCTGTCATCATAAGCAATAATAAAGGTGTGTGTGTTCCCCCCCCCCCCCCGCGCTGGAACTGATTTGACAGTTTTGTCGGTAGTGAGTGAGGCCGAAGAGACTTCCAGTGTGATATTTTGTTGGGTTAGCAGGATAGGGAGGGTGATAAGAGGTAGGAGAGTGTGGTGTAAGAAAATGAGCAGTTTTGGCCCCCTCTCGTGTTTTGAGACTGAGCCATGAGGATTGTGTTAAGTCAACGTCCGTTATCAGACGCTGGGAGGGTAACCGGTAAGTTTATTTTTGTGCCCTCTGATCCACATGTTCTTTGGACGTTGGGGCCTCTGCTCTCCATCTTGCTGTCTAGTTCTTTCACAGGTTGCTCTTTCAATGGGCGCGAGCAGTTTTGCATCAGTTAGGAGTACAACTGGTTCCAAAGGACGACAAAGGTAGACTGGCAAGTTTGCATGGCTTGGGGAGGCTTGAGCCACCTGCTTGTCGCTTCGCTTTCTAACCTTCTCTAGGGGATGTTGGTAGTTAGTTTTTATTTGCAGCCTACCGTATTTTTCTGTGTATAAGACGCCCTCATGTATAAGATCCCCCCCCCACTTTTCTAACCCAGAATTTCTTTCTTCGCAAGAAAGTGGAGGGGGAAGGCAGGGATCAAAGCACTTTGATTCCTGCTTTCCCCCTCCACTTTCTTGTGAGGAAAGTGCTTTTCCCCCTCCACTTTCCTCACAAGAAAGTGGAGGGGGAAAGCAGGAATCAAAGTGCTTTGATGATTCCTGCTTTCCCCCTCCACTTTCTTTCCCCCCCAATTTTCTCGCAAGGAAGTGGAGGGGGGAAAACACTTTCCTCGCAAGGAAGTGGAGGGGGAAAGCACTTTCCTCCCAAGAAAGTGGAGGGAGAAAGCAGAAATCATCAAAGCGCTTTGATTCCTGCTTTCCCCCTCCACTTTCTTTCCCCCTCCACTTTCCTCGCAAGGAAGTGGAGGGGGAAAGCACTTTCCTCCCAAGAAAGTGGAGGGGGGAAAGCAGGAATCATCAAAGCATTTTGATTCCTGCTTTCCCCCTCCACTTTTTGCGAAGAAAGTGGAGGGGGGAAAGCAGGGATCAAAGCGCTTTGATCCCTCCCCCTCCTTACTTCCGTGTATAAGACGGCACTCAATTTTTAATCTAAATATTTAGATAAAAGTATTGTCTTATACACGGAAAAATACGGTAAGTAACAAAAGTGTATGTGTTGGGGGGGTCTTTGTCCACCACCACCACTTTTAACAGCAGATATATGATAGATTTGGGATCCTGACATCCTTTATTTATTCAATCATTCATTCATTGGATTTACCTGTATAACCAGCCCGGCTCCACAAATGGAACACAGGGCAGCTTGTATTGACATTAAATGAAAGAAGCACAAAATTAGAAATACAGAACAAGCTCAACAGTTAAAACAGAATTAAATTAAAGGCACCGTTAAAAACACAACTGGGAAACGCAGTGCAATGAGAAGTAAGAGTGCCCAGCTGCTAATGGGCCTCATCCACAATTGCCCAAAGGCCTACTTGAGTTAAAGGCAGGATAAAAGAGAGGAAACCATCTTAGCCTCTCTTGGAGAGAGTCATTTCATCATGACAACAGGCCCAGGGAACAGTTTGGAGTAATGTAGCACAATGTTATCAAAGTAGCCTTGAAGATTTGGGGCAGAGGAGATGAAATTTCTGGGAAATCTTGTCATGGCGACAGTGAATGTGCCCTTGAGCTGTGTAATGAAGTTAAAATTTGGCATTTGCCTTGGCTACTCATGGGTACTTTATGCCCCTCCCATTGCTAAATGTGTAAATTATAAGGGAGCATTCCTGCTCCCTACTTCCATATTAACAACTGCAAGATGGCTTTTCAGATGCACTTTTTGACTAATGGACTGGTTACATAAACACATAAGTTGTCCTTATTTCTAAAGTGGTAGCTTAACCGCCCAACAATATCTTGTACTTGTGTAGCTCTGACTAGGATATAATCACATTGGATTTATCTTAAGATTGGTACCATGTCAATGTGTGCTTTCTAAAGAGCCTTTTTGTTGAGTGGATTGCAAGATGACTTCACAGGAGATAGGCAGCAACCAAGAGAACGGAAAAAGTGTTTTCAGCTCATACTGGTGATGGCAACCAGTGGGTGGGGAGCAAGGGGGAGGGAACACACAATATGAAGATTTTAGGGCATGGGTAGCTTATACGGACTTGAGTCCCACTGAATTTATATACAATCTTGCCTTTATGCAGTTTTTGTTACTTCATGTTTTGCTATTCAATAAATCTATTTTTTGTCGCTATACAGAAAATGTACTGCACTTTGCTCACAAATATGTGGATCGACATATGGTAAATAATGCAGTAATAGTGCAAGCAATGCAGAGAAGACAGTGCTGGTGTAAACAGATAGCTTACTGCAGCAGCCCAGAGGGCTCTCTCCCCCCCACTCCCCAAGTGACATTTGCTGTTCAGGGCCTCCAGAGATTCAGATTCTGGTCTGAAAACCTTAAGCCAAAAAGGGTCAAATAGACTGGATCAAATCGGAGCATTTCAGTGTACACCCGTTATTGAAGAAGGGGTTCTTCTGGCTGGTTGAGAGGCTGGGAAGGACAAGCACAATTTCTGAGCTGCAGAGAGATACACAGAACTAAGCTAATTTTCTCCCTTCTTCTTGTTGGCAGGCCCTGGTCATCAAGAAGGTGTTCTATCTACTTATAGTAAAAGAGAAAAAGAGGGACCAGAGTCAGGTCCAGACCCATTGCTGGTAGTTAGTTTTTCTCTGACCCCTTTCCAGCCCTGGCAGTAAAGATGACAATTGCTGGGCAGGTGGGGGCAAGGTTTATTACCTTCTAAAACCCACTGTGTGACATGTTTTGAAGATGAAATGAGTATTAGTGAAGAGCCCAGCACATCCTTAGGAGCTGTTTTAAACTGCATCTGTAAGGATTCTAGGGCTGGGGTAATGCAGTGCTTAAGGGAAGTTTGCCGCTCAAACACTTCCTCAACCGCAAACTCACTAGGTGGTCTTGGGCAGCCAGTAATTTCTCAGCCCCCCTCCTGTTCACTGCAATTTGAGATAATAATAGTGACTTACCCTACAGAGTAATCCTAAAGATTAGGGAAGTAATGCATGCAAAATGCATGAAAGCTTAAATTCTGTATAAATGCCGTGCATAAATTATTGTTCTTACAATAGCTGCTTTTTGTAAGGGAAGACACTGTATATATTATCCCAGATCCCAAAACACAATTTCTTTTATTGAGAGACCTGTGTATCTAGACTTTAGATATCAATAAAAATACCCCATTCTTCCAAAGAGGCTTCTCCGTCTTCTGTTCTGCTCCTGCTCGTGTAGATCCCTCACTTAGACCTTTACCAGCCTGGTGTGCTCCCGATGTTACGGATGATCATTCCCAGAATTCTTGGACACGGGGCAGGATTCTGTCCTTGAGAACTGAAGACGGTTGAATTAGTGTGCAGTGATGGTCTTCAGCTTTGGGTTTGTTGCTTAGGGATTTCACCTGTAAATTCCCATTACCACCAAGAAAAGAACATGTCCTGATGGTAAATTAACACATGAAGATTATGAGTTGTGTTGCTCAAGGCAGAAATGAGACGCGGGGCATGAACAAGGATTGTAAAAGATAATATACTTCATTTGACCTAGGCAGCTATAAGATGATTTTTTCTTTCTGAGCTACACAATAACATTGTCATTTGTGAGTTACAAATAACATAATCTTTGCAAGGGCCAGAGGGCTGCGCATTTCCTGTTTGCATTAAAAATTACATTGTTAGAAAATAAGTGGTGTTTCTCTCTAGTTGTTGACATTCATAAGCTGAATACTACCTCCCCATACATAAAACTTGCATAGGGGACATGCATGTTACAGTATATTTTCAACCTAAATATTAGCAGTTTCGCTTGATTAGAAATTTCATGTTCTAGCGAGTATTTTGAGAACTGCATTCCTGTTGCTGCCCCCCATCCATATAGCACATTGATCATCTGTGAATTTTATGGTGTTGGCACATGCCAGCTCTCTTGCTTAGAGATGTTTGTAAGAAATGAATCCTAGAATCTGTTTGGAGTGTGTTAATTTTCTTTGGCCTTCTCTCCTTCCTGGTCCTAATGCTTTTCTCTACTGTATCGACTGTAAATCTCTTCTGTATTAAAGATTTTCCTTTAACCTTGAACACAGGAGGTTGTAAATTTGAATTCAAGGTGCTGTCCTTTCCAAGGGAAGGAAATAAGAAAGCATTAGAAATAGAGTACAAATAACACTTAAAGCCATTAAACGCATTACACAGAGGCAAGGTCTACTGCCGGACAATATACACTGCAAAGAGCTCTAGATAAACACACATTTGTTACATTTTCATGTCATTCTTTTACATGTATAGTGAAACCATCTTCACTGGATGCTTAAAAAGAAATGCGTAATATGACCCTTAGCTCTCCCCAGGCTGGCATCCTTCAACATATTCTCCTACCTAACTAGTATAGGTGAGTTTGTTCATTTTTTTATTTCAATTTTTACCCCTCCCTTCTAGTGGCCGGGCCGTTACTCTGGGCAGATTACAATTAGAACATCAGCAAACATAAACGAACATTCAGTAGTAACAATAGATAAAACATGAGACCCAAAACAAAACCCAACCTAAATATATAGTAAACTCTGTACTAAGATACATAACGGCAGCAAAACAATCGACTTATAAAATCATGCGTCATCAAAAATTGGAAAGACCTAAACAGTCAAACAGGGGCAAGAGTATGAAAGCCTGAGTATAGATCCAGGTCTTCACTTTTTCTGGAATTTGAAGAGGGATAACACCTGACACACTTGCATGGGGAGAGAGTTCCATTACATGGTGGCCACCACTAAGAAGTCTTGGTTCCTGGTAGTGGATTTCTGGGCCTCCCTTGGGGTGGCCACCCAGAACATCATAGATTGGGAAGGGTGGGTGGGACGGGAGCTTACTCTGAGGGAGAGGCGCTCTGGCAAGTATCAAGATCCTAAACTGTTTAGGGATTTGAATGTCAACATCAGTGCCTTGAACTTGGCCCAGAAGCATACTGGCAGCCAGTGCAGTATTGTGCCAGAACTGGTGAAATATGGTCATATTTAGGTGTACAGTGGTGCCTCGCTAGACGATTGCCTCGCAGGACGAGGAAATCGCTAGACGATGGCTTTTTGCGATCGCTAATGCGATCGCAAAACGATGGTCTCCTATGGGGGATTTTCGCTAGACGACGAGGTTTCCCCATTGGAATGCACCGACTAGCGGTCAAAAGCTGTCAGTGCATTCCAACGGGGACCCGCGCTCGCTAGACGAGGTTTCCCTATGGACGATCTTCGCAAGACGACGACTTTTCCCTTGGAATGCATTGAAGAGATTTCAATGCATTCCAATGGGGAAACGCGCTTCGCTAGACAATGTTTTCGCACGACAGCGATTTCCGCGGAACGGATTAACATCGTCTAGCGAGGCACCACTGTACCTGATACCAGCCTGGCAGCTCCGTTTTGCACTTGATGCAGTTTCCGGACTGCTTTCAAGGGCAGCCCCACGTAGAGAGCATTGCAATGGTCTATCAGATTACTGGCATGTGAACCAGTGTCACTAAGGACTTCCCATAAAGGTAGAGGCGGAGGTGTGTGATCTTCCTCAGTTGAAAGAAGGCAGACCTGGCCATGGGTGAGATCTGATTCTCCATAGAGAGGATCAGATCCAGGAGCACACCAAGATTATGGACCTGATCCTTCAGGGGAAGTGTGACCTGTCAGTTTCCACGGGGGAAAATCCGAATGTCCTCTATATGGCTCCTCATCTATAGACTCTCTATGACAGATTTATAGATTTGTGTCTTTTACACATCTGACAAAGAATTTAATTGTGGTCTCAGAAGATATTGCACCTTGCTTATATTCAGTTAGTTCTTCGTTCCTGGATACCCTTCAGTATTTTGACTCAAAAGTTCTAGAATGAATCCTTTTCTTCATTTATTTAGCAAGCAAGCAGTTAGGTAGATAAGAGCCAAAATTGTAAAATATACTTGGAATATACATATATAAAAACAATATGAGTATATATTGCAAAAATCAGGGTCCTCAAATACAACATTTTCTAGTTCATATCTGTATATAGTATTTCTTCTATAAAAATAATGTTGTTTCTAATAAGGTATGAGCTGCTTAAACAAACTTCAGTTATTAATTCAAAGGATACAAGAATAAACTAATTCCCTTCATTAAAAGGCTATTTTCTTAACAAACAGCTACCAAAATAGATAAAACTCTCATATCGTCACTTAAAAGTCTCTATTGCAATACATATTATTATTATTAAAAACAATTTGAGCATAGTATAAGCTTAGTAAACAATTCACATCGCATTAGATAATTCTCACCTACTTTCCAGCAGACATTTCTCCCCTGTTTGCAAAAACTTGTGTTTGTATCCTTTGGGACATGTTCCGCAAACATGATAGAAATCTCTGTTTATATACTTCTGATGTTTTGATTTAGTCAAAACATTGTGATGTTGAACTTTGGCTTTCCCATGGACAAGTGTCCTTGGGTATCTATCTGCTGGTATATGGGACAGTTATACCAGCTAAGCCGTAAAATTGCCCCCACTTGGAGTAACTTCCTTAGCACTATATTTGGGCAGCAGAATACATTATGAATGACAATTTCCTGCTTTTTGCATTGTTATATTCCCCATTTAACCTCATTTATTTTTTTTCCTGCCAGATATTCTTTTCCAAAACCTATAATTGACAGACCCCATCTAGACCAGGCTTGTAACACACTGGAATTTGGTGGCCACGTTGTGGGAACATTCCCTTTGTTCCTAAACAGGCCTGAGACTCACTTGGTCTTCACATAGGTTGTCTTTTAGGTATGAGTGGTTTTCTCACCCATGGTGGTTTGAGACGTCAAAGGCACACATGCCCTGCCAAGCCATATGCAAACTTCTTGAACCAAATGGGTGAGAAATATGCTATTTAGTACAAAGACCAACCTTGACTGGACTCCAGATTTGGATTTCCAATGTGATTTATATTTCTAATCTTCCAGTGAGCATTTATTTACAGCACACTTAGCATACGTTCCAGACTTCTTCTCCCTCCACCCACCCAACCTACAGGTTGAGATGGTAATCTGTTAGCCACCTCCCATCTTTTGGGGTTTAGCAACCACTTACTTGCCTGCTGACACTGTCGTTTCACAGAACCTTGTAATATCCTTATAGCTGCAAAGTTCAGCCATGCAGTTGCATGAACCACACAATTCTAGCATCGGTTCCCTGGAGACAACAGTTGCGGAGTTGCAGTTATTGATTCTTCAGAGTAATAACTTCAGCTTTTACCTGTAAATCGTCCCTGAATAGCTGAATTAAAGGTTGCTGCTGTTTTTCTTGAGAAATCTCTGGTGTGGGAAATCCTCGTTAGTCATCCACAAATGGGGTCCTTTTATAGAACATGGGTGGTACCAGTTGACTGCTGCATGTGGTTGGCACAGTTGAGATTGTAAATGGATGCCAAGACATCAGGCTAAACATCAGGGTAAAACATCAGGCTTTTATGATGGTTTGTTTTATTTTTTCCACTTCTAAGCTGCCTTTCTCCAAGCAGTGGGACTCAAGGTAGCTGGTGGTTGGACTTTGTCTGGTGTTCTTAAAAAAAAAAAGAGAGAGAGAGAGAGATTTTTCAGGCCAGGCTGCATTCAAATCTTTGAAGATTTGAAGTTTGTGTCTTAAGACAAAGTTTGGGGACAAATCCTGGGTTAGAAGTACGTACAGCAGGCAGGAGGCAGTGCTTTATTAAACGGGCAAAATCTTAAAAACATTTTTATTCTGTTGCTCTCTATGGGCTGAGTGATGTGAAATGATGACAGCACAAATACTCTTCCGGTTCTTTTCTTTCTTCTTGGACCCAGAGCTTAGAAAAGTTACACTTTGGACTGCAGTTTCCAGAATCCTACAGTGAGTGTCTAGTAGTCATGTTAGCTGGGAATTCTGGGAGTTGTAGTAAAACCGGTCCCCAAGCCCTGGCACAAGGCACGTCTATTAAGGCAGTGTTATTGATCATTGACTGGCAGGGTCTCTCCAGGAACTCAAGCAGGAGTTTTCCTAGCCTTCTTTGTAGATGTCCAATTTGGATTTGGGATCTTTCTGCATGCAAAGTGGGCACTTTGTCACTGAGCTACAGCTCTTAACTCAAGTTGTTCCAAACTATTTAAATTGGGTTGCAGAACGGTTCCTTTAATAATAATAATAATAAAAGTTGCACAAAAAATCAATTTATAAACAGTTGCTCATGCACATAAAAGCCAAGCTACTAGTGGCATGGTTCTCTCCAGAAGTCAACTGGAACTGGATGAACATAAACAGGATTTGTGATTAACTAGGTATCTGGAGCACATGCTGGCTTGTTGCTCACAGCATGATGGGGCAACACAATGGCTAAACTAGTACAAGAAGCAGACAGGAACAGAGATAGGGAAGTGGGACATCTTGATTAGCAATCCAATAAACCTTTCTCCTAGACGTGACCCTCCTTTCTTGGAGTTCAAGAAATGTTGAAAGTTACTTTGAGCTGTAGGGGGAATAAAAATGTTTGTGAAGTGCAGGCCTGCAGAGGTTGGTGGATCACAGTTGCCACCATTCCTTATCCTGCCCTAGCAAGGATTGATGAAAGTTGAAGCCCATCAACATCTGGAAGTCTTTGGGGGGGGGGGCTACCCAAGGTTTAAGTTAAATATGGGCTGCAGATATTTGGAGATATTTCTCTCCAAAAATCCTGGGCTCATCTAGAACACCCATCAGCCCAAGTTGGTGGCCTGTAGTCATTATAACTCCCAAACTTTAAAAGGATATTCCTTCTAAACTGAGAGTTTAGGACATGTTTGTTTTCTAAGGTTATATTGGTTCTAGCAAATTACCGGAATATGCCTTGAAAGAGTAAATATTACATTTGGCCTTTCCTTCTAACTGAGCTGTAGGTTTTGTATATTATGCTGTATGTTCACTTACCTTTTCTTCACTGTCTCAAAAAAAACCCAAAACATTTATATTAAGTTTTTTGAGAGTAGGCAGATCTGGTTTAACCATGATTGATTGATTAAAGTTGATTTGTTAATGAAAAGTAATCTCTCTGTGTGTTTATAATGTATTTAACATTTTTGTTTGAGAGTGAAGTTTACAACATTAATGTTTTGCAACATTAGGCGGTGATTATAAGAGATTTCCTGTCAGCTGCCCTGTTGCATCAGGCTTGATTGACTTCAAGCTTTTTTCCTCTCTCATGATAATTTCTCTTCAAATGTTATGGGTTCGAAGTGCTACATTTGCCTAAGAAATGCGTTTTAGGCTTTCTGAAAACTCTGTGATGTTTTCATGCTGGCAGCTCAGCCAACCAGAGCTTCGATGGCATTTATAGTCTGTGGTATGGCCTGAACTTTTCTAGAAGTTTGGCAGGATTCTGTCTGTCAGTCTGTCTATCCATCTGTCCTCCCATACTTCCTGTTTATATTTTCACCCATATCTTGCTATGTGGAGACCATGTGTTTCCACTCCCTTGTTTTTCTCGATTCGAGAGGTGGAGAGACATTGACTGAGATAACCGGTGAGAAAGAGCATGGAGCCCTAGCCCGGAGAGAGGTCCCCCTGCCTTTGTTTCCTCTCCTTTCCAAACCTAGTTTTGAAATAACCACTACCAAGAACCAAGCCTTCCTCTATTTGCATAGCTCACTTTTTCAACTTCGTAGCTTCAGTTTTTGGCCTTTGTTTCTCGGTCATGTGAGACTTTGACGGAACATTTGAACTATAATTAGATGAAGGTGATGTGCATGGTTGGGTCCACCTGAAGATACGAAAGAAAAGCAAGGACGTCATTGTTTTCTGCTAAGGCAGAAGAATTAAGAACAGTTTGTACAACTGCACTGTGCACCAAGTGCTCCTGCTGATAAATTACTTGTTTGTGTGAGTTCATTTCCCCATTGGTTCGGGAGTGGGGAGCACTTCCGTTAGTCCCACTCGTGCTGATGGGGCGAGATGCAAAGAGCTGCCCAAAGAGGTCGCATCTCAACCTCTTGGCAGCTGCACTGTGGGGTGCCTCATCTTCCCCAGTGTTGGGAGCAGTCCTCAGGAGATTTGGAGCCCGGTGTCACCAATACCCAGATGACACCCAACTCTGCTTCTCCGCCACCCCTGAATCAGATGTAGCTGTGCAGGTTCTGGACCTGTGCCTGGATGCAGCGGGGGCTGGATGAAGGTCAGACAGCTGAGCTGAATCCTAGAGTGATGGAGGTTCATGGGCGACTGGTTCCCGTTTTCGGGAGACATGTTTTAGTTGAGGTTAGCATGCACAGTCTAGGTGAGCTCCCAGGTTCAGCTTTGCCGCTGTCCTTCCAAGTGACTTCAGGGGCTTAGAGTGGCTTTCACCAGCTTCAGCCAGTATGCCAGTTGTGGCCATTCTTGGACAGGGGTGGCTTAGTTATAGTAGTCTAAGCAGTGGCAACCTCAAGAGCAGTCTATTGCAATATACCTTATGTAAGCTGCCTCCAAGATTGGTCCAGAAGCTGGAACTGGTGCTGAGTGCTTCAACTTGGCTTCTGAATAGGGCATTCCATTGACAGCTCATATCCCCCAGGCTGACAGAATTGCACTGGATGCCAGGTTGTTACTGGGCCAGGTTTAAAGTTTTTGTTGTTAGTTTATTAACCCCTGAAGCAACCTGAGCACTTTTCTTGTATAGTTGCTTTTTATTCTTAAAGTTATCTGGGGAGGCCTTCCTAAGGATGCCACATGGTCCTCAGATCTGTGCTTATTGGAGCAGGGCCTTTAACACTGTGGCACTCACCATATGGAAAACCCTTCTTTCACAAACTTGACACATGCCTGCAATTTTTAGTTTTAGGCACATGTTGAAAACATACAGATTTACATAGGCCTTTCCTACATCGTCCAACCTAATATCTGTTTCCTAGACTCCATCAATCTTTGCTGCTATGTGTATAGTTGTATACTGTGTCTATTTTTATGTTGTACATATAATGGCTTGTACTCTGTTGAACGTCTGCTGAGCAGAAAGCTCCACCAGTGGCAGAATTTTCTTATCTTTATGAACTTTCTACTTTCCCATTTTGCTCATTTTTAACTGACTGTTGAAGAGTTATGTTTACTTGTGGAAGATAACTAAGAATCCAAAATGCGATAAGATCACATAGTTCATACAGATGGTATATATCTAAGTGAATTGAGCCGATAGATTAATCTTACAGCATCCAAGTGGAAGGCGCCATTAATTAATTTTAGATTTACAGTTACTCTCCCCTGTGAGAGTTTCCATAAATATTTAGTCGTACAATTGACAAGGCAGGGAGGGATCCCTGTCCCCGAGTGACTCATGGCCTCAAGCGGGGATTGGAAATGTGTAGCCCTCCAGATGTTGCTGGAGTTCAATTCCCATCATCTGGAAGGTCACACATTCCTCATCCATGGGTTCAAGGAGAATTGCCATCCAATGATGACTCCGCAAACCGAGTTGTAATATTCATGTAAAGTGGTCTGTATTCATCATCCTCACCTTAGAACTGCAGAGCTGGAAGGGAGCCTGTGGATCATTGAGTCTAGTCCCTTTCAACTGTAAAGAAGAATTGAAATTAACCCATATGAACAAAGTTTGCTCTCTTGGACTAATGTAGCCTAGTTTATTAAGTAAGATTCAGAAAATGGGACCTGTGACAAAATGTTGCACTGTGGAATGTTCCTGTTCTGCCTGGAAAATTCTGGGATGTTGCAATTCAGAGATAAGTTTTCTAAGTTCTGTCACTAATTGGAGAGTTCGGACCATAGGTCTCCTCTCCCAAAGCCCCCCCCCCCTTTTTGCCTCTGCAAACTGTGGGCCTGCTGATACGACTCCACATCCTGCTGATATATCTTATTCTAGGACATGGATGATGTTTTGACTACATGAAGATCCACACTTAGAGTTACTCTTACTATGTGAGACATTCATTTTAACTGGCCAGTCCTCCAGAAGTCATTCTTGATAGTAGAGATCTTCTTGAAGTAGTCATTGTCTCTCAATGCCACGTCAAAGAATGTTGTGAATATTATGGGGTGCAGTATTCATATCCAATGGATTTGGTGGCCATTCTTTGGTGGCTGGCTTCCCTTGGCACTAAAATGTTTGATAGTTTATTGGTATCAATCTGAGATGCCATAGCTGGTCATTCATGAAAAGAAGAGTACACAGTTCCTGTTTGTTCAGCTAGAACAGGTAGGATGTTTTTCTCCCCAGAACTGATGTTTGTCCTTCACCTGTTGAATATGGCTGTTTCATCAGAGAACAGAGAAAGAGGGCGATAGAAGGAAGCTGCTTCTTGTTGTTACAGGCAGGCAGCAAGGTCAGAAATTGTGTAGACTCTCATTTAGGGGCTACCAACCATTTGTGATGGGTAGTGCTTAGAAAACTGACTTTTTAAGATGAAAGCTCCCAGAACTCGGGGCAATTGGGAACCATTGCATTAGTAGGAACCAGGAAATGTTGCGTGGTCTAACCTCCAGTTTAATGTGTTCACCTCTTAGAGGCTTTGGGGGAAGTACCCTTCAAGCAGTGGGCCTCTTTTCCCAGGTGTAGAGGAATAGTTTCTAAAACAAGAACACCAGGAGCTTTGTGGCGTGGCGGTTAAACTGCAGTACTGCAGTCAAGACTCTGCTCATGACCTGAGTTTGCTCCTGATGAGTTCAGGTAGCCGGCTGGAGGTTAACTCAGCTTTCTATCATTCTGAGGTAAATTGAGTACCCAGCTCGTGGGGGAGGGCCAGCGTGTAGCCTGCATAATTAAATTGTAAACCATCCAGAGAGTGCTTTAAATGCTATGACGTGGTATAGAAGCAGCAAACACTTTGCTTTCTTGCTTTTTCTTCCCTACTGATTATGGTTTTCTGTGGAAACTTCTGCTGAGTGTTTAGCTTGACCCATGACATCTCTGAAGATCCCTGTCATTTGGAAGTTTGCGTACTTAAGTAGCACACCATGTCTGCAGAAGATTCTGTCTCTTCCTCTCCGTGCTTCATTTTAGTCATTATTCTAGTAGTCATAAGGGTGAAGGCACTGCTTGTAGGAGAGAAAAACATAGAATTTCACACCGACAAGGGGGAAAAGGCTGATGGAGAAAGGAAA
This sequence comes from Intellagama lesueurii, assembly GCA_037013535.1. NCBI lineage: Eukaryota > Metazoa > Chordata > Lepidosauria > Squamata > Agamidae > Intellagama > Intellagama lesueurii. The sequence goes on along the minus strand of JBAJHW010000009.1, from coordinate 13,221,117 downwards.
GATGGCCCTCCCTTGGCTTTTGTACCCAACATAGAAATGTGGTGGGCTGCTGCAGAAAGCATGTGGCCCTCCCTCAAATCCCCCAAATCTTGTGCAGGCTAGTAATGTTTGTGGACTTACTGCCACGGCTGCTCTCTTGTTCTATGAGAGCAAGATGGCAACAGCTGCGTCTATGACATTTTGTACCCGGCATGCTGAGATTCTCAGTGGGAGAGGCACGCCTGCCTGTTTTTTTATAATTAGGAGCTTCAGAGAAAGTCTTCTGGGGGGAAAAAAAACTGCTTGGCCTGTCTGAGCCCTCAAGGCAGCCTCCAGATATGTCTCAGGACCAAACATCTAGAAAGGAGAGCAAATTTCCTGCTGGAGCTGTGTAGCCAAGAAGTACCCTGCTTGAAGATTCTTTTTTGTACGGAACTGAAAACGGGGGAGAAGAAAAGGATGTCAGGAGATTGATCGAAAGATAGGAAAGGGCCCTTCCCCACTCTGGTGCTGGGCTCTAGCAGTAAGGAGAGGGTTGTGGAACTGAAACAGGGTTGTCACCCTCCAGATTGGAAGACAGGTTTATTATTGTTGTGACCAGACTTATCCGGTGGTGTAAATCTGGAAGGAACAGCAGAGAATGCCATGACGGTAATGTGGAAAGAAAGAACTACTGTACCCATCTCTTAAAATGAATGAAACCTCAGGAAAGTCTAGTCCCCGGTCATGCAAAGAAATGGGTTACTTGTGAGTTGCTGAATCAGGTATGGACTGGAGTTGACAGAACCAAAGTGAATCTAAGAAACAGTGTGGGTTGTTTTGCACTGGCCTAGTTCTTTGTGAATGCAGAGAAGAACAGGCAACTTCACACTTGGGTTAGTGTGCTTTCTGCCCCTCAACACGTACCATGGAAGACTTGATGTTAGCTAGCCCAGATGCTCTTGACGTTGCGTCTTATTGGGCAAAAACACTGGTAATAAGCAGCCAGCGACTCCTCTAATTTTAAAAGGCAGAATCAGAGTTTAACTGAACATTGGATACAGTCCCGATCTATCTTTGACCATATTTGCATATAAGGTCCCCTTTTGGGGAATGACTTTATGATTTCTTGTAATGATTCTGCACTCATTGTCAGCCAGCTTTGAAAAAGAGAATTTATTAACCTGTGAAGGTAGAAAGTTAATGGCTTGTGGAATTCTGCAGATGCAGGGAGAAATCTCTGTTGCTTATTTATCACCTTCAAACTGCTTCCGAGAGGGTGCATCTTTCCCCATGGCTGTAACTCACCACAGTCTGAGCAGCCTTCTTTGTACCACATTTCCATATGGCCAAGTGTGTCTTTGGTTTATGTCAAGCACAGCCTTAACTTATCATTACTTTCATGTGCATGCTTGCTGTATGCATTTTTTCTCCGAGGAATTATGTATCTTAAATTATTCAAGGACTGAGAACTAGGGTGGTCTGGTAAATAGTGCCGGCCTTGGCCTGAGTTCAAATTACTCAATAATATACTCAGGAGTATATTACAGGATGGCCTTAAGCAGTGGCTATCTCAGCTTCTGTGTGTAACATGGGGATCGTGTTTGCTCTCACAGATTGTCACAGGAGGGAAAGGGGAGAGATTCTACATGCCATATACATGAGCAATAGATACGACCATCTACAATCATCTGTGATTTAATGTGATCCAAGAAAAGATCATTGGAGTAGCAAACCAAGTTCCATTTCATGTGTATGGGTGTGTGCAAATGTGACCCTCCAGATGCTTGGTGGCAGCTCTCAGAATCCTTCACTACTGGCTGTACTGTTGTAGACTGATGGGAGTTGTAGTCCAGCAACATCTGGAGGCTCATAGCTGCCCACCACTAGTTTACTCCAACATTTTATTAACATTTTCCCCAGTTGATCTGATAAGGATTTTATAAAAATGCTTTCTAGACATACAGAATATGAGTATGAACACCACCCTCAAAAGTTCCAGTGTTGAATGTTCACCAGTCTGGGAAAAATTTCCTCTCTTTCTTTCCTTTTTCCCTTTAACCCAGTTTGCAAATTTTACCTTTTAAAGCTCTTGGTTGCAAACTATGGTTATAAGGCAAGTCCTGGCCTAAAGTCAGGGATGGACGGAGGCCTTCCCAAGATTGTTTTCGGGGTTCATGGTTGGTTTGTTTTGTTTCCTTACTGCATTGTATATGCTACTTGGATGGGTAGAGAAACAAGAAAGAAGTCCAGTTGCCATGACTCAGCTTCCAGATAACCACATCTAGATGACTGAGAATCTTCACAGACACCTTTTAAATCGTTTCATAGAGCCCAGCTGACATGGTTAAACCCACCCACCCCCAATACTATTTTACAACATTGGAAGTAGACTTCCTGCCACTTCTAGTATTGTGGTGGTGTGTATGTGTTGCATTTTTTGGCAGTTCATAAGGGCCTCTGGGAGATCCTGGAGGCACAAAACCAGCCCCCAAAACCAACATTTCCCATCCCCTATTTTAAATAATCTCAGGTGAGGAATCATTCAAGAACTATGGGAGGGAGAAGGAAGGAGCAAAGGCACCCACCCAAACTCATAGCTGTGGTTCGGAGTAGAGTTGGGCACAAACTGCTGGTCTGGCGGTTTGTTCAGGTTCAGCTGATGACCAAACAGATGTTCCACAGTTTGTCTGGTTGGGTGCCCCTTTGGAAGCAGCATCCTGGCTTCCCTGCCTCGTCTCCTCTGGGCGCTGCCTCTGAGAGGGGGTGGGGTGCCGAACCATGGAATATCTATTCAGCTGTTAGCTGAACCACCGAACCAGCGGTTCGTGCCCATCTCTAGTTAGGAGGTCGGGAGTGTTCCATTTGAACTGCCTTTCTAGGATATTTTGTGGGTAACTTTATCTCTTGTCTGTTCAAAAGGTAGGAAGAGAGAAGGGCATGTAGAAAAGAGACATGTGCATGGTTTTTCCCCCTCCCTCCCTCTCCCCCAAACACATGGAATTTGAGCCGTTATTTGACAACTGGAAAATTAAACATTTGATCATTTTAATAAAGAAGAAAAACATAATTACAGTTTGTGTGTTTTTTTAAAAAAAAACACTACAAAATGGTCTGATAGTCATCATAGGGAACATTTTAGAAATCATCTCCTGTGGGTTCAGTGTTCACAGTGTGAAAAGAAAAGTTCTAAATTTCAGAAAGGAGCTATCACTTTAGACAGCTATTGTACTAGCCTGAGAAAGGGGAAAATCTGGATTTTAACAGTAATGAACACTCCATTCAAAGTTCTTTCCTAGCTCTCCTGGAACAAAAGGTTGCTTAGAGAGCTGCCTACTCATCGCGTTAATGATGACTTTCTACTTCATTATTATCATCTCAAAGGTCTTCGGTTCACTTCTTAGAAAAGCTGGATTCCATCGCTCAGTCCCATTCTCGTTCACTCATTCATAATTCCTGCCATAATTCCTTTTGGGTTATTTGGGGAGGAAAACAGGTAACGTTTATGTGGACCACTTTTTAACCGGAGTTTGAAAAAAATCTGGGCAGCCGGTAGTGAGCATTGTAGCAATGTTGAAAGGTCTATTATAAATAACTAATCACAGTCTTGCGGCACCCAAAAAACATACTGACCAGGTGCAATTGGATTTGTAGTCCACCCCATCTAGAGGATAGCAGGTTGGAGAAGGCTGGCGTAAGCTTTTGTGGGCTTCAGTCTATTCCTCAGATGCTTGAGGTCTTGCAGTGAGCTTTGTGATTATACGATATATATATCTAGATGGTCGTATATCTAGATGGTTGTTGCAGTTGTAAACAGTGAGTTCAAAGGGAGTTGAATACAGAACGTGTAGGTTATATGATCATTGATTTGTTAATTGTCATTTGCAAAACCTTTGTTGCTTTGACAGAATTGACCATTTTCCACAAATGTTTATGCTGTGATAAACACGTTAGTCTTCAAGGTGTCACAAGATGCCTCGCTGGTTAACACCTGTGAACTTTCAAACCAGAAACCAAGCTAACGTTGAGAGCAGGATTTGCATGGAGAGTGAAAAGGAGCTTAGGCCTTACACTGGGGGTGGGCCACAGGCAGCCCCCAGATGTGCCCCCCTACACCCTTGGAACCCCATCACCCTCCCTACCCAAACATTTTAACAGTTTTTTTTCCTCAGTAAGTTCTCTTGCACTCTCTGGCGACATGGAGGGCAGATCTGCCGTGTTTTGAGCCCCTCCCACACACCTCCCCCCCCCCCCAATATATTCTTAAACCAAAAAATTGTTTTCACTAGATAGATGGATGAACGAATGGGCACAGGCTGGTCTGTGCTGGCAGTTATATTTCCTGATGGCCAGCAAAAGGAGTGAAGTAGGCCATTCCCACAGCAGAAGAAATACCCGTGTAGTCACCCCCACGGTTTTAAATGTGGCTCCAAAACCAATGTTTGGTATTCTGTGAATAAGCTTTTCATGTTCATATGCTTCTGCCTTTGCTCTCACTTCTAATTTGCTAACAAATGCATGGTTTTCCAACCCATCCTAACAAGTCAAATGATACGTCACCTTTTGTGTGTGAGTGTATTTAATGTACATGTTTTTAATCACAGACATTAGGAGCTGCTGCAAAGGTCTTGCATGTGGGAGGAATTGAATTCTTTCTGTCCCTGCTACCATCACAACAAAATCAACCATCACTCAAAAAAATGCCAATTAAATTTCCATGGACGTTTTTGTCACTACTAGTGCATTAATTGCTCTGGAAAAGTGCTCTACGCTGGCACTGTGGCAGGAAGCGGAAGGGCAGAATTAAAGTTCCCTTTGCTGATATGCTGAAACTACTCAGATCTTCCTAGGCTTACTATTTACACCATTAAAAACATGCACATTACAGTCACACACACAAGGGCATGTGAATTTGCTCCTGTGTTTCATCTGCCAACCAGGACTGCAAACCTCGGTTTAGACCGAGTCTGTAATTCTGCTTTGCCAGGGAACCACAGTTTTGCACTCCATGAAAAGGAAATTACCATGAAAATGTGTGTGTTGCTCTTCCCGTATGTAGTATCCAGCCAATAAATCAACACAGGTTAAAACATACCCAACTGTTAACCAATTTAAAGTAAACAAAAGAGGAATTTAAGAAGAGAAAAGCAGCACAAAAGCAGTCCAATTAGAAGAATCCCATTACTAAGAATTGGCCATTGCAAAACCAAGAAAAATAATGATGGGAGTGTCAAAGCTCCCGAGTTTGCAAGTAAGACTGAAGAGAAAAAGCACAAGATCTTTATTCTTAAAACACAAAATCTATCTTATTTATATATGGTGGACAGTTATTTTGTGGCCGAGGGAGTTTTGGTTTTTGCTTCCTAATCACTACAGGGCAGCATCCCAACCCTCAACGGATGACTGCTGGGACATCTACAGGGTGCTCTTGTGGGGAAGACTGTGATATAGAAGAGATTCTGAGAACGTAGAAAGTTGTTGAAATCCCATGCTATCTCGGGCCAGGGTAGCGCTGCATATATATTGAGAACTGTTGCTGGCTGTTCACAGCAGTTCCAGAGTGCCTGAAGACGATGATGAGAGTTTATCTCCAAACGTCTTCCTTAAATTGTGCTGTATGGGAATCATGTCTTGCTTTGCACTTGAGTATGAATTGCAGGATTAAATAAAGGGGTTTGGAGCAAACAAGTGGCCTCTTTTTATTTCTGTGCGCACTCTAGGGAGGTCAAAACCCACTTACTTCAACCACTAACAGAATTGTCTGCAAATTCTAATTAAGAGTGGTGAAGGGCCCTTATAACATCACTTTCTCTCTTCCTCTCCCCTCCTCAGTCTATGTGCCTAAGTGCATCCAGCCCTCCACAGTTAGCCCCTAGCCTTCCCTGTTCTGCCCTCTGAATCCATGGTCGCTCGCTTGCATCCTCTTGCCTTATTAGAAAACAGTAATTTGCAAAATCAGTTGGTGCTCCGGTGATGTTTCCCACATTAGACACCTCTGAGATTCATGCATAATGCAGGCTCAGTATTTAAGAACACTTAAAAATATAGATTTGCTGCCTTTCTACCCGGTTGGACTGGGCATTTAATTAGTAGTGTGCTAAATTATGTTTTGAGACACTTCTTGGACATTTCTTTGGTGGAAGATGAGGGTGGAAGATGAGTCAGGAGGCCTCAAGGCTAACGTTCCTTGTCTGGCTTCTGAGATGGTGACCGACCTTGGGCATTTAACTCAACTCGACTCTGCTTTCCTTGTTTTTGAAATGGGAAGAATAATTGGCCTTTCTCACAAATGTGGCAATGCTTAATTTAATGCTAACCTTTTAAATCGCTTGCAAGAGACTTGCTTCTGATGGATAGCATCTCTCTTTTCCTCCACTCAGTAATAATACTTGTGTGCTGTCAACTCAATTCTGAGTTATGGCAATCCTTTTTCAGAGTTTTCCAGGTAGAGAATACTTAGAAGTGTTTTACTATTCCCTTCTTCTGGGGGAGTCCTGGGACTGTGCAGTTTGCCCAAGGCTGGCTTTTCTGGAATGCACAGTGGGGAATTGAACTCCCAACCTCTGGCTCGGCAGCCAGATACCTAACTCTCACTGAGTTCTCCAGCTAGCTCCCACTCAAAAACAGGACATCACAATTTGATGTGGAAATTATTTAGAAATAAATTGAGGTTGTCCTGAATTCTACATCTCGAACCTTGCATATTACAAGAAACATTATTTTTAACTCACTACTTCAACGTTTGGGGTTGCAAAATCTAATCTTTGAGAAGAATCTGTCCAGCTGTGTATTTGCAAAGTGTGATTCTGTGGAGTTATAACAGGATAACGCCACCTGTGCCATTTCAGTTTTTATCCTGCTGCATTTCAAAATAACACCATTTCCAGCTCCATTTCCAGCAAATATCCTGTATGCTAATAATGAACTCAGTGTCCCTGTGTGGATTCTTATGTAGCCAAAATAGCATTATCCACATTTAAGAAAAGAGGATGGTAGCAGAAGGCTGGGAAGAACCCCAACATTTGCAGAAAGATATATTTTTTAAAACAATTAGAAACCAGAAAGGAAACACCTTCATGAAAGAACCCCCTCCAGAATGAGATCTGAAGACTTGCATTGCTTCACGGTGCGCTGACTATTCTGCATAGAGGAGAGAAATGGAACGGAGTTGTCAGAAAAAGGGCACAGCTGGTTGGCTGGGACCCCAAATAAGAGCACTGTACAGTACAATATGTTGCATGTCCTGCTTATAAAGTTAATTTACAGTTTCCGTATGTTCATCTTTAACCCTGTTCTGTTAACAGCTTAATTAGCATTGCCTGGTACATAACATTAAGAGGGAAGAATTGCATATATGCCCACACATGCGAAATGGAAATAAGGCAGGTGGAAGTCTTGGATGACTGAGCGGCAGCAAAACACGACGGGAAAGTGTTCTACCAATGGATTCCTACCTGTTTGCAAACATGTCTCAGACTGTCTTTTATAAGCTATCCGGGCCCTGGAGGCCAGGTGTACTCTTTCCACCACTGAGGGCTGGATATTTGGCAGATCATTGTCCTTTCAAATCTGTAGTATGGGATTTTGGCAAGAAGCGCTGCGTGCTGGAGCTGAGCTGCCAAAGCACGAGTTGGCACCCACAGACATGACACAGAGCTGATGACTAATAGTTTTATTTTGACTTCATTTGTATCTGTTAGGCTGGAACATGCCTGGTCTCCATTCTGACTGGTTTGGTGTGGTCAAAAGTGCATGCACATTTTAAATCATACCTCTGTTCCTCCTGATGATGTTCTCATTGTTACACGCTGTCCAGTCTTCTCTGACTTAGGGTGATCCCATGAAGGAGAAATCTCCAAAACGGCCTGTCCTGAACAGCCCTGCTCATCTCTTGTAAACTCAAGCCGGTGGCTTCCTTTTGGGAGTTGATCCATCCTGTCCTTGGTCTTCCTCTTTTCCTGCTACCTTCCATCTTTCCCAACATTTTTGTCTTTTCCAGAGAATCTTGCCTTCTTATGACATGCCCAAAGTAGGACAACCTTGGTTTCAACACTTTTGCCTCCAGAGATAGTTCACTCTTGGATTTGATTTGGGACACACTTTTTTGTCCTTCTGGTAGTCCTAGGGATCTACAAAGCTCTCATCTAACACTACATTTCAAACAAATCAATTTGTCCTGTCAACTTTACTGTCCAGCTTTCACATCCATACACGGTGATCAGAAATACAAGAGTATGGATGATCTTGGTCTTGGTCTCCAGTGACATATCCTTACACTTGATGATCTTTTCTAGTTCCTTCATGGCTGCCCTTCCTCTTGATACCATGAGTTTACTCGGAAAGAGGACTATTCATAGCTTGGAATTACGTGTTTTCTTTTCTTACTACAACTCCCATCATCCACCACTCGTGAGCATAGCCACTGTTCATACTGGCCTGAGCATTGTAGGAGTTTTGGAAGCTCCAGTTTCAGTAGACACCTCAACACCGATACGGCATTTATATGCCTTTTAAGTCTATTACCTTTGCTTCAATGATAAATCATAATTATATTGTGCATGTCTTGCGTGATTCAGTTTGCTTTAAGAGGTCAAGTGGGTTGAAATTTGTAATCGTTTTTGCAAGCTGAGTACAATGCTCTGTGTGGAAGGAAGAGGCACCAGGCTCGCTCACTATATCTCCTAGTTGAAGAAAACGAAAAGTAGTCTCACTGTAACAGAAGAGTCGGTGGGAGGAGAAGGGAAGGATCTATATGCTGAATGATAATATTTAATATAAATTACCAAGGATATCAGTTAAGTCAGATTTTTTTTCAGTAATCAGTGAGCTGCAAATGAGATTGATGAGTCAGATAGCATGACAGTGCAGGTTACACCATCGGTGACAGAGGTCAATAGGGAAGTTCCAAAGGCATGTTTTCTACACAGAGGTATACCTCAGAGTTCCTCTTTTATCTCCCTTCTCTGTTACTGAGCACACAGGAATAGCTCAGTTCCTGGTTAACAAAGATGATAGAAAGGGAGATCATAAGGAGTATAATGGGATGCTATATAAGCCATATATGCCCAGTGATATTTAGGATGCCATGGCAGGCTGAGGTTTTCTGGGCATTGTAGTCTGATGCATCTGGGGGGCTTCCGGTAGGGAAAATCGTTCTAAGTCAATGAACGGATGCTGATTCTAACCCTTTATCATTTCTAGTTGTGTTGCTATGATTTCTCACATCTTGTAGTTCCTTGCTTGGTATATTACCTGATTGGGGTAAATCACAATGGCCTGGGAAACGCTCACTTATATAAGCAGCAATCTTTGGTATAGTTCAAAAATAAATTCAAGAATTTGACTCCATCTACCAAGTGGAGACTGTATGTGTTATTGTGGTCTACAGTCCACAGAAGCTGATGCTATAATATACTGTATTAGTCTTTTAAGGTATCACAGGCCTCTTGATTATTCATAGGCACGCTGTTACTGAAAACCAGACCTTAGAAATATTAATATTTTTTACCACTATTATCAGAAGAACCCAGCTACCATTGGTTCCGGAAGCGGTAGTCCAAAACATTTTTTTTTTTTTTTGGTAAACACTAGATTTGTACAGTGGAAAATTGTGTTTTTTTGCTCAGTGTGTTTGGGATAACGGCCATACGACTACAATGCACGGTAGTTGATTTGGTTTATTTAATTAGAAATCTAAGTATACTTATCTAAATAACCTAATCACATAAAATAGACAATATGCACTGCAGTTTTCTGTGGAATGACAAGTTACCACCTGTTTCATTTTTTGAAACTACGGTTAATGGATTGAAGAGGGAGATTTTTGTGTTCAGACCTCGCCACTTAGCTCACAGCCTTCATATTTTCACACGTTTCGGGGTGGCAGCCTGACATATCTTGTAAGCAAACGAGACGTGGGTTAGCTCGGGAATGATCTAGCTGCTTGAACTGTGTGAGGAAAGAGTGGGGTTGAGAAGAGTTACAAAATTGTGTAGACAAAATTGGCGAACAAAGTATCCTGGATCTTTTTACGTATTAGAAGTTCCTTATGTTGGTTTCCTGTTAGTTTGAAATTCATGATGGCAGGGCATTTTATTGTAAAATCTGACAAGTATTATGACTTATTTATTGAACTCCAAAGGTGTCTATTTTGTATGTGTGAACAGCAATAAAATACGATCTAACTGCTAATCAAATGTAGAAATTAGTGCTCGGCATTTATTAGCAATCACCTATATGCTGGACATCTCCCATTTCAGTTAAAGTCACTAGAACTGCTTTTGTTAGAAATGCTCAACATCTTAATTAATATTATGAAGTATATTTTATATAATAAAAGAGAAAGGTCCAAATTTAAGTTCTTCAAGTTGTAACTTGCATTCAGAATCTGCCTGGGCCATTAAATCTTCACCATTAAATTTATCACAAATAATTCTTTTTCCGTCTCTTCGGAGGAAGGGACAGCCATTGTTCGATTTTGAAACATGCCAGCCTTGAAAACGTTACACTGTAGACTACAACTCCCAGAATCCCCTACTAGCTATGCTGCCTCAGGGATTTTGGAGGCTGTAATGAAAATAACTTCCAAGTTCTGAAAATCTGGTGGAAGAATTAGTCTGACTAGAAGTGTAAGTCGAGCAGTGTAAACAGGAGAGTCAGTGTATAATAAGGTGCCGTCAAGTCACTTCTGACTTATGGCAGCCCTTTACGGGGTTTTCTAGGTATAGGGTTCTTTGAAGTGGTTCCCCATAGCCTTCTTCTGGGGGCGCGATGGGATTCTGCAGTTTGCCCAAGGCTGCACAGGCTGGCTTTTTCCCCAGGAGGCACAATGGGGAATCAAACTCTTAATCTCTGGCTCAAGAGCTGGATACTTAATTCACTGAACTTTCCAGCCAGCAAATTCTGTACATTTCAGCCCCACCCCAAGCCCTGCAGTGGAAGTCTAAACATTTTATCATCTCAAGTCTCCTAAGGTGGGACGAAGAGTCCACTTTCCCATTCGGAATAATGATACAGCTCTTTGTATCATACCGCTTTTGCATAGAGAGGAATTGCACATCAAAATGCTTCCTCTGGTAGCAGATGAAAAACGTCCCAAGTAAAACATCCTACCTGCAATTTAAATACTGGTGCAACAGGACCTGCCGGTAGCCCAACTTTTAATTATCTGCACACAAAGTAGAACTGTAGACCAAGTTGTATTTTTCTTCTCACTGGTCTCCCATTTATTTATTTATTTGTATTCTATTAATAACTATAAACAGTATATGAAGCAGTAAAAACATATTGTTCATAAAGTTGTCCCCCCAAAAGAAGGTTAAAGAAAGCAACCTCCTGTCTCTGTTTAAACGTTTTAATAATGTATTTGTTTTGTCGATAACAACGTTGTTTAAAGCAAACAGTTTTCTGTATCGTTCTCATGTTTAACTACAAATGAATAGCAGATGTGTATGTTTCAAGTTTGGCAAATGTTCAGATTCCACTTCAACTTCGTTTTTGGAGTTTGCAAGTGTAGCGGAAAATGGCCACCAGGGTCTCTTCTGTGATTTCACATCCACCTGAATTGAACGCTAGGAAGGAGAACAACTGTTGGGACCCTCTGTCCATTCATATAAAGCAGCGGTTCCCAACCTTGGGTCCCCAGATGTTCTTGGACAACAACTCCCAGAAATCCTGGCCAGCAGAGCTAGTGGTGAAGGCTTCTGGGAGTTTTAGTCCAAGAACACTTGGGGACCCAAAGTTGGGAACCACTGCTATAAAGCCAAACATATAAAACTAAGAAGCTTCTTGTCCTCACAGCAGAAAAGCGTTGCCCACGGCTGTTCTTAGTAAAGGCTCTTTTCGTGACTATGTGTGGAACTCTCTCGATCTGCTAAGAAATATGATTTTTTTTTTCTCCCTTCGCATTTTAGTCTGGCAAGCTTTTGTTATGTATGACAGAGAATGTCCTTCTGTTTTGGGTCTAATAACTAACTCTGTCTCCGTGGTTGGCTGATTTATATAATTGTTTTCATAAATTGTAATTTTTAAATGTTACAAGCTGCCCTGAGTGGTGCTTTTGTGCCAGTGCATATAAATGGTATAATTTATAAAACAAGACTAAAATGAAAGTAACCCCAGGCTCTTATTCCTGTTAAAATTTTCCAGAGAAAAGTGCACTGGCTGGGGTTTTCTTTTCACTTTTTGGGGGCTGAATTGCCTCAAGGCCTACAGTCCTTTGCATACTTACTGGGAGCAGTCCTTACTTAACGCAGTGGGATTTAATTGTGTTTTTTCTTGCATTGGGTTATATTGAGTTAAAGAAATGCAGTTTACTAACTACTGAAAACTGTTTACCTCACTGTTCTTTTTTGCTTTTCTTTGTTTGTCTTCTTTTTACCTAAGCCCACATTCTATTACTCAACAGGTGAAATACAATTATTAGTCCTGCCTAGAGCAAACTCATTGAAATGGTCATGATGACTTAGGTGTTTAAAGACTCCCGTTCATTTCAGTGGAGGTACTCTAGGTAGGACTAATGTTGGATTTAGCTCAATAAAAAGGTAAAGGTTCCCCTTGACATTTAGTCCAGTCGTGTCCGACTCTAGGGCGCGGTGCTCATCCCCGTCTCCAAGCCGTAGAGCCAGCGTTTGTCCGAAGACAGTTTCCGTGGTCACGTGGCCAGCGCGACTAGACACGGAACGCCGTGACCTTCCCACCATGGTGGTACCTATTTATCTACTCGCATTTACATGCTTTTGAACTGCTAGGTTGGCAGGAGCTGGGACAAGCGACGGGAGCTCACTCCGTTGCGTGGATTCGATCTTACGACTGCTGGTCTTCCGACCCTGCAGCACAGAGGCTTCTGCGGTTTAGCTCAATACCATTATCTATATTTCTGCACACATCCCCCAACTTGGTGTAAATATATATATATATATATATGTATTAAAATGCAATTTGTTCCGCATGCTCCTGCACATTGTAAATTATAAGCTGTTCATCCAAAGCAAGCATAAATAATACTCTGAAATCTAACTGCCCGGATTTATGAGTCATTCAAAAAACAGGGAATCAATTTTGAGATTATTCCTACCTTCCAGTTTTACCACCTTTAGAATCTGGCTGAAGATGTGGGCTCTTCCCAAGCTTTGTTCATCAGCTTGTCTCCTCCTGGAAGCATCATGGCTTAATGTGGTCCCATCCTCAGCACTCAAGAGCCATTTACACTGCTAGGGCATCAGTCTGGAATAACTTAAATAATGATGAGGAATCTTATGTCCTGCTACACCCATGTTTTCCTTTGAGGACTGCAGCCTACTTCATCGAGGAAATGAGCAGCAGCTCACAAAAGCTTAAGCCCAATAAAACCTGTTCATCTTTGAGGTGTCTCGGGACCCTTGATGGGTTTTGCCGCGCCACACTCCTTCTTGCTCTCCTTGAAATGTTTGAAATAATGATAAAGCCTCCCTGACCTTGTGTGGAGGGGATTCTTCACCATTCTTAAGTTCAAATGGTGACATGTTAGAATATTGTGATTGACCACCTGATGTAACTCTTCTTTGAAAAGCAACAAGATAAAGGCAGATACAGTGAGCTGCAGATTTCTTGAGCACACCACGCTAACCCAGTGTTGTGCATGTGTGTACGTGGACCTGTGTTTTGTCATTTTTGTAATTAACATGGGGTTGTCTCATGTCTACACAAGGGGAGAGAGTGGTGGCCTTCCTTGGGCTTCCAGTACAAGTTGTGACGATGTCCGATGTGTTTCCAGTATCAGTTGTGGCTTCCGATGTGTTTCCAGTACAATTGAGCAAACAGCAACTCAGTTAAAAGCAATTGGGGGGGAGTTTGCAGGCGGGGAAAACAAACTAGCAGCCCATTGTAGTTGCTTTTATGAAAAGAGTCGGGACGTTATTCATAGATCTGCCCCATAACGTGCATTGGAATGGGGCCTCTGCTTATCTTGTTTGCATCTTGCAATTCCATTGTACAAGAATGTTTAAATCAAGGACAAGTTGATTTTAAAAGGCAATAAAATTTGGATCGATCGTAACATTTCTAGGAGACGTAGAATTCCATACCATTAGGCAGAGGAATGGAGTTGCTCCGAACAGCAGATGCTGGGAGGCGGCAGCAAAGTAGGGGAGGATAAAGCTGCTTGCCATCAAAGCTGCCCTGCGTCACCCCAGCGAGCCTGTTGCTGCCGGGTGCGTCGAAGGGGGCAGTTCCAGCACCGGTCTCTTACTGGCTTTTCTGCATGAAAAGGATCTGGTTTGTGGCTTTTTTGCAGCAAAATATCTTGACAGAAGGAAAAGCAAAGTCTGCATCGGATCACTGACTTTAGAGGGAGTGGGTGAGGAGATGGCAGGCTTGAAAGGATTAAGATCATCTCAGCGCTATGCCAGTTTCAGGCTGCGCCTTGTCAGGAGCTGGTCTTGGGGGTGGATGACAGCCGGGTTCTCCTCCCCACTTTCTTCCACAGGCTCACACAGCACACTCACACGTCCAAATAAACAACCGTGTCCGGATGTCCCACATCTCTTCCCCCACCCCCACAGCCCTTACACCAGCCAGCTTTTGCTGTTTATGGCCGTTGCTGGTGAGTGCTGTGGCGAGTGAGGTTGAGCTGGGAAAGAGCTGCCCGCGTGGTGGCCAGATGGTTTCTTTTGCCACCCACCACTTGAGTTGCCAGTGGTTGGTCTCCTTTTGGGAGAGCCTGATGCTGTTTGAAGGGCCAGGAAGTCCAGGTCTGACTTCCATAAGGAGGGAGATCAGGGACCTTGAACTTGCACAGTTAATACTGTGACAGCCGATTTATCAGGCACGCAGGTCACCTGGTCATAATCTTCCCCCGTCAAGTGAGATGGATTGTAATTCTATTTAAATTACATGAAAAAAAAATCTGATCTGGTACCTGCACCTATAAACTGGCATGTGTACTTTAATGCAAATTGCTATCACCTCCTCCTCCTCCTCCTCCTCCTCCTCTTCTTTCTTCTTCTTCTTCATTGTGCTGTGTTAGTGGCCATTCTACGTACACACCATCCTCTCCACAAAAGTCTCCCTTGTCAAGTATGCCTTGTCAAGTACAGCTGTTTGGTGGGCTAGTAGGTGGTGGCCTCAAGCAGAGGTTGTGGGGGTGGGACAGAAGAAATCTCACACCATTGCTTTTCTTGCTTGGACCATGCTTCCCTGTAGTTGTTTTGACTTGCATGTGCTAGACAGAGCACTCTCTGGGCAGTTTACAACATAATTATGCAAGTTACAAACATGGCATGAGAGAGCACAGCTTGAATGGAGAGGATGGGAGGCGAGAAGTCTCATTCCGGAGCAAATGCTCTGGAACGGGATCGCAAACCTTGCCAAACTGCTGAGTTTTCTTGTGTTTTAGCGGTGGGGAGTACTTTAAGCAGGACTCTCTGAAGGTCCCTGGTTGGCGTATCAGTGGTTTAAGTGAAACATGCATGATTCTTATGAGATAGGGAGTCAGATTTTAAAAACACACACATGGCTTTCCTTTTGTACTAAGCAAGCTGCGGATCTAATTCGTCGTGAAGAAAAATCAAAGGAAGCCATATTGAATGCCGTTTCTTTGGGACTTGTTGGGTGGGTTTGTTCTGTCAAGAGGATGTGCTTTGTTTTGGTGGGTTTGGTTGTATTCCTCTGCTTTGAGGATCCTGCCTCTCAACGGCAAAAATTTAGTATTCTCCGAGACACCCCCCAGAAAGCAAAACGCAGATCATCTGATCTGTAAGAAAAATGCTAAAATCCACAGTCAAGCGATACCTTTATAGAAATGAATGTCACACAAAGTACTCTGCAGCCTTTTGCCTTCTCCGGTGTTGTTCAAAATGCAGCTCCTTTCCCCACTCTCCAATCCCTATAAAGCATCTGGCTTTATTAAAAAGTGATTTATAATGTTAGGAACTCTGGCTAGCTCCTGTTAATCAAGGCTGGGACCAGAGCTTTCCGGATTGCAAAGGTCTGGCTTCTGGGAAGATTTAAGCAGAGTTAATCGAACAGGGAGTATTCAGCATCAAAGCCGCCTGAGGACCCTTGCTTCCCACGGCAAGACAACTGAAGCTGTGTTCCTGCTCCAGACATTGTCTTCCTGCTACTTACGTCACATATGTGAACGCCAGCAAGTTCTGGGGGGAGGTATTTTCTAGTGCTGGGTCATTCTAGGGGCTGCACTGGCCCTCGAAATGAAACCAATGAAATCCAGTAACCTGCCCAACACACAATTTATTTATTTATTTTTTGTTTGATTTGTTGAAATAATGTTGGCCAGCACTTTGTGTTAGAGAAAAATAACACCCCTACGGACATGATTCTCCTGGTTTTTAGAGGGAAATCAGAGCCTCTCCCCCCCCTTTTTTTTTTTTTTTAATGGCTCTAGGAGAACACAGAGAAAAGCCAGTGTGGTATAATACATAGAATATCAGACTACGACTCAGAAAACATGGGTTCAAATCCCTGCTTCACCTGGAAACTACCAAAGAAATGGCATTCAGTATGGCTTCCAAGAGGAGGCAATGCTAAACTGCTTCACAAACACCTGACATAACCTGAAAAATGGAAGCAGTTTGGACAGGACGTAAGGTCAATTCAATTCAATTCTTTATTTAGAGTCCTTAGACCTATCATACAGAGAAGTGGACAACCCAGATCCACACAATCTCTGCAATACGTAAAAACATCAAACATAGACATAAGGTCTGTGGGAGCCCCAAGGCTGACCTGTAGGCAGATGTTGCCTGTGGACGATATGAGTCCTCTCCCAGTTTTACCTGACCTGGTGTACAGACTCGGGTACAGACTCGGGTCCTGGTTCAGGTGAGCAGGAAGTTCAGTCTAGCCCTGTGTGTGAATTCCAGCACTTTCCTGGTGCCTAAGAGTAAGTTAGCAAGAGTAGTTAGCCTAAATTGGGGAAAGATCTGCATAAGGGCTGTTAATTAATGCAGAAGCTAGTAGCTGCCTGTTTGAAGTCCTGTTAAATTAAACCCTCTCCTGTTTTCCTAGAGTTTTATCATTAAGGGCTAGATGCTAATGTGACTGCTGGAAAACAGATAACTTAGCCTGTGTGTGTCTAAATTGCTTAAGTTCCTGTTGGGATCTATTGGATTTACGGTAATCTTTAATTATAAAAAACATAATTACTTTAGGATGGTTTATCTAATGTTGCTGTCCATTTTGTAGGGTTGCCTAGTAACCTCTTGGTGTGCTCGGTCTGTTCCGCACGTTGCAGGCTTTTAAATTAGACGGAGCCAAAGTCTGCGACGGTTTAGCGGCTGCCTGGCTGAGCAAAACCTTTTAGTCAAATGTCACCATTTTTTAGAAATAATGACTCGGCTCAGAGGCAGCCTCTGAAGCTGTGCTGTGGAGTCTTCAAGCTTCACACACATTCACTGATGTAGGCCAATTTCTGAGGCACCTTTCTCTCTCTCTCTCTCTGCTGTGTCAAGACCTCTGGTCAAAGGTAGACTTCACAGAATTCCACCTTTCCTTTGAGGACCTCAAGATGACGTACAAAAATCATCCCCATCTTATGGTTGGAACAATCCTGTGACGTAAGGTTAGCCTGGTTGGAAGTTGTTAGGCTAAGGATCCTCAATCTCACCTCATATTGCTACCTTGGACAAACAATCTCCCGTTCTGGGTTATGGTAAAACCAAGATCTTTGTAAGATACAGCTCTCAGAATTAGTTGTGTGTAAAGCCTCTTACATTACCTTTGGGCTTTTAGGTTTCACTCAGCTCTATCCTGTGACAGTGACTAAATGATAAACCTGATTATATTTATTTATTACTGCAATATTATGTATTAATCTGACCCCTCTCCATGCTCCAATACATCAATGCTTGGTTATGGATATATTGTGTCATATTGTTTTAATAGCATCATGTTATGCATGCACTTTGTTACGTGCTGCCAACTTGCTTCTGACTTATGGCCACCTTAATAGGGTTTCCAAGGTAAACAACATGTTCTAGTAGAAGCTTAACATTGCTATTCCCCTGGGATATTCTGTAGCCTAATGGGGATTTGAACCCAGATCTTTGGCACCCTAGTACAAACCTTTATTCACTGTATCACGTTGGCTTACACCAACTTACATCATACTTACACACTTAAATATGTTTAAACATACTTTTCTCTCCTTGTAATGTATTGGAGAATATCAGAACAACTAGTCTATAACGGGTAACTTCAGCTACTCGACAGTTTTTGACTGGACAGTGGGTCCCAGGGCCCTTGCACAAGCAAAAAATTTGTGTTCTGCATACTCGTGATTTTTCCACCAACCCTGGAGCAGAACTTGGAAATTTTACTTTTTGGGACTATAGCTACAATTACATTTTCCCAGCCAACATGGCCAACTTTTCCAAACTCTGCTCTGGAGGGCACCTCTGTTTCCTGCGCCATGCCACAAAGAAGGAGGAAAACTTTATCTAAGGTTAAGCCACATGTTGTGTGATAGGTTGGCATCACATACAATGTGTGCGATCTTTGCAGCCATCTGTAGAAAGTGTATTAATTGCTAGTATCCGAGCAGTAGCCTGAACATACTCCAACCATTAGATGTGATGTGTCTTCAGGTAATCAGAGAAATGTTTTGTGAACATTTAAACAAAATAGCCTAGCTTTTACTTTTAATCTCTTTGATTTTCTCTTATTTACTCAGCCCAGGTGCATATAACAGTTTAAGCAACTTCCTTTCAGAACACACAACGTTCTGAATTTTAATGCCCTGGTGTAAGCCTTAGTTTACACATTCAATGGAATAAAAGATTGAGCCTTTCCCAGACCTGTCCATGTCAAGAGTACATATTATGCTGCATGTTTGATGTTGCTGTAGAGTGGCTGCATGAAAATATCCACGCAGAGCAAAAGTACGCCAGAGAGAAAGGTTCACCTTAGCCATTTTTGGTCTCCTGTTTTTATGTACATATGCATGTATATTTGCTCAGAAATGAAGCATCCCTCTTGCCTCTGGAAAGTGGTACACTCTAGTAGAGTCAGAAACACTGGATTCTGTTGTAAATATATGTGGTTACACTGCTGACAGCTTTGATTGCTAGAATGCAGTCTAAACCAAGTATTTCTGTGTTTGAGCTCTTCCGTGTATCGGATTAGACCCATACAATATGCTTTTAGATGTATCTCCCCAGTAAGCCATTTCTTTGATAAAGAATTTAGCACTGACCCGAGTTCTTTATCGCATGCCTCTAGGGTCTCCCTTATGTGCATTATCGGCTTGTCTTCTTCACACCAGGAGCTGAGTAATTTAATTGCTTTAAAACCTCGTTGGTTTACAGCCATTCCAGCATCTTACCATAAGTAACCATGGCTTCCCTTGCAGTCAGTGCAAATCCCACAGAGCTCTCATTTAGACTTTCTACCCTGGAGGTAAGTGATATAATAGCCGTGCCTGGCTGCCAAGGTGGGGGCTTCAGAGCCATTACTGTCATTAGAGGTTGAGATGGTGGAGTGCATTTTCCTGGTTTTGGCTGATTCCCCAGCCACAACCCTATCTAGAGATAGATAGTCTAGCTACTTCCTGCTTAGATTACTGTAATGCATGGATACACAAGATGCAGCCCTCCAGATGTTGCCCCCTTGAATGCATACAACCCTGGAGGACCATACTTTGCCCACTTTGCTGTAATAGGTGTTCGAGGGGCTGCCTGTGGAAACAGTCTCTTGGAAATGTCATCTGGTACACAACGTAGTGGTAAGAGTTTTCACTGGTACCAGGCATGGTGGCCGTGTGATACTGCTTCTTTCTTTCTGTTACTGATTTCAGATTCGTTCCTGGACCAGTTTTGAACTATGGAATTCTTTATGGTTTGGGTTTTAGCATCCCAAGGAATACTGCTTCTGTGTACCTAGCTGTGTTGTAAGATTATGTGAGGACTCCCCTCTGTATTTTTAAAGGATTCTTAATTGGAAACCCTGTAGCTTCTGTACACAGTAATGGCATTAGGGTTTGTCATCTGTTAACCTGTGCCAAGCCAAGCCAATCTAACCTAATAATCTTAGAACTCCAGAGCTAGAAGGGACCCTATGGATTATTGATCCATAGGGTCAATGATCCATTGGGATCCAGCCCCTGTCAAGAACAAATCCTACCAGACTAATCTGATCTCATTTTTTGATCAGGTAACCTCCCTGATAGACAGAGAGAATGCTGTAGACATCACAAATCTTGACTTCAGCAAAGCTTTTGACAAAGTGTCCTATGATATTCTGATTAGCAAAATAACTAGTAGTGGGGTGGATAGAACAACTGTCAGGTGGATATACAGTTGGCTACAGGATTGTACTTAGAGAGAGAGGGTGATGATTAATGGCTCCTTCTCAAATTGGGAGGAGGTAACAAGTGGGGTACCCCAGGGCTCAGGCCTGGGCCCTGTGCTCTTCAACATTTTTTATGAATGACCTGGCTCGGGGTGCAGGGAATGCTAATCAAATTTGAAGGTGACACAAAATTAGGTAGACTAGCTAATACCCTGAAAGACAGAAACAAAATTCAAAATGATTTGGATAGGGTTGAGCACTGGGCTGAAAACAGAATTAACTTTAACAGGGATAAGTTTAAAGTACTGCATCAGAAAAAAAGAAACCAAACACATAATTATAAGATGGGGGATAGCTGGCTCAGCAATACTGCAAGCAAGAAGGATCTTGGAATTGTCGTAGATCACAAGTTAAATATGAGCCAACAGTGTGATGTGGCTACAAAAAAGGCAAATGCTATTGTAGGCTGCATTAACAGAAGTATAGTCTCCAAATCCCATGAGGTACTAGTTCCCCTCTATTCAGCACTGGTTAGGCCTCATCTTGAGTTCTGTTTCCAGTTCTGGACACCGCACTCCATCAGATTAGATTAGGCATCCTTCTGTCTCGAGAGACTATGGTAACGTGCTCTGTATGGAGGACTTGGAACAGCGTCTAGTGTGGCTGAGAAGGCCAATTCGAGAGTGACCATCCCTTCCACACCGAAGACAAATACAATCTGTCCCCTGTCCAGCTCCCTGATTTTGCTGCTTTCGGGACTGCCTCTTTGCCTCGGCCTGCTGGACAAGGGTCTCTTCAAATTGGGAGAGGCCGTGATGCACCGCCTGCCTCCAGGCTGAATGCTCAGATGTCAAGGTTTCCTATCAGTTGAGGTCCATTCCTAAGGCCTTCAGATCCCGCTTGCAGATATCCTTGTATCGCAGCTGTCGTCTCCCTCTGGGGCGATTTCCCTGCACTAATTCTCCATACAGGAGATCTTTTGGAATCCGACTGTCAGCCATTCTCATGACATGCCCAAGCCAACATAGACGTCGCTGTTTCAGTAATGTATACATGCTAAAAATTCCAGCTCGTTCTAGGACTACTCTATTTGGAACTTTGTCCTGCCAGGCAGGGCACTCCATCAAGGATGCTGACAAATTGGAACAAGTTCAGAGGAGGGCAACAAGGAGGATCAGGGGGGTGGAAACCATTCCCTTTGAGGAAAGATTGAAAGAACTGGGCATGTTTAGCCATGAGAAAAGAAGACTGAGGGGTGGTAGGATAGCACTTTTCAAAGACTTGAAAGGCTGTCATCCAGAGGAGGGGCAGGATCTGTTCTCGATCATCCCAGAGTGCAGGACATGCAATACTGGGCTCAAGTTATAGGAAGACAGATTTTGGTTGAATATCAGGAAAAACATTCTAACTGTTAGAGCAGTACAGCAATGGAACCAATGACCTTGAGAGGTGGTGAGTGCTCCAACACTGGAGGCATTCAAGAGAAATTTAGACAACCACCTGGCAGATATTTTTTTTATTTGTATTCCTGCATTGAGCAGGGGGTTGGACTTGATGGCCTTATAGGCCCCTTCCAACTTCACTATTCTATGATTCTATGGAGGCACAAGGGGGAATCAAATTCCCTACCTCTGGCTCTTCAGCCAGATACCTAAACCATTAAGTTATTTGGAATGAATACTGTGCTGGATTGTAACTGACTGATACAATACTGATATTTTACAATTGGATTATTATCCCACCTAGATCTCTGTTTATACACATTTACTAGATATATGCTATAAATATAAATGTAATTACTATAAATATAAATAAGGATGTATCACTGGAGACCAAGACCAGTTGCAAGCTAGGAATGATCCCTTTTTCAAGTAAACTCATGGTATCAAGAGGAAGAGCAGCAATGAAGGAATTAGAAAATATCAAGTGTAAGGATGTGTTACTGGAGACCAAGACTAAGATCATCCACACGATCGTATTTCCGATCACCATATATGGATGTGAAAGCTGGACAGTTAAGAAAGCTGACAGGAAACAATAGATTCAATTGAAATTTGGTGCTGGAGGAGAGCTTTGCAGGAATCCTGGACTGCCAGAAAGACGAACAAGTGGGTCCCAGATCAAATCAAGCCTGGACTATCTCTGGAGGCAGAAATGTTGAAACTGAGTGGAGGGACTCTGCCTTCTTGGTCACAGAATGTACTTTAGGTTGTGGCCTTGATTTGTGTGCTTTTTGAGTAATCAATTACTTTGGGCACATCCTGAGAAGGCCGGATTATCTAGAAAAGACAATAATGCTTGGGAAACAGTTGAAGTCAGCAGGAAAAGAAAATGACCAAATACGAGATGGAACAGCTCCCAAAAGGAAGCCACATTTGAGTTAAAAAGAGTTGAGCAGGGCTGTTGAGGACATAATAGAGTTCTCTCGTTCATAGGGTCATCATGAGTCAGAGGCAACTTTGACAGCACATAACAACAACAACAAATAAATAAATGCTCGACCAAACCCATCACAATTTCTTTTTCTAGTTTTAAGAGGTAGAATTAATTTGCATGGAGGGTTTTATGAAACCAAAGCAGCCTTCAAGAAGCCAAATTTGCAAAATGGATTGAAAATAATCAGAGTTTGGAGAAGTACTTACAAACTGGAGCATGATTATTCCCGACAGTATGTGCTGTAAAGGCAGAATGAGAGTAGAATGTGCCAGGATTTGATCCAGAGACCTCTTAAGTTGTGGTTTTTCAAAGAGGTACCATTTTCCAGCCCTAAGCTCTATGATCAATCAATGAAAAGTGGATTGCCTAGAACAGCCTAAGTAGCTTTTGCCAGTAATAACTGCTTATGGTCAATACTGTATTCTTGGAACTGTGACAAAACGGGGGGGGGGGGGGGGGGAGAGAGTCTTGAAATATACCTAGGTGATCTTATATACACAAACATGTGAATATAAAAAATGTAAATGAAAAATTGGTGGCACACAAGAGAACCCACTTAGCTCTCTGGTGTTTCTAGGCAACACATTGAAGTCAGGCATGGTGGCCAGCTCAGCAAACCGAAAACTCACTAATGACATGAGAAATGTAGGTTCATTCTCTCTATGTCCAGGAGAAAAGCATACATGAGCAAAAACAGTTCCAGATTGCTGGGGTCAAATGATATGATTGGCGCCTGTTTGGACTCATTTCCCGTATTGCAGGGCTAGCTGAAGTGGGGTCCCTCGGGTCTCACAGGACTACGACTCCCATCAGCCCTGGCCAATATAGCCAGTGATCAGGAATGCTGAGAACAGCAGCTTGACAACATCTGGAGGGACTTTCTTTGCCTTCTTGGTCACAGAATGTACTTTAGGTTGTGGCCTTGATTTGTGTGCTTTTTGAGTAATCAAGCAAACAAAAGGATTTGCTGTTAAGATCCGCACACAGTTTCAGATCTTGGTTTACCTTCACCGGGCTACCCTGTTTGCTGACTGAGTGGGGTTTTGGAAGGAGAAGAAGACAACTCTCCAGGGAGAGGAAGGACATTCACATTGAGCTCCCCCTCAACCTTTCGGCAGCAGTTGGGTGTTCACAGCTTGCAGTGTGATTGAATCCATGTCTGATTGAACCATTTCCACCTTGCTTTCATAATCAAGGAAGCTCTGTGATTATATCATCACTCTCAAGGAAGCATTCTTAAATATGGATGGAGGGATTTTTGATAGATGGCCCTAGAAATTATAAAATGCGTGGCAGCATAGATGTGGCTTTCTTTCCTCCTCAGTTCCTGTTCCCCATAATTTGTTTGGAGGTTGGTTGAGTCCGGAACCAGGTCCCCCCCCCCCCCGCCCCCAAAAAAAACTGTTAAGACTTCTGGACTAAAATGATGTTGCCGTTTGCTTGTTTTTATAAAATGGTGTGGTGTGCATAAGTAAGCCATCACATTTTTAGCTGATTAATGAACTCGGTCATTCTGATGAGTTGACTGGATTAAATTTACAAATTGGCAGCTGGTTCAGTATAGGTTCTTTTTTCAGAAATGATTGGAGACAAAGTCTGGTAGGAAACTTTCCGTTTTAAGGAACAAAAGCACTGGTTTGTTAGAAAAATGATTGAAGAATGTGAAGTATGCACAAGAGGGAACAGAAAAGAGCTAAAAACAAATCCCGTCAAGGTTTTGCAATGGGCTCCAATTTAAGAGATGTCTTGATAAGAGTTTAACTATGCAATAAACTTTTATTTGCTTAGAAAATAATTATTGATGTAAGAACCAGCATGATGGGGCCGGGGGTGTTTAGACCACCTCTAAAGTGTGAAGGCAAGAGGAGAAGGGGACGACAGAGGATGAGATGGTTGGACAGTGTCATCGAAGCAACCAACATGAATTTGACCCAACTTTGGGAGGCAGTGGAAGACAGGAGGGCCTGGCGTGCTCTGGTCCATGGGGTCACGAAGAGTCGGACATGACTAAACGACTAAACAACAACAAAACAACAAAAGGATAATCTGACTGAGCTCTGTGAACTAACTCTTAACTGGAATGTTTGTTGTTGGAGAGATTTTTGCTTTTGTTTTTTTAAGTCTCTACAGAACATGAAACACTGAGAAATAGCTCCATTGTTATTTTTGCCCTGACAGCTAGAGCCATGGTGAGGGGTGCTTTGCTAGCAAGTGAGAATCACATTGCGGTGACCAGATATCACTTGTTGTTGTTGTTGTTGACATGCCTGAGATGGTGTCAAGTTGGAACTGACTTATAGCAACCCTAACAGTTTTTCAAGGTAAGAGAGATATTCAAGGAGTGTTTTACCAGTTCCACTCCCCCAGTCCATTTCCATGGCTGAGTGGGGAATTTGAACCCTGTTCTCCAGAGTCTTAGTCCATCACTCTATCCACCACACCACACTGGGAACCCTAATCATGTGCGGTTAAGCCAATTATGACTTATGGCGACCCTTTCCGAGGTTTTCCAGGTAGAGAATACTCAGAAGTGGTTTTCCATGCCCTTCTTCCGGGGGCGCTCTGGGACTGTGCAGCTGGCCCGAGGCCACACTACCTGCTTGAAAATAAATCCAGTTCTTCTGTTTTTCCTCCCAAATGACTTGTGTTAAGTACATGCAGGCTGATGGACTACTAATTTTTTTTAGAAAAGGAAGCCCTGTTAGTCTGCGTTGGCATATCCAGCCAAAAAACAAAAAATAAAGAAGACAAAAACATGGTGGTACCTTAAAGCAGTGGTCCCCAACTTTGGGCCTCCAGATGTTCTTGGACTTCAACTCCCAGAAATCCTGGCCAGCAGAGGTGATGGTGAAGGCTTCTGGGAGTTGTAGCCCAAGAACATCTGGAGGCCCAAGGTTGGGGACCACTGCCTTAAAGAATAACTAACTGCTATATTTTAATATGAGCTTTCACGGACAATTTCATTTCTTCAGACTTTTTTTTGAAAGCTAAACAGCAGCTGCAGACTGATCTGTGAGCCCAGAGTGGTAAATTCAACTTACAGTCTTCCTCTTAGTTGGAATGACAGTGCTGTTGAAAAACATCAACTCAGAAAACAAAGTGATCTGAAAAAACTGAGTCAGAGAAGTGACTTGTGCTCAGCAGACTCATGCAGGAGGTTGTGTTCCTGCTGGTGTGTACATTTTGCTGTGAGAGTTAATGAATTCTGGAGAACTGATTCTCCTCCCACGCTGAATCTTGAAAGCTAAGTAGTTTCCCCTCCCCGTTTTTTAAAATTCATCTCCGATCCCTCCCATTTGGGTGGCGACAGCATTTTAATGTTATCAATCTGTTCTGTTGGTGTTTACTCTCCTCCCTATGACCCTCTCAGTGAAAATTTACTTTGGAAGATGGACGGTGGTCGTCCCTCACCCGCCCGTGTCACAAAGGAAAAAAGCCAAGCGCTAAACTGAACACTGTCTCCAGTATCTTCCCTTGGTTGTTTTGGTTTGGGTTTTTTCTCCTGTGTTGATAAATAAGCCCCGCCAGACTCTAATGATGCTGGGTTTTGGGAAAACGAAAGCAGGAAGAGAAATTGGTAAACACACAAGGAATGAAAACCACCCAGAGGGATGTGAGGGGCCCATCTCTTCCCTGAACTATTTATATGCCAGAGCAAATTTGGAAGGATAGTAAAGAACTTTCCTTTTTTTAAAAGAGCAGAAGCAGCCGAGTCTTGTAGCAGAAAGACTGACTTGTTTCCTTTGGAATACCTTTGGATGGAGTGCTGCCTACTTACACCCAAGGAAGTAAGAGGCCGTCCATAAAAGTTCAGGACAAACAAAACTTCTTTGGTGGTGGACGACTCTTTTGTTGGCTTTGCTGCAAGAGACAATATGGCTCTCTCCCCTTGCCTTTTTTTTTTTTTTGGATGATTAACGCCAAGAATTCCCCAGTCAATGTGATCAGTGGCTTCTGTAGCCATGCTGGTGAGGGAGTTTCTGGGAATTGTAATTTAAAAAAATAAAAGTTTTCCCAAGTTCTGGGAAGGATCTTTCTCAGTGACCTCTCTAAACAGAACGCTTAAGGGAAATGAATAAGCCTTTATTGCCATGTTAGGCAGTGCGAATCTCATATAGTCTGCCTGTGTGTAATCTGGACCACATATAGTCTTATTTAAATGGTCTTCCTGGTGGCACCCCAAGGGATGTTCTGAGTTTACAGGATCTGTCTCAGGGCACACAGGCAGAACAAACCAACACACCTCCATCTCCCCATGCTTTTCCTTTCTCCTTAGGAATAGAGACATAGTAAGCCAACCCATCTCTATCTGCCTGTATAAGCTCTGAGCTAAAGACAAGAGGCTGTGGGATGTTGGTCTGTCTCTAATGCCCCAGGGATCTTCTGAGCCCCCCCCCCCCCCCAAGAACAGAAGGAGATAATTCTCTGCCCTTCTTTCAGCTCTGTACAGCCCTGCATCCCAGCTGTCCATTTCATCCAAACTTAAATTTCGAAAGAGCACTTTTTCTTCTGCCTTAGGGACGTAGCCTGAGATCAGGAAGGGAATCCTGTCAATAATAATCATAGAATCATAATAATTGTGGTATTTTATTTTATTTAAAATATTCATATGCCACCTTTCTCGTAAAGAATCCAAGACAGTATTAAGAGAAACAAAATTAAAAGCCAAATAGTAAATTTAAAAAGCATTGAACAAATATATTAAAACTCATAATAAGAGCCATATTAAAAACACAAGTAAAACATAGGATAAAACGATCCTTTAAAAAAAATTATCTTGGTCAGCCAGACATTTAAAGTAAAGCCTGCCTGAAGAGAAAGGTCTTTGTCTGCTTGCAGAAGCAAAGGTGAGGCCAGCCTTATTGATATTATTGATCAGGAAGACCAGCCAGCACTGGTTGCCTCTCCTCTGTTCCTGCACAGGGCCTTCTTCCCAGCGGGTTTTGCCAAGGGGTGATGTGAAACCTGCCTGACCCTCTGACTCGTCAAGTCTTACTCTCCATCTTGGGGCTGAGTTGAACTGCACATGTCTGTGGTGTAAAATATCTAGTCCTATTTTTGGACTTCAATGGCTTTTATCCATCCTTTTTTTTTAATCCCCCAGGCCAGATGAAGATAAGAGTTGTGCAGCCTGCATATTTTGTGAATTCATAGTAGATTTTAATAAAGATATTGCCCACATGCAGTGTTTTTAGTTAGTTTTATCCCTTTTTTCCAGCCACTTTCTCATTTGAAATTTCGCCTTTATTGTCTCCATTGTACGCTAGTCCACCTTCTGCTCATTCTCCCCTCTCCCACACCAATCTTTCTTTTCTGTCTTAACTTCTCCTTTTGAAGGAGGCCCATCTCAGTCCTAATTGCAAATAACAAACCAGGCGGTGGTAATTAATTTGGGTTAATTGACCTGTATCAAAAGAGTTTCGTCTGGCCTGTTGAGTCGAGAGAGAGAAATACCGCTGGTGGTTTCTTAAGCTGCAACACCTTCCTCAGAAAGCCAGACCCAACTGGCCTTGTTGAAAGAGTCTATTCTTCTTCGTGGTCTCTGTGAATGCACACAATTGGGGTTATACTGCGCCTGCGCAGGACCTCTCGGAAACTTCTAGAGCTTAAAGATACCGTATTTTTCGCTCCATAAGGCGCACCTGACCATAAGACGCACCTAATTTTAGAGGGAGGAAAACGGGGGGAAAAAACCTTCTGTCACGCCTGGCTGTCTGGGCGGCGCTGCGGTGTCTCCCCTGTGGCCTGGGTGGCGGCGGGAACCATAGCCCAAGTAGTAATCGTGGGCTCCCCGCTCTCGTTTATTGTTACCTGGTTCCCCCCCACACACCCTTATTTTTGGGGGAGTGCAGAAGAGACACCTCAGCCAGTCCCTGATGGGCGTCCTGAGAGACAGAAGAGAGAAAGAGAGAGAGAGGAGGGAGACGGGAAGGGGAGAGGAAGGAAGGGGGAAGTGTGAAGAGGAGGAGCCGCCGCCGCCGCCGTGTGAGCGAAGGACGGGATGGCAGAGCGAAAAGCAAGGCGAGGGCGAGAAGAAAGCTGAGACGAACGAGCAGAAGAGAGGAAAGCTACGGAGGGGAGGAGGAGGAGGAGAAGGAGTTTGTTGCGCTCCCCCATTTCGAGTCTCCCCGCACATCGCATTCCGCTGGTTTTAGCGGCGCGGGGCTGCGGCAGGCACCCCTCTGACGTTCAGGTCCCGGCCTAGTGAGGGAGACGCGGAGAGATGAGATAAACCCGGAGCGGGGGGGGGGTCGACGGAAGAGGAGGAGTACAGCGGCATGGGCTCTGGGGGGTCTGCA
The DNA here is from genome assembly GCA_037013535.1 of Intellagama lesueurii. Taxonomy (NCBI): domain Eukaryota; kingdom Metazoa; phylum Chordata; class Lepidosauria; order Squamata; family Agamidae; genus Intellagama; species Intellagama lesueurii. The sequence continues at coordinate 13,192,141 of JBAJHW010000009.1, read as the reverse complement.
CCATTTTTTACAGTATTCACTCCATAAGACGCACACACTTTCCCCCCCCCACTTTTTTTGGGGGGGAAGTGCGTCTTATGGAGCGAAAAATACGGTATGTAATTAGTGGGGCGTTCCCTCGTGGAGCGCATGCTTCGCCCACCAAAGACCTCCTCAGTTCCTTTTAGCTGCTGCTCAGGCCAGACCTTTCGACGAACTAGTGCTGTACTTTCGATTTTGGAAATCGTCTTATATCGTGCCTTACGGCCAGTTCTTCTTTCTTTTGACGTTCCCTTGTGAGTTTATCTTCCTTTTATACTCTCCCGAGTTTTTGCCTCTTTCCAACTCCTTTCCCTTCCCCCCCTTCCCTTCCCCTTCTTCCCGCTTCTTTTATGGCCTCACCAGGGCCATTTAAGCAGTGTGTGCTTTGCACAAACAAGATCCCGCTCTCCGACGGCCAGATCGTTGCCTCGTCTGCCTCGGAGAACAACATCAGACACATAGCTGTTTGGAGTGCAAAAAGCTTACAAAATCAGCCCTCAAATTAAGATTACAAAGATTAAGATCTCACCTTTGGGAGAAATCTCTCCACCCTCCGGCTCCCACGATGGAACCAGGCTCCCCTCCGGCTCCCAGGCAGGAACAACGCTCGATCCCGAGCCCGGCAACCCCATCTCCGAGACCCAAAGAACAACCGAAGCCCTCGAGATCGAAGCCGACCTCGGCGTCGAAGTCCTCCAAGCCGAAAGAAGTCTGTAAATCGAAGAAAGACAAAACCAAAACAAAAAAAATCAAAGAAGTCTCCCCAGTCGGTCCATCCAGATCCACCGCAACCAACTCTCCCATCTCCTATTCTTGAAGAATCTTCCAGGGAAGCTCCAGAGACTGTTTCTGATATAGATGACATAACTTCTCCGCCTCTAGGCCAGCCTCCTGCTTCAGCTGACAGCCTATCACCTAGTGTTGGCCCTTCATTGGCTGATGCCCCATCCAGCCTGGCCTCAGCCCATTCGAGCCCTGCATTTTCAGGGCGGGCAATGTCTCCACAGATGTCTGAACTTGAATCTCTTCCGAGGTCGCCCCTTCGTAAGCGCAGAGCTAAGAAAAGACATCTCTATCCTGAGGACTACGACCCGCCTCGCAGAGAGTACATCTACGTCTGAGAACCTTCTCGGTACCACCGAAGAGATGTCTACAGAGATCCCTATCCCGTACAATATGAGGTATACCCTCATAGGGATGATATCAAAGGACCGGCTTATTATGATGAGCCCAAGCGTGTGCGATACGCGGTGGCCTATCCACGCTCTCCTTCAACTTCCCCCTCTCCTCCTCGACATCGACATCGAGTCCGACCGTCGACAGCAGCAACTTACCATCAAGTTGCAAAACCTTCCAAACCTGCTTTGAAACATCAATCTGTAGGCGTTGAGCAACCTCCAGCCAAATGTTCCAAGACATCGGCTACAATGGTCTCTACCTGCTCCGCCCTCATCTCACCGTCAACACTGTACATCTTTTTTACATGTCACAACTACCTATACCGGTCCTTCCCCTCCGCCACCGGAATCTGACCTCGCATTATCACAACCTATGACATCAAAAATGCAAAAACCACGACATCGCTCTCCTTCTTTAGAATCATCTTCCTCCAATAACGAGTTCTCCTCAACTACATCTCAGGAGTCACCTTCCAACCTTCCCACACCAAATTCAGATGTGGCTGAAAATCACCCACTATCACCTTTAGAGGACTTCACCTCCTATAGTCAGATGGTGTTAAGAATGGCCAAGTCCCTTGAACTTGCAGTAGAGGAGCCTCCACCTCAAAAACAAGATCTAGTTTTTGATGATATTAATCAAGATAAGGTACCCCCTTTAAGTCTCGCGTTCATACCTGCAATGCTAGATCTTGTAAAGGAGTCATGGGATAAGCCGCCATCCTCCCTCCAAATTTCTCAGAGAGTAGAAAACCACTATAAGACACACAGCACTGACACCTTGTTCCTTTCGAAACATCCCACTCCGAACTATATTATAGTGGAGTCAAACCAATCCCGCGCCCAGAACAAATCCTCCGTGGCACCGACTAATAGAGAGGGGCAAAAACTCAACATTTTAGGGAGATGGCTTTACTCGCTCACCTCGTTTCTCATGAGGGTCGCGAATTACCAAGCTGCCATGGGGGCTTATCAGTGCCAACTTTGGAACCGTGTGCTCCCCTTTCTCCAGGCAGCCCCTGAAGAATCCAAATCAGACGCTTTGAATATCCATCTCGAAGCCTCCAACTTATCTAAGCAACAACGCATAGCTTCCAGACATACAGCAGACGCAGCATCCAAAGCAATGGCTACTTCCATCGCCTTACGTCGACACGCTTGGCTACGATCTGCAGGAATCTCAGATGACACCAAATCCCATATTGAAGACCTACCCTTCGACGGTGCCGGTCTTTTTAACGACAAAACTGATGAAGTCATGGACAACTTACATAAGATTCGCAAAACAGCGAAGTCTTACTCAACTCAACAAACTTATAGATATCAACGCCCTCAATGGAGGAAACAACCCTTTGTCCACCAGCCCTTCCAGCCACAATACAAGCCCTACAGATCACAATCTTCCGACCGGCCATACTTCGCACCATCCATCTCTTCGGGCCCTAACTTTTTGTCCCAACCTCAACAGCAACAACGACGCCAGCCATTTCGTCGTCAGCAGAAGAACAAGCCATATCCCTGACTTCTTCGAGCCTGAGATCCGCACCTTCCAGACACGTCTTTCTCTGTTTCTCGATTCTTGGTCCCGTATCACCACCGACCATTGGGTTCTCTCCATCATCAATCAAGGATACCTTGTCGAGTTCGATCAACTGCCACCTTTCACTTGTATAAAGACCACACCATTCTCCACAGTCCTACATGAAGAAGTACTTCTTCTCCTCCAGAAAGTTGCCATCCTTCCAGTTCCACACTCAAATATCCACGACGGCTTTTATTCCCGTTACTTCACCGTACCGAAAAAAGACGGAGGCCTCCGCCCAATACTCGACCTCCAAAAACTCAACAATTACATTCATCCCAGACGGTTCAGAATGACTAATCTCGACACCATTATCCCTCTTCTTTCTCAAGGAGACTGGTTCGTCATCATAGACTTACAAGACGCATACTTCCATATCTCTATCCATCCCCGACATCACAAATTTCTACGCTTCCATTTCAACGACACTGCCTACCAATTCTGCGCTCTCCCTTTTGGACTCTCTACCGCACCGAGAACTTTCACCAAGTGTCTCGCCCCAGTTGCCGCCTTCCTTCGTCTACATGGCATCACAGTCTTCCCGTACATCGACGACTGGCTCATCATTTCAGATTCTTACCAAAGCACATTGAAAGACACTCGCTTTACACTAAACCTCTTAGCGGATCTTGGGCTCAAGGTCAATTTTTCAAAATCACGCCTTGAACCAGCACAAACTGCTACATACATAGGAGCCCAGTTAGACTCCTCTCGAGCGCGAGCCTTTCTGCCTCAAGAAAGGATAGACAAACTAAAACAAGCCATCCGATCATTTCGACCTCTAAACTCTGTCTCAGCTCATCATGTCCAACACCTCCTCGGGCTCATGGCATCCACCACGGCAGTCATTCAGCACACGCGTCTCAAAATGCGCTCTCTTCAATCATGGTTCCTCTCTCTATTCGACCCCATAGAGGACCACCCTTCCAAACCCCTAGTTGTGTCAAGAGAACTCTCCCATCACCTTACGTGGTGGACTTACCGCCCAAACCTCCTTGTCGGTCAACCATTTGCTCCGCTTCAGCTGACGACTCAGATCACAACAGACACCAGCCCTTCGGGATGGGGAGCACACTGTCAGAGTCGCAAGATTCACGCCCTGTGGAATTCAAAAGAAAAGCTACTGCACGTAAATCATTTAGAGCTTTTAGCGATAATCAAAGCCTTTCGAGCATTCCGACCACTAATCTCTGGACAGGCGATTCAACTGGCCACAGACAACATGACTGCACTTTTTTACATCAACAAACAGGGGGGTACCCATTCTCTCCCCCTCCTGTATTTGGCAGTAAGACTCTGGGAGTGGTGCTACTCCCACCACGTTTTTCCCATGGCAGTTCACGTAGCAACCCAAGACAACTCACTAGCAGATCACCTCAGCCGGATAACCACAGCCATGCACAAATAGTCTCTAGACGACACCGTCTACAACCAGCTATGCAACCGATGGGAAACCCCAGCAATAGACATTTTTGCTACTTCCCACAACTCAAAGTGCCACCTATACTGCTCCAGAGCAGGAACCGGCACTCATTCACTCGGAGATGCCTTTATGATCGACTGGGCTCAGAGCATCCTGTATCTCTTCCCTCCAATCCCGCTCATTCAGCGGACCATCATAAGACTCCGTCAGTCCCACGCCAATGCCATTCTAATCACTCCGTGGTGGCCCCGACAACCATGGTTCACCCAACTCAGGAAAATCTTCTCGGACCATCTTTACCTCCCAACCATCCCTCACTTACTGACTGAAGACAAAGGGACAATCCACCATCCGGATCTAATGTCTCTCAAACTTACGGCGTGGAGGATTCTCCCGCCATAAAGGCTATCCTCGATAGAGCCAGGAAGCCTTCAACTCAGATTCTCTATAATCAAAAATGGAAATCATTCTTTTCCTTTGCCACCTCCAAAAGCTTAATATCAGTACCAGTCTGTTTGAAGACCCTCCTCACCTTTCTTTTACATCTTTCTCAACGTGGTTTATCCCACTCCACACTAAAAGTCTATATTTCTGCGATTGTTGCACACCAGCCTCCAAATTCTGAATCAGCTCGCCTGTTCTCACACCCAACGCTAAAAAAGTTCCTCAAGGGTCTTCGCAACACGCAACCCCCTCAGTGACCCATTCTCCCACAATGGTCTCTGCAAGTCGTCCTAAATGCACTCACCAAACCTCCGTTTGAACCCATGGCCACAACCAACCTAAAGCTCCTCTCTCTAAAAACCCTCTTTCTAGTCGCAATAACATTAGCTAGAAGGGCTAGCGAACTCTCAGCCCTCAGATCAGACCCTCCTTATATACAGTTTCATCCAAACAAGGTCACCCTATACCCTGATGTTTCCTTTCTCCCTAAAATCGTATCTGATTTCCACATTAACCAACCATTGATTCTACCTTCACTATTTTCATCTCCCCAGACGAATATTGAGCGCATGCTCCACATAATCGACGTCCGACGATCCCTGGCTTTCTATATCGACAGAACAAAATCTTTCAGAAAATCACCAAGACTTTTGTTCTGTTTTCATGGCCCTCATAAAGGCTCACCTGCGTCCTCACAAACTCTATCCAAGTGGATTGTACAGGCAATTTCCTTGGCTTATGAACTATCGGGCAAATCAGCCCCAGAAGCCCTTAGAGCACACTCTACTAGAGCTGTCTCAACATCAACTGCCTTTCAACGCGGCATTGACATTTCACATATATGTCGCACTGCCACTTGGTCTACTCCATCGACCTTTATCTCCCATTACCGTCTGGACGTTCGAGCAAAGAGTGATGCAGCCTTTGTACGAGCTGTCCTAACCTCCTTACTTCAGTGACGTCCCACCAACCGGTAAGTGAGCTTGCTAGTCACCCAATTGTGTGCATTCACAGAGCACGAAGAAGAAAGAGAGGTTACCTACCTGTAACCATGGTTCTTCGAGTGGTCCTCTTTGAATCCACACATCCCGCCCATCCTCCCCTCTGTCCGTCACTTGTCGTCTCAATTTATATCTGACAGCGGCTGAGTTATGGGAACTGAGGAGGTCTTTGGCGGGCGGAGCATGCGCTCCACGAGGGAACGTCCCACTAATTACATATCTTTAAGCTCTAGAAGTTTCCGAGAGGTCCTGCGCAGGCGCATTATAACCCAATTGTGTGGATTCACAGAGGACCACTCGAAGAAACATGGTTACAGGTAGGTAACCTCTCTTTTTTGGTGCAGCTTTAAGTGAGAGTCACATTTGCAAGAACATTTCAGTGTTTTACTCACATGGATGTTCTATGTGGAGAAAAATGCTGCAAGTCGTGTCAGGCTGCAAGAATGAAACATCATCGAAAATGGTGGTGCTCTTACCACTTAGGATGGGCGTGATGGGCTTTTACTGGGGGGCAGTTAAAGGTTATTGTACACATGTGCAAAAACACATGGGATAATCCTGCAAGATCCCTGTATATGAGGCTGAGGCTGCCACTGTGGGAGACAGCTTTTCTTATTATCTTTTTCCACATTGGAATGCATAGGGTGAGGGTCCAGGCAAGGAGGTTTAACCATGAATAATTTGGTGGCAGATCTAAGCATGCCTAGGCCACTGGCAGGGATACCAAGGGATATGAGGAAAGGAAGATAATATGGAGGTTGAGGGTTCAAAGAGTTTGAAAGGAAGGAGAGCCAGTGTCATGTAGTAGATGGGGAGCAACTGTCTACAACAAAACAAGTTCAAGTCTCACTCAGCCATGATGTTCATTGTGTGGCCTTGGGCCTACCTCAAAGGGTTGCTCCAAGTAATAAAAAAATGCAAGGGAACAAGATTCCTGTGCCAGATTCCAAAAGGGATGAGAAACCAGGATGTGGGTAATTACGGGTAAGATCATTGCATTATCTGAACAATGAGTAAAGTTTCTTGGCAAATGACTTCAGTCTTGACAGAAGACTGAAGTCAAAAAGAGCTTGTAAGCATTGTTGCAGGTGTATGGAGGCCTGATCACAGAGCTGTGGAACTATGCGTTAACAATGCCCAGAACAGAACATTTTCATCAAACTGGCACATTCATTATTTACGTCCTTATTGTTTCCATGACCTCTGAAAGTTTGCTCTGAACGAGGTGGTTTGGAGACTTGTGACTTCTGAAATCCAGAACAGTAGACGCTCAACAGTTTACTTTTTGACCACTGCTTTTATGATCACTTTTGCGTTACCCAAATTCCGTCACCCGTCATCTCAGTTTCATGACCCCTTCAGCTCCATTCTGATTGTCAGGGAGAAGGACAGCAGAGGAAACACAGGAGGACGAAGGTGACAGAGAGGGAAAGAAGGAACAAGCAATGCTGTGTAGAACAGATGAGGAAAGGAGAAGACAGCTGAAGAAGGTAGAAGAAGCAAATGAGGGGTTGATCAAATGGAGAAATATATCTCCATTTTGACCACTTGTAGATCTGTTTCCCGGCAATGACACAACACACAAGGAAGTATGCATTAGCCCAACCTAGTCTGTGCCCAAGCTGGACCTTTTTGGTCTAGCTGTAGGGCTTCTACTTATTGGATCCAGGTTGAAGCAACTTCCTGGCAGAAGATGGAAGAGGAAAGGAGAGGAGGGAAGAACTGAAGTGTGAGAATTGTCTAGCAGCCAAAGCCCTTCTTTAACATTGACCCCAATGTTAAGTAGGGTTTGGTGTAGGGACACCTGGCTTTACCACTGTTGTTGGGGAATCAATGAAAAGTGCAATCAAATGGCAAGAAAGGGTGGCATCTGATTATGCCGGAAAGTGTGGGTGGGATTTCGCTTAAAGCGACCCTTCTACCCCTATAGGAATCACTCCAGCCCAGTTCCTAAAAAAGAGTAGCTCTGTCACTGAAATGAAAAGGTCCAGCTTGGGCACAGATGAGGATTGGGCTGGTTCACAATCTCCTGTACCTCATGTGATTGCTGGAAAATAGCTTTCACCATGTCACAAGCGTTCCAAAAGTGAGTTATTTCTCAACCTGATCGCACCCTGACTCTTAAGTGCCAGGGTCTGTTGTACTTTTATGTCACATTTTTTTAAAAGGAAAGCTTGTTTCCGTAAAGTTAGGCCACTAAGCACCGTTTAAGGATAGATCTATATCATTTTTACTTCCGTGCCAGCTGAAGCGTAAGCCATGAATGAAAAGAAAAAGCTGGTGGGAGGTGGCGAAGAGGGGGAACTCTGGCAGTGTGTCATTAGGGGGAACGCATGTGTCATTAGGAGCCTTTCCAGGAAAACCAGTTTGATGATTACTTGGAAATCTCTCTCTCCACCCACACTCTTCAGAGAACTGTTTCTGCAAAAAAACTAAAAAATATTTTTTTAAAAAAAATCCCCCCATTCAAAACAAAACAAAGGAACACAAAACAAGACAGTATTTTTAAAAGTCACGAGTTTTATAAATTTTCTGGGATTTTTCTGAGACCTATATAAATGCAGAACAGACTTGTGGTCCAGAACATTATGTGTGTGTACATGAGCAGGTTAATATAAACACACGTAACTGTTCTATTTCTCTTCCTTTAGACAGTTCATCCTGGTCTCTTCATGGGACTTCCAGTGGTCTCCTAGTTGTTTGTTTAGTCGTTTAGTCGTGTCCGACTCTTCATGACCCCATGGACCAGAGCACGCCAGGCCCTCCTGTCTTCCACTGCCTCCCGAAGTTGGGTCTCCTAGTATCCAGTTCCAAATAGCTAAATGCAGGCGATGCTTTGACAGGGAGAATTACTTCCCTTCCTTTTTTTGTCTCCTGCAATCACGTTTGAAGCAATACACAATCCTGTTTGCCAGCCGAGAAAGAGGGTTAAATGCACACACCGTTGGTAGCGAAACTGCCTTCAACCATCTCTTATCTTCAGCCTTTGGTTCAAAAAATTGTTTCCACCACCTTCCGCCACCCTCAGATTTGCCTCCAGAAAGAGGACGTTCCAAATCAGCATATGTCATCTGTCTTAGTTTAGTTTTTAATATCTGGGCATTGTAAGTGTGGGAAAACCTCCTCCCACATATCTGGCACATTTAAGCTGGTAGGATTTATCTAAATAATCGCTGTTTACTGTCTGAATTGCAGGCACAGGTTTAGACCTTGGGTGAGAGCCTATAGGTCATTAGTGACATCCTGGAGTTGTTGCTCTCTGCAGCTGGCCATGCCCGTAAGCAGAATGATCTAGAAGATCTTGCTGCTGAAAACAGTCTCCAGGATTAAGCTAAAACTAGGTCCCCTTTTCATGTCATTCTCTATCTAAGCAAAACATTGGCTGAAATCACACTGCTTAGTGCAGTAAGTTGCAGCTAGAGTAGGCCCATTGAATCAATAGCTGATTTGGTGAGACAACTCCTTTGTAAGTTCCATTAATTCAGTTGGTCTATTCAACTTGTAACTTATTATGCTAAGCAACAGGAGTACAGCCGGCATGTCTAAGTTCATGTCCCATTCATGAAAGGTAGGTCTGTCCATAGTTATTAGCTGCAATAGCTAAATGCAGCAGTGGGGTGTGTATGGCCCTCCAGATGTTCGTGGATTGCAACTCCTTTTAGCCTTCGCCTAGGCAGTGATGTGGCATGATAGGAACTGAAGCCCAGCAACCTCTGGAGGACCACATGTTCTCTACTTCTGACAAGATGGAACTAATTAGGAGTATTAAAATTCTGAATCGGAGTTTGGAAGCAATCCGTAACAAGTAACATAGCTAGATTATAGTTTGCCAAAATTAAATAACAAGACTGTAAGGATGTTGCGTATCAAAAGTAAACAGAAAGAGTTAGGAACAGAGTCATTTTATCAGTACAGTATTGGCAAATAGTGCTTTCAAATTACTTTTGAAAGCTACTTTTAACTGTTTAGACAGGAATACTTCATAAATAAAATATCTAGCACCCTAGTCAAATTGCCCCACAGTCAGGAGAAGACATGAAAGTGGCTGCAGTTAGGTGGTCCAGTTGTCTAGTCAGGCACATAGCCAAGCACTTGTCTAACTTCACAACACAACAGTAATGTGAACAAGTTACTGACTGATACATTTATGTTTAAACGCTCCATAGAACATGGGTTCCCAACCTAGGGGTCGTGACCCACAAGGGGGTTGTGAAGCGTTTTCGGGAGGTGGTCACTGCAATTATTTTTGGTTGCGATTATTTTTATAACTATTATCTCCAGTATGGTATACACAGTGTTGTTTTGTTTTAATCCTCTTGGCCCACAGATAGAGATATTTAATCTGAACCGGAATTGCAGGCAACCGAGAGTTCTTAGTTATTTCTGTACCCCTTTGGGCAGGTTTTCCTTCTATGCATGTCTGTCCCTCCTGCTTCCTCCGAAAGATTTCTCTCTGCTCCTCTGCATCTACGTTTGGAGGACTGACAACAGCCCTTTGGGTCCGAGCATTCGCCTGGCTCAATGAGGCCTGAATGAGGCCAGTGCCTGGTGCATGCCAGGAACGCCAACACCCAAAATGGCGGCAGGAGTGAAAAGTGGCTGCTGCTGCAGCAGTGGTATCTTTTGCTCCGCCTGAATCTTCTGGCTGTTTTGGGTGTGGCGATAGCGAGGCAGTGAAGGGAGAGGGGACGTGGGCAGGGAGATGCCTCCAGGCACCGCCTGAGTCATGGAGGCGGGAGGCAAGAGGGGCAAAAAGGTGAGTCAGGAAGACAGGGAGGGGTGGGGCTCATTGGGGAGGGGCTCTTCGTTGATGGGGGAGGAAACATGCAGGGAGGGTCGTTTCCACACCCACCCAAAAGAGTAAATTAAACTCAAAGGTTTATTGACACGTTTTCTTCTCAAATTTCATCTGGTACAGGTAGATTCATAGCCCCCCCCCCTCCATTTATGTATTATTGCATTCATATAAATACATTGGGTTAGAATTATATTCTGAAAAATCTGTTATAATGCATTTTCTTTACTTCATAAAAAAAAGCCTTTTTAGACAAATGTGCGGGAGGTCACAGGTTACTTGACTATTATAAAAGTGGTTTGGTTGCGACTCAAAAAAAGGTTGAGAAATACTGCCATAGAATTTAGTATTGATTTGCTATGTAGCTTAGTATCTGAATTTGTAATCTATAAAATGTTCCTAGTTTATGTATAATGAGCCAGTAGAGATTTGTTTTTTGTTTTTGTTTTTAGATTGATGGACTGTGATTGGTGTTTTAGTGCTGTAAAATAACATATTGCACAACGTATTCTCACTGTCCTGGGATAAGGTTCTGTACAATTGGAGGATAAATGGTCCGTGCTATCAAGCCTCATGGGACAGTGATTAAACTGCATTACTGCAGCCAAGACTCTGCTCATGACCTGAGCTGGATTCCAATGAGCTCAGATAGCTGGTTCGAGGTTGACTCAGCCTTCCATCTTTCTGAGGCTGGTAAATTGAGTACCAGCTTGCAATGTGTATCCTACATAATTAAATTGTAAACTGCCCAGAGAGTGCTTTAAGTAGGATGAGGCGGTACATAAACAGCACACTTTATTCTGACTGTGCATTTTAGGTCAGTTTTCAGAGTTGCAGTCGAAACAAACTGTAGCCTCTGTCCAGAACAATCCTTTTTTTGCACCGTGGCTCTCAAAGGCTACAAAGGAAGCTGTCTGGCTAACAAGCTACTTGTCTCTCTTTCTTGCAGATGATGAAGTTTGCTTGGGATAACTACAAGCAATACGCTTTGGGGAAAAATGAACTCAGGCCTCTCACGAAGAATGGACATATTGGGAACATGTTTGGTGAGCTGATTTTCAATTTGCTGGAATAGTTGCCCCACTGTATTCTGCCTAAATGTTTAGAAAGCTTAGCCTGGAGACTGATGTGCACATGTAGAGGAATGTATGAGCTCAGAGAGCATCAGGCCAGTTCCTTCTACTGGTTCCAGGAGAGTCCTGGCTGGCTGGTCCTTGTAGCATGAAGTCATCCTTTCATTCCCTACCAGGCTTTACCGAGTGCTGATTGGACAATAATTCTGACAATCATAGAGCTACACTCCACCCCCCACCCCACCCCCCAGTGTTTTGGGGTGGGATAAAAATTTTGAAGTCTGAGCATGTATATAAGCTAGGAGATGATCAAAGCTAGTAGTAAACTGCAGATGAAAAATAAGATCTACAGGTATTTGGAAATGATCCATATCTGTCTTGGGCCTTGCAGACTATTATCCCAGTTCTGAGACTTTTCGAGAGTTAGGTACATAAAAACCACTTGAGTCCATGTAAGGAACCATTAGTGACTGTTTTCTGGTCTAGAATCTATTTTTGAACAGATTAGTCCAGAATTGAATCTTATACTGCCTAACTGGGTCTTTTTATGTGGTGGTACGTGGGTGGCATCATGCGAAGTGATTGTGAAGTGTTGTTCAATGGCCTCAACATGCTAGCAGATCAGTCAATGGAGTGATCAGATGGCTACCATTTCCACAGTTGAGAGACGAAGAGCCCAAACAGAGCTGAAACCTATTTTGAACTTCCTTTTGAGGACAACAGGAGAAAACTAATCTAGTTTAAAAATGGTGTGAGTTTCAGTCAGTTTATTAATACTGTACATTTGTAGGCCACTCTACTGCAAAGCTCTCAGAGTTAAAAGTAAAGGTACAGCTTAAAACATGGTGGATAACTCTCATATAATAAGAGGCAGCTGGACTATTGACATCATATGGTGGTGGTTATTGAGCTTCAAGACCATTTTGGAAGGAACCGGTGATTGACATCTATTCCAATGTACTTTGCAGCCTAACTGAGGACTGAAAACAGCTTTAGATATGTCAAGAGGAAGTATTACTTAGTTGGTTCTCTTGGACTTCTCAGCAACCTTTGATGACATCAACAGTGGTATCCTTCTGGACTTTCTGGCTGGGGAAAATTTAGGAGGCAGAGTCTTGTGCTGACTTCAGTCTTTCCTAGCAGGATATATGTAGTTGGTGTTTGCTGAGGACTTCTGCTTTATCTCATGATCTTTTGCTTATGTAGTGTTCTCCCAGTTCTGTTTGAGTTAAAAGGTCACCAGTATGCGGATGCACACACAATCCTACTTCTTGTTTCTATTTACTATAATCTCAGTAAGCCTGTGGCATTCCTTCTTGGTCATCTAAATAAAGTCATGGGATGACTGAAGATTAATAAATTGAAAATTAAGATGGACAAGATGGAAGTACCGTGGTGTGGGAAGTGCATGGTTCTGAATAGAGCAACCAAGAGTCTGGTGACATGTTGAAGACCAACGGACAAATCTATTTTGAGTCATTTATCTTAAAAATAGCACTTAATAAAACACTAGTTAGGTGGTAACACAGTCCTCGTTGTACTGGCAACCTAATTAACACATGCAGAATGATAAAAAGACTTTGTCTCTATTCATGCCACAGCAGAAATTGCTAAGCCTCTTGAAGTATTCTTTTTCAGAAAATTGCCGTTGGAATCTGTCTTTGAAATCCCTTTGTTCCAAAATAACTATCTTAAGGTCAGTGACAGCGTGTCCTGGGAAGGGAAAATATCTTTTTCCTGGACTTTGAATGCTGTCGTTTTTGATGTCAGAGGTGTATCTGTGTATTATTCTACACACAGCCTCATCTTCTCATAGGTAACAAGGCACTGCTAGCAACTGATGACACATAACATGTTGGCATATACAATGTTGGAAGACCAAAAAGCATATTAAGCCCTGACATTGTGGATAAATTTCTTAGGTCACCTATCACCAAACCAAATATGGGGACAAAATTGGCCATTGGGACTTCAAAAGGATCTGTTTCCTGTGTCTGTCTCTCTGTTGAGTGGTCTTTTACTGTTGCATTGGCTTTTAAGCTTGAGTGGTTTTCGGTGAGCAATGCCTGTGAGAGGGAAATGCCCAAGATAGACTGCAGATGACTGGTAGTATATTTTGACTGGTATTATCTGGAATGTTATCTGCTGTTTTTCTCTTCTGGCTTTTACCTCTGGTAAATTCTTCCTGGCTGCCAGTCAGATCCTGTTGATCTGCATTTTTCTTTTTGTTGAATGAGTATCATAGTCTGAAAAATACCTAATTAAAATCCTGCAGTTGTGAACCTTGTTTAACGAAGTACACTTGACTACCTGATTTAAATATCTGACTTAAATCCTTGGATTGCCAATCTCGGTCTGATGAGGCTGATTGGACCTAGTTCCATCATAAGGCTTGGCCATAGACTGTGGGTTTTATGGTATGTTCTGGGTAGAAGCTGGAAACCTTTCACTATGTCTTGCCATCTGTACGTTTCTTGTATACGGCAGCGTGTGTACCAATGGAGACATTCAATTGGTTTTGGAAGGGACTGGCTTCTCTGCGACAGTAAAAAGCCCAAATCAAGCCCAAAATTCCAATGACATAGGAAGCAAGCTGCTTGTCTAATTGGAACCTGGTCATTGGCTCAGATTTAGACCCCAGGTGACATCCCAACTAGTTTTGTTCTTTTCTGTCCTGCCCTCATGCTTCCGATCCATTGTAGATCCTACATAAATGAAGCATATGTCAGATACCCCCTTAACGAAGCCTACTCCTTTGTTGGCTCAACAACGCCATTATTCACAAGCTAAAGGTGTTGCTGTCTGGAGTTGTAGCCAGCCTTCTGAGTCACCTGCTTATTTCCTCTTGCGTCTAGTCTGTTGTTCAGGAGAAAGGTAGCTCTCATTAAACACTGAATACATGCTTACTGGTTTGCATAATTTTCTCTTCAGTGGATTATGGCATTTGGGGAAACTCAAACATTTGTGCTACTTAGACACAGACAGTGTTTACTTTGTCAGTTGTCCTCCCCGACCCTGTTTTTCTAAGCTAAGCCATTTCCTTTGTCACTTCTAATCCTCAATTCTTATTTATCAGTTTGATTAAAAAAATATTAAACTGGATAAGACTAAATCCAGGTAAAACTGCTGGTCACCTGATCTATATTACACTTGAAAGGCAGACACCATGTTGATTGGTTGTTGTGGGTTTTTCGGGCTCTTTGGCCGTGTTCTGAAGGTTGTTCTTCCTAATGTTTCGCCAGTCTCTGTGTCCTCTGTTCTTCAGAGGACAGAGTTCTGACTCCTGTCCTCTGAAGATGCCGGCCACAGAGACTGGCGAAACGTTAGGAAGAACAACCTTCAGAACACGGCCAAAGAGCCCAAAAAACCCACAACAACCATCAGATCCCGGCCGTGAAAGCCTTCGAGAATACACCATGTTGATTGTTTCAATCCAGACACCATTGCCAAGGCAAGAGTTTCTGGTGACGATTTTAAAGGTTGCTGTTCATTAACCTAGCTTAGATTAATTCTGTCTGGTGAGCTGTGAGATGGCCTGCACAGTCACCTGGAAGGCTATGCAAAACCACTCGGAAGGCTGGTACAGAGTTTTGTGAGTTGGCTGCCATCAGTATGCTGATGACACCTGACATTCCATAGCTTAGGTCAATGGTTCCCAACCTTGGGTCCCCAGATGTTTTTGGACTAAAACTCCCAGAAGCTTTCACTACCAGCTGTGCCGGCCAGGATTTCTGGGAGTTGTAGTCTAACAACATCTGGGGACCTCTGGCTTAGGTAATGGTGCGAAAATGGCCCTTTGGTTTCAGAATTAGCCTCACCAGACTGTGGTCCTAGAGATGCAGGTGAACAGAATCAGGCTCAAACCAGCTGAGACTTGCTGATCGGGGCTGCAAGTCAAGAGTTACTTCTAATCAATGGTATTCAGGTCACAGTTTTTAGAAGAGGTGTGTTGCCTGGAAGCGCCGCTGAGCCAGACTTCTGTTATTGTTCTTGCTGTTATTAATTTGAACCAGTTTTTTTTTAAAAAGTGAGACTCTCATATCAGAAAGCACCTTGGAATGCATGCAGATTCCAGGCCCCTTTCGTGTTTTGAGGATCTCTTCCCCCCCCCCCCCCCCCCGCTCCCATCATAATCACCAAAAGGCCTTCCTCTCATGTCTTACAGGCTAGGCCTTTCCAGCTGCATCCAAATCAGGAGCTACTCCATGGATGATGATGTTCTGAACTGGCACAGCTGCACATTGTAGAGCTGGCCATAGGCTCCTTCCCTTCTGATAATATGCCCAGCTGCTCAAGACTCTGGCAGGCAAAGGAAGCAGAAATTAGCTCGTCCCCCTTGATTCTAAAAATGGCACAATGGCCTCCAGATCTTTTCGAAGTCACCCACCAAATCTCGGTCCTTTGTGGCTGATGCTCACTGTGGTCTTCCTCTTTGGCGTTGGTTACTTCATCTCCCAGACTCCTGTGCCCATTGCTGTTCTTTCTGAGATGGCACACTTTCCAGTGGCCAGAGTTGGCTGTTGGCTTCCTGTATTTGGTGCAAGAGCATCTTGGCTCCTGGAAGGAGGGCCTCTTCTGTACCCCTCGAAAGCTATGGTTCACTTTGGTGCACAGACATCCCGTCTGAAATTGACCCCTGCGTATATCTGGTTTTTTTAAAAAAATCCATGCTGGCTTTTCCTTTGCATTTCGCCCCTTTCTTGTGCCAGGATGTGTTTCACCCAAACGCTGAACGGAACATGATGCTTAAAAAGGAACAAGAATTCACCAGGATATGAAATGGTTCTTTGAGCTGTTGGTGGTACTTAAAAGAGGCTGGTGCTGCATATATGAGGGCTCTCAAGGAAACATTCTGGAACAGAAGGACGTGCAGCTGTTTGGAGTGAAAAGGTTCTCCAGAACCTTTTCACATTCAGGCCTTTGACTCAACCCCTCCTGAGTGAAATCAGCTCTTCCTTTGGTCTGGATCATTCTCCTCCGTGGGACACTGGTGGATGCATTGTAGGAATTGGGGAGATACTGTTCTCCTTTCCCACGTCAGCCTCCCCTTTAAAAGAATTTTCATCACAGATGGGCAGCGTAGGCAGCCGTGGTAGTTTCCTTCTTGAAAGTATCAGAACTAAGCAGAATTCTTATTTGCATCTGCTTGGGAGGTGGCGGGGGGAATACTTCACTGAGGCTATTTTCAAGCCTGTTGGTGTGACTGTGAAATCTTCAAGTTCCTTTAAGGGTGCAATATGTTTCTTTCATTTGTGCATGTGATGCTCACTTACGGCCAGACCTTTCCTGTTTTGAGGTCATGCCCTGAAGTACAGTGGAGGGAGAAGAGGCTGTCTCTTTATTGACTCAGAGCCAAGCAAGGGTCTTTTGGCACCATAGAGACTAACGAGTTTTATTTAGCGTAAGCTTTCTTGGACTGCAGCCTGTTTCTTTTTCAGTGGGCTGCAGTCCGTGAAATCGTATGCCAAATGAAATACATTGGCTTTTAAGATGCTGCAAGACTATTGGTGTGTTTTGCTGTAACAGACTATGGGCTACTGCAGATATCCTTCTGAACGTTTTTATTCCACGTCTGATGCTTTGATGACATCCTCAAGAGAGCTGATGGATGAACTCAAGATGTTCAAGGTCCTTTGCTGAAGTCTCGGCCCATGTGTGTCCTCTCCCTGTCGATCATTGCATGATGTTGCAGATCGGTTGCCTAGCTAAGCCACTGAAAGGGCGAGCAGTTGTGTAGAAACTCATCAGAGGGAGATCCAACCTGGAAATAAGGAGGAATTTCCTGCTGGTGAGAACCATGAAGCAGTGGAACAGCTTGCCTCCCGATGTTGTGGGTGCCCCATCGCTGGAGGTTTTCAAGAAAAGATTGGACAGCCATCTGTCCGGGATGGTATGAGGTCTCCTGCCTTGGGCAGGAGGTTGGACAAGAAGACCTCCGAGGTCCCTTCCAACCCTACGACGATTCTATGATTCTATGTATTCTTCCAAATGCTTCAACGGTCGTGGGTACTCAGTAACCACATTCTTGAAGGAAGGGAATGGGAATAGCCAGAATGGTACTAAGGGTCAGAGGATCAAGAGAACATGGAAGTTGCAGCATCGGTTCTCCAGCCGAGCAAGAGTATTTGGACTTGAGTCTCCGGGGAGCGCAGAACGAGAAGAGTCTTTGGACTCAAGCTTGCAGGAGGCTTGTGTGAGAGTTCGTAGGCAGGATTTCAGCTAGTGCATTGCATCAGACTTTGATCCAAATACAGCCAGACCAGTAGGTCCAGAAGTATGAGGCCAGCATCTGTAGGACTGAAGGCAGTCTCTGAAGCCTCAGCCACAAGAGACCTCTCTTCTGTTATGGGTGTTCTCTTGCTTTGCTGTGGGCCTGTCGGACTGCACTTCCTCCCTCTACAGTGCTGCTAGGACTTTGTCACCCTGATTTGCCACTTAGGAGGTAAGGTAGCTGAGGAATGTTTCTGCCCTCACCATCTCCATCATCTCCGTGCTTGCATGACGTTGTGGAAGACCCAACCAACTGTAGTTTTCCCGACCTGCCTCCATGTCCTTTTCAAGGAGAAAGGTGGGGTAGAAATATTTTAAATCAATAAATAAATATGATGCCCTTAAAATACCTCCTGTTTCAGAGGCAAAGGCTAGCAACATGTCTTTCACTTCCCTTTTCCATGATCTTCTTGCTGATGTAGTTCGGTAGCCTGGGCAAGCTGACCCTGGAAACTGCGCTGTGATCTTCCACTCCACGCCGGAAAGGTGCTAGAGGGAAGCACATTTATTTCTCGGCCAGGGCATTTCAGGCTCACCTGTCAGCACAATGACTACCCTTATACAACGGACTTATTATTCTGCCTGCAACCCAGTGTCTGTCATCGCTACTCCTTATTCTGACAAAATGTTTTAAATCTCTTTAGCCTGGCAGCATTTTATGTAGCTATGGAGAAAGGAGTTGAATTCAGTTCCAAGGGTGCCTCAACAAAATTTATCAGTGAAGTCCTGGTATGTCTATATTCTAGTGACATTTTTAGATGCTAGAGATTTCTCTCTCTCTTTTCTTTCTTTCCTGTTTCTTGTGCTTCTTTGAGAGCACCATGTTGGCAGCTAGAAGAATCCATCTTAGATGCATCCTTCTGTACTTGTCGGATTTGCACATGAATCCAGATGGCAAATAAAAATAGACCCTCTTAACGATGGTAGTCCTAGGCTTTGTTTTATCAGTGGCTTTATCCCTAATCTATTACATCGATTGCTTTGGGCTGATTATTAATAGAGGGTGTTATTTATACATCACTACCCCTACAGCCTTGTGCCACACTTGGCTCAGGAACAGATCAAAATAAAACAAGAAACAATTCAGTAACGCAAAGACAGCCCCCCCCCCTAAAAAAAGAAAGAAAAAAAAGGAAGAAAAAGAAAAATGACCTTAAATATGCCATACAGGTCACCAACACTTCCATACAAAGGGGTAAATAGATAAAAAACATTTCAAAATAATTTAATAAATCCATTCTTAGCAACAACATTTTAATAATAGTAATAGTCTATAAAAAAATCTGTCAATAGTGCTTAACAGCCGTGAAAAGGCAACTCCTAGAAATACTTGTAAGACAATATGTAAAGCGGTGAGAATGTGTAACTACTGCTACAAGCCCACAAAGACTATCAGATTGGTCCTCAAAAACAAAACAAAGATAAGAAAGATCTTTCTTATCCATTGTTGATCCTATATAGTCAAGGTATTGGGCGGTTCTGTTATGCCTCAGTTCAGTCCCGACCTCTTATGTGGGCCTTTTTTTTCTTTCCCTTTTGTCTCCAAGGATTGTTTTTATGTGTCATCAATAAACCTAAGGTGACCCTAATTAATTTTTTTGAGATGCTCAAGGAGTGATTTACCATTGGCACTCCTCAGTGAATTTACATAGCTGAGCGGAGATTTGAACCCAGGTCTCCCGGTCCTACTTCGATGTTCTCTCTGATACACTACAGTGGCTCTCTTGCAGGGGTTACACCTCTCCTAACATTGCATGAGGGACTCCAGTAAGGTGAGGAGCCTGGTAACCAAGCCCTGTGATGGAGAGTCGAAAAGGTAGTGTTTGTTGTTGTTTAGTCGTTAAGTCGTCTCTGATTCTTCGTGACCCCATGGACCAGAGCACGCCAGGCCCTCCTGTCTTCCACTGCCTCCCGGAGTTGGGTCAAATTCATGTTGGTAGCTTTGATGACACTGTCCATCCATCTCGTCCTCTGTCATCCCCTTCTCCTCTTGCCCTCACACTTTCCTAACATCAGGGTCTTTTCCAGGGAGTCTTCTCTTCTCATGAGATGGCCAAAGTATTGGAGCCTCAGCTTCAGGATCTGTCCTTCCAGTGAGCACTCAGGGTTGATTTCCTTCAAAATGGATAGGTTTGTTCTCCTTGCAGTCCAGGGGACTCTCAAGAGTCTCCTCCAGCACCACAATTCAAAAGCATCAATTCTTCGGCGGTCAGCCTTCTTTATGATCCAGCTCTCACTTCCATACATCGCTACTGGAAAAATCATAGCTTTGACTATGCGGACCTTTGTCGGCAAGGTGATGTCTCTACTTTTTAAGATGCTGTCTAGGTTTCTCGTCGCTTTCCTCCCAAGAAGCAGGCGTCTTTTAATTTCGTGGCTGCTGTCACCATCTGCAGTGATCATGGAGCCCAAGAAAGTAAAATCTGTCACTGCCTCCATATCTTCCCCTTCTATTTGCCAGGAGGTGATGGGACCAGTGGCCATGATCTTCGTTTTTTTGACGTTGAGCTTCAGACCATTTTTGGCGCTCTCCTCTTTCACCCTCATTAAGAGGTTCTTTAATTCCTCCTCACTTTCTGCCATCAGAGTGGTATCATCTGCATATCTGAGGTTGTTGATATTTCTTCCGGCAATCTTAATTCCGGCTTGGGAGTCATCCAGTCCTGCCTTTCGCATGATGTATTCTGCATATAAGTTAAATAAACAGGGAGACAATATACAGCCTTGTCGTACTCCTTTCCCAATTTTGAACCAATCAGTTCTTCCATATCCAGTTCTAACTGTTGCTTCCTGTCCCACGTATAGATTTCTCAGGAGATGGATAAGGTGATCAGGCACTCCCATTTCTTTAAGAACTTGCCATAGTTTGCTGTGGTCCACACAGTCCAAGGCTTTTGCGTAGTCAATGAAGCAGAAGTAGATGTTTTTCTGGAACTCTCTGGCTTTCTCCACAATCCAGCGCATGTTAGCAATTTGGTCTCTAGAAAAGGTAGTGTACCCACACTCATTTAGGACCCATAGGTGGTTACCCCCAAGGACCTGATACCTTGTGTGTGTCCTGTTTACATCACAACGCAGCCTTTTTGTGCACTTTGTGTGTTTTGCTAGCACAGCAGGCTTTCCAAGCCTGTGAGGGCCTGGAATAGCGTGCCATTTAGACATGTTGCAGTCTGCATTTGCTTTTCATGTGGGATGATGCAGTTTCCGCTTGTCACTGGCCCTCTTGTTTCACTTCTTTGCGAGTCTCCTGAAGTGTGTTATCCAGCATGTCTGTGACAAGTGGCACTTCAGCAGGACTTCAGCGGCAAGGATTTTGACATGTAAAGCCTAATGATAGGACGTTTCTTCAGTTCCCTGTATGTGCAGACCTGTGGCTTTCTCGTCCGGCTCCTGCCACCCACCCACCCCAGTGTTCTGCCACATGCAACAGTTGTTGTTGTTTGTTGTTTAGTCGTTAAGTCGTGTCCTACTCTTCGTGACCCCGTGGACCAGAGCACGCCAGGCCCTCCTGTCTTCCACTGCCTCCCGGAGTTTGGTCAAAACATGCAACAGAGCATGTGGCTTAAAAGACTGTATGAAAAAAATGTTCTTGGAAGATGAGTCTGTATCGTGTCCCTCTCAAGAACACTACTAACGATCATTACGTGATTATTATTTTGGAAAGGGGCTGTTTTTACAGCCCTTAAAACGAAAGCTTTGCTGGTTAATGATGTGGCCAGGGTGGATAAAAATCAATGATTAATTAATTTTTAAAAAATAGTTTATTTTTTAAAAATTCTATTTTTGGTTTAAATTGTAAAAAAAATCTAATTTTTAAAATTTAAATCATGATTGGGACCTTTTGAGGATTAAGGCAGGGTAAAAACATTTTAAACAAACAAACAAATGAATAATCAATCAATCAATCAATCAATCAATCAATCCACCCCGAGCGTGGCATATTTTAATCAATGACACCTATACCTTTGCATGAAGGCAGTGACTTTTTAAAAATGAACCTTCTTTGTTTTTAGCTGATGTGTGCCAGGACTATAAATGGAACAATTTTAGAAGCAACTCTAGTTTGTGACCAGATAATAAAGAAAAGAGAGAATTTTAGAAGCAGCATTCCATTCCTGTAGTTCGGCAGGGAGAGCGGGAGGATGCATCTCAGATGGCTAGAATCTGGAAAAGTTACCTTTGGGGACTATTTCCTCGTGGGATTCCCCCATAGATTGTCCTGGCTAGAGGATTCTGGAAGTCCACCAACAAAACAATTTTTCCAAGCTCCAAAGGTGGCACTTTGTTAACTCTGAAATAAATAATTTCTTCTGTTCATTACAGTTCACGTTTGTAGGAGAATATATTGCTTGAGTCGTCAGGGGATGAATGGCTACCAGTTGCTTAGGTGGCTTATCCAGATATCACTGACTGTGATGACTGAGGAAAGCCCTTATATGGCATCTTTTTTATTTAAAACAGATATAATTCAGCATAATCCTTTCAGGGACATGAGCACACCATACCACCTTGTCAATTGTCTGCTTCCAAGGGGCAAGAGCCAGGCACCGTTGCAAACAACATGCTCTGTAGCAAGGGATTCACGGATGAAAGTCAGGATCACCCATGAAAAGATTTTTTTGGCTTCCAAATTCACCCATTACCGCTGAGCTGAACATAACTCCCTGTGGACCCATGTGGAGGATAGCATCTCACTCGATGAGTCTTCCCCAGCTTGGTGTCCTCCAGAACCTATGCTGTGGGAGAATGACAGGAGTGGTCATCCCATACATTGGGGAGTGTCAGGGCAGACTTCCTGAACCATCTGCCGTTGCCTTTTCTGTCTATTAAAACCCTGGATCCACTGGAGGGATCACCGTGTGAGGCTACGTAATTTATTTATTTATTTATTTATTTCATTTATACCCCGCCTATCTGGTCAATTGTGACCACTCTAGGCGGCTAACATGCCTCCGCTAACCACATCACTTCTTGCTGCTTTACCGCAGTCTAGCAACTGAGTCTAGAAATGCTGATGTGACCTTTGGAGTTGTCTGGATGTTCTTGGTCACATTGATTTGAATGCACAAACGGTTTTCTCCACAATGTAGCCTACACGCCACAGGGAGATCTCTGAGTCTGGAGCAGGATC
Organism: Intellagama lesueurii; assembly: GCA_037013535.1. NCBI lineage: Eukaryota > Metazoa > Chordata > Lepidosauria > Squamata > Agamidae > Intellagama > Intellagama lesueurii. Next base: position 13,169,223 of record JBAJHW010000009.1, on the reverse strand, counting down.
AGCTACTCTTTTATTCTGGCAGGCCAGAGAAGAACTGAATTTGACTCATCCTTCTCTCACTGTCTTCTGGTTGACTGAGAATCATACATAAACTGTTCCAGGTTAAGTCAATTCCAGGTTAAGACTGTTCCTTTACTGTATTGTATCTTACCTTACCTTGCTCAGTTCTCCCTTCTGTTCTTCTTTGCCCCGTTTCTAAGCTTTTATCCCAGCTTCCTTTCAGCTGACCTGTTAGTCTTCATTCAGTTCTGTCTTCATACGGATCATACGCTCTTCTGCAACCAGCTGTAAGAATTCCGGCTGCCTTGGACAGCTCCTAACCATGCACAGCTATGCCATTCATCTGAAAGCCAGTGTGGTACAGTGGTTAGAGTGGTGGACTTAGAGCAGGAAAACTCAAGTTCTGCTTAGGTATTAGCCTCTGTAGGGCTGTTTTCTCTCTCTTTGCCCTCCCACCCCCCATGGCTCAGTGCATAAATTACAGGGTGAGCCTGTTTGTCCTTTTAAAATCTCCCTAGTTGTTTCAAGTCTAAGGGGGAGAGGTCTCACTTGGCTGAAATCTGGATGTGTGCAGTTGGGTTGGGAATGGGGGATCTGACCCCAGAAGTCTGGGAATTGCTGAACTTGTCAAGGCAAACAATAGCTTTACCAGGTGGGAGCTGCCACATCTCCTTCTTGCCACCAGTCAGAGCTTGGGGGTACCAGAACTGTACAGGATGTCTTTGTGACTTCCGGGAAGTCCAGGGCCAAAACTCTGAACTCTTTACTTCCTCGGAGTTGTGGGCAAACACTAAATTCACCAGCAGGTAACCAAACAGAATAAGCTGGATTCGGTACCAGGATATGCCCATATTTATGCAGAAATAGAGCACACAATCTGTGGAGGAGGACTTTAAAAAAAATTGAGATAAAATGAGAAGGAAAGGGGTTTGATCTGCTTCTATTGTTGTCTCCTGTAGTAACACCGATGGTATCCAGCGACGGTGGGGGTGGGGGCTTGTGGCTATGGCAGGGGGTGCCTCTCTCTGAAATCTTTGGGTGAGATGGCTCCTGTCCAAATGCATCAGCCGCCTCTGCCAACAACCAATCACAGGACCTCCAGGCCAGAACTTTCCAAAACTTTGGAATACATACTGCTTCTCGCAAGATCAGCAGCTGTAGTTTTCTCCCAGTTAGCAGGCCTTGCCAAATCACCTTGAGTAGATGAAACAATCGATGAACTGGTGCAGTAGCTGGAGAACATTTTTCTGAGCTGATTCTCCTGATTAAAGGCAAAAGACCAAAACCTCAGTTTCTTTACCACAGCCCTTCTAGTTGATGTTCTGGTTTCAACCCTCCCGTAGCCAACCTGTGTATTACTGTTTAACCGAGAATCACTGAGGACTGCCAGATAGACTGCTTTTGGGGTTGAAATCTGCTGGGTGCTTTATAGTCGTATTTAGCAAATGTATTTTCAGCTGGCATGCACAAGCTCTTTATGAAAAGAAATATTAAATTAATAAAGTTTATAAGGAGATCTATGCACTGTTCTGAAGGATATTTGAATCTGAAGTAGCTTCCTGAGTAAGGACTTTTCCATGCTGAAGCATCCACAACATACGATTATCCAAGCAAAAGGCAGTGCTCAGGTGGTCAGTAAAACTAATTTTGGCTTCCTTCTCGAGACTGCAGAAGCAAGGGCTTGTCTGACAGAAAGACACGATCCGTGGCTCCTTGAGCTGCATTCGCCTTGGAGGACCATAAGCTGTGCCAGTCTGTTCTAGTTCAGAGTGTGTTCTGTTTCCTTTCTGTTTGATAAATTCCATTTCAGGTCTGTTGATGCTTGACTTCTTTCTGTTCTTTGCCCCTGTTTCTTATCATCTCTGTAATAAATTTTCCTTAGGAAGTTTGCAAAGACGGCTGCAAGAACCGAAACGTTGTTTACATGCGCCGAACCTTGACAAAAGGCTGAGTGATGAATCCAAATGAAAACTTCTTGTGCTGTAGCTCCATTACGCAGCACTTGCCCAAGAGTAGTCCTGCCACGCCATTGGCAAGGTAAAGACAAAGGTGACCTAGATAGGAGCCCACATGTCTCGTTAGCACTCCCTTGAGTCAACCGTCTCTGCCACTGAACCACCCATTTTTGCAAGCTCTGTGTGTGTCTGTGTGCTCAGGTAGTTCGTTCAAGATTATTGGAAAACAGGCTTAAGCCAATTAGAAGCAATGGAGCCGATGTGCTTGTTTTTAACACAGGAGAAGGTAATTGGCTGAAAGTATTAAGAGGTATTGTTGCACTTATGGGAAAGATCTGTTTGAATAAAGGGGATGAGGTGGGTGCTTGGACCCCTGGCTCATTTGTTAGCCTCATACAGGTTAAAAACCTCAAAGGAGTTCTTTTCTGTTATTGATCCTAGAATTGTTCTAAATTTGCATTCTAACCTTGTGAATTGGCATGTAGCACAGCGTAGGCATTTGCTTTGCAAACTGAACAGCAAAAGAAGTATTCTATCTCCTCCTTCTCCCCAGGCCTTCTACAACAAAGTTGTTTTCATCATTTCCTCAAAGGCAATAACCTGATGTCTTTTTTTCCCCTTCCATAAGAGTTACCGCTGCCTGGTTGAATGTTGGTTTTAACCATCGCACTTGGATTTTGTTTATCTGAGGTGTTTTTATAGCTCTGAGATCAGTCACAGCAAAACTCTTTTTCTCCATCCGTCCAAACACCAAAGTAGCTGGGTATTTCTTATCTGATTCCTATTTGAGCTGACATTTATCTTTGATCTCTCCCCCCCTCCCAATTTTTCTTCTTCACCCTCTCATTCTATCAAGGACAAACTGGGAGCATCATTAACTGGCCATTGGTAACCTTCAGGCATCACTCTCATGTTCCAGACCAGAGCCAGAATACAGGTTTCCTCTCTAGTTCCTTGAACCTGATCATTAGCAGAGCATAATCCGATTTCTCACTTTTGCTAAGAGCCTTTTCTTTTCTAGCCCAATTGTACTCAGGTTCAGAAAAGGGAAGGTCACAAAGAATGCTTCTGGACCGGGATCTTCTATGTTGGTTATATAATTCAGTAGCCTTCCACAAGGGACATAGGCTGCCCCTCAACCCAGTTCTTTGTGGGCATGTTATAATGATGAACGTAGTTACATCTCTATTCTTGGAATGCTCATTTCCCCCCCTTTCAGTTGCTGCAATTCAGGGCTAACCTAATTATTACAGTTGCCAAGAGGATGCTAATCCTTATGATGTTCACATCCTGCATCTTTTAGTACACCAGTTGAGGTCATCAGGTCATGGTTTACTTGTTCCCACTAGAAAGAGCAACTGACATACGTAGGTGGATATCTTAAAAGGAGGTGGACGACTCTCCCCTCTCTATTTCTCCTGGAGTGGCACACGGCCAAAAGAGGGGGAACAGGTTATGTCAAAGGCAGTACCTGCAGTGAATGTTAATAGGCAGAGCGACTCATGGTGTCCACTTGACTGGTGATACAAGTAGACATAGAATAGGAAGGCTCTTTTCCTGCACACTGTTTTGTAAATTGAGTACAGAAGTAGTGGTGTAGTGGAACCAGGACATGCAGGGTTGAAGTCCCAGTACTTTTTGAGTTACAGGGACTATGACATCATCTGCCCACCCTCTGCCTAGGATTCTCTCTTCTCTCCAAACGTAACAACAGTTCTCGCATTCGCTGAAAGACAAATGTATTTTCCCATGAAGAGTATATTGTTGCATGCCATCCCTGTTTCTGTGGCTAAAGTGTTTAAGGGTGATTTGGTCTTTAATGGGCAAGTAAGAGCCATTCATTAAAAAAAAAAGTCTATCACTCATTTGCCAATAGGGACTGATCCAGCTGTCTGCATTTTGGGACTCTCATCATGCAGGGCAGCTGACTGTGGGAACAGTCACAGTGGGCACCTCCACTTCCAAATTTACCACTATGCCCACTGTTTAGGAGTCTCCAAAGCAATCTCCTTCTGCCTCACTGTCTTCTGTATTTATACGAGGTCACCCAAGTCACAGATTTGATGCTGTGTGTCAGTTTCTGGGGCTGTTGTTAAAGACTGTTGTTCCCTTTGGGCCCTGAAGAAGACCGTTGCCTGTGCCCACGGTCCATGATAGCTTACTTGGTCTAAGCTTCAGAGCCTGAGATCCCTCCTTTGAGTTCCAGTGGAAACAGGAGAGAATTTTGTGAGCAAGAGTAGAGGAGTCTTAGAAGACATTGAGCAAACCTCTCCAGAAAAACAGCCATGTACATTAAAGACTATAGCACTTATTTCAGTGTGGGCTCACACTGAAATAAATCTGGTAGTCTTTACAGTCTTATCATAAGGTTTCCAATGTATGAAATATTCAAAATTAGTTTACTGCTGCTGCCTTCTGCACAGTCCTAACAAGAGTCAGCTTGCGTGTCACTGCCTTTGTCGTGAAAGATCCTCCACCAGTGTCACCCTTCACTAGTGCTGCTGCCCTTCGGGAGTTTTCTCATCCCCATCATCATTGGAACTTTCTATTCTCTTCTGCTGATGTTACAGTTAATCCCGAGGAGGATGGAAGCATTTCTGTCTTGTATCTCAGCTTTCACCATTCCACGTTAGGTGATCCTGCTAGGAGTCTAGACTTTTAATGGGGTCTAGTCTCCTGGTGGCATTGCTCTTGGCTTCCCTGATATGCTGAACCGTGCCCCCTCCCCATTAAGGTGGGCATCCAAGAGGGACATAACTTCAATGTTGACAATAAAAAAAGGTTTTGTATACCTTGGCTCAGTCCTAAATGGAGAGTGTAACGAAGAAGCAAGGGCAGACTTAAGAGGGCAGCAAGAGAAGGTCAAAAGACGTCAGGATGTGTCACTGGAGACCAAGATCATCCACAAAATTGTTTTCCCTATTGATATGTATGGATGTGAAACAGGAAAAAAGTGATTTGTTTGATGTATGATCCTGGAGAAGAGCTCTGCAGATAGCCTGGGCCACCTGAAAGATGAACAAGTGGGTCCGTGATCCAATCAACCTTGAACTTTCTTCAGAACCAAACATGATGAAAGTGACCTGTCATACTTTAGGCACATCATGAGAAGACAAGACTTGCCAGAAAATACAATAATGCTAGAAAAGTCAAAGGCAGCAGAAAAAAAGAGAGAACACATGTCAAGTGGAAACCATAGCCTTGAGTTTCTAAAAGCTGAGTCGGGCTGTTCATGAAACTATATTCTGGAGGCCACTCAGTCATAGGTTTACCGTCAGTTGGAGGCAACGTGACAGCACATAACAACAAGAAGTCCTTAAAATAACCCCAGTAGTTTTGCTTTCCTTTTGCTTTGCTTTTGCTAACAAAACACTGAAGCTGTAGATAAAAAGACACATTTATTTGTTTGTTTGTTTTATTTGTCCTATTTGTCTGTTTGTTTATTTATTTGTTTATGGATGGCATTTGTATGCTACCCCACTGTGTGTAAACCACTACTCTGGGTGGTCATTACAATATCATAGAAACCCTTACTCCCCACCCCACCCCGTTTCACCCGAAAACAACATAAATAGAAATGGCCCCCAAACCAATAGAATCAATCAAATAAACAAATGGATTTGGCTGGTGAATGCGTTTTGTAATTGGAAATGCACCAGTGGAAATAATTGTGGCTGCTTTCTTATTTTATACTTGGAATGGGGAACCTCTGGCCCTCTTGGGGCCATCATCCTGGCCGCTTAGGTCCCCCAGAGGCCCATGCCCCCTTCCCCATGGCACTGTCCGTGGGTGATTTTGCAGCGTTGGCACAGTTATTTTCTCTTTCCCAAAGGATGAAATGCCTTTCCTGAGCTGCTGGCAGTTAAGAGCCTTAAACTAAAATAGGACTGCATTGTGAGGGCCTGTATTTTGGCTTTTGGTCCAGCTCACCGGTGTTCCTGCCCCCAAGGATGCTCTTGAACTTAAATTCGGCTGTTGGACCCTTGAGGTTTTTCCATTAAAAAAAAAAAAGCTGTAATAAAATACGTATAAAAAGCAAAGTCTTCATTCAGCAATTTTAATTTTAAATCACCATTAAAACCACCAAAATAGTAAAAAGGCATTGCTAGCTTCCGGCGGGTTCATCTTCATTGGCAGGCCAGTTCTTGTGACAAGGACACACCTGATTAAAAATAAAATGGTTTGCTTTCTGAAATTAGGAGCTCATAGTATTTACTTTTCTTCTTTTATGGCAGAGCAGTTCTTCAGTGTGAAGTATTATGGGTCCTCACAATGACCTGTACAATTGCCTACCGCTGTTCTAAAAATTAACAGTTCGAACACCTAGGTGGGCCAATTTCCAATTACCTACAAGGTGGGAGAAAAAGAGAACACCCACTATGAAAGGGCTTATTATTTAATTATTTATTCTGCAGAATAAGGCACACACCTGGGTTAATACCCAATCCATGTGTCTCAGAGTTTACAGATGTGCATTAGCATTTATATACCGCACTAGTCACATATCACTGACCTTACCTGCATTTTTCATCTGGCTGGTACAGTGTCTGCCTTCTGTCTTATGCTTAGGCTTCTCTCTTTAATGTCTCATCTATAATCTTCCCATGTCACCCCATTCTTGTTTTTCCTTAATTCTTTTAACAACACATGCAACACATTCCTTTCCTTGTGTCAGTAAAGGCCAGAGCTTAGTACTTATAAGTTTCTTAATATCTAACATGGCAAGCTAATTCAAAATGGTCGCATTTATACTACGCATGGCTAGGCACAAGCGTTATTGAAAACAAATTCGCTAACACGGCTGTTTCTGCGTTATGAGCTGAAAGTATAAATGCAGAAGGAGGTTGTAGCCACTTGCCCACGTGTTACATGCTCCCTTTTAAAATGACACATTTTGATGCTGTTTGAAAAAGTTTCTTTCTGTAGGATCATAGGAACCTGCCATAAGTATCTCTTTTTTTTTGCATCCATAAAAAACGGCGAGATGCGTTGAGGCCTACTGCTTGATTATTAAAACTTTTTTCTGTGTAAGACCTCTCTGTGCCTCCAGGTCTGTTCCCTCTTTGATTTTAAATTCTGCATATAATGTTCCTTTTCCTACTCAGAAAGGATGGGTAGATTTAAATCATTTTGAAAGGCAATGTATAGCAATGGAACGAAAGCTTAGCATTCGTGGGTTTCTTGTGCTGTAAATTATGTCTATCTGCCAGAATAACCCATTCTCTTTGACTTTTAGTTCTCTGCTATACATCCTGATTAGGAGGCATCAAATTTACTTGTTTCATATTATCATTCAGTTTGGGGGCTTAGCTTTTATTCTCCATGTGGTTTGTTACATGCAAAAGGATTAACTCCAGACCTTCCCCCACCTCATCAAAGAATCAACAGGATCAATATTAATTTGCAGGGTTGTTGTTGTTTTTTTTAAACCCTCTATGATCTCATTTTGAAATCCTTTCTCTCATGCAACTTACCTGTATTTTCTCCAGATAGTGCCCTTAGCCCCTGATCATTAACTTTAATGCTGATAATCCCCCACCCTTCGGCATCCCACAGGACATTAGCTTTCATGTCTGGTTGGCTGCCAATTTCAAGGGTAGTTTCATGTATGGCAGAGTTGCAGTAGGCATGTCGGCAAGAGGGCCTTGCCATTTTTTCAAAGCACAGTTTTCTGAGTCAGGAAGCTTTCCCGGTGTCACCTCAAAGGCAGGAGCGCTTCACAGAACCGTTTTGAGCTGTGTCCTGAGTCTCCAGTCAAAAAGCGAGGGAAGAAAAACTATGTATTTGAACTTCTTTAACAATTTATTCTCCATAGGTGTAATTCATAACATATACTGTCCCCACTGGGTAGTCGATGGAATGTAATCTGAGGTGCAAAAGGATTGCGAAATGGAGAAGTTGTAGGGTGAAAATGGTATTGTTAGGTCACTGATTAATGTGAGCAAAACCCAACAAGCAAAGGGAGGCAAGGAAAGACAGTACTTGTGGGTGGGTGTGTTTTTTTAAAAGATTTGGAGAGGGTTTTTAAAAGTCCCACTAGGGTCCGTATATATGATTTCCCTTGTCAAAAATATTTGGGATTTCCCAAGCAGTTGTGTACGAGAAAAAAAACACGGAGATGCTCCGTATGAGTAATAAAATTTTATGCTCAGGACCATAGGCGGGAAATGTCAGGGATGGGGATTCAAATCGTGGGACTCGCTGTCAAATTGGATTTAAGTGGCATCGATGACTCGACTCAAACTTGACTTGGTGGTCCATCCCCCCCCAATGATTCAGACTCAACTGGCAACTCTGAACATACCCACCCCTCCCTTTTTTTCCTGGGGAAAAAGCTTGTTTTTAATAGAGACTCCGACTTGGGGCTTGGTACCAAAGACTCGGACTGAGGACCTGGGCCCAAAGACTTGCCAACTTCTCTGGGAAATGTCTTAGCTCGGGTTGGCCATGTTGTGGCTTCATTGTGCCAAATACTTAGGAAGGCATTGATGGGAAAGGTGCATGGGCCCGCACCTTAAGACATAGGTTCCCAAACTTTTTTGCCCTGTAGGCCACTTGCTGACTTATTTGTTTTCCGTAGACCCCCTATGCAAATCGTAACGACTACAAAATATGTATAAAATTTTGTACTTACTTTTCTTAGGCACTCCTAAAGAAGATGATTTTGATTCACTTGACTTTTACCTATTTTCTATCTATATTTTTGAACATATTTTTAAGCCACTTTTCTTCTCAAAACTCAGAAAGCAACTGAACGTCTCTAACACTCCTATTTATCAATTATGAATCAAACAAGTCCGTGAAAAGCTTTGATACAAGTCTAAACAAGTACGTACGCGCGCGATGTGTGTGCCCATATGGCTCAGTAATGAGAAATGACAAAATGTCGTCGATCCCATTTACAACACACCGACATTTACCATAACATTTTACCAATAATTTTACGAACTTACACATGAATGTAGCACACCATAGTACAGATAGTAAATAGTACCTAATTAAATAATATTATGAAATATTATGTACACAGAATCTGTGTTTGGTGTAATTACAGATCGCCTAAATATTTATTATGATCTGCCTAATGGGATCTGCTCACGTAGACCCCCATTTACATCTCGTGCACCCCCAATTTTTTTTCTCTCTGACGTGGACCCCCTGCACGTCGAAATCGACCCTTGGGGTCCATATAGACCACTTTGGGAACCTATGCCTTAAGATCTGGAGGGAATTCATTTGGTTTAGCCTAAACCAAGAGCCCTTTTTAGCTGCATTGACCAAAGTGCAAGAGAGATCCACTTGAAGCAGATGAAAGTTCATCTGGATCACAGGCAAGGGAATCTCTGACCCCGGGCCCAAATCAAGTTGCCCTTTGGGGCTCCCTAGAAGGCTCATAGAGGGTCGTTTGTTTTTTAAAGCAGAAAGTTTGCTTTCTATATTTGCATTATAGAAAGCAAACTTCTATAATGTGAGAAATTGCCTTTCCAGAGGTCTCCAGAAGCAAAAAAAAAAAAAAAAAGATGCTTCTTTTTTAAGTGTTTCAGAGGTTCAGGGCCCCAGAGGTTCTCACAACTGGCCTAAAGACAGGAAACGTTGGTGGACCTGCTACAGTTTAGGCATTGACATCCGTAACATCTCTGTTCAGAAAATGTTCTTCAAATTTCGAACACTCATCCTGGAGAGAAGTGGCTCAGTCAATAAAAAGTGGGTTGCCTTATGATGTAGCATCTGTTTCTTTTGAGTTCTCATTGACACACTGGGAAGCCACTGGGCTTTACTGCTTCCCAGTGTGCACAGGGAATGGCAGGCAGGCAAATCAGCCACACTGCCATCTGGGTAAGTTATCTTCCAATAAAATGAATTGCAGTGTTTTGGCTCAAAACATGGTCCTCTGCCCTTTACGTGACACAGACATCTTTAATTATGTCAGATTTGGGCTCCTTGTGTTCTACCCGCCCCCTCTCCTGGATTGCCTTCTGTCCTCTGGAACACTCCCAGCCTTCAATGTCTTGGGAGAAGAAGACACAGCTTCTTGCCACCAAAGTGTCACGCTGGCCATATCCTCTGGAGTATTATTCACTGTAGAGAAATATTGTCTGAAGCTGCTATAGTGGCTTCTTTTCCCTGATCATGCCACATATGGTGCTGCTCTTAGAAACGTATGTTCAGACTGGGAGGATGCACCCCTTTCATTTTTGATGCTGGTAACGTAAGTTTCAGCATCTCTTCCTCTCTCTTTTTCCTCTGGATCCAAAATGAATAATCAGCCCCTGCTCATTAGCAACTAGCAAAAGCGTTTGAAATCCATGGATAATTGTTTTAGATGGGATGCGGGCGCTCATTTGTATGGGCCTCGTGCAGAATTGCGCAGTTCCTTGGGGAGGTGCGAGATGAAGGAGCAAATTGTGTTACCTTTAACTAGCCAGCAATTAATTTCAGAGGAGTAATAAAGCAGCTGAGAAGGCCTCTGGCCAATAACACGTCTATCGCAGTGTTCTCTTTCAACTGGTGTATTCAAAATGGTGCCCATCTGGCTGGCCGGCCACAGTTCCCAGGATCTGCTTAGAGTTTATGTAATGTGACCAGAATACTCACTATTATGGCGGGCAGAATCGTTGCAGAGGAGAGGCTTCTATAGGTCAGGAATCTGTCAAATGGGGGAGGGGGGGGGGGACATTTTCACACGAACCATTTGCATGCCTCTGTCCAGTAGGATGTGCCTGAGTCATCCTTCTTGGCCAGGCGAGCTATCAATCAGATGCTTTTGGAGAGCACACTAGTAACATCACCCGGCTCCCACTTGTGTTCCTGGGCAATTCATATTGTGAAGTATGCCAAGGTTCAGTGCTTAGGCAGTATATAGCCATCTTGATAGGAGCCAGTGATTGCAAATTTGTTGACTCTCCTTTTAAAACCATCCAGAATGGCAGCCTTCACCACACTGTGTGACAGCAAATTCCCGAATTCAGCTGTGTGGTGTATGTCCTTCCCCCACACTTGATTCCCTCACCATTCAGCTTTAGTGAGTGACCTGGGTTCCGGGTGTATGAGAGAACAAGGGAAAACAGCTGCCTTTTTACATTCTACACACCGTGCATAACTTCACAGACCTCTGTGACGTCTTCCTATGCTTGCCTTTTCTAAAAGAGAGGAAAGGCCCCAAACATTTGTAACACAATTGCTAGCCCCTTGATCAGTTTGGTTGTGTTGTTCGGATCTTTTCTGTTTGATGCATAATTGCACCATAGATTTATATGTAAATAATTATGATATTCGTGCTGTTACTTTTTGAATATTTTTTGATACATATAGAATTTGGTTATTTATTTATTTTTTGCCATATTTGTTTCCATTTAAATGCATCCGCCCATTCTTCCAGAGTGTTCTTTGTGGTCTTATTTTGTTTTATCTTAACCCCCCCCCCCCCCGAAGCAATTCTGTGTTGTCAGCAAATGCATGATGGAAAGCTAAAACGGCATCTACTGTCTGTCCTATCTATTCTACACACATGCACATGCATATAAGCATAAATATAATAATTGGGTTTAGGCAGTACAGGACTGGATATTAGACATCCTGAAGGAGATTTTTGAAAGCAGGAATGTATTGGACCATCTGAATTAGTTCCTGCATGAGCCGAATGGCAAAATGAATAGTCCAGTCCATGATAGACGCATGTGTCAGTCTTTAGGCAGTGATCCCACATGGCATTCACATCCTGGCCATCCAAAAATCAGTATCCATCACGATTAAATGACTAGTAAATCTGACAACAGTTGTGCCGTGTGTAGGCTGGTTCCCATTGTACAAGCGCAGGTGGAGCTGTGATTAATTAGTTCTGCTGCGAATTCAGAAGGATGAGCTAGCTGTTGACGAGGCAAAACAGATTGAGATGTCTTACAGCCAGCTGTATGGACAGATCTTGTTAATGCTGTCTTTAAAGACTTCTTTTCCTTTGAAAATGAAGGATCTTCATTTTTGTGGCTTAAAAAAGAAAGAAAGAAGTCTTTTGTGATCAGCAATGTCCAAAATGAGCCTAAGCATGTTCTTTTCACTTTGTTTAGTGAATATTTTGTCTCTGGTCAATGTTAAGATATGCAAATATATAGAATATTTCCCCAGCAGTACAGACACGAGACTTTGTCCTAAAAATATTTGGCTGCATCACACAGAATTAACACGTCACTGTCTGAAATACCATTCAGGGGCACATCGGAATTCAAGACCTTTGGCATATTGGCAGCATGAAAAGTGCTTGCCAAGGCCAAAAAACGAATTTCTCCCTTTAAAACAGAGATTTTAGAAGTGGAGACAATCTCCGTATATAACAAGAGCCTTATGTAAGAAGAAATATGGGACACACCATGTTTTCTTTTACATAAAAGCGTCTTCCATAACCGGCCTGTTTTTCTGCCCTAAGAGAGTCAGTTGTCCTGTACTCTTAAGCTCCCAGCAACAACATAACACAGTCTTTAAATCTGAGGATTAAATTCAAAGGATATTAAGGTCAGATTCCAGTTGAGATGAATTGGGGAAAATGCACAAATGCATGGCTGAGATATGGGGAGGAGGTGTTGGTGTAATCCTGTCCATGTCTCTTCTGCAGCCGGCTCCATTGAGCTCGGTGAAGGTCACTCACAGGTGGATATTAATTGATTGCACCCAAAGCAGCCTAAAAAATGCAAAAAAGGGGGGGAAATTCTCACTCAGCATTATAATTAATGCTTTATGTTTGGGCAGCACTTTAAATAATGGCTGGTTTTATTGTAAGAAAGCTGGCTGGATAGCTCAATGAATTAGGTATCTATCAGGCTGGGGAGCCAGAGGTTGGGAGTTCAAATCCCCACTCTATGTCACGGCAGAGTCTGCTTATGTGGCTTTGGACAAACTGCACAGTCCTAGGGTGCACAGTTCCCTAGAAGAAGGGAATGGCAAACCACTTCTGAGTATTCTCTACCTAGAAAACCCTGAAACGGCTTGTCATGAGTCAGAATTGACTTGTCACATGCTTACTACCTTTAAGAAACATTCAGATTGGAAACGGGTCTGAAATGACTGTCAACCTTCTCTATCATCCCCAGATGGCATGGGAATGGTAGTCCAACACATCACAGGGCATCAAGTTGGGGAAGGCTGGAATGAGAGGCTTTTAAGATTCCAGGAGTCTGTGACTACCATAATGTTATTTTCTGTTTGCATATACCTTTACCTCTATAATACAGTTTTATGTTTTGGGGGGGAAATAGTGTCTTTGAAGATGTCAGGCATACCTCTCTTAAAATTGGCTGCTTAATTGAGTTGCATATGCCACAAGATCTCTCGTATGAAAACGTTAATTAAAACATGATTAAAATATGGAACATGGGATGATGTTTCATTGGGGAAGTTCCATAGATCTGGATGGCTGCCAAGGATAACTGTTTAATTGTTTTAAGGATTTAGTGAAATGCTAATATGTGGTTTTGTCAGTGCTTAGTTGTCACAGTGGATCACAGGCAGTTGGTTTGTTGACTGGCTTCTTACTGTTTGGAATGTAAAATACTTTGGGCAAAAGGAAGGGAATAAAGACATATGTAGGAGTGAAAGCCTGAGAGCTATCATGGTGGGCAGAAGCCAGTCAAATGCCATTTTCCTGTTGCAAATCATTACACACAGAGCAGAAGTCACACATTTGGCCCATTGCCAGTTGTGTCTTCAGGCATGTGACACACTACGTTTGTAACAGTAATTCACAGGAGGTTAGTGGTTAGAGTGTTTATTTTTATTAGTCATGATTGCTGTGGGAAAAAACCCAAAAAATCATTTCTGATTATTCAGTGACAGCTTTGTCAAAATTCTGTATTATCCAGTCCCCAAAGAAGTACTGCCTATCCACACTGTGCAATTTGGTGACATACAGCTGATGCTTAAAAGGTCCTTATCTTCAATGCAGTCTATTTTAACTCTTGGTCCCCGTCCAGAAGACAGAACAAAGAGCTATTTTGCATCTCAATGAATCATGCCAAAAAGATTGCATGCCCTAGCCCTGTGGCAGAAAGATATGGGACAGCTCTCAAAGGGGAAGGACGAATCGCTTTAAGTAGAAACACAAGCGGACAAGGTCTTCATTTCCATGCCAAACAGCGCTATCAGGGAACCATATACCATAACTATAGGCCAGTGTGGACAGACGCTGTCCGTTGCACCAAGCACACACAAAAGAATCATGCAAGAGCAAGAGATGCATTATCCATGGGAAATTCATACTGCTACTATTTTTTGTATCTACTTTCTAGGGTTTGTCTGTGAGATCATGAGGATTAGAAATTTCAGCCTGATATTGCCGGGGGGGGGGGGGGAGAATAAATTTACACCGAATTTAGTATGAAAAAACAAGACACATACCCATCCTTAGAATTCTGTCCTTCCTTGTTTCTGATTCCTGTTTCTGGTGGAAGGAGATGCCGATCAAGGTGGCTGCATTTTTTGACATGTTTATGTGGATTTTATACCCAGGTACAGATAAATGAGGTTTCGGTGTGAATCACAGTGTGGTCTGCATTGCCTATGGCAAGTCACTGCAGTGCTTCACAGTTACAGTAAATTTTGCAGCAAAATACTGGGCTCTGCCACAAGCCGTTGTTGTTTTTCAGGGAGATATTCAGCAACAGTGACCTTGTCCAGAGAGCAGAAGAGATACAGCTGTTCTGGTGTTATGATTCAGAAGGATAGAGGTCAAATTAGTCTGCATGGAAGAGTCATCGCAACAGGTTTGAGATACAAGTAGCCAAAATGAATTTTCTTCTACCTGGCACCCCCTTTAATAATTATCCAGGCTTAAGTATCTTGCTTATTAATTTCCAGAAGGACCTTAAGTAATAAAAAAAAATTCCAGAGTTTTGCTTGGGAAAATACTGATGCTTTCATTAATTACTTGTAACATCGTATGTTTAGCTGCATTATAAGGTGCTACATTATTGAAGGTTTTCTAGCGTAAAGGAGAAGAGAAGGTGAATATATGTTCTGTAGCAGAAACAAGAGAGATGACAAAAGGTGATAAAATTATAGCTATGTATGCACTTTTGTTCCTATGGGTTGACACTTTCAGAGTGGATTTGATTTAAATCACAATTTAATTTTTAAAAATGTTGGAGTGTTGGTCATTTCAATCAAAAGATCGATTTTTAAAATTTAAATGGCGATTGAAATCCATTTGATTTTTTAAAAAAAAAATTATTGATTTTTATCCACCCTGCTTCTGACTCGGGCACACATATAAGAGAGATCACCGTTTCGAACACATCTGTCAGCTTTTTTTCCTCTTTGAGATTACAAAGAGTCTCAAAGGCGTATGGGCAGGATTAAAGAGTGCATGCCTTTTTCAAATCTAATCCATGCCTGCTCCACCCTGGCATCTCTGGAATATTTGAGACCACAACTGCCACTGTTCCCATGGTGGTTGGGGAAGATGGGAGCTGTAGTCCAACAGGCTTGTGGATGGATGCCTGCTCTAGCTATTCATTTCATCCTGATCTTCTGTCCTCCTGTATTTGAGGGGCTTTAGGTTGCGAATGTGTGATCTTATCCAGGGGTGGGCAGAGCGCAGCGCATAGGCTGCAAGGGGCCACCCAAAACCCTTTGTGGTCTCCAAACTCCAATGTCCCCCAGTTTAAAAAAAAAAAGAATGGTGACAAAAACTTGTGGGTTTTTTTGTTTTGTGTTTTTATTTATTTATTTATTTATTTTTGCTCCTGGAGGCTGGCATAACTGCAATTTCCACATTAGAAAGGTTGAAGAGACCTTCCCCAACCAAAAGAACCCTCAAGGACTCTAAACCAGAGATCCCTGTCCGGGCAATTCCAGTTTTGATTTTAAAAACAAAATCAAGAGGTTTAAAACTGGTTTTCAAAAGGTAGTTCAGTATTTAACTGGTTGCCTTCCACCCTCCATAGGTTCTGGAACAAAAAAATGTGGTCCCCAATCCTGGTAAAATTGCCCACCTCTGTGGTTCATTGGAATTGAATGCATTGTTTTTCTGCAGGACTGGAGGAATAGAGGCTATTGCAGGTGAGGAGAGTGGCATTTTTGCAGGATTATGTGATGGCAGTATAGTCCAGTGGTTAGAGGGTTTAGGCTGAAAAATTGGGAGAGAGAAATTCCTGTGTCCACTGGGCTGTGGGTTATTTTCTTTCTACCTCACCTATCTCGCAAGGCTGTGTTGAGGAAAACATGGGCCTCAGGACAGCTACGTTTGTTGCTGAGAGCTTCTTAGAGGAAAGCTAGGGCAGAAATCTTACAAGTATATGAACAAATAAATAGTAGTTAGAATTTGAGGGGCAATTTACATCAATATTAGTGTAACTGCATAAATCATGCTAATAAAGGGCCAGTAACCCAGGAGTTGCTGCCTGCTTTCTGGGTTCCGTGCCCATCACAGCACCTGATGTATGACCAGGAATGTGAGCATCAATTTATTGTATAGCATTAGTTTCTCACCACAGTTTACACACTTGTACCAGCATAAATCCCTAGCAGGATTGTGGACAATATCTTCTAGGGTTTCCCTTTCTTATTGGTCTCATCCCAGTTCTTCTTTCTAGTCCTCAGAATATGAAAGCTGGAGGATGAAAGAAAGGAGTGTAAGAGGTTAGGTTTAAGGGTTGTTCCTTTAGCTATCATAGTTTGCTTGTTATGCCTGTGCTAATTCTCTTGTAGTGAGTTTGGAGACGTAAATGATAATGTGAAGTAATATGCTCAAAAACCACCTTTTTAAAAATTCTTTCCTTTTCCCGTCTATAGTTATTGTGCGATGGCCATAGACAGATGGTTCACTTTGCATTCTCTCTAGCAAAAGCAACATTCTTGAACAATTTCTTCTCTCTCTCTCTCTAGTCTCACAGACAATACCTCCATAGAAAAGAAACAGTGCTAAAATGGAGCATCGCCTACTATAGCAATGATTGCAAATTTCTTTCAGTATCCAGAACATTTTTCACTTACCGCTAGCATTTGGTGGAAATCACTTTATGAAATGCCGCAAATGGAAGACAGTTATGTAGTTTCTGCCCTAAACAATTTCACCTTTCGTTTTTTTTTAAAAATGATATTGGGACCTATATTTATACAAGAATTGCTTTACTTTCAGGAGAAGTGATTGAAATTCTCCGAACAGTTCTAGTGAGAGGAAAATCGCTGGCCGTTTCCTGGGATTTTTTTTTCTTTTCAATTGTCCTACATATTCCCTCCCTTCCCCTCCCCGACAAATATAACAGAAATGGAGCTTTTATTTTTAAAAGAAAGAAAGAAAGAAAAGCAAATATATGGCCTTATTTATGGTGGAAATGTTTATGAGAAAAAGGCAGGTTGTGCCTTTGAAAATCTGCATTGTGTTAGGGGAACGATAATGTGTTCTGAACATGGTTCACCTAAATGGAGGATGGTTTGCAACAAAAGGTCCAGCTGTTAAGGAACTAGCAGATGTGCTCAGATGAACTTAGTCAATCCGTTATGTTGTATTGATGGGTTGAAAGAGAAGGACCACTAGCACAGCTCATCAGATGGTTCCAAACCTGGCAAGCTGGAGTTTGAAGCCGGGCTTATGCTCTGGTGGTGATTGTGGCTTCTTAGGAGAGCCACAGTTCAGAAACCATGGTTTGAAAGTAATAGCAAACAACCCATGGAGGGAACTTCCCTGCTACATTTGTCTGTTTTCAGTGGCCAAATGTAGGCTGCGAGCAGACAGTGGGCTTATAAATAGTAAGAGAAACAATTCTCAGCCATTTTGATTCACTTGGGGTTCAGTAAAGTTGTGCATTGAAGATCCAAGCTAACCATGGCTCATTTCACATGGGGTAATTCATCATTGCAGCATTCTCCTATCTGGTGCTCTCTAGATATGTTGAAAACAGGTTCTGCCATTGCCATGTGGGGTAGCAATGACAGGAGTTGTAATCCACCATATCTGGAGAATCGAAGGTGTGTGGGGAGGACTGCACATAGTGATGGAATCCAAAGGCCAGAAAAGAAGGTTTTGCATCTTGATCTGGAAGGGCAAATAAACACAGTAAATATGCTTCTCCCATTTATTCCTACAGAGCAATGTTTCCTGAACCTCACTCCCAGATCTTACTGTCAGTCCCAGATATTACTGTATTTCTACCTCCCAGGACTCCCATGAGCAACAGTGAAGGAATCTGGGACATACAGTGGACCCTCGACTTACGGAATTAATCCGTATTGGAACGGTGGCTGCAGGTCGAAAAGTCTGTAGGTCGAGGCTCCATTGACCTACAATGCATTGAAAACCGATTAATCCGTAACTGGCCGTTTTTGGTCCATTTTGTTTGATTTTCCGGTCTGTAGGTCGATTCTCTGGCCGCAAGTCGAACCTAAATTTTGCGGCCAGAGAAGTCTGTAACTCGAAAAGTCTGCAGGTCGAGCCGTCTGTAAGTCAAGGGTCCACTGTACATACATATAAACATATATACATACATACAGTAGATACATATGTAGATACATATGTCTTCTGCTCTCCTACTTTTGTCCTTTTGACAACCTTGTGGAATAGTGGCCGAGAGAGAGCAAACGACCCTCAATCAGCTGATGAGATTTACTCTTGTCTCTGCTGAACCATGTTTGAGCCATTGAAGCTGTTTTCAGTTGCAAAACCGAAAGTGGGGTATAAATAATCCATGGAATGGAATGCCAAGCATGCTAGGATTGATCCTGGGGACCTATGCATGCAAAGCATGTGCTCCACCACAGAGTTGTCACCCCCTCCCACGAATGATGAACAACTGGGCAGAGTCTGGCAGTATATCAATACAGGCATTGAAGTAAATCTAAAATTAAAGTGAAGTACATTATGTCAATAGTAAAATTTGGAGTTTCCTGGCTCTTAGCCCCAGCCTTGTTGAAACACTCACCTTTTTTTCCTTTTTAAAGCATTTCTCAAAGCCTTCTGCTATAAATGTCCGTTATGTCTAAAGGAATTCCAGGACCTTGCAAACATGACTGTTAACAAAATAGCCTGAACTGTCTGGTTTTTTAAAAAACAAAAAACAAACATGAAACTGATTAAGCCACAGGAGTTAAAATAAAGCTGATTAAGCCACAGGGTGGAGCATACGGGAAGATGTCCACAGTGAACGTTACCAAACAAACAAAGCCGTTGTGCAAGCAGTGCGTGGTTGGGGCAGTGGAGCTGGTGGGGGAGTGGAATGCCAGAGGGAGGGCCATAGGAAAAGATCCAGATGGGGCCAGTCCCAAGGAGGCCAGCCTTGGTAACAAAAGTGAAGCAGCTGATGATACTTTGAGGGTGGCGGGTGAGATCTCCACAGCATTGCCTGTGATCTGCTTCCAGTACGCCATGAATCTGTACGGCCAACCCCCAGCCTTCATTGCAATTCACTAGCTAAAATCCTGTTGCTTAGCACAGTAAATTGCTCTAGAGTTGGCCCACTGAATCAATGGGGATTTGGCGAGTCAACTTTTCTGTAAGGGCCATTGATTCAAACGGGTTTACTCTGATTGCAACTTACTGTGCCAAAGTAAGTCACAGAGTACGCCCATTTGAATCAATGGAACGTATGCAGGAGGTCTCACCAAATCCTCACTGATTCAGTGGATCGACTTCAGTGTAGGCATCAGACGTCAGAACATGACATCAGGTTTCTTACCCTTATGGCTGCATATTTATCATTTACTCATTCCAGAATTTACCACCCAGCCTTTCTATGCAAATGGTTTTTAGAAAGCCATTTAGTTGTATCCAGAAGAAGAAAAGAAGGATATCATGGTTTGCATCCAGAGGAAGTTAGTCGTGATTGATTTGTCCCATTGATTTTCCATTAGACTGAAGTCCAGCCCTTCATCAATAGATACCATTGCAGTAACCATAAAAACACCGATAGACAAGGTCGTAGTGAACTGAGCAAAAGTAGTGTCATAAAGAAAGCCCACTGAAAGTTGCAATACAGCCATTGTTGCACATGGTGAAGGTGACCCGGAAGAACATCTTTTCTTGAGAAGGTGTTTCAATTTCTGAGCCCCTGCAACTCTTGGGTCCAGCTGCCCTAACACCTGATAGAGAGGTGAACTAGGAAGGGGGCTTCGAGGGAGGCCCAGGAGTGGTTATTGTTTTATTTCATTTCAACAAGGGAGTTCCTCTTATCCCTGAGCCAAAGATCCACCCAGATCCTTGTTGTCGTGATTGAAGCTCACAAGACTGGGATTCCTGCCTGTCCAGTTGTTTTGTTGAATGAGGCAGCAGCACAAATCAAAGCTGCTGAGGCTATTGAATCCTGCTTGGGCATCATTGCACAAGGAAGGACTGTGTCTGGCCAGCCTCCTTCACCCTGCCTCCTGGCAGCGTTGTCAGACTGCAGGCGGAAAGGTTGAATGCCACAGCAGAATGAGTGAGTGAATGCCTCTGTGACTCAGCAACTCATTAAGTTCGCTGGGTCTCACGGAAACAGCATCCTGATTTTTACTCCAAACAGCGCTTCAACGCTCATGTTCGTTTTGACAAATACACTTTGATATAAAAGTAGTGGAAGTTGGGACCTTTGGTTTTTGATCTGGGTTTACATTATTCTAATCTAAATTTGTTTCTCTTTTGAGCCCCCTCTCCGCTGTTCTCTTCTGTTATAAACTCTAAGAACAGCTATTTGCAAACTCAAGTCTGAAGCCTCCGACCACCCTATTACGTGCAAGATTAACTATGATATCTTTTCAGCGGCATTTGCTGTCCACTTTTGAACAGAGACAAAATGGATGGTTATTCTCTTTTCTAAAACCTGGCCCCTTTCTCTTTTTCTTCCTGATTGCGGTTTTGTTCAGCAAGAAGACAGAGAAGGGTTGTCTTTGTTAAGCTGCCATATGGAGCTTCTGCAAAGTTGCGGCACATGAGGATGGGAACAGAAAGCGCCTTCTGTCTTAAAGGAGGGACCTTCCCTTACTGGCAGAGCACAAACAAGCATATCACAGAATTAATCCCTGCACCTCTAGTTAGAAGGGAGAGAAGAGAGATACTCTCTCTGCAAGAAACAGGAGGGCTTCTGTTAGTCAGAGTTAATTAATGCTGGGCTAGTTAAGGATTGGCGGGCTCAGAGGTCTGTACCAGCAACCCTTCCTCCCCCAAGAAGACCAAAAGTCAACGTCCAGTTTTTTCTTGGGCAAAACAAGGGGTGGGGTGGGGTGCAAAATTGCCATGCTTTCAATCTTCCAGGGGCAGAAATGGCCATTTTTAATATATACTGTATTCTAGGGAGGTTTCAGGAGGGCCTGGAGGCCTCCCACCCACCCAGGCTGCAGGATCCCCACTCCTGGGCTGTATGGACAAACAGGTCAACAGCTTTCAGTGTCTTCATTCTGCTTATTTCGCCTTCTGGCGAGCATGAACAAAAGGAGTGCATGACAAAGTGCGGGCGTTGGAAAACAGTCCCCCCAAAAGGGAGGCCACGTGCATTGCTCCCCAAGATGTTCCTGGATATAATTCCTCTCAGCCATAGCATGGCGCATGCCTTTGCAACATAGGACGTGTATCCAGTCTAGTTTGTTATTTGTCCTTGCCTTAAAACGAACCTTCTACAGCAGGATTGCAAGCTGGCCTCAAACTGCATCACAGGCTCTCCCCCATCTTTCTATCCCTTCTTTGCCATGTTCAAATTATGTTGTCTGTACAAATCAGCACAAACATGAATTGAAGGGTGGGATCTCAGGGCACCTCCTCTCCTTATTACCCGAGTCTGTGATTACTTAGTGCTTTAGTGGCTTGATTACATGACAGACTTACTTAAACTTGTTAGTGTCCTTGGCTGTGCAGGTTGACGTGTGTCTTCCAAAGTATTCCCCAAATGGGCCGCTGAACACACATTGTACTTCCTAATGAGCCCTGGGTGATGTGTTCCTTGTCGCTGAACCGTCACCATAATTAGCCCGAACGGATACTTTTCTAGCTTGATCTCAAGAGAAAAGACCAGCCTCACTGGAAAGAAATGAGAAGTGAAACGGACTTATTAACTGGTCCAGTCCAGGGTCTGTTTCCTGCAGGGAAGTTAAAGAGAAATGCACATGGAGCCCAAGACTTCTGCCTCCCCCTTTAAACATCCTGTGTGTAGCTAAAGCTCAGTGCAAATTTCTGAGTTCACAACAAATTTGCTCATTCTTCATGCTAAAGGTCTGCTGTGATGTTAGGTCGAATTTAAAATATTTGGAAAGGGGCGGTGTTACGGCAAGAAGAATTGCACAGAGAGATACAGATGGGATTTCCATGCACTGCTAATGATGACCAGCTGCTTAAGAAAGAGGCACTTGGCTGTTTAATTAACGGTAAAAATATAAGAGTCCTATTGTGTTAAGAACAGGAGTGGGCAATTGTTTTTCACACACACAAACACACACACACTTTGATTCAAACACCCACTCATTCAGATATACACACAACACGTGGATTTATCTAGTTAAGTACAGTGTGTCCTGGAAAACCACCAATACCTCGGGAGATGATGAGTGCTCCAGTGCTGGAGGCATTCGAGAGAAAAATTAGACAACTGTCTGTCAGATCTACTTTGATTTGGATTCCTGCCTTGAGCAGGGGGTCGCGCACTCAGTGGCCTTAGAGGCTCCTTCCAGCTCCATGATTCTCTGACTGGAGGATCCACCGTGGTCTCAAGGATTCTCCCCAAAATGGCTGTGAAAAATAAACTTCTCCCGTGGTTGCTCCCACAGCCGGTGTCCAATTCTGTTACAATTTCATTTAACAGTCACGAGCCTTTGAGATACAGGTCTTCTCCTCTGAAGTTGTCTGATGCCCCTTCAGAGGTGGTCAAGGCCAGCAGCCTGGGTCACATCTTGCTAGAAGCAACTCCAGAAGTAGATAATGCAACATGTGGAGGAGTTGCATTCTTCTGTTGAGCCTCTTGGTCATCCATTTCCTTGCACATTGTTATGCGAAAGTGCTAGTCCTCTGAAGGTCTGTTATTAGTTCAACTGCTATCAAACCCAGATTTCCTTGTTTTTCTTTCACCCATGATCTTTTTTCCTTACAAAATTAAATGGGGAAGTCAAGTCCCCCACAGTTCTGGAATATAAGTCTCCTACTTGTTGCCTCCCCCCTTTCTTTTCTATGGTTTCTGCCTCCAGAGCTGTCCATTCAGCACCGCTCACAGGCATGGCATTGAAAGAACAAGGCATGGATTTCTGTAATGCAGACAGAGCAGAAAAGGAGGATAATGTTTCCGGGTGGGTTGAAAACTGAACAAAGCTGCCTTGTTCCACTGCTTCTGTATGCCTATTCTTCTCTGTTATGAACTAAATAACTGAACACGGGGGCTTAGAACGGCATGGTACCAATTCTTAGATGTGAGGGGTGGGCAGAGATACTTTGGATTAGTGCTGCTATCTGAAATAGCTTCTGTTGTGGGTAGTTTTCCCTTCCTTCCAGAGCCAAACAATTGGAGGCCTTGTTTATACCTCAGTGCTTCCACTAATGTTTCTTTCTGGAACGATTTGTTGTTCTGCAGGAACTTCCATGAGGTTTTAGTGGGATTGGGGACCACTGGTTGTGTTGGGCAACATCTGGAAGGTCCACCGTTCCCTACCCCGGGTTTGAGTTCTTCCTTAAGACCAGTGGTTCCCAACCTTGAGAAAGGTGTTCTTGGACTGCAACTCCCAGAAACCCTGACCAGCACAGCTAATGGTGAAGGCTTCTGGGAACTGTAGTCCAAGAACACCTGGTTGACCCAAGGTTGGGAACCAGTGCTTAAGAGAACAGACCACGGGTTTCATGTTTTCTCTTTACCAAGGGTGGAGCTGAGCAGAAGACATTTCTTGTCCTGTCCCCATATCCCACCTCTGACCTCTCCACTCTTCTGAGCAGGCAGCATGCTTTCTACAGAGCTCTCATCCAAAGTCTTCATTTTGGCTTTCTGTTTCCTCTGTATCTTTCTCCTCTTCCCGCTTTCCAGTTTTCCATTAGTGATAAGACAGAAGCAACTCAGAGCCAGGAAAAGTTCCTCCTTTGGACTGCAGCTCCCATCATCCTCCAGCCAGTTGTAATTCAAAACAAACGTTTCCAAGCTCTGATGCTACACTATGTTGTTCTTTGAAGTGAAGAGAGAGAGGCAGTGGTGTTGCTACTTTTATTTTTATATACTGTTTATAGGATGCCATCACTGTGGTGCTTTATAGAGTCAGGCATCCCTTTGGAGAAGAGCTTTTTGCAAGGTGAGACTGTGTGCATGGAAACCGGCCTTTTGGCCACTTGTAGGGGGAAATGACAAAATTGAGGCAAGCTGAAGTCTTAAGACAGCCAGAAAGTGCTATACCTGCTCAGGTGAGTGTTTTGGCTCCAGTCCCTTCATAGGTACCTTTGGGGGAGTCCCACATGTGGCCTGGTCCTTCGGTCTGTGTGCTTTCACACTGTATTTAGCACGATGTTGCCATTTTATTGTCAGGTACTTTCTGCCCGAGATGGTTGGACAGTGTAATCAAAGCGACCAACATGAATTTGACCTAACTCCGGGAGGCAGTGGAAGACAGGAGGGCCTGGCGTGCTTTGGTCCATGGGGTCACGAAGAGTCGGACACGACTTAACGACTAAACAACAACAAAACTTTCTGCCCAGAAGAAGGGAATGGGCAAGGAAGACAGTGGTGTTACTGTCAGAAGAGGGTGGGAAGCTGCAATCCAGGGGAGGATTTTAGTGATTTGACCTTCTGATATGGACTCTTGTGACATATACCCTCTTGGTATAATTAAACATTTCCATGTAAATGACAACAGTGATTTCAGCAGTAGAAACCACCGAGGTGCTGTGGAGAAAACTTTGAATCAACCTGGGAACAGCTCCTGGTCTAGTTGCACCTGGAGTTAGTTAATTAAACTTGAATAAATAGCTCTCAGATGCCATTTTGGGCTGGCAGATTTGACCAGTGGCCTGGCCTTTTCACCATCTCCAAATCACCTTCCTTCAGTTATAGCTCCCTTGTGTCTTCTGGGCTGCATGTCTGATCAAGGCTTTTACTATTTCTTTTGCTTTGCTGTTTCACTGAACCAAATTTATGCCTTTGATCTTTTCCAGGGCTGCCCCAGTTCATTAGAGATCTCACCCCACCAGCATGGCTGAGCAAAATTAAGCATTGTTATAGCTCTTTGGTTGCATTTATATGAAATTGCCATGATATATTTAGTAATTCAACATCCTCCAGCTTATCCAAAGGGGAGAATAGTTCAAGGTCTGTCAGGTACATGCAGAAACTAGCCTTGTACCTGCAGAGAAGTACATCTGTTTCTTGATGTAGAGGTACATCCAGAACAGCTGGACTTTAGCTTGGAACAGAGCAGCTTCTTGTATTAGACCTTCCATTGTGCAAGGTTGGAAGGTTTGATGGACAATGTCTCAAAAGGAAAAATATGTCCTTGGTGTAGGTAGAAAATGATGTAGTAATAAAATGGTAGTGTGTCAACAAGTCAACTCTGATTCACGGTGGCCATCTCCAGGGCTTTATTAGGTAGTGCGCATACTCAGAAGTGGTTTCCCCATTCCCTTCTTCTGGGGGCATACGGGGACTGTGCAGCTTGCCCAAGGCTACACAGGCTGGTTCTTTTCTTGAAAAGCACAGCAGGGCATCAAATTCCCCACCCCAGCCAGTGCCAAGCATAAAATGATGAATATTCTTGGTTTGAGATTTTTCATTAAGTTTTCTAACAACCTGTCCCCCAAAACTCCTTCCTGGGTAGAAGGAGGTTCTTCTTCGTGGCCTCTGTGAATCACACCCTGGGTAACCTGTCGTTATAATCTAACCATGTATGGATGACGTATGCAGTTCATACTTCATTCATGTATATGTGGAGCTAGGAACTAGGATGGTTTTTCTCTTATTACTGTACGTCAGCCTCAGTCTGAACAATCCAGATACTGATGCATCTCCTTTGAGAGGAAAGACTATATTGTTTGAAACTTTTTAGTTTATAGATCTAGATCTATTTATATGAATGACGTAAGGAAGGGCTGATGATGGAACAAAAATTATTGATTGTGTTGGTCGCTTGATTAATCCTCACTCTCTCTTTCATAATCTGATACTTGGGATCACTCAGGGAAGGCGATTTCCTGTCTGTCCAGAATCAGGAAAATAAAATATTTCTTCATATGATATGTAATACTTTTTCTTTTTCTTTCTCTTTCTTTTTTCTTTTTTGGAATTGACTACTTCAGGGTGTGGTAATAGGCTTTTTAAAAAGGGGGATTTGGTTAATGCTTGGATAACAGAGCAGTAATTAAACCATACATAATATAACAAAGTATTGTATAGAAATGAAATATAGCTAAAGGAGTTCGCCTTGATTGCTAAATTGGACTTCTGGGTTGTGAGAGAGATTATGTCTGTAAACACAAGATTCTGAGTATAACAGAGAAAAGGGCACAGCTGTCATGGTCAGTTTGTGAACTGACCAGAGACTGGAAACTGACAACAGTGTGGATTGTGTGTTCATGCTCATTTGCACATCTGTGAGTTTAAGGGGGAAACTTGACCCAGGGGTAACCCTTTTTGAGCAACCATCCTGTGTTCTTCTTAATGCATGCCCTCTTGTTCTGAGGTGGTAACCAAGACCAGAATCCTGTTCTATTATATATTCATGTAAAAGGAATCACACAAGTGGTGGGAGCCATTTTGTTGTCTTACCATTGCATGCTCAGTCATTCTTGATTGTAGAGTCAATCGTGAGTGAAAACTAGCAAAACTGCAAAAATCACTTTTGTTACGTGCATGGACAGAATACACGTACATGGTGTTTTGTACATTATGTACATGGCAGTTTGCAATAGAATGTTGGCCTGGGTGTTTTGGGGTGGAGCAGCTCACCCAAAGACTGGAAGGACCTCTTCCTTCTAACTGGAGATGATAGGGACTGGATTTTCTGTGTATGAAGCATGTTCTTTGCCACAGAGCTGTATTCCTTCCCTGGAGTTGGTTAAAGAGAAATAATGTCTGTTAAGCCATTACAGTGGTGCCTCGACTTACGAACTTAATCCATATTGGAATGATGTTCTTAAGTCGAAACGTTCATAAGTCGAATCAGCATTTCCCATAGGAATGCATTGAAAACCGATTAATCCGTTCCGGCTGTTTTTTGTTCTTATGTCGAGGCACGGTTTGTAAGTCGAAGCATTTGTTCCCATAGGAACTAATGCAAAAGCGTTTAATCCGTCCTTCACCACTAGGGGGAGAATTTTTTTTTAACCTAAGATGACCTAAGGTTAAGAAAAGGGCAGGAAAGGAGGGAGGGAGGGAACAAACAGCTTTTAAACAAAACACCTTTAAAACCAAGCAGCTTTAAACCAAACCAAGCACCTTTTAAACCAATTTTTACATTTTAAAATTACAGTACCAGGCAGTACCAGGCAGTACCGGGCAGTCCAAAGTGCATTTCCCGCTTTTTCCACGTTTTTTTGTTCGTAAGTCGAAGCGCCGTTCGCAAGTCGAAGCAAACACATGTGAACGGAGCTGTTCGTAAGTCGAATTGTTTGTATGTAGGGACGTTCGTAAGTCGAGGCACCACTGTATGCTTGTAATTTCCAAAGAAGCTGTGTCAGTCTGTCTCATCATGTTGGCAAAATTAAAAGTGGGTGGGGAGGAAAAATAAAGAGAGAAAATGCAAAATGTTGTGGCACTTTAAACATTAATAGACTTATTTCTGAGGGAGCCTGGGTGGATCAAAATCCACTTCCACAGACACATTGTGTCTTTATTTATAGATGTGCCTGTGATAAACTTGAGTGTGAGAGAGAGCAAGCGTTCCATTAATTAAAATTTGAGCCTGTTGCAAGCTGGGGTTGAAAAGTGAATCCCCAGGATCGTATAGCTGAAGCCTGCTGTCAGTTTCAAATAACAGAGATTTGAACAGTCGCTTCTGCAAATCTTGGTTGTGGATGAGAATCGGTTGGAAGGTTGTTCTTGTTTTTACCCCTTCCAGATTTGAAAACAGACACGTCTGTGTATTCCCTGTATAATTTTCTTGGTAAAAAGATTTCTGCTATTTGGTTGCAAGTATTTTTTTTTAAGAATGTTTAGAGATTGAAAATACTAATTTCCAGGAGAAGGGGCTGCATGCATTCAAACAGTTTCTGTCTGGCTAAGATCCTGAATTTGTCTTTCAGAAAACATAGGCTTTTTTTTTAAGTACTCATTTGTTTCTGGAAAGGTGTTTTTTTTTTTTGAAACTGCTGCCTTTACCGTGCTTCAAAAATACAGCTGTCATACAATAGTTGGAAGAGCTTGTTCTGAAACATTTCTCCACTCCGGTCAATTGACAGCATAAAATGTTGAAGCTTTGACTTCCGTCCCCATTGCCTTCGCCCACTCTCCCCAGTGCAGCTTGGATGAAACTAGATGCTCATTTTGTAAGTGATAAGGTAGCTCATCACAGATGGGTAAATGGGGTGGGGAAGCCACTTCAGAGTGGCTGGGGGTGGAATTGTCTGGTGGTCTGTGCATGCAGCTAAAAGCATTGGAAGGACTGTGATCGTCAAAGGGTTTCATCCAGAAGGACGTCCTGTTGTGCAAGCCCTATTGAATCAACTTCCAAGAGCATGAAAGTGTACTTTGTGTGTCTTCATAATAATGGAGATTGTGCAAGAGAACATCCCGTTGGATTGGGCTACAAATCTTCCTTCTCTTTGGACAGAGAGGCCTGGTTCTCACTGTGGTGGTAAATCTGTGTCTTGGCTATACTGCTTCCAGAGCTTGTGAATAAGAGCCAACTGGATGAAGAATCAGAAGTGAATCTTTGCAGCCAGTTGGCAGGAATGAAGGGGGAGAAGGAGCTGATGGCAGCTGGAAGTGAGTAGAGAAGATTGCAGGATGAAGAGTCATGGGGTGATGCTGGAGAAGAGCCAGATTCATCCCTGTTTGGGGAGGAAGTCTGCCATTACGCCTACATTGAAGATCCCTGGACTTTTGAGAACCAGTCCAGATTTATCTCCCTCAAGGAAGAGATCCTGGCCCTGAGAGTTCCCAGTTCATTCCAGGGGAGCAGATCTAATCTATGGCTTGGGTGGTAACAGTCCCGAGGTCCAGTTCAACTTCCCTCTCAGGGATGGTTTGTACTGTTGGGTGGTTTTGAGTTTGTGCCTTGCCAGCCACAGCCTGGTACCTCATGCCATTGGAGTCAGTGGCCACGGACAGACAGCCCAACTCCAACCCAGAGAAGGTGGTGGAGGCACAAGCACCAGAAGAAACAGCAGCAGCTGAGATGGCCACCCAACCGTTCAAACCTTCCCTTAGAAGGGTGAACCAGTCAAGCTGGACCTCTGGACCGGGTCTACTTCAGTGGAGATAACTGGGGCTCTTAGGGCCACAAAAGAGACCCAAACCTAATTACTGTAACTGAGCCTGTTGGTAGACTGGAGGGAACCCAGACAAGACCCTGCTGTTGCTGCTTGTGTTTATTCAGTAAAGTCCAGTTCACACCGTTGATTGAGTCTGGAGCCTCTGGAGATCATGAGGGAGGAAACTTCCCACACCACTCCAACCTTAGGGAAGGGCAGTGGGGTGCGCACACACACACAAATAGGTAACATTTCTGAGCAAAGGGGTGCAGATTTGTGTTTTTGAACTGCGATGCCCAGAATTCAGGTGAGGTTGTTGGAAGAAAACAACAACAAGAAGAAGCAGTGTTGTGACACCATAAAGACTACCACGTCTTAGTTGGCAAAAGATTTTGTGATCTACAGTCCACTTCATTAAATGCATCTGAAGCAGTGGGCCATAGTCCACAAAAGTTTATGCCAATTTCTTAGTTTCTAAGGTGCTAGAAGACTCTTCTTCTTTTTTTGCAAAGCAGAATTGTCATTTGGAGTAGTTTGAATACTGCTTCGAGAAAGGTTCTGCTCTCCCCATGTCTCTGTATATATCCACCTGTCTGTGTAGATAGACACACATACATGTACATGCTTGTGTCCCATTCAAAATTTCTACAGGGCTGATCAGAGACACTGCAGAAAAGGGGAATCTACCCAAGTCATCTTGGACAAAACACAAGCCTTCCATCTCATGATTCCTTGGACATCAAGCATTCAAGGAATGTGATGAAATAATAGCTGTGTTTGATACAGAAGACAGTCTCCATCAATAAAACTCATCTTCTCTTGTGTATGATACACAGCAGCAAGGAAGGCAAAACCTTTCATGATGCCAAAGAAAAGAGCAGAGCCAGTAACTAATCCCTCAGTGTGTTTCGTGTACTGTATTTAAAGGCATTTCCTTTAACACAGAAGCCCTTTACAAATTCAAACTATTTTGCCTCCTTCATTTCAATTAAGCATCTAGAAAAAGGACTTTTATTATTGTCTCCCAATCCCTTTTTAGTTTGCAGGCAGAAGAGGGATCTAACTTCTTTAATGTCCCTCTTTCTCTCTTCTTTATGAAGGGCTTTGTGGATTATATCATCAAATTAAATCAAGCCCATTAGTGTGTTGCTTTTGCAATATCACAGTAATAGTCTGTGCCTCAGGCGCTCCTTGGTGTTGGGTGTGTGTGTGTGTTTGCCCATGTTTGTCTGTGTTTCTGCCAGCGTACCCTTCACTCAGAGCTAGTATGCTCCTTCCATTAATAGAAAAAAAAAGCATCAAAACCACGTAATCATTAATATTGCAGAATCATTAGAGCTGATAAAAGGAAAGGCGAGGACCGGGTGAGGCAATGTTGTTTCTCATGGTCAGTGCCTTTTGTAAACACGCAAGGGAGGTCTTGGGGTTTTTTTTCTACAAGCTTGTAGATTGGGTGGTGGGGGCGGTTTCACTCCATCAGAGTATTGCACCAGTTAGATAGTCAGGCTTCAAAATGGTTTCGGTAGAACACAGATGTTCCTCAGAAGAATTCTTTCTGTCCATATGGATTTCAGGGTGAAAAGTTATATCCCTCAGAACTGGGACTGGGATGCGACCATAGATTTATTATTGTGTGTACGTGACAAGCTGATCGCTATGAAGGTTGCACACTTGTACCATTTTATACCAGCATAAGATTTCTAAATGATTATACTGTTTCCTGTCAGAGGGATACTGATTTCTGAAGTGATAGCTTGTGTGAGTTTTAATAGTATGAGTTACTCTGTACTGTCAATGGAATTGTGTGTGTATTTTTTGGTTTGCAATATTCAGAAGACTATTCAGAAATAAAATTGTTAATTAATTACATGCAGAATTGAGGGAGCTGAATCTAGACTTCAGTTGACAACCCTGATTCCATCTTTCTTATTCGGATTGGGGGGAAAACCTTAGCCACAAGTGAGATAGTTAGCCTTGTTCTGTAGATCTCCTGTAGAGCACTAAGGCCAGCTTTTCGAAGATAACTGCATATTTTCTTATTCTGTTGGTGGTGTCTGTGTTTGTCTTGTGCCACAAAGGTTCTCTTGCACATTGAAGACCAAACAAGATGTGAAGTTCTTTGAATGTGTGTGCCCAGACATGATGTACATCAAGGATGGGGAGCTTTTGGCTTCTAAACGTTTTGGGATTCCCTTCGTCTTTGGCCATTGAACATGCCGGCCAAAGATTTTGGGAACCGAGGTCCAACAATATCGGGAAGATCATTGCTTTCCCAACACAGATACAGTTTACCATGTAATTATGATGATACGTGCTCCTGTTTTAATCCATAGGTCGCTGCACGATGGTCTCCTTCCATGTTTTTCCTATTCCTTGACAATGGCGTCTCATATTCCCGTAATTCTGTTCTGCCATGATCGTTGAAATGTATGTTATCATGTGTGTTTCCACTTAATTGGTTTGCCACTGCTTTTATAGCAATGATTAGGCTCTTCAGTCCTTCAAATTTCAGGTTCACGCTATTAAACGGCAATAGTCCGGAATTAAATCAAAGACCAGGAGTAATAGTTTTCAGCATTGTTGGGGGAGGTGAGTATTAGGCAAAAAAGCAGCTACACATGCAAGACTCAATACAAAAGCTGGATTGGGACTAGATCCAAATGGGATGGTGACACAGATGTAGAGGAGGGTTGTTATGGACGCTCTATCTTACACACACACACACACACACACACACACTTTGCAAGAGTAACTTGAAAATGTGATCTGTGAAACAGTCCCAAAGAATGACCAGTTTCGCTTCCCGATTATCGCATAGTCCCCCAGATTTTGTTGCATCCTGGTTTCTCTTTTTCTCTTCATGAAGGCATGGAGGTTTGTAGCTGTGCTATAAAAACATGTGCGTGTTTAGTCAGCAATTTGCTGACTAATTCAAAACTGTCAAATACTTTAATCTAGTAATAGAACAAACCAGCAGGTCTTAAAACAAGAAGCTGTTAAAAGGAAGCAGGGCTAAATTAAAAGCCTTGAAGCAATGCCAGCATTTTGCACAATGCAGTTTACCAAAGTACACTGACATTTGTACTAAAACCTTTGCCTCAGCTTTATGCTTCTATTTCAGATTTTCTTTAGAAGGCTTAGATCAGTGGCTCCCTGGTAGATTTTTCTCCAGGTGTGCCATATATCTTCGGTTTCACCCTTGCGAAAACAAGTGGCACTCTGACCATTGTGCCTTTGTGATTTTGTGTAGAGATGCTGCCCTAAGCCCATAGGAAGGTAGTTGTGACAGTGTTGTTAAGACTGAAAGCCTGCTCCCCAGTGTGTGGCAGATTTCATGTTTAGAAATCTGGTAGAAAATGTCCACTTCTGTGCTGGCAGTGTCTTTTGAATGTGTCATGCCAGAAGCACCAAAGCTATAGTACATGGACATCTACAGTACAGTTTAGCATAGAAGCCATATTACTCACAGCAACCAGGAGATGTACTCATTATCATTCCCATTTTACAGATGTACGATGTATAAAGTAGTGATTTATCCAAGGGAAGTCCCCACTGCTTGGGGAAAGTGACTGTTTGGGAATACAGCTCTCAGAGTTCCCCAGCCAGTATGACCACTGGCTATGGTGCCTGGTGAACTCTGAGAGTTGTAGTCCAAAAAGTCATATATATTTTTTTTTTCCAAACTGTGGTCCAACCCCTACTTGATGGAGAGAATCCGGAGAGAGAAAATCCCTCCCTCTCAACAGGGGGCAGGACAGCCTCTACTGGAAGCTCTCCGAGAAGGCTGAGCTCTCCACCTTTCGAGATACTTGGTTCCCTTCTCAAACTGCTCATATTGTCAAGATTTTTCTTTAATTTATCTTCTTTAAGAGAAGAAACCTTTGCCCTTCCTTACATGGCAGCCCTCTAGATATTTCAAGGGCGCTTCCAGATCCCCCTTGGGTTTTCTCTTCTTTATGCTAGAAGTACCCACTTCCTTAACCCCTTCTCCACAATTTGCTTCCTGTACTACTGCCCATCATCCTTCACCTGCCCTCATTCAGCTGCTGCACATGTGAGACCTGACTCTCTCTCTCTCTCTGTCTCTCTCTCTCTCTTAATTTATACCCCACTTTTCCACTAAAAGATAGCACTCAAAGTAAGTAGTTTACAATTTTTTTAAATACTAAAAACAGACAAAATCACATTTAGCTAATAATAATAATAAAACCAGTTGAACCAGCCCCGCTGTAAAAACCATTAAAATTAAGCAACTAGTACTGTGGCCCTTGGTGGTGACTTGAAAAGACACGTGGGGTGCTGCATTGATAGCTCACTGAGACCCCGAACTTGCAAGAGGAAAAAAAATACATGAACCTAGAAAGCAGGGAAAACATGATGATGGTGGAAACTTCCATCCATTTCCTGAAAGATAGGCGGGCTTTGTGTTCTCTTTGTTTTGTTTTGGTCTTCAATCTGAACATGGTTTTTTGGACCTGCCTGAATTGAATAGGGGGTGGAGGGCCTGGCCTTTGAGACCCGCAGTCTTTGGTGGGAGGTTACTGTAAGACAATTCCTAGAAACACCCTGATCCCAAAAGGTGACCTTTCTGAACTCTGCCTTTGACTAGCAAAGCAAACCCAGGTCTTCGCCCTCATAGTCTAGTGTGGCAGGAACTAGAGAGCCCATGGTTCTTTTGTATTTCAAGACAGGCGCCAAAAACAGAGACGTGGGAGCTGGCATTCAATGGGGTGGGTAGACATTGCCTTGCCCGGGGGGGGGGGGGGTGGACTAGGGCTTGTTTGTTTATTCAGTTTTTATACAGGTCGATGGGATGCACGGCGGCTTAGTCTGCAGGTGCACCGTTGCCCCCTGCTGGAGAAGAACACCTCCCATCGCTGCTCACTGGGGTTGGGGCGGGGAGCCATATGAGCTATGTCAGGAATGCTGTTCCATGCCGCGGATTGTTTTCGGGCCCCAAATGTTTGTTTAGGAGCCCTGCTGTTGCCAGCTGATGTCATGCCTTACATTTCTATCAGCACTGGGAAGCCGTGGGTCATTTCTCCCTGCAAATGTGCATTTGTTGTCTGGCAGGACAAATGTGATGCACGAGTTATGAGAACTATCTGAGCTAGTGGGGTCCTCTCTCACATCAAGAGAAGAGTTATCTGCTTTGGGGCGAAACTGTGCTTTGCCCAGAAAGAGCCGGCGTTTCTGCTGTCACGGCAGTTGCTCTTGCAATGATGCATTTCTGCTTTAAAACAAGTTTGCTTCTTGCGTAACTTGGTACATGTGAAATCCTACTCCTGGAGGTATGATTCTAATTGCAAACGATGCAGATAGGGGCATGCGCAATGTTTTAAAGGGGGCGGGAGGGATTGGTTAACTGCAGCCCCTGCTGGGTTCAGTGGCCAACAAGGAGGCCGTTCAGACTCTAAAAGCTGGTCACCTCTCTGCTAAACCATGGCTTAAATCTGATGTGAAAAAGCATAGGTAAGCATTGGCCTTTCACACACACACCAGTAGTATGACCATCAGAAGGAATTGGTAGCTTCCATGTTTGCTTAGCCTAGTCTAGCATTTTGTGTGTATCCAAAACTGTGTTCAGTTTGGTTTGTTTAAACAAGCTATCCCCATAATCCACAGCTTGGTGTTGGTGTCTTTCGCTGAAACCATTATTAACGTTAAATCGCAGTTTGTCAGAAGCAAAAGCTTTCAGTCACCTTGCACTCCCCTTGCAAAAGGAGAGTGCAGAAGCCAAGTTTGCAAGCCAGAGATTGATCTCAGCTTGTGACTCTAAAGTATAAACACTAAACTATGGTTTATCAATTACTTTACACATTACTTTCAAGGAGGCTTGTGCAGGAGAGCTTCCCATGAGGCTGTGTCCCGTGTGGCTTAATTTGAGGGGTGGTGTCATTTGGAATTCCTGTTTCAGGTACAGAAATATTGCATGTTCATCTTTTGTTCATAGCAGATCAAGCTGAGTGTCTCTTTCAAACTGGGTAGTAAGTATCATAGACGGCAGATGGAATGGGTATTTTATTACATGCTGTTCAGTTGCATCTGACTTCTGGTAACCCTAATAGGGGTTTCAATGTATCTGAGCTATTTAAGGAGTGGTTTTACCATTGCCATGCCCAAGGATTTTCCATGGCAGAGCAGAGACTTGAACTCAGGTCTCTTTGAGTCCTACCCATCACTCTGTCCACTACGGAATAGTGGCTCGTAGCATATGGAAGCCTCGCCCTTAGTTCCTGAATTTTTGGTGCTTGATTACAACAGAAAAGCTCCACCTCTCTTATCATCACTGTCATTGCTGAGGAAGCTTCACAGACGGCCACTTGAAACATGTCTTGAGAAACGAAATCATTTCAATGTCATTTTAAAATCCTAAAAAAACAACCCAAAGAGACATCCACCAATCTCTTCGTTTAATAGTCCCAGCTTTCCTGTAGGAATCCCATGCATAACCATAGTTATTGGTGTGCCCTGAAGCTTGAAACAGTTGCTTTGTCAATCAAATATTTATTTATTTATTTGGCTTTTACCCTGCCCATCTAGATTCAAACGAATATATATATGAATATAACAGAATCCAAAATCTTCCCGCCAATATGGCTAATGGCCAGGCTGGCGAGGGGAATTCTAGGAGCTGTAACTGAAAGAAGCTGCTTTTCCCAGTTTGGGTTTGACCCAAGCAGTAATTCATCAATATGATTTGTATCTGGAAATATAGTCTGCCTAACTTAATTCTCCACTGACATTTCTCGCAATTGATTTCCCCAGGAGCAAGTGGTTTGCTTTTATCATGTTCTTGCACATTGGCTTCAAACTCGCAGGAGATGAGTGCCGCAAGTTATCAGAAGGGCTGTGAACCAATTAAAGGGTTTTGTGTTTTAAGTCTCCCGACAGTGTTCCTTTCACTGAGTCATTCATACACATAGAAAACTCAGTACTACCAACTTGTAGTAAATCCCAAGGGACTTCTTGTCCAAAGAGACCACACTAGCCAAACTCTCTTTCTTCTCTGCTCTGCACCCATGCACGTGAAGCGCAGTGAACAGAGATATTACATTTTGTTCCTAACTTTCCCTCTCTTCTTCGTTTAATTTCTGCAGCCTGCAGAGTTCCCATTGTTGTTGCTCTTATATGCCATCAAGTCGCTTCCCAGCATATGGTGACCTTATGAATTAATGTCCTCCAACAGCTCCTGGCATTAACAACTTTGCTCAGGTCTTGCAAACTGAAGGCTGTGATCTCTTAATTTATTCAACCCATTTCATGTGAAGTCTTCCTTTTTTTCCTGCAGATTCTGAGATTCTTGTCTTTTCCAGTGAATCTCACCTTCTCGTGATATGTCCAAAGTATGATAACCGGGGGTGAGGGAGACTACATTGATAAAAAATGTGAAAAGTAGTATGGTTTTGAGGCGAGCTAATTCACTTTTTCCCCCTGTTGATCATGCAAAGGAAAATGTGAATCAGTCCAAAATTGTCTCAGCACAAATCTGTAGTTTTTCCACTCCACTGCAGGAATTGCAAAATGCATGCCCTACATGTGTTCTGTTCTACTGTGGAAAGGCCATTTCTAGAATCCAGAGGTATATTGTTTCCACCTACCAAAGTTTGGAGCAGTGTGGAGGGCATCCCATAGCAGGATCCAGATGGTTAAAATTGGCCTCCTGAACCCATCAAAATGGCTCACCTCTGACCGGAATCCGATTGGTGTTCACATACATTTTGTGCTCCCGGGGATGCTTTGACTGCAAACGATGTTTGCATTGACGGGGGCAACACTGACTGTTAAATATACAGTTGTGTGACCGTACAGTGATGATGGTGGTAGTAATAATAATAACACATAGTGCTATTTTCATTGAATGGCGTATTAAAACTATTGGTAGTATTCCTCCCACCTCCGGGTGTGCTCGTAGGCATGTACCCAGGCAGTCCAGACAACGAAGCAAAAGAAAGAAAGATCCATTCAAGTCGTTCTGTTTTCTGCTGATTCAGGAGGTCTCCGGGGAGCAACTGTGGTGGATGCCTTAGATACTCTGTATGTCATGGAGCTGCAGGAAGAATTCCAAGAAGCCAAAGACTGGGTGGAGAAGAGCTTTGACTTGAATGTGGTGAGTCGGTCTTTGAATATGTTTCTCTGTGCTGCTGAAGCTGCCTGGTTTGTTTTCAACCCTGATGGTTTGACCTTGGGTTCACCTCATACATACGCGCACTCTGTAGAAAGAAATGAGCTGCAATTGGCTAAATGTGCGCCGCTGTGGTGTGGGAAGATAAGGTGCCAAAATAATATAGAGGAAGTGTCTCTATTTTCCTCCTTCTCCTCCTCCTTCTGCCACATACCAAAAGTACCAGAAGCAGTATTGTGGCTGATAAAATTAAACCAATGCCCCTTTCTTTATTGGTTGACCCGTTGAGCATCTCCTCTTTCCTCCTACTCATTGTTTTCTTTCTCCTCAGCACGGTTGGTTGTCTGTGAAGCCTAAAAGCTTAAGCATGGCACTTTTGATTTCCAATATTATAGTACACATGTAGCAGTGGCATTTACTGCAGATAATCACCATCTGAAAATTAAGATAGATGTAACTATTCATAATCCAGGCTAGCCTTGTAATGAAGCTTTTATAGTAATAATAAGAGATAATTGAATATGCTTAATGCTTGGTGATCCCTTATTTGGACCATTAACCAAGCCCTACCTATCAGCCAAAATCTCTGTGTTCATGTTTTAGATCAGTTGTTGGCAGAGCACAGAAAAAGGCAGGCCGGGTAGGGGAGTTGGGGGGTTGTAGTCCAAAAAAACAACTTTCCAAAGCTCTGGCTGCTGGATGGTGACGACGGGAGAGGTCTGTTGCCTTTTAAGTTCTGCTTGTAGGCTTCCCAAGGACATGTCGTTGAGCGCTGTAGGAAACAGGGTGCTGATCAAAGTGGGGGTCTTGGACCTGAGCAAAGCGGGGGGGGGGGGATGATGGGCAAGGACAGCCTTTGGGAACAACTGCTTCAAGGCACACCAGAGGCATTGAAGCAGCAGCTCCCAAAACTGCCAGCACCC
Source organism: Intellagama lesueurii (assembly GCA_037013535.1). Lineage (NCBI taxonomy): Eukaryota > Metazoa > Chordata > Lepidosauria > Squamata > Agamidae > Intellagama > Intellagama lesueurii. The sequence continues at coordinate 13,130,907 of JBAJHW010000009.1, read as the reverse complement.
ATCTTTCTCTGCCTTTCCATGGGGATAGAGTTTCAGGATTGGGGGAGAGATAATTACCTACAAATAGGTTGAATGGGGAGGCTTTGTGGGCCAGGAGATTCATCATCCCTGCTGTATCACTTCATTGGTGGTGCAGAGTATGGGTGAGGGTATAGTGATATTATGAAGGAGACACCTCTTAGGTGTTTGGTTCAACAACTGCTGTGGGGTTCAAACCTGGTGCACGCCAATACGGTGTTAGACTCTGAGTTCCGGAGGTGCATCCAAGTTCTTGCAGATTGGCTAGGTTTCCCTTGAATCCAACACAGTAAATGGGTCTACCTGTGCTTAGTGATGCACTGTTTTGAAAAAAATGTTGACCAGCATGGGCGGGCAAGTAGACAGTCACTTCTAATAAATTTGGCCCATTGTCTTTGGTATGGAATCAATAGGCCAAGAGTCAGAATAGCAAGGGATAATTGATCTGTATTTTCACAAAGGATCTTCATCCTACTCTGTCCATCCTACACAGATCAATCTGCAAATGCAAGAAGGAACTGTGTAGGTAGATAGATCACAAGACACATTGCAGAAGAGACTGGGTCTGCATCATAATTATTTTTGTTATTATTATCCAATTGTTATTAAACAGAGCATCCAACAAAGAAATAGGAAGATGTAACAATTGGGAATTAAAGATGTATGTGACTTTTTTTAAAAGCCCACAATATTTCTGGTTTGAGATGAACTAAGCATTTCAAGACAGGGTTATTCTGAAAGCATGGGGCTTAGATATGATCTAATCTTAGTCTCCAAAGTAGTGGAATCACAACCAGACGGGCTTCACAAGTGATGCTTTATTGTGCAGTCCATATCTTAAAAGAAAACTGACATCCTACGGCCCTTTTACATTGCAGACCAACCAAACCAAATTCCCCCCCCCCGCCCCTTTGCCCTTTTGTGTGTGCAAATTCTGACTTCACAGCACATGAACCTTTTTGGGGTTTCCTAGGTGAAGATTTCTCAGAAGTGGTTTCCCATTCCCTTCTTCCGGGGATGCCCTGGGACTGTGCAGCCTGCCCAAGGCCACACCGGCTGGCTTTTCTCCCGGGAGGCACAGTAGGGAATTGAGCGTCCAACTTCATATGTTCCCAGCCTCATATATATATATGAGGCTGGGAACATATGAAGTTGGGCGCTCGATATATAAAGCTATTATATATTGAACTCTTAACCTCATATACATATATATGGAATACCCAGTGTGGTATAGTGGTTAGATTGATGGACTAGGATCCAGGAGGCTTCGGTCTGGATCCCCACTCAGCCATGGAAGCTCACTGGGGGTGTGGGACTGGGAAACCATTCCTTAAATGTCTCCATTACTTTGGAAGCCCTCTTAGGTGGCTAAAAGTCCGTTTTTATCTTTCTGTCCCCCCACGCACCCACCCCTCTCTTGTCTTTTTCTCCTCTTCTTTCTCCTCACTTGCTGGGCTGCCAGGGAAGGGGGCGATGGCTTTTGCAGAGGCCTCAATAAGTACCTTATAAGGGGCTTCTGGAAGTAGGGCAGGGGCCCCAAGTTGCCCACCCCTGCTGTCTGTAGTGTGAGGAGAACCCCCTGACCCTGCCTTCAGGCCAAGGGGAGGTTGCTCACTTGCGCGGCTTTCCCTTTTACTTTTTCCAAGGGGTACCTCGTACTTTTCCCTGAAAGAGCTGTTCGTCCTGGAGAAAGTGTGTGTGTGTGTTAGTCCATAAAAAGCTGATATTTATTCAGAAAGCAAAACCGAATTGGCATGCAAGATCAGGCTTCAGGAGCGAATTTTTGAAAGGGACAATTTGACTGCAATTGCTTTGACATTTCAGTGATCCGAAGCTGGATTATTATAGATCATAACTAGCTGCAGGTAAAGGGCTATCTGGGAGATTCAGTCTACCACGTCAGTGGAAGCCCATAAAAGAAAAGGGAAAAAAAGGGAGGGAGCTGAAAAAACACAGGCCTCTTTTCTGCTTTTTGCTCTTGGACAGATTTGCTTGGAAATGTCCCATTGATTTCTTGATTAGGGAAAATAGTGTTGTGGATGTCCACACAACATACCTCTTTGTACCTGGGAAGGAAAGGGTATGTGAGAAGGTTGGGGAAGAGGCAGAGCACCCTTGCTTTGTTTTTTGCTGCCCCACATGCACCCTTCTGGTAACATAAGCCAAAATCCTGTTGTGTAAGTTATGCCTGCAAAAGGGTGATAACATCACTGGTAGGGGGAGATTTTTGGTAACTGAAGACTTCCTACTTCTGTCTGATGACTGTCTGACTAGTGTGCAAATGGCCTCATTGCATGCGGGCCATGGGAGCCCTGAAACCAGGTATGTCCCTCCAACGGTAACCATGAGTAAGAGGCATTTTACAAGGAGTCTTGGTGTGTATCGTAGCAGACAGTTGGCATTGCGGTGAATTTTGGGTATTCACAATATGTAGCATCTTGAATGTGAACCAAAGCCTGGGTGCCTACATCTCTCCCTGAACATGGGACAGGCACCAGAAGCGGCACCTCTGCCAATCTGCAGCTCTCCTGTCACCTTCTGTTAACATCTTAATAGATGGCATGGTGTCATTATGCCAAGAAGAAAGGAAATCCTAGGGCCATGATGTCAGGCAGTGAGATTTATTCATTGTTACTGAAGGAGAGGACAATGAAGAAATTTGGGTTTCTCCTTTTGAGTGGATCAGCATTGTCTGTAACACTGACAAGAATCTTAGCCTAACCGAGACATCTGCAGATGTTTTAGAGTACACTACAACTCTCATTAAGTCTTAGCCTGTAGGGTCAACAGTGAAGCATTATGGGATTTATAGTCTTATAACAACTGGAAGGCATAGGTTGAGGAAGGCTGCCCTACAACATCTGTGTGAAGGGGTAAGGTTTAGCAAGTATTGAAAACAGCCTTTGGTGCCATTTTTCATCTGCCTGCCTTTATCTAACTATTTACAGTTTCCGCTCACATATAATCTGAAACCATCCTGCCTTGTCTTTCACAGAATGGTGAAGCTTCTTTGTTTGAGGTGAACATCCGCTACGTTGGAGGGCTCCTGGCCGCCTATTATCTAACTGGCGAAGAGGTTTGTTTTTCAAATACGTTTGCCCATTTCACATCTAAAAGATATTTGTGTATGTCGAAATTACGCCCCTAAGTCCATACATAGCACCCCGGAACGCCCCTATCCACCAAACTGTCCAAAAGGTAAAAATGTACTTCTTTGTGAATATTGAAGTGCTGATAGTGATGGTTTTTAAATAAGTCTCACATAGTTACTTGCCTGGCTCAGCGGTGTAGAAAATTTCTATTAGGTACGTAGCTCTTTGGCGTGGTACATTGGTCCCTACTTTAAATGCCCTTTGCTGTGATCTTGGCCCAGAAATCAGTAATTTACTTACATCGGTTAAAGGAACCTTCATGAGCTCCACAGGGTCCTATTCAATGCTGCTGTAGGATGACGGCCATTTTAAGCGGTGGCTGTTTTCAGCGGTTTTGCCAAAAAAGAAAAAAGAGAGAGCAAAGTCTTGTTGTGAGGGTTAAGGCAGCACAAGGATGACCCGGGCGCTTTTCGTTTTCTTCATGCCAAGGGCTTTGCCGCTGTTCCAGGAAAGAGGTCACCCCTCTCTTCCCCACCGCAAGGCCCATGGACACGCACAGCTCTTTTACAGCAGTGTCCAAAGGAAAGCAACTCACTTCAGGATTTGCATTTCTAAGGAGGAAATTAATGTTGATGACAGGGTGAGCTGGACAGCGGTTTAGGTATCTGGCTGCAGAGCCAGAGGTTGGGAGTTTGAGTCTTCACTGTGCTTCTGGGGAAAAGAAGCCAGCCTATGTGGCTTTGGGCAAGCTACACAGCCCCAGGGCACCCACCGGAGAAGGAGATGGGGAGCCACTTCTGAGTATTCTCTGCCTAGAAAACCCTGGAAAGGGTTGACATAAATCAGAATTGACTTGACGGCACACAGGCGCAATGTTGATGACATCAATTTGGCATCATTTTTTTAAAAAAACCTGCAACCCAGTTATTCAAGCAAAGTCCTTCTGAAAACATAAGATGCAAACAGAGACCTTTGCGCCGAAATTCTTATTGAAATGGAAAGTAGTTTTTCCTTTGACCATGTTAAAATTCATGGAAGAGAAAACGACCCTTTGGCTACCCAGTTGGTAGAGTGACAAACTGGGATTTGAACCCACCCACCCCACTTGGCCATAGAAACCTACTGAGCTGGTAACACTGGTAAAACCACTACTTAAATATTTAACTTCCCTTTGAAAGCCCTATTAGGGTCACTGTAAGTTGGCTCTGACTGGATGGGACACACGTAGCACACACACCAAGCTATCTATGTCTACTCATTGTGATGACACTGTGCCAATCCTCCCCAAACTTGCACCTCCAGATGTTTTGGAATACAAATGGCAACCATTCCCCTGCCAGACCAACCCCTGACCAGCCTGGCATGGGTGAGATAAGGGCGGTGGGTTGAGAAAAGGTATTTTGTGCTACCTCCCAACTAAGAATCTACATACCTTTGAATGCCAGGGAACCGTAGGAAAAGGCGGCAGCTGCTTTTCTCCCCTGTTCTTGAGAAGACAGATGTGGGTTTTGAATCACTAGCTCACTTGTGACTTTGTGTGAGTGACCCTTAGTCCAGTCACTACGGTTTAGCCTCCATTTTTGCACCACATGGTGCTTAGAGCCAGCCTTTGTTAACACTACGCACTGGTGGGAAAAGGCTCAATATTCAAGACCAGCCAAGAGATTCAAAGCAATTTGTACCATTCAGTTTTTCAGTCAAGAATTAAGAAGGCCCCCCCCACCCCAGTTGCTATGTTCGCCCCCCCCCCCCCCCCGAATTTATAGGTAATTCTCACCACATTGGGTGCCCATCTGAAAACAGACAAAGCAAAATGGAGATTGGAGATTCAGCACATAAGAAAGCACAGTGAGTGGAGAAACGCCTCTCCTTATTCAGTATGCACCAGGGTGGATTTGATTTAAATCAAGTCGATTTAAATCACGATTTAAATCACTAGTCAGCAAGACTCAATTTAAATCAGGATTTTTAAATGTAAACTCGTTCTTGCTGGTAGTTATAAGCTTTAATATTTGCAATCAGATGAAGATTTCATATTGAGAATAATAACTTGTCAGGTTAGTAAAACAGCTATATCAGAATTTATCTTAATTTAATAGATTAATCACTCACATTTGGAAAACTACTTACATTGTTTTATTCAACTAAAACAATAACATTATATAGCATACATATTTTTATATTTGCTTAAACATCAATGTGGTCACGGTTTGTATATAAATTTGCAGAACAACAATGGGATTAAAGGCTTTTCCTGAACTTTGTTCATTTTATACCATTTTTACTGTGAAAAAGTGCATGTTATCTTAGCTTGGATAACTTGGATTAATTGAATTAGTTTACCAAAAATGTAAATATTGCATGAGGATACAGCTTCATGCTACATAACTAAGTTCTATTTCATGCTGAATAACCTTTGAACTATAATGTATCTTAAATCAAAAACTATCTTTAGATAGACTTTTCCTCCAAAAGCCTTTCATTAAAATAAATTTGATTTAAATAAAAATATCCTATTTAAATAAAGCAAATCTGATTTAATTTTTTTTTAAAAATCCATTTAAAAAAAAATCATCTGTTTTAATCCACCCTGGGCAATTCTCACCAAGATTCTCTCAGCAGAAAGAGACCAAGCTAGACAAATGGAATCAGGCTGCTGGTGGTCTTATTCCATGTTTCTCATGCTTCCTTTTGCTCCAGTCATTGACTCCCATCTTAAAACACATATTTGCACCCAGTGGTCCCCAAGGGAGTACAGATTCAGATGAATGGGGCCACCCTTGGTTACCCTGATCCAATCTCACTTCCTTTTAATTTCCAGACCTTCAATGGGCATAAAGTGCCCATCATATGTGTGATCTAATTCAGGGAAAAACACATTTTTAGTCACACTCTTCCTTTCTCCTTCTCTACAAACTTCTAATGCTGAGTCCCTCATGAAGAGTTTTCTTCCTCCAAGTAAATGCCATCTGCTTTCTGAAGGAGATGCCGCCTCCAGACAAACAAGAATTAATCTCCCTTACCAAAATGAATTTCGCTGAGCAACAAAATTCCTTAGCAATACAGCTCCTTATTTTCCTGCTGTTCCCCAGTACAGGCGAAGACTGATTGCACCATATATCTGTGATGGTAGGTAGAGAGAGATGGCACAGAATATCTAAGGCAGAAGCTAGAGCAGTGAGCTGCTGTCTCACTGCTCTGGGCAGTGGTTTTGCATGACATGAGAAAACTGCATCAATCCAGTAAGAAAAAAGTATGGAGCTGGGTGCAAAGGCGTCATAAACAGCACCTCCTCCTTTCCCCCCCCCCAGAAACCAAAAGGCACTGTAAGCCATGAAGTTTTTCTTCTGAAGTCTATTTTTCCTTCCATTAGCTCTTTCAAGTAAGCTTTTCTCTCTGCAAACTTGCTTGGCACTAATTATCTTCCATGGAATCAGAAGGCATTAGAAGGCATTCTAACCCTGTTGAACGGAAGAAAGAAAATGTTTCTTAAACAGAGTTGCACAGCTGGAAACCTCGGCGTTCTGAAAGGGAGAGAGAGATATCTGGTAGTGTCTACAGAGGCATTTGCTCTTGCCATGGGGGTGGACGTCGAAAGTGTGTGCAAGGCGTGTGGCATTTAGATGGTCTGTCCCGAATAATTCCCCCCCCGTCTCCTTGTCTCTCTCTGTGCCTTCCTTACCCACTTAAGTACACCTCGGAACTGAGCTGCTGGATTGGTCTCCTTCCTATTGATTTTCTCCTCCTGGACCAAATCTAGGCGAGACCCATGAAAGGCCAAGAAGGTGTGGGAAGTGGCTTCCCTTAATCATGAGTCATCTCTTGAGCAGAGATTAGCACTGGTTGTAATTCGTTCTCAAAGCATTGGATGGAGTTTGCTTTCTTCGTGGCAAGCCTAGACGTTGGCAAGGAGATGTCATTTGCCATGTTAAAAAATAACAACATTTAGGAATTGAGTAGGGATGTGTCTAAACAGAGGTGGGAGGTGGGGGGTGGTAGAGAATTATCCTGGCCTGGCTTGGACCAAAGAAGGCACCAAAGGGTTGTGTGCCAGAAACCAAACTAAAATGGAGAACTCCATCTGGCCACTGATGATGATCTAAAATGGTGCAGTTTAACACTGAAAAGGCGGAGCCGGGTTGCAATAAGCATGAGGTCACATAAACATAGATCATCATGCAGACCAAAATGGGGAATAAATTGTTGTGTGGCCACCCTTTTAATCAGTTGAAGGGCAATTGAGAAGAAAAAATGCTGGCAATGAAGTTCTACACCTGTCCTCCAGATGTGAGTGACAGGCAGATGAAGGTACCTCCCCCTCAGCACAATTCCAGGCAGTTGGGGGATGATGGGAGTTGTAGTTCAACACATCTAGAAGATCACCAGTTGTAGAAGATGGTTCTGTATTCTGCAGCTCATGCAGGAATTGACTGGCAGCAGAAATTTCTGTAGTGGTGATATATTGATGTGTTTTATTAGGCAATAGCTGTCGCTGATCTTAATATTTGAAACCCTTTGTGGGTTCTGTGGGCTGAAACCTTATTTGTCTATTCCCTTAGCAAGAAGGATCTCTCACACATTCCTTCCAGCTGAAAAAATAGGAATGTTGTTCTCCAATCATTCTGCTAAGCTGAGTAAAGGCAGGCCTGCCAGGGTATTAACATAAGAATATGTGGAGAAAAGCCATAAGCCAAATGCTTCCAGGTGGCAGTAGATCAAGTGGCAGGATTTGAAGCTGAAACCTCTGCCCCCACTGGTTAGTCTTTACTCAGTTGATTTAAACTAAGGAACAGCTCTGGTCGCTTAGGAGGCCCACCTGGAGATGCCATGTTTTCAACACCAGACGCAGACACATCCTTGTGAAATCTACTTCATCTTCTTTTCCCCTCAGATAAGCACGGCTTGCTTGAAAAAAGAAATTACATATCTCAGGGGTTGCAAGGGAGAGAATACAAAAATGTAGGCTGGCAGGAAAGATGAAGCTTATTGCAGTTAAATTGCTTTTCCTGAGCTCTAGGTCCCCGCACATATGCTGGGATCCTTCATCCTCCTGTTACTGCCCAAACTCTACTTCATTTGCTTGGAGGTTTATCTCACGTCCTTATCTAGAGTCCATGTTTCACTGAATAAGTAGGCCTGGGCAACCTAACAACAACAACAATATTTTGAACATCTTTTCTTAAAGTCATGTGTTCTGCAGTAAATATGTAGGAAAAAAGGAGGAATTAAACATACACAATATAGTATAATTTCCCCAATAACACATTTAAGGGTACATGAATTCAAGACAAATAAAGATGGACCCTGAAGAAGCTGCAGTTCATATTTCATCAAATGCCCAGAAGAGCCAGCCTGGGTGGCCTTGGGCAAGCTGCACAGTCCCAGGGCACCCCAGAAGAAGGGAATGGGAAGCTACTTCTGAGTACTCTCTACTTAGAAAACTCTAAAAAGGATCGCCATAAGTCAGAATTGACCTGATGGCACATGATGATGATGGTGATGATGATGATGATGATGATAGATGTCTTAATCCAGCACTGAAAAAATGATAATGTTGGGGCAAGAGGGCCTCACTTGAGAGGATATTTCTTCCACGGGGAGGGGTCATAGGTGAAAACACCCCTTTCCGTTTCCACCACATCTCTCTCTTGAAGGAGATACTTAAGTCATGGTGTCAGACCTTCATCCCAGGGTTCAAACAAGTTCATGACTCTTTATGGTTAACGAGTGCTTTGAACTGGGCCTGGAAGCATGTCAACTGGTCAGCCCTTCTAGGCTTTGTGACAAATCACTTCTTTTTGCACTGAGGGTGACCCCCAGAGCATAGAAGGCTGAAATGAGATGCAAGAGCACTCTGGGTGCAGCCCCAGGTTGAACATAGAAAGAAGAAGCACTTGCTAATAGCATCTCAGCTTTGTCTGGACTGAGCCTCAGTTTGTTAGCCATCATCCGGTCCCTTGTCACGGTCAGCCACGGATTAAATGCATACATAGCCTCGCCTGCTCATGAACTGCATGCTACTAGTGTACTAATAACTGTGTGCTCTAAAATGCCTCAGCGGTTTAGGTTAAATCACGTGGGGATTTAAAGCCTGATCTGTGTATCCTGGAGATTCCGTGCTGCTGAGCAGCATCTCCAGATCCTTTTTTCTGGAATTGACCATCCAGGTAGGATCACAGCCCACCCCAAAGTGGTTTCCTCCAAACTCAGAAAGTTTATCGGAAAGGATCCTGGGGTCCATGGTAATGAAACCTCTTAAGGCATCAAAAGAACCAATAAGATCACACTCTTCTGTCATGCTCCCAGGTCAGCCCAAATGATTTCTGGACCAGAAATCCTGATTGAAATTGGTTTAGGAAAGTGGATCTTCCATTAAATTGAAATGGCATCAGGATCGGCAGCGGCAATTTTTTGGACCTTAAAGGCTCCTTTCCTTGTTCCAAGGTCCCAAAGATTTTCCTCGTCACAAGAGATCCCCCGGGAGCCTCAGAACCTGCGGAAGGGGTAGTAAACATTTAATTAGCTCTGAAAGCCCATGGCCGGTGATGTCATTCGCTTGGGCCAGCATTAAGTTGCGCAATAGGATTTCAGCCAATATGCATGATACGTATTAAAAAGAGAGAATATATGGAGATACGAATGAAATATATATATTTAAATTATGTGTGTAATGTGTGTGTAATAAAATTCCATCATGCATAGTTATGAAATTTATTCTGTACATAAAATTGATTTTTCAGTATACATGAATTCCCAACTCCACAGGCACACATATGAGTTAATGGATGATAAATAAACATTTTTTGAAATTTAAAACTTTATTCTTACTTAATAAAATCTTACTCATTTTCTGCAAATCAAATTTGTGCCTTCGGGCTGATTCATTAAATAACAATCCATTAAACAGAATTTGTTCTCTAGTTTCTACCTTTATTTAAGTATTCATTCAGGCTTACTTTAATAAGGCAGCAGTAGCGGCACCTGAGAACTTCAGCTCTGTGGTTCTCTGGGTGTAAATGCTCTCCCACACTTAACCAACAATTAACACTTGAGCTTTTACATAACAAAATCCTTAATCCTTTACAATAAATAGTCAAGGTTTAAGGAAGATAAATGCTGGGGGAAAGTGTAGAAAGAGGGTGGTAATTGAAGGTTTCCCTGTTCAAATTAACAATTGGGAAAAGGCTTGCAGTTAGCTTTATTGAGGTTCCTCTTTAGAGTTAGTGGCTTGCCACCAGGTTTCAACAGCACGTTGCAGTTTAACAAATGGACAAACAAACATACATTTTTCTGGGGAGCATTGGGAAGCCTCACAAAAGCCTCACAAAAGCTCACAAAAGCTGGTTCTTCGTGGTGTTTGTGACTCACAAGAATGAATGGGTGACTCACACAGGCCTTGCACCTGTTCAGAGACACAAACAGAAGTGAGGGCTTGGTGAGATGGATAAATTGGACTAGGCATGATTGGGCTAAATAAGATTGCTTGGTGTGGCATGCCATTTGGTGTGATGGTTATGTCCACATGGCATAAGCACCTCAAGTGACCTTATTTTGGCCGTACCCCTCCTTGCCCCCCCTCCTTCTGGGAGGAAGCTTTCGATTTTCCCCCTAAAAGGTACAGCACATCAGTGCTGCCCTAACAGGCTTTAAAAAACAAGTTTTAATATTGTTGTACACCGCTCAAAGACCATTGGTAATGGTGCGGCTAAAAAATATTGTAAATAAATAAATACATTTCCTTCCTCTCTCTCTCCCCCTCTACGGTGGATTAGAGGAAATTTTTAAATTTCCCAATGTTGAGGAATTGAAAGCAGATGGAAAATTGAAGGTAGCAAGCCATCCACTTGGGTTCAGTCCCAGCAATCACACATGCTAGAACGGATCAAAAATGGAGCAATCCTACCCCCATCTAAAAAAAAGAGTGGCCCCTAACGGGGAGTCAAGAAAAGGTGCATGTAGGAACACTCAAGGGACAGGCTGGTTCATGCTGGCATTTCTGTTTTGTGGTCACCAGGAAAAGGAGTGAACCAGCCTGCCCCCAGAGTGCACCAAACAGTGGGACAAATCCCTGTGTAGTCACATACTGAGTTGCTTTGGTGGGAACACCAGGTCAACTCTGATACACCCATGCTGCAGCACATTGAGCAAAATTACCTTCGTTCCTTTTCGTCTGCCACACAAGCAAAAGTTTACTTCAGAGTATTCCTTCTTTTTTGTCCTCTTCCTGCAGAGTAGTCTACTATATATAGTTTTTAATCAGTTTTTTTATATATATAAGTGTTTCTATTTCGGTTTCTTTGGGAGTTTTGAAAAACAAGTTCTTTGTGACGTACCTCTTCATTCCTATGGAGATTCAGATTTAGAAATCCGGTATAATTTACACTTCCCAAATTTTTCTCCTCTTTCCCCCTTTTTTTCTATCAGCTTTCTCAAGTTTCTCTCTTTTTTTTTTTTTATTTGTCTCAAACAGGTCTTCAAGAGCAAAGCTCTAGAACTTGGAGAGAAGCTTCTGCCCGCCTTCAACACGCCGACGGGTATCCCGAGGGGAGTCATAAACCTGGGCAGGCAAGGCACATATCGTTACTCTGCCATCTTTAACGAATGCAGTTCCTTGGACGATGGGGCAGCATGGGCTCTCTGGGATCCGTGCAGACCCTCGTCTATTTTATGGGCCTTGGAGGTCCCTCACCCGAAGAATTTTCACTTTTCATTATGAAAACCATGGAGAACAGTGTCTTAGGAAGCATGATTCTCCATTAAATCAAGGCAGATGCCTGAGATGCTCTGTGAGACTACAAGTGGGTTGCTGGCCAGTTCTTCAGTAAGAGAGGATGGTGCAGCCCGCAATGGGTCTGGAGGTGCCCAAAATTGACCCCTTTGCCTGCCATCAGTGGCTACTCTGATTTAGGATAAGAAGATGTTTTGGATCAGACTAGAGATCCATCTCTCCCTTTAGGAGCCAGCCTGAGACAGTTAAAGTCAGAAGTTGAGCTCAGTCATGGGCTCCTTCCAGTGCAATTTATCCCCCTCCCCCTATCTGTCATTGAGAAATTTCAGTCATAATTGGGGCTATTGCTGGGTTCTTGCAGCCTTTGCCTCTATGACTAAATTTCTCCTAAACTAAATTTCATGGCCAGTCATGGTTGTTTACTCCGGTTCTAAATGGGCCTCTACCAGCTTTCACCAGTCCAGCACTCTTTTGATGTGTTTGTTGGACTACAACTCCCATTATCCAAGGGGTATTGATGTTTCAGACTAAAACGAAATAATACTAGAGCATTCGCTATCGTTAAGCCTCAGTTCTAAACACTTTGGTCAGTTAAGCTTCAGTTCTTCTATGCTAAATCATCTTAGCGCTATCTTTGTATACCCACACAGCTAAGTATTATAGGGGAGAAACCTTTCTCCCCTCAGAGTCCCGCCTCACACCATACCTAGGTTCTTTGGCAAGCAGTTTTCAGAGGCATCTCCCTTTCACCTGCCAACTTTCATTCGTCCTCTGGCCTGCATTCCTCATCCTACCCCCAGATACAGAAGGGGCTGATTTCAAAATGGAGGGGTGTGTGTGTCTTTTTCTGGATGCTATTTTTGTAAAAGCTCAGGCGCTACTTTTTAAAAATAATCCGGAACTCTTGTCAGCAGCTAACCATTGACAATAATACCTTCCATAATCTTTTGTGGAAATACCTCTGCTCTCGACCAGGGGTTGGGAAGGAACCCCTTTCCCTTCAAGGGTTGTGGCTCTCAATGGCAGTGGTTCCCAACCTTGGATAACCCAGGGGTTCTTGGACTGCAGTTCCCAGAGGCCTTCACCAGTAGCTGCACTGGTTGGGGTTTCTGGGAGCTGCAGTCCAAGAACACCTGGGTTACCTTGGGAACCTATGAGAATCTGTTAGGAGCCACACCCCAATGGAGGAGAGCTTGGGGGGGGGAAATCCTTTTTGGGGGGCTACAACGTCTAGAACCGCCCAACTAGTGTGACCCTCTAATGACTCTCCTGGCTACCTTGGCTACCATTGAAATATTTGGAGGCTTCTTGAGTTTTGACGGTCTCTGAAAGAACAATACTCCTTGATTAGAGATCAGAGAGACCGTTCAAGGGCTAAGTGAGTGCATACAGCGATGTAGTCCCAAGGGAAGATGGTAAGTATGACAATGATCTCAATCAAAGGTCTGACGGGGAGGGAAATCAGTGCAAAACGGAGATACAAAAGGCCATACAGAATCTGCATACACAAATGTCAGATTTTGGTGATCGTGTGTCCTCCCAGATCCTCCATGGGGAGAGGGATGTCAGTCGATCTTACAAGTCCAGGCATAAAGGCAGAAGTCAGCACTTCTTTTCCACACAAACTTTATTAACTAAACCAACACAGTATCTCCAATCTGTCCTAATCACTTAAGCCCTCCTTTGATTAACCCAAATCAGCCAGACTCTCGGCAGCCTTAATGTTCAAAGGTAGCGAGTGGTTACCTCACCCTCCCTCCTTTGTCTCTGTGGATTCAAAACCGGCTTCCCTGTGGTTCGGAAGAAAGATTTGCTGGATGGCCTGCATTTAAACTTCCTTTTGTGAGAGACAATTGAACTGTCTTTGCCTCCTCCACCCTCGCAGCTGTATTGGGGTAGGGGTCACTGGGGCAGGATTGGCAGATATTTGCCACTCCAGCACCAAGGTCTCCCCTTCTTCCCACTTTCCCACCTCCTTCCCCTTCCTCCTCAGTGGTCCATTGCCATTTTGCTCTCTGCACTTTTACACCCTTGTGATCTCCCAACTCCTTTGTTTCATCCCTTCCAAAAGGTTCCTCGCTCTTGGGACCTTCTGGGCATGACCCTCCTGTTGCTTCCTTGTCTGCCGCTTCCATCAGCAAGTCTGTTGACTGTCAGAGGTGTGCCCCCCTTCCAGGGATTGCCGTTGGGGCAATCCCCCAGATGGTGTGGAACACATGGGGGACGGCCTCACATTAGAACCCTCCGAAACGCCTTCGCAATATCTTAAAGCATAACTGAGATTTGTTATTAGAGACAAAGCAATCAGGATTTATGGCCCAAGAAACCTGACCCTATTAATCTTGCTTTAGCTGTAGTGGTTCAGAGAATGGATTGCTAGGCAACCGATATCCTAAATATGGCTTTTCCAAAAAAAAAAAAAAAGATTCTAAAATGCTGATCCCAACATTTGCGCGCTTAATTTAATGTTCGTTTCTAGCATAGGTACGGGTAGCTAGGGATACAGAAACCAAGTGGAAAGGCCTCAGGGCTTGGCTTCAGGCATCCAGCCTGAATCTCAATGCACAGAGGAGTGGAGGTGAGCGGAAAGAAAGTTGGATGGAGTTGGAGGAAGATCAGTTCAGGGAATGCCAGAGCAAAGATGTGAGTTTTTGAAGTTGCAACTAAATCTTCGTCTGCTTCAAATGCATAACCTGGCCTATGTATCTCTACACACAACGCACCCGCTGTCTGTTAGAACATTCTGCAGAATATCATCACTGTTGGCGCTGGAAGGACCTTGAATGTTAAATCTCCTGCGTCTCCCCAGGACCTTTGTGTGGGGTTGTTGTATGTTATGTGCCTTTCAGTTCCTTCCAGTTTAGAGCGGCCCTCTGAATTCGTGGCCTCCGAAAGTTCCTGTCAATAAAAGCCCTGCCCAGCTCTTGCAAAGGAAAGGCTACGGCTGCCTAGATTGAGTTAATCCGCCTCAGGTTCGGTTATCTTCTTTTGGGGATGTTGAAAAGTCTATGAATCTGAGTCTCAAGTCAGAGTCCAAGTCTTTGGTACCAAGGCCAAGTCTGAGTCTTTGGTACCAAGTCCCGAGTCCCAAGCCGCAATTCCAAGTCCATATTAAAAACAAGCTCTTTTCCCCAGAAAAAAAAAAGGGTGGGTGGGTTCTGAGTTGCGAGTCTAGTCTGAGTCATTAAAAAAACAACCCAAATTGAGTCCGAGTTGAGTCTCTGGTGTGACTTAAGTCTGATTTGACACAGAGTCCCCCTCCCTGACTTGTTTTCCTACTGCCTTCCATTTCGCCTCGCATTATTGTCTTTTCCCACGAATCTGTCCTTATGGCCAAAATTGTGGCTAGTTGACAAGGTGGCAGGATTCACCTCGATTACATGCTCAGGCACATGACCAGGCATGTCGCCGAGACACACTTCAGCAGTTTTGTCAGTTGCATGAGCAGACATTCCCCAGGAGCTGAGGAATTATTGTTCGAAAAATAACGTTTCCAAACTCTGCCTGTGAGCAGTGTGCGGAGGCAACCGCTACCCTCTGTTGACAATCCTGCAGCGTTGATGCTCAGGAGTAGACTGTCGGAACATGGACGCCCCATTTACTGTTTGGGCTAGCAGCTGTTTTTAGCCCCACTCTTCATGAATTTGTCTAATCCTGCATACCCTTTTGGAAGCTGGTGGCTCATACTGGACGTATAATTCTGCTCCTGAAAAGCAAGACTAACGTTTTCCAAAATGACACCCTACCCACCCCGCATTTCTCTGAAAAAGAGCTGGCGTTTCAGTGAATGAGTATTTGTTATTGATCCCTGGGAAGCCCCAGTTCCTTTAAGTTGGGTGCAGAAACTGTTTAGTGCTATCTGCAGTTTCCCTCAATTGTAGCAACTTTAAATCCTCCCTTTAAAAAAAAAATCTAAAAGGGAGAGAGACATTAACAGCAATCTGCCACCCGTGATCCTGTTAATCAAGAGATCACAAAATCAGGCCTGCATCTCTCCTGAAATGAAAATGACTGAGCATCTCCCAAGCTGCCAGCTGTAGAGGCTATTTTCAGATCAGGCCCTAAAGATATAGGTTGCTGTGCGAGGCTGAAGAGGCTGAGATGATTGTAAAAGGCCATAATCAAGAGAGTATTTTGCTGAGATGGATGCAGGCAAGAAAGACAGCAAAGCAAACGAAAGTTTCCACCTCTGGGGAGCAACTTCTTACCGCTGTAATGATCCCTATAATGTCTTAAGAAGAGGGGCGGTGCAGAGCGTTTCCATGAAGACAGAAGGCAATAGGGAATTACTTGAGGACCTTAAGTGTTTGAGTTTGAATTCCATGTGAGTTTGCCAGAGTTTGGCAAAGTTACTTTTTTGGATTATATCTCCCAGAATGTCCCAGCTAGCATGGAGCATTCTGGGAATTGTAGTCGAAAGAAGGCACCTTTCTGAGCTGTAGCACATACAATAATATAACTGTGTACTGTCAAGTCAGTTCTGACTTCTGAAAACCCTTTTCAGGGTTTTCCAGGTAGAGAGTACTCAGAAGTGGTTTTCCATTCACTTCCCTGGGACTGTGCAGCTTGCCCAAGGCCACACAGGCTGGCTCTTCTGGGATGCACAGGGCTAACTCATTGAGCTATCCAGGCTATCTGTTTGGTTGCATAGCCTGTCAGCTGCCTATTCAAACCCAGTATGCCAGTCCTGTATGATAGAGCCTTGATAAGCTTTCTGTTGCTGATGCCAGGAGGGCTGCAGTCGGTGGAGACTCTTGGTCTGGATTGAGTCAAGTGTCAAAATCCCTGTAGCTCGTCCCTTCTGAGTCCATCTAGATGGCAACATCAGAATGGAGGAAACATTATGGAAAAATGCATCTGCTCTGCACTCCCACCCATAGACATAGAGAGAGGGGGGTAGGGAGAGAGAGAGAGACGCACACACACCCCTCTGTATTTGTCACACAAGGGCTGAACTTCTGTTGCTTAATGTAGAAAGCCACACTAGAGTGGACCCATTGAATCAGTGGGGATTTGGTGAGTTAGCTCATTCATAAGTTCAATTGATTCAAATGAGTGTGCTCTACTTGTGACTTAATACATGTATGTAAGTTGCAATTAGAGTGGGTCCATTTGAATTAGTAGAACCTGTGGAGGAGATGACTTACTAAATCAGCACTGATTTAATGGGCCTACTCTAGTGCGACTTACTGTGCCAAGCAATAGCATTTCAACCAAAGTTAGAGACATGGATCAACTACCTGTGCTGGTCTCTGACAGCTTTAGGGACCGGCAGGGACCAGCGCCAGCTGACTATTCAAGGAAGGAAGGAAGGAAGGGAGGGAGGGAGGGAGGGAGGTGCTTCTCCCTTCTCCACTGTTGCTTTGATTGCAACGCCTGTGGAGCAAATGGATGAATGACACCAGTCACAGTCAATATGCTTTCCTAACTTGCATTTTTTTTTCTTAGATATGTAGTAAAACATTTATGACCTTCCCTTTTGACCAGTCATAGCTGCAGGGTAGCTACCACAAGGCTTAAAATCCATAGTAACCAGAAAACAAGAAATGTAGGCTGGAATCTAGTTGTAAGTTGCAACCAGAGTAGGCCCATTGAATTGATGGAACTTACATAGGTGTTGACTCACCAAATCCCCACTGATTTAATGGGCCTACTCTAGTTGTAACTTACTGTTCCCTTTCAGCCATAGGTGCTTGTCAAATAGCAGAAAGATCTGTAAAAGAAAACAAGAGCTAATCCATTTGAAGGAGACCGAAGAGGTGCCCGATCCCTCTTTAAAATGTGTGGTAAAAGTGGAAAGGACTTAAATCAGAAAAACTGCTGTGGGGATGGTAGATATTGGCCTCTTTGCTCTACCTCAGATCAAAGAGGCATTTTCAGAACTCATGAGAAGCCAGAGTTCTGAACAATTTGTGTCTTGTTAACCATGAAACCTGAACTCAGCTGGAGCTAGCCAAAAGACTGTTCTGTGCCCTGGCAAACCTGAGACTGAAAATAAATTAAATGCTATTTTTCTGCCTTGTTGCAGGAGAAACCTACCAGAGTTCAATTCCCTGACAGGTCTGGGTGTCATGGTAAACATGCCATGACATGGAATCATCATGGTTTGTTTAGTCCTCCCACTGCAAGGAGAGCATTGAGCCAGCTCATCCTGGATAAGCCAGGATGCTGCAGAACCCTGGCTTATCATGATCTGTAAGCATGGCCACCGAATGCTCCATCGCCCTAGGCTGACTTGTGTGGAGCAAGGAAAATTGACCACATTTGAGCAATCCTGGCTTAGATGCAGGTCTCGTTCTTTCAGGGACTGTTTTCTGTATCAGTTTGGGCAACATAACAAGTTGTCCAGAGCTCGAGAAAGCTACTACTTTTTATGACTACAATCCCTGGAAACCCCCAGCCAGCATGACCAGTGGGAGCATCAGTCCAAAAGTAACCCATCTAAGCCACCAAGATCAGGCCCACCTAACCATCTCCTGTCTACTCAGATTGGCAGCCTCCCTCCCAAGGGGAGGTGGTGTCATCTGTCACCAGACACCTCTGATCTTTTTAATTGGAAAGGGTCTTGGAGGGATCTTCGTTTACCTCTATGCACTTGGGCATTCAAGGAACTGCAGGAGAGACGAAGCCCAGATGTGCCAAAGGGGGAATCCTTCTGATATTCTGCTTCACATGGGTATCGGTTTGGTTTGGTCTTCTAATGAATGAACGTTGTCTTCTCTTGCCCCTGCAGTGGGATGAGCTGGAGCTGGGGGTGGGCATCCGCAGGAAGCAGCATTTTAGCCGAATTTGGCAGCCTTCACTTAGAATTTCTGCACCTCTCAGCGCTCTCTGGAAATCCAGTGTATACTGACAAGGTAAGTACTTCCCTGTTCTGTACACATTTGCCTGCAGCCGGTCCCTGCTTGCCCCTTGGGGAGGTGGTGGAAGCATGGGAAGTGGCCAGGGCTTGAAAAATGCACTCGTCCACTCATCCATGACGAGTGAAAAATGCTGCTCCACGAGTCACAGCTCCCTCCCTGCCTGCCTCCTTCCCCTCCACCTGTCTCGCTCTCTCTAATTCTGCAGTCCTCCCCTCCCCCTCCCATTGCAAAAGGAAAACTGCCCTCTTCTTGCGAGAAGAGAGTTTGAGCAGTACATAGAGATATAGCTCTGCAGGAGAATGTAGAGTAGTCCCATGCTGGAGAATATGGAGATTCCCTGCTCCCAATTTCAACCGAACGAGGACACATTCTGGGGTGGGAGGGAACCATGGCTCCTTAAGAGGCCAGGCACTTTTGCTTTCAGTTTTATTTTTGCTGGAGACATTCAAAAGAAAGGCATTCAAAATACAAGCTTCATGACCCCACAGGCACACAGATAATAAAGCAACCCAAGTCTGAGGGTATAAATCAGTGATTCCCAGTCCCAATAAATTGCAGGGCTATAGTCCGGTCATGCTGACTGGTGAAATTTTTGACTGACTGGTGAGACATTCTAAAAATTTTCAAGCCCTGGAGGTGGCACTATGCAGAAAGGAGAAGCACAGACCTTGGGCGTCGGGGCTAACCTTCTCACAGCCTCTTCTGCCATTCAGAAGGTTGCCTTGCAATGTCAGCTCAAGGCTGTGACAGAGAGTCTCAGATGAGCTTGCCATGGGGAGCTGGGGAGCATTTGGTGTCAGTGCTCTGCCTCTGCTGTAGAGCTGAGACCCAGAGACTCATCAGGGTTAAGCAGCTTAGTTACACGGTTTGCCAGCAAAACGAGGCACTCCTGTTCACACCAATCTTTCTGACATAATGAGGAGGTTACAGGTGATGCGTTTGCAAAGTCCGGAGACACTCTTTCTTTACACATGCATGACCAGGCTTTGGTGCTTTAAGGAGGAGCTGTGTAGCAACCGCTCCTTGCTCCCAAGAAGGTTTTCAGGCATGTAGAAGTAGCAGTTAATGAAGGAAGATGCACACTGCAAGCCATTCATAGCTCTGGGCACATGCAATTAAGAAACTCCCTTCTTCAGGGGATTATTGGAATTTCTAAGGAGTTACTTCCTCTTGCATATTACTATAATGTGAGATTTTAACTTGAGGTTTTGGCCTGTGCTTCTCTGGGTGCCCGAACGATGAACAGCGCACAATTCTATACAACATCCATCATTCATTCTCACCCCCCCACCCTCCGCCCTCCATCCCTTAGAATATTCTGAAGGAAACAAATTGTTCCAGTTAGAATCAGAATGAGCCCCTCCAGCGCAGCAGAATTAGATCAGCACAAAATGCCACCCATGGCACGAAATGCACCGATATTTCTCCCCATTATTCCAGTAAAACAGCACAAGCACAGACTGTTCCCAGGGTCTAGTGCTAGCAAGATAGGATAGCTCAGTGGTTTAGGTCTCTCGCTGCGGAGCCCAAGGTTGGGAGTTTGATTCCCCACTCTGCCTCCCTGACGGGCTGGACTCAATGATCTATAGCAGTGGTCCCCAACTGTTTTAGGACCGTGGACCGGTTTGGGGGGGGGCTCCATGTACGGGGGGGCAGGGGCACCCCCATGCTCGCGGGGGACGTGTCACCCCTGCTAGCGTGACACACCCACCGTGCATGCGGGGGTGTGGAGATCCATCTCCATGGCCCAGTTCCAGGAAACCCACGGACCGGGGGTTGGGGACCCCTGATGTATAGGATCCCTTCCAGCTCTGCAATTCCAAGATTATTATTATTATTTTCATTATTGATATTGTTATCATCATCATAATCCGAGGAAGCTAGGCAAGAACAAGAGGGAAGCAAAAGGAAGGCGGAAAAGTAGCTGGGAAGCAGGAAACCAAGGGAACTGAATGGAAAAGATAAGGGAAGCTTGGAGCTGAGTAATGGAAAGAGAACAACACAAGCATGATGAAACACACTGTAGAACAAAGTGAATGGGAAAAGAGCCTGGTGGAGGAGAAAAAGATACAAGAAAAGAGGCTGGATGGGTTAAAAAAAGCAAGAAGGCAAATATTTAGCAGGAACACTTTAAAAGAGTGGGGGAATGAAATCTCATTGTTAAACCCTGGATTAAACGGGTGTGTCTTTCTCAGGCCGTCCTGTGTGTTGTGCAGGGAAGACTCAGGGTTTGGCAGGAAGGGGTAAGAGGTTCTCTAGTGCTCTTCCCCAAGGCTAATTGCATTTCCATGCCGTTATGAAGTCCAGTCAATCAATAACTGTGAGAAATGGCTCGTTAATAGATTCTCCCACCCAGAACATGCTGTAGATAAAAGCGACCGCGGGGGGAGAAAACAAAGCCCGCAGAGGTGGATGCAGACAGCCATCCAAAAGGAAACACATTTCCAAAAAGCAGATCAGCTCATTAGCTCGTAGCTGGAGACTTAACAGGCCTTTTTAATAGGGCATCGCCGTTCACCGACTGTGCTCAAATGCATCTAATATGCCATGTTCTTCAGTTCAGTCAGTATGTTATGACTGTGTGGCTGGAATCCACATTTCAGCTCATTAAAGCCTCAATTCATTGCCCCTGACCTTGGTTAGTTGTCTTACACTGTGGTGGGTCCAGGGACCAAATGGTCTGCCCTGGAACCCCGTGGGGGCTGGGCAAACTCCCAAAGATCCACCCAAAAGTACAAAAAAAGAAAGAAAGAAACTTGAAATTGCTAGAAATCTACTTTCAGCTATGAAAAATTGCTCCTTAGGGGATTTAAGCCATCCAAAACCCATTGAAATTAATGGGGGACCTACAGAGGAGCACCAACTGATTGCTTTCTTCCTGTCACAAAGCAACTGAAGTACCCAGAATGCCCTCTGAGGCCATTATCTTAGCAGCCTTAGCTATCTCCTCACCTGCCTTGTAGGGACCAGCAGCAAAGATTAGCAACTGGCTTGCTTATTATTGCTATTTGACCTCCCATGTTCCTCTGATACTGCGGCCTTTACTTCTTGGCCACCTGAGCCTAGAAAACTACCATTCCTCTAGCCATAGAAACCATGGCAAAGGGTAAACAAGGAAGATACAGAGGTAATTTATGGGCCACCAAACCCAGTTGCTTGGCAACCAATTAGACATTTCCCATTTCAGGAGATAAGCAGGAGGCTGGCTGCCCTCTCTGTGTCTTCCCTCTGCTTTGCTCAGGACAGGTTGTAGTCGCCAGCATGCTCCTTGATGGCACTGAGGTAATGGTGGAGAAGCTGGTACATGGGATTGACCGGCCAACAGCATCAGTCACAAAGATGCCCTGTGGAGGATTGCTCTCTTGGTGACTGTTCATCTTAACCACTGGTCAAATATCCACAACAATATCTTTTGGTGTGCTTGGTGCCAGAGATAAACAGTAGTCCAAGAGGTGAGAAATACATTGCCCTTCAGAAGTTGCTGGACTCCAACTCCCATAATCCTTTGTCATTGGCTATATTAGCTTGGGTTGATGGAACTGACCCTGAGCCATTACAGATGGCTGCCTGGCTGCTGTGTTGCTGTGACATGGTAGACCAGGCATGCTCTGGCCTTGTCAAGCAAGGCTGTGCTTATGTTCTTCAGTGACATAGGAAGGGTGCCGTCCCCCTGACAGGAGTGCTCTTAATGAAGGGAAGTTTCTCCTCCCTTCTTTTCCTGTGGCCTAAATCATCCTCATCCTCATCTTAGAACTGCAGAACTGGAAGGGACCCTATGGATCATCGAATCCAACTGTGTCAGGGAGGCACAGTGGGGAATCGAACTTCCAACCATACCTAAACCGCTGAGCTATCCAGCAGATCTAACACTCTGCACATTTCATTTCACTAATCCAGCCTGATGGTCAATCAAATTGCCTTGTGTTCATCCTATAAATAGCCATGAAAACTAGTTTAATGATAATATGAAAGAGGTGGTTTGACCTGGACCAGCAAAACCTTACCCCAAATCACTTCCCAACCACTGAGATCAGTCACATTCGCTTGGCTAAATCCACCTTAAAAGGTTGTTGTAAAAGGGAAAGTGGATGACATTCATCAGCCCTCCTTCAGCAGGCTACTCTGAGCATCTTGGCAAAAATACAAACCTAATACATGATTCATACAAAGCCTACAATGAACATCGTTTATGATTTCTTCCAGGACTTGGGGCTACAGAAGTGGCTTTAAAAATTATTTGAACAACCTCTAAAACGTATCAGGAGTTGGTCTTTGTGTACTATTTAGTTTATTTTGTCTTCTGTTATGGAAGACATCTTAGTGTACACTGAATATTCCCAGGTATTCTCCTGGCCGGGCACGGAGCAAATCCCAAACAGCTGAGCTTTAACAAGACAATCCTGGGCCCTTATCTATATTTATTTTATTTAAAATATTTTTACCCTGCCTTTCTCCTTGAAAAGGAGCCAAGGCAGCTTACAACATTGAAAGATAATAGTTAAAGTTGAAAACAATGAGTATACAATGGTGGTTAACCTCATTAAAAGACAATATTTAAAGCTAAGAACAGTGAGTATAAAGAGACAGCTTACATCACTGAAAGGCAATATTAAAGCTAAAAACAGTAAGTATATAAATATTAAAAGGAAGAAAACAAATGCCACATAGAAATACTTTCTTTGAAACGCATAGATTCAGAAACCAAGGGCAGTGTCGGCTTTCCAGTATATCTAGAAAGCTGGGGAGCTAGTAGTTGACAGCTCGTAGTTTAAACATTTGTTGGGTGGCTTGTTTTTACTTTTCAAAGAATTGTATGTGTTAATGGAAAAAAGGAAAGGAGTACATGTATATGATCTCTCTCTCTCTCTCTCTCTCTCTCTCTCTCTAGGTGATGAACATCCGCAAAGTCTTGAACAGAATTGAGAAACCACAGGGGCTTTATCCAAACTTTCTCAGTCCAGTAACTGGGAACTGGGTGCAGCGTGAGTATTAAGAGTCCCGTGGTGCTGATGAAGAAATGCTTACTGATGCGTGCCTTGCTTTCTAGGGCCTCTTGCGAGTCTGAGCGCCCCAAGCCAAGGAAACATTAGCTGCCAAATTAAAATCCTCACTGATGCTAATCAAAGAGCTCATTCCACAGGGTGCGTCACACTAATTCTACAGAACAGATGTGGAAGAGTCACCTCTCACACCCAGGGCCCTCTTGCCTGCCAAGAATCTCTTAACGTGGAGGCCCACAAAGCACCACCTAAGTTGGTGGGCCAGTGAACATGCATCTCTACACGCACCAGGCATGTTCGGGAGGTATTCCCCTTCTGTTCCTGCAGCAGTGGCTTAGTAGAATTCCAAGTGTAGCTGAAGCATCCCATAAAGAGAACTGCAAGAAGCAGAACCTTAAAACAGCGGCACCTCCCACCCCCAGTTGTCCATCATCATCATCATGTGCCATCAAGTCAGTTCCGACTTACGATGATCCTTTCCAGAGCTTTCTAGATAGCGAGTACTCAGAAGTGGCTCCCCATTCCCTTCTTCTGGAGGCACCCTCAGACTGTGCAGCTTGTCCAAAGCCACACACTCTGGCTCTTCTTCTGGTAGAGAATCAAACTACTGATCTCGGGCTCCACAGCTAGACACATAACTCACTGAGCTATCTAGCCAGTCCAGTTGTCCATAGAGTATGAGAAGCTGAGAAGCTTGACCAGAATAATCAAGGGGGATGGAGCAGGGCTTCCCAGGTAAAAAGCTGACACTTGTGTGTGTGGGTTTTGTCTGTGGGGCTAATAACAAATTAGGGGGAACAGATGGCAAAGATCTATAAAATGTATGTTTACTGTATATAATATATTCCTCCCTTTCTCAAATAAATCAGTGATCACGGGTGAATTCAGGAGAGAGAGAGAGAAAACAGATACTACGCCTTCCTTGATCAGACTAAAGGCCCATATACATTATTTTAGAGGCTACCAGAGTTTCTTTTTTTGGACTACAACGTCCATATTCCCTAGCCAGCATGGGCAGTGTCCCCGTTCTTGGAGAATTCTACAGATTGCAGCGCAAAAAAAATTATTTTTCCCCGAGTGCTGGTCTCTTCTCACATCCTGTTTCCCACAGGAAGTATAATCATACCATCCATTTGTAGAAGGCATTACGAAGCTGCATGTTTTGTTCGTGGTCCCTTTCCAAAGAGTCTCAGCACAGAATTTGTGTGTTTCACAGCTGCCATGTACTGAGTGGTTACTTTAGCTAAACTATCCACCAAGCTTCCTTCCCTGGTCAGTCACTGCCAGATCCTATCAAGGTACATATAAAGTTGAGAGTTTCTCCTGCCCAGTGCATCATTTCACACTTATTTATGTAGAACTACACTTTCCATTTTATCACACGTTTGCCCAGTTTGGAGAGATCGCTTGGGAGCCCTTTATAATCCCATTTTTGTTTGTATTGCCCCAGATCGTTGGGTATTGTTAGCAGACATGACCACCTCATGCCCATCCTTTAACTCCAGCTCATTCTTAAGCATGTATAATCACTGGCCTCACTGTGGATTCTGGGGGCACCGAGCTTACATTCCTTCCTAGTGAGAAAAGTCTCATTGGGACTGCTCTCTGATCAACAGTTTCACATTTGAGTTCTTTAAGAACTCTCCGGTGGGTGCCATCTAGATTCAGTGCTCTGTTCGTTTTTTAAATATGTCTGTGAGACGGAGAATTATAAGAAGCCAACTTCTATGAAAGGAGGCTGCTAAGGGAAGCGGGAGAGAAGGATGAGAGAAGCCTGTTTTTTTTACTAAGCCACACAGGGAAGAGAGATGAGGAGCAAAGTGGGTCATTTGTAGAAAAGCAGACCCTGGTTTATGATCCTGGATGTAGGTCTGAGTGCTGCTTAGTGGCTCCTTAGGGACCCCAAAAGATGCCACCCCCGAATTCACAGAAGAATTGCACATTGTGCCCCGGAGAGGGGCAAAATATGCCCTTTCAACATAATTTCAGTTCCACCATCTGGGCCTTTTCAGAATTGAAAATAACAAAAGGCCTTCTAAGGCCTAAAAGTGGCCATTGTTTCAAGATTGCTCATGCTCTCTAGAGGTCTGGTTTGCTATTTTGGAGCAATGGAAAAGACCTCCAAGGTCTGACGAAGGGGAAAAAATGAGCTCCGGGCCCGTTGAAGGTACCTGTAACTATCCTTGTTGCAAAGAGAACAACAAACCAAAATTCCACATGATACAATTCTTCCAGGCATCTTGGTTGGGATCATAATAGTGACTTTTGAAATCCAAGGGATGGCCTGTAATTGTAAGATGCTGTCTTTCTCCCAGTATGTTCACTACCTTTGGTTGTCTTGTGTGTGTGTGTGTGCTTGAGCCCTGCCTAGTTGTTAGGTCTGACTGTGCCTGAGGCTAAAGACATGCAGCAAGAACTTGTATCTCTTTGGAATAGGATTTTGAGATTTCTGATAAGCCTCAAAACATGTAAGAAACAGAGAAATCAGCTAAATCCAACACACATGCCCGGCATAGTAATCTATATTCCAGTAAGAAGCCATGTGTATTGATGTACAGGTGGAAGGGCCTAGAAAAAGGTGTTTTCACGTCCCAACCATAAATGAGGGAAGAAATAAATTTTGTTCTCTTTCTTTTCTTTTCAGTCTCTCGTTTGCGGGTGGGTGGGAACGGTGATTTGCACACCCTTAACTGCCCTGAGGAATCCATGCTGAGCTGTAAAAATAAATTCCCCCCTGGGTGCTTTAAAGTTATAAATCTGTCCAACGGTTTCTCGGGCAGATTTCTTTCTCCCCCAGGCTAGGAGAGTTGTTCAGAGCAGTTCAGTCTGAACAGGTAGCCTTGGAAAAGCACAATTTAATTCTGTATTCGGAGCTCATCTCCACACCTGGCATTTTTGTGCTCATCTCAGCCCACCTTCCCCGTCAAGCTGCTAAGGCTGTAAAAGCCTCCACAGGACTCCGGTATGTCACTCCAGGCAGAGAAGCACAATTACAAAATCTACATGGCCCTGCCAGCTGCTTGGAGGTTCTGAACTTGCGATGCAGTCAAATCCCATGTTTTGTCTGCTGTTAGGCTGGCATCTGTGCTCACGTCATATCCCCTGTAGTTTTGTTTTCTGCTCTGCAAGGAACAGGTTGATGGCGGTACGTAGCAAAAGGTGCAGTACAGTTTGTACCTGCCATTCTGAAGGAGGTGCAGGATGGAACCTGTAACCTTGGTAGTGGGTGCAAAATTAAGTTTTCTGAGAATCTGGTAAAGAGGATTGTTTGTTTGTTTATTTATTTATTTTACTGTTGAAAAAAGAGCAACCAAGATTCTTGTCCCATTTTTCATATAATATTTGTTTAATTATTTTAAAATATTTGTATACTTACCATTTTTAGCTTTTAACTATCGTCATTTTTGATGATGTAAGCCGGCGTGGGTCCTTTGAAAGGAGAAATGCTTGGATAAAAATATTTTAAATAAATAAATGCATGAAATAAAGATTGCACACACATTCTTGAAAGTTCCTGGGCAATGCCTGGTGAATTTTCTGGAGCCAAGAAATTACAGTATTTTTCAGTAGTCTTCAGAGGGGTTTTCAGTGCCCAGTCTAACACTATTATGCTTGCCATAATAGTGTTAGACTGTGACCAGAGAGAGCCAGGTTAAGATTTGCACTGGCTTGCATTTGGACCACTTACCCATTCTCCAGCCACTTCCCTTCATAGCCTTTCTGTGGCAAAGCAGACATATTTGAGCTTCTGGCCTACTGGGAGTAAAACCTGAAGGTTTTGTGGTGGTGCTTGATGTATGAGAGAAGGGACATAGCATAATGGGTTAGACACGAGTATTTTGTACTCAGAAGGTTCCAGATGCAATCCCCTGCATTTCTAGATAGGGCTGGGAAACGCTGTGGTTGGAAATCTTGGATAGGTGCTGTCGGTCAGTCCAGGGAAACGGATCTAGATGGAATAATAGCTTGATTTCTTGTAACATGGCTTTGGCCCCCAACCATAAAATGGGGTATGTTTGTCCTGCACTCCCTAGAAGAAAGGGAGCATAAAAATAAGATAAATGATGAAATGTCTGACAGAAGCAGAGTGAGCTATATGCAAAATCAGGCAAGGTTGCTCAGTCTATATCGTTTCTGCAAATCAAAGTGTCAAATCAGGGATTCCGATGCCTGAACCTCTCCCCAAGAGCCCTACAGAATTTTACAGACCTCTAGGGAAAAATCAGAAGCCTGTGTTCGTCACAGCTGGCATTCATCCCAGTTAAGGATTAATTCCAGAATGAAACCCAGACCATCATTTCCAATCGTAGCAAAATTCATCCGAGTATCAAAGTATGAGTCTTTTCATTACTGCAATAATTCCAGGCAACATCAGCCTGTCTAATTTTACGTCCTTTATTTCAACATTGCTTCTTTATTCCACCACAAAAATATTTCAAAGTTGTTGTAAAATTACAAAAGTCTTACAGCTATGCAAAAACTGCTTAAAAATATATATGAAAATTAAACTTAAGTTGTAGGCAAATACTTAAGTCAATATTCAATCCAAAATACAGTAAAATATGTTAAGAGTTTTAAAAAAGGAGAATGCTTTATTGTCACAGACTAGAACTTAAATCACATTTGAATCCAAAAATAAAGGAGCTTATAGCATGAAAGAGGCACACTGAGACAGCAGAGAATACTTCTCCAAAACACATAATTTAAAGGTAAAAAGCCTTTAAGCATATTAAAAATACAAACACACACAAAAATACTCAGCCAAGCCAATTTGACTCTATGGAGGAAAATCCATATTGATTGTTGTTGCTGGCTTCTGGAAATGAAACTTCCTGCTGCACTGTTAGATGATTGTTGTTGGTATCCAGTTTGTGTGGCATAGCGTGAAGTTGTTTTGCAATTATGAGTTGAATTGTTCTGTGTGTGTCTTAGCTCCCTATATTTGTAATTCTTTCAGTTGTTTACCTTTCACTTCTAACTATAAACAATCCTTTCTCCAAGAGCCTGGAACTGCAAGAAAAAAAAATTCAATAAGAAATTATATTGTTTTTGCACCTACTATAACTCCAAGACTCTGTAATTTAGAATCTGACAAGCTGTCACTGTGATGACAACTTGATTATAGTATTTTGATTAAAATTCTGCAGAGCTTGGAGGACTAAGGCTCTGGAGCATAAAGCATTTGATGCACCAGGATACTGTAACACCAAGATCCAGGAATGCTAAAATATTGTAGCCATAGGACTTGCATACGCCACCTCCATAGTTACACATTGCAACATATACACATTAATGTGTCATGAATTTTATGTAGAGTGACCTTGCTCAGCTGGAGAACTGGCTAATTGTTTTGCAATGACTTTAGTAAACTGCCATTCAAGCCTCATTTCTAAAAGCACTTTAGTTTTCAGGGCTACATACAAAGTTTCACAACTTGACAAAAGAATTAAGCCTTTGTTGTCACATCATTCACATTAGTTTGCTGCATCATTTTGATTTTGCATCTGTGTTGTGTGTCAAGTGTGGTCTAAATACCGCTATAGCTTTGTCGCTTTCCTAATCTGTGCCCAGTCCAGAAGCTTTATGAATGCCAATTTACTTAATATAACAAACAGAATTAAACTGTCCTAAACACTATATTTGCTCAATGAAGCTGTGTTATTAACCCACCATCATGCAGTCAGACACAAAACTGGCTAAAGAGCATGTGTAGATCTTCTCATCCTTGCAGTTAGTCAGGGCCCTCAGAAACTTCATTAACTAGTGGCATTTACTCAGCCTCTACAAACCCAGAGGAGATGAACTCTAACAAGTGTTCCTGGGCAGAAGGCTCAGTGATGAAGGGATGGCTACTGGGAAGGCCCAGCTTCTCCGTAAAACATTCAGATCTCAGTAATATAGAAAAAAACCCACACAATATGCTTAGTATCCTCGGGGGAACTAAACGTTCTTGTGGCTTTGTTGTTGTTTAGTCGTTAAGTCGTGTCCGACTCTTCGTGACCCCATGGACCAGAGCACGCCAGGCCCTCCTGTCTTCCACTGCCTTCCGGAGTTTGGTCAATTTCATCTTGGTAGCTTCGATGACACTGTCCAACCATCTCGTCCTCTGTTATCCCCTTCTCCTCTTGCCTTCACTCTTTCCCCCTTTCCCTTTCTTGTGGCTTAACCCTTTCCAAAGCCATTGGCCCAAACAAAAGCAGAGAAAAAGTTTGGAAAAGTTGCCCTTCTGGACTACCATTTTCAGTACCTTCCAGCTAGCATCACCACACAGTGTTTAGAAATTAGAATGCTTATCTTAACTCTTTAAATCTTTTGATAAACTTCCTCCGCTAACAGTTTCAGTCCTCAAAGCTCTCTCAAAAACCAGGGTGTCCATGTGTGTAGAAACTGAATTATTTAGAATTGTCCCACCATTTCCATCAATAGAACCCAAGCGAGGTGGTGTGTATGAGGATCCTGTGTCTGCCCTAGTCTTGACTCATTGAAGGAATGGAGCAGCATCATGTGCCCTGAAACCATGCCCTTAGACCAGCAGAAGGAAGGCCTCATCTTCGAAGAGGCATTCTCAACTGGGAAGAGGCATTCTCCACTGGGAGGAGGCATTCTCCACTTGGAAGAGGCATTCTCCCACCTCCTTTACACAAGACGGCACCCTCTTCCAATGGGCATCTGCTGTAACATGTGTTCATGTTTGACCAAACATAGTCTGTGTTATCTTTAGCATAATGGTTTACACTCCTGTGCAGATTTAATCAGTTGAAACTCATGTGACTAATTAAGTAAAATTTATTTGACTGTGTGACATCCCTAATCACAAGGTGATGCTTTATTCTTTTCACTGTCATAGATCATGTTTCCATTGGTGGCCTCGGGGACAGTTTTTATGAATACCTGATCAAGTCGTGGCTGATGTCAGACAAGAAGGATGCTGAAGCTAAACTCATGTATGACAATGCACTAGAGGTAGGTCAAATGAAGCTGCATGTCTTTGGTGGATAGGCTTTTTGAAAAAAAAAATATCATACCAAACTGAGTAGCAGCAGTTAGTGCACCAGTTAGAGTGCCAGCCCTGTGAGGTTTTAGATGCAGATCTCATGTCAGCCTGGGGGCAAACAGGGCAGTCACTTATCTTTGAGCCTTAAGATGAAGGCAGAATGTCAGGTTTATAATAAACTATGGCTTAGCATGATTGGAACAAGGCTAGTTGGGCTGTGGTTTTCCGCATCCCCTAGAACTTAGAAAAGCTACTTGTTTGATTACAGCTCCCAGTATCCCCCAGTCAACATGGTGATCTAGTTGGAAGTTACTGGGAATGGTAGTCCAGAAAGGTAACTTTTCCAAGCTCAGATGAGAGAAAGTTAGTAGAAAAAAATTATCAGTTTAATCAACAGTTAGTGAACTAAAAGTCTGCCTCAGTAATCGCTCATTAACTGTTAACTATAATGCTTTCCTACTAAGTTTCCCATCTCGGGCTCAAATGATTTTGCTTAACCACCATTTAATGTTGCATCTGAATGCTAAAAGGTGAGTATTCTTAACTCAGCTTTGTTGAAACAAATCAGCTTCATAAAACATGAGTTGCAGTTGGATCGTTTCGAAGAAACCATGGAAGATGAACTAGTTTGCTAGGCTGGAAGACTGTGCCAAGCTGCCGTTAATCCATAGCGACAGCAAAAGTTTCCAGATTTCACACAACCATGACAAAGAGGAGAGAACACAAGTCAGGAGGTGCACTGGGCTTCTTCTTGCTTCAGTGAACCAAGGTTGGACTTGATGTCCAAACGCAACCGCCGTTTTCGGAACTGTAGCTCCTGGAGTAGCCTATTAATGTCATTTGCTAGGTTTTCAGTTTAGTTTCATCTCGGAGAAAGCCTTTTGTGCAGGATGTCTGTGATTAGCAACACCTATGATGTGACAAACACACCTCCACGCATCCCCCTATAGTCCTGCAGCTGTTTTCAGTATGTTTTTCAGCGTCGTTTTGCTTGTAGTTGGGGTTTCGGCTTTAATGAGTTGCTTTTGTAATATGAAGGACGGATGTCTAAACAACAATCCAGGCATACTTTGAAAAGCAAATCCGCCTGCCTGATGCTGAGGGAAGAAAAACTGTCAATTTGACCCCGTGTTTGGCCCATTGAGCTGAACGTCCCTAATGCAAGTGGCGGAGCTGGGCTCCTGCTGGCGATGAGGAACCTGCTGTGGCCACTTTTAAATTCTTGACATCTGTCTGCTCTCACAGATTTCTTCCTCTTGGTAAAATGGTATTATGATGGCTTGACTCACCAAGGCTGCTAATGATCATGAGGGAATAAATGGTCTGAGAAGATGCTAAAGGAAAAGTTCTATAAACACTATAAATTTGACAACTCCCCCTGGTGGTTTGCTCTAAACTCTCATTTTTCTATTGCAGATTGCTTTAGATTGGTATTTTTTAAAAAGATGATTAAGTAAGTTTAGGACAAATGATGACAGTTTTGAGTTGAGGCTAGAAAACCACCTTGTCCGGGGAATCATAGTAATGGTGATGGATTTCCTCCATCAGCAGGCATTGGAACTGTCTATGCATTTATTTCATTTATATCTCACCTTTCTCACAATTAAGGAATCCAAGGCAGCTTACAAAATGTGTATGTGTGTTGTTGTTTTTTAAAGGTACACTATATTATAATATTGAAATGCAATTCAACACATAGTTCCATTTCCTGTTCAGTGTTTACATGCACATAACTCTGATTGCAGACGTAATTGTGGCATTTTGATGAGGTGCTGGTTGTGTGCCCAGTTCAAGCATGACTGGCGCCTTGTCAGATTACAGCAGCAGCTTCCACTGCTGGAGCCCCGAGATGCGTAGGTACTGCAAAGGATAAGGGACGTAATAACATCAGAACACCACTAACTTAAAAGAACTGAAAGCATTTTAAAGACACATCCATAAAAAATATGCCCAGCAGCCTGCATTGAAAGCCACTTTCTCAGTGGTCCATTTAGCTGCCAAAATCATGTCTGAAAAGAAGGGTCTTGCCTGCTGATGGAAGGAGGAGGTGCGGGGAGCTTAACATCCCTTCCAAAGGAATTCCACCCCTCTTGTGTCCTTGCCTGGGAGGGTGGTGGGATCAAGAGAAGGGGCCTCTTCTGAAGATCTTAAAGTCTAGGGAGGCTCATAGGTGGAGATGTCGTCTTTCAAACAACTGGTACCCAATATATACATGATATAGTGCTGCTCAGGTGGAATCGTATTTATCTGCCTTTTGTTTCCCCTCCAGTAATGCACATTTCCTTCTTTCCTAATGCTGTCATACTTAGGCTATAGAGAAGCACCTTGTGAAAAAGTCAACCGGTGGACTGACTTATATTGCAGAGTGGCGAGGAGGCATCTTGGATCACAAGATGGGCCATTTGGCCTGTTTCTCAGGTGGCATGATCGCTCTTGGAGCAGAGCACGCAGCAGAAGAGCAGAAGCATCACTACATGGAATTAGCGGCTGAAATAACACACACTTGTCATGAGTCTTATGCCCGCTCAGGTAAAAACCAGATGTACGTTGAGGGGAAAGCTTGCCTGACAGTTGTAGGTAGTTTTCTTCCAGGGCCACCTGGGAGGACCGTCCCCACCCACCGCCAGCTATTGGCAGGCTACCTCTGGGTCCAGTTAGTAAGATCTTCTGGTGCTTAAATTAGTACACCAAAACAGGGCAGGTCCCTGCCCCAGAGAGCTTCCATTCTGTACTTATTGCGAGGACCATTCTCAGTAATCGAGGTGAGGTTATCTGGAAGTTGAGTCACTGCAACTAGACTTCTTTCTTATTAGGTTGAAAGGTTTCACTACTCATTCAAGTAGCTTCTTCATTCTGAGGAGAATTGGTAGGAGAACCTGGATATCTCCTCCCCATTGGTTTCTCTCTTCCCCTCCCCCATCTGAATAGGCTCATTAGATGCCTTTTATCCATCCCCAGAAAGATCAGGACCACACCCACCAGAAAGATCACTGTTAACAACTGTTAACAACCCATGACAATAGGTGGAGAAGGACTGCAGAAATGGGATTATCCCTCACCCCCAGTCCTTTGTCCTTCTGACAAGCCTATTCAGACCAGGGGGAAGTAAAACCAACGTGGAGGGTATATCAGGGGTCTCCTACCAACTCTCCTCAGACTGAAGAAGCTACTTGGATGAGTAGCGAAACGTTGCAGCCTAATAAGGAAGAAGTCCAGTTGCCGTGACTCAATCTCCAGATGAACCGATGTGGCAACATGTGCTTAGGCTTCATGCCACTTGAGAGTGGGGACTTGTGGACTAGGTCAGTTGCATCATGACCAGGGTGGGTTTTGGGAACCAATTTGAAAGGAAAAAGAAAAAGCATGTTGTACATGGTGTGGGAAAGAGTTCCATTAACTGAGGAAACCATGAGAATAAACTTATAAGTGTATCTAGGAGATCTCTGGCTACTTGACAACAGTCTGCCACGTACACACACTGAAAAAGCTTTTCTTTTCTTGCTGAAAAAGCGAAACCAAACCACCACTGTGTAATGCTGTGAGGAGTGTGGAACATCCCTTCCCATTCATAGGCCATCTGCCGTAGTGCCATGGCTGCATTAATGTGTTGCATGATGTGAGAGTTAGCAAAGCATGCTGTCTCACATAAACCACTTTAGAGATGATGAAATATTCATGAATTCCCGGAGCGATCTACTGTTCATGTCTGGAGGTTGCCTTTTGGGACTTTTTTTCTTTGGATAAGAAAAAATCCAATTGATTATTGACCCAGAATGGAAGCATGCACACAAACTGACAGGCTTCACTGAGGTTCTTGGTGATGTCCTTCTGCTACAGCAGAGGTGAAAAGTGGCTTCAGTTAGTTGCTGCTACAGCAGCTGTTCGGTCAAGGTGACTTGTCTTCTGTTCCATTTCCTTCACTTGATTTCATCAAAGAGCCCTGCTGGGCCAAACCACGTTTTCTATCTCATCCAGCACTCTATTCACACAATCTTCATTCTGTGATGGATTTTGAACTAATTACTGTTTTGCACTACAATGCCCAGAATCTCCCAGGCAGCGTGCATCACGGTTTGACAGTCCTCTCTTTTCCCCCAAGGCTGGTCTGAGCAGTGCAGCGCTTGATGTGAAATTAAGAACCCATCACAGAGAAGCCTCTGTAGTACCTGAACTTGAAAAGGTAAAATTTTGGGGACTATAACCAGCAGCATCTCTCAGCCATGTTCACTGAGGGATTCTGGAAGGTATAGTCCCTGAAATGACTTTTCCAAGCTCTGTGAAGCCAACACAGGAATAGCAAAAACGCTGCCCCTTCCCACCAGATGTGTAGTTTCATAGAGGCTGAGAAACTGGGGCCAACCCATTACCCTCCTGAGTTGGAAGGACTCCCACCATGTCGAGCATTCACCCAGCTCTAAAACATTGTGTCTGATTCATAGTTACCAACATGTCTGTATCTTTAAAAGTGTGCTGCTTATATACTGCCCCCATAACACTTAAAGCACTCTCTGGGTGGTTTACAACATAATTGTGCAAACAACAATTTGCCCCTGAGCAAGCTGGGGACTCATTTTACTGACCTTGGAAGGATGGAAAGCTGAGTCAACCTTGAGTTGGCTACCTGAGACCATCCGGATCAAACTCGGGTCGTGAGCAGAGTCTTGACTGCAGTACTGCATTTTAATCACTGTGCCACAAAGCCATTTTAAGTGCTGCCCCCACCCCAGCTTAATAAACCAAGTGACAAGTATGAAAATCAATAAGTCAGTGACAAGCATCAAAGTTCCTGTCTCCTCTGATTGTTTAATATATTCCTTTTCTAGAAACCAAGCTGGGCCCAGAAGCATTTCGCTTTGATTCCGGCGTCGAAGCCACCGCCACCCGACTCAGTGATCGCTATTACATTCTGCGCCCTGAAGTCGTTGAAAGTTACCTGTACCTGTGGAGGTTGACGCATGATCCCAAATACAGGCAGTGGGGCTGGGAAGCTGTACAGGTATGGCTGGGGGGGGGGGGGAGATGCTGCCATAAACCAGGTTTCTAAAAAATAGGAAGCCCTGGGGTGGGGTGGGGAGGAAGTACTGGAATCCGATTTGGCCACCATGTGGGGTGGATCCTGCATAATAACTGAGTGGAAGAATGGTGTCATTTCCAAAGAAAACAAAAATATGGAAACAGCAGCCGTAGTTGGCAATCCAAGCCAAGGTCAATTCCAAGAAAATTCCAGCAGACAGAAAGGAATAGGTAGCAGATAAAGAGTTGCCAAAAGCTAGGAATGATTCAGCGAAATGAGGTTCTCTGAGGGAGCCCTGCATGGGAGGTGTTTCCTTGTGGAATATCCACCCACAGAAGAGAACCGTAACCCTCACTCGCCTAGTAAACGGAGTTTGCATTCTGTAAGTCTTGATGTTAGTTTTTGGCTCTCACTCTTCCCTCTGTGCCCAAGCCTAAAAAGACAGTAACTGACACAAACACACACACAGAGACACAGACAGAGAGAGAGAGACTTGCTCTTCTCTGAATGCTACCTTCTATGATAAGGTCAGCCTCATGCCGCAATACTGGAATTATACGTAAATTTGCTACATTTTGTAGTGCACGGCAGCTCAGATTTGCGGGCTGGCAGAGGTTTTTCGCATGGCATGGGAACAATGGTTTGCAGACTGGCAAGCTTCCATATCTACTGTTGTTGTTGTTGCTTAGTCGTTAAGTCGTGTCCGACTCTTCGTGACCCCATGGACCAGAGCACGCCAGGCCCTCCTGTCTTCCACTGCCTGCCGGAGTTGGGTCAAATTCATGCTGGTTGCTTCGGTGACACTGTCCAGCCATCTCGTCCTCTGTCGTCCCCTTCTCCTCTTGCCCTCACACTTTCCCAACATCAGGGTCTTTTCCAGGGAGTCTTCTGACACTGACACTGACACTGGGGTAAATGAGTGAGAGTCACCCCTGGCCCTGTGCGTTTTGTGACATGGAGGAACATTCCTGTGTTTCCAGATCTCGACACTTATTTAGCAGAATGGAATAGGGGAACTGGGCAGGTGTTATAATCCCAAATTCCAGAGCTGAAGCCAAATGTGAAACAAAGTGGATTTACATAATGCGATTAAGGCACATATTTTGGTTATTAAGTTTTGTTTTTATTCCTTGTGCAAAAATTGGCATTCTTGATCTAATTAATGTTACTGCTGTCACAGATCAAAGGTGGACATTGGGGCATGCCCTGTGGCTCAGAGCTTTCTCTTTCTTCTTCTCCTGTCCTTAACAGCAATTCCCACGGTTTGTCATCTCTTGTGACCACACCACACCTTGTTTCAGTGTAAAGTCATCTCTGACAATAAACATAAGAGCTATGCTAATTTAATCTAACATCCTCTTTCCCAAATATCTATTTGAAGGTTGACATCTTGTGTATTTATCTTTAATCAGTTTCAGGATATTTCAAGAAGAGATGTTTCCCGTGGCTCTTCTACGAAGGCTCTTACAGGAGCCATGATGTTGACAGAAAGGGCTAACCGTCAGAACATCCCATCCCCACAATTAATTAAGGCTTGCATATTTTCTCAGAAGTTCTTCCACGAGAACACAGCCTCTGTAAAAACCTAAATCCAACCCGCAAAGCTGTATGAGTAAAGCACAACTGATCATGATTAAAGGACATTTCGTTTGCTTCTTTTCTGCTCCTACTGGAAGAGATTTTACTTGTCTTCTTCTCCCAAACCAGGCCCTTGAGAAAAACTGCCGCGTAGAAGCCGGTTTCTCCGGGATCCGGGATGTTTATTCCATCAACCCAGCTCATGACAACATGCAACAGAGCTTTTTCCTGGCTGAGACGTTAAAGTAAGTCCTGAGAGTTGTCAACATTTCTGAAGGGGAAGAGATTTAGAGTGGATTATATTTTTTTATAAGAGATTTAGTGAGAAAGCAGGAGCCCCTGCAGTGCCATCTGTACAAGCTTCTAGGACGGAGTGGCCATTTCCCCATATTCACTGCAGAGTCTTGTAGTGCCCTTTGGAGGAGATTCAGAGGATCACCAGGGTTCTTTGTCAAGTTGATTTTCCTATGGACTTTGTGGAATGGCACTACAGGGGGTGGCGAAGTGGAACGGCCTGTGTACCTTTTGAAACTGATGGAGTGGCCAGTTTGCTTCTGCCTATTCCTTGGTTAGAAGAAAGCACGCCAAGGATATTCACAGAACACTGTGCTCCTGTTTGCAACGTGTCGTTGTCATGTTCCAGCAAACTGTGTTTTGATAGAAACTCATTCCCCAGTGGCGGTCTGCCCTGTGGCTGCCCACCTTCTACCTACCGAAAGATGCTGCCAAGTGTACCAATTCTATCCCAGGGACTTGGTTGCAGGCCAATTTTTCCCCCCACTCACTTACCAGCCTCCACTGCAATCTCTTTCTACTGGGAAAAAAATGCTTCATCATCACATGCAGCATCTTCCCACTTTGTACAATCAGCCACGGGATATTTTGCTCCTCCATGGGAAGAGGTGATGACATCAACAGGAGTTGTAGGTAAAGAAGCTTGCACATGCACTTGAAAAGGAGCTCAGAGCACCATGATCTTGCTTTGAGCATTCTCTATCTGTATACATCCTTAACTCCTTCATGTTTGCTGGCTCACTGCTGGGCCAGACTTACATAAATAGCTGAGGATGGGACGGAACTATGATTTAATGTAAGGCCATTCGGGGGGGGGGGGGGGAGGAGCCCAACTATACAACTGAAATCAACCTAAGGCAGAGCTTAGGTCCCAGCCTTCCAGATGTGGCTAAACTCCAGTTCCCATCGTCCCTCATTAGAGGTCAGCCATGATGAGAGTAGCAATTTGGCAACAATTGGAAGGTTGAAGGTTTCCCTGCCATAAGCCAATACTTTAAAAAAAGCTTCTCCAAAGAGGAGGAACAAGATCCTCCCATCAGTTGCACGTCTTTGGGGTAACAACAGGAATACTAAGATGCTGCCAGTCTTTGCTAGTCCTTGCAGTAGGAGAACCAGTTGTTCTGCTTGTGCGGGAAGCCCTTAGACAGATACAAACTCCAGCACTGCATCCAGCAAGCTTAAATTGTATCAGGCGATTCATGTGACAAAGAATGATGGAGTGCAGAAATCCAGTGTATGAGTGGTTAAAAAAAAAAAGGAGATGGTGATAAAACAAATTCTGGAATCCATGCTGGATAATGAGCTTTATTAGGCCAACCAAAGAGGCACAAAAAGGTTTTGAGATCATTCATCTCTTTGTCAGGGAGGGTGTTATAAAGTGAAGGGGAAGGGAAAAGGAAGAACGGTTTATCTTAAGGAATTTGTGAGTTTAGAGAGGATGGAAAAATCTCTGAGTTTACTGTGTGAATTTGAATTTTCTAAAATTGAGGGGTTACCGTATTTTTTGTGTGTGTATAAGACGCCCCCATGTATAAGACGCCCCCCCACTTTTCTAACCCAAAATTAAGAAATCTAAGCAGGACATAGCAAGTGGAGGGGGAAAGGGATCAAACAATCCTGCGGTTGCACGATCGCTTTGATTCCTTTCCCCCTCCAAGAAAGGGGAAAGCAGGGATCAAAGTGATCCTGCAGCGCTTTGATTCCTTTCCCCCTCCACTTGCTAAGCCGTTGCAGAGGCAAGGTATGGGCCGTTTTGTTCTCTCCTCAGCTTACTTCCATGTATAAGACGACTCAATTTTTAGTCTAAAGATTTTAGACAAAAGTGTCATCTTATACACGGAAAAATACGGTATGTTTCCTAGCTTTCAGCAAGTGTACCAGCTACTCTGGGTAAAACCTAACAATCCTGTATCACCTGATGAGGTCTGTTTGATTGTCTGCATAACCTTCCTTCCTTCATTACATGTCACAACAGCATGCAGAGTACAAACACTTTACAATCAAGCGTTCCTCTCATCCCTTCCTGCTTACTTTTGTGACATCTTCTCTGGTGAAATAGATCAGTGATCCTGAAAAGCTTGCATGCTTTTTTGTGCCTTCTAGGCTGGCCGAATTTAGGGCTTAGCCAAGAATGTTTTGTGGAAAATGTATAGTTTGGCTGGCACTTAAAAACAACAACACTCTATTCTTTCAGTCTTATTCAGTTGTTAATCATGCTAAGTCTTTATAATATATGTCTCCTGATTTGACTGGAAAGTTTAATTCCTACCAACAGAGTCTAATGCTCAACCAAAGACAAACTGCAAGTAGAAAGCCAATACGATACCAGACACTGTGGAGTAACGAAAGCCATACGGGATTTAGGGAGTCCTTGAGTAAGGGTCAGTTCTAAGGATAAAACAAAACAATGCCTTCCATTCTTCTTTCCTTGTCTTGCCAAAGTTTAAATTACCAGAATTCTGATGCTTAGTGTAGTAAATTGCACTAGAGTAGGCCCACTGAATCAATGGGGATTTCGTGCGTCAACTCCTCTGTAAGTTCCATTGATTCATATGAGCCTACTTTAACTGTGACTTAGTTTTGTAGTTGCCGTTAGAGTAGGCTCATTCTCAAAGTTACAGATGGAAAAGTAACTTTTCTGTGGGGTACAGAATGTCTAGGTGCTTGTGATCTGCAGAGCTCCTGCGTGTCTGTTTTGCAAAGGATTTGAGAGCACAAATTCTTCTAGGGTGCATGCACAAGCTCTACAGCTCACTTGCCATGCATCCTAACTAGCTCATCTCATCTGGACTTGGCTTTTTTTCTTCTCTCTTCTTCCCTGACTCCAGGTATCTCTATCTTCTCTTCTGTGAAGATGACGTACTGTCTCTTGAGGACTGGGTCTTCAACACGGAAGCTCACCCACTGCCCGTGAACCGCACAGGCTCTCTCCTGAAGGCAAACATGCAGTAGTGGGTCCTCCTGTTCCCTCTCAGCTTCTGTGGTGGGATGTGGAGAGCAACGTGCTCTTTTTCCCCCCTCCTCCTTTCCAATAAAGGAGTATGTACGTTCCCAGAAAGGTATTCTGGGGGCCTTCGTCCAATTCCGGACAGTATTATATCAAGGAGTATAAAAACTGTGAAACAAGTACCTTTGTGGTTTTCTTCTTCCTCCGTGAGGAAATGTATAAGCCTGAAAATGAGATTTGATTGTGGGCCATAATACATACAAAATCATAGACGTTACTTTCTACAGAGAATTTCTATGGAACCCACTGACTTGGTTTTCACATGGCCAAAGGATCAGGAGTTTGCCATAAAACAGACATTGGTTTGTGCCACTTGTTTCCCCCTCTTTTTATATGCAGTTGATTTTTATTCGCTTTCTAATTTACACTCTCCCAAAATTACATGCATCCTGAAATGGTCTTGTCATAACTGATCAGCAAATCTCTGCAGAATTCTGAATGCCAAACCATTGTTTTCCTCTCTCTCTCTCTCTCTCTCTCCCTTTTGTTTTTTATCCCTCCATGCTCTTAAAAGATGTTTACTGAATGTTGCATCATGTGTATTTCTTTGCTTTCTACAGTTTGAAGCTTTTTCTGATCTTCTGTTTTCGTTTTGGTTTCGTTTTGGTTTTTCTTCTCGTTTGGAGCTAGATAGTACAAGGCACTTGTCATGATTTCCTTTCTGTCATACTCAGAGATGTAAAATAGAATAAAAATTCCATCAGATAAGACGTGCAATTGGATGGCTCAGATCTCTTCTTGTCGGTATAAGAGGTTAAAAGAGAAGAGCGATTGATTGGCAGCTGATTGAAACCACGACCCTAAGAAAGTCCTTTGACCTTTTTGCTCCTGGAGAAATGGAAGGAACAATTACCTTTTGTTACTCTGGAATAACAAAGTACAGCAGACCTTAATGCAAGAAGAAAGAAAGCTGAAGTTGCTTGGATAGAGTCCACGGGACCCGTCGGCTTCTTGAAGATACAGCTTACGCCAGCAGTTGGCAACCTGTAGCTGTCCTGATGTGATTAGACTCCGACTTCCTTCTGCTTCTTCCAGCATGGCCAGAGATGCAAGATGACACGTGGTTTGCAGGTTATGAAGGCAACGGTCTGGCTGCATCAGAAAATAGAAGAAGCTGCACCTGTGGAAATGTTGTCCTTTTCTTCCTGTGCAACTGTTTAAACACAGGATCATTGCCAGCCTTCTCACTCTTCATGTTCTCTGTGCTTCAATACCTACAACAGCAACGAGCAAATTCCAGAGTCTCAGAGGCTACATCCACCACCACCTGGGACTACGGAGAACCACACCCATACTTTACATCCCCCTCCCCAAAGGGCCCTTACAGGTCTAAATGAGGCATGAAGCCGAGACCCTAAATCACCCCCGTTGCCCCTTAGAGCAGTGGTTCTCAACCTGGGGTCCCCCCCCCACAGATGTTCTTGGACTGCAACTCCCAGAAATCCTGGCCAGCACAGCAAGTGGTGAAGGCTTCTGGGAACTGCAGTCCCAGAACATCTTGGGGGGGGGGGGAGAACCTCAGGTTGAGAACCACTGCCTTAGAGGATATGGTTGGTCATTTTGATCCAACTGCTAAATCGCTTCTTGAAAACTTAAGAAACAAGAGGTGGAAATTGTGAGTTAGCACCTTGTCAAAGGCAGCTCCTGCACAGCTCTTCCTCTACCCTCACTGACTCCTGCAAATTGCTGGTTCTCTAGACAGCTACAGTAGATTTACCCATGGAAACCCAATTTTAAAAAATGCAGATCACCGCAGAGTTCAGTGTATTTTCCCTGCTGTGTAGTCACACCCTGTGCCAAACATCAACTCCCTTCACCCCAGCCAACATGGGGATTTACTATTAGTTTTATGCCCTGCCTTTCTTCTCCAAAACAGCACTAAAGGCAATTAAGAATAAAATCAAATAATACATAAAACAGATTGATGAATATGGATACACATTTTTACAGCCCCTTCTGCAGCAGCTCACCTTAGTTGCCAAAAGCTCACCTGAATGAAAATATCTTTGCCTGTCACAGAAAGCAGCAGGAAGCAACGGCTTTTTGCCAGGAACGACTTCAGGGAAGACAGAAGACTGGCTTTCCTGTGTAGGGATTTCCACAGCATGGAAGGGATGATGGGAATCGGAGTCCAAACCTATGGAAGTCATCTAGGTTGGAAGGGCTGTGCTAGCGTGTATCTGAGGTTTGATCCTGCCAGGGTCTTTGTAAGGGAGTCCAATTCTTCCATCAGCCCCAGCCAGCTAAGCAAATTGCGAGGAATGCTAAGAGCCGGTGGAGGGGGACCCTTTGTCCATCCATGTTGTGTGTGTTCCCACTTTATACTTAAGTTTAAAACATATTTACTACTGTTCTGCAATGGAAACGGTTCTCTTGTTCTGCCACAGTGCCTCATTTAAAATCCAGGAAACTTTGCCTTTGATCCATTTCCTCCTGTTTTCTTTTTTCTTTATTCCTTCTCCATGAAAGAGGGTGGAAGAATAACACTTCACGAAAGCTGTAAAAAAACAGAAGGTTTCATTCGGAATCCACACCTTTTTGAAATCCCAGAGGGAAGAAAGATGGTCAGATGGGAACTCTGATTCATCTTGAGGATAAGGGGAACGGACAAATAATCTTCTCCTAGATGGATAGTTGTTAGTAACGAAAAAGCTTTGGGAATGAGTCATGCTATTGAGAGGTTTTGATAGCAGGGAAATAAGCTTAGCCCAAAGTAATTTTACAGTGGATTAAAATATGCTCACGGTGGAATCAAAAGCTTCCTTTTGACACAAATTGTAGTGTGTCATTTCAGCTCCAGGGGTTTTCTTCCTGCATAATTTTGATTGATTTTTGAAATATGATACAACATAATCTGTGGAAAATCAAGAGACTTGCCTGTTCCTTCCTTTCGCAGCTTAATCTGAATTACACAACAGCCTGACAAAACAAGAAAACAAATTGAGAGAAACAAAGAAAAAGGTTGAAGTGAGATTATATTTATCCATTGAGGGGATTTGAGAGGGAAGTGTATTTCATTTTAAAAAAAAATCTTTTTGGAGCACAAATCCACTTTAATTTCTATGTAGTGGATTTTTTTTAATTATGGAAAAGTTAGTTTCTGGATGCTATCCCACAATCCAGAACCACTGGCCCTGTTGGTTAGTTGTAATTAATTCCCCCCCCCCCCCTCAGATCGTCAGTTAGAGAAAGCAGAGGCTTTTTAACAGCTGTAGTGCTGCTCAGAGGTTATGGAAGTCCAATCACATTATAGTGTTATAGAGATGAGACCATCAAGCCTACACAGATTGTAAAAGTTGGTGTCTTTGCCACTACTTATGCTCAGTCAGTCAGTCCATTGATGCTTGTTCTATCTCTACATTTCTTTCTTCAACGACACTGGGGTTAGGGGTGCCAGACCTCTGTGTAGTTCAAAATCTGTGTATAACTCTTATGCTCCCCAAAACATAACTACAAAGCATAAACAGTTGATTAACACACACAGAGAGAGAGAGAAAAATGTTCTGTCGGGGTTCTCTTCCCTAATGTTGACAATCCTTTCCATACTCTACCATATGTAAGGAGCCTTAAAGGTCCTTATGAACTCCTGATCTGGAGGCTGAATTAGATATGTTGGATTTGGGGGCAAATGAACCACTTTGATGCCTTCAGCATTGAACTCGTCAGGTTCTGGGTGGCCAGGGTCACCGTATTTATTTATTTATTGGGGAAAATCCATATATAACCAAAAACTTGCAGTTCAGACCTGTGCAATTCAGGAGAGAGGTGTATGTGCTCTGCTTCTCAAAGAGGTGAGATGTTGGTTTTGTTCAAAGATATTTGGCACACATTTCAGACACTTTAAAGAAAAAAGAGCTCCCTTTGTCTTATTCTCATGCTGGAACTGAGAAATCTTGTGGAGTCAACAGGGTCCCCATGTCATTCAGAACAAGTAATGTTGAGAGAATTCTTCATATCCTTAACTCATATGTACATGTTTGCTTTGCAGAAGACTCTCTTGCCCGTTTTGTGCCATGTTTACTTCATAATTCAGTGAGCTGGCTTTATTCCTGCCAGCTCTATCCTGTTTTCCTGTGGAAAAATCCTGAGGTCCATCAACTGCTGCCAAGTGTGATGTGGTGGCTCAGGAAGGTGAACGCAGACATGTGAAACAGGATGCTCCTTCTGACCACATGCTCAGCCCAGGGATTTGGCTCCGGTAGCAGAAATATAAGTGTCAGACTGCAGACCTCTCTTGTCTCCTCAAGCCCAAAACCCT
This sequence comes from Intellagama lesueurii, assembly GCA_037013535.1. Classification (NCBI taxonomy): domain Eukaryota; kingdom Metazoa; phylum Chordata; class Lepidosauria; order Squamata; family Agamidae; genus Intellagama; species Intellagama lesueurii. The sequence continues at coordinate 13,086,061 of JBAJHW010000009.1, read as the reverse complement.
GTTGATCCGTCCAAACCTTGCTTATATATTTATATATTTAGCAATTTATATTAATAATACATATATTACTAGGCCTTCTTTGTATATTTCATATATGTTAAGCTATGCATGAGAATGTTACGTCATAACAGGTAAGGTTACATCATTTCTCCTAAACTTTCTCAAAGTTCCTCTTGACATATATAACAAATGCAAAACGAAAGCAAACAAAGTGCTGTAATCTTTAAAGCTAACACTTATCTTAGCATGCGCTAGTGGTCTACATTAGAGTGACATTTAGAGTCTACATTCAGGAGGCCTTGGTTTGAACGCACACTCAACCATGGAAGCTCACTGGAGGTGTGGAATTGGTAAAAGCACTCCTTAACTATCTCATTTACCTTGAAAGCCCTATTAGGGTCGCTATAAGTCAGCTCCGACTTGACAGCACATAAGAAAAACAGTGCTCTACCTTACTGCCATTGCCGGAGAAGGGTTTTTGGTCAGTTTGAAAACAAAACAATTATGTAAATAGAGGAAGTATGCCTCACAACATCTGATTCTCATGCTTTGCGTGGTTATTTTAAAAAATTGGTGTTACAAGGGCCGGAAGCCAGTTATCAGTCTGACAGTTTTATACGCTACCTAAGATTGTGCGCAACACAGTAAGAGCTTGGGAAACCATGATTTATGGAGCAAGATGAAAATAATTTAATAGGTATCCCTTGGCCAAATGGGTAGCTAAAGAAGGATGTGCCATTTCATGCAAAAAAACTCTTGAGAAGCGTTAACACCAAAGATGTGGTTTAGAAGGGGTTGTTTAGAAGAGTGAAATAAAAGGTAGCGTAATGGCATGGCTTAACGGGAAAAAGTGAAATCATGGCTGGAAACAAGCCTCTGTTCTGTAACATTGTTTATGTGTGGGGAATGAACAGAGTGAATGACCAGGATATGTAACAGAAGGGGGGAAAAGGAAAACCACCACCATCAGCTCCTCCTCCTGAGAAGACAGATCAATTGTGCTTTACGTTTCCCCCCAGCTTCCATCGAGCAGCCAGTCCCCCAGGAAAAGGAGCCAACCAAGATCACCACCAGCCCTACAAAAAGGCCACCTCCATCGGACCTTCTCCCTCTCCTCCAGCAGTCATGACTTGAGGAACTTTATGAAATTCTGAGTTTTACCATTTTCCCCTCCTCTCCTCATCCTCATTTTCCTGTTCTATTTAGCCTTTCAGACTGTAAGCCTGAGGGCAGGAACTTTCTAGAATGATGAGGACGATTGCGGATACACTAATCAATTTATTCCGTCCCTATCCTCTCTTGGTGTCAGTTCAGAGACCCAAGAAGGCTTACAAAATGATTTAAAAACTAAAATACTCGCCATCATCTGACTACACTGGCTGATACTGGTGTTGGTGCAGTGGCATAAACCAGTGGCAAACTGCCACCGGTTAACCAGTCACTGCTTGCATTCCTTGTCACACATCAAGTCACACAATTGGCATGCAAGGAAGAATGCAAGTGGCAACTTGTTAACTACGGTTGCAACAATTCACTGTTGCAGTTTACACTCCTGGACTTACACCAGCATAAATAACCAATAGAATTCTGGCTAATAATTTATAATATTAAAATGCAGTATATATAGCCTCCCACAGCTATAATATTGTTTTACCTCTGAGGTAGTCCTTGCTAGTTACCCATCTAGGCCTAAGAATGATTGATTGATTGATTGATTGATTCTTCCTTCCTTCCTTCCTTCCTTCCTTCCTCTTCCTTCCTTCCTTCCTTCCTTTCCTTCATCTGTTCCAACAGAAGCTTAAGTCAAGACAAATTGTTTCATTCTGCCAGGCACCACAGGTTTCTTCATTGTTTTCAAACTGGAAGATTGATAATAAATCAGAATACATTCACAGGTGTCCACACGTGTCTTAAGGGGTTCTGTGTCATCTATGGACCTTAAAGGATATCAGAATACATGTAAACTTGCCATTGACAGGACTAAATAATAATAAACATGTGCTGTCAAGTCAATTTTGAGTTATGGCAACTCTTTTTCAGGGTTTATTCAGAAGTGGTTTCCCCTTCCCTTCTTCTGGGGGTGCCCTGGGGCTGTGCAGCTTGCCCAAGGCCACCCAGGCTGGCTCTTCTCCCTGGAGGCACAGTGTGGACTTGAACTCCCAACCAGGTATCTATTCCACTGAGCTATCCAGTCGGCAGAACTGGCCCAAGACATTTTGTTACCTGAGGCAAAGCAGTGCTCTATCAAATTTCGCAGAATCCAAAGGCAGAAAATTCCTCCCTTCTTGGCATTAATTAAAAAAAAAAAAAACACCCTATCAATTTCCCACCCTTTCATTATGGCCAAAATCTGTAGCCTGAGACAGACATCTTGCATTGCCTAATCATTCTGCTAGACTAGAGCCAACCCTGACTGTCGACTAAGACCAGATAGAAACTGCTATATGTCTACAGTATACACTTGTAACTGTTTTCCTTTCTCCCCAACTTTACTTCCAACAAAACCATTAACAAAACACTGCTCAGGCTTAGGAGGGTTCTTGTGACAACATGGACAGCGGAGGCAGAAATCCAGGTAACCAGTCTCCCAGTTCTCTCAGATGCCACTCCATACTGGATTGTGCCAAAACACACACAACACATCCCTTGGAACACATTTGTCAGGTTTCCCTCCGCCACAACAAAATAGCTGAAGAAGATGAAATAAGAACCATAGGTAAATATCAAATGTGAATACCAAAGAGGAGGAACATTAGAAGGGATGGGGAATTGAGTCACAGAACTCACTGTCAAGTCAGATTTAAGTTGCACCAGCAACTCAAGACTCGAGTGGGTTCCCCCCCCCCCAATGACTCGGACTCAACTTGCAACTCAGAACCCACCCACCTCCTCCCTTTTCTCTGGGGGAAAAAAAGCTTGTTTTTAGTAGGGACTCGGGTTTGGGACTTGGGAAGCCAGATTCAGGCTGAATATCAGGAAAAACTTAACTGTTAGAGCAGTGCAACAATGGAACCAATTTCCTCAGGAGGTGGTGAGCGTTCCAATCCTGGAGGCATTCAAGAGAAAATTGGACAACCCTCTGTCAGATCTGCTTTGATTTGGATTCTTGCCTTGAGCAGGGGGTCAGACTCGACAGCCTTATAGGTCCCTTCCAACTCCATAATTCTATAACTTGGTACCAAAGACTCGGACTCGGGACTCAGACCCAAAGACTTGCCAACATCCCTGAACTTTAGACCCTAAAGAAGTTGAAATGGACCCAGTCCTAACATCTCTCACCTTTAGCTGTTCTAGATTACGCTAATTGCAATCCAGCATCAGACGTAGGGGTGCATTGTTTCCCCACACTTGAGCATACCCGTGATAATAATAGCCCAAACATGTAGAAAACATTAAAGACTTGTCATTTAAACACACACCTTTATGCACATACGGTACCTAGGACGGGGTCCTTCATGGGATGCCACTGAATCATTTCTGGCTCAATGCCTTTCAGTGTAAAGCTTGGAACCCACCGAGGGCCATCCTGTGCCATCCCATGGAGGACCTTCCCTTAAAAAGCAGAGACATCACCTTGCCAACAAAAGTCCGCATAGTCAAAGCTATGGTTTTTCCTGTAGTGATGTATGGAAGTGAGAGCTGGACCATAAAGAAAGCTGACCGCCGAAGAATTGATGCTTTTGAATTGTGGTGCTGGAGGAGGCTCTTGAGAGTCCCCTGGACTGCAAGGAGAACAAACCTATCAATTCTGAAGGAAATCAACCCTGAGTGCTCACTGGAAGGACAGATCCTGAAGCTGAGGCTCCAATGCTTTGGCCATCTCATGAGAAGAGAAGACTCCCTGGAAAAGACCCTGATGTTGGGAAAGTGTGAAGGCAAGAGGAGACGGGGATGACAGAGGACGAGATGGTTGGACAGTGTCATCGAAGCGACCAAGATGAATTTGACCCAACTCCGGGAGGCAGTGGAAGAGAGGAGGTCCTGGCGAGCTCTGGTCCATGGGGTCACGAAGAGTCGGACACAACTAAACGACTAAACAACAACAAAAGCTTAGGCAGGGGGAGTCTCACACCTCCAGGTCTTTAGTTGAAGTTTGTAATGTCGGGACATCAGAGACCAATGAACACGGTGCAAAATGATTCTAACTGGAGATCATTATTGTTCACTTTGAAGGGGGCAATTCCCACTTAGTAAAGTAAATGAGACGGCGAGTAGTAGTCCAAGAATCTACATCCACCAGGTATAAACTTTAGGCCTTTACTCATCCTCACTTGACTGATTCAAGCTCTGTTTTGAACTTCTATGCAACCTAAGCAATCCGTCGGGGAAGTATTCACCCATCTCCTTCCCCTGTAGGGTGTCTGAGGGGAAACACTTATTGTAGTGAGAAGTGTAACCCTAACCACAACAAAACCACCCCACTGAATGCATGGAGATGAGAAACCTGCCATGCAGCAACCCTAGGCGCGTTTTATGTTGTTTCCCCCCCCCCAAAGTCACTGTGTGTGGACAGGGGGTTGCAGGCCTCGATGAGGAAGGGAGACCCTCAAGAGAGTGATTGGGCACTTTTAAGTTTTATTCTGGTGCCTGTTGTTTCGCTTGTTGACACAACCCCGCTTCCTCGGGGCGGAAGCCGCGCAGCAGCAACAGCAACGGGGCAATAATGAATAACCCCAAACCAAAAAGAGGGGCAATAACACCGAAAAGGTTTGTTTTCGGAACTGGCGCATATCAATAATAATAATAATGAACAGCACAGGACGAGTCATACTTTGAAGATTCATGTTTTTTTATTCTCGTCCTCCTGAGGGAGCGGCGGCGGAAGCGTCCCGCGCCGCCTCAGCCGCGGCCGCCGCCGCCTCTGGCTCCTCCTCAGCCGGGCAAGGCGACGGGAGGCGGGCCCGAGCCGGCGAGGGGAGCGGGGCCTCGGAGGCGGCCGGGTGATATGGCCCGCGGAGGGAAGGGGAGCGGGCCCCCGGCCGAGGGCTGCGCGTCTGCCGCCAAGGCCGACCGCGAGGCCGGAGGCGACGACGACGGCCCTCCTCCGCCTCGCCGGGCCCCGCCGCCTCGCTTGCCCCGCCTGGGCCTGGCCTTGGCCCTGCTGGTGGCCGGGCTGGCCGTGAAGTACTACCGGGACTCGGAGGCGGCCCGGCGGCAGGTAGCCAGCCCCGCGAGTGGCCCGCCTTGGGCGCGGGAATCGGGGCCGGGCGGCTGCGGGGAGGGGATGGGGGCTTATCGGGGCGGGAGAGGGGGGATGGGGGGGCATTTGGGGGACCTCACGGCGAAGGGGGTCAGAAGGGATGGGGTCGGGAGGGGCCTGAAGGGTGTCGCCGGTGGAACGGCCGGGGGGGGGGCTTTGCGCGTGCACGAGCGGGCAAGGCGATCCTATCCGTGCCTTCTTCAGAGGGGCCCCATTGAGCTCAGTCGGAGAGGTCAGACCGGGCGGGAAAGGGTCCGACCCCACCGGGCAATCCTGGTTGCGTTCAGTGGGGTTGGTGTCCCAGGTTCCTGCCCCTGTTGCATTCAATGGGACGTCCTCCCACGTTCAAGACACGTGTAGGGTCGGAGCCCGAGTCCCCAGGGGCTCTGAACACTTCGGTGAGCGCCAGAGTCCCTCTGACGTCTGGAAAAATGCGAATAGGATGGTGCAGTAGGAATGCATTTAATTTAATCATACATCACTGGTAACATCGCCTGTGGAGGTCCGTTGCAGCTTGAAGCACCTCTTCTCACAATCGTGGGATGCATGTGTGTGTCACACATGCTTAGCTGGCCTTGCAAACGTTTCTGGACTGCCGCTTCCCTCTGCTCCAGCCATCCAAAAGATGAGGGATGATGATAGTTGCAGTCCAAACATGTATGGATGTTTCCTACCCTTGCTTTAAAAATAAGCCCCAGGAGGGAGAAATCTACCAGTGGTGGTTAGTTGCAACAACTCCATAGAACTTCCATATTTAGGGGCAGTGTACCACTTGATAACCGGTGCTAAGGAGCAAGAACAGAAGAGGGGATGCTGCCATCACGTCCTGAGGCATCCTTCATCTGATGTGGCCATGCTCTTCTTGTATAATTGCTATATTGCTTCCTCCCTCCATCCCTTTTTTTCCTTTTTTTATTTGAGTGAGATGTAATTAATCCAGCCGTATTCAGTTGGTGAAAAGCTGTTTATTAGTAAATGTCACTGGGATGACTAGAAGGGAGTGGGGTTACTGATGGGAATTTGCTGTTGTTGCATTTATATCCTACGTTTGCCCCAGTGAGCTCAAGTAGCATACATGGCTGCCACCCTCCGCAACAGCCCTGTGAGGTAGATCAGGCTGAGAGAACTTGATCAGCCCAATATCACAAGTGGCAATTCGAACCCAGGTTTCCCAAGTTGTTGTCCTGTGATCTAACCGCTGCACTGCACTGGGTTTCCCTTTTCCCAGCAGCATGTTGATTATAAAGCAATTGGAATGAGAAACTAAAGAGGACCAGTGGAGAGAAGAAGCGCCAGAGGTGTTATTTTGAATGGGAGCAGACGATGGTCAAAGGATGCTAGGAGTATTATGGTGAAGTTTGGGGAATTGGGTTCCTGTGCCAGTGGTGTGGGTGCAAGTGAGCACTTTGGAGCATCTCCTAACTGGAAAACTGAAATGTACTAAAGGAGGGAAGGGAATTCCAGGGCCCATTGGCCACGTGTGATACCCAAGGCTGTTTTTACGACCTCTGCCATCCCTTCATTTCTTGTATGTGTGGGGCGCAGTTGTGGTTCTGGTTATTCATTCTGGAGATCCTGTCTCACTCTGGCTGGGAAGAAATTTTGTTTATCTGATTTGGGAAGGTTTGTTTGGCTCCATGTTCGTTAGGAGGTTTTGAGAGTTATAGTTAAAAATGGTGACTTCTCCAAGCTTTGCTCTATCCATTGTACCAGCTCAGTGATGGCATCATTCTTGTTTGCTGTTCTGATATGGACAGGGTTTGAGTTGAGGAGGGCTTCAAGAGTCACATCCCCAAAGGAGTGCATCTGATGCAGACCTACCTTTCCCAAATTGCTAGCTTAGATGTGACCTGATAGAGCATGTCGTGATCTGCAGAAACTGTCAAAAGATGAGGGCAACCATTGTATCTAGAGGTCTATAGAACTCACAAGTTGCCTGTAAAGAATTGTTGTAGGAGAGTTAGCCGTGTTACTCTGTGCTGGCATATCAGGCCGAAACCAAAATAAAAAATAAAGTAGACAAAAATATTGTGACATCTTAAAGACTAAGTGCTATATTTTAATGAGAACTGAGGAAATTGACTTGTCCACAAAAGCTCATATTAAAAGATATAATAATACGTATATGTATAATAGATATATAATAGTTATGGTATGTGAGATATTGAAGGAGTAGTTTTACCTGTTCAACTCGCTTAGTGAATTTCCATGGTCAAGTGGGGATTTGAACCCCAGTCTCCTAGTCTGAGAGACTGGACCATACAGAAGGCTGACCGCCGAAGAATTGATGCTTTTGAATTGTGGTGCTGGAGGAGACTCTTGAGAGTCCCCTGGACTGCAAGGAGAACAAACCGATCCATTCTGAAGGAAATCAACCCTGAGTGCTCACTGGAAGGACAGATCCTGAAGCTGAGGCTCCAATACTTTGGCCATTTCATGAGAAGACTCCCTGGAAAAGACCCTGATGTTGGGAAAGTGTGAAGGCAAGAGGAGAAGGGGACGACAGAGGACGAGATGGTTGGACAGTGTCATCGAAGCTACCAACATGAATTTGACCCAACTCCAGGAGGCAGTGGAAGACAGGAGGACCTGGCGTGCTCTGGTCCATGGGGTCACGAAGAGTCGGACATGACTTAATGACTAAACAACAACTCCTAGTCTGACACACTATCCACTACATGTATGTGTGTGTGTGTGTTTGTTTGTTTATTTATACATACATAAATTGTTTAGTCATTAAGTCGTGTCCGACTCTTTGTGACCCATGGACCAGAGCACGCCAGGCCCTCCTATCTTCCACTGCCTCCCGGAGTTTGGTCAAATTCATGTTGGTAGGTAGGTAGGTAGGTAGGTATACGTACGTACATACATACATACATACATACATACCCCACCTTTCTCCTTAAAAGAACTCAAGGCGGCTTACTGTGTGTCATTAAAATTAGACCCCACTATTAGTTATTAAAAGCTTTACTTGTCTGATTTTCCATAGAAACTAATTAGAATGGAGATAGAGGATGCAGCCTGCAAGTAAATGAGTATGCAAAACTGTAGGCATATAAATTATGTATTAGTTGCATTTAGATGCCACTTTTTCATCAAAGAGGTCAAGTAAATGACTGTCCCCTGCCTACCTTACTTTCTCTGAGATAGACGAACTAAGAATTTTAACCTAAGTTGCCCTGTGTCAGGGTGGATAAAAATCAATCTGTTATAAAAATCAAATTGATTTAAATCACTATTTAAATGTTTAAAATTTGATATTTTTGATGTAAATCATAAAAAATCATTTTTAAAAAATTTAAATCAATTTGGTTTAAATCAAATCCACTTGTCTATTTTATGGTCAAGTAGAATTTTTAACCCAGGTCTCCCAAATCTGAGTCTAGCATTAATCTCTATGTGACACCAGCTCTCACATGATTAGGAATGCATGAAAATAACTGTTTTGTTTAATCTAAATATATATGATGAGGGCCCACCCTGTGATATGTTCACCATTTCCAAATCCTGGTGCTTCATATTTTGTGAGCAGTGGCAAGAATCTGCAGGGGTTCTTTGAAAAGTCAACACTCATACAGTAAAAAAAAATTCAATGGCTGAAATCCTGTTTGTGAAGGTGTAACATAAATTTATACCCATGTAAATTAGCCAGGCAAATTTATCAAGGCAACAGGGAATGGTACTGTGTGATTGCACAATCATTTGCACAATTCCATTTGTGACAATTGTGCAATGCACCAGCGGAGGTGCTTTGTGGATAGCATCTCTGCCTTCATGATGTTCTAGCTACCACGGTTGTAACTTTGAGTTACATCCACATATCTACAATACTGGATTTCAGCCTATATTTGCATTTTTTTTAAAAAAATCGAACAGAAACCCAACTGTCTGAACACCCCTCCTTGTTTTACAGGCTTTTGGTCACAGATAGCTTTTGGAAATACAGTTAAATTCTATCCCACCCTGAGGCCTGTTTAGGTGAGAAACCAGTTCCTGATCTGTCACTCCATGAACTCACCGTGGACTTGACCAAGTGCCAGGAGCAATGCGATGCCCTGGCCCCTAAGTCCCCATCTGCCCAGACGGTGGCTCTGCATGGCCTTTGGCGCTCCTGAATCCAGGCTTCCTGTCACTTGCCAGTTCATCTCAGCTTTTCATCTGCCTGATGCCGAGACGAGCCCTGCAAGGCACTTGAGTGCTTTCCTGACAGTAATTGACAAGAACAGTACCTTCCAGGCAGCATTAGCATCCTTTTAGGCTGGGAGCCTGGCAGATGGAAAATAAATGGGTTCGGAAGCGGTGGGAGCACTGATGGTGTTATAGGCAGCCCAGAAGCTCTGAAGAGCCAAGAGAGGAAGCCTCACTACCATGGAAAGGGAGAATCCCAGACCTTACTTGTCTGCCTTTCTGGTTAGCACTACAGAGAAAGAAAAACCCAATTTATATGGACCGTCTCCTGCCCGACGTGGTTCTCTTGAACCAGTAGAGTCATCATCTGCTTGTTGATGTTCAGTCTCACTCCTGTGCTGTGTGAAAGAGATTGGCCTGAGTCTACCATGCCTGCTCACATCCAATGACAGTTCAAATACAGCCAAATTTCAACCATGCCAGTTGCAATGAGCTTAGCTGGAATGAATGCACGGCGTTGCCACATGCCGGAAGTTGACCTTGTTGCTTCTGATACCCTTTTCCCTTTGGATTTCCAGAAGCAAAGGAGAATGGGGGCCCAGAAGCTGGATTGCCTGATAACCCAGAAATAGTTCCAGCTAAGCCTTCAAGAAAAAGTGATGGGAAGAGGCCATCCCATGTAGTACATACCAGGGTGGATTAAAATTGATGATTTAAAAAAAAAAACATTTTTAAAAATGGATTTTTTATTATTTAAATTGGATTTTTAAAATTTAAATTGGATTTATTTTCATGATATGCTTTTGGAGGAAAAATCTATCTAAAGATAGTTTTCTATTTAAGATACATTATAGTTCAAAGGTTATTCAGCATGAAATAGAGCTTAGTTACATAGCATGAGGCTGTATATTCATGCAATATTTGCATTTTTGGTAAACGAATTCAATTAATCCAAGTTATCCAAGCTGAGATAATATGCACTTTTTCACAGTAAAAATGGTATAAAGTTCAGGAAAAACCCTTAATCCCATTGTTGTTGTGCAAATTTGTGTGCAAACAATGAACACGTTACATAGGAGTGCCTTAAATGCTAGGTTTTAAAGATTGTATGGAAGCTAGTTTCCTTTTTAAAAGATATTTTGTTTAACCACTTCAGTTAATAAATATTGATGTTTAATCAAATACAAGAATATATATGCTATATAACGTTATTGTTTTAGTTAAATAAAACAATGTAAGTAGTTCCCCAAATATGAGTGATTAATCAGTTCTGATATAGCTGTTTTACTAATTTGACAGGTTATTATTCTCAATATGAAATCTTCATCAGGTTGCAAATATTAAAACTCATAACTACCAGCAAGAATGAGTCTTTACATTTAAAAATCCTGATTTAAATTGAGTCTTGCTGACTAGTGATTTAAATCATGATTTAAATCGACTTGATTTAAATCAAATCCACCCTGGTGCATACTGAATAAGGAGAGGCGTGTCTCCACTCTCTGTGCTTTCTTATGCACTGAATCTCCAATCTCCATTTTGCTTTGTCTGCCTGTTTTCAGATGGGCACCCAGTGTGGGGTGTAGTGGATAGAGTGACATACTAGGATTCTGAAGACCAGAGTTCGAATCCCCACTTGGCCATGGAAATTCACTGGGGGTGTGAAACTGGTAAAACCACTCCTCAAATATCTCACCTAGTTTGAAAGCCCTATTGGAGTTGCTATAAGTCGGTCCTGACTTGACAGCATACAACGACAACAATATCTGTTTTCAAGAACAATGGTAAATTTAATGGACTTTGAAGGCTTTTTTGCTTTTTCATTAATCTCCCAGTCTGTGCCTGAAGAACAGGGCTAGAGTTCTTAAAAACTTGCCGTATTTGACCCCATTTGATGATCCAGTAAAGAGATTAGATGCCTTGGGTCCATTTTTGGGAGGAAGGCAGGATAGAAATAAGGCAAGTAAACAGAGATGCAGACAGATATTACCTAACCCAAACTTGGTTTTTACGTCTGGACCACATGGCAACTTTGGGGTGTTTTTTTTTTCTTATCACTGAAATTAATGGAAGTTGGAGCAAGAACATAACCATAGCTATTCGTTAACACTTGTTGCATCTCAATCTTGTGTTAGCAACATGGTAGCACTCCCGTTTATATCCATGGCATCCAGACATACAAATTTCTGGCAGCTGCTGAGAAATCATGGTGTCCTGCTCTCGGGTGAATCAAACTGGGGAACAGTTCCGTCTGCCCCTAGCTTGCCAACTTTCCAGTTCCATTAGTCTTTGCCTTTCTTCCACTACTTGAAACATTGCAACCTCCACGTTTTTTCCCCCATTTGTGCAATTCAGTAACAGTGTTTGAATTTTTAGGTATGGTCACCGGAAATGTTCTGGGTGAAAAATGCATCCCAACCGAGAAAGGACTGCAATACATAAATCTGATACACAAGGTCTAAGAGGGCATCTTCAGGTAGGATTGAGAAAGCCAGGATAGCTGTTACCAGTCAGTGGCTGAAATCCTGTTGCTTAGAGTAGTAAACCACAACTAGAGATGGACACAAACTGCCAGTTTGACGATCAGCCCAACAGGTGTTTTGCAGTTCAAAGCCCCACTCTCTCCAGTGGGCACCCACTCAGAAGCAGTGGGTGCCCGCCAGAAAGGAGGGCGGGGCGGGGCAGGGCTGGGAACCGTAGAACTCCTCTTGGGCCGACCGTCAGACCGTTAGTTCGTGCCCATCTCTAGTCACAACTGAAGTAGGCTCATTGAATCAATGGCATTTATGGAGTTATCGGGCCTTTGGCTGTAGAATAAATTTGTATTCTATTTATGGAGGAGTTGACTCAGCTGATCGCTACTGATTCAGTGGTCCTATTCCAGTTGCAACCTACTTTGCTAAGCGACAGGATTTCAGGCAGTAGGTACAATGCTGACTTAGGCAGAGTTAAGGTGCGATGTAGTACTTGAGAACTTGTCGTGTAGAAGTTTTGTAGTAATTTTATGATTGAAGGAGTAGAGATAAGATGTGAATGCAGAAGGCACCAGGTTTGATTTGCAGTGTTTCTAGGTAGTTCTGGGGGAAAGCATTGCCTGATATTCCAAAGAGGTGCTGTCAGTGCAAGCAGTATGGAGATTGAGGTCTAATTTACCTGTAAGTGGAACCTAGGCTGAGAGACTACCAAACCCATAATCCCTTGTGGTGTCCCAGAGCTTTCCTACTCCTAGCCTTTTCCTTTTCCTTTGGAGGCACATGGTGGTCACTGCAGAGGCCTATTGGGGCCCATGTGTGAGAGAGTGATGAAAAACTCCTATGTGGACTTAGGTTTCTTGGCTGGTGCTCCCAGAATTCTGGCTGGTGGAAGTCCTGAGGAGTGCAAGAAATCTGAAAGTCCAATGCCTATCTCTGACTTCAGGCAGCGTTGTTTTATAGGTGTGCAGGAACTGCTGCCATGCTGACCCATCCTCTCAAAATTAAGCCATCTGAAGAAGAGATCCAAGATCTACATTTGCAACTGTGGTTGGTTGGTTGGTTGCTTGCTTGCTTTGCATTCACAACATGAGCATATTTTTAGTTCAGATTTGGAACTGTATTCCAGTACGTTGTAGAAGGCTATATGTGACTGTAACCTTCATGGTTTGTGCGCTGGGTCAGTTATATAAGTCCATGTCCTCCAAGTGCAAATGAAGCTCCATTGTTCACTGGCCAGCTCTGAGTCAAACACAGATTGGTCTCGGGGCCACCTGCAGGGTCCGTGTGACTAGTTAATTGATTCTCGGACAGTATGTAGCCATTGAGATGTGATTTCTCTAGCAGACACGCAAAGTCTGGATGATTTAGGTAAGCTCCCTTTAATATAAAACAACAACTCTTCTGACTGGCTGGGTGATTCCAGCATTTGTCGTTTAAAAAAAAAAACTTGGTTTGTGCTCTTAATGCAGGGGAGAAGCTGGCTTCAATCTTGTGGGATCTAGTTTTTTCTTTTTCTAGAACCCAGAGATCCAGCAATTGAAATTGAATGCAAAAGGGGTAGAGCATGTGACTTTCAAACTGCTGGATAGCTCCGTGGTTTAGATATCTGACTGCAGAGCCAGAGGTTGGGAGTTCAATTCTTCTCTCTTCCTCCTTGACCAGCTGGACTCAATGATTCATAGGGTCCCTCTGCAGCTCTGTTGTTGTTGTTGTTGTTGTTGTTGTTTCCTCCTTTATGTGCCATGTATCTGAGCTCACCTACATACTTTTACATCTGACACAAAACTATAACTGGCAGGCAGTGCTGCATAAAAACCTAATAAAAGGCAACCAATTAGTATTCACATATTAAAAGTGAGGGTTGCTGAGGCTAAGAGAGAAGTTATTAGCATAACATCAGCCATTTTGTTCTTGCTATTGTTAAACATCAGGAGTCAAAAATTCTTTCCCATCCAGTATAATCACACAGAAACCTAGTAGGAGGACTCAATCTATCTCTTACAAAGTAGTTGCCTGTATTTTTTCACTCCTCAAAAGGTTTTGATAAGAGTGTTGTAAGAATTGAACCAAGGACCCATCTAGTTCAAGGGCAGAACTTGGAAGTAATTAGACATGGGCAACAAAGTTATTGTAGCTAATTACTTTGGGGCAACATGTAATTTAACTGGTAGTCACAAAATTATTGTAGGTGTAATGAGTAATATATTACTAGAGTGTATCAAGTAATACCTAGTTAAAGGGTATTTTTAAAAGATATTTTAAGGCATTTTGACAGGAACTTTTCAGGGTTTTTGTTCCCTTGTCATACCAGTCCTAAGTGGCAGGGAACATATTCCTTGGTTGTCTTTTGGATTTCTAATATTTCCAAGGTGCAGTATTGGAACGGGCCAGTAGAAGAATCCAGAGAGTACGCCTCTGTCCTTTTTCCTGGTCCTCCCATAAGACAGCACAGTTAACAACACACAGCACAACAAATTGCTTCTAGGATTGGAGCATTGATGAGGGTAAGGGGAATCTGGCTGCAGAGATTAAAGGGTAATTTTAAAGATTCGAGTGTGGGCAAATATCAGTTTTGTTGTTGAATCTATTTTTAGTATTCTGTTGCCATACTGCCTTCAATATTCTGGGAGTTGTAGCTCAGAAGCACCTTTTTCAAGATTGGGCTTTTTCCCTAGGTTGTCCTTATTTGTGCCAATTTATGATAATCCCTTGTTTTTGTCAGCTCTTGTGGAAGTTGCTGTTGATTTGCAGCTCAGTCTTAAATGCAGTTAAGTCACAAACGGTGCCTTCTTGAGTCCTGTGTAAATTCAGTAGCAGCTCTGATTTTGTATTGAATACTCATTACAGTATATTTAAAGCAAGCTGAGGGATTTGTGACCCTTGTGGTTTGTCTTCAGGTCTATCAGCCACAACCAGCCTTGGAATGGTGGGGGTGTAGTTCATTAATATCTGAAGGGCTGCATGCACGCATGTGCATGCGCGCGCACACACACACACATTGGTGTGTAGAGAAGGCACCACAAGGAGGACAGTATCTTGTTGCACAGCTGTGCCTGCACAACTAGAATGACATTGTCATCAGTGGCAGACTGCCAGTAAGTAAAGGTGTCCTTTTTTTTCAATTTTGAGGATCCTGCAACTTGGTCTCTTTGCACCCAAATCATGAACATCCCAAAACTGAAACAAGAACTCTTTAATCAGGAGCATGCTGTCATTGACGATGATATTATTCCCATTGTGCAGAGGGAACTGCGCACAGGATACTGACAGAGGATTTTAACTCTTTCCTCCATTCCCTGTTTTCCTGATTTAGATCTCCCTGCCCCATGATATCATCCCTCTCAAAGGCAGTGGAGAATACTTACTTTGTTCAGTCGGGGATCTCTCTCCCTTCCTCAGGGAAAGAGAAGGAAGGTATCCAGCCATTTTTTTCAGCTGATAATTGATAATTCAAAATTTCAAAATGATCAGCAGCTGGTAATTTCAGGGAGGGCTTTAGATCTGGAAAATAATGAAACACTTTCCCCCTTAGCCCTACTGCTCAATCAAAATGGCTCTTCCCCTTCCCAGTTCAGTGGTTGCTTTAAGATGAGAAGGGGGGGGGGGAACCACCCTGTGAGGTCCAACCACAGGATCTCCAGACTGTGACTACTTTGACGCCTGAGCCCATTTCCTCTTTCCAATGAAGGAAATGTCTGCTTACCAAGATGAACATCAAATTAAATTTTACGTCCCTCAGGTTGTTAGGACATGCCTTGCATTAGTTCATTGACGTGTCTATATAAAGATCTCTCTTCTCTTTCGACCAGGAGACAGCCCTGAAATCTCTGGGAAATGAAGGCCTTTTCTCTTCTCTTCCTTGGATATTAACAACGACCTGTTCATCAGTCCAGAGGAGTTCAAGCCAATTGCAGAGAAGCTAACTGGTAGGCATTTTGTTCCTTACGTACACTGACGTCTCGTAAGTGTTGCTGTCAGAGGGGCTGACCTCCTTCTCCCCCGCCTTCTTCTTCTTCTTCTTTTCAAGTATACCCTGTCTAGTTTGTCCAGATTACTCCTCATATGTGCTGGTTTTTCTCTGGGGAGCAGTATCTGCTCTGAAAAGGAAAAGAGCTTATACTCCATCCCAGGAAGACTGGAAACCCTGAAACTGTCTCAGGCTTCCTTTGTCATCGATTTCCCTGGCAAGCAGAGAACTACTTCCTAGTATTTTATTCAAACCAAAATTACACTGAATTAATGTGAACTACAGAGACAACACTCTTGCTATAATGGTTCTATTAGCAAAGCAATAGGAATTTCTGTTAGAGGAACATCACCCACGTAAGTGTAATGTTGCCAAAATTTTGTAGAGTGTATTCAAAACATTTTACCTTGTTTTTCCACTGCATGGTTCTTGTGTCAATGCATGACTCATGAGATGACTCAACATTTAAAATAGGGGTGATCCTGCTCCCTCACCATTGGCAAGGTGGCTAGGGCTGATGGGAATTGGAGTTCAACAACATCTACAAGTGAAAAAAGCCGTGACTTAGTACAATACTGTCCTAACAAGAAGAAAAGGAAGTCTGGCATAAGGTAAACAAAATTCTGCACAGTGAAAGAGTGTGCAAACGGATTGGGACCCCAGGAAAAACAGCTTGGCTCCAAGGCCCGAGTGCCCCACCTCTACTGCAGGTAATACCTAGCAATATGAGAGTGAGGCTGACTGTAGTAGTTTTCCCAGATTTAAAGGGAATTTCTGATCCAGTTGATTGCTGAACTAAGGCAGACATTAGGTCTTCACTGGCACATCTTGAATTTCAAGGGAGTCACAGCCACTGGAGAAATCAAAGGAATGGTCTCCCACATAGTAGCATCCTGGAATCATATTTTTTTACATTGAAGAAATGATCAGCCAACGTCCCCAGACTCCAGAGTTTCATCTATGCTGATGATCTTGCCCTGACAGTCCAGGGAGAACCTTTGGGGCCGTTGAGCACCAGCAAACCTCTGAGTTACAATATCTTTCCTTATACAGTAGTACCTCGGTTTACGAAATTAATGCGTTTTCTGGGACATTACGTAAAGCGAAAAATTCGTAAACCAGAATGCAGATTGCCATAGGAACGGGGGCGGTGCTATAAACCTCCAGGAACAATGCATCCTGGGGAAACTTCCTCTCTAAACCGGGAAAAAAAGAGTAAACTGAGGCATTCTTTTCAATGGATTTCTGTTTGTAAACCCGAAAATTACGTTAACCGAGGTGTTCGTAAACTGAGGTACTACTGTATTATAAAAACAACCAGCTGAAACCAAGCTCTTTAAAAACACAGGTTTGTGGCACATAAACAACAGTGAAGCAGAGAGGAAGCTCAGTTACCTGGGAAGACAAGATTTTGGAACATTGTACTCCAAAGGATTTGGGCATCATTCTGCCCCAAACGTTTTCAGACAGCTCCGAGAAGGTTAATATGTGACTATTTTCATCAATAAAGTTTGAAAATAATTTAGCAACCGTAGCCAATTAGTGATTGCACCGTTAATAAACAATACCACATGCTATCAGGTTTGGTACATGATGGGGTTATGGAGGGCAAAGGGAGGGGCAAAAATGGGTAAGTGAACATTTTAAACAATAGTAGCCGCCTAGAGTGGTCGTCTGACCAGATAGGCGGGGTAAATATACAATAAATAAATAAAATAAATAAATAGTACAGCCATATCCACCAGATCAGTACCTGCGGTTTTACTTATCCACTGCCTGGAATATTAA
The DNA here is from genome assembly GCA_037013535.1 of Intellagama lesueurii. Taxonomy (NCBI): domain Eukaryota; kingdom Metazoa; phylum Chordata; class Lepidosauria; order Squamata; family Agamidae; genus Intellagama; species Intellagama lesueurii. The sequence continues at coordinate 13,068,501 of JBAJHW010000009.1, read as the reverse complement.
ATAATGCCTCCACCCCCCACAAAATACTGTAGTTGTAGAAGAGGTAGCCGTGTTAGTCTATGCAAGCATTATTTGTTTTTTACCCAGAAATACTTGTTTACAAGGTGCATTGCCAGACCTGGCCACTAGAAAGAACCAGAGACTATCTCTCTGTGTGTTCTGTGCTGTCAAGTCAGAACTGATTTATAGCGATCCTAATAGGACTTTCAAGGGAAATGAGGTATTTAAGAAGTGGTTTTACGAGTTCTACTTCCCCAGTGAGTTTCCATGGCTGAGCGGGGATTCAAACCTTGTCTCCAGAGTTCTAGTCCATCACTCTATCCACTACACCACCCTGGGAATCCATGCTATATATAGGGTTTGCTGTATGCGGTTTTATGGCATCTCTGTGTGTGTTTGGGAAATGGATCCCCCGCAGATACTGTGGTCTGACTGTATTAGCTCTAGCCGCTGGTGCAGAGGTAGCCATAGGACTGCATATGATGGTCCTGCCTGCCCATAACAAATGTTTGTTCCACTGTATTCTGGGGAGTGGAGTTTATTATTCATTAAAGAAATAGAAAATTAAGAACCCACTAAACTCGATCTTCCCTCTTTGTGAGAGAAATACTACAATTTGTTATGGAAGAAATGACTGTTTTTTCTGTGCTCAGCATCTCAGGTAGAGATAGCCATATATACAAAGAAATATGTTCCCATTAAGAAATTTGAAGAATAGTCTAGGAACTGCAGTAATAACGGGGAAAATGACATATTGAGTGAAGACACTGGAACATAGTGATTTTGTAAGTCTATGTTTTCCATTTATTGATTTTGTGAGTCACAACAATCAACTTATTTCTGCCTGATATTCACCCAAGTTTATTAGCTGAGTTTATGGTATTTACGCTTATGATATGATTTCTTAATAGACCCTCCTCATGAATACTTTCTGCCAATGAGTGTGTTGTGGTAATACTTCATGATCATTACCCATAGTACAGACCGTTTTCTTTTAGCTGTTTCTGGTTATTTGTGTTCTGTCTTTTGTTTATAGAATTCAGTGTAAAATAGGATGATATTTCACAAATGCTTCTGGAAAAAAAGTGAAAATTTTGGTACAAAGCTTCTTGAAAAATCACTCACAATGATTAAAAAAACAATTTTTTTGATAATGATAAAAACATTTTCCCTAATTGAGTCATGATGGATGAGCATTACAGTGTGTGACCACTATAACTGTGTACATGACTCAGTCAGCCTAGTTTTAATGTTTTTCTCATTTAAATGAAGGATGGATGACGGCATGGAGACATCATCATAGGGCATTGCAGGACCTGTTCTGCATTTCTTCTGGAGCACTGCCTAGGGACCGGTTTGCAGCCCATGCAGCTGCGTGAAGGAGCATGGGCTGCCAGGTGGCCTACATAAGGTCCAGGTTTTCTGCAGGGACTCTTTTAAAAAAGCTGCCATCTGCCGGTCCCTTTGGACATGTGGCTGACCTGCCTCTTGGTCGTTTCTTGGAAATGCTTCATGGGCGGCCTATGCCATAGGTACCTAAAAGCTGAAGTGTGTGTCCGTCTGCCTGCCTGCACCACACAATTTCTCTTGCTTTAATTCTCTTTGCTCAAATCCTGAGCTGATTTACACAAACGACAGGCTGCTAAGCCTTTGTGTTTTTCAAAAGGCTTATGCACCAGACGCCACTCTCACAAAAGGGCAGTTTTTCTAAATCTGCGGTCCCATTGTCAAGCTTGCGAAACTGCACACATTGGCTTTGTCAGGGGCTTAAAAGGGATTCGGACCAGCTGAATGCAGGAGATACAGCTCTGCAATAATATGACCCGAGAGCTGCTGGTGGCAAGATACAGGCAGGTTGCTCTGATCTCAAGAATCTCTTTTGCATATGGAAATTGCAGCTCTTGCTCCTGTCAGTTGCTTGCACTCTTGATGATTCTTGCTCTAGTGCATCTGTTGCTTTCACAGCCAGTGTCTGGGGGAAGATTTGGCCTCCGTTTATCCTCTGCCCATCTGCAGAATGGATAATGCTGATTGCAAAATTATGGTTGGTTTGCTAGGCTTCACAGCTGGTTTCCTTCCATGAGTATGAGGACATGAATACATCTCATCCTCCGCGCTTGCACCAAAGATCCGTGGCAGCATCTGCATGGGCACTGAGAACTTTTCAGTCGAAGCAGGAACAGATGGCTTTGGTAGACCTAATGTCCAAATTTTTGCCCCCCAGAACCTGTAGCAAGCCATCCTGGAAATAACATAATACGTAATAGCAATTTAAAAAACCCCAACACAGTCAAAATGCTCGGTCTGATCGCTGCTACCCCCTTCCCCGGGTGTGGGCAGGAGGACCAAGTCCTCCACCATGGGTTCTGTTGATTCCGCAGGCGAAGAGTGCAACAGGTTGATCTTGCCATTCAACCAGTCACAAAGGTCCTCCCACCCTGTTCTGTTCCCTTATTACGCTCACGGGTCCCATGTCCTTAGTACTCCCCAGCTGGGCCTGAGTTGAAGTCGTAGCCGCAGTGGCCGAGCGCTCCACAAGGACAGCCAGCGGGCCTGGACGGAAACTTGCCCTCCTGCGGGCAGCTGCTCCTCTGCTCTTCAGTCAGCTGCCCCAACCGTTGGTGTCGGCAGTGTCACCTCCAGTATAGTTCTCGTCAGGTGGGACTCTCTGGCTGTAGAGTCGAGGGGTGTCTGCACAGCCTTCTCTGTGGTCCAGGCACGGTGGGGTGCAGTGCCCAGTTCACCAGCTCTCGGCCCCAGGTAAACCTTGTCCCACCCCCCGGTCCAGGGCTTCTCTTCCTCCTCCAGGGTGCAGACAAGTGGCTGTTTCTCTAGGGCCTCCGGCCAGTCCCCCCTCTTTTTCTCCTCTTTATTTCTTTGCTCCCAACTGGTTCCACCTCCCAACTGCCCCTGCACCCTCCTTCTGGGTCCCCCATTCCTTGGCCTCCCCTTGTTTGTCCCCTGTTTGGGGCTGCCTTGGAACAGGTGTCTTGGGGAAGTCTTCCAGAGGACCTACAGACGAGATGGAGGTGTCCCACTCAGACATCCACTTCCAGCTTCTTTCTTTTCACCCCTGGTTTCTTTTGAGTTTCAAAGGAGGTGGGTTGAGGGAGCCCTCCCACCCTATTTTATGTAAGATACCTGCTTTACGGAGGGCTCCAGAAGCTGAACTCCCCACCCCAGGATTGGGAGGGCTTCACAGGACTTGCAAAAATGGCCATGGGAGGGAAGGTGCCTTTTGCCACAGCTTACCACCAGATGCTCCCCAGTTTGTGGGCTGGTGCCCTCTTGGCAGACTGATCACCTTGCCTTTGACCGTGTCCCTGCCCCAGAACACCTTCACAGCACAGTGTACTACACACTCCGAAAGGCTACCAGCTAGATAAGTCCTGTGCCTCCTGTTTCAGTCTGGTGTGAGATAACATGTCGTGCAGCACTGTTTCGAATGAAGAGGAGGGACTGGAAGCAGTCCATAAACTCTGCCTAACCCCAGCATATCCCCTTGGAATATGCCACGCAGATGCATAGTACTGTAATAGCTTTACGGGTACTGTGTGTACTTTGCACGATCAAGCTGAGAGCATATACTGTGTTTTTGGAGACCCTTCAAAGAAAAATGCAAGACAGTACAAGTCAGTTGTTGGTGATCTCTTGCCGCCCCCTGGTGCATGGAGGTAGAACTACTTACCTGTGTCTCTTTGTACTTTCTTGTCAGGTTAAGGGCCAGTTCACAGAATCACATATGACAGGTTCAGGTCTCTGGGTGCTTTTTGAGAAAAGACAGAGCACAGTTCTCAACTCACATATAACACGTTCTGCTGCTCAACCCATTTCTGGCTGATTTTGTCATGGTGAGTCAACACAGATGGCCCTGCATTGCAGAGTGGACGCACGAGAGAGCAGAAAGGCAACCCACATGCGCTCAGATCTTTCCAGCCCCTATCTCAAAGTGCCTGCGTTGTTCTGTGAACCATCTGTCCTCTCTGAGTCTATCCGCCTTCTGCACCTTAGCTGGTGAGGCAGGGGGAATCCCTCTTGGATTCAAGCAGCAGGTGCCAGCCGTATAGGTCTGCATTGGTTGCCCCTCATCCTCTCTTTTCTTTGCCCCATGGATTCGCCTCTCCTTTGGCACTCTTTTGCTTTTCTTCTTAAAGTCTCTTATCTTTAGATTCCACACCTGGCAGCATAGCATGTATTATTTCTATCTATTGTATGGTGCCTAGCAGTTTCCGACACTTTTTAATTAAATAGAAAGGAGACCGTTTCAGTATCTGGTAGCTGAAGTCATTGATGACAGGTCTGGAAGGATAAAGTGGGGGAAATCACAGCTTGCGGCAGAAGTGGAATTATTCCTGAAAGAGTTGAGATAAGAGGCAAAAAGAGGCAGAGCATGGAAAAAATTACTTTCTGGACTACAATTCTCAGAATTTTCCAAGAATTCTCCAAGCAACACTGGCTGGGGGATTTTGGGAGCTGTCGTCCAAAAAATTAATGAAATTTTCCAAGCTCTGACAATCGGTCAGGATGGGTCGGCTTCTTTCTGTAAGACTTCAGCCTAACCCACGTCATTGTGTAAATCTTTTGAATCTGAACTCTCCTCTTTTGTAAACAGAAGATGCTATATAAATAATAATAAGAAATAAAAAACATCCATGCAGTAAATTTCATTTGTTGTATATCATTCTACAGTTGCTGTCATGAATTCACCAGGTACTTCCAGATGATGGTGTCCTCACACCATCAGACAAAAGGCATTATGCAGCTGCTCTTTCTTTTCCTCCTTCAGTGTGTGTGTGTGTGTGTGCGTGTGTGTGTGTCTGTGTGTGTGTGTGTGTATAGGTTTGAAGGATACATGGAGACATTTATCTGGAAGGTGGTGATGTCTGATACGTCGTGAAGTCACAGGCTAAGGGGAATGTGTATTTCTTGCTATTACGTTTTCCTTTCAGGCAAATGATTCTTTCAGCAAGGTCTATGTTCCCCTGCTGATGACCATTCATGAAACAAAACCAAGCTACTTCTACAGTGTGGAGTGAGACAAGCTTATGCTAAGATAAACAGGCATGCTTACAAATGAAAGGAGATCTGTTTGAGCCAAACACACACACCTTACCCCCCCAAAAAATATGTAAATGAAACAAGACAATTGCAGTGTGAAAGATCTCAGTCTGGAAGCCCCAGGAGGTTTTTCCTTAATAAAGTTTTGTGCAATCTCTCATTAAAAGGTAGAATTTGTACCAGCTTCCTGCTAATATTGTGTTAATAACAAACTCATTCATACATATTTTCCTGTTGTTTCCTTTGCCCTGTTCAGGCCTTGTTCCTGCTGCTAGTGCTGAGGAGGAAGAGGTGCTGGATCCCAATGGAGAAACAATCTCGGTCTTGGCCAGATTCCAGCCCCTGCTAATGGAAACCATGACAAAAAGCAAGGATGGCTTCCTTGGCGTGAGTATGGCATTGAATTAGCGCTGGAACTAGTTTGATTAAAGATGATGCGGTGTGAGAGAATCAGTTTGAATCAAGAGTGAAGTAAAGGCAGACTTGAGTTTTGATTCATTGATATTACCCTACCAGGGAATGCAGAAGAAGAATTTATCATTGATATTACCCTACCAGGGAATGCAGAAGAAGAATTTAAGATGGCCTCGTAACAGTAGCTCAGTACAAACGCCGGATCAGTCTATGAGGAAGAAAGCTTACCTGTAGATTGGAGTGTTTTCTGGATGGCTTGCAATTAACCAGTAAACCAGGATCAGAAACTGTGATTTGAAGAGGGCTTGCAAATCATGGTTTCTGTGAATGGTTTTCCCCACTGTGCCTCCTTGGCAGGGGCAGGACTTGATGGTCCATAGAGTCCCTTCCAGCTCTGCCATCTCTCTCTCTCGCTCTCTGAGCCTTTTTGGAAACAAAAATATTTATGTGACATTTCATGACAACAAGATCAGTTTCTTACTGAGCCTGTCTGTCTCTTCAGGTTTCTCATGTTGCCCTTTCTGGGCTTCGCAACTGGACGGCTCCAGCATCTCCCGTGAGCGTGATGTTTGCCCGGCAATTCAAGGCCTTCCTTCCGCCAAAGAACAAGGTGGAACTGGGTGATCCTTGGTGGGTCATTCCCAGTGAACTCAACATCTTTACAGGATATCTTCCCAACAATCGCTTTTACCCTCCGGCTCCCAAAGGCAAAGAGGTAAGAAGTTTGCTTTTTTTTACTGATACTCATCATAATAAATGGCAGGAAGTAGAGAGCATGTTTCACTTGTCCAAAGGACTTTGTACGGACAGTTTTTTAAATAGTCTTCAGCACCAGGCAAGTAAAGAAGGCTGGTGCTTTTATTGAATGTGACATATTAAAGACCGGGAACACCCTGTTGTGATCTCAACTGCTTCTCGGCCTTTTGGCTAAGATCAAGTGTAGTGCTTGGGGTGATGAAGGTTGTAAATTACTGAAGGAGACTAAGGAAACAGGGAAGACAATCTTTTCTGGTCAGATCCAAGATGTTGCTGATTAAACCTGGGCTTGGAATTTGATCCTTACGTTCCCAGACACATTTTCACTGCTACCTTCTGCTTTTTTCTGCAGATTTTAATTCACAAACTCTTGAGTATGTTCCACCCTCGGCCTTTTGTGAAAACTCGCTTTGCTCCTCAAGGAACCGTAGCCTGCATCCAAGCTGTTGCTGATTTCTACTATAAGATTGCTTTCAGGTAAAGTACCCTCCGAGGAAAGGACTGACACTTGGACTGTGCTTGTGTCTCCGGGTCTATGTGCATCTGTGCAAAAAGCACTTTGGGTGCAGCGGCCTTGGTTTCTCTCTTTTGTAGGTCAGAATTGGCATGGGGGAAAGGGATGACTAAGGGCCTGGTGGAGGGATAGAGTGGACTGCAGGGAACACAAGGAAGATGAATTGAATAGTTTGGTCCTGGTGGAGAATGTGTGATTCTTGGCAGCTGAGAAAGTGTAGCTTATGGCCGAGAGCTGCGTGGGACTCCTCAATCCTGCTTGAAAATATTAGGGTTCCCCCCCCCCCCAGAGAACAGCTCCAGAATTCCCCAGTCAGCAAAGCTAATGATTCTGCTGCCTAAGAGATTGGTTATGTTGTAATTCAAGAAGTACCTTTTCAAAGCCCTGCTCTGGAATATGGTCCTGTGTAGGATTCTGCTTTTTCTGCTTCCAGCCTTGGTCCCTCACCCAAAGAAAAAAGCCCCTTAGCTAGCTAACAAAGTTGTCAGAGTCCCTCCACAACCCTGCCCTGTTGTGCTTCTGTTTTTGTGCCTTGCTTGATAGCTGTCTTTTGTTTCAGGATCCATGCAGAGTTCCAACTGAACGAACCCCCAGATTTCCCGTTCTGGTTTTCACCTGCTCAGTTTACAGGCTACGTTGTTCTCTCCAAGGATTCCTCCCACGTTCGAGAATTCAAGCTATTTGTCCCTAACAATAGGTAAGTTTCTCCCATTTCCAGTGTCTACTGAGTTAAATGGCTTTTTGTGTAAAATGTGTGAACCTAAGACTTTGAGTTGATTTTGTATTCTTTTATTTTAAGCGTAGAATCTAAGCTTTTTAAATCAGTGTCCTGGATGTTGTCTATTTGTCGAACCAGGCGTGACTTAGGTTTTTATTCTTAACAGGCTTCAAGTTGAAAGGCACTCTCTTTCTCTAGACACCTGCCAATGCACTTAGCCCTATTGGATGCTTGCATGCCAGCTGAGTTTTTGCAAGTTAGCCTAGAAATTTACTGGCTTCAGGACCTTTCAAGCAAGCCAAAAACACGTAGTTATTTCAGTACACGTTAGGGCAGCTGTGAATGGATTCTGTTTACTCTGTCTTCTTTGTGGTGTGGTGTTGTGACCTGCTTTATTTCTCTTGAAAGGAGGTTGTTTTTTTCTTCTTTTTGTTCTCAGGTTGGTTGTCTCACTTTACTGTTAGACCCTCTGTTTTTGCATTGCAGCAGAATGACACAGAGTTTGCAAGCTTTCAGGTATTCATTGTGGCCCCAGGAACGTCAGAGCTCCTACAGATCACCCATAATCCAGAGTCTGTTGTAACTCTGACCCCCTCATAGGTACCCATGAAGAGGCCATTCATGGCTTCTCAAAGCCGTCTTGCCTAACTAGAAGCACAGAGTTTACAGAAGGAACGGCAACCCCAGTTTTCGTTGCGCATGGAAATGCTGTTTCTGATAGCACTGGTTTTCCCCATTAGGTCTCTCAATGTGGACATGGAGTGGCTCTACGGAGCCCTTGAGAGCAGCAACATGGAGGTGGATATAGGATACTTACCTCAGGTCTGTAGCAAAAGTTGTTTTAGGCTGATCTTCTTTCTATTGCATTTCCATTGTTTACCAGGAAATGCAGAAGTCTCTGGTGCTTACTGAGTTAAGTGTTTTGTCTCCTTCTTGTCCTACAGATGGAACTAGAATCTCTGGGGCCATCCATCCCTTCCGTGATTCACGATGAAAACGGGAATGTGATTGACAGCAGAGAAGGGGAACCCATTCAGTTCATCTTCGAAGACATCACCTGGCGAGGAGAAATAAGCTGGGAAGAGGCAGTCAGCAAACTGGAAGTGGCCATGTATCCCTTTAAGAAAGTATGAAATGAGAGTCCTTGACTTCCCTTTAGAAGCATGTCTGTGATGGTTACATTATTATGTCAGTGCTTTGATGAGAAAGGGCTAACGCCATGAGCTATCCTTGTTTGATCTGGTGGCTGTGAAAGCGACAAAGTATTCCAGTTCCAGAGACTGGAAATTTTACAGGTTTAGATGACAGCTCCCATGATCCCCCAGCCGACAACATTGTCAGACGACAGAGGAAGTATGAGACCAAGCCTATTTCTCTTTGGTACTGTGAAACTCTTTTAAGTGGTACATCATCCATCCTTCCCTTTACCAGGAATCTCTGGGGTCGTTTTGAATGAAGCAAGAGAAGCGAGGTTTCTAAGAGCATTTTGTTGCTGTAAGAAGAGCCGGACGAGCAGTACTCTCAGTGCTGTGGTTTCCTTATCAGCAGAGACACATAGGCCACGTGTGGCTGGGGAAGTAAATTTACAGTGTCAGCTGTTAAACACTTATCTGTATTCACACAACAGGCAAGACAACAAGGAGACAAATTTCTAATTTATCAGCTTGAGCAGGGCGATGTGGGGGAGATTTTCTGAACAAGTCTGCAGGAAATTGTACCATGTGAAGATATTGTTTGTGAGTAACTTGTTTCTTGAGAAGCCTAGATTTCCTTAAAACAGTCCAGCCATGAGGGCTGTTTCATTAACTTCAGCACTGTAACTAAACTCTGTGTCTTTTTTTTAAGTACTGCCAGTGGATTGGAGCTCTGAGCTTCTATCACCTTCCCCCCCCCCCCCCCCCCGTGTCCAATACCTCGTGGTTTATCATGTGCTGTGCTAGTTTTTGTGGTTTCTCTGGACCACTGTGTGTTTTTGCATGTGAAGGAGGGACCCATAGGTTGAAAGGCTTTGAAACATCTCTTGTGGCTCAGGGCAGATCATCCATAATCTAGAGGCCACTGTTTTAACAATTATTGAGCTCTGTGATTTCTCTGACACATAGGGTCCCCGAAGTAGTTTTCCGCAAGCTGGTGCCCTCTAAAAGTTCTGTTATCCTCTACAATTTGCCAGGTTAGCTGGAACGGATGGGAATTGTAGTCCAGAGTTTTCAGAAGGCACCAGGTTGAGGGAGGATACACTACAGATAGTTACGAGACTTGAGATGTTTCTAAAAATATTGCTTGACTTTTCTCTTTGAGCACTGTTCTGGGGCACGGAGAGACGTAGGTTAGGATAGATCTTAATAGGGTGCTAAGAAGCCTTCTCCTTATACAGTATTCTCCATCTCTGTTGAACTACAACCCTCATTCTTCTCAACCTGGAGATTATTGCAGCTGTTCTCCAACACGTTTGGAAGACATCAGGTTGAGGAATGCTAGTGTGGGGGCCAAATCAGATGGAAATATTAGTTGTTAAATGCAATTGACATACTTTTTGACACAAATAATGGCCCGGCTGAGTAAGGAAGAAGGGAATTGTCTCTTTCTCACTCTGCAGTAGTCCCAGGGAAAAAAATCTCCCTCTGAAGATGACTGTCTGCATTTTTCCTGGGAAGCTGCAAGGTGTGTTGGTGGACATTTCCTCTGGAGTGCAAATGCCTGACTTAAATTCCTCACACACACCCCGAGACTAAGGCCACTTTACATAAAAAGAAACCACAGTGTATACTTTTTTAAAACCCTGGCTCCTATGGACACACAGATACCCTGCCTTTGGCCTCAGGAAGACTCAAGGCACCTTCCAGTATTAAAATAAACAATATAAGAAACTCAACGGAGGAAAAAGGCGCCCCACCTGCCTTAGGCGCTGAGTTACAGAGAAAAAGCCTGCCTGAAGAGAAAGGTCTTTGTTTGCCTGTGGAAGGGTGGGCAAAGAGGGGTCCAGCCTGACTTCCTGTGGGAGGGAGTTCCACAGCTTGGGAACAATGACAGAGAAGGCCTTTCCTCATGTCCTCATGCAGCTGAGGGGGTAATGCAACCCGAGAGAAAGGCTGATGATTTTCGAACTCCAGGCAGGCTCATAAAAGACTTTCCAGATATGAGGAGACTCCGGCTCTCATCATCCCCGACCACTGGCAATGTTGCCTGGGGCTGATAGCCTTTGATATTCCACAGAATTTTGAGGACCAGAGTTCTCATCCCTGACATAGCTGGGCTGGTGTGTCTAAGCCATGTTGCTTTCTGAGGAGAGCTTCCACATTATATGGGGGAGACCTCGCATCTGCCTCCCATATCAGTTGATTCCACAGGGGACCCGGACTTGCCAGGACATCCCTGCAATATTATTGCAAACACATTTTAAAAATAGAAAATATTAACATTTTAAAGATGTGCCATCAGAGGTTCCACCAAGGTTGATAAAGCCCCATATTTTCTTGCACCTCCTGTCCCATTGTCTTTTTGCTTATTTAAAAAACAAACCTTTTGTTGGGTAACACTGACACTCTTTTCTGTGACCGTGTTGCTCCACATTTTTTCCTTTATCTTTTGTGGGATGTGTGGCTCTGTTCTGGATATGGCAGCTGGACTCCCCTTAACCCTAGCCTGCCCGCTGGCAAAATAGATAAAACTGCTGCTCATTTTGCCGGAACACAAGGCATGATGCCAGCCAAGGCCGGAATCCTTGCGATTTGAATTTAAAACATCTCCCTTCAAAGCATGAGTGGTAGGAAGCTGAGTCAATAAGATGCTGCCTTTAAGGGTATGTGGTCAGGGCAACAGTAAGGGGTGAGGACCTCAGCCCACCAACTTGCTACTCCATCAGTATCTGCAAAACCACAGATGTGGAATCTAAATAGCTTGAGGTCACTCTGAAGAAGATGTTTTAAATTAAATTTAAATTAAAATGATCTGTGGTTACAGTCTGTGCAGGTGCTGTGGTCCTTCACTCTCATTTTGTTTGCTACCACTGAGAGAGGGCCTCTGTCTGACATGGTTTAGGGGCCCTCTGGGCTCTGCCGAGCCCAGGACTTTCACTTGGTGGTAAGAGGAGAGCAGCAGCACTCTGCAATGCGTAATAGATCAAGCGTTGGGTGGCAAAGTGCCACCTTCCACAGAAGACAGTCTTCCATATGAAGGGCTGACAGAGAATAGTCCCCTTTTTCAAAGGTGTCCTGCATTTGAAGGGCCACCCAGTTTGATTTAAAGACCGAGAACCATACGGAGGGAGATCTGGACAGTAGAGTCAACAGACACACAAGTCCCTTGGTCACAGTCTTCCCTGCTTGAGTCACATGCCTTTTAATTAGGTTTCAATTACAAACAGAATTTCTCATTTTGTATCGGCATATGCAGTTCTCTGCAAATCATTGTCCTCTTTTCGGTGATGTTTAAGTGGCCACTCTCTCAAGCATCACCTGAATTCTCTGGCTTGATTTGATTTCCGTGTCTTCTTTGCTTCTTCTGCTTCTAGGTTTCCTACCTTCCTTTTACACAAGCTTTTGAGCGAGCAAAATCAGAGAATAAACTCATCCACTCTATCCTGTTGTGGGGTGCACTAGATGATCAGTCATGCTGAGGTAGGTGTATTTCACACTTGGGCTGTGGAATGTGTCAGGGTGCCCCAAGTTGCCTCCCCCCCGTTTCCCTCCTAAGTGAAATAAATTGTAGGGGATTAATAGAGAAGTTACTTATGATTGCCATCAACTTAATATGTAACGCCCTCCACTTGGGCTGTCAGGTGTTTCAACACAGTGGCCAGAATTTTGTTGGGTTTCTCACCAGCACATGAAACAAAAATCCAGAGGTTGCAACAGCTATTTGAAACGAAACTGATTAGTGAGGTGCTGGTTTGTGTGCTTGGTCATGTGACCAGTACCTCATGAATTAGCTTCAGTTAGCCATTGCAACTTTCATATTTGCCCTTATGGTGTAAAACAGAACTCAACAGGATTCTGGCCTTTGTCTTCTAAGTGGATTAACAAATGAAAAGTACACATTGCATAATCTCTTTAAAGTTAATCTTGTATGAAGCTGCTTATAAATAGAGCTGCAGTAAAATAAAATGGTGAGTTTAGAACCAAGGTGGGCAACTGGTGGGCCTCCAGAGGTATTTCTCCCCTTAACCACCATTGGCCAAGCTGGCTCGAATTGGATTCCAACTTCATCTTCTGTCCCTCAGGTTCCCAGACTTGGTTTGGTTGTTCTCGTTATTAATACTGTGTGATCTGTGTACATGATGCTTGTGCAAAAGAAAGATCCATGCCTTGAAGAGTTTAAAGTTTAAATTTAATCTGGACATGAAAAAGCAAGGGTAACAAAAAATTAATGCAAACATACTAGAGGGTAGGTTTTGAATTGGGCGTGTGAGATACAGCTTATATATAGCAGAGATACAGGGTGTGCCAGATTGGTGTTCAGCCATTAAAAACCCACTTTAGGGAGCAATGTTGGAAAATGAGTAAATGCTTTGTGCAAAATTATCTCTGTTAGATTTGGGAAAGCAAAGCAGACTGTTCAGATTTTTAATAATTTGTTTCAATGTGAGTAAAGGTAGTACACCAGCCCCGCCATTCCTTGTAATCTATTTTCTTATTGTCCTCCTGTGGAGAAAGTAAAAAACCAAGCTTCCTCAGCCTGTGGAGATTTTACATGAAGGAGGTTGTCCCCTCTTCCAGTGGTTAATGTTCACATCTGCAAAATGATTATACAAATCAATCAAACAAATAAATAAAGCCGGTGTACTCCCTCACAGGTTTGCTTCAAGTACATTGCCAAGTGTTTGAATCACTGCTGTCTGGCTAAACGGGGTCCTTTCAAAACTAGCCCTGCATGAAGTACAATAAGAAGCAGAGCTGGGCTTCATCTCCACGTTCATCACGTTTAGAGTCCTCGTTAAAGTCCTCTTCTCATGCTTATTCTCTTCTGGATTGTTGGCCTGATGGACAGCTGAACTTGTCACTGAAGGATCAGGAGAATACTTCGTAATAAATACTTGTCATTTTACCTATGAACGTTTAAAAAAAAACTGCTCATAAATTATCACAGGATTGAGTTCATTGTGACATTTCACTTCATCTTTTTTCTCTCCCTGGGCAGGTTCAGGGCGAACTCTCCGGGAAACCGTCCTGGAAAGTTCGCCCGTCCTCACTTTTCTGAATGAAAGTTTTATCAATAGCTGGTCGCTGGTGAAAGAACTGGAGGATTTACAGGTGAGTTTAAATATAGCACAAAGTGGTAGCTTGACAACACAGGAAGCTGAAGGGAAACCTGGAATGGACACATCAGCATATCAGAAACTTCTGCACTTTCACTCTTTCTGTCTTCCCTGATGAACTGGGCTGAACTTAGGGCTGTCTCTATGTAATTTTTCTTTGATTAGTCAGTTAAATACATTCCTGTATATCAAACCTTCATGTGTAGTACCTTTTTAGATATATAAGTGGAGAATTATTTTACAGCTTTAAAACCGAAAGGTACAACTACTCGTTGCTTGAAGGAAATGCAATCTTTAATATTAATTTACTGTTTGTTTGTTCATTATTTTTGTTATTATTTGTTATTGAGGGATTGGTTGCTTCTTCTATTTGTCGTACACAAGTTCAGATTTTGAAATCGAAGCAGTAGATGTACCTGTGAATAAATAAATAATTGTGTCACATGAGTATGAATAGATAATTGTATTTGTTGTGTGATGCATCCATTCCAGGACTATGCAAATAACTTCTTGAAACTTGATGTTTAAAGGGTGGTGACCCCTTTTACATTGTTGTTTCTGTCCACCTATTTCTTTTTACAATGCACACCAGACTAAAAACATCAAACACTGTCTGCTTAATTTCTCGTGTGACCCAGTCAAGGGTGCCCCCACTGGTGACTAATGGCTCCCACCAGCACAGCTAAACATTTAGTACTAGTACTGATATTCAAGTTTCAGCATTGCAGGGCTAATAAAATCCCATTTCCTTTTAGTCCAATCAGAACAGATATTGAGAGGAGCAGAGTTTATCTTTCTGTTCATTTAGCCCTGCTAAGGCATTTGATTGCAAAGAAAGGTGACCAGAACATAACAAAAATGTTGAACTTTCTCTCTTAACCAGCACTACTTCATATTCCACCTCTTCCCAGATGAACTACAGTTCCCATTATCCCCAGCCAGCCTGTGTCACTCACCACCTGGAGACCACCATATTGAGGATGGCTGCTCCTTATGTTTCCTAATACAATAATGGAGGTGGCTCTTTATAGTAGCTCAACTTCCACCCTACTCAGTTGTGGTTGTAACTTTAATTTATGGAATTTACAAAAGGAGAACAATGGAATTAGTGAGGTCCCAATTAAAATGAATTAAAGCAGGTGTGACATAAAGCATTTCCAAAGTACTGTGAAACCTAAACTATGCCCAAATGCTAAAAACTAATTTCTTGGTGTAGTAACTCTTTTATATTGATGCAAGTTCAGAAATATTAACCATTCAATGCTTTCTCGAAGGCTTTCACGGCCAGGATCTGATGGTTGTTGTAGGTTTTTCAGGTTGTTTGGCTGTGTTCTTAAGGTTTTTCTTCCTAACGTTTTGCCAGTCTCTGTGGCCAGCATCTTCAGAGGACAGGAGTCAGAACTCTGTCTGTGCTCTGGTGCAGTTTGTGGGATAGTTGAGTATTTATAGCTGTGGGATCAGCTTTTTGTCCTTTTCAGGAGATTGGGTGATTATGGTGATCAGCGTGTTTTTTGTTGTGGGTGTATTGTTATGATAAGGGGGAGAGATTATCTGTCACTGTGATTGATGGGTGTCGTTAGCTGGTCTTTTGTGTGCAATGATCCCTGGTCCTTGTGGCTGGGTAGAGTTCATTGACCTTTTGCAGACTGTATTTTTCAGTGCTGGGAGCCAGGCTTTGTTGAATTTTAGACTTTCTTCTTTTTTGTTGAAGCTCTGCTGGTGTTTGTGGATTTCAATGGCTTCCCTGTGCAGTCTAACATAATGATTGCTGGTGTTGTCCAGTACTTCAGTGTTTTGAAATAGAATTTCATGTCCAGCTTGTTTCAGGGCATGTTCAGCTACTGCCGATTTTTCCAGTTGTTTTAGTCTGCAGTGTCTCTCATGTTCTTTGATTCTGGGGTGGATGCTGTGTTTTGTGGTTCCAATATATACCTGGCCACAACTGCAAAGTATCCGGTATACTCCTGCAGTGGTGAGGGGGTCCCTTTTGTCCTTTGCTGACCGTAACATTTGTTGTATTTTTGTGGTGGGCCTGAATACTGTTTGTAGGTTGTGTTTTTTAAAAAGTTTCCCCATGCGGTCCGTGACCCCTTTGATGTATGGTAGAAATACTTTATTTGTGGGTGGCTCTTTTTTCCTCTTCAGTTTGGTGTTGTTTTCTTGGTTTGATGGCTCTTTTGATTTCATTCTTGGAATAGCCATTCGCCTGTAGGGCCCAATTCAGATGGTTGAGTTTGGTGCTGAGAAATTGAGCTTCACAGTTCCGATTCACACAGTCTACCAGTGTTTTGATTATGCCTTTTTTTTTTTTGTCGTGGGTGGTGTTTGGAGTTTTTGTGTAGGTAACGGTCTGTGTGGGTGGGTTTTCTGTAGACCTTGTGTCCCAATAGTAGGTCAGGTTTGCGTATGACCATGACATCTAAGAAAGGGAGTTGGCCTTCTATTTCTTTTTCCATAGTGAATTGTATATTAGGGTGGATGCTATTGAGATGGTTTAGATATTCTTCCAGTTTTTATTCACCGTGGTTCCAAATTGCGAAGGTGTCATCCACGTATCGGAACCAGATTATCACCATAATCACCCAATCTCCTGAAAAGGACGAAAAGCTGATCCCACAGCTATAAATACTCAACTATCCCACAAACTGCACCAGAGCACAGACAGAGTTCTGACTCCTGTCCTCTGAAGATGCCGGCCACAGAGACTGGCGAAACGTTAGGAAGAACAACCTTCAGAACACGGCCAAACAGCCTGAAAAACCTACAACAACCATCATTCAATGCTTTATTTAAAAAACAAAATTGGGGGGGGGGGTATTTACACCTTCTAATGCTTTAGATTTGAAGGACAAGCGTGCAAGTATGTTATAAATGACCTCAAAGATGCCATCGAAATTAATATTGGGTCTCATTGTCACGCACCTCAGACCCTGACTCTTCCACTTCGCAGTATATCCTAATTATGATTTCTTACTTTTACGTTTAACTAGAGTAATTGTTCTGTGTCCTGTTTTCAAACTACGATTGGATTGGAGTCTGACCTCAGTGTCAGACTATATAAATGTTTCTTACAAACATAAAAAAATCTGAAACACTTGGTGCCCGTTTTTCCGTAGGCAAAGAGAGAGGATGAGATCAACAGCAAACTTGCAGGTCTCCATCTTGAAAAGTATAACTTCCCAGTGGAGATCATGATCTGCCTGCCCAATGGCACCGTGGTAGGGCTACGGCTATATTTTTTTTCTTATTGAATGGTTGGTAGATGCCTGTTGGGAGGGCCGTTGTCTTTGCTCTGATATACTTGAAATAGGTGCTGACTGTCTGACATGTACTTTTGCCTCTCAAATCTGGAAGAGAAAAATATCTCATTTGGACTTCATGTAAGAAGGACACGGTTGACTTCTGCCGTCCTCCAAAGAAAGTTACTTTTAAAAAGTTATATAGCCTGTTAAAAGGCCCTGAAAGTTAATTTATTAGAATAAAATGTATCTTTTTTTCTTCGAGGTTGTAAACATAATTTTTCTGAATTATAACTCCCAGAATTTCCCACATAGCTTTGCTGCAACTGGGGAATTTGGGGAGTCCTAGTTAAAAAAAAAAAAGGAATGTCTTTAAAGCTCTCTTTTTTTTCACCCAAAAGGCAAGTTCTTATGTTGCTTTGTTTTGCTCATTCTTTTTTCAATTTTTTTTTTTGAGAGAAGATCCAACATGATATCATTTCAGCGTAACTAAAATAAGAAAAAAAAAAGTATTTTGGGAACTTAAAGACTTGGAAGATTTGTTTTGTCAAGAGCTTTCATGGATTATAATTCATTTCTTCAGATGCATTGAATATAGTATTTGAATCAGAAGAAAGAATCTGCATGCGAGGTGTGAAATGTTGGAGTTCTTTTTTTTTTAAGCTCATGTTTAATTTTCCAGGTCCATCACATCAATGCTAACTATTTTCTGGATATTACTTCTATGAAGCCCGAAGAAGTTGAGAGCAGCATCTTTAGTTTTTCTGCCAGTTTTGAAGATCCCTCAACAGCAACCTACCTCCAGTTCCTGAAAGAAGGACTTCAGAAAGCAAAACCATTCTTGCAGACCTAAACTGCAAATCAGATCAATGTTGTACTGTTGTGAAGCACCAAAGATGCAGATGTTTTTCTTTCTGGCGCTTACTAAGCTCAGCCATGACAGTGTTGAGTAATAAAGTGCTTTACTAGGAATGAAAGGGCTCCCAGCAAGGAAGTGCCGCTTGGAAAAAAAAAACAGCTGTAACATCTGTAGCTACACATATTATTTTCAGGGTACTTTCAAAGAAGCTGAACGTATGCTTCTCTTACTGGCAAGTTGTGAAGCGTCTGAAAGAAATTGTCAGGTGTCCAGCAAGAGGTTGGGAATAGTTCAACAGAAAAGTTGGGGTTCTTAGTGTGATGTCAGGCTGTAAAGATCAGTCTCAAGCAAAGTCCAAATGGCCCGGAGGTGGTTTCCTTTAGTAAAAGGTTTTGCTGTGTGCATTCTTGAATGGGATACTGTTCTTTTGCAGCTGGTCTGGAGTTTGGTCCCTGAATTGCTAGTGTGCAGTTGACCTTTTATGTTACAACACACCATTTGGCTCTAAGTGACCTCAACAGGTCACAAATGCCTTCAAGATCAGAGCTATTGTGAGTGACCCAAGGCAAGACCTGGTCATGTGTTACACTCTCCCTGGTATCTGTGGACAGCTTAGATCAAGGCTACTGCGCAAATGCAAGACACAAAAAAGTGATCTTTTGCCCAACCATTTCTGAATTTCCAGCCTGGCCTACTATAGTTTTCCTCCTCTGTATGTCCAGTTGTTCTTTAAGGGAAGGGAAGATTTAACCTGGGGGAACCCGATCGTTGATCCTTTTATATGTTAAGAATCAGCTGTTAGCTCAGTCAAGGAGAATATCCATTGTTACTTTTTGAAAGCACATACTGGATAAGTGCAATCACAATGATCATGTGGCTGCCGAAGTCAAGTAATATTTAAAGGTGATTTTACAGGACTAATTGTCTTATAGAAAGATTGCTCTCAATTACAACCCTGTAGCTCACCACTCCACAATCCTGGAATTTCTCTTATCCTTAGGTCAAATCATCCCGAGATTATTTCTTTTTCATGTAATGCTGTCCATATTAATGTTTTAATTCTTGTTTTCAAATAGCTCATTAAGCACAAAAAAAGAGGGAAATTTGCATTGTCAAGAGTAGACGAATCAAAAAATGAATCGACACTTCATATAATACGATATTTAGATCTGCTGCATTATGGCAATCTTTCTCAAACTTATTTAACTGATCGTTTCCACCTTTTGAAGTTACACCTAACCTCTGGTTCTCCTGACACAGCACTAACAGTTTATTCCGCCGTTGAGTATGCAGAGATTCTCAAGTACAAGATCTGTAAACTGGTCTTTTAATCCAATTTTTGCCAACGAAAATAACAGGAGCGCTCTGCCCCTCCTAACACAACACCCAGGGGGCTATAATTAGAACCAAGAGAAAGCTCTTCCATTGTTTTTTTTCTTTTCTTGCCAGATTGGGTTGAGAAATTGTTGCTCAGCAGTGGAATATGTATGTAGAGAATGGGCAGAAGGACAGTGCCTTGCGTCTCTAGCTGAAAAGGATGTCAATTAGCAGTTGATGTGAAGAAACGTCTTTGCCTTAGAAAAGGATACTAGGAACTGTAATTTTTTTTAAAGTTTTTTTTTCCTTTTTAAAACTCTGCCTTTGAGAACCTAGAGAGTCAAGTTGCCATCAGAGTGAACAGTACTAAGCTAAACAGACAAATGGTTTTACCTGGTGTAAGCTAGCTTCCTATCATTGAGGATCTTTTACCAGGAGTCATTCATCCTGAAGTCTCAGCTGGCATGAATTGTTTTGTTTTTCTTTGTCCTTGATTTTGTTGGAAGATTCCTGTTCTTTTAAGGTCTTCATGATCTTCAGATTGAGAATCATAGTCCATTCTGTCTAGGGCCAAACAGCGGAGGAATACCCACCCAGCATGTAGGAAGCATAGAGATACAAATGATAAGAAACAAGCAGGCAGAGGTGGGAAGTTCAGATAGCCCAAGACTAAAGGTTGGTCAACATGGAGTACATGGAGCAAGGCAGGAAGAATACTCGGCCATTTGGAGCTGCCTTATGTGCTGTTTAGGAGGGGGTATGCACAAAACAATTTATATGTCCCTATAAAGCAGTCCTACATGCATATGGAAGATGCGTTTTACTGACACTTCCATCATACAGATATATGCATGTCAAGGTGCCGAAATGGGCCACAGCCTCCTTTCCGTATGATGAAGCTGTGATGCGCATAGTAGTGGATGCAGATTTGTGGATGCTGGAATTATGGGGTTCTTGCATTTGTAGGGAAAACAAGATTTAGAGAGGGTGGAGCCACAGATTGGGGAATGAGAACCCATCATTCTAAACAGACAGCGGAAGTCTGAAAGGGCAGTCTTGAAAGGCACTAAGATGGTATGATGAAGTTAGTATAATCTTAGAACAGCAAGGCTGGAAGGGGACCCTATGGATCATCAAGTCCAGCCCCAGTCAAGGAGACCCAGTGGAGAATTGAACTCCCAACCTCTGGCTCCGCAGCCAGAGACTTAAACCACTGAGCTATCCACGTTAGACTGGTTCAGGCTGGGGTTTTCTTCTGTTTTTTCCTTATAATTCTTTGGTGGCTGTAGAATTGGGACATTCCGGCATTTTCCTCTGGCAGTATTTTAAAAACTCTTTGCAAAAATGTTGAATGTGTAAAAGGGAAAATGCAAGCATTGGGAACAATATTAAAAGTTTTAGGAAGATTTATAATTGAGAGGACTGAGTGGGAATGCCTCGGGTAGAGAACGGTTAGTGTTTTTCTTCATTTCTAATTGGCTTTAAAATTGCTTTTTCCCCCCCATAAAAATTTAATGTTGCTGGAAGCTGAATTCTAGTACTCTTTCAGACTTGTAGTGCAGACGGGACACCAGTAGAAGACCATTAAAAGCAACTACTTGGCACAGCATGGAAATCTGCTTGACAAATGTTTTCAGTTCTTGCCAGAAAAAGGTCTATCTTCTTTTGTTTTGTACTTTAAGAAGAATGGCTTGTAACACTTGTTATTTTGTTTTCCTTCCTTAGTTTCTATTGTATTTTCCAACATTAATTTTATAACTAACTGTTGTGTGGGATTTTGTCGTTCTGGAGAGTAGACCTGTTGATTTAAGTGGAACTGTTCTTTTCACAAGTAACTTGTAATACAACTCATTGTGTCTGAATGTGGAAGCTGAGGTTCTGAGGCTGAAATCCTGTTGCACACCTATGTGTATGTAATGCAGACCTGCGGAAGTGATAGAAGGAACTTGCAGCAGGGTGGAAGTAACATCCAAGAAGCACTTCCACAGGTGTGTCATGCAACAGTTGTGACGTGAACTGTGTGGTTAATTGTGCAACCATGATGTCATGTGTAATCATGTGTAACCATGAGCCATGTGGCTTTGAGCTTTACAGTAAACTGCACCACTGCAACATGAATTGTGCAAATGCAGTGTGAACCCATATGATCAGTTGGGCCATGCTGTCTGCCCGTTGGAAGTTGGCAGATATTATGCCAACTTCAACAGGATTTTAGCCTGAGTATTATATGTTTGTCTGTTACTGCTAGCTTGCTTCCACATATTTATTGAATCCTATAAAGATGCATTTATGCTAATAATCACCTTCATAATGTTCTGTGGTGGTGAAATCCACGGTGCACTGAGCAGTATAGTAATGCATATTAATATAATGGGAAGTCATAAAAATCTGAATAAGCAAGCAAAGCCCTTTTATTTTTACAGAGTCAGTTTTTATAGGTGCAAGATTAATTGTTGCTGGTGTTTTTTTTTAATCTTCATAAATGTAAATGAGGCAGAGCCTCATTTAGAATCTAGTGCTTTTTCCATATCTTAATTTAAAAAGAAAAACAGATTAAGCAAGGCCAGACCAAATCTATAGATGAAGCATAAATTAAATACATGGTGTTTCATGGTTCTCAGAAGGGAATAAAGAGACATGTTCTGCTTGTTAGGATATCTGAAGGCCTTTCCCAACCACTGTGCTTTTGCCAAAGGTGAAGTAGTCAGACTGTGCAGGCTTTTATTAATGAGCCCAGATGATATTGTCCCATCCAAAGCTTCCTCTGTGAAAGAATGGCTCGTTCACAGCATCCCTAAGCACCAAATGTCATCCTGGAAAGCAGCAATAATTCCTGCCCCAGACATGGTGAACATGGCATGTTCTTGAACGTGTGAAGCTTGTCAGAGGTCGAAAAGTTGTTATTTTAGTCCACAACTCCCACAATCCCCAGCCAGCATGGCCACCATAGTGAGGAAAAGCTGGAACCTCCAAAAAAATCAGCATGGCGCTGATTTAATCGGATCGCTACTTCGCCTAGTCCAGTCCAGTCTATCCTGACTGGCGTAGACTCTCCAATGATGGAAGTAGAGGTCTTTTATGTCTCTGTAACCTAAGCTTCTCTTAAACTGTGAAAGCTTTTGATCCAAGTAGGGCCCTGAGCACTGGCAAAGCTGATGTTGTACAGCTGAAAATTGGCATCTGCCCTGATTCTCTGTTGGGGTGATGGTTGTACTAGTTTCACTGGCACCCATTAGAAGGCACCTGACAGGTTGCTGCAACACACATTGTGCATTTCCACCATGTTGACCATTCCTAGCCCTTACGGTTGCCTTTTTGAAATCTTGTGACGTTTTCCATGGGGTTCCTGTCCATCTCTTATGCTTCAGCTAATATTATGGAGCTGCAACTTTATTTTCTCTGCAGAAAGCTAGCCCTACCTTTATTAGCAGGAAAATGAGAAAGTCTTTAAAACAGCGTGTCCCCTTGAAGGGGCATTAATCTGGAAAAGCCCTTCAGTCTGTGGTTCTTTTTCTACTTAACTGATGACAAACCCCATTGAACTCAATGGAACTTGCTTCTGAGTAGATGTGCAGATTATGCTACAGAACACTAGTAGTAATTATTGTGTAACCATTTCATTTCTCCTAGTTTGCCTACGCTTAGCTTAAGTGAAGCTTGTGTCTTAACTTTTCTAAAAACAACACACAATATACAAACAACCCCACCCAAAGCATTTCCTATTGATATTGTCTCTATATTTTAAGGATTTTATAGGTATTTTGATAACATGAAAGAGGAGACAATTGAGAGAGGTGTTGTTGTTTTTCTCTGTTCATCTGTTCTTTGTGACGGTCTGATCTTAAATCAAGAACAGGTCAGACTCGATTTCTGACAGGTGCCTCTTGGAGAAAAAGCACCCCTGTCATTTTCTTCTCTTCTTTTTTTAAGAGTTACTTTGTAAAAGTTTATTTTTTTGCTAAGCATTTATTTTATAGAAGCAGTTAATTATAAGATGTGAGGTTTCTCAGATATTGTACACTCTTTGTTACCTTGGGAAGGTTTCAGATCTAACCAGTATTATTCATAGTAAATTATATTAAAAGAGCTTTGCTGGACAGTGTTTTGTAGTGGCAACGAAATGATTGCAACATTTAGAACATGAATTCTAAAATCCATGTCAGTCATGTGGTGACCTTTTTAAACTTACTTTTTTCAGTGTCCTTGTTTGTTTATTGTCTTAACTGGTGACAATCCCCATATCCTTAATGTGTGTTCTGATCTACTTTGAAATGAATTGTTGTATTTGGTTATTATGACAGTTCTTATTCAATACAGTAGAGAAGACCTTTCATGTTTTAACATTAAGGAACACATTTCACAAATGCCAGTTTCCCACTAGTGACATATTGTCCAGTTCGACTAACATTAGCAAAACATATGGTTTTATTCTTGTCTGGAATGTTCTCATGATTGCCTCCTGTAGCAGCATTGCTCACTGTTTTCCAGTACTGTAATAAAAAGAGAAAAACCTAATTTGTGTTGCGTGCTCTGCTTCATAGTTGATCCATTATTTAAAAGATGGAAGGAAAATGACGAGGCTGAAATTTTCCACCGTGTTACAGTGATGGGTGGATTTGTGAATAAGGGAATTGTGCCTGTTCTTCTGAGAAATTCCTGTGCTGCCAGAATCTTCTGCAAGTCACTTGCTAGCTTTGTTCTCATTTCTAGTCATAAGACAGTGTTTTTAAGACTTCTGGGACAATAAGAGATTTCATTAACTTTTCCCATACTTGTATCATGTAATCCACTGTGAACTGGCCTCTTCCACAACTTGCTGCTGTGAATTTGAGGAAAGATCTATAATTGTAAACATTGTGAAGGACCAGGGTGCTGAAATGGTGGCATGGCTGTCAGCCTACAGTACTGGATGGCATTTGTTTCAGCCTCCTGACTTCCTTTACATAAACAAGAGGCACATCGGGGAGAAAGTACTAATCGGACCCATCACTGCCTGTACGTACTAGTTGTCTAATTTCAATAACTTTTTGCTGGAACTTACTGAAAATTGTTTCCTGGTTAACAGTCTCAAGTGGTAAAGTCTTTTCTGCCCTTCCTTTTATCTACCATTTGTGTATGCTGAGCTGCTTTCTACGGATGATGGAAGTGGAGGAGGACCCGCTTCCATATTCGAAGGCAATGCAAGGAAGGGACACATCTGTGGACGGCTCATTCAGAAGGATGTGCAGCCCAATCCTGTGTATTCAGGAATGAGGAGTCATAGGGTTTCATAAACTAATCTTGAAACAAAGCTTGACTTCATATTTTCACATTTATTTTAGCTAAGCTTCTCAGCTTTCAATAGGAACTTTGAAAGTTGCAAAAGTGATTTGTAAAGTTGCAAGTAACCAAAACTTGTGAAATTGCTTTGCTTAATAAAAGCAATGTCACAGAAAGTTATATATGAAGTTTATATTAAGGTGTATGTGTGGTATGTATAATAACAACACACTAAATTGTTTGCTATACGAATGTCATTTATTGAGGCTCACAGAGTAGTCCAGCTTCCTCCCTTCATACCAGCGTTTCTTGGGCACGGTCACATTATGCTCAGAATATCTATTTATGGTAGTCCCTGAACCTTTTTTTTTTTAATAACCTGATACAATAAAAGCATTACTGTACCTTCAAGTGTGCAGACAGGACAAGGGAATACTTTTAAGCATTGTTATATTGCAAGGTGTCGACATGACACCCACCCAGCTGAAGCTGATCTGCTCCAAGTTCTGCTAATGTACACCACTCACTAGAGTTATTTGTTTGCCCCTGATTCAGAGGCAGATGCAAATCTAACAGCTTGCAATAGCAATATTTTTCCAAAAATAAAACCCCAAAGTCTCAACAGGCAGAAGGTTATGTTATGGAAATATCCACCTATAGTAGAAATAAATCTACAAAGCTGGGGTGAAAGTGAAAAGGAGTTCTTTATTGTAACGCAGTTGCAACAGCGGAGAGCAAGAGAGAGTAATCAAGAAATCGATCACAGTCTCTCACTCTGCCGAAAAAGTGTTGTGCATAAGATTATATACCTGTAACACCCCCAGTAACACCCCAATTTTCTTACCTGTCTCATAGGCCGATTGGTCTGATGAGCTCACAGTCTGTCTGAAATCTCCCCTCCCCTCCCCCTCCTCTCTATGTGACTTTGGATAGCATTTTTATTTTTTTCTACAAGACTACTTTAGCAAGACAAGCTAACTATCTCTTATCTTCAGTGCCTGGTACCATCCCATACCAGAAATTCCTCAGAGGTTACATAGCAAAGGCAGAGAGTAACATAAGCATATATGATGGGCAAAGATTGCTGAAAAGCAGAACCCGATATATAAGCAAAACTTGTTCAATATGGATATCTTTTCTATATCAGTTACAATAATTCCATCACAGATGAAAGGAAGAGTATTGTAATGGGCTGGTCAAGAAACACAATAAAATATTTCTTGCACACTTCTGAGATTTCCATGGACTGGATTGTTTGCATTTAATGGCCTCGTGTGTCCAGATGTTTACACTTTCCCCTCTGTCCCTGTATATATGTATATGGTGAGCCAGACTAAAGGTAATACAGACTACTTAGTACATAATTCTCTTTTGTCAATGGGGCAAATCACATGCTTCTGAGAAGTCCTTAAGCAAAATAGGACTTAACCCTTCTCTCGGCTTGTATTCCCTACTCCCTGGGAATAAGAGTCATAATGCATGTGCTACTGGAGGCAAGATATAATATCCCGAATAGTCCTTGATAATCAGCTTTATTCTTCACAACTGTCCCTGATCTCCACAGCCTGTAGAAGAAAATTCCTCTTTTTCCGTGCAGCATGTTTTGCGAAGGAATTCATTACAGTATTTTTTCTAGCCTAAACCTCCCTCTATTTAGTTTTCACTGGTTTACTCCCCCCCCCCAAAAAAACCGTTAGTATTTGAACTCAAACGATTGTACAGTCAAGTGCAATATAAGAGGAGAGGAAAGGGAGTAAAGGATCTGCTTGTGCTATTACTAGCTATGGAAATACGCAGTTTAGGAAACGAGAAGCAGGGCTTTAAAAGAAAAGCGAGCCAGAGACGTTTTCCCGCCCTTTCTTGGGTCTCAGCCCAGAAAGCCAGGAGGCGGGGCGAATGGCAGCTTCGGCTTCACCGCGCCGCAGGACGCATGCGCGGAAGGGGGCTCCGCGGAGAGCGGGGTGGCTGGCTGTCACAGCTGTTTCCGAGCGGAAGGAGGCCGCAGGGGCTTCTGGGAAGTGGCCGGCTCGCCCCCGGGCTCGGTTGTGGGAATTGTGTGACTCCGGGTCGTCTTTCTGAAGCCCCCTCCTGCCCCCCCCCCACAAGGCGACGCGGTGAGCTGTGGTGGGGGGTTGACGGGGAGTCGGTCGGGGGAGGGGGAGGTCCCAGGGGAGGGAAGGGGGCGGAGAGACGCGCTTTCCCTGGGAAGACAAAGAGGCGTGTCGGGAGAACGTGTGAATCGGGGCAGGGGTGGGATATTTGCGGGCAGAGCTTGGATTTGTGTCGTGAAGGACGAGGGAGTTGCTCGCTTTCCTCTTCCTCGTTGATCTGTAAAGCTTGAAGCCAGAGGAGGTTACAGTCCCCTAACCCGCTTTCCTCTGAGCACGTATGGAGTGCTTTGTCCTCCCCACAAAGAGTTAAGTCCGTAACTATCCTTAAATGGTAGACAAATCGGTAAAAGCAGATCCCCCCACCCACCCACCCGTAGACCTTTTGTCATGCAGGGGGGCCTCCAGCTGGCAGAAGTGCCTTATGCTCTTCTACATGTTTGGGCCTTAAAGGCTGCTACAAATTATTGTTCTCCTGATGGAGAGGGTTTTTTTTTTCCTTCCCTCTTCCTTCCTGCAAAATCCCTGCAGACTCAAGGGTTGATGCAGGGAAGGGTTTCTAGATCAGAGGCTGGGATCTGAACATCTGTCATTACCAACACAGTTCCAGGGTATTCATTATACATAGATAATGCATACAATGTACATTATACAGATGAACCACTGTTGCCTTCCAGAGGTATCAGAGTCTAGCTCCCATAATCCTTCACACACGGATGCTTCTAACCAGGAATTATGAGAGTTGCGAGCCAAAAACAATCCGGAGACCCACGCTTGTCTACCCCTGTTATACGAGCCATCTTGTGCATTTATTTTTAAAAGTTGTTTTGTTTATATTTTCTAGAATAATATTTTTAAACTGTTGGGGAAATGCCCTGTCTAATCAGGGCATGGGCCCTGGCAATACAAACTTAGCCATATTTACAAAGAAGTCCCATTGAATATCATTGAACATACTCCAGCTAGTTTATATAATGTAGGAGCTTGCATAGCAGTTTTTCAATCTTAACTGCTCTTTGATTTTTCTGAGTCCTGGACTGGAACGAGTAAATTTCTCCTTTTTAATTAGTATTTGTTGTTGTGTGCTGTCAAGTTGCTTCCAACTTACAGGAACCCTCAGAGGACTTCGGAAGTATGTGATGTTTCCACAACCAAGCAGAGAGCTGAATCAGATCTCTTTCTGAATCCTTCTCCACTGTACTGCAGTGGCGATCTTAACTTTCAGCGCCAGATCAAAACCTTCCTGTTCCAGAAGGCTTTTAATTGAAATAATATCAACTGTGGGTCCTGATGGCAACTTTTAGAGTATATATTTTAATTGTATTTTAATCGTTTTATCTTTTTTACTGTAGTTAAATTGCTGTAAGCCGCCCAGAGACCTTTGGGTAGTGTGGGCGGCATATAAGTTAAATAAATAAATAAACTTAAGAAAACCTTTTAAAGCTTGCATTGAAAATGTTAAATTAGGCCAAAATATTAAATTACTGCCTTTATGCCTTCACTAAGTGAAAGTCAGTGAATTAAATGTACAGTGGTACCTCGCAAGACGAATGCCTCGCCCGATGAAAAACTCGCAAAACGAAAGCGTTTTGCGATTGCTTCCGTGACTCGCAAGACGGCTTCTTCTATGGCCGTGCTTCGCAAGACGATTTCTTTTTCGCAAGACTGATGCCTCACAAGATGAAAATAAATCGTTCGTCTTGCGAGGTTTCCCATAGGAATGCATTGCAATGCATTCCTATGGGAAACCGCTTTTCGCAAGATGAAAATTTCGCAAGACGGCGCTACTCGCGGAACGAATTACTTTCGTCTTGCGAGGCATCACTGTAATTAAAACCAACAAATTATTTCCAAGCTCTGTGTAAGACTGATACCTTGTTGGCTTTTAACAAAAGCAAAAAAAAGAAAGAAAAAAAAAAGATGAGCTTCCCTCGAGTCAGTGGGATTTACTCCTTGGTAAATTGTTTGCATACTCAGTGCCATTAATAATGTATATTTTGGTCTTTAGGGTGCCGTTGGGTACTCTGCAACCTTCGCTTTATGTCATTCACTGGTATACCAGAGAAGACATGGTTTCTTGTAATAATACAAGGGAGGGCAGTTGTGGCTCATCAGATGTTTTTGGAGTGTAACTTCCATAATATATCAGCATTGTATGTACTGGTCAGGGCTGGTGGGAGTTATGGGCCAAAAATGCCAGAGGGATCATAGTTGCCCACTGCTGTCATAATGGGAGAGGCCATATAAATGGGCAGGGACTTGTTGTTTATTTGTATTACGTTTGTTGAGCAGAGTGAGGGCAGGAATCTGTCGATGATAATACATCACCAGTCTTTGGTGTTTTAGAAAACTACTTTTCTCCTGGTGTCAACATGTTTGTTTGTTTTTTAAATTTCTTCTACCCTCTATTTTCTTGTAAGAAGCAGGCTGTTGGTTGATGCCACCCACCTGATCCTCAGTGCCTTTTTACTTGGAAGAGACTCCCATAACACCCAGTGGCGTTTGCTTACAAATAAATGTGGAGACAGCTGTGATTGTATCTCCCTTCCCTTCCATGGAATTATTCACATGTGGAGATATGTTTTCACAGCATTAACAAGAACAATGGCTTTCAAACTGTTTATACCTGGGACACATTTCTGCCTGTCTGTTCCTCCCCCCCCCCCCCCCCCCAGTTATCTCTAAAACAACAGGCAGACTTGTTCCATGCAGCTACAGAATACATTATGTTGGGGGGCCGGGGAGTGGGGACAAAATCCTTTGGCCCCTGAAAGACTAACTTATTTTTTTCAGTGAAAGCTTTCATGGATCAAAATCCACTTCTTTAGACATAAGGATAGATTAGAATTGTTGTCTCCTGCACGCCATGGTTTGCCCTTCAGCGTAGGGCTCAGGGATGTGATTGTGCTTCCTGGCAGTAGTGGTATTTCTGTGGTTCTCTGTCACACAGTTGTAGCACGGGTTGCGTCTTTTCTTTTGTGATAATATCAAATTTTTTTTCTGAAAAAAGAGGGCAATCAGTGTCGGGATGTTGTCTCTTACCTGCCATAATATGCCTCCAATATGGTGGTTTAATTTTTCAAGGCACTTGAAATTCTCTTATGGCTTCGTTCAAGGAGTGTTCTCCTGTATCTTTCCTAGTTATCTGTTTATTTTGAGATGAGTTACATGAGTGGGTAACATTAGATAGAATGACAGCTATGCAATTGTGTTGTTTTTGCTTTTGTTATGTGCTGCCCGATTGCCCCCGACCCATAGCAACCCTATGAATGAGCAACCTCCGGAATGTCCTGTCATCAACAATCCTGTTCATCTCTTGAAAACTCAAGACCATGGCTTCCTTTATTAAATCAATCCATCTTAAACTTGGTCTTCTTCTTCTCTTGCTGCCTGCAACTTTTCCTAGCATTATTGTCTTTTTTAGCAAGTTAAATATAGAACGGGATCATGAAAGAGTAGAAAGAGTAGAACCAAAAGGGGCTTCAAGGGTAATCAAGACCAGCCCCCTACTGAAGCAGAAAGACCACAGTTAAAGCATCTCTGGATGCTCTGGACCTTTTACTGGCTGGAATCCTCTTTGTCTTCATGTAACATAAAGTTACGCCGTCATAAATGTGCCGGGCATGACGCCCAGGATTGCAATTTGGTTGCGCAATCCGCCATGCTGTTCCTGCCACAAGACAATGTGCCTGCAGAAGTGCTTCATGAACAGGACTCCTGTCTTGGTGCAATGACAACTACAACTTGCATATGTCAAGGCACACAAGTGTTGCTACTCAGTAGGATTTCAGCCTCTGTTTCAATAACCACAGACTCAGAGGGTCCTCAGAGCTCAGAAGATCCTTGCATGTGCCTACAGAAACACAGCCTTTCCCTGTTTTCATCAGTGAAAGCTGAAAAATGCGCTTATTTTGTACTCCTCAATGTAAGCGGAGTCAAATGTAAGTGCCTTATTATTTCTCTTTAGCTGAGAATACATCTGAGTTGTCCTGAGCAATAGATTTTAATCTCTGATCTGCTATTTCTGCTGCTGACCTTGTGGGATCCCTCTTTGTCTGCCCTTTTCCTTCCCTGGGCTGCAAGCTGTGCCTGCGCTCCCTCTAAACGGCGGGACAGCCGAAGATAGATAAGCACCAACTCCATTTGTGCCTCTGGCTGAGTGACTTGCCAAAGGACCCTTTGCTGTCATGCATAGTTATTCTTGGTTGGCTGATCCCTGATCCCATTAATGGCAAATGTTGACCTTGGCTTAATGTAGAGGAGGCAACCGTAGGCTCAACTTCCAAAGCATTTTGTCGGACTTGTTGTCATTGTGGAATAACTTTGTGATGACTCCTTTCTACTAGAGGTCGCAACAGCTGGGCTAGAGGAATGCAG
This sequence comes from Intellagama lesueurii, assembly GCA_037013535.1. NCBI lineage: Eukaryota > Metazoa > Chordata > Lepidosauria > Squamata > Agamidae > Intellagama > Intellagama lesueurii. Next base: position 13,037,629 of record JBAJHW010000009.1, on the reverse strand, counting down.
GATGTCCTTGGACCTCATGGAAGGTCTTACTGAAACCTAACTGAGTACTACAAGTTCTGCTCTTCTACCTATAACTATGGTTATTCTCTCTTCTGTGCTTGCTTCTCTCCCATTGTCCTTCACAGTCCCTTACCCTTTTTTCCCCCTACATTTAGATGGGTTACCTCAGGACCTATCAGTTCAGTCTAGTTTTTCATAGTGGAACTTTCTTTTCTTTCCTCTGTTTAATGTCTTTTCCTTTTGAATGCACACCTTCAGTTAGGAGCTCTTCTAATTTTTATGTTAGTACTGCACTTTTCTCCTGCCAACCTAGCAGTTCGAAAGCATGCAAATGCGAGTAGATAAATAGGTACCACCACGGTGGGAAGGTCACGGCGTTCCGTGTCTAGTCGCACTGGCCACGTGACCACGGAAACTGTCTTCGGACAAACGCTGGCTCTACGGCTTGGAAACGGGGATGAGCACCGCCCCCTAGAGTCGGACACGACTGGACTAAATGTCAAGGGGAACCTTTACCTTTACCTTTACCTTTACTGCACTTTTAGGTATACAATTATTTGTTTTGAAGCTTTGTTGTTACGTGTAGCCAAATCACTTCCAACTACAACAGTCCCATGAATTAGATCCTGTTATTAACAGCCCAGGTCTTGCATACTCAATGCTGTAGCTTCCTTTATTGAGTCAATCCATCTCTTATTTGAGCTTCCTCTTTTCCCTGATGCCTTCTGCTTTTCTCAGCATTATTTTCTTTTCCAGTGAGTCTTATCTTCTCATTATATGCCCAAAGTACAATTCTGCGATTTAGTAATTTTCATTCTTAATTTAATCTAGTACTCCCTTATTTGTTTTTCTGGCAGTCCAGAAAACACTGAAGCCCAGATGCTTTACAATTTTCACGCATGCTATCCATGGGGGAGGTAATGGTTTTCCTGAATTGATAACTACCAATTCTGCCTTGGGGTCTGGATCTGGTGGTTGGTTTTATCACAGTACTTCTTTACATGAACCCAGAAGCTATGCAAACCCTGTGCAATGCTGCATTTTAAAATCATGTCCATTGTTACTTGTGATGATACCAGTGGACAGAAGCTGCCAGGGGTAGCGATCCAGCAACTTATAGCTTGCGTGCCCACAGAGAGGGGTCTGCGTGCCAGCTCACACGTGCCATAGGTACTCCATTGCTGGCCTAGTAGAACAAGGATGGAGAACTATATTTGGGTGGCAGGTCAGAGACACTCCTACCATCTCTAGAGGATGCCTAATGAAAATATTGCATTAATAAGAATGTGGTTTTTTCCCCCTTTCGGGCAAATATTGCAGTTTTTTTTTAAAAAAACTGCTCACAGCAAGAATTGTGAGTTATGCAACATAAAATGATCATTCTATAGCTCAGAAGAAGAAATTAGCTTAGGAAGAGGGATTCTGTTTTCAAAACAAAAATGATAAATATCCAGGTTCTGGTACAACTGGTTTGTTCCAGGAACTCTGTACCATGTGTTTATGCTTGTCAGAACTCTGTTTTTCTCTTCTGGCTAAATGTTCTGAACTACCACTGCACATCATGAAACCAAGCACCCAAAAGGGAGGAAGTTCTAAACAAAAAAACATGGTACATTTCATAGAATTGCTGAGATTCATTAAAAACAGGCTGGATAAAAATCAATGATTTTTTAAAAAGAAAATTTGATATAAATAATGATTTGAATGAAAAAAAATCAATTATTTTGATTTAAATCATTAAGAAACTGATTTTTTAAAATTTAAACCATGATTTGAATCAATTTGATTTAAAACAAATCCACCCTGATTAAAAACAGTTTATTTCCCATAGATAGGCTGTGGTTTTAATTCTTTTAACTAAATGTGTTTTTTTTTTGTTATTTTTCCCCAGTACAGACCAAGGCTGGAATAACATTAAAGTTTTGGACTGCTTCTCACCTGCCCTGCATAAATCTGCATTGAATGTGGCCTTTATCATGAAGAATAGCTGAGCCCCTTCTGATTGTTCTGTGAGTCTCATGTGTAGATGAAGGGATGGATGGGCCCTGAAGATTTTTATTTCTATATCAGCCCTTGCCATTTCCTTTGTGTGCTGAGAGGTGGGGGGAGGTGAGGTGGAATCTTTAAGTTAAAATGGAACATGAAGATTAAATTTTAAGGGGAAAAAGGCCTTCTTTCTTTTCATCTGGTGTCTCTGTTCAAAGGAAATTAGCTGCCACCATCCAAATCTAATATAGTCAGACAATAAAGATGCCGGAATCTTGCCCCGGGGCTCCTCCTTTGACAGGTTATTAAAGCCTGTCAGGTTACTTACAAAGGGGAGAATCAAATCTGGGAGGCTGGGAGAGAATCTTGAAATATTACAGCCTTTGTGGCAGAGCTGGTGGCTCAGAAGCCTTGCTTCCATTGTTGTTCCTCAGCTTTTGACCATGTTTCCTGGGTTTTCCTTAAGCTCCGTCTTGGTGGAAAGTGCCTTTTGAAACAACTTTGTCACCTGCACCCTTAGTCAGGGCAGCTGAGCACTCGATGGGGGGAAAGAGGAGCATGATGCTCACAGTTGGCCTCCTCTTTCCATATTCTGCGAACTATCATGGTATTTGGGAAGTGGTGCAAATTCCGAGGGCAGTGTGTGAGATCTTTTCCGTTAGATTTTAAAGAGATGTATAAATGCTTGCCTCAGAACAGATTCTGCCTTGTGCTGCAGTTTCTCTCTTTGTTGCTTCACATAATTAATGGTATTCCTTCTAGCCTTGAATTTTCTGAGCTAATCTAATTGTGGAATGAGATTATGTAACAGTTTAAAAGGGTAATTGGGATTCTTTGTATGGCTGCTTATTCCTTTTAAGGAAATAAATGTTGGATGGCTGCATTTGTAATTCATTTATAATGAGCAAATAATTTTCTTCAAGGGTGAAATAATATGAAGCTAGTGTTTAGTTCGTGGAGTTAAGCTTCGGCCTTTGATTTATTACTACCTCTTGTTTCTTCTGAAATGGAAGCAGATTCGGTAAGTATGGAGCTGTTTAACATTTTAAAAATCTATAGTAATTAAATTCTGTATTTTATTTTTTAAACAAAACCTAATGTTCACTTTGAGAATATTCCTCTTGTGGAGAATATGTCTCAGTCTTCCAGAACTGCTGCTTCAGAGAATGTGCAATAATCCTTAATTGAAGAGTGGTAAGATTTAATGTCTTAAATGGCTTAAGTAATTTTTGAAGCTGCCTACATAAAATCTTGTTCTTCTGTTCAGTTTAGGATAGACATGAGTACAGGACACGTAATAATGGGCCCAAGCTGCAGGAAGCCTGATTTAGGCTGAATATCAGGAAAAACATCTTAACTGTGAAAGCAGTACAACATTGGAAGCAATGACCTTGGGAGGTGGTGAGTGCTCCAACACTGGAGGCATTCAAGAGAAAATTGGACAACCCTCTGACACATCTGCTTTGATTTTGATTCCTGCTTTGAACAGGAGGTTGAACTCGATGGCCTTACAGTTCTCTTCCAACTCTATGATTCTATGATGAGGAAGCCATAGTCTGCAAGAACGGTCACGCCATTGCACAGTTTTCTAGAGCTAAGCAACCAGGTTGTGGGTCACCAGTGGCTTCCTATGGCCTAATGTGCTTGCCCACCATCAGAGCCCTGACTGCCCCTGTTAATCCCATTCCCACCTCCCAGTTTCCCACATGTTTCATAGAGACCATTTGTTTCCAGCTTTGGAAGGAAAGACTGATCTGCATTCATATCCCTGGATGAGGGTTTCTATTCCCTGTGCAGACAGTCCTATACTGTATAGATTACTCTTTCTAGCAAGGAATGAAGTATCTGTATGAGGCTCACTGTGGGAGGGAATGAAAAACGTCTCTTCTGGACCTTATCCAGAGATCCTCATAGAGATTGCTCTTCCCACATCAAAGGATGTGGTAGAAAAAAGGCTATCCTCTCCAAGAACACAGCTCACTCGAAAGTTTTTCTGTACATGTATACTATATGTGGCCCTCTGGGCCTAAAAATTAATATTACCCAGGCCAGCACAACCCACTAGTTTGAAAGAGAGCAAAATGTGTTTGCTGTGTAGGAGTGGTCCTTTCTCTAATTGTAGGGTGGGGAAAAAACAGGCCCCATTCCCAATGTAAGGGGGCTAATTCTCTGCTTTGTTGAGTGTACTTACTGCTATAGCACAATGTGACAAAACTGTGGATTAACGTGGTTGGACGCAGGCCCCAGTTCCCGTTCAGAGCAGTGAAGGCGGCTTCAAGGATAACATTGTACGGATAAATCTCTGTGCTGTTAGGATGTCATCACATTTGCTAGAGAATCTCTGATAGCTGAGGTAGTAAAAAAAGCCAGAAGTATCAAAAAGGAAGATTGACAGGGCAGAATACTGCAGCAGGTATGGTGGTGGTGGGAAAGCATTTTGAGAAAGGGGAGAATTTGGGAGGAGAGGAGCGATTTGGCAGAACTTTGTTCTCCTACTTCGTCCTTTGTAAAAGTGTACCGTGTCACCATGTCTCTGGCCCATTACTACTGCTACTTAGTTGTCGTTGTCTTCTTTCAACCTACACACCGGCCCATTAGTGCTAGACCACTCTCTGAGTGGTTTACAACCTAAGTATGCAAACAACAACTTACCCCCCCTCCCAGCAAGCTGAGTACTCATTTTATTGACCTCTAAAGATGGAAGGCTGGGTCAACCTTGAGCTGGCTACCTCGGCTAGTCAGGATTGTACTTGGGTCGTAAGCAGAGGCTTGATTGCAGTACTGCAGTTTAACCCCTGTGCCATGGGGCTTGCTTTTGTCAGCCTCATGTCCTGACAGTGGTTTGGGTGTGGGATTTCCACGAGGGAGCACAGGCATGTACCGTGTTTCCCCGAAAATAAGACAGGGTCTTATATTAATTTTTGCTCCAAAAATGCATTAGGGCTTATTTTCAGGGGATGTTTTATTTATTTTTTTCATGTACAACCATCTACATTGATTCAAATACAGTCGTGTCATGTTCTTCTGGTTGCTGCATCAGGGTGGAGGGCAGGGTTTCACTTCACTGGGGCTTATTTTTGGGGTAGGGCTTCTATTACGAGCATCCTGAAAAATCCTACTAGGGCTTCTTTCCAGATTAGGTCTTATTTTTGGGGAAACAGGGTAGCTTTTGAGATTCCTGGGGATTGAGAGTTACTAATGTGGTTATGCAACCAGAGGAATTGCTGCTCTTTATAGGGTGGAGGTAGTTCTCTTTTTGATTCACATGAGGCTCTGTCCCTCCTTTGTACTGACTGTAAAGTCCTTCACTTCCCTCCTTCACACCACCTGCGCCCCACATCTTGAACAGTTCATATTCTAGCAGGTAAAAAAAACGTATCAGTTGCTCTGCTTACAGTTGGAAAACAGTAAGTGTCACAGAGAAGGTGGATGTGTGGGGAATTCAAATTCTAAATCGTTTTTTCTTTCTTTCTGGTTCTATTATTCTGTTTGGCTTCGTTGCATTTTGAATGTATGTGCTCAAGTACAGAGCTGGAAACAGCGAATTGAATTTTCACTAAATTAAATCTGAAGATTTTTTAAAAAAAATGTAAGTTCTGTAGCCTTTCAATAGCAGTAAACGGCATGCAGAAGAAACATTTAAAATGACAGAGGGCAAACCGATCGCTGGCTGAGATCCCAGGGTGGGTTGTGATATCTACCAGCTGTTTAGAAATTTTTTAATGGATTGCTACGGAAAGTCCTGTCGCTTTCAACAAAATGGCCTCAACCACTACAGGAGGGCGAACATGGACCCAAAATGATGGTGTTCCTTACCTTCCTGGATTATGTCAAGGTTGACATCTTAAAATTATCATCTGTAATTGCATGCTTAGTATTCTTCAGCTCCACAAAGTACTCGGCATTGATTTGCTGTGATCCGCATACAGAAATAGGTCTTCCTATCAATGTATGGTAGGACGTAGTGGAATCATGATAGGGATCTGCCTGCCTGTTTGCATAAATGGCAATGAGGCCAGCACAGCCCTGCTGTTGTTCCCCAGCTATATACCGTGACCCTGACAGGCTTGGGTCAGCTGTTGGATAAAGGGAGCTCTCCTGTCAAAATCCATCAAGGTCCTCTTGGTCTCTCTCCTTCCACTGCGTTGGTGATGAGGTTTGTATGACCCTCCCCGACCATTCTGTGACATCAGTAAACTCTGCCATGAATGCCCATCGTTCTTCTGTGCCTATTTTTTTCTCTAGTCTTCAGTAATTCAGTGTCTGTTGCATAAAAACAGGGAAGCAATCTTTAAAACTACTGTTCCTGCTGTTACTATCACCATCACCACATACCAACTTTCATTACCTATTTTGTTGATTCTCAGACAATCCCAATTTGGCAGAACAAGCCTTATGGTTCATCACGCAGCTTTGTGAGAATAATTGGGACCAATCTTCCTTTAAAGCCGTGTCCGAGAGCATGCTTTCAGGTAAATGCTCAATATCAGCCTCGCTTTGAGATTAAATCTGATTGCTTTTGATCGATACAGGATCAAGTCTGTCAAAATTCTGTGTAGAAGAATTACATTTGCCGTCTAACAGTATCTTAACTATACTGGAATGTGTTGGTCATCCCAGGTAACGTGAAATGTCAGTTGCTGGGAGTGGCCTAAGCTTCTCCAACTCTTGGAGCCAAGAATAGACCTAGTGGACTTCTGTGGTCATGAGTGATTTTCCCCCCAGTTCTGTACATGTACAGCACACAGATGTTAAATTATTTATCTTCTGTTGTACGTTACTGCTTGCATTTGGTTAAGGCAGCAGTCCCCACCCTTTTTGGGGCTGCGGACCGGCTGGGGGGAGCGAGCTCCATGCGCGGGGGGGGGCGTGTCGTGCCTGCGGGGGGGGGGTGGAGATCCGTATCCGTGGCCCAGTTCTGGCAAGCCCACGGACCGGCACTGGGCCGCGGACTGGGGGTTGATGACCCCTGGGTTAAGGTTTGTCTAGTCTAGTGAGGAACCTATGGCTCCACAAATGTTGGCATATCTCTCCCATCATCCTTGACTTTTGGCCATACTGAGAGGGGCTGGTCAGGATTAACATACTCAGTATTAAACCAATGAATATAGGTAGCGTATCAATGTAGACCCAATGTCTTATTGAAAACCTGTAAGCCCAACGCATGAAAAAGCATAATATGCCACCCAAAACACGGGCTCCATATTTTCCTTGTTGCAAGCAGATCAGTTAATGAACACTGTCCTGTTACTTTCTGGTCTTGGGAACAGAAAAGAGAAAGCTCATCGCAGTCTGGGCTGATATCCCAATAGCTAAGAAATGTCTCATGCTAAGTTACCTCCTGAGCTATGCTGACATGAAAGAAGCATGTCTTTATACACCTGTTATTGGCCTTTGTTTTTCTACAAAAAGCCTACCTCTAAGCTATCACTTTGTATCTCACACTTACACCTTTGCGTGGGAGTATGTTCTCTCTGCTAGCAAAATAAACAACCTTTCCTATACCTTCTGCCTCCAAGGTTGTTTTTCGGAGGTAAAAGGTCTCAATATAATAATGGTCATTTCATTTTCTGTCCAGGCTCTACCAAATGTTTCAGATCTCTATTTAAATGACACACCTCCTGTCCCCACTCTGGCAGATGTTGCATGGATAGCTTCAGACGATGAAGAGACATACGCTAGAGTCAGGTACATCTTTTATCCTTTTTCTCTCACGTGTATTGAATTATGTTTTTGGTAAGTTCCAGTCTAGCCACAGGACATTTCCTTAGCTGAGGCAGTCTTGATCGGTCTGTCTGTCTGTATATTTAGGATTAAGTTAAGGGGCTTTTTAATGCAAAGGTCAATTGTTGTTTTCATGTATAATACCGACTACACCTAGGTTACGAAATAGTTCAGTTTAGGTGAGCGGCACCCATGTGAAGAGGCAGAAACAGGGAAAATGAAGACAAATTCTTACACAAAATACTAAAAGGAGCTATTGGAGTAGGAGAGAATCTCCCATGAAGAATGGAGTATTGCATGTTCCTTTTCAGGATGGAGAAGCTGTTTGTAGTGCTTATAAGATGTGATCATATGCATGTTATGGGGACAGGAGAGCAATGGGCAATGAAGAGGGATAAATTCTGAATTCCGCATGCATGCCAGTTTAGCTGCTTCTGTTGAAAATATTATTTTGATGTGAAAGCTGTTTGGGTGGTCTTTGAATTCAGTGGTTGGCCTCCAGTTGTTTTGTCATTTGTCTTAAAATGATAAATACACCTTTATGAACTTTCAGGGCTCATTTGCTGTAATGCTGTTTCAGAAGAGGACCATATGCTCCCCAGAAAAGGAACTTACGTTGCATACTCGTTTAGATAAATATATTTTTCAGGAAGAAAGAGCAGAGGAAGAAATGTGTGTGCAGCCAAAAGGGGGTTCCTTTCACCGGGACAAAAAAAAAAAAATGGAGATGGTCAGCCATCATGGTATGAATGCAGGCCCCTTTTTACTCACTAAGACCAATTTTATTTAAATTTCTGGCTTCTTGACTTGCAGGACGGATACGCGTCCCCTAAAGCACAAGTGGAAACCCACCCCACTCTTTGTTATTCAGCGGAATGCGTCTGTCCCAAATTTGAGGAAGCAAGAGGAAAAGCTGTTGGCTTTGAAGAAACCAGGGTTACCCGCTTTGAGTCGGACTACCGAACTCCAGGAGGAACTGAGTCACCTTCGGAGTCAGATAGCTAAGATTGTAGCTTCAGATTCAGGTAAGCATCCAACATCTGAACACTGTCAGGCAGTGTTGTAAATTGTGGTGCTGTTGGAGTATACGTAAAAATAATGTCTCCCCGAGTAGCTATGATGGGTGAGCAAGTCACTTGAAAGCTAGATTTTTGCTTTTCTATGGATAGAAGGAATATTCGGAGAAGAAATGAGGAGAAGATTCATTGCACTTTGTGGAGAGGGTCTGACGCACCTTCTTTGAGCTGCTGCCGACCAATGGAACGGTTGGGTGTCTGGATTGAACACTGGGTAGCAGGCTTGGAGAGGAGACGTCTGAAGAAGAGCTTCTAAGGGTTACCTTGGGAAGCACAAAAGTGTTGCAGTCTGTTCTGAGGACAACAAGAACTTCTAGAACCCATAGAGATGACCCCGTTTTTTTAAACCTAGATGGCTTACCTTTCAAAACAGACCTTACCAGTTGTACTCTTCCTTTCCCAATGCTCAGCATTTTTCACTGCAGAAGTTGTACATGTTATGTGGGCATCTCACTTGCCCTAGCTTTTGTTAGCATTATTCATTCTTCTTTAATCTTTCTGCCTGTATTTTGGAGTGGTTGATGTAACTTTACATGCCAGCTGTCTCCTGGCATGTAAGCCTCCCAAATTGTTCAGTGCTTTGTAGCCACTGCCTTCTACCTAGTATGGCTACGATCTGGCTCTTTAAGTTCATATGTGTAATGAAGTTCAGAATAAAAGGGGGACAAGATTTTTTCTACAAGATGCTTCTACAAGATATTTGGAGAGGACTACAACACCCTGGTGTCTACCTGGTTGCCATAGGCAACAAGGAATCCTGTGCAAGCAAATGAATGGGCTGGCAGACTGTTCTGTCCCTCCTATATTAGGTTTCCTTGCTTTCCACGCAAGTGGAGGTTTTTCACTCCTCTGTGACCAGCAAGAAAGCCTAAGGTGTTGCCTTTTGAGCACATTTGGTTCATAGAAGCACTAACCATTCTTTATTGCTATGTTAAGTTCTCAAGTGTAACATGGAAGCCATGGTTTAACCTACCATACCATGGCCCTACAGGACCTATATGCAGCCTGCTTGTCTTCTCTCCAGAATGGTTGATTGCTCAGTAGACATAACTGTAGTTTGTTTAGTGGAGATAATAAATGTTAATCATGGTTGACATCATCTCACTGTTGGCAACCCTTAATAATAGTTTAGTCCTGAGCATTTGCTCATAAGTTACAATGGTTTGGTAGAATCTGTCAGAACCATTACAGTATAGCAGTTGGATTTTAAAAGGTTTCTATTTACTTAATATAACACCAAATACTGTATGTGAAACTCTTTCTTCTTGCTACATGATGTTAGATGGCATAGCTATATTTACCATCACCCAGCTACTGATGATGATGATGCTTGAAGTAGTCTGGTTTTAATTCATGCCATAGCTTTGGAATTGCTCTGTAACAACAAAATAATATGTAGGTAGACAGACAGACAGATTTAAAAAATTTAAATCCTAGGCTAATTTGCTCTTACACATTCCAAAATTACCAGCCCATTTTTGTAATTCGGTCTTCTGCTAAAATAAGGTTTGCAGAACAATAAATAGGTTTTCTTAGTCCTTACAAATAAGTATTGGAGATGGGCACGAACCACCGAACTGGCTGTTTGTGCTGGTTTGTCCTTCCAGCCGAACAGGTACTTGGCACTTCCCAACCCTCAGGTAACACTCTGAGTGGGTACCCGTCAGAGGAGACAGGGCTGGGGAGTGCCTGTTTGGCCGAAGGACAGACTAACACAAACCGCCAGTTTGGCGGTTCGTTCCCATCTGTAATGAGTATAAATGAGATGCAAAACATTTTGAAATGACTTTTTAGTGGGCAGCAAAATTCAAAGGTAGTTTGTATAAAGTGGTCAAAATGACACAACTGTTAAAAGATATCAGCGGTCAGAGATGTGTTGTAATACAAGTGAGTGTGGCAATTATTATTAATTCATTTACACCATTTTAGAAGATGTAGCGCATGCATACACATCCTGTACCCTCATAATGTAAACCCTTATCAGATCATGATCCTGTATGAGCCATCATGATCAGAATTGCCAATTTATGCTTGCATATCCCCAGGAATGAAAGCAGCACTTGGTTAAGGAGCAGGAATTTGCCACCAAGATGTACGTGATTTTCGTTACACGATCATAAATCAACAGTAGGATCATAAATCAACACTGGCCCATGTCTTTGAAGATAAGCAGAGAAGTACTGATGTGGTCATAATCCTAAACCTTAATTTAGCATAATTTACACAAGCCATGGCAAGTCTTAGGCCCACACAACCCTCCCTTTCCTATTGCAGTTTTAAATTGCGTTCTTGGCTATATCAGATCTTGGGGAATTCTGGGTAGTTTTAAATTATGGTTCATGGGCAATCTAGATTCATAAACCAACCGTTGGCTGATCCTGGATTCTTTAAACAGGCACAATGGAAATGCATGTGTTCAAACCAACCAACCATGGGTTAATTCTGGATTGTGTGAACGAGCACAACAGAAATGCTTGTTTAATTTAAGTTAACAGGGGAAGGTTTGGAATCCTTCTTCAAACATGCAAAAGAGGAGGAAGGAGAGCATGGGAGCATGAGGCTTGCTGTGGCTTATGCTCATAATACTCAGTTATGGTTTAGTGTTTTATCCAAACCAGCTTGTGGTCTCTGACACAGAAGGAGAGAAGTTCCTCTGATGTCTTTTTGTGGGTCTGGCTTGTCTCGGCCAGTGTTCTGTTGCACAGAATAAAAACCAATAGTTTGGCACTAGGTTTATGTCTATATATATTGTTCTCTCTTTCAGCTTCCTCTTCATTAACACCCGATTTATTATCTCCAGGAAGTTCAAATGTCTCTTCTCCCTTACCTTGTTTTGGATCCTCATTCCAGTCTACAACTTCCTTTGTCATTAGTGATATTACAGAGGAGGAGGCAGAATTAGAAAGCCCAGAGCTTCCATCTGTTTCCTTGCTTTGTTCTGCAACCTCTGAATGTTGTAAAGCAGACTCAAAGGATTCCGACGACGAAGATTCAGTCTCTCTGTCAAAGGCCAGCAGTTTTGCAGATATGATGGGCATTCTTAAAGACATTCATAGGATGAAACAGAACAAAGACTTGTAAGTTTTTGTTTTTCGTTTTCTGTTGTTTTGGTTTTGGTTTGGTTACCTCTTTTTCCATCCCTAAAAGTATTTTTATTTCCCGATTGGAAGCTTGCGCTGTTAGTTTCTGTGAAGTCACATCTGCTGAACTTCGGTGCTGTGACTAAGATTTATAGGAGTTAATTCTATAATACTTATACTGCCTTGCTACAACTGTGCCACTGATCCAGTTAGCCTACTCTGGTGTGAGTTGTTATGCTAAGTAACAGGATTTCAGACATAATTTCATGACCTGGTAAAATGAGAACCACTTGTGAAGTGCTCTGTGAGCTTCTGTGCAAAAGGTCCTTCATAACATGCTACAGGTTAGAGAGTTTATCTTTTCTTAAGGAAAACTGTGCTTCGATCCCTACACTGTTGTGAAATTTGGTAGATGATCTTGGGTTCTGTATCTTTGTGTGGCCCAGTTTCATCTGCTTACTCGGCTAGTAGTGATATGATGAGGATGATAAGATATTTAACTGTAATAGTAAGCTGGGAATGATTACCAGTGGTGCTTATTTTGCTAGCATTAGTTTGGGAACTAAATCCAGTTGTTAGTCCCAAGTAGAATAGACCCACTGAATAAATGGGACTTGTTGGTCCCCTTGATTTAATGGCTGGAATCCTACTGCACAAGTTTACGCCATGCAGCTCTGATGACATCATCAGCCATGGCCATTTGGGGAAAATTAAAGTCTTCCTATTGTGCGCACACACACATGCCCTTTTCTGGGGAAATGGGATCTGCGGTGGTGATTTTTGGACATTAACGAGTTCCTTCCTCCATCCTGCAACTTCCACAGATTTCCTTAGGATGAAAGAACCTGGGGAAGGGGAGAAAGCTTGTAATCCCCCTCGAAAGGCCATAGCTGATGATGTAATCAGAGTTGAACAACGTGAAGTTGCACAACAGGATTTTGACCATTTTTTCCTAGTTGGGTGTAGGTTCATTTCTTATTTATAGTGTTTGTCTATGACCTTTCAACAAAATGATAATAATATTTTCAAAATAGTTTGCCTGTTAAAATTGGGTGAAAATTAAAACTTCTGAAGATTCGCCTACTCCTTCATCTGTTGTCTTTATTGAACATCAATGATGTTGCTTGCATCTTACTGGGTTCATTAGGCAAATGGTATCAAAAGCTACATTCGTTATCTAGAAAGGGACATTTTAAAAATTATTACAATCTCCTGTATCAATTTAATACACAATCCAGTTAAAGAAGTTTAATTCTGATAATAAGCCGTGTGATGCCATGGAAACAGTGAATTAAACTGTATGTTATATGATAAGCTGTTGCATCAGTTGGCTTTGATTTTTTTTTCTTCCTAAGGAAGAAAATTTGATGCAGAAAACAAAACAGCTTTCCATTCTGAGTTAGTTTGCTTAAGCTTTTTTAATTTTCTAATAGGATACAGAAAGTTAAGTGAGATATTTTTTCACACAGCATATATATTGTCTGATTTTCTAATTTTGAAGTTGTTTTCTAGTCAAATATTAATCTATCTTTAAGGAATTAAAATCTCAAGTATAGTAAAAGGGATGTAATTTTTCATTTCTTTTGCCCACTAGAATTATTATCAGGGAGGCTCTGCCTCCATTCACATGTTTAAGTTCGCTTTTGAATAACTTCTGTCAACTCTGATAAAATATTCGGTAGATAGATGACACAAAATAGTCACTTTGTCTTGCCCACATCTTGTGCAACATATGATTTTTCCTGAGCAGGTGTATTAGGTTTCATTGGGTTTTAAACTACAAAAATAAAAAAAATTAAATAAAATAAAAATAAAAAAATATCTCATTTCCAATTCTCCAATTTTTCAGAATTTACAAAAAGTGTAAAGTAAAGCAGACAACACTAGTTTATCTTTATGACTCCACAGCTATGTTTACAAATCATTACTTCTGGATTCCAAAGACTAACAATTCCTGCCATACTAGTCTGTGATGCTGTAAGTCCACAATAGGAAGATTACCTTAGTAGATTTTCCCTCATCTTTCAATACCGGAAGATGGCAACATGGTTATGACTCAGACTTGATATTTGCTAGAGAGCTTATATCCTAACAGTTTATGAAGTCAATCTGTACCCCAAACTTGAATATGTAACACCGGCCCATAATGCGTTGACTCAGGGTAGTAGTCTGATCATTTAACAATTCCCCAGGAGATTAAAAAGTTGTTCTGCACAATATTGGATGGAATTATCCCGACCATTTGTCTGGCCCCTGAAGCATAAGAACAATTTGTCAAGGCAGTGAAAAGATCATCCTGATTGTCCCCTGCTCCAAGGACCAATTGCTTCCAACATCTATCATCAGACATAGTCGCCAGAATGAATAATTATTTTTCACTATTTGAACAAAATGTTTTGAGCAAAGAAACCATTTTGGCTGGGTGGTCATTAATGTCTTCAATCTCGGGGGGGGGGGGAGAGATATTTAGATAGACTCATGGGAGAAAGAAACATGTCAAGAAACTGTCCAAAGACTTGGAGATTATTAAAGTGCCTTAACAGTGACCCAACTACAGGCCTTCCTCATGCAAACATTCCAGCAAATCAGATAGCCTGTCAGCTCCTCATTAGTGACAGATCTGAAGAGGCCAAATGAAATCAAAACTCAAACTTTAAAAAAACACAACTGGAGACCAGTGACTTTACAAGACCATTCAGGTTAACTGAATTGGAAAAGCTATTAGTAGCTGCGAAAATGGCAGGGCAGTAGGCCTGGATGACATCTGGGTTGAATAGATAAAACATTTTGGGCTTTTTTTTTTTCTTTTGCATTGAGACAGTCCTTTGTGAGTGTGGAGAAAAACAGGGAACGTCACACCTAAGTCATACTCTATGTATGTGTTATGGAAGATTTTGTGCTGGTTGCCCCAAATACTCTATATGTTGCTCATTATTGGGAGAGAATTATGATATATTTATTAATTGTACTGTAATGCTTCTGACACATACAAGAAAGCAAGCATAGCAGCCTTTCTCATAAGGAACAGAAAGATCAAACAAAACTTTGCTGTTGCAGCCAGGGTGGGAAGAGCCATGAACAATGGTGTGGTACAAATAGGGCAGCTTCTCCACAGCTATAGCAACATAGCTCCTGAGAATCGTTGATACACACCACTTTGTGCCTTGTAAAACTGAGGAGGGAAGGAGCCAGGTGCTGCTCCACTGGGAGCTGGTTCCAGAGAGTTGGTCCCACCACAAAGAAGGCCCAATCTCTCTTAGATGACTTCCGGGCCTCCTTCAGAGTGGGCAGTTGGAGGAGCATTGCCTGGGAGGATCTGGTTGAGCAGGCAGATGACCTTGGGGAGAGATGCTCCGACAAGTACCATGGTCTATAAAACTATATTTTAATGTGAGCTTTTGTGGATACAGTTTACTTTAGCTTTTAGATAATATCTCGTCTAGATGACTGGGTTGGGAGCATGGTCTTAAAGTGTGTAGCCTGAATAACTTAATGTTGATTAAATGTGATTATCAAGTGCTCAAAAATGCTAATTGGCTACTTCTGCCTCATAGTTGTGCATGAAGTGAAAACTCTGGTATATGCTAGTGGTTGTGCTTTTGAAACCAGAGGAAAGTCATGATTGCAGTCCAGTTAACACAGAATGCAAATATATTATTATGTGTGTGCATGCCCGCGTGTGTGGAGTAGATGATACCCCATATGATTATTGTTAGGAAAAAATGAATCTGTCAAGTTTCGTAAAATATAAAATAATGTGAAACAACTTTTGCTTTGAGGAGATCCCACAATTTCTCTTAATTCTCAGCTCAGAGCAACTCTCCTTAGTCCCAAAGTACAGTTGCAAGAGTAGGTGATACTTCTTTGTTGTTGTTTAGTTGTTAAGTCGTGTCCGACTCTTCGTGACCCCATGGACCAGAGCACGCCAGGCCCTCCTGTCTTCCACTGCCTCCCGGAGTTTGGTCAAATTCATGTTGGTAGCTTTGATGACACTGTCCAACCATCTCGTCCTCTGTCTTCCCCTTCTCCTCTTGCCTTCACACTTTCCCAACATCAGGGTCTTTTCCAGGGAGTCTTCTCTTGCATTTGTATTTTGTATTGATCACACGGTTCCCTTTTATTTTATTGGAATTCGTCCCAAAAGATACTGCTAATATTTAAGATTGGCACAGTGAATAAGATTTTTGAGTTTATGTGTCAGAACAGAATTGAGCAGTGGGTAAGATCCTTTTGATGGGTTTCCAAACTATTGTAGCTTGAAATCTGTTATATTTTAATTTGCCCGGAGGAAGGCACCATCCTGTGAAGATGCCAAGGGAAAATCAGTATCAATTTGTAGACGAGCTTTAATGTGGTTATCCATGGGGAGTTCCGCCCATTCCCAATGTTAATTAAACTGGTAAACAAAATTATCTAGGCATCGGGGGAGTATAATAACATGGTTGAAAACTACAGCTGCAACACACGTGAGAAAATGTATTTGAAAGAGTTAAATTTTAAAATAGGAAAAAATCTAAATGTATTACCCTTCCTTTATACAAGAAATCAGGTTCTCTCACATATAGAAAATGCATGATTTTGTTCTGAGAATGCCAACTTCTGACATGTGGCAGCCAGTATCCCAAACCCATAATTTTTTCTTTCGATAAGCAGCTTTCAGTTACTAAACTAACACTTACTGTACTAATCTCAAATATTAATAAACTGTTTAGGAATTAGATACGCAGTGTGGTGTGTAGTGGATAGAGTGACAGACGAGGAGTCAGGAGGCCAGGGTTCAAATCCCCATTCCACCATGGAAACTCACGGGTGCTGTGGAACTGGTAATAATTTTCTTAAAACTGTCCATCTCTTGAAATAGAGGTTCCTCTTCTCCCAGCTCAGATATTATTGGGTAATTCTAAAATATCAAATATAATGTTTAACATAGTAATAATGATACCGTAATGTGCCATCAAGTCAATTCTGACTTATGGCAACTCTTTTCAGGGTTTTCTAGGTAGAAAATACTCAGAATTGCTTTACCCTTCCCTTCTTCTGGGGGCATCTTGGGATTGTGCAGCTGGCCCAAGGCCACATAGGCTGGCTCTTCTCCTGGGAGGCATAGTGGGGAATCGAACTCCCAACCTCCAACTCTGCAGCCAGATACTTAACTCACTGACCTATCCAGCTAGTAAAACCACTTCTTAAATATTCCACTTGCTTGAAAGCCCTCTTAGGGTTGCTATAAATCAGTTCCGACTTTCCAGCACCAAACAACAGCAGGCTTTAGGAATTAGCTTTCTGAATGAACTTGGAGAATCACTTTACTAATCTGATACTAGAATCAGACAGATTTCTAATGAAATCAGTTTGCTTGTTTTTTAAAACAATGTGAATTAGACAACAGTTTCATTTCATGTGAAAACTGTAAGTGTTCATTGTTTCAGTGGAGGAATAAAGCTACAGGATATGGTATCTGTGTTACATTAATTCCTGGGGGATCTCACAGAGTCCAGATACCTACTCATGTGCTCTTCAACTATAAATATAAGTATATATATTTTAGAAAATATTCTGATCACCTTCTTTTAACGGGTGCAGCAAGGCAAAAATAGCTGCTCTTCTTCCCATCATGCTTATCTCTTCCTCATACTAATTTAGTGTTTAGTTTTATATTTTCACATTCACTTTTAATCTGATGCTAATTTGATAGATTGACCACTGCCATTTCAGTAAAACTCTTAATTTCAACTTGTATTAGAAGGAAGGATAGAAATGGGGGGAGAAATTGTTGAGATGATGCATGGTGTGGCATATATTAGCAGAAAATAGATTTAGCGTCGGTTATTATTCCAGATGCATAGAGAGACTTGTAAAAATGGCTAGAGATGCTTTGGGTCATCACAAGTGTGTGGATTTGCTCCTATTTCTCTCTCTCTCCAGGAGAACACACGCAAATGTATCTTGACTGTTTTACATTTTACATGGTTACAAATCTAAGTCTAGATTATCCACAATTACGTTGATAGAAAGAGTAGCAATCTTGCTTTGGTGGCGCCTATAACATTATGTGGCCAAAAATCTGTTGCGCAGCTATGCGTGTGCAACTCAAGGTTGTGTGCACCGTGGTTGTGCAGGTGCTCAGGTGAAAGCGTTGCCCCTAAAGTGTTTTCTGCCAGTGTACTTGCACGGTTGGTTGTCCTGGGGCCACACAACTAATTGCACGATTCCATAGTGTAAATCTTTGTTGCCAGGCACAACACTCAGCACATCTGCACTGGCATAACTTTATGTTGCCCCAGTATAGGCGAGATACTGGGCTATACAGTTTGCATCTGGCCAGGAGACTTTTAAACTTTTGTGTAATGTTAGAAAAGGTAGTCGGTTAGACTGTGCTAGCATTTTGGGCTAAAACAAGAGAAAAATTTAAAAATAAAGAAGACAAAAACATGGCACCTTTTGTCCACAAAAGCTCGCATTAAAATATGGCAGTTCGTCTTTTAAGATGCCACATTTTTGTCGACTTTATTTTTTCTTTTCTTTTAGTTTTGCCTGTTAGTTTCAGAGGTAGACTCTCCTGTGAGTTCTACCAGCTCTTCCAGACTCGGTGGGGTGTCCCTCTTCCATCCTCTGGTCCATAAAGCCAGGAGACAAACGGTAAAACATAACAGTTCAACAAGACGGGTTCTTCCTTGCAAGGAACTTACAGCTTAAAATAGCTAATAGAGGAGACCTTTGTGATGGTGCAAAGAAGAGAGACCACCTTTATAATTTGTATACACTAGAGCAGTTTTTTCAAGTGATTGTCTTGTTCTACTAGGTAGAGGGGAAATGAGTTTTTTCCTTTGGGGCCAAATTGCCTGTGTCGAAGTAGTAGTCCTTCAGCTCATATTCTCACAACCTTCTACCCTTTCTCCAAGATCTGAGCTTTCAGCCCTACTTATGCTGAGGTGGGGGGGGATGCAATTCTCTCATTTCTGCTGATCCCAAAGACTCTGGAAGTGTATCAAGCTTGTAAGACCATGGGCTCCTGGCCTGTGGAGCTGCCCCACCACACGGTATGCTTGGGGGAGCACCTCTCCACTCTTCCCAGGGCCAATGTTCATGCAGAGTCTGCTGATGTCCAGCCCTCTTGTAGGATCTGCTTTCTTCCTCTGGTCATTACATCTCCCAAGACGGAGACACTGAAGTAGACATCGGATGATTATTTTATATAATTAACTTCAAACAGAAGTAGCCCCTGGTATCAGCAGGCCCAAGGAATAGTCGCCCCATCAAACAAAACCCTCATAGCTTAACCGGAGCTCATTAAGCAGGAAACACCTTCAGAAGGGCCTTCAGTATTGCAGTAAAAATTGAGAATCTCAGGCATACTCCTGTTAATGCCCTTCCTGTTGTATCTTCCTTTCAGGAACAGAACTTTACTGAAAGAAGAGGATCCTGCCGTTCTTATAGCAGAAGTTTTAAGGAGAAAATTTGCCTTGAAGGACGAGGACGTAAACATGAAAAAGAACTGACACCGTGGTTCTGAGAAGATACTCCATTTATTTCCTTGTAAAGCAAGTAATTGTCCATCTAAGATTTTTCTCTACAATGGCTGCCTTCCTTGGAGCATCAAAGATCCTTTAGAGATTTGGGGTTTTTTTTATGTATGTGTGGAAATTGCACTTAGGCAAGCAGGACTGTCATATGCTATGTTTTTTCCCACACAGCTGTGAGATACAACTTTTTTAAAAAGGCTAATTTTCCACAGCAACCTGAACAGAAGCCTTGTTAGTAAAGAAACCTCTACCGTGAAAGCGGCCAGCGACTGGCTCAGTGATAAGTTAAATTAAAAATGAACTGTCGGTAATTTCACTGGAGTTGATAAGCCTGTAGATACAGTTATAAGTAGAAATTTCTTTTTAGGCTTGTTTTTTGAAGTCTGCTCCCACAGTCAACTTTTTTGATAGCAAATATTGTGTGTTGTGAAAGGGGTGGCTCTGCAGCCCATAGTCTAAACTGTTCCTGAGCCATGCCTAACAGAAGGGCAACCTTGAGTTACCGTTCGTATCATCTTCCCCCAAAACTGATGAGGACGAAACACAAATTTTGCCACTCCTGCCCTTTTTCCTTTGGCACAGGTTCGAAGAGAACAAGTGAAACGCGAAGGACCGTGCCCTTCAGAGACCTCTTGGAAGGGAGGTTTAGAGATCCACCCCTCATGGAGTGTGATGGTAGCCCAATGTTAATAAATTGGTAAGAGGCCTCATCTTGTATTGCACGGTGGTCGACAAGTTCTGCAGGCTCAGCCCTATTTGAAAACTCAACCCAGAGCCCCTCTATGGAGGTGGTCTTTGTTAGCATTTGGCCAAATGAGTAAAAGCACCATCACTGAGGACTGCTTGGAAATCTGCAGAAGCAGAGGGATGAGCGGGTGGGGTATCATTTACCCCATATCTTGAGCACACAGGAGTCTCGTCTGCAGTGGTTCTACTGTGATTTTGGTAACAGATGCTCTTACGGAGGGCATCCGGCTGCTTAAGCTTTCATCAGGAGCCAGGATACTGCACAGTGGTCTGTTTCAGTGGTCTGTAGCTTAGAGCAGGTTTCCACGTCATACATTTTCCTTCCTTTTCACAAACCCAGGTCAAGCGATTCAGGTAACACAGAGATAAGTATTGGTCACTTTTGTATCATAGGTGTTTATCTTTAGGGGGAAATTGGGAGAAGGATGAAGTTAAAAGATCATTGAAGACCAAAAGCTATTCATTAAGTTATAGTAGGACTTCCTTAACGGCACGATCAGTATCCGCTGATTCAATGATCCGCGGTCTGAAAATATTAAAAGAAAAAAATCCAGGGAAAAAAAAGAGATTATTTTCACATGCAATATATATACACTTTACAATCTCTGCACTATATATATATGAAGTGCAGAGATTGTAAAGTGTATATATATTGCAAAGAATTTTAGTCAGTTGTAGTAGAGCACAAGACAAGACAAAGGATAAGTTCTGCTACACCTCCACCCCTGCTGCTGGAAAAGAAAATTCTGAAAAGACCAATTCCAGGAACAAGTAGCAGTGAGAGCTAGTCAGGGAGAAGAAAAGGGACACTTTACTAAACCATAATACAGTCCTTGTCAAACAACACAACAGCGGATTTTTCAAAACAAATATGTATACTTAGAACTACAGATGATACTCTGCTCCTGCACGATCAGCATTTACATATACCAACAGATACAGCCACATATTTTGCTCATTTTTGGACCACAACAGTATTATTTTCTGTATTTCCTTTATTAGATTACCATAACATAAAGAAATGAGCACATAGCACAGCTTGAGTAGAACTATAGGCATTATATATACAGCACATCTTTAAACCTCGGGTCTGCATCACTTTGTTTTCCGAGTAGGCACTGAGGACATTTATCCCACAGAGCAATTATGAGCTAGTGTTTAATGACTTTATTGCCTTCTGAATCCTCTGTGAATAGCAAGTCATAACATGACTTCTCACTAATGTCTGCAAGAACAGACCGGGTCGTGCCTGGAGAAGCGTGAGGCCCTCCTGCCATAGAATAACAAGCCTCCAAGTGGCCCTTATGGGACGGGCTCGCCGCTGAGCTGTTTTTACCCCGAAGAGGCTTATTTTGCAAACGCAGCTTACCTCGGTCACGCAAAAAGCAGTGAGAAATTACTTTGCAGCCCTCCGAGTCCTGTGTGAACAAAGAGCTGGCCACATCAACTTGGCTGTTCTCAGGCCCGTTCTCACAACTACAAAAGTGATCACTGGCTTGTAAAAGGAGCCCAGGTAGGGTTTCTCTGAAACCTTCCAGAGGCTTCCCTTGGGTCATCCCTTTCTCCAGCTGAGGGTTTATATTTTCTGAGTCAGAGGATGGATCCCTGTGTCTTCTCTGAAACTTAGTTCGTTTGCTTGAAACTGCCTTCATCTTTGGACTTTCTCTGAGAAGAGAAAGAGGGGGATCTCTTTTCCAGTCACCATTTCTCTCTCTCAAAGGTGGCTCAAAAACGGGTGCATAATCAAGACCCCTCTTCTCTTCCCAACGCTGAGCTAGGTCGAAGGAGAAAGGATATTCCTTCTCTGCAGCAGGGTTGTCGTCTTTAGTGGAACGCAGGATACAGCTGTTGTACAGCTGGGCTTGGACAGGGTGACCATTCCCAGACAGGTAGTGTTGGGGTTTCTTTACAAGTTGTTGGCTGCACTTTTCCATAACTACTGGATGAATCACAGAAGCTGGCAATGGGTTTTCTCCCCCAGCAGGCAAATGAGGGGATTTCACGTCGGAAGGACTGTTTGTTGTTACAGGAAGCAAACTTTTGCTTCTTGTTGTTTCCCCGTCCCCTGAAAGAACAAGGTGAAACCGAATTACCCTGGGCAATACACAACCTTTCTACGGCTTAGTGTTGAACAGCAAGTGCACCAAAGCAGCCAAACCTCTACTTTAGAGACCAGATTTGAGCAACTTTAAATCCTGCACTGTTTTTCTGATAAACTAATTTGAAAAGCTCTGTTAAGCCCAGACTGTCTACTGACAGGAGAGGTGGTTTGCTAGATGTTACACGCTATACTGTTCTGCCCAGCAGCCAAACTTCAAGACAGCAGTCAGCCTTCACTGGTAGACCGATGGTTCTATCTTGTTGGTGGATTGACAAAGATGGATCGTACAGAGATGCAGAATAACCTTCCCTCAGAGAAGTCTTAGGGGGTGCCTCTGCATGAATTACTACTTCCCATCAGGTGGTGTGGCAAGTGTGTTTACTTGCACAGTTACTTGGACACAAGCTTTGCTGGTTGAGCCGAATTTTTAAATTCAGAAAAAGAGGAAGTGTGCTTTAGCTAGCAAGTTTGGGAAATAAGAAGAACCCCTATGGCTAATTAACAAAAACAATGTTAAGATGTGCTGATGCAGCATAATCACCCAGCCTCCTCTGCTGAACCTGGTGTGAAGATAATACCCAAGCTATATTTTCACTTCAGTCATCAAGAGACTAAATACTCTTTCCTGCAAGAGCTCAAAAGCTTCCCTTCCTTGCTTTTCCATGGAACTCAGAAAAGCAGCAACTGATTCCCTTCAATAAGTGTGACTTGAAAGCAAAATAAGCTACATCTGGCTGCTTTCCTCCAGTAACCTTTCCCCATCTGCCTCTAGCTGCTCAGTTTTGGAAGTGATTCAGAGTCAGTCATGGGGCAGGAGCGACTGCTGCTGCTTTTACAGAGCCTCATACAGGCATCAATGCACCGAAGAGGCAATGCTTTTTCGATAACATCTGTTTTTGTAACGTGCCTTTACAAGGAAAAGTGCAATGGGAGTACGAGATAATGCACCCTCTTCTACAAAGCTCTGCAAATTTATGTGCAAATTATTAAAACCTGGTATTTCTTTCTTAGGTATTTTCTCCCTTCAGCATTTTTTGCAAGTAATAACTATTGCACGTAAGCATTTTTTTTCCTCCTTGACTAGCTTTTATTTGCATAAGGATTTTTTTAAAAAACCCTCAGAGTAAATGCAGGTGTTATGATCGTAGAGAGAAGGAAAAATGGATAAAATAAGAAATGACATATTAAATAAAAATGTGACTACAACCAGCTTCGAAGTCGTGCCTGTGTGTTGGAGTAATACAGGTCCGGAAAGACTCGTAATTCATTTTATGAATGAAGCAGCTACCTCTGCTTTGGGGATTGCCATATTTTGCCCGTTCTGTCAGGCTGCCTCCCTAGTAGAATACAAGAGTTGCTAGAACAGAACACTCAGGCAAATGTGACACATTTCATGCCCTCTCGGTGGAAGGCAGGCAGGTTACGGCCCTCCAGATGCTCTGGACTTCAACCCAGAAGCCTCAGCCAGCATGGGCTATAGTGAGGAATCCGTCTAAAACATCTAAGAGCACAAGGTTTTGCCCCTGATTTAGGCTATTTGTGTGCATGGTCTGAACTAGAGATGGGCACGAACCACTGGCTCAGCTGTCGACTCCACATGTGTTGTGTGGTTCCAAGCCCCGCCTCCTCCAGCAGGCGCCCACTCAGAGGCAGTGCCCAGAGGGGGCAGGGCAGGGAAGCCGGGGCGCCACCTCCGAGTGGGCACCCGCCAGAGGAGGCGGGGCTCGGAACCACAGAACATCCTTGGGCTGATGGCCAAACTGTCGGTTCATGCCCATCTCCAGTCTTAACCAAAACTTATATGCACATAAATCTTATTGGTTTACAAGCTGAATCCACATATCAGGACTGGATGCCCACTGCTCTTGCGATAGAGGCGGTGAGGCATTCAGAAAACGAAGAGTCTGGGTTTTGCCTCCATGGACCCGTGCAACTTGGCGGCATCCCCACCACTTCAGCTTATTGGTGGCGTTGACAAGCATCTGCCTGAGTTTACCTATGCCTGAAAGGCAGGCAGGCATGCAATTCAATCAGACCAGAAAGGTTTATTTCCTGCTCACACCATCCTGGGCCAGATACAAGCTTAAAATTTTTATTTCCACGAATCCTTCCAGAGGCCTGAGTTTTTAAAAACCCACATCCTACGAAGGATTTATAAAACAAATTGGACCAAAACTAGAATTCGAGGGAGAAAGCAAGCTGACTCGCACTGTCTGTACACGGGACAAGGGTTCAATTAAACACCCACACCCTCAATAAACTCAGTATTTCGTACTGATAATGTAGTCAATTCTGACCTCCTGGTAGGATTTATTCATTGTGAATCTGGACACACACAACTCACAAAATTCCACTCAGAGGTCCTCCGAGCCTAATTTTCAGAATCCCAGGTTTCAATGAATCTTGCCCCTTTGTTTTCATTTTACTATGAAATGAAAAGCAAGTAGCTGTCATCTCCTAGAAAAACATACCTGCTTGTTGAGTTCTGAAGAAGGTGGAAATGGTGGTTTGCTTTGTGCGTAGAAAAGACACTTTTGAAGGAGCAGAATACGAAGAGGGTTGGCTCAATACCTTTAACACTGGCTTACCTAATAGGCTCTGAGTGGGAAAGAAATGCTAGGTCAGTGTTCATGCACCATCATGGAGGCGTTTCAGCTCCACATCGGTTAATCCCACAAGTCCCATTCACTTAACAAATCTACTATAATTGGGACTATGAACTGGATTTAGCTCCATAAAACCCAAAGCAAATCAGGTCAGCCTCCTTTTTAAATTGTCTGGATTGGTGGAAGAAATCTGGAAACCTAAACAAGAATTGTTTCCTTTATGCAGTGTTTATAAAACAGTGGAAGGGTAAGTGACAGCATTGATACTGGGAGAGGCAGCCCTCAAAAGTAAATCAGCAGCACAGTCACCAGCACCAAACTCCAAATACCAGAACAGATAGATACCTAATCAAATAAAGCCATGTAAAATATATATATTTTAAAAAGCTGTGCTTTGCAAACAAAACAAAAACCATCAGCAGCATTAATACGGGGCTGGAAAAACCACAGCTGTCAAGTTGCAAAGGCTAGCAACGAACAGCTTAATTTTCTCGTCCCTCTGCAGCACCTAAAAACGTGGAGTTTTTTAAAAAAATATTATTCAGACTCAGTTGACTGACCTGTAATTTGCGTCTTTTGAGTGCTGAAGTATCCAGCCAGACCCCACAAGCCTCATGCTGCTTCCCAGCAAGGCTTCTGCCTTTCCTTTTCATCAGCAGTCTGTCTTCCATGTCCCGTGGAACTTTGTGTACTCTAAAACAGAAAAAGGAAAAACAAAAGAGAGAGGAAGATAGAAAGGATGCATTCAAAATTCTTAGTCCTCGTGGTTACAAAGAATGAACAGTACTGACTGTACTTTGATAAGTAAATGTGCAACATTAACTTCTGTTCTTTCAGAATTTCAGCATTACAAATTTTGCTTATCTGGGAGTCACTGTCAGCTCATCATCTGCTCCAAACTCATTTCTAGTCGAAAAATGCAGCTTCTTCTTCGTGGCCTCTGTGAATGCACACTAATGGGTTAAATCTGCGCTTGCGCAGAGGCCTTGGAATATTGTAGAGCTAAAAAAGATCTGAAGGACTGCCCCCCCCACAGCTCACGTGGTCCGCCCGTCACTTCAGTTCTTATTTTTCCGCTGCTGAAAGAGGTCTCGTTCCTTAGAGCTCCTTCACATTCTGTAAAAACAAGTACTGTAGAACAATCGTTCGTTTTCTTTCTCTTTTAGCACCCTTTATAAGAGTTTTCGTTTTTCCTTTTGTTAAAAAAAGAAAAGAAAAGAAAGAAGAAGGACTTTCGTTCGTTTCTCCTCCCCCCCCTTTTTCCCCGCCTTTTATGGCACCTACTTTCTTTCAAACGTGTCCCTTTTGTTTAAGAAGATTCCTACCTCTGACGGACACCGTTTCTGCCTTTGTTGCTTGGGCGAAGCCCATCAGCCTATATCCTGCATTCTTTTTAAAAGTTTTACGAAGCAGGCTTTGAAATTGAGACAGCGTTTTCGCGTCTCTTTGTGGGAGAAGTCATTACAACCTCCAATCATTGACACTCCCTCCCTTACACAGCGTTCTGCTGTTTCCCCTGCTACTACGTCGTCTTCCTCTCCACAGCCTATAACTTCTAAAGCTAATCCCTCGCTTCAAACTGTTAACAAAAAGAAGCATCAGACTGCTAAGATTTAAAAGGACAAAATCGGCTTCCTCACAACAGCATTGGTCACCTCATGGGCATTGGAACCACCATCCCTGCTGTTTGCGGGACCGACTGCTACGGCTGAGATTTCAGCAGATATTTAAGCCGCCCCCTCCTCAGTGCCTTCTAGCCCCGGCTCGCCTCCAGACACGCGATCGCCGCTGGGCTCTGAGCCTCAAGGCTCCCTGGACGTCAGCACCATCATGAGAAAGAAGGCTTAAAGGCACTATATTGACCTGCCTGATACTGAGGAGGGCGAGCCTCCGAGGCATTCGGGGCTCAAAGGCTTTAAAAGACCTAAGATTTGCAAGCATAGGTCTAAGAACTACAGAGAAAAATCTCGGTACCACGGACTCCACCACTTTCCTCATACCAGGAAATACAAGAAACGATGATACCATGGTGCCTCTGAATCTGACTACTCTCCATCTCCTGATACCAAAAGACACAAGAAGAGATGGTACCGTGAAGCCTCCCCGGTACCGCCATCTCACAAGACTCAGGCACCTCCGGTACCGACCAAGACCAGGACGGAGGTCCTTTCGGTACCGATAAGGACTAACAAGAGGCATTCTGACCCCTCTGCTCATACCATCCCGAAGGTACCTGAGCCAGTCGGTACAGAGGATGCTGGTACCGTGCGTGGTACCAAGCGGAAGGCTAAAACATGCTGGTACCCTGCATGGTACCAAGTGGAAGGCTAAAACATGCTGGTACCGTGCACGGTACCAAGCGGAAGGCTAAAACAATATATGCCCATAAGAAATGCCTGGTACTGAGGAAGTATACTTAAGAAAGATACTGAATACTGATGATACTGAGAAAGGATACTGAAAAAGAAGCCAGAAGTCCCTTTTCACTTCTGATGCTCCACTTTCTTCTACTTCCCATGACTCTGACTCTGAGTCTTCCGACTCCGTGGTACCAGACCACTCACTCCTAACCTGAACATGCCAGACTCTGATATTTGTGATGGTTTTCCTCCATCCCTCACTTCCGAATTTCATTCATGTTCTAACATGATACAGAGGATCGATAAGGCTCTTGATTTAACAGTTCATCAACCTCAAACAGAGTCTGATAAGGTTTATGCAGATATTGATGAGGAATCAGCGCCTTCCCTGCGCTTGTCCCTTATCCCATCTTTATTCTGCTTACTTCAATAGACCTGGGAAAAGCCCTTCTCTGTCCCTCAAATGTCCAGGCGTGTAGAAAATCTGTACAAGACCTATGGTACCAATAAAGATTTTTTTTCTTTTTTTGACTAGGCATCCTCCTCCTTATTCTGTGGTTGTGGACGCCACACAAGCCAGATCACGCTCGAGATCTACTACCACACCAAGCAACAAGGAGGTTAGAAAGCTCGTTATATTGGGAAGGAGAGTCTATTCCTTAGCGTCTTTCCCCATCAGGGCTGCAAACTACATGGCAGCTATGGGCGCCTACCATAGCAACCTCTCTAACCGCGCACTACCCTCTCTTCAGGCACCCCAGCAGAACTTAAACTGAGAGGGCTTGCTCTCCATTAAGATGCCATGTCCCTCACTTGGCAAGAGAGTGTGACAGCGCGTCACATTATCGAGGCTGCCTTCAAACACCTCATGACCGGTGTAGCCCTGCGAAGACACGATTGGCTTAGGTCAGCCAACATTTCTGATGATGTCAGATTCGGAATAGGGGACTTGCCCTTTGATGGCTCCGGGTTATTCGATCCCTAGATCGACAACATCCTGGACAGCCGTCAAAGAATGAGGAAAATAGCATGGTCGTACAACGTTCAGTCTTATTATAGATCCCAAAAATTCCCATCGAAGCGTCAGTACTCTTATAGTTCATACAGGCCTTATACTTCTCAACAAAGATACCTCCCTCAACAGTTGGCTCAATACCAACCCAGGCAATCCAATCAACGCGACCGTCCCCGCCATTCCTATAGGAAGTCTGACAAAAAATCCAACAGAGTCTGTGACTCCCTCCCGCTTACCATCCCTCGATTCTGTGTCACTCGTTCAGTATGCCTTGCTCCCTTCTTTCTGCATGGACCCACATCACCTCGGACGCCTGGGCTCTTTCCATCGTCACCTATGGTTACACCATAGAGTTTTGGGATACACCGCCTCAGCGGGTGATTTACACTCACTCTTCCACCACGTTATGAAACGAGGTAAAGATCCTTTTTGGAAAATCAGACATATCTCCCGCCACTCCAAGTCCCTCCGATCCAGGTTTTTCTCAGGATACTTCTGGTTCCCAAAAAAAAAAAAAAAAAAGGGCAGATCACTATGCCCCATTTTAGACCTAAGGGACCTGATTTTTCTTCATCAACCAGCGCCGTTTTCGCATGGTGACCTGGGAACATATCCTTCCACTAATTCGACAAGGAGACTGGTTTACTTTGATAGACTTGAGTGATGCCTGCTTGCACATCTCCATCAGAAGCGATCATCGCGAATACCTCCGTTTCTCTCTAGGAAGGTCCATTTTAGAGTTCAACGCCTTGTCATTCAGCTCTCGACGGCGCCTCGAGTGTTCACAAAACGCATGGCTCCGGTGCTGGCCTTCCTCCGTCGACTGGGCATAGCCATCTATCCATACATAGACGGTTGGCTTCTCGTTGCTCACTCGAAAGATCAAGCGATAAAACACACCAACATCATCCTTTCTCTCTTGGCGGATCTGGTCTCAAGGTCAACAAGAAGAAATTGGTTCTTCTTCCCTCTCACACAATAGCTTACATAGGGGCCGTATTGGACTCTCGGCCGGCAAGAGCTTTTCCTTTCCCAGAATCGCACAGTCAAAATTTGTTCCCTAATACGTCGCTCCCCTCCGTTGTCTTGGATCACAGCCCATCATGCCCAAAATCTTCGGGGGCTCATGATTTCCACCACGTCCGTCATAAAGCACGCGAGGCTCAAGATGCGGTCCCTACAGGCCTGGCATCTGCCCCTGTTTAACCCCATGACAGATACGCCCTACATGCGCCTCCAGATTACTCGTGAGCTTGCGCACCAACTCCGCTGGTAATCAACCCAGAAGACTTGTCCCTGGGACGACTGTTTGCTACGCTCCTACCTACCTCGAGAATCACGACAGACTCCAGTCTGGTCGGACGGGGAGCCCACTGTACCAGTCTTCATATCCACGACACCTGGTCAGCGAAGTAAAGCTTTCTCCTTTTTAACAATCTGGAACTGCTGGCCATCTTCAAAGCGTTTCGGGCGTTCCTCCCTCTCATCCTAGGCACGGCTGTCCAAGTTACTACAGAAAATGCGACAGCGATGTACTACGTCAACAAACAGGGAGGCACCCATTCTCTTCTTCTACTGTACCTGATGGTTCAGTTTTGGGAGTGGTGTCTAGAATTCCACATCTTTCCGTCTGCTGTGCACATCTCCGCCCAGGACAACACATGGGTGGACCATCTGAGCAGGCGAACATACCAAATATAAGAGTGGTCTCTGGACCATTGCACATTCATCAGAATCTGCAAGAGATGGTTTTTTCCCTGCCATAGATGCCCTTGCAACTGAGGTGAACAGCTAGTGTGCCATCTATCTTTCACGGCCTGGACTAGGGGTCTCTCCTACTGTGCATAATATTGAAGATACGACATGACAATGGCACCGTGATCCTCATAGCCCCATATTTACCCAGACGGCCGTGGTTCACAACGCTGCTGACAATGTCATCAGACTCCATGAGACCCCCGTCTATTCCTCATCTTCTGATCCAGAATCAAGGGAGAACGTACCGTCCAGATCTACAAGCTCTTCACCTCATGGTGTGGAGAATTCCTCCTCAATGAACATATTATCACATTCCAGGAAGCCCTCTACCAATCAACTCTATTCCTGCAATTGGCTGGCATTTACCAAAATTACTACTACTCATAATCTCCCTACGTCTCCAACTACGTTGGACTCTGTACTACTTTTCCTCTTCTACCTCTTGACCATCACTTGTCGTTGTCCACAGTTAAGGTCTACCTCTCAGCATTTGTAGCTCACCAGCCCCTGGATTCTGACGCTGCCTTGTTGTTTTCGCTACCCTAAATGAAGAGATTTTCCTGTGGTACGGCAAACCTTTACCCTCCACGGGGCCAGTCTATACCACAGTGGACTCTTCACACTGTCCTAAGTGCCTCTCACATTCTCCGTTTGAGCCACTGACCACAACTGCTGAACATTTGTTGACTTTCAAGGTTATTTTCTTAGTTGCAGTTACTTCCGGTAGCACTTCGGGTGGATCCTCCCTTCCTACTTTTTCACCCGGACAAAGTTATACTGTACCCAGATGTCTCCTTCATACCCAAAGTTTCTACTGAGTTTCATGTTCGGCAGCCTATCAGTCTGCCCATTTTCTTTCCTAACCGTCTACAGATGTAGAGAGGTCCCTTCACCTGCTAGATGTTCGCAGAGCGTTATCGTTCTATGTTTACAGGACTGCTGTTTTTCGCAAGTCTAATCACCTGTTTGTTTCTCCTCATCCACCGCACAGACGTATGTGGGTCTCTCCTCAAGCCATTTCTAAGTGGCTTGTCATAACTATCACCATAGTGTGTGAACTGAAAAAATAAATAAAAATAAAAATACAAAACCACTACCACGCCCGGTGAACGCTCACTCTGCCAGAACTTTGGCTACTTCTACAGCTTTCCTCAAGGGTGTCCCGCTGCTAGACATCTGCACAGCTGCCATTTGGCCCACTCCGTCGACCTTCATCTTTCACTATCGCCTGAATCTGCGGGCCAAGGAGGATGTCATTTTTGGATGTGCGGTCCTGTCTGCTGTTTTGCCGTGACGTCCCTCCTCCTTTTTCGAGGTAGCTTGCTAATCACCCATTAGTGTGCATTCACAGAGGCCACGAAGAAGAAAGAGAGGTTACTTACCTGTAACTCTGGTTCTTCGAGTGGTCCTCTGTGAATTCACACGTCCCGCCCATCCTCCCCTCTTCCGTCACGTCTGTCTCTATTTTTTGAGCAGCAGCGGAAATTGGGAACTGAAGTGACGGGCGGACCACGTGAGCTGTGGGGGGGGCAGTCCTTCAGATCTTTTTTAGCTCTACAATATTCCGAGGCCTCTGCGCAAGCGCAGATTTAACCCATTAGTGTGAATTCACAGAGGACCACTCGAAGAACCAGAGTTACAGGTAAGTAACCTCTCTTTTCGCAGGCAACAGCTTTGGGCAGTTAATATTCAAAAGCAGCAGTGCTGACATGATCTACGGCTATACCAACAACGGCTATCTCTATTGTTTTATTTATTGCTTCATTTCACATTTTTAGTCATTTTAACACTACACGGTCCTTCTCCCCTTTTTTGTCCTTCCCAACCCAGCGAAGTAGCTTCGGTTGGGAATAGTCGGTCACCTGGTAACCTTTATGGCCAGATTTTTGGGGGGGGGGGGGGTGTTCTGAAATCCTATCTACCCAGTTTCTGGCCGCCACCACCCTATGCTGGATCTCAATGATATGTGAGCAAGCTACAGGAACTTCCTCCCAATGCTTACCTTGCCCGTCATTTCAGTACAAAACCCCTTCTGAATAGGATGGGGAAAAGGGTACCTGCCCTCATTCAAATGCCCCCACACTCCATCCTAATCAGAGCCACAAGGGGCGGGGGGGGGGGGGGAAGGAAGAGGAGGACATAGATATACCTTTCATGGCTGCCTTAAATTTATTAGGATAACTTCTAACAAGTGGCCCCAGCCACTGTATTGCAGTACAGAACAATAGTTACGATACTACAAGCAGTAACTTTCTACTAACAACAAAGTCCTTCTCCAGGTATGGATCTTCGTGGAATCCCAGCCCATCTACATCTATAAACAAGGAGATGTGTGGTGGGGACTCTGAGGATAGAAATAGTTCCCCCTCCCAAAGAAAGAAACCCTTTGGGAAGCCGTAAGAGTTTAAATGGGAGCCCCCAACCGAGTGTTCAGGAGGCAGACGATGCTGACAGATTGCCAAGAAAAAATAGAAATGGAAAAAGAGTGGAATGACGTACAGTATTTTGATAGCCAAAACATTGTGCCATTCCACAGTGCAACAGCTTGTTGCAGCTCCCATCTATTTTTTATTGTTATTATTTACTGTTATGTGCCATCAAGTTGACTCCGACTTATGGTGACCCTATGAATGAGCGCTCTCCAAAATGTCCTGTCCTCAACTGCCCAACTCAAAAACTGCCCAACAAAACTCAAGCCTGTGGCTTCCGTTAGGGAGTAAATCCATCTCATATTCGGTCTTCCTCTTTCCCTGCAATCTTCAACCATTCCCAGGACTACAGCCTCTTCCAGAGAATCCTGCTGCCCAAAGCTGGGCAGCCTCAGTTTCAACATTTTTTGCCACCAGAGATAGTTTGGGCTTGATTCGATTCAGGACCCACTTGTTCGTCTTTCTGGCAGTCCAGGGTATCTAAAAAACTCCTTCAGCACCATATTCCAAACAAATCAATTGTTTTCCTATCAGTTTGCTTTACTTGATGCAACTGATGTATTAGTTACCTTTATATCCCATTTTTTCTCGTCTAAGTGGCATACTTACCTCTCTTGTTCTCCATTTTAACCTCAGGACAACCCTGTAGAATAGATGAAGCTGAAAAAATTCAACTGGCAAGGTCACCCACCAACGTTCATCGCCAAAGGCGGATTTGAGTCGAGCTCTCCTGTGTCCTGGCCACTAACCACTACACCACACTGCTGATGCCCCTGCATTAGAAGCTCAGGAAGTGTGTGTGGACTTTCCCCCCACTTTTCACTCCCGCCCATTTAAGAGGATATGAATTAGACTGCCCAGAGTGGCTTTGCAGTCAGATGGGCCATATAAAAGCCGAGTAAATAAAATAAATTAGAGGCGGGCAGCTTTGTGGCACTTTGAACTACTCTTCCCAGAATCCCCCACGCAGCTTAGCCACCCACGGAATTCTGGGCGCTGTAGTCAACAAAACTCACCTTTGAATTCAGGTTTCTTCCCGCCTGTTCCGTCCTCCCACACCACCTTCTCTTAAACTGATATTACAGCAGACCGTCATTAACTAATACATTAGTAATTTCAACCAAGGCAGCCGCGCCAAAAGCCGAGAGAGACCCGTGAGCAAGCGGGTTGCGGCAGCCCAGGAAAGCTCCAGCCAGAATCCGTTCCGCCCTTTGCTGCTTCTGCTCGCGCGTTAATGAGCTGTTGAGGGAGACGATCTTTTATTACCTTCATGCGGCATCAGATTAATCAAAAGCGGGCTCACACTAGGCGGGCTCGCTGGAGGCGGAAAAGAAGCCCGCCGGAACTCCTCGACACGGCCTCGTTCCTGGCGGGACGCAAAAACCCGAGAACCACCTTTCCGGCCTCGCAGGCCCCGCCCCTCCACTAGGAAAGGCCCAATGGCAGGAGGGACAGCCTCATCACCACGCCCCCTCGTCGCTTCCTCCCGCTCCGCCCCTCCCTCTCCCCAATCCTCACCATTTACTCTTGGAGGTGGGCCGGACGGGTGCGGTCTGTTTTGCTCTCCCGTCTTTGCTGTCTTGTGTAGACCAAGGGGGGGGGGGCGGTTCTGCGTGCATGTGTGCAAACAGAGGGTGCTTTCGTGGAGAATGAGGGTGAAAAAAAACTCAATCAGGAGAAAATAAAATATTTCTTGACCGTGTGTGTTGTTAAGTCTGTGGAACTCCTTGCCACAGGATGTGGGGATGGCCTCTGGCCTAGATGTCTTTCAAAGGGGACTGGACAGATTCCTGGAGGAAAAGTCCATCGCAGTGTGTTACAAGCCATGACGGGAATGTATAATCTCCAGGCATAAAAGGAAGGGACCTCCAAATGCCAGATGCAGGGGAAGGGGTATCAGGAGACAGGGATCTCGTTGTCTGGTGTGCTCCCAGAGGCATCTGGTGGGGCCACGGTGAGATACGGAGCTGGACTAGATGGGCCCTTGGCCTGATCCAGCAGGGCTCTTCTTATGTTCTTAAAATTCCTTTAACCCGCCTTTCTCCTTGAAAAGGGCTGAAGGCAGATTACAACACTGGAAGACAACATTCAAAGTTTAAAACATTGCACCTGTCAAACCAGCTCTTTCTTACACACAGCCCAACCCCTCTGCACCTACAAGGGGACTTGACTGGGACCAAAAGAGAGGTAGCACAGGGCATTGAGGCAACTTTCCTAGTCAAGTCTCTCTCTCCCCCCCCCCCCCCCCCAGTTCTTGGCATCCAGTGCCCACCGTCCCAGCCAGCAGGTGAAGAGAGAGAGAGGTAGCCCAACCCATCTGAAAGGTGCCACTAGGTTGGGGAAGATTTTCATAACCTTAAAGCTGCAGAGCTGGAGGGGGCCCTATGGAACATCAAGTCCAGCCTTTGTCAAGGAGGCAGAATGGAGAATCGAACTCCCAACCTCTGACTTTGCAACCAGAGACCTAAACTACTGAGCTATCCTGCAGATCATTTTGCTGCAAAGAAATCAGTCCCCTTGTGTTCAAACAGGGCTTCCAGGGAAACAGAGAGGTTACTTTCCTGTAACCAGAGTTTTTGGAGAGGGGTCATCCCTGAATTCATACTCAAAACAATCTTAGCAACATTCTAGAGCTTTACCCCTCCCTTCCCTCATAAACTCCTCCACCCAACAGTCATTCCCTCAGTTGTTGCTGTTGCTGTTGTTAATAGCATTTAAGCCCACCTTTGTTGCTAGGTCATGCTCAAGGCAGGCCAAAGAATTGATGCTTTTGAATTGTGGTGCTGGAGGAGACTCTTGAGAGTCCCCTGGACTGCAAGGAGAACAAACCTATCCATTCTGAAGGAAATCAACCCTGAGTGCTCACTGGAAGGACAGATCCTGAAGCTGAGGCTCCCATACTTTGGCCATCTCATGAGAAGAGAAGACTCCCTGGAAAAGACCCTGATGTTGGGAAAGTGTGAAGGCAAGAGGAGAAGGGGACGACAGAGGACGAGATGGTTGGACAGTGTCATTGAAGCGACCAACATGAATTTCACCCAACTCCGGGAAGCAGTGGAAGACAGGAGGGCCTGGCGTGCTCTGGTCCATGGGGTCACGAAGAGTCGGACACGACTTGTGACGTTTGCCCCTCGTTGCCCCTGTTTCTCTTCCAAACACAGAGCACACGAAGGCAAACCAAACACCTTTTCACAAGCTGCCACCAGTTGATCACTAAATCAACGTACTTTACTTAGGAAAGATGAAGGTCCATTCAGTTTTCACTTTTTCTTAAAGCAGATTTATTAATTACAGATGTTTCTTTAATAATTCATAAGTATTTACTTCAGGTTCATCAAGCATCAATCTTCAAGTTAAATCTCACAGGTTACTATCCACTCCTCAGACTAATCACACCTCAGATCTCCCAACTCTCTCTCTCTCTCTCTCTCTCTCTCTCTCTCTCTCTCTCTCTCTAACTCTGACTCTACTCTTCACTTCTGACTCCTCCTCTCAGGCTCCACCTTTTAACCTCTCTCTCGGCTCCGCCTCTCAACCACATTTGCCTAAAACATGAATAATGCATAACCTATTCAGCATAATAAGGGTGAACGCCACAGGGTCATATGATCTCAGTGCCACACACAAGGTAGACCAGCCTAGCCACTACATATTGCACTAACTAAAGATCCCAGACCATCTCAGGAACAGACTCACACAGACTGCACTGCAGTAGTCATGGTGCGCTGTAAGGAAGGCACAGATGACAGTAGCCAAATCTGTTTGACTCAGGAGAGGGCATATCTGGCACACTAAACGCATTGCACAAAGGCAATCTTTGTTACTGTTGCCACCTGGGAATCCAGGGACAGCGCAGAATTAAGGAATACTCCCAGATTACAAATCATACCAGTTCGGGGGAGCACAATCCTTTCTACAACCAGTTGAATCCCAGTCCCTGAACCTGGCTTTCTACTGGGGAGCAGCCCTTCTGTCTTGTCAGGGTTTAATTTCAACTTGTTCAACCTCACTGAGCTCATGATCAAGTCCATACGGCGTTCAAGGGTCTGGACTGCTCTCTTGGCATTAAGGGGGCAAAGAGCAACAGAGCCAGGTGTCATCAGCATATTGATGGCATGAACTGCAAAGCTTTGAATGACCTCTCTCATGACATCATGTAGATGTTAAGAAATATAGGGGGTAAGGTAGCAACACATCAAAATCTATTTTCAGCCTCAAAATCTATGATGTCAAACAATGTCCCCTAGCTAGAGATGGGCATGAACCGGTTCGTCTTGGTTCGTCCCAGTTCGTAAAGGCAGCTGCACAGGTGCTGCTGCTCTCTTCCCCCTGCCTCCTCTGGCTCAGTCAGCCACTCACCTAGCCCAGCTTGCTTGTTTTTAACACCTCCTCAACTGATCTTCCAGTTCTGGCAACAGCTCAGGCTTCTTTGCGCTGCCCTCTTGGCTGATCTTCCATTCAGACAAAAGAATGGGGCAGATAAGTCTCTGCTCTTGCTCGTGACTGGGAGATTAGCCGAGAAGGTGGCAAAAGCAAGCAAGCTGGGCCTGGTGAGGGGCTGATCGGCTGAGGAGGCAGGGGACAGGAACAGTTGCCGCTTTTATAAACCGGGATGAACTGGGACGAACCAGTTCGTGCTTATCTCTACCCCTAGCACTAAATTTTGCATACGTTCTGAGAAAAAGGATTGGAGCGACTGCAATGCAGTGCCCTGTACCCGATCCAGGCAGGCAGTTCAACAGGTTAGTAAAGCAAACGGTATCCAAAACTGCCAAAAGGCTAGGAAAACTAGCCTTGACTAAAGTGACTGAAATCTGAGTCCCATATCCCACCCGAAAATCCAGTTGAGATAGATCTGGAGAGTTAAAACTCATCCAAGCAGCTACCTTAGCCAAAAAAAATTGTAAATTTGAGACTGGCCTGTAGTTAGTCAGGACCTCTGGGTCAAGGACAAAATTCTTTCACAGAAATTAAGTGAGGGGGAAAGAATGCACCGTTTTTTTTTAGCTGGAGGCCAGCTGATGAAATGGTACAGGTATTTTTACTAAACTTTAACTACTGTATTAAATTATAATGTTCTACTGGAAATGACCTTGGGCTAATGTATCAAAACTGGCTTGGGAGAGAGGGCTGGAAGCAACCCATGGTTTGCACCTTCCCTTTTTGCCAGGCGAAGGGAGGGCCCCTGAGGGCTCCGAAATCTATAACACTACCTAGAAGTCAACATCACAAATTCAAGAGCAGGAGTATTAGCAGACATAAGTCAGGGCCTTGGCTGGCTTCCCCACAGAGTGGCAAACCGACTACCTCATCCAGCATCTAAAATCATTTCCACGCCAGTAATACCTTTGTTTAATATGCTAGTTTTCTTATAATCTCATATATGGGGGGGGGGGGGGGGGGGAGCTAATTCCTTTGGCAAAGCTCTGACCCACAGTACCAGAAGCTGATTCATGAAAAAAAGAATCAACTCCTTAGAACAAAAAATTTTGCCCTTCAGAAATGGCCATGTGCTTAGCCGGTGAACAGTTACTGTAATTACTATGCTTATAGTCGAGAATAGATGCTTATACTGTATAATAGGGAAGTGCACTGGGACCAACTTTTGGATTTGGGGTTTGGATTCAGAATTTAGAATCGCAGTCGTTTGGATTCAGGATTCAGAATTTTTAAAATTAGGAATTTCTAGATATCTGGAACTCTTTTAAAAAGCACACACAGGCAAAAATTTTTTAAAGGATTTCCCCGTGTTCTCTGACACCTTCCCAGTGATTGTGCCAAACACAGAGTGCACACCATGCCTAGTACTGTGAGGAGAGTATGCCGTTCTCATTTAAAGGGGAATTCAGGGGAGCCCAGCCATGGTAGGCTGACGTTAAGGAAAATAAGTTTTTCTAGAGATCCCAGTTCCAGCCATGAGCAGTATGGCTTGACCATGTACCGGGCCTCAGAGAACACCTTCTTGAGGGGCACATTTGGTGGTGAACAAGGCAGCAGTCCCGTTGCCATCTTGGCCAGACCTCCCCAGACTCCCTCTCAGCCCAGTAAGACAAGGGATCGGTCTCTTTTCGCTTGTATGTCTGCGTCTGCCTCTGCCATGCCCTTCCTCTGGGATGGTGTCTCTGGAGGATTGGCCCCTGCCATGCTTGTCAAAACAGTGTCCCAGGAAGCTTGCCCTGTTGTTGCAAGACTGAGGCTCTGGAATACAACCATGGGTACTGCCTGACCTTCTACACTAGCAGCTGCTACGTGGGGTAGAAAATTCCTTCCGTTTCTACACACTGTGAATTTCTCCCTTAGTCCATCGTTACCGGAGAAAAATGTGACTTACCTGGTGGAAGAAAGCTCCAGCCCCAGGGTGAGAAAGGAAGGCTTTTGCCCTGCTCGAAAGGGAAGAGGTGGGTTGGGGGGCTGGAGAACAGGAGCTGGAAGGTCCAGCTCCACAAAGGTCTCATCGAGTCAAATTTGGCCCCCGCATGCCCTGAGTTGAGGCCATGAGCTGAGCCTTGGGGAAAACTTGGCTTTCAAAGGAGTGACTTAACAAAGCCCCTGGTTTGAATTCCTAGGATTCCCTCAACCCATAGGATATGCCGGACAACGTGAGCAGCATCTGGGATGAGGAGTGGGGCCCCCTGCTCCCCATTCTGCCAGGTAGGCCCTTCTCAGCTAACGGAAAGGTGAGGGGGAGCATCCCTTTCTCTAAGAGGCCTTTCCCGGTTGGGTCCCTTCACCTTGGAGAGGCCGGGGGGGGGGGGGGGGGTTGATTTTCAAGGAACGACAAGCCAGGGCCTCCACCTGGTTGCGGATGAGCAGCCTGCTGCTTCCGGCTGCCGCTTTCTTCTGGGCAGGGTGTAGTCCCATGCAGGGACCAGAGGGAGGCAGCCTCTGAAAGAGGGATCCAAGAGTCTCCCGGGTGTGATATTGGGTGCCTCTCTGATCAACAACGAGGTGTCCATGGACACCAAAATTCAGCAGGGCAGGGGCATGTGTTCTCATACAGTACAAATACAGGACTGGTGTATTTGAAGACATCCAGAACTGGTAGGGATTTCCACTCTTGATGGTCAGAGTCCCATCACAACAGGTCTTGAGGTTGCCCATCACCAGCATGTGAGTGTTGGTCCAAGCAGCCACACTGGCCACCTGGCCACACTCTTTCCTTTTATGCACAATCCAATTTATTTCTCTCTCAGCGATAATGATTTGCCTCTCTACCTGAAACTAAAAAAATACAAATTTTAGGTGTGTTGGTATCCCGCTTCTCTTTCTTTTTCTTTCTTCCTTTTGTCCTTGGGCAGTACTTAAGTGCCCCCCCACCCTTGTTCCGGTGCTCTGAAAGGAAGTGGTTCCAAAGGCCATCCTCATAACCTCTGTGGTGCCACATACGTAGTTCTGCCTGCACCCATCCGATCTGCCCCCCTCCTCAGAACCAACCAGGATGGGGAGGGTTATGGAGGAAGCAGGCACGCACTCTCTCTGGCAACTGCCTGTGCCGTGAAGCACTGGGTTGGAGGTGAGCGAGCCGGATCCCATTCTGGAAAGCAGCTGGAGGGAAATTTGCCAACAAGCCTTCTGTTTTTGATGGCAACCTGAGGAGAGGGTCCTTCTTATGGGGCGGAAAATGGGCCCACCGGAAAAGAATTCTGCATCTGTGCTCAAGAGTGCAGCATTCTGAGGCGGTTTTCTTTCTTGAAAGCTGTTGTGGTGTCACTACGTCCATTCGCATGGAACATTTGATCCAGCCTTTCCAAAGGTAGAGTCCTCTCAGTATTCTTGGGTCACAATTCCCATATTTCCTGGCCACTCAGGTCAACCCAGTTGTGCTCCAATACATCAAGAAGGGGCCATGTTGGTGAAGGCAGGTCTACCTCAGGTGGCTGAAGTTCTCCAAGGGTCCAGACAGGGGATTCTTCCTGACCCCACACGGAGGGGCCAAAGAGTCAATGTGGGAACTTTGGTTTGCCAAGTAGTGGCCATATGTACGGAAAACCTTGTCTGTTATTTTTGAAGCTCCTCTCACGGCTCTAGATTTAATCTTCCCATACCTTTTACACGAGGAAGGAAAACAAGGACATATTTGAACTCTGTGTTGTTTGTGCTCAGGAGAGGAAATGGGGAATGTCTTTTAGCCTCACTTGTCTTCTCTCATCCCAACGGCAGTAGGTTTTCTCTCAGAGACACGTGCATTTAATCTAGTTAGCTGGGTCGTCCCCTGATTTTCAGCCCACCTGCTCCCTTGTATTCTCATCTTTGAGTTGAAAACAAAATCGTTGTCTCTTTTAAAACTGGACATACGTAGAGATTAATGATGCAGCCCCTGGTTTGGTCGATCCTTTTGTAAGAAAAGAGCTGTTATGTGTGATGAGTCAGTACAGGAAGGCATTACCAGCTGGACAGGATCACGTAAACATGGAACCTAAAGATTCATCCTCTGCATGCGTAGATGTTGCAATTGTGGGGAAAACCTGTTCCTAGCTGGTTTGTAAACAGTGGACAGCTCCTATTGCAGAAAGCCATCAAGCCACCAGAATTAACCCTGGCTGAGGAATTGTGCCAGCCACAGCCTAAGAAACAGGAACGGTTCCTGCTCGAATTTTAAGCATCTCACCAGCCTCCAGGACAAGCAAGTTCCCTTTTACCTTCCACAGGTTTCTGGAGGCTTAGCCAGGCACTATCGGTTGGGTAGCTCTGTGGTTTCACTCTCTGGCTGCGGAGCAGATGAAACTGAAGAACAGCTTCCAAGCGTGGGGCTTGTGAAGGACCTTTATTGAGGAGAAGTGGAAGCCAAATGTGGGAGGTGCCATATTGGAGTGTCACATGTCTTCATGTGCTCATGTGCATGTATGTGGAAGTGCGTGTATGTGTGCGCAGAGTGATGAAATGCCAAATGTAGTGAAGAAAGTTCAGATGATTTTTTTCAAGCTGTTGTTCTGAAGGAAATCAAACTTTCTCTACTCCCCAGTTTCTGAAGTTTGTTCTCACTGTCCCCTGTGTTTTTCCCCCCCCTGCAAATAAGATGCAACATGTCACAGGTAGAGGATTTTGGTAATCTTCCCATAGATTGGGGGCAGGTGGCTGTAACCTCATGAAAAACATATGGCCAAAAATGACACGCATCTCATGAGTATATCAACAGGTGCCGTTATGCCTGGCAAGATGTAATTTCATTGTTGATACACATCAGTAATCTACACAGTTCCTCTCTCCCCAAAACAACCCTCTAAGGTAGATTTGGCTGAGAGGAAGGGATTAATCTAAGAGCATGAAGTTGTGTGATGAACAGGGGATTGGAACCTGGGCCTCCCTGTTCAAAATCCAGTACGACAACCATCACACTATATAATGCCCCTCTCAGATCAATGGCTCACTGTATAAAATGACACCAAACCTGAAACATATTAGTAGAAAAACCATACAAGAATTCATATACTTATTTTGCCTAACCTGCACATTTGCACATTATGAAATAGGGCTACTCCGTTTGCATAACATGCAAATAAAGCAGACGGGATCTAGAGAACTGGAATATGGAATTTCTCATGCTAGTCAGGAGATTCTGTGAGTTGCAGTCCAAAAACTAAGAAGAACTTAAAGCTCTGGTGTCAACCTCAGAAAAGACCCAGCACTTAAAATGGGGAGTCTAAAATATATTAGTCTTTTAAAGGTCCTAGAACAGACTTAAGATGACAACCACCAACCCCGCTGGAAATTAGGTGTGTGTATTGTTAGTCCTCAAGGTCGTGTTCCACTGCAACAGACAGACAAGGTAACCCTCTGGAATTTATTTTAACCAGTTATACAAACATTCAATGTAATTAGCCTTCCCTCCAGTTATGCGGCTGTGGGACCTTTGCACGGTTGGTCAAGGCAGAGCGATGAACTGTGATGTCGGGGTGGAGTGATAAAGCCTGTTCAAAAACCAAGGACATCTGATTTTGCTCCCCATCTGTCTCTTCTGGCTCAACTCAGGTGACATTTCATGAAGACGCTCAGAACGTTCAAGAAGGAATAGTGAAGTTTTTGTCCAAGTGGTACACTACCAGCCAG
Source organism: Intellagama lesueurii (assembly GCA_037013535.1). Classification (NCBI taxonomy): domain Eukaryota; kingdom Metazoa; phylum Chordata; class Lepidosauria; order Squamata; family Agamidae; genus Intellagama; species Intellagama lesueurii. Next base: position 12,995,177 of record JBAJHW010000009.1, on the reverse strand, counting down.
AGCATCTCCGAGTTTTCAGCCTTGAAAAACTATCCCACCAGCTCCTTTCTGAGTCACAAAATTACAGCGTCTCCTCTACACACTGAAGCTGAGTCAGAGTTTTTAAAAAGCATTTGGTAAATTAATGGAAGGTAATATCTTTTAAAGGCTTCTAGTTAGGATAGTTACTTGTAACCTCCACCCCACCATGTACTAATTCCCGGAGAAGGAAACAGGTAAAGAGATGCTGCATTTACTCCCAGTTTATGGGCTTCCAAAAGGTATCTGTTTGACTAGGATGCAGACCAGGACGCTGGATAGAGTTTCATCTGATACAAAGGGAGATAGGGAGGCTATTGTCCTTTGTGTGAAAGGGTGATTATTCCTCAGAAGTGTTGCACCGAGGGTATTCCCTCATGCCAACCAAGAACAGATGCGGCTCATGAGCTCAAAGTAGTCCAACCTAGCTCTAGATACACTGGAGGGCTATGACTCACATCGTTTCCTGACAGAGGAAAGGAGAGAGCGAGAGCGAGAGAGAGAGAGAGAAACAGCTGCCCCACATTTTGCTTTAGCCTCCCTGTTGTAGCTGGCTGGATATTCAGTGAGTTAGATTTCTGGCTGTGGAGCCAGAGGTTGGGAGTTCAATTCCCCACTGGGCCTCCTGGGAGAAGAGCCAGCCTGGGTAGCCTTGGGCAAGTTGCATAATCCCAGAACTGCCCCCAGAAGAAGGGAATGAGGAACCACTTCTGAGTACTCCCTATGTAGAAAACCCTGAAAAGTCAGAATTGACTTGACGGCACAAAATTATTATCCCGAGTGTGTAAAGGAAGAAAAGAGGGCCAAGATATTGTTCCTTCTGCACGCAAGGGTTGACCGAGTGCAGCTCCCTCGATGTTCTTGGACTGTAACGCCCTCCAGCCGGAGTCTGATGCGACCCTTCTGCAACATCCAAGATTGGACTTCAGTGACTGTTATTCCTGGCCACCTTGGATATCGTTGTCTCTAGGAGCAAAGACAAAATCAGGCAGCCAGGAATACGAGGAAATTAAACAAAAAGAACTAACGGAAGCCAAAGTCCAGTTTTTCCAAACAAAGGCTTTCTAAGCTCAGGAAAAAAAGAAGAAAAAGATTTTTGAAAAAGACGATAACTTCAGTATAGAGACAGTGGGGAGGGGAGAGGAAAACGGTCCAAAAAATTTGACCGATCATGCTTTCAAGAGCTCCTTTGGTAAAATCACTATCACCACCACCACGTTTGGAAAGAGATTTAAAAGAGAGAAGGGGTGTATTTGTGTGAAGCTAGTAGTAAAGGCCCATTGAATCAGTGGGGATTTGATGAGTAAATTCCTGCATAAGTTCCATTTATTCAATGGCCCTCCTCCAGGTGTGACTTACTACTGGATTTCAGTACTATCTGCTCAGAGCTTAGAAGAGTTACCTTTTTGAACTACGACACCCAGAATCCCCAGCCCTTTTATAGAATCGCAGGACGAAGTTCTCTTGGATTTACCCAGAGCTTGGAAATATTTCTCTGAGGAAGTACACTCATTTCCAGTGAAATATATGCATCACTATGGATTTTTTTTTTTTTTACTACTACTACTGTTACTACTATTGGCATTATTATTTTGCACACTGCCAATTATTATTGCAGGAACAAAGAGGAAAAAAACGTATGCTCAACCAAATGTTGCAGGCTTTCTGTTATGGATAGAAAAACAGTTAAAATCACTTCGCTATGTTCTCTGTCCGGTCAGAACATGCAAGAGAAATTCATATTGCAGAGGACGATTCCTCATATTGCAGTGAAAAGTCCCGGAAACTGAAAACTGATTGGCATACTCTGAAAAAAAATGATTGCAGAAACTGGGGTAAAAAAACAGGAAACCTCATCCACAGGATACTCTCGCTATTTGAAATGTTGTGATAAACAACACGTTTGCAACATTATCGGCAAGCTTCATAGCTTGGCTTTGTTTGTTTAAACTGGGGCGGAGGAGGGAAGGAGGGATGATGTTTAGGGACATGGTCCAAAAGCCCCAGTATGGGAGGTGGACTCATAAGCCTAGGACATCTATTTTCAAAATTAAAACAGAAGCTTCCTCCGTTCCATGATTTATAAGAAGGTCTGGAGAGGGCAGGCAGGGCCCCTTCTAACAAGCTTGTACTGATCCTGCAAGAGATCTGGGTGCCCTTCCATGGAGCCAAGCGTGCAGCGCTTTATCTTGTGTGAACACCAGGAAAGACTGTTCTCCTGTATATGTGATGACTCATCCCTTCCTTTCCCCCCACGGCTTCTTTGAAGAAGACCAGCTGGACGAAGGGCAAAAACCCAAGAAGGTCCGGGACCACTGAGTCGTCAGCTGATCAAGCTCCCAGCCAACATTCAGGCAGATCAAGTCTACTCTTTAACGTCAAGGGTGCTCAAATTTTGTTGCCGGAAAGTGATGGGTTGATGGCCCAGGGACCACACAGATATGGGCAATATGTGTGTTTGCGCATGCACACACACAGACACATACAAACATGCACAACACCAAAGGGCATGCACACACATGTAGTTCTTCTTAGTTTCATTTGGACCTTGCATACATTTTCTCCTCCTCTCTTTATCTTCACAACAACCCTGCAAGGTAGAAGCGGAGGGTGTGACCAGACAGAGGAATAGCTCATGTTTTTGGACTGCTTGTGGCACGGTCTGATGCGAGTTATTTCCTGGTGATTACACAACACATAGGAGATGGTGAAGCAGACCGACCCTGATTGGTATAGCGCTATGGCTCTGTGAGCTGGTTGGATAGCTCAGAGAGTTGTATGTATCAGAGGTTGGGAGTTCGATTCCCCACAGTGTATCCGAGAAGAACCATCCTATGTGGCCTTGGGCAAGCTGCACAGTCCCAGGACACCCCCAGAAGAAGGGAAGGCTAAATCCACTTCTGAGTATACTCTACCTGTGAAACCTTGGAAAGGGTCGCCCTAAGTCAGAATTGACTTGATGGCACACAATTATTATAGAGCTCAGTGAGTTGACTACCTGCTTGTAGAGCCAGGGGTCAGTAATTTAATTTCTTACTGTGCCTTCTGTCAGAACAACTAACAAGCTGCACAGTCCCAGAGTGAACCCAGAAAAAGGGAAAGGTAAACGGCTTCTGAGTATTTTATACCTGGAAAGGTAAGTTAAAACTGATTTGACTGCACATAATGATGATTATTATATACACCCTGGTGTGGCTAGTAGGATTAAGCTGTAATGTTCATTTGAAATGGAAGTTAAGGGACAAGAACTATGTTCTGACTGAAAAGAGGGGTACGCTGAATTTCCTTATTTTTGAGGATGCAGCTTCAGCCATAGCATTTTGCTTTAAACAAATGTTTTTTTTTTCTCACTCTCTTTTTTGGGGGGAATTTCCCCTCCCCTTTTAAAAAAACAGGAAAACACAGAAATAAATGTGGGGGAAATAAAGCCTGTCTACTGAAAAATGTAAGAGTTTTTTTTTTAAAGCTACTATGGAAACAAAGCAAACAATGAATAGCAATAAAGCACCTTAAACTCACCAGATTGTTTAGCCTTGGACTAAGAGCGCTTTGTCTGCAAAAAAGGGCAAATGTTATTTTAGGCTGCATTAACAGAAGTAGAGTCTCCAAACCCCGCGAGGTGCTAGTCCCCTCTATTCAGCACTGGTTAGGCCTCACCTTGAGTATTGTGTCCAGTTCTGGACACCACACTTCAAAAAGGATGCTGAGAAATTGGAACAAGTTCAGAGGAGGGCAACAAGGAGGATCAGGGGGCTGGAAACCAAGCCCTGTGAGGAAAGACTGAAAGAACTGGGCATGTTTAGCCTTGAGAAAAGAAGACAGAGGGGTGATATGATAACACTTTTCAAATACTTGAAAGGCTGTCATTTCATGCCATTAATTACTTTTCTAAGAATACAAGGCACAAGAAGTGACTTCCAGCTTTTAGAAATGGCGCAGCTGAGTTGCAAAACTGCAGCATCTCTGGGTAGCCATCATTAAAGGAAAGGAGGTTGTCACCATCAGCTCATTTTTACTTAATTTTTTTCCCTCTGGTTTTTGGCTTGTTTTAGTCTTTTTATTGATGATTTTAATTTTATTGCCTTTTTGGACTGCAACCGCCCAGACCAGATTCGTCTGGATGGGCAGTATAAAAGCCACCTAAATAAATAAATAGTTAATACGATCATTGCTTTTTTAAAAAACTGTGTTCTTTATTATTGCATGTAAGTCAGTTGGTGTGTATCTGACCAGGTCATACGACCATAATAAACTTATTATTAGAGTTAATATGTAGGGGACAACATGGATCTCTTATTGACCATCTATCTATACACTAGGTAGAGTGATCATATAATACATACTCATACACACACATGTGTACACATATCCACGTGTGCGTGTGTGAAAGCCTGGGCTGACTGTAGATTTTGGCTGCTATGGGCTGACACGGCCAGCCATCTAGCAAATGGAGCGCCGCTGCGCTCTCTCCTCTGCCTGCTTCTGTGTGCACACAGAGTTCAGAATGCAGACAGATAACAGTGGGCGGAGGAAACCTTGACACTACTGCAAGTACACACATGTTGTACAAGCCACTGCTTCCAAGACATGGAACTGAGAGATAGGCCAAGCCAAGCTTCTCTGTCTCTGTCTCTCTCTCTCTCTCACACACACACACACACAGGTAAGATCTGCATCACTGAACGTCTCTGTGGCTGGGTAAAAACGGGCTCCAATTTTGTGGCGCTGCACATTTTCTGCATCTGCCTTCCCCAGACTCATGTCCCCCACATGGCCATGCTTGCTGGGGATGATGGTGACTGCAGTTCAGTCAATAAGGAGGACACCAGGTGAACAGAAAAATAATTTACATGAACAGAGATCCAGGGACAAGCTGGAAAGTTACTTTTTAAAAGAATCGGTGTAATGTTATAGTCAAGCCATCTATAACTGAGCAACAGTAGGGTGAGGCTCTGGGATGCACAGCATTGTCCTACCACTGCTCATACAACTGAGAGATGGTAGGGTGATGCTTTCGGATCCAGGACATTACCCTACCACTGCTCCTATACAGGTGGCTTCAACACATAATTATATCCATTCATCTTAAAAGTAACTTTACAAACTTTGGCTCCAGGCTCTATAGATGGTATCCCAATGGAAAGAGCCGGTAAAAAAAACCCTATCTTGTAACACAGGAGATCAGTATGCTGCTGTTTACAGCTGTCATAGTAATAATATCATAACAGGTGAGCAGTTGCCAGCTGCTGTAGAATCTCACTGACTGGCAGGGGAGGGGCCACGAAAGATGGGGAGGAGGTACCCTACAGGAGGACCGAGGGCGATGGAACGGAGAGTGAAACAGACGAGGGCGTGGGGGGTTGGAATCCTGAGAGGCACCCCATATTAGGGGTGGGATTTTTCTATTTCTTTCACGACATATCCCATAATACTCCATTTTTGGAGTTCTACCTGGCAGACAAATACTTTACAAGCACTTCTATGAGGTTGACCTGGGGAAAAGGCCCCAAGTGGAAGGTTCCGAGGGTTAGCCAGGCCTAGTTCTGTCTAAGCTTCCTGTTCAGAAGGAAAGCTCCCATCTAGCACTGAGGCAGGAACAGGAAACTTGGACAGAACTAGGCCTAGCTAAACCTCAAAGCCTTCCAGTTTAGGCCTTTCCCCCAGCTGAGCCACATTTAGGTGTCTGTCAGTCAGCTGGAACTCCCAGTATAGAGAATTATGAGTTTAGTAGTCCAAAGATTTTTTTAAAACCATCCTTACTCAACACTGCAAAATGCTGTTACAGCACCCCTTTGTTTAACTGCATTTTAAACTGTGTCAAGGAGAGGTCCTTGTTCAAGTGTAGATGCTCCACGTGACTAGGAAACCAGATTTTCCAGGAATCTTGTTTGTGTGGAGAGCCGGCATCAGACGGAGAAAGGAGCGATGGAGCTAGGTGTTTCCTTAAGTGTGTTGAACAACTGGATTCCATAATGCTTGAACAAGCCTCTAATTATACTTCTACTGAAAGCACCACAGTGCATGATAAACAAGACAGAGCACTTCAAAACATGTGAAAAGTATTTTATAGAAACAAGTGACGGCATCAGGCCCATTAAAATGTATAAAATACAAGACAGGCACGGAGAAATACACAAAAATCTGGCATTTTTTTTCCAGTTTTCTTTCTGTAAAAGCTTGTAAAGCTCTGAGATTTAACTTTACAAACTCAATTGCACCACTACCAGTTGGATTAAATCTTACATATTCCAAAATGCAACCTGGAACAGCCTTCTTGAAATAATATCACTTTACCATTTCTACTTGGGTATGCATTCATTTTAATGCTTGGCAGCAGGGTTTAAAAAAATCACTGCCTGTAGGAAGCTGTCACATCAGATAGAAAACATCTTTTCTCCCTGACGGCATCCATTTCATATTTTAATTGGAAATTCTCTCATAATCAATATGGCCATTTCAGGATATTAATTATATAATATTCCCTAAGTGCTCTATGTGTGAACAGTGGCTACAGCTTGCACGCTGATGTATAAAGGCTTTTTAAAATGCCAGGCTTGGCTCCCCGTGTGCCTTCTAGGTATGTTGGATTTCAACTGCCCTCATTCCCAGCCAGCCATGTCCGATGTATCTGGAACGTATCTGGATTGAGGAAAGCTACTCTACAGAAATCTAAGTTTACGATAGATTTCAAAGTCCAAGATGATTTCGAAAAGCAGAAGTAGCAGGAAGAATTTCCTCAGTGGCATTTTGAGGTGGAACAATCCCAAGAGGGATTGTAACACTTGTATCTTTTCTGAATGTGCCATCTGGCTTTCAGTTCCACCAAAACGTAAGGGATGGAAAGCAGCTGAAAGCCACACCTTGGAATTCACGGGATTTCAGGTCAGTGTCCATCAGCCTTCTATGGAAGCTCATCACGGGATCGGAATCCCACCAAAGAACTCCAGACCAAAATATTTAAGGGCTGAGTCGCACAAGCCTTTTGAGAAGATGGAACCACCTGTAATGACCATGTTTTGAAAACCTGTCATGGTAAATGGCTGTCTCAACAAGTAGGTTCTCCAGGTTTTAACAACTCGGTGATCAGAACCCTACTATGCTATGTGATCATGTGACAGCAACCAAACAAGCAATCTGAGAGAGAGAGTGAGTAAACGGGCATTTGTCCTGCTGCAAGGATCGGCTGGTTTGTTCTTTTCGCCAGTGATCAGATGACATATTTCCTAGAGCAAACCGGCCCACCACCACAGTGTTCCTGCCTGGACCTTTCTGAGCCCCTGTCAGTTACAGGTAGGATTGCTTCATTTTGGTTCATTTCTAGCACATGCAGTTGCTGGGACCAAACCAAAGCAAGCTTCCATTTCCCAGGTGGTTTCAATTTCCCCATATCATTAGTGATTAAGCAGACAGCTTAGCCACTTAATGATAGGGAATATCTGGGAAATTTAATAACTTCCTTCCTCTGTTCTGAGAGCAGAGGGAGGAAGCAAAACCAAAAGTATTTTAAAAGCCAATTAGGGCAGTGCTGATGGTGCTGCATCTTCTACAGTGGAGACAGGAGAGGCAGGCTAAAGAGAGGGATTTCCCCCCTTTTCTTTATAGCTTTTCTTTACTTTCTTAAAGGAGGCAGACCAAATAGGGTTGCTTAAGGTGTGTATGCCATGTGGATGCAAAGATACAGGATCTCTATTTGACCTTTAGAGACGCTATGTAGCCTGCACCAGTCTGCTCCAAAGGACCCCTGAGACAGCTTGCTGGCTCTCTGTTGCACACCCCATCGTCCTTTGCTGCATGCCCTATAGTTGTGCAATTTGCATAGTTGTGCAATTTGACCCCTTTGTGCAACCTGGTGCACATCTGGCAGCTGGCAAATTGCAATAACTGCACTATTATGCATGCTTGATTTCATGGCAGGGTTTTGCAAGTGAGTTGGATGCCATCTGTGTTCGTCGTCCTGGAATCCCACAGAAATCAACAAGACGTCTTAGCTGGTCCTAGGCTAAGTCCCAATGGATTCAATGGAAACACAACAACCCAATATGGATCGAACACATCACGTCATATGCCAGGGGCCTTTCAAGAGTACTTACGCACTTACTTAGATTATTTTAACTTCAACCCATCTTTGAAGAATTAATACATGTAATCTACACTTTTTAAGGCTGCGATCCTTTTCCTTGGCAGTAAACTGTATCAACCATTTGGGTGCTGATGCCAAAGTAAAAACTTCTTAAATGCCTCTAATCAAGAGGTGGGCATCTGCGGTCCACTGGAGGTTTTTCAGCTTACAACTCCAAGTCACCGGGGATGGAATACAGGAGTGGAACACTCTCAACATATCTGCCATTGCATTGTACAAACAACCTGTCATTCGCCAGCACAAGGTGCAGAGATACCCACAAGCAGAGGTGAGCTTTCAACAGGTTTTAAACAGGATCAAGAGATACTTGCAGAGGAACAAGTGAATAAGTGACACCTCTGGGAAACCAGGGATGATCGTGAGAGAACCGCTATCTCCAACCGACCTGTTTGGTGGTGGCAGTAGACTGGGGACGGACCAGAGCTTAGTGGCCAAGCACCAAGTTCTGCAGGAAGAAGATCCACAACTCATGTCTTGGTATCACTAGTTAAACAGTAACCATAGAGCAGGAGCTGAGCTAAACTTTTTGCCCAAGACTCTGGAGAGGTGTCATGAATCAGAGTCAGAGCTTGGGAACATCGGTTTTTGGGACTGCAACTCTCAGAAGGCTCCGACCCACTGGCTAGAGAATTCTGGGGGGGGGGGGGGGGTTTGAAATCCATAACAGCAAAGTTTCTAAGTTGTGGCTCAAAACAGACCTTTCGGGGCTCGCTGGATAAAACTGTGCTCAACCCGATCTAGAAGAAAGACTGCTGGTTGCAACAGCCCTCTGACCTGGCGCAGGGGCTGTGTCTTTATTTTGCTTTTTAAAAAACTGCCAGCCATTGAAGATTGTCTGTCCCCAGTTATCTCTGGACATGCGACCTTGGCTCAAACTATTCTCTCCGATGAGCAACTTCGATGACAGCAAACACTACAACTCAACCATAACCGAAGAGCCCATCACCCCTCCCTGCAAACTCCTTAAGGCAAGTCCACGTGGCAGTTTCCTGCATGGCCACTTTACCATTGCCAACACACAAACCAACGGGGCAAGCAGGGGTCCCAAGAGAAGACAGAATATTCTCTTGCACAAAAACCATGCCAGCCAAAGAAAAAGAAGGCGGCAAGATGTAAAGATCATCCACCTTGACCCTTTCTTGCAAGGCTCCTTCTGTCAGCTTTGATGAGCCAGAAGGATGGCATTGATTAGAGGGCTACAGAATCAAAGGCCTATAATATATTCAGACATGACAGAAGAGCACTGAGGGGGGGGGGGGTTGAGCAGTGAGCGAGGTCAACATTTGTCCAGAGGAAAGTTCCTGGATTTGCCAGAATTCTGAAGCCATTGTGACCTGGGGGATTCTGGGTGCTGTCATTCAACCCAAGTGCCTTTCTGATTTCTGGGCCACACCTACTTGAAGAAGTGCTCACCTAGTTAAGTAACTGATACGATGAAATCTCTGTTCAGGATCTGCTGGCAGTAGATTTTCAAGGATTTCTGACTCCAAATTCGTTTTTAAAATAACAACAAAAAAGGTGGCTTAACGTTTCCTAAATTAAACTACCAAAAGAGAAGGAACCTTGGAGTAACTGAGAGCTAACTTTTGTTTCTGAACAATGTGAGCGCCATTCAGTTCAGCTCCTTAGCACAAAATTTTGAGCTAAGAAATCTTGACTTCTAAGGGTCAAACTGGACATTAAAGAGAATGCATATTCCTTTAACCCATGTATTTTCTCTCAGACAGTCGTATTCCTCAGAGAGATGTGCCTCAGCAACCAGACCTGCAATGTCTGTTGCTGTCTGCATTCCAATAACCAGTCTCAAAACAAAGCACACTTAATGCAAGATGCATAGGTGAGTAAGAGCAAACAATCAGACCACTTTCATCATTTGCAAGAGCACCTCTTCTAAAAACATGCTACATGGATCATCTAATTTGAACCTAAGTGATGCCTTTTGGCACCAGGCTCCAGCTGGTGAATCATGAGACCCTAATTTAAAAAAAAAGATTCCACAAACCTGAAATCTGTTCACCCCTGATGTAGAAGGCCAGCAAGGACGGTTATTTAGGTACTGGGGCAGTGTGTGAATTATATATATTCCCTGCAAGACAAAATTGCTTCCCGTAAAATACAATTCCTATTATATCCAAGGGTCCAGTTTTCCCCACAAGAGAGATCTGTTCATGCCACTTCTTCTCTGATGGAATTTTTGACCTAATCCCACAGCTGCTCTGCTAGAAGGAAGGCTCACAAAAAGAGAGCCAGCTGTGCTAAGCAAAACATTTAATTTCCTAAATGATGGTGGCCCTGATATGTCCAGAACGAGGACATCTCAGATATCAGCGGACTGGTTGCCACCCACCCACCTTGCACCACAGAACCATAGAATCACACAGCTGTAGAGTTGGAAGGGACTGGGAAGGTCATTTAGTCCACCCTCCATCGTCAGCAAAGGAATCCGTCTCATTCCTGCTTCTGACGCAGCTTGCGCTTCACTTTGGCCGTCATGTAGAGAGCGGTGAGGCTGCAACAAGCCACCACCAGAAGGCACAGGGAGGAAAAAAGAGGGGCCAGACCGCCATGCAGCCGGGCATAGACAGGCCGCCTCGTCTCATAATCCAACAGAACCGCCTCCACCTGGGTGAGGGTGCAAAGGATCAGGAAGACGTGGAAGATCTGGTGCCCCTGGCCGACAAAATGGCACTTGCCCGGAAACCATTTCTCGGGATAGGGGTAGGCGAAAAAGAAGGCCCCGATGAGGAAGAAGGAGACGTGGCACTTGTGATACAAGAGAGCCACGTCCGCCAGTCCGGCAGAAGGAGGAGAAGAAGAAGAGGCATAAATGCGGTGGAGCACAGGGCTGATATCCAAGGCATATGCCACAGCCGAGGGCATCTCCTGGCAAAGCCGGCCCACGACAGAAGAGAGGTGGGGGCACCGGTATTTGGCATAACAGGAGCCGGCACAGGAGAGCCAGGCCAGCAAAACCGCGCCCGGGATGTAGAAGCCAACAATCCGTTCATGCCACTCGGGCTCAATGGCGTAATAGTAGTGGACCAGGGCACTGCTGTACTGGTAGGTGGCGACGCCCACGTAGTCCAGGAAGAAGAACGCACAGTGCCAAAACTCGGACTTGGCCTGCAAGAGGTGCGCCAGACTGCTGAAGGTGGAGTAGACGATGGACGAGGCTGCGATGACAAAGAGGGGCTGAGTGTGGGGGTCACCCCAGAAGTCCACGGCCTGGGAAAGCCGCCAGAACCTCACCACCAACACCAGGGCGGCCACCAGGTGCGTCCAGACATTGATGGCCTCATTGTGCCGCTGGAAGAGCGACAGGAAGTAATACTTCCAGGTCCGGTTAAGTGGTCGGTAGCCGGCGTGGATGTAAGGCTTCTGGAAAACCCGGGGCACGTCCGACGCCCCCACGGTGCAGGAGGAAGAGGGGAGCGCCTCCTCCAGGAGCCGAGGAACTTTCCAGAAGTGCTGGATGTTGAGGAAAAGGTGGCCGAGCTTTTCCGACACAATCGTTGCCATGGCAGGAAGGGCGAACCCTTGAAGCTCTGGAGAAACCTTTTTAAGGAAGAGAAGAGGAAGTTATGTCGGGTTTATTTTTGTTCAGCCTTTGAAACAATGCAAGTCACATGGTTGTGGTTTTTGAAGTTGCAGCCGTGCTAAGTCTGCGCAAGCCCTTCAAGGAGAAACACAAAACAAAAAGATGTTGTGGCACTTTAAAGACTAGCGTGCTTGTGGTCAAAACAGCAGCTTTGGATGGCAAAGGGTTAAAAACCACACAGACAGCTTATCTGGGACTAGTTAAAGGGGGCGTGCTCAGTCGCAAATTTTGAACTAGTGCCTCTTTCCAGGGAGGTTGGCCGCAGTGAACACAACAAGACTTAGTCCTGAATAAATATGCACAGAATTGCACTGTAAAACAGAACATTTTCCCTGGATATAAGCAAAACAAGACCACAAAAGCAGACAACACTTATTTAATGTACTGACACTCATTAAAACAACACTGAATTGTCTAATTATGCTTCCATTAATCATACTTCCATTTCTCCCTGGAACAACCGGGCAGGTTTCAAGGTAATGGGGGAAAGCCGAAAAAGCACCAGAACTGACTCAATTAGGTAGTTTCTCTGTAGGTTTAGTTTTCAGCCACGGTAGCTGCTGAGTATGGAACTTCCATGTTCAGATACAGCGCACCTGTGAGTTGCCAGAAGCAGAAAGCAAGCACTCACTAGGGTGCTTCCTACACTTGCAAACATCCAGAGGCAGCTGGTTGGCAGCTTTCAGCAAAAGAAACCTAGAATTAAATTCTCAGAGGACGGTATAAATCCTGGAGTAATTTAGAGATTGTCCAATCCCACCTTCTGAGGTTTAGGATGGGTTACCAAGCACATGTGAAACAAGAAATTTGTACAAGGAAAACAGTCCTGTCACAAAGAAAAGAGAAATTGCCCTTTTTCTTGCATTTCTTTTTTTCAGCAAAGCCTGCAAAATATTTTGGAAATGACAACATCATTAGTCCTGATGATACTTTTAAAAGCATAGTCTGACCTTCATGGTTTCCAGCTCTGCTAAACAACAACCCACTGCGTCTCTTTCTTCCTGGAAATTCCTTCCGTTGCTTCACATTCTCAAAGGCCCCTTTTCATCCCCTGCCAGAAACAGCTAATAAAGACCTGGTCCACAGTTCCTAAGGCCTGAAAGAGCATTCTTGCCAAATGGCTTCCTGGCTGAGATCACTTCATCTAAGAACATACGCGGTTTTGCAACGCTCTGAGCAGGGAAGAAATGCTGAGGCTCCTTCCACGCTGAATCAAGCAGGGTTTGCAAATGTTAACTTTTAAAATTTAAACCCCTGGACTACTCCCGTTGGATGAGAAGAATTCTGGTGCTTTTGTCCAAATTCTTTTTCTGAGCTTTGAAATCACATCACGGTACAAGAAGCTCGCACTGTTTCGGACCCGAACCGGACTGGTCCAATTGGTAGGGCCATCGCAAGATGCTGTGCCACCTGAGTCACAGAACACAATGATGTATTCCGAGAAGATGGAGTTTCCAGTTGATGAGATGGTATCCTTCAGCACACCTGAGGCAGCCATATAGGGGGCTCAGAAGGAATAGCCTTGCGGGCTGCTACTCTCTCCACCACCCGCATCTGGTGCCAAACACTCTTGTCTCACTCACTACCCCAAGCCAAGGTGGCAGGGGAGAGACTTTCTCACACATTTTTATATCCCACCTTTCCTTCAGTGAACTCAAAGCAGTAACATGGCCATGGGGACTTGTGTATGTGTGTGTGTGTGCGCGCGCGTGCATGTGCTTTTGGACTACATCTCCCAGAATTCCCCAGGCACCTCATCTTACCACAAATCAGCCCATCTCTAACAAGATTTCAGGCAGGTGCTTTTTCCAATCCTACCTGCCGAAGGAGTGTAGCACAGAGCTATGGCCCATTCCCACGACGTGATGTGAAGCCATTTTTGCCCGCAGTTGTTGCCAGCGGGTCACCACTGTTAATAATTTGCCCATAGAACCACTATTTAACCGAACAAACTAGCCACAAGATGTTTGAAAAAGGAAACACGTCATAGCGTTATATGTTATACGATACGTATGACCTGAGAGCACTAGAACCCAGCGGTTTCCCCAAAGACAGCTGTCTAATGGCACAAATGTAACTTGTAATTTGGAATCATAAAAGTTGCAAGATTTAAATGGCGTGGTTGATAGAGTAATCTGTACTGGATGATACCCGCAGAGCTTTAGGCCATATTATTTCAGGTGGGGGTGCCAATATTGTGTGGTGTTCATCTTTTTTTTAAAAAAAGGAAGGGGGGAAAACACACACACACCATGAACAATGACTCTTCCCCACATAAAGGAGAGGGGCACATTGGGGAGAAAGGATCTAGAGAATCTACTCCCCAGCCCTGCCCATATTTAGAAGTATTTACTGTAATTAGCAATCTTGTAATCACTTGCAGTTTTCTGTTTATGTTCTCTAAAAGAACGGAAAATCCAGTAGAAACAACATGGAATGAAAATGTCAACATGAAGGGTGGCTGCTTTTTTTTGTGAATTACAGTAATTTTCCGACTGAAAGGAACTTTACAACGCAACGGCTGAACAACTCCGATCAGTATTTGCCCAGAGGGGCTTGTCTACGTCAGACGACAGAAAGAAGGAAGCTGCTTTCCAGCATGGTAATTATTTTCATGTTGTCCTGACTTTTTGCAAAAGGAACTGGGTCTTACCAGGTAGGGCTCAACAAACCTGCCTCAGCTTGTTCCCTTGTCGCCTGTCTGCTCCAGTCATTGCTGCACACCACACCCTTTCTCTTTCTTGAAGCATTTCCTGGCATTTGGCCGTTTCAAGTCGAGTTGCTCCCAGCAAATATACCATTAAATATACCATTAAATCCACAAGAAGGAGGGATCTGTTGGGCTCTCGGGAGATATCCTGCAAAGCCAGCTTGGGGCTCATTGTGGTATTTTGGTTCACTAATGCTGTTATTTCAGATCATGTAGGTTTTCCAAACATATCTATTAGTTGGAAACACATAAAGACAGGGGGGAGTACGGTCCTGGAATTGTACACCTTTTCCAGCATTTGCTAGACTGCGGTCCCATGACAATCCGGTGCTAATGGTTGGGTGTGAAATGTTATTGACGTATTAGTTTTAGGAAACTTTCTCTGATGGTTGCTAAAATTGATTTCAATCAGCCTGATCAGAGGCGAAGTCAAACACCACCTGTAATCTTCGAAGCTCAACAACAGAAAGAGGTCTGCATATGAATTATACTTCTTTGGATTACAGTGTGTGGCCCATTGCTAACTTTTCAAAAGAGTGAGCTCTTTATGATTACTGGTTTAGAGTAAGGTGCAGCGTCTGATGGATCTACATGTTTTGACATCTGCCGTTTAACTAGGATCTTGACACTCTTCTGCTGTTGGCATCAAAGTCACAATCTGTAGAACCCTGTCTTTCTCCAGGTTTTGGATATGGTGGTAAAATATTAAATGAATCATTACTGGTGTGGGGAGAGAAATATTATATCCCTGTTTAACTTGAAAGAGCTTAGGGTGATCTATATGTATCTCCTCCACTTGTGGCTCATCTCATCCTAATTAAAAGTTTGCAAAGAAGTCAGGCTAAGAGAGAATGATTTGGTGAACGTCACCCAGCCAGTTTCACGATTCCCCTGCCACTCCAATCGGGGTCTCCCCCATCCCAATCCAACATCCTAAACTACTAACCACTGTGGTTCTTCCCGTGATCGCTGCAAGAAACATTCATGAGCCTTGTGATCTCATCCAGCAAGTCATTTTTAAAATTTAAGAAAGCATAACTCTGAGATCTCTTTAAAATGTGAAGCATAAATAACTGGGTGTCAAGCAATCCAGAACAGGTACTGTTGCTTTATACATTTTAACTAGTAAACACCAGTGAATGGAAAAAGCAGAGCAACTGAAAAACAGACAGCACAAGATGGAGCTCAGGACTGCCCCATCCAGAACAACACCATACCGACTCTAACAAGCAGTGCCGGCTTCCTGCTTATTTTAAAAGGGTGGCTCTCCCGTAGTACTTCCATGATCTCAAAAACCACCTTGGATCCTTGGCTAAGATGCACAATTATTCACACGCCAGTCGATTCATCAGCAGAAATCCAGATCATCAGTGGTCTGAGCTATTCTTTCTTTTGCTGGCTGAACACTAACCCTTTCTGAGACCAGCACTGTTTCAGAACAACATCCCGCCTCTTATATAACAAAAGGTGGGTCTTGAATTTCCTTTAGGAGTAAACCATCATCATCTGACTCTGAAGGAATCCAGGGGTGGATGTGCTCTCCCCACCAGGCTCCCTTATTAAAAGATTTGCACGCAGAGACTTTATTAAAAAATAAACACGCCTGAAAGATTGAGGCTGTTTTAACACCCTACTTCTATCCTGCAAGTTCTGACACATTTTTGGGTTGGATTCCATCTCTCCCCCCCTTCCCCATGGAAAGGCAGTTGGTTCCATGTGTCCCCCCCCCCCCCCAAGATATTTCCCAAAGTTGTGAAACCCTGGCAGAAAGAGGCTGGCTAGTTTCCACCCATCCCTGCACCCCAAAAAGGAGTCAAAATCAAGGTCCATACAGGGAGGTCCGGAATGAAAGTACCAAAACCTGAACATGTCAAAACCTAGCAACACTTGTCTGGAATAAACTCCTGCAGGTTTTAAGGGCAGTTCCAACTCATTTCCCCTGACCCATGCTTCCCTCACCTCTCTGATCCCCTTTTCATCCCCCCAAAAAAATCTTAAAGAGTTTTAGGATGATCAGGAGCACCTCCCCAAATTTCCTCCTAAGTGGGATACTCAAAGGTTGAACCACCAGAAGAAGCTTGCAGGCAGATGCTGTGGAAGTTTACTTAGTCCAATGGGGCTTGTTCCCAAATGCACTAAAACTGCAGAATGAGCTGAATAATCATCCTCATCGCCATCCCCCTTACCCCAAGGCTGCAATCCTTCGCAATCTCCATTTCCCGCGAGGAAGTGCCCTGTGAAGCCCGTACGGCTTACTCCTGAGCAAGCAGGCGTCGAAGTGGGCTGCAGAGTCCGGGGTTTAAGGAGCCCCGGCAAACCTCCCAGGAAACCCCAAGACCAGGAACACGTTTCTCTCTTTCTTCACGTGCCCCCCGAAGTCGCGTGTATGAGGGAGATCGGCTCCCTTCGAAATCCCTCCTGCCGCCAGATGTGGCTCCCTCGTTAGAGATCATCTCCTACAACACACACACATACACACACACACAGCGCAAACTGGGGATCATCCTGTCCCTTGAGAGAGGGGATCCCACCCACCCACCCCCACGATGCTCCCTCCCATTTGTCCCCCCCCCCCCCCACTCACCACCACCACCACTTGGTCCTTCTTCCCGCGAATCGCCGAAGAGCAAAGGGAGCGAGCCAGGCAGCCAACTGTGGGATCGCCCCAGCCTCGCCGGGCACGGCCGCCCCTCTGCGGCAAGGGCCGCCCCTCCCCGGGAGACCCGCCTCGTCTCGCTTGCTTTTTCCCACGCAGCTGCAGGCGGGCGGGCACCGCGCGACCAGGAGCGCCGCCGCCGATAACGGGGCGCTGCGCCCCCTGGAGGCCGACGGGAGCGCCCCCCAGCGGCGCAAGCGGGAAGCGCCGCCGCTCCCCCCACCTCCGCGGAAGCTGGGAAGCAAAAGCGGCGGGCGGAGGATGCTGATGCTGATCGCTACGTCGCTTCCCTTCCTAGTCCACAGATGCAGCAGCCAGGAAGGGGGGGGGGGCGGCAGAAATGCACGCAGGGCTGGCGGGAGAAAGGGCGCTGCAAGAGCCGGCTTGTCACGGGAAGCGATCCTAAGGGAAAGGAAGCCTGGCGGGCGCACTTGGGCGAAAGGCGCAGGGATCGTGGCGGGTCTTTTGCCCCCGACCACCCCCGTTTGAAAGCCCCTTCTCTTGCCCAGCGTGGGGCGCCCGGTGGCGGGGGAGGGGGCCGCCAGGAGCCGTCCTCCCCTCCCCTCCGCCAGCCACAAAATGGGTTGCGTTATACGCCGGATCCTGGGCGTCCACACAGAAGGACATGGATCGCATTATTTTTTTTGACCCATAGCCATAATCTTAGAACTGCAGGGCTGGAAGGGACCCTGTGGATCATTGAGTGAACCTGTCACGGAGGCCCAGGGCGGGGAATCGAACCCCTAACCTCAGGCTCCGCAGCAGGAGACCTAAACCACTGAGCTATCCGAATCTTATCACTCTGAGATGGGCCCATTGGAAGCCTTTTGTTACTGGGAAACCCCTACCCCCCGTTTGCATCCACAGTATGCCGAAGGCAGAATTTCTTCCTTCTGCCTTTCACCCCTCCATCTTCCTCTGTTTCCCTCCCCCCCTCCATCTTCTGCTTACCCCAGTCTACAAACTTCACACTTCCATAAGGCGTTAACACTTTCCCTAACAAGTATTTGTTTCAGCACTCTTTGCCCCCTGCTTTATAATCCATGCATTTGGCTAAAAGACCGTTCCCCAAAAGTTCTTGATTATTTTCTCTCTCAAACCCACCCACCACCGGCCTGTGTTTCCGGCTAACCTCTCTTGCGCTTACTGGGCTAAGTGCTGATCATTGAAGTAGCCACCCAGCCCAAGGAACAGGTATGTTTTGCTACAAAAATTCAGCCTAGCATATATATATATATATATATATCAATCAGGATTATCCCAACAAACACACAAGACCTCGATCTCATGCGGGACCAAAAAAAGCACAGGTTTTTAAGGGGAAATCCCTGGTACAGTGTGGGATTGGATGGATTTGTTGGAAGACGACCCAAAATCACCACCTTTACCTGGTTCAAATGGTTAAATAGCTCTACCTCTGGAAGGAATGGGTGAGTTTAGAAAAAGAAAGAACAACATGTACCGGACAAGGCCACTGCAAATAAGTTCCAGTCTATCTTTCATGCTATTTTAACTGGGACAGCAATGGGGAAACGTGTGGGGCCCTTTGCTGAACACCAGCACCAACTAGCCCCAGCCAGCATGGCAAAAAAAATAATGATATTGAAGTCCAGCCTCTAGAGCAATGGGAGTATCCTTTCTCCTCCCATTTTTTTTTTGCTATAGAAATTATTCATATCTCAGCAAAATGTTTTTAATGTATTAATTTTTTTTAAGATCAAGGGCTCATCAGAGTGGCTCAGTACAGTGTCATTTGCTGGTTTCATAAACTACAGAAGCAATGGCATCTCCGACAGTAGTTTTCAATCTTTGGTTCTCCAGATGTATTGGACAAAATGCTCCAAATATGACCCCTGGCTGGGCTGACTGGGACGGAAAACATCTGGATGAAAGGTCAAGAAGCAGCCATTCTACCAGCCATTTGGTGACGTAAGGTGATGACCTGCATGGATGTCTGCGGTCTGAAATTATCTTTTTCTTTATTCCCTCACTCAGCCTAGTTGATTAAACTTCAGAAGTATTGTACACTGGCTGGCTGCTCCGGCAAGGGGGGCGGGATGACATGTCTCCCCGCTCAGCTGCTGAGTGGATGGCCGGGTAAGGAGGCAGCTACTGCCGCGATTGGTGCATGGCTGCACAGGCTACACGGTGAGTGGTAAGTGGACCAGTGGGTTCTGGGGGTGGGCGTTCATTGGGACGGCCACGTTTGCCATCAAGATTAGTCTTCGTCTCCCCTGGGAGACAAAGACAAATCTGCCATGTTTAGTCACACACTTTGGACACTCCAAAATCCAAGTTATAGACGGTTGCATCAAGGTGTTGTTTTTTTTTTAAATAAGAGACTGAGAAATACAAGATGTCAGAGACCCAAAGACAGAGCAGGTCGTCAAAGGGCAGGGCAGGTCCAGTCTATACACCCTTTATTTGGGTAGAAAGGAAGTTTCCACACATCCCAACAAAAACAATGCCCGACAGATACACCCAGCAACCCTCTGAGGCAGGGCTACTCCTCCTGCTCCTTTCAGCAACTGCCATCATCCCTCCATTAGTTCGTTATAGGGGTTGATTAGACAAATGCCTTCAGGATAAAATCTACGATACACCCACTGCCAGCTAAAAAGCTGAGCCACTGCTGTGATTTAGGCTGCCGTCACATGAGCCAAACGTTGCCTTCCTATCACCCATTGAGTTCATATCGTAAATTTGCAGTCACATAACGCACGGCCATTGGCGAATCATTTACCCAGTGAGCGTGCCAACTGCAGATCATTTCTCGCTTGGCTAGAGGCTATTTTTTGTTGTGGTGGTGGATCTTTTTGAAAAAAATGTTGCGTTGCTGCATGGGTGAACTATCTTATCACAACTTTTTTGAACTATTGTCATCGTGCATGTCCTTTCACAATGTTTTTTAATTTTTGAAAAACTTTCCACAGCATTTGTGCTGATCGGTCAATTAACTTCTGTCAAACGGTCTCAACAAGATGCTCTAGGCACTTATTCAGTTGGAAGGAAATGATTTGGTAACCCAAAAACACATTGGGATGCACATCCTGGAATAAGCACGAAAAGGATGATGAAAAGTCACATAACCACAGGGTGACATTTTGCTGGTGTGACCGCAGCCTCAGCCTGTTTTCATGAATTGCCATGTAGCATAAAGATGCTGACTGGCTCATGCAGGGTGTACGTACAGTCCTTAGCATGTTAAAACATTACAATATTATAGATTTTCAATTTATTAACAAGGCAGAGAGACAGTAACACAAAAAAGTTTATGTATAGCCTGTTTTAAATGTGTTCCAAACATACTCTTATTCTGAGATGTGTGGGTGATTAACTTCACAGGGGAAACATTTCATTTGTGAAAAAATTGAGGGAGACTGGTCAGAGGGTAGGCTCATCGTTCAAGTAGGGATCTGAGCCTGAATTTTCCAAATCCTAGTCCAGATTTCTCAACTCTTCTACCACACTGGCTCTAGGAGGAAGATTATTATGGTATGTCAGCAGAGTAGTGGGGTTACATCCAGTACCTCTGAAAGGCTACCCTTGGGAGGAGAACAGCACCAGAGACACAGGAAGGACTTTTTACCTTGAGCTTACCTGTGGGACTAGAGACAGTATTTCAGCTACCTGTTGTTGTAACTAAGGACCAAGTACACACTGGATTTCAGTCAGTGTTTCTTTAGCCCAGAAAGGTAAACATGAGAAGTGGGAGCACACTCCCATCTTTCCTAGGTAAAGGTTCCCCTTGACATTTAGTCCAGTCGTGTCCGACTCTAGGGGGTGGTGCTCATCCCCATTTCCAAGCCGTAGAGCCAGCGTTTGTCCGTAGACCGTTTCCGTGGTCACGTGGCCAGCGCGACTAGACACGGAACGCCGTTACCTTCCCACTGTGGTGGTACCTATTTATCTACTCGCATTTTTTACATGATTTCGAACGGCTAGGTTGGCAGGAGCTGGGACAAGTGACGGGAGCTCACTCCGTCGCGTGGATTCGATCTTACGACTGCTGGTCTTCCGACCTTGCAGCAGAGGCTTCTGCGGTTTAACCCACAGCGCCACCACGTCCATCTTTCCTACTTGTAGACAAAAACCTGTTAGGGAAAAATTCATGCCGTGTTAGTATGGGGGGGATGACATGTGGAAGCCACCTCCCTGAAGAATGAGGACCATGAGCTGTTTCAATTGCAGAGATCACCAAACACTCATTTGGGCAACCCCTGAGCATCAGCAGCACACTGTTGGCTGATCCTTCCACTCCAGAAGCACCACCAGATCGCTTCTGACAAGGAGGAGGAGGATGTGCAGTAGATCTTTGGAATTTGATCCAAGTTATTCTAAAACATCACCCACATACAGTCGATGTTTAAAGTAGGAAGCACCTTCTTCCACAATAGGTTCCAGGAATCTGGAGGCCTGGTGCCAGAAAACCTTTGTACAACAGCCTTATATACTCCTTAGGGAAGAGCGAAGAGCTCTAATGCTCCCTGGCACAAGCAGCCAGAGTGGCCTCCAAGTGAGTCTGCAGATCATTAATATACAGTGGTGCCTCGCTAGACGATGTTAATCCGTTCCACGAAGATCGCTGTCTTGCGAAAACATCGTCTAGCAAAGCACGTTTTCCCATTGGAATGCATTGAAATCTCTTCAATGCGTTCCAAGGGAAAACTCAGTCGTCTAGCGAAAATCTCCCATAGGGAAACATCGTCTAGCGAGTGCGGGTCCCCGTCGGAATGCACTGACAGCTTTTGACCACTAGTCGGCGCATTTCTATGGGGAAACCTCATCGTCTAGCGAAAATTCCCCATAGGAGACCATCGTTTTGCGAAGCGCAGTAGCGATCGCAAAAAGCCATCGTCTAGCGATTTCCTCGTCCTGCGAGGCAATCGTCTAGCGAGGCACCACTGTATTACCAACAAGTTACTAACTCAGCATATCATATTTAGTTGTACACACACATTTGCAAATTAACCCTTAGTATCCAGGAGCTGAGACCAGTGCTGCTATCTAGGGACTGCACTGGTACCTTAAAATAACTGATTCCTTTCATAGTAGTTTTCAGTCCTTACGTGATAAGACCATTTGTCCCAACGTAATAACACAATCTACATCGTTATTTTTCAATCCATATTTTACAAAGCTGTTAATGAATGACAGAAGTATATTAAATCTGCAGACCACTTAAGTATTACATGATCTATCCTAAAGTCTAACAGAATGATGGCAAACTGGAAAATCCAAGAATCAATAAATAATATACTAAGGACTGTACTGGAGCATTTATAAGACTACTCATCTAGAAGTTTCAATTTTTTTCCCCTTTCAGTAATGTTTACCACTCACTGCCCCTCCCTGCAATACAGCTCCATTACAGGGCATAAATTCACCCATTTTCCATTCTCTTGAGAACTGTAAAACTACTAGATCTCTAACTGCTTTGGAGCTGTGCTTTTCAGAGACTGAACATGTGTCTTTAAGACTGATTCTTAATCACAATGCTACACACACTCACCTGGGAATAGGCCCGCTGACTTCAACAGGACTTCTGCATAGACACACATGGTATTGTGTCTCAAATTCTTTTTATTTTTATTTTAAACTTTTAACATTGTTCATGCTTTCAGCTTTACAATTAACTTCAAAACTACTAACTTTTAAAAATGTAGATCAACTTCATAACTAGGTACAACACTTCCACTCACACTCTTCTATGTATCTTCTCTCCTACCACCACACTACTTTCAAAAATGTTTGGGGAAAAAACCTTTTCATCAGTGGGAAGACATTTACTATCTAAAGACAAGCAAGGAAAAAGCACCACATTTAATTAAGTCTATTTATTGATGACTGACTAAATCTACCAAGTTACAGAGATGAGTAGTTAAATTTTTATATGTTGATAAAATGAGCAAGTAGATCAAAAACACATCCGGACAGACATGCACAGGAAGCAGTTTCACATTTATACCATTAAAAATACAGCATGAAGAACCTGCCACCAGTCATTCTATTTTAGTAAGAAACATTCCAAGGGCAGGGCAGGGGAGGAAGTCTCAAGTAACAGCATCCCTTGTATCAAGATAGGTTGGCTACAAACGGTACTAGGTCAGCAATTCTCTGTATTGTAGCTGTGAAAAACCATTTATTCCTTAAAAGACTCAAACATTTATTTAGTATTATAATTACAGTAACTGTTTGCCACACAAGTTTATCTGTTGAAATCTAAATGTAAAAGGTCTGAATTTCTAATATGTCTGCATCCAGCGCAACATCCAATATTCCATTGTATAGTATTTTGCCACATGGTGGAGCTGTTCAACTAGCAAATCCATTCACCATTAAGATACCCAAAAAGCACTAATTAAGTGCATGCTGTACATTCATCATACATTTCCTTTGCTATCACTTCCATGCAGCCAATAACTTGAACAAGTATCCTATGGCATGTACTTCACTACAGCTGGAATTCCCTTTTTATGTACTGTTTAAGGAAGCCTGCTTTAACAAATCTAAATTATGGTATTGCTTTAAATTGGAAAGACAAGAGATTCCAAAAATGAAGACTAAATATCTGGGACCATCAAAGCTTGTCCTTCACCCCAATATAGATTTACTACTAGATATGAAATTAGAGCAGAATCTCCAAATTTTTAACTTGGTCTTGCGGACTTCTGTCTCCCCCTGCCTGTAAAATGAGACTTCAAAAATCAACAGGCAAATGCTTTTGAAGTCAGATCAGGTCACACGTTAACAAGAGTTATTTGTTAGAAGTGAAAGCACATACAAGGAGGGAGGTGGCTCTCAACTGTTTGAACAAAACAGCAGCTGACAACTGCTGAGGTGCAAGACAAAGCTCTTATTGTAAACCAAAACAACAGGCAACAATTCTAAAGAAAATGGCCACTGTGGAATAGCACTAGCCACTGGATATAGGAATATTGTTTGCAGGCAGTTTCATTCAAATATTGCATTAAAATGTTCTAGCTACGCTTGGGTTGCATATTTAGTCATGCTAATCTCAGAAACAGTCACCTGTGATAACAGCACTGTGCAGCTTTATTAAGTCACTTGGTTACAGTAATATTGTTAAGATTGACAGATTCTGAAGTGTAACAGATTCAGCATGAACATTACACTACATATTCCGTTCACAAATGTCAGAGCTGAATACAGCACTAGCCATCAATCCAGGAACAAACGCACTGGAATAGAAGAAATGCAACAAGATAGCTACATTGGAAAGACAACATTTTAGAAAAAGAGTGAACATGAAAGGGCTCCCCTCTTAATTCCCCAAAGCAAGTGTACAGTTAGATCTAACTATACAGCTCTACATCAGTTTTCTAGAAACTTAACAAAAAACACTGGCCAAAACAGTCTTTGGATATTTAGACAAAGGGGAGAAAAGTCAGTTTCCAGGATGAAGTCAGTCGCTGTCGTTCTCACCAGATTCTTTCCCTCCTTCTTTGTTCTTCCGTACTTCTTCAATATGCTTCTCCTAGTAAAGCAGGAAGAAGACAATGAGACACCAGTTGGCTCTTCATGAGTTTCAGTCCCACAGAAACACGGTTCTTTTGGTGTGAACAGAACATCAACCCTGGACTGAAATAACCCCAAATGTGGAGCAGCCTCTACGGAGTACATTCTTGGACCTAGAGCTTCAGGCTATGATAGCAATGGGAGTCAAGCAAATTTGCACTCTGTAATTTAAGTATCAAGATGCCTGTTTTTCACTCCAATTGGCTAAAATAAACCTTTAAGGGAGATACCTGTAGGTTTTTAAGTGCCAAGATGTGCCTCCAACGCAGTACAGTTCTCCCCTATAAACAGTCTTGACTGTTAAAAAAGGTTGCCCTCTAAAGAACACATTCAAAAGAACAGCCCCTACTATTCAGGAGGGGGCAGCAGGGGTCACAGAGTGAAAAAATAAAGAACTATCTGCAACTACTGCACTGAATTCAGACTTAGCTCAGTAGTTTTGCTGGCACTGGAAAAGGACACAGCAGCAATTCTAGCCTATTCTTCCACCTTCAGCTGCCTGGACAACTGTTGGGGGGGGGGGGGGGGGAGAGGACTAGGAAAGGCTTCTGTAAACCTGGGAGGTGATGCTGAGGGGTGCAGAAGGAGGCTACTTGAACAAATTCACTTCCTCAAGCAACCCTTCCCCCCACTACATCCCTGTTCTCTCCAATATTGGAAAGAATCCTCTGCAAACTGAAGGCTGTCTGGATCCAACCCACTGTGTTTTATTTGAGTCTTCTCCCAACCCTGCATACTGCAGCTCTTCCAGCAGAAATTGGATGTCTGGCAAATTGTCTAACTACTGGTTTTGCTAACTTTTTACCAGGAGTTTAGAACATCCAATACCTGCCCTTTGTAAAACCATCATGTCACAGAAACTTGTTGGCCAATCGTGTACTGTTGTTGATGTAACTGGTAATTTAAGACCATTTCCGTTTACTACTTGAAATCTACTTACTTTCTCTCTCAAGCGTTCCAGTTTAGCAGCAATTTGTGCTTCTCTGTTCTCTTTGTTTGCTTCCATTTTGTGGGTCAACTTTTCCTCTGCCATCTTGCTGAAGTTGTTATTCTCTTCAATTGCCTTCTGCAGCACTTCCTTTTCATGCTCTCGTTTCTCAGCTAGCTGCTTCAACACCTCGGCTTCATGGGACTAGAATACAGATCAATTCCATGTTTAGTTGAAAGTTATCTATGCAAGTTTCAGTTGCTGGCTGTGAAAACTAAGACTTGACTTAACGATCTCAGTCTGCTATCTGTCAAACTGCTTGCAATTTCAACAGAGGCTGAAATCATCTGCCCTCGTTTTCCCTTGAAACCTCTTCTCCATTTCTAGACTACTAATAGATCACATGGGACTCCTTCTAGGAATATGCTTAACAGAATCAAATAGTTCAAACAGAACTGCAGCAACTCTGTTGGAATCACTAGCCTTCTACTAGTTTCTCAGTTTTAAAAAAATTATTAGGAAGTGCTATAGCAGTTGCACAGTTTCAAACTTTAACCACAGGCTACAGAAAGCCTGTATGGTCTAGCACAGTGGCCCCCAACCTTTTCTGTACCGAGGACCAGTATAGCATCTGTGCAGGGGGTGGGGGTGGCGGCGTGCATGGGTGGGGCACCCGTGCGTGCGATCTGTCTCTGCGGCCCAGTCCTGCTAAGGCCACGGCCCGGTACTGGGCCGCGGACTGGGGGTTGGGGACCCCAGGTCTAGCAGACAGAGTATCAGACTAACTCTCAGAAGACCTATATTCAACTCCCACTTGGTCTTGAAAACTCACTAGGGATGGCAATGATTAGCCATTCCTGGAACATCTCACACACCTGGAAAACCCTACAAAAGGTTGTCCTAAATCAGAAGTGACCTGACAGCACATAACATACAATACTGTTTACAGCTAACATTTACCCCTAAATGTTTAGATTTCTGACACTGGCTGAAAACCACTAGCACAAAGTTACAGCATGTAAGTCTGATGATGTCATTAGCCATGGCTGTATTTTGTTAGTAAGAAATCTTCCTCCCCCCCCCCCCGCCCCGATTCCTAGGCTCACTTGGGATCACTTTATCCTGGGGAAGACAGTGGATAATCTTAAGCATCCAAACATTGCCACTGCCAGTTCTCACAGGGATTTTCAGATATTTACAACCTCCCCATTGCACTGTCCCCAAATGCATTTCCAGGAAAAAAGGCATCTTAAGGGAGCCTAAGAACCTGGCCTGGGGTGGGCAGTACAGGGGAAAGGAAACTTTTTAAACAACATATGACCGCAGCTGATAACACCATTAGATTTATGTGGTGTAATTTTATGCTAGCGGATTTCAGTCACTATGTATTTACCTTACGTCTTTCTTCTGCAGCTTCTAGCTTCCTTTGAATTTCTTCCAGTGAAAGATCTTTCTTCTTTGGAGGTGAAAGCGGAAACTCTGGAACAGCTTCTTTTGAAGGGGGGCCAAGTATCAATTCAAAAGCCTGTCCAGAAGCACGTTTTTCTAGTTCTTTCACCTGAATGTCTACAAGAGATATTGTTACTAGTTGCTATTGTCAGTACCCTGCACCACATACATCATGTTGATAAACAAAAAGCTACTTAAAAGAATGCAGTTCAAATTCCAAATTTACATCTGCACTATAGGCTTAAAATCTCTCAGACTGTAAACATAGCTTCCCCTTCCTCCAAGATCTTCAAAGTAGTGTAAGGGCACTAGGGAAATAACAGAATTCCAAACACCCCTGTAAAGTTACAGCTACTTGAAGAAATGACAAAAAGGAAATCTAATTTTAGAAGACGTCAGTCTTTCTGCATATTTTTTAAATGTTTACATTCAAGTGGTATATAGCCTGCCAGGAAAAAGTTTTACCATTATTCAAACTAGAACAGAAATGCTGATATTTGAAGGAAAAAAAGACAGATCTAATCACCTACAGTTGCCATGGGGAATCTACAGATTTGAACCCTACTTATATTTATTTATTTATTTATTTATTTAATTTATAGCCCGCCCATCTAGTCATATAGACTACTCTGGACGGGTAACAACATATCATGTAACAATTTAACAATTTAAAATCATAACAATATATTACTAAATAAACAATGATCCAAGATGGGAGAAAACACAAAATAACAAAAATTCAGACGGTGGGTGGAGGGAAGCCTTGCTTAAACAGCCAGGTTTTCAGTTGGCATTTAAAGATGCCCAGCGACGGGGCCATGCGAATCTCAGGAGGGAGGCTGTTCCAAAGGCGAGGAGCCACTGCTGAGAAGGCCCGGTTTCTTGTGACAATGTGACAACTGTGCAGCAACTGTGTCAGCAAAACCACACTGCATTATCAGACAAGTCTAGAACCCGAACAACACCAGTGCTGCTCAACATATACATTTATACTTATACACACGCAGACAATATTCTTTAGAATATTATATACAATATTCTTTGAATAACATAATCCCAAAGCATGACTAATAAATTAAGCCCACTAAAATAAACTTCCAACTGTTGCTGAATGCTGAAAAGGCATTACTTATAACAACTGTCATCAATACTGTCCACAGTACTTACCAGAAGATGCCATGGCTAAGACAAATTCCAATTGCAGGATGACAGCAAACAAATACTAAGGAAACAGAAACATCAAGTTGTGATTTCTTGGCAAGATTCAATGTTACGCTTTCAAGACTAAGCAAGCTAGCACAGTTACTTTCCCCTCCCAACAGCTTCTAGCCCTTTGTCTTTAAGGTTTAGAAGACATATGTGAAACAATACATCTTAAATAAGGGCAACCAATATGCTGTATGTAATGTAGTAAACAAATTAGGATACCCAGGATTACATTATGATTTAATTTCTATCTAAGGGTTACAGGGTCACTCTGCTGAGCACATTTTTAGAAGGAAATGCTGCTGGGTATTCATTTCAGCAGTTACAATTTAACTGGTCAAATGGCTGAGGAGTTCAAGGGTTGAGTTGTCACATACTAAATGACTGGCTAAGGCAAATGAAATCCAATAACCACTGGCCCCTGAGGTTGGTTCCCAGCATTAAGGAAGCATTCAGTACTGCATGCTCACACAAAGGAAAATCATATCATCAAGTGGCTGTGTTTCAAAAGATACTATATTCTATCAGATATTAAACTGCTACGGTGAAACAATCAATTCTGGTGGTTGTAGGTTTTTCAGGTTGTTTGGCTGTGTTCTTAAGGTTTTTCTTCCTAACGTTTCGCCAGTCTCTGTGGCCGGCATCTTCAGAGGACAGGAGTCAGAACTCTGTCTGTGCTCTGGCTCAATTCTGGCATTTTTGTTACAGTAGTTGTTGTGAAGCAGATCTTTGTCTTACACTGCCTTAAAGATACACAACTGGAAAAGGATATCTTGCCCTAGGTTAACATTTAAGACTTCAACCTAAGCATCCATTTCAAGCAATGTACTCTTTATTTAGGGTTACAGTAATAAATCTGTGCCCATAGTTCTTAAGCAGACAGCAGGCAGGAGATACACGAGGCTGGTGAGAAAGACATACCAGTTTTTCCTCCAAGATAAAATGAATGCATCTGGAACTGAAAATATCTCTGGCATGTTATGGGTGTGAACATTTACTGATTGTTACTGGTACCAGGGAGTTTTATCACTCTTCTGCTTAACATGGGAAGGAGGCAGCATTTAAAAATAAGATTCTGGCACTCAATGATTTAAAACATTTCTAGCTATGACCATTAAGCCACTTGGCAGGTATGCTCCCTCGGTCCTGTCCATGCTGACAATTATGCGAGCCTCTACATATGCTACTAAAATCCCTAGAGTGCTTCTTCAGAAAGAAGAGGCGTTCCCTTTCATCTAGCACCCTATATCTGCAAAGCCATTGTTGCTGCTATCTTTGTGAATGCTCAAGGCAGGAAGGATTAACCCGCCAGGAGCAAGAACCAGAACGCTTGCACTACATGGCCACGGATAAAGGCATCCTAAAAAGGCAAACTAAATATTAAAATCTCAGCTCGAGTCATCCAGGTCTTCTTGAAACAAAATCCAAATTTGAATGAGAACCCGAAACAAAAGATAAGACCCGATTTGCTTGCCTTTCGAGGCAGACAAAAGGTCTCGAAGGTGGAATATACTGTACAAGGGAAACATGAAGGAATCGGAAGCAGCGAACCTTTCCTAAGCTTGCAAAACGAGCACGGCTGGGGTAAAAAAATAAGTAAGATAAATGAAACAACGCCCTATATTTAGGAAGGGGGGAGAGAGAAAAAGCCCCCCCCTCACCCATACACGAGGGCGGGCACCAGCGGGCCTCCCGACCAATCGGCGCGCGACCAGAGAGAAGAGGGGGGGAAAGCCCGCGGCCGCCCCGAGGCCCCGCCCACCCCACGCGCCGTTCTAGAATCGCTCCGAATTCAAACCGCCTGAGAGCGCGCGCGCGCGCTCTGCCACCGCCGCGCCGCGGAGGCGCCTAACGGTAACATCCGGGCACCTGCGGCTCGCGCGCCGTTCCGCAGCCACCCCGCCCGCTTCTGGGGGATAAACACCGGAGCGCATCCTCTCCCCTTCTTCTCCCCCCCCGCCCCGCCCTCGGCGCGCCGACATGAGCCCAGCCGGGGCGGCGGTCCCTCCCGACTTGGGCGCGCTTTCTCCTCTCCTCCAATTCCCCTGTTCTGTTGGGGTGTGTGTTTCCCTCGCTGCTTTTTCTCTCCCCCCCCCCCTCCACACGAAGGCTCTCCCTCCAGGCGGAACGCCTGTCCCCTTTCCCTCCGCCGAAGCTCGTCCTTCGCCCAAGGAGCCTCGGAAGGCGCCCCTGAGGAGGGAGAGGGCCTGACGCCGCCTCCCTTGAATCCCCCCGTCGGGGCACGCGCGGCGGCGCCGCCCCTTCCCCTCGAACAATAGACGAAGGGCTAGTCCTGTCAAAAAGAGAATGGAAGGGGAAGGAGGGCCGGCTCCACCGCCGCGGAACCGACTCTGCTCCTCGCTCGCGGGCAACGGGGCACCGCCGCCCGCCCGCCCGTTCGAGGAGGAGGAGGGGAGGGGGCCCGACGGAGGCGAGGGAACAATAGCCAAGCCTTCAAGACTACCTCGCTCGCCCTCCTTTGTCTTGCTGCCGCCGCCGCCCCACTCGCTCTAGTTAACAGAACAGCCCCTTCCTCCAACGACGAGAGGGCTAGAGAGAACGGAGCCGCCTCAGACGAGACGCTGCCCAAGAACCCCTTCCTCACCCCACCTTTGTGGGGGGGGGAAACAACCGCCCTACATAACACTCCGCCGTCTGGTCCGTCTCCTTACCAAAAGCCCGACAAATACACCTCGACCGAAGCGTCCCTATCCCCACATCCTCGTTCCCGGCCCCCGCCTGAGGGTCAACCATGCGCGCGCCCTTCCCCTTCCCCCCCCCCCCCCGTACAAACACACACCGCCGTCGAGCCCACCTGCTCTTGCCACCGCCACACACCGACTCCGCTCTCGGCTGCCCTGCCCGCTCCACAAAAGCGCCAAACAAAGGCACGTGACCGCGCGGGCCACGCCCCCTATTGGCTGAGAGAGGCGGCACGTGCCGCGCGGTGGGGGGGGGGAAGAGGAGAGCGAAGAATGAGAGAGGAGGGGAGGGGGCGTCCACCCACCCCACCCCGCTCGTTCGCCTCTGGGCATGATGGGAACTGTAGTCCGGAGATAATGGATTATAATGTGGGGGGAAGAGAAAGGGACTGAGGAAATGGAGGCAGTTTGGGGTGGGTGGGCAGGCAAGGCTCGGGGGTTTGCTGCTGAGCCGGTCGTGTGGGGTCAGAGTCAGAAGCCAGCCCTTTTGGCTTCCAGTGCCTGGCGAGGGGCGAGCCCTCTCCCTTTGTTCCGCTTCTCCGCTGGCTCGACGGCCGCTCCTGGCCCCCAGAAGCCCCCCACGGAGGTCTTTCGGGGCGGGGGGGGGTTTGCAGACGAACAAGGAAACAGGCCCTCTGCTCGGAAGAGGCCCTTCGAGCAGGCCCCCGCCTGTGAGCGGCTGCGGTTTCCTCTTCCACCCCATGAAGGGGCAGGGAGGAGGGCTCTCCCTTCTCTCCCCCCCCCAACCCCCCATCCCTGTAGCCCTCCTGGGCGTGCATGGCCCCCTCACAGTACACGTGCACCATGTCTGACCAAGTTCAGCTGGAAAAGGTGTAGAGGAGAGCGACTCAAAGGATGACTGGGCTGGGGCACCTCCCTTATGAGGAAAGGCTACAGCGTTCAGGGCTCTTGAGTCTAGAGAAAAGGCGCCTGAGGGGGGACACGACTGAGACGTATAACATTATGCAGGGGATGGATAAACTGGACAGAGGGAAGCTCTTTTCCCTCTCATGCAGTACTAGAACCAGGGGACATCCACTCCAATGGAGTGTTGGGAGCGTGAGAACAGACAAAATAAAATATTTCTTGACCCATCATGTTGTTAGTCTGTGGAACTCCTTGCCACAGGATGTGGGGATGGCCTCTGGCCTAGATGCCTTTCAAAGAGGACTGGACAGATTACTGGAGGAAAAGTCCACCGTAGGTTACAAGCCATGGTGGGGAGGTATAATCTCCAGGCTTTAAAGGAAGGGACCTCCAAATGCCAGATGTAGGGGAAGGGGTATCAGGAGACAGGGATCTCGTTGTCTGGTGTGCTCCCAGAGGCATCTGGTGGGGCCACGGTGAGATACGGAGCTGGACTAGATGGGCCCTTGGCCTGATCCAGCAGGGCTCTTCTTATGTTCTTAAAATTCCTTTAACCCGCCTTTCTCCTTGAAAAGGGCTGAAGGCGGATTACAACACTGGAAGACAACATTCAAAGTTTAAAACATTGCACCTGTCAAACCATAACACAGGTGTCCTAAGGCAAGCTCAGGGAGGACAGAAACCTCCCATGGAGCAGAAGGGCAAAAGCTTGCTTGATCTTGATTTTCAGTAGGAATGCAGATCGTGAAAGCGGGGCCTCGCGATCCTTCTGACTTTTTGGGTTTTAAGCAGGAAGTTTCAGAAAAGTTACCACAGGGGAAACTCACTTGCAGCAGCCAAGCATTCATAGTGACGTTGCTTTTTGATCCTTTGATGTCAGCTCTTCCTATCCTTGTGAAGCAGAATTCAAGCGTTGGATTGTTTACCCACTAATAGGGAACGTGAGCTGGGATTAGACCGTCAGGAGACATGTGGCTCACACTGACCCTGATTGATAAGGATCTCGTTTTACTCTGTTAAAGAGAAGAAGGCTCCTATACCTTAAAAAGCTTTTTGGACAAGCAGATTTCAGCAGGTGTGGCTACTCTGCAAGTGCCCAAGCAACGGTTTCCTTGTGGGATTGTCTGATTTGCACAGTGGCATGGAGTGTCCAGATAATGTCTTCCATTTAAACTCACTTTTGTTTCCTTCCCCAAAAAATCAATTAAGGATGGAAAGACAGAAGATACTTCCATGTGGGGCAGCTCCTAGTATGGACAATTAAAGACATGATAATGCCATTCCATCTTTTTTCATTAACAAGTTTATTTTATAAAAGACAAACAGAAGACAGAATGGAAAAGCGAAAAGCGTGCTGCCCTTGGGAGAGCCATAAATGAGAGACTGTCATATATGGGCCCCCTGTAGAATGCCAGTGAATTGGTTTCCAATGTAACATGTTATGTCCACATCATAGTTAAGACCAAGGCTGTAATTCTATGCTTGTTTATATTAAAATAAGTTTTATGGGGCTTATGACACAATTCTACATGAGCTGTATTGGGTGTGACACATAATCAAGGCACGCAAAGTTATAGCTTTCAGGCTGCACATATCTCGGGATGCAATCACACGGTGAGTAAGGATCTCATTGGTTGCTTTGCTGGGAGTGATTTTCCTTCCACTCATCAATCCCCAAAAGGAGTAGTCATGGTCCAGCTTGGGCATAGATTGAGGTCACGTTGGAGCACAATTGTCCATGTATCATGTGATTGCTGAGAAAGAGCTTGCACCAGACCGTGCAACAAGTGGTCCAAAATGTGAGCATTTTTCCTATCTTATCGCACCCTCATTCATTGCTGGATAAGGGATGGATCAGAACCTGTTTTGCTTTTGCTTATTTGGTTGTAGGATGGGCTATGCTATAGGACTGTATGGGTGCTTCTTCATGGAGTCTCTTTTTGCACAATCACCTTAGCTGCTTCATGGAATTCTGCACAGGCAAGTGGGTTTTCAAACAGAAATATCTTCTGTTTTAAACCTCCTATATCTTCTCACCTTGGAAGTAGGGGGTAGGAGAGACGAGGTTGATCAGAGGATGAGTTTGAGGAGTATAGCATCCATGCAAGTAAGCAGGGTCAGAAAATGGCCAAATAATACTTTCTCAGCCTAGGGAATTATAGAGGCAAGAAGTGGATTTGAATTCCCTCCGTTCAAATTGCTCAAAAACTTTTAAGTTCCCTAAGCAGCAGACAGTGGGAGATATTTGCAAGGATGCCACCCAGTTCAGCTGGAGTTGTTTGACACTCCCCTTACGGACCAAGAGCTCATTATGAAATCAATCTGGCATTATGACAGAATGTACGTATTTGTTACATTTATATCCTACTTTTCTTCCAGTGAGCTTAAAGCAGTTGATACGGCTTGCCTTGTCTCTACTTTGTCCTCACAACAACCCTGTGAGGGAGGTAACCTCTAACACAGTCTGCATGAGCTGGATGAGTTTCCCAAGAAAGATTTTATTTTTTAAAAACACTGGATATCTGCAGGGCTAAATCGCTGTCGTTTTGACACGCTAACAACAAAACCACCTTTTGCAGTTCACTATGTAATTCAAATAGAAAACCTACATGGTTAAACATTCTAAATACAGCTGTTAAATACACCATACTTAAAATTAGTGTAGTATTTCATGCTGTTCGGAGGGGGAGGGGGGGAAACCCAATCACAACTCTTTTGGCATCTTAAAGAGGAAGAACGACATTGTGGCATACATTTTGTTGCCCTTGTGTCGTTGAGGAAAGCTTGGCTTATGATGATCTAGGAATTCATAAAAACACCACAGGACTCTTCATTGTTTGTGTTGCAACAGATGAATATGACTATCCCTTTGCGAGGGAAATTGTTGTCCTGTGCACCACAGTCCAGCACATCTGCCCTACACCTTTTAATTTAAAAAGATTTTTGCAAATAGTATCGGCTTGCTGTCATAGCTTCCCAACAAAGAATCCTTGAGAACAACCTTTGAAAGAATGCTGAGCAGAGCAGATGCGATTTGTAGTCCTCTTTATGGAACTACAATTCCCAAAGTTCCTTGGAGAGAAAGCTTGAAGCGGGTTCAGATTTTTCACGAAGCCGAGCCCTTAAAACCCACATGCTGTGTAGCCATAGCTCTGCTTTCTATTCCCTGTTAACAGCATTTTGGCATTTCCCCAACGGACACAAAACCATCCTTGTTCTTCTCTTGTGGTATTTGTGTGCACGTGTGAATGGTGCTTCTCCGGGGAACCTCTGCCTCATTATTGTACAGCAGGTGTCCACAAAACATTCCCGGGTTTCCGACAATAGGAAGCAAGTTGGCTCCGTTACACTCAGGCGGCCCTCTGCGTACCGGCAGCGCCTTTCATTTGTCCACACCCTGCTAGATCTTGTTAAGGTTCTTTTATTAACGTTTGTAAAATGCTGGCAGATGCTTTGGTGGAAAAATGCTATAAAAAGACTAATTAACATATTCACATGGGCTGTCATAAATTGTGCCTTGTAACTTTAATGGGGATGAAACAGCCGCTTCAGACATCCAGGAATAAAACACCATCTCTAGCACACAAAACATGCACAAGTAACAATAGCAAAGAGATTTTAGAAATCTGCTAATAGATTTAATTTTAAAATCTCCCATCCTGCCATTTCTTTGTTGCTTCAGGCATAAATAAAAGACCACTAAACCACTTGGAAATGGCTTTTCTCCACATAGAGATTTCTTCCCCTGCATCGGCAGGAGAAAGTGCTGCCCCGGCTCCATGCGCCCCTTCATGGCTGTTTATGTTGACCCTGGACCGACACCTCCAAACAGCATTTTCCCCAGGAAAAATAAGGAAAGAGGGAGGGAAAAAAAAGCTGGTTGCTGCTCCTGAAGCCTCCAGGAATAGTAGCTCACTTTTTAAATAGGCCACAACTGCCCCTTCCAATTTAATACGAAAAAAATAGCCATTTTCAAAACTGGGTGTTTTTGTCTGATCACTTCCGTTTTTGTTTCTTTTGTTTTTTGCCATTTGAGGTGCTCCACGTGCCTCCTGGAGAATCTGGGGCAGAACATTGTTCCTCAGACCTGCAACGGTTATTACCAACTTACTTACAAAGCAGTATTGCAGTCAAGCCTCTGCTCATGACCTGCATTCGATCCCATTGGGTTCAGGTAGCTGGCTCAAGGTTAACTTAGCTTTCCGTCCTGTGGTCAGTAAAATGAGTACCCACTCACCAGGGGGCAAAGTGTTCCCTGCATAATGATGTTGTAATCCCCCCAGAGAATGCTCTAGCACTATAAATTCAAACAATACTAATAATAGTTCATAGTAAACATTCTAGGTTTACTGCAGTTTAACTGCTGTGAGCCCTGTGATGCTGTACTACAGTTAAGCCTCTGTGCTGTACTACAGTTAAGCCTCTGTGCACTATGGGGAAGCATATAAGTCGAAACAATAATGATAATAACAATAATAAATCCCTGGGGCGGGACTGAGTCTGGGCTTGATCCATATAACTAGGTTTACCTAGCATTATCTTCAGGTCTACATATTTAACCTTTTTCTTGTGTCAGGTTAAGAGGACAGAGAAAATAGGTATGCGTGTATGTCCATAAATGCACACATTACATAAATCCTTTATTGTAATCAAATTTATGGCTGAAATCCTATTGTACGTGGTGTTGCATAAGGCTACACCGAGGGAGATTTTCTGGGAGCTATGCCAGGCAGTTTGCATTGTGTGCCCAATTGCACAAATGATTGTGCGACTAGTTGTACAACGGTGTCTGTGGAACTGCTTGCTGGATGTGACATTTACTTATGCAACTCTAAATGACGCAAGTTTAGCCATGCAAGAGGATTTTGGCCTATATACAGCACACCATTGGTGCATTGTAGTAGTCTAGATTAGTACATAGATGATAGACGAGCAGCGGTTTCATATCTTCTATGGAGGCCTTGTGAAGGAGCAGTAGAATCCAAAGGAGAAAGAGCAGAGTGAGCCGTCCCCTCAGCTAGAGACGTCGGAACAGGACAAAGTTATAGAAGTAGGGAAGAAAAAAGAAAGTAAGGCGTTGAAAGTAGTGGAAGGAAAGAAAGAGGGATCAAAGGAGAAAGAGGAGAAGATTGAAATCTGTCTAGTGGAAGAGAGAGAGAGAGAAAAGGGAAGAGAGTTAATTTTACCCGTGTGGGAGGAGGAGATAGGGGGAAAAAGTAGGAGGAGACAGTTCAATATAGGAGAGAGAGAGGAGAAGGGGAGGGGAGAAGAAAAATATGATAGAACGCGTGGGTTGCTAGAGGACTTCCCGAATCTGAAGGTAGGAGGGTTGCTACCTGATCCGGAAAAATCTAAAGAAGAGAGGACCTCGGTCGAAGCCCTAGAATGGACGGTCGTGGTTTTCCCGCGAGGACAGGGTCACTCGAGGAATGTGATTCCACCAGACCCTTCCTTCAACCATCCACCTCCGGAGGGAGATTGGGCCAGACACCCTTGTTGTGGGACAATATGTGCGGTCCGGAGTGCTCCATTGAGGAAGCCCACCGATCGGGAACGTTTCGGACCAGCCCCTCAATGAATCCTGTCAATTTACAGACCGAGTTATCGTCCTCCCAAATCGAACCGTTACCAGATCTCAGTTGTTTTGAACCGTTAGAAGTTGTTGTAAATTCACAAAATGTTAAACTGAATAAATGCGTTAATGTTCAAAAAGAGGCTCAGTCGTCATTTCCCGCCGAAAAAGAGGAACTGCTTCCGACTTTTAATGAACCCAATCACAGGCCTGCTTTCTAGAATTCCAACCTTCCCATTACACTTCGTGAGGCTTAATTCCCACGGCTGATGTACCCCAGAGTATGTTTCACTTGCTCCAGCTGAGAAATCTGTCATTCTGAGGTGCCAGTTGTGGGAGGGATCTGCTCAAAGGAATGCAAAGGGGTCCAAAAAGACAAACCATGGAGTGCTACTGTTCATGGCCATCTATGATCTGAAAGTACTCTCAGCATTGTATCTTAATTGGTGGATAATGGGTCCTCGGAGAAAATGCTAGATTTTTTTTTAAGTAGTCCTGTTCTATTTTTGCCCTTTTGTGTGAATTACAAAAATGTCTAGTCCAAATTCTCTGTGCATTAAGATATATCTGTTCATCAGGACAGTTAATTGGAAACATAGGGAGATGCTTTCTACTGAGGCAGAACATTGGACCACCAGATTGTTCACAGTCACTGGCAACAGCTCATTTCAGGCTGGGTCGTTTCGTAACACCACCTGGAGATCTCGGGTATTTCCTGGTGGGTTCCCATCTAAGTAACTAGCCAGGCCTCATGCTGGTTAGCATCCAAAATCAGATGACCGAAAATGTATTCAAAAAACGCCACTCAGGCAGCTGGTCATTAAGGGAAAGCTTGCCTGAAGAGAAAGGTCTTTTCCTACTTGCAAAAAGACAGCAAAGATGGGGCCAGGCTGGCCTCCAGTGGGAGGGAGTTCCAGAGTCTGGGAGCAGCAACAGAGAAGGCCCTCTCCTGTGTCGCCACCAAATGCACCAGTGAATTCAAATTAACTGTGAATTGAAAGAACGAGATATATTTTAATGATTTTGCTTATTTTCTCCTTCACTCAAACTCCCCACACCTCAAATACTAAATAGCTACATATCCGTATGTATACGTACACTTCAGTGGTTTGGTTTCTACTGGTACTGGATTGCTTTAATGCTCTTTTCATTTAAATTACAGCAAAAATCAATATATATGTCAAAGACAAACGACCATCAATCAGGGACATATAACGGATGGGTTATACAATCAAGTCCTTTATTCCCCCAAGCTTCCGCCCTTTGATATTTTCCGTGAGCTGAGCTTTATCAAGAGCATCCTGAGGTATGATAGAAGAAGCAAAAAAATTTGGCGCACACATTCCTATATTAGAGAAGGTTAATATTATGACAAGCAATGATAAAACCTTCAAAACATGTACTACTTTAAAACTGGGTTTTGTGTGGTTTTCCCCCCCTTCCAATTGGATGTCTGTTTCCATGGCAACAGCACCAGCAGTCAAATGCTGTGAGGTCTTCCCCTCCCACTTGAATAATCTGTGATAGCCATTATTCAAGCAGCTGTTTACAACCAAACAGATTGATGTGGTTCAGCTACTACTTGACCCGTTGATGACATCTTTTGTGCTGGAGAGCTTCGTAATTATTTTTAGAGAAACCTCTCTGTTTCTCTCGAGTGTTTACATCTTTGTGTTTGTAGATGTCTGTGGTTCAAACCTTCCGCAGCCCTGCCTGGTTGTTTTGCTGGTCTACCCCAGGTATGGCACTTGTGGCTCTCCAGATGTTGTTAAGACTGCCTCTCCCCCCCCCCCCCATCTTCATCATGGTTAGAGAGGCCACAAGCCACAGCATCACCTAGGTGCCTGACCGTCCACTCCCTACCTGCTACTTCCTCCTTTCTTTCTCACCACTGCCCTGCTGTTGTCGGACCCTCGTGGTTGCCACCCTGAACCAGCCCGAGTGCTCCTCATAGGGGCTGCAGTGAGTGGTACAAACCGGGGGCATCCCAGGGATCAGCTTCTGTCCCAAACAATAAGCAAAGATTGCAAAGGATGGAGGACGGGAGGTTTGAGAAAACGGTGCTGAGCCTAACTTAAACCAAAACCAGCCATTTAAATCCTGATAATTTCTCGTTTAAATAAAAATCTAATCGAGTCTTCCCTTTTTTTCTCCCAAAATAACTCAGTTGGTTAATTGGGTTAAAAACTGTTCATTATGAACTTTGAGTTGCCATCTCATGTTGATGCACTAATGGTCTACTAGTGAGGTCCAACAAATTAAAACTCAAGAGTGTGACTAAACAACAGAGAAAACTCGCTTTATCATCATCATCATCATCTTAGAGCTGCAGAGCTGGAAGGGATCCTATGGATCTTTGATCCAAAGTTTTTTAAATTGGGTCCCTCCTGGTTTCCATGGGTTAAATTGCTGTAGCCACTCAGACGAATATAAACAATTATATTGCAGGAATCAGCAGGGGCAAAGGCAGAGAAAGCTGTGAATGTGTTTTCATGAATCTCCAACCACGAAAGTTGCCTTTGATCTGACAAGGTGCCAATTGGCCTCTTCTTTTTTCCTTCTTTCTGAAATGACTTAGAGCTGCTCTGTTGTATCATTGACTTTGGAAAGCATTTAAAAAACAACAACACTGCTTGGAGACAACAAGTGCTAGTCTGAGAGGAACTCACACAGATCAGATGATCACACCAGGCAGAAAATGGTGAAAAGGGATGCCTGGACATCCGAGCAAAATTAAACCACCCCTGGTAGAGGAACTAAAGGAGATAATTCTCCACAGAAAACCAACAACCCTCATCAGGCTTCCCTGAGCTTAGTTAGCTTCATGTTGTGTAGTCACTTTCCTTTAATTAGGTTTTATCCATACCAATTCAAACACAAACTGTAGGATGAATAACCAGTGTAGCCGCCCTCTCAGTTTAGATAATATGGCGAAGTCCATTCATCACTAGATGTTTATATGGGTAGGTTTTAAGCCCGTTCTTCAGGAGACTTCATTCCTTCCAAAGAAGCAGTTTGTGGAGACCGCTGAACACAAGGTGCTGTCCATTTCAATACCACTTATTCGCTGAAGCTGTTAGACCAACCACAACCCTTTCAGAGCAGGATAACCTTGCTACGTTTACCTATGTTTTGGTGAAGAAGAAAATGCCTTCTATGTGAGGCTGCCTATAAAATAAGCTAGTTCATAGTGTGTGTGTGTTTATTTATTTTTACCTCGCCTTGCTTCTTAGAAAAGGACCCAAGGCAGCTTATAATGTAGTAGTAATGTTGTAGTATAGTAGTGTAGCAAGATTCCGAGTTGTGACTTACGCTTCTGGCCATGCCATTTTTAGAGCCAGGTCAGGGTGTTGGGTTTCACTTTTACAATGTTCAAAGGTTTAGGAGCAAGTGACCGGAAAGACTGCCTCTTCTAATATTTATCCAGAATTTAAGATTTTCTTCAGAGGAAATCCCAGGGCCCCCACCACCACCAGATTTGCTATAGTGGATGGCTCCCTGGAGGGTGTTTTGGCTGATAGATTTCCCATTTGGTCGCCCGGTCTTCGGATGCTGGCAGAGGTCTCAAGAAATTGCCATTCTTCACGAGGTCTGCCTGGGAGGAGAAAACCTCAGGGCAAAATGAAGATTTGATTTTTTGTGAGGGAAGTGACTTCAAGGCTTGGATTCCAAACTCTGCCCACTTCCAGCTAGCACCAGGCCTCACTGGCTCCGTGCAGAAATATTTCTATGTGTGTTGCAGCTGCACAATGTCACCACACAAAATGCCAGGCTTTAAGGAATGAAACGGATAGCTCGTGGGTGTCTCTGCTTCGGCCAGTTACAACATTTGGAACAGGAGTGTCGTGGCAGGGTTGTGACTCAAAAAACCTCCCGGTGAGCTGGCAGTGAGCTTCTTACAGTCACTGGAAACCCACCCATATGTCATGTCTGTTCTAGGTAAGTCTGTGCAGGATGTGAGCCCTGCTGACAGCACCTGCTAGATGCATTTCTCCACCTGCCAAGCTGCCACCCCTCGGCTTTTTCCTCCTGCCTCTGGATTGCCACTTGGACGCTGGCTGGGCCCACTTACCCAGGTTCCCTTCAAGCCCATTTCCACAGAATGTGACCCCCAAGCAGATCGCTCCCTCCCAAGCCTTTGATCACTAGAAATGGGGTGCTACTGACATGGCAACCTTCTTCCAGTTGTGGAGTGGCCTGTCCAGAGAGGCTCAGCTGGGTGTCTACACTGTGCAGTTTGAGGCACTAGGAGAAGAGTTCTCAACAGATCAAGTTTGCTTTATGTTCTGTGGTTTTAGCTCTGCTGTTTTTCTCTCTTTTCTATTGCTGTCTTTACATTATTTCTTTAGTTTTGCAGTGTGGTACAAGGCCATCCTATTTGATTTCCTGTCTTTTGTTTTTATAATTTTTAACTTTTTGCCAAAGTTCAACACAGTTCGCTTCTTTCTGTTAACCACCCAGAGGGCCTTGTTAACTGGTCAGTATACAAAGGATTAAAAAGCAGAGACATCACCTTGCCGACAAAGGTCCGCATAGTCAAAGCTATGGTTTTTCCAGTTGCGATGTATGGAAGTGAGAGCTGGACCATAAAGAAGGCTGACCGCCGAAGAATTGATGCTTTTGAATTGTGGTGCTGGAGGAGACTCTTGAGAGTCCCCTGGACTGCAAAGAGAACAAACCTATCCATTTTGAAAGAAATCAACCCTGAGTGCTCACTGGAAGGACAGATCCTGAAGCTTTGGCCATCTCATGAGAAGAGAAGACTCCCTGGAAAAGCCCCTGATGTTGGGAAAGTGTGAAGGCAAGAGGAGAAGGGGACAACAGAGGACGAGATGGTTGGACAGTGTCACCGAAGCTACCAACATGAATTTGACCCAACTCCGGGAGGCAGTGGAAGACAGGAGGGCCTGGCGTGCTCTGGTCCATGGGGTCACGAAGAGTCGGACACAACTTAACGACTAAACAACAACATACAAAGGATGCCGGTGAACAATAAAATCCACGACCCGATAACAAGCCGGAGAATAACGCAGCTTATAGAAAAGCAAATTCAGTTTTGGCACAGATGGGCTTTCATTTTTGACCAAGGAAAAAATAACCATAGCACATAAAATTTAATCTATGAGTGAGGCCAAGATTGGCAGGAGTGGGAAGAAAATGTGTGAAACAGCATATTGCAAGTTGTCGCTGTTGCCACATACAAACTGAATTCTTGGCTGTAGGTTCTTACAGACAACAGATGAAGTGGAAAGCCTGTTTCTGGACTGTAGTGCTTTATACTGTAAATGAGAAAGATG
This sequence comes from Intellagama lesueurii, assembly GCA_037013535.1. NCBI lineage: Eukaryota > Metazoa > Chordata > Lepidosauria > Squamata > Agamidae > Intellagama > Intellagama lesueurii. Next base: position 12,952,495 of record JBAJHW010000009.1, on the reverse strand, counting down.
CTCTCTGGTGGAGGGGGTATCCCACAGAAAGGGAAAAAGCTGATCACTTATTCAACCCTACCCCGGAGAAATGCAATACACACGCCCCCAAAAATCCCACAGAGGTTTACATTAAATGTTCAGATGTTAGCATATACTTCCTTGTTGTTATATACCATCAAGCAGTTTCTGGCTTGTGGCAATTCTATCAATTAATTACACACACACCCCTCAAATGCCCTGTTGTTAACAGCCCAGCTCAAATCTTGCATACTAAAGGCTATCATAGAATCATAGGAAAGTGAAGTTGGAAGGGGCCTACAAGGCCATCAAGTCCAACCTCCTGCTCAGTGCAGGAATATAATCAAAATGACGTCCTTTATTCAGCCAGTCTATCTCATATTAGGTCTTCATCTTTTCCTTCTGCCTTCTACTTCTGCAAATATCATTATCCTTTCTATTGAGTCTTGTCTTCTCAATATCATTTAACTTTGGGTGAAAGTTCAGTCCTGATTGGAGAGCCCATTTTTCTGGGGTCTGTGGAGTTGCTCAAGCTTTTCTCCATCACCACATTTCAGATAAATCCATTTCCCCCTCTCAACTTCCTTCACTGACCAAATTTCACTTCCATATCAGGAATACCATTTTGGTCTTGGTATTAGCGATTACCTCAGTTCCTTTTTTCCTGCTGCTGAGGTCTCACCTCTAGAGCTTTGCTCGGAAGATTTGGTTCATTCTGAAAGAGAAAACAGATCATTATCGCAAATCGTTCGTATTTCCCTTTGATTTTCTAGTTGATTCTTTCCCCAAAAAATAAATAAATCACTTAATCGTTTGGACTCCTCACTGTTATTCCCCCCTTATCTCTTTCCCGCTTCCCGCCTTTTATGGCCCCTACGGGCCCTTTCAAAAAGTGCGTCTCCTGCACTAATAAACTCCCAGTATCCGACGGTCACAACGCTTGTTTATTCTGTCTGGGAGAATCTCATCAGCCTTCCGGCTGCCCCAGTTGCAAGAATTTTACCAAGCAAGCCATCAAACTTAGACAACAAAGACTTAGGTCCTATTTGTGGGAGCAGTCCCTTCGTCCACCAGTCAGGATGGACAGTTCTCAAACTCCTCAGCTGTTGGCTTCTTCAGCCGTCGTTTCACCAGTACAATCTCCGAAACCCAAGGCTTCGAAATCCAAGTCGTCGGGATCCACAACACATTCCACCCCAACATCCAAACCTAAATCGAAGTCCACTACCACGAAACCAAAAAGAAGCCGATACCGGAGGAACAACACTCGGTACAGCCGTCTTCGGTACAGATCCACCCCACGATCGAACTGGATACTGACAAGGAATCCATCCCGCCGATTTCAGGACAACCACCATCTCCCCTGCTTACAAGATCTCCATCGTGGGCAGATACCTCGGCTGAGGTAATTGCTGCAGAATATTTGGCCTGTTCGAGCCTCAAATCTTTGGTTGGCTCCATATCAGAGTGTGGCTCTGGATCACTTCCGGCTCCTGATCCAGTTACAGTCAAGAAAAAGAAATCAAAACTCCACCACACTGGCCGATCCGATACCGCCACTTGCCAGCCTCCGCGTCATTCTGGGCTGAGGGTATCGCAAGGCTCAAGGGCTCGCAAACATCGGCCCAGGCAAACATCGGCCTCGTGTTTAAGGACCTTTTCTCTTCTGGATGCACATTTTAACATGGGGTGGAGTGAAGTTGAATGTGCCAAGGAAACTGAAAGCTATATCATCAGGAGGATAGATTGCATTGCAGGCCTATATACTCCTGAGAGGGCCATCCAAGGTCCAAGGTGGAATGATAAAAATGGAGACACCAGACTAAGCATTTGTGCTTTTCAAGAATGGACAGTTGTATCAACAGAAAATAATGGACAAGTCCAGTAGTCAGAGAACACAGATATTCTTGAAGAGTGACTGCTGGGCAGCAGTCATTGTGGGAGGCAACATGTTGGATGATCTGTGGTAGACCATGGCGGTGACTCTCAAGTGAACTTTTGTTAGTACTGCACACAAAGCAACAATGGTAAAATATTTCTGAATATTTTATACTTGAAAACCCTATGATGATGATGATGACATAGTTATACTTTTAATTTAGTTATAGTTAATTTAGTTATACTTTTAATTTAATTCCGCTTTAATGATGGACTTTGCATTAATTATATTATTAGTTTGTTTAATATTCTGTTTGTCAGGTTGAGATACTATTTTTGGAGAAAGAAGAACATAAATCCAATACATTTGGATTTTTTGTCTTTCAAATGTTACCACTTAGCAAATTCATAATATGAAGTGGTATACATATGTGTGGTGTACTCAGCCTGGTGTAGTGGACAGAGTGATGGACTAGGATGAAGGATAACAGCATTCAAATCCTCACTCAGCCATGGAAACTAACTGGGCAGGGTAGCCTGGATAAAACCACTTCCTAATATATCTCGCTTACCTTGAAAACCCTATTAGGGTTACTATGATTTGAGAACACATCATCATCATCATCAAAACCAAAGGCTTGATTTTTGCTGCACAAGAACAAGCACTCCAAACCAGCGTGATCAAAGGTAAGATCCAAGGAGTTAGTGCTAAGAGCAAATTTCGACTCGGCCAAGAAAAAGATGAAACACTTCATCTGTTAATGTCCAAAGATTGCAGAGATTACAAAGTTAGACATGATTGAGTGGCAAAGTTAGTGCACTGGTCATTATGCAAAAAATATAACTTGCCAGCCACCCAAAAACCCATGGGAACCTCAGGTGGAGAAGGTGTCAGAACATGAGGAAGTCAAGATCTTGTGAGATTTCCGGATCCAAACGGATAGACACCTTGAACATAACACACCAGACATCGTAGTCATAGAAGGAAGAAATGTCCGGATCATTGACATTGCAATTCCAGGGGATGCCAGAGTTGAAAATAAAAAATTAGAAAAACTAACAAAATACAGAAACCTGGCCATTGAAACATCTTGCTTGTGGATGAAACACACTTCAGTGGTCCCCGTCATCATCGGGGCTTTGGGAACAATATCAAGAAATTTCACACAGTACTATAAGCAGTTGCAGACACCATCAGAGCTACAAAAAAAAAAAGGCAATATTAGGAACAGCATACATACTGCACTGATATTTATCAGATACTTAGGTTTTTGGTTAAAACTTGTATCTGTTATGTAATACCAGTCAATGTTTTTTATAATTTTTATTTACTGCGCCTGGTGTTTTTGAACTGCCAGTCGGTGGCCTCATTTGTTGTCTTGGGTTCCAAAACATCATGGGCTTATCCTGTCCAGACTCCAAACGGAGGAAAATGTATATGACGGTTTGCTTAATAACTTCAGATTAGGGTCAAGCTTTTTCTCCCACATTCTCACCGTCTGTATACGGTTTGAGGACTATTACACGAGGAAGACATTTGAAATGGTAAAGTCTAGAAAAGGCTGGAAGACTCAAATATATTTTTGAATATGTACTTTGACTCTTATTCCGGAGTGGACAATATTTCCCTCCTCAGATGTTAGTAAAACTCAACTCCCAAAAGCTCCAGTCAGTATAGTCAACGATGAGGCATGCATGGGTCATCTGGGCGGCCATTGGGGGGGGGGGGCTTATCCATGCAGTCTTATCTGGTAACTGGCTTGCCTCAACCAGTAGTCCGATGGGCTTCACCCACTGCACCTGACAGCCAGGGCTGTGACGTGATCAGAGAACATTACAGCCTTTATCGGCCTTTTCTTTGTGTCTCTTAAGTGTCTTTGCCAAATTTAATTAATTTGTATAAAAGCCAGCCCCCTTTCTTTCCACTTGCACTCTGTGTTTGCATCTATGCTTCATCTCAGCCAAGAAACCACACAGAGCTGTGCGGTCATCTGTTTTGAGATGTATCCGTCTCTTAAGAAGTACGTTTATGTAATCACAGATCCTTCCTGAGCGTGGAGAACATAAGAGGACCACACCTCCTCGCTTTGCCATATACGGTTGCTTATGTAAACCCTTACTTTTACTTGACTGTTTTATCCAGGAGGGGCAGGAAGCAGGTTCTATTGCTATTTTCAAATCACACCCCGTTTCTGCCAGTATCTTTTCCTTCAGAGCCCCACAAAATTTCTGGATAAAAGGTAGAAAACAACTGTTCTGGATCCCAAAATAACCAACCTGTTTCTTATGTGTCAGACTTCTGCTCCCTAAAAATCCAACTGCTGTCATGGGGGGGGGATCCCCCTCTACACAACTTTGTCATAGTTGACACTAAATGCATTAGTCAGATTTCAAAAGCAACTGCTCGGCTCATCTTTGCTCTAGAACAGAAATGGAGTGATTTATTTTTATTTTTTGATAGGAATCAAACAGGCCGCAGCATAGTGGTGCAATGCAGGAAAGCAATAAAATATTTAACATGGAGAGAGAGAGAGAGAGAGAGAGAGAAAGAGAGAGTTAAAAAAATGTTCCAGTAAGGCACTTTGCTTTGAATCTTTGAAGCTGAAATAGAACAGACCAAAGAGGTTGGATGAAGTGCTAATTATTCCCCAATCTCTAATTAGTCTTTGGGATTCAGAAACGTTGCCTTCAAACACAACAGGCTCAGCAAAATCATTTGTATGACTAATTCTTCCTTGCAATGAGATAGTTAAGCATGTTTTTACAACACAAGGAAACTTGATCTTCATAGGAGGGTTCTTACATGGACTTGGTCTTAAAAGGGTGCCCTTTGTAAGCCAGATCATTTACGAGATCTATCAGCGGTGGTGGGAATTAGCTTCCTGTCCTGCGTCTTTGTTTAAAAGAGGACCAATAAACTCTATGATCTGATCAGCAAACGGGGCATTTAGGAGGACAGCTTTGAACATATACCATTGCACCTCTGTCTTAGTAGCACTCCGAGGACAAGATTTTGAGGTGGACATCCAGGGCTCCCAAAACCAGCAGGTTGGCTTACCATATTTCATTGCTTATTATCTAAAAAAGGGAGAACTGTTGGTTGATTCCTTTCAGAAACTAATATTCCATAATAACTTCACCACTGAGCTAAATCCAGTTTTAGTCCAACAAGCAAAGCGCTTAGAGATCCCGCGAAATGAAAGGAACTTGTTAATCAATTCTAGCATAAATCCCATTGATTCACTGGGTCTACTCTCGCTGGGGTAAAACTGGATGTAGCCCCCTGTTTCCTCTTGCTAGAGATGGAATGTGTTTTCATAGTGGAAACATAATATTGCAGCCATCAAATGAAGATATAGGAGTGTTTTTTTCTGGTTTATTATATAACTAATAGATAAAAAGTATTGTTAGCCGCCCAGAGACCTTTGGGTAGTGTGGGCGGCATTTAAGTTAAATAAATAAATAAATAAATTTTGGCATCCTGTAAATTTTGGTCCTGAAGCTGAGGCTCCAATACTTTGACCATCTCATGAGAAGAGAAGACTCCCTGGAAAAGACCCTGATGTTGGGAAAGTGTGAAGGCAAGAGGAGAAGGGGACGACAGAGGACGAGATGGCTGGACAGTGTCATCGAAGCGACCAACATGAATTTGACCCAACTCCGGGAGGCAGTGGAAGACAGGAGGGCCTGGCGTGCTCTGGTCCATGGGGTCACGAAGAGTCGGACACGACTTAATGACTAAACAACAACAACAAATTTTGGTGCTCTGAGGCAAAGTCCTGGTTGCCTTGCCCGATGTATGGCCTTGATTATTAGCTCCTGTTTGAACATGCGCTGGGTCAGAATGCCAAGTTTGCTTCTGTTAAGCATAAAGTGGCCTATGATCTTTCAATATGTATTTTAAGATGTGGTTTAATTTAGAAAACAAATGGAAGATCTTCAGATGGGGAGAGTGGGCAGTCTCTGTGTCAAGATGTGAAATTTTATGTGTTGTTAGAACAATTAAGGGGGTTGTAGAAAAAGCTGCCCTAGGTCCATCCACTTACCACTTGCAGTGTGGCGCACACAGCCGTCCTTGTTCGTGCCATGCCAATTGCAGAAGTAGCCCAGCTGGGGCTTTCTCGCCTCCCTCCACTGCTGACCACTCAGCAGCTGGGGGGGGGGGGAGTCTCGTGATCCCGCCTCCTTGCCAGAGTGGTCAGCAGTGGAGGGAGGCGGGGAAACCTCAGTCGGGCTACTTCTGTGATTGGTGCAGCATGAATGACGATGGCCACACACGCCACGCCGCAAGCAGTAAGTGGACAGCCAGATTCTGGGGCAGAGGATCACATGGGGCTGGCTGCCTGTGGTGGCAATATTCGTATTTGTCTCCCCTGGGAGACAATTACGAATATCCCATCTCTGGTATGAACTTCTTACAGTTATATTATCTGGGTAGTCAACAGATAATTCGATAGATAAAAACAATATAATGGATTTATATTTTTTGCACGTCCTGTTCAATAAAAAGAAGGAAAGGAGAGACTGTCTTGGACCTCTATCTGGCAAGGGGCGAATAAGTTAAAGGATATGCAAAAGGAGAGAGTAAATTGTACAAGTTGCAAAATATTCCTCTGAGTCATACTGGGCATAACCTTTTTGGGATAAAGGCCAGTTGAGACAAACACGGGCTCTTGATTTTTCCTTGGAGGTCAATAAACTTCTCTAGGACTCTTAGGGAGAGGATTCGGCGTCAGACTTCCTGACCTGACACATCTAAAAGAAAAATAAATTCCAGTCCTTCTGGTTTTCATAGATATCTCATACTGATTGCTTAAGGCCAACTTAAATGAGACCTTACCATATCCTACCATAAATCTCAGTCTTTTTAAATTAAAGTAAAAGGATGGGATTCAGATTGGAGCCATCAAGCAGGGAGAGAGAAATATAATGGGTTCCCATTGTTCTTTTTCTTTCCTGATGGAAATTCCCCACTCCTGTGGCGCTAGAGAAAGGGGAAAATTAATTTATTCTACTCTCTACAAGAAAACAACTATTGGTTATATTATTATTACAGATATTATAAACACAGCAGTGAATATGAAAACATAAAGCATTGTATTAGCATGTTTTTCTGCACTTTGAAAAAAATATTGTAAATGTATACTGAGGATAATAAAAACAGACACCAGCATCTTATTCACCTAAAGTGATGTGTCATCGGCTGAAACTGGTAACAGTTAATTAACACGAATTGAAAGCTTTTCTATACCCCCATATTTGCCCTGGGGAAGACTTTTGGAGCCTTGAGACAGGGTCAGGGAAACCTTTAAAAGTAAAAAATGGCAGCAGGATCACCGTCACCAGTCCAGGTCCTGCCAGCCATGATCCGGGCTGTGCCAATTTAAGACTTTTAAAGGCTCCTTCTGTCCCAAGGCTCCAAATGCCTTTCCAACGGGCGAATGGTAGCCCTGCAGAGCCTTAAAACTTTAAATGGGGGCATAGGAAACTTCTGATTAGTTTTAATTAAAGGTTACTAGTTTCAACTGATGATGTCATCCGCATCTACCATGTAAGAGGATTTTGGCTAGAATATACAGTAAATGTTTAAAAGATTTTTTAAAAAAATATGTATCACATTTAGGATATAGAGGTCCAAGCTATCTAGAAGACCACATCTCCCTCTATGAGCCCGCCCGGGCTTTAAGATCATCAGGAGAGGCCTTCCTCTCCGTCCCACCACCTTCACAGGTGTGCTTGGTGGGGACACAGGGCAGAGCCTTTTCTGTGGCTGCTCCCAGACTCTGGAACTCCCTCCCACTGGAGGCCAGGCGGGCCCCCATCTTTGCTGTCCTTCCGCAAGCAGGCAAATGACCTCTCTCTTCAGGCAGGCTTTCCCTTAAAAACTGGTGGTCTGAGAGGGGTTTTTAAATGAATGGTTGTGCTCTGTTGTTTTTAATGTGTTTTAGTATTGATTTTGTTACTGTTTTTAATGTAACACTTTATTAATTCTTTTTAAATATTTGTATACCTACTGTTTTTAGCTCCTTTAAACGATGTAAGCCGCCTTGGGTTCTTTTTAAGGAGAAAGGTGGGATAAAAATATTTTAACTAACTAACTATAAATAAATAAATAACTAAATAAATAATTTCAAAAAATGCTTGATCACCAGATTAACCCACTGTATGAAAACAGTATGGAGAAGAAGTTTCATTATCTAGAACTCTTATCAACAGCGACAAATTACAAGTTGGTACCACAACGTGTGCTTTTTTGTGAGATGAAGTGAACTCTTGTTTGAAACATAGTTGTTTTGCACAAGTCTGTATAGCATGAAATGAAGCAAGATCTTTGTTCTTAATAAAAAGCAGATGTGTTTCTTCAGCATCCAACTTTCTACATAAGGGGTCTAAATCCAGAATAGCTGCTGTCATTTCTGAGTCTTGTCAGTCATACTTGGCTGGCTGCCGTTCAGCTCTTCTCCCTGTCTGGAAAACCTCTTGCAACAGGCACACACTGAACAGTTCTGAGGAAGAGATTTACTCTCTGAATCGATCTTTAAAGACTCTATCATCTTCTCCCCAGACGAGGTATTGGGGCATGGTTTCTACACACTGCTAACAAGGATGGGTTCAGTGTTGAAGTCATTCTCCAATGACTTTTTATGAGAAGACTGGTTTCTTACAAACTGCAAAATGCCCCTCATTGAGGGAAGTGAGTAACAAGCAGAGTTACCAGTTAATCAAATGTAACTGGCTATTTTCAAATTCTGCTGCAAACACAACCATACAAGATGAGCAGGTTCATACCTGTGTAGGACAACCTTCTAATAAACTGGATCTAAACTGTTTAGAGCATTAGAAATGAACACCAGCATATTGAATTGGGGACCGGAAATGCATTGGCAATCAGTATGGCTGGCATAGAATCGATATAGCTTCATCTGACCATGTGTGCCCAGTGAACAGCTGCATTCTTTATTAATGGACATTTGTGACTCATCTCCAGAAGCAGTCCCCCCACACATTGCATTATGGTAGTCTAGTCTGGATGTAACTAATGTAAGTGATACGTGAGGCTAGATTTGCTTTCTCTGGATAGAGCTGCAACTGATACGTATACCACGTTGATAAAGATCACTGATGCTACCTTGGAGAACCATTCCTACCATTAACCAAAGTGGTGTGGTTGCCTTTGGTGGTGCCACAAAGCGGCCACAATAGAGCCTCTACTCCTCCCCTGCATGTTAACAAAAGAACACAGCCTTGCTACTCCATTCCAGCAAGATTCTTCAGGTCCAGTAATATAGCTGACGTTTTAAACAAGACTTGGCCTACAAGTCCCCCCCCCCCCTCTTTTTCTACCAATGTGCCTTGTTTGGGAGCCACGTCTTAGTGAAAAGGTCATCCAGCATTACTGAAGCCAAATGGAGCCGCCTAAATGAGTGACAACGCGATAGGAGAGACATACCTATAGTGGGGCAATGGGGGTTTATCCCAGGGTGCCAAATTTTGAGGGCTCACCCCAAGATTAGCCCAACAGTCTGACAGTATCTCCGGTGCTGCTGATCTCCTGTGGAAGAGGGGAGTTGCTAGCAAAGTGTTCAATGTAATAGTTACTGCTTCTACTATTTTCACATCGTGAATTACAGAATGGCTGGATAGCTCCATGGTTTAGATATCTGGCTGCAGAGCCGGAAGTTGGGAGTTCAATTCCCCATGGTGACAGGGGCTGGAGTCGATGATCCATAGGGTCCCTTCCAGCTCTGCAGTTCAAAGGCTGTATTGCTACTACGACAACAAGGATGACAATGATGGTGATGATGATTTGAGAGTGCATTTTGCACTGCCTCCCCCAATGCCAAAAATTAGTAATTACAGTCTTGCCTACAAGAAGTGTGTGTTCTATGCCATCAAGTTTGAACTGACCTATAGGGTTTCAAGGTGAGATATTCAAGGAGTGGTTTTACCAATTCCATTCCCCCCGTGAGTTGCCATGGCCAAGTGGGGAATATAACCCTGTTCTCCAGAGTCCAAGTCCATCACTCCATCCACTGCACCACATTGGGAATCCACAGGAAGAATCAATAACACCAGTCGAACTTCCCTCTCTAAATCAGCTAATTCCCCCACTCACCCATAGCTTTTCAATCTTCATTTTGTTTATTCTCATCCATTGCAAATTCCTTCTCTAAGCTGTTTACCTAGTATTTGTAGAAAGAAAACAAAGGTAGACACCACTGAGTATCATCTGCATGCTAATGATACTGCAGCCCAAACTTTAAAGTAACTCTTCCAGCCACTTCATGTAGATGTTAAATAGCATGGGTAGAATGGAACCATGAAGTATCACATGGGCCGTGAGGCCAAACTGAACAGAAATCCACTATGGTCATTTTACATAGCATGCATATGTAAGTGCATATCTACACTTGACAATTGGGAGGCAAAACTCTAAAATCAATCAATTGTTTGGTAACTAAGTAATATTCCTATTTATGGGTAAGGAAGCTTTTATAGCTTGCCAATTTGTCTAATTTTTCTGGGGCGTAAAAGTGGGGAAAGCGGCATTTTACTGTTTTCTTTTGTTTCAATTATTGTATTGTGTTCTAGTATTAATTTTAATATTGGTTCTGTAAGAGGACAAATGCTAATGGGCAGCCATATAAATAAAATAAATAAATTATGGGCGAGGAAAACAGTTTGGCTGCAATTTAGCATCTCATATAATTCAAATGTAGTGGTGCATAAAAATAGCACAAATGCATTGGTTGATGCCAAAATTGTTGATAATTAACACGAACTCTGAATTGGTTCCATCTGTTTCTGATTTATGAAAGAAAAATTGACAGCGCTTAGAAATGTTCCTTTCGGGACTACAATTCCAATAATCCCCAATATGTAGGACAAAATGTTTTTAAGCATGGAAAAATGGTCATGGTTGAAAATTTAGAATAAAAGCCATTTATTTGATTCCATGTTAACAGTAATAAATTAATCAACATTTTTAGGGGAAGGACATAATGAGTCAACACTTCCAACTCACCTTGTTGCCATTTTTAAGCGTTTCACACTTTTAAACAAAGTCACAAAATCCTGAAAAGGATAACAAACATAGGGTGTTCCAACAAACAGTGTAAATTCCATTTCCCCCCAAAATCCAGAAATATATAAAATTTGTTTCGCCTGTCATAATCAATCAATGGTTGGAAATCAAGAGAAATAAAATTTAACAGGAAACAAAGTCTTTAATTAATGTCTTCTCAAGATATGAATCACAGATGATACAATCTTAAATGTGTCCACTCAGAAGTTGAATTCTATGAAAGTCAGTTCAATGGGCCTTAATGCCAAGTAAGGGGGTACAGAATTGTCGTCTAATACTGTAGTGTGGCTAGACAGCAAAAAAGGATCCGGACTGATCACACTGGGAAAGGTCGCTTTATAGAAAGGGATCTCCCCTAAAGCAACCTTTCTGTCCATACAAGAATTGCTCCAGCCCAGGTCCAGAACAACGTAGCTCAGCTCCTGGACCAAAAGGTCCAGCTTGGGCATAGAGCATGATCAAGCTGGTTTGTGATCGCCTGTGCGTTGTGTGTTCTCCAGAAAATAGCTTACGTTGGAATGAACCAAAAGCAGAACAAATTGCCCCATCTGATCATACTCTGTTGTTTTTATGTGCCCATCAAGTCGCCTCTGACTTATGGCAACCTCAGGAATTAGTGATCTACATGGCCTGTCCTCAACAGTCCTGCTCAGCTCTTGTAAACTGAAGCCTGTGGCTTCCTTTAGGGAGTCAGTCCATTTAATATTTTATCTTCCTCTTTTCCTGCTGCCTTCCACCTTTCCCAGCATCGCCTTTTCCAGATAATCCTTTCTTCTTGTAATGTGCCCAAAGTAAGACAAGCTTAGCTTCAACATTTTTGCCTCCAGAGATAGTTCAGGCTTGATTTGCTCCAGGACCCACTTGTTGGTCTTTCCAGAAACCTCTCCTCCAGCACCACACTTCGAACAAATCAATTTTCCCCCCCGTCAGCTTTTTAAAAAATTATCTTGCATTCACACCCATGCAGAGTGATTGGAAATACAAGTGTGTGGATGATCTTGATCTTCATCGCTAGCGACACATTCCTGACACTTGATGATCTTTTCTAGGTCCTTCATGGTTGACCTCCCAAGTCTCCGTCGTCTTCTGATTTCTTGGCCGCCGTCTCTGTGATACTCTAAGATCATCCTCGAAGAGTGTTCCATTCAAAAATGTTACTGGAGATCTAGTAGGGCAGGGATCCATCGTAAACGACGGGGTCTGTTAGCTGTCTTGACTTGCAGGCTTCCGTTCATTGGGGAGAAACCTGATGTTTGACACTGTCCATTTGGGGCAATGCCATGCCATCTGATCGCTCTGTGCAGCGCGATCCGGCCTCTGCCATCTTGCAGCCCCCTCCCCTCCAGCTGCCGTCTGTCTCTATGGCAACAAGGGCAAAGGCCTGATCCGCTGGGGTCCGGAGCTAGGCTCTGGCCCCCAGCAGGCTCAATATTTTACCTTTCAAGCCAGGTTTTTCCGGGTGTCTGTCAGCAGATGGCTCAGAGAAGGCCACCAGAGGGATTACCTGATCTAATTTCCATTAAGAATGAATGTGTGTGTGTTGGGGGGGGGGGGGGAGAATTCAAAGTGAAGGCACTCCCTGCAGCTCTGACAACATGCAGCTGGGCAAAAATAAAACGTCAGTCTGTTGATCCACTTGATGTTGCTTGGATGCAACCAGAGCATCCGTGACAAGAGCAACATAAAGAAGCTGAGAGAAATGCTTTTTTGGGGGGACAGAAATGTGTTTTACATGTTAACTACCAATCCATAGGCACTCTACACCTTTTCATTTTTTTCCTCCTTAATAAATGTTTATTTTCATAGTAGTGGGGGAGCAGAGAAAGGATGGGGATGGTTGTAAATGAAAGATTATATTACCTGAACCCACCCACAGCCCTTAAAATCCCAAAGATGAGGCAAATGATGGCATAATAAGAGCTCTGTGTGGAAGTGGCCTTATTCAATAATAGCATTATACCTTTCTGTCAGCCACTCTTCCCGCCCAGGAACCGTGTTGGACCTCGGTCATTTCCCCATTCCTTTCGACTGGTTTAATAAGATGAGACCACAGTTTTAAAGCAGAGACATCACCCTGCCGACAAAGGTCCGCATAGTCAAAGCTATGGTTTTTCCAGTAACGATGTATGGAAGTGACAGCTGGACCATAAAGGCGGCTGACCACTGAAGAATTGATGCTTTTGAATTGTGGTGCTGGAGGAGACTCTTGGGAGTCCCCTGGACTGCAAGGAGATCAAACCTGTCCGTTCTGAAGGAAATCAACCCTGAGTGCTCACTGGAAGGACAGATCCTGAAGCTGAGGCTCCAATACTTTGGCCATCTCATGAGAAGAGAAGACTCCCTGGAAAAGCCCCTGATGTTGGGAAAGTGTGAAGGCAAGAGGAGAAGGGGATGACAGAGGACGAGATGGTTGGACAGTGTCATTGAAGCGACCAACATGAATTTGACCCAACTCCGGGAAGCAGTGGAAGACAGGAGGGCCTGGCGTGCTCTGGTCCATGGGGTCACAAAGAGTCGGACACGACTTAATGACTAAACAACAACAACACAGTTTTATATTCTGCATTGTCCGCTAAATAGCCGTCTGCTGCAAGAGTCTCTCATGGAGATGAGAAACTTCGACACACGCTGAAAGCCAGAGCTAGGGAAGATTGCCTTTTGGACTACAACTCCTAGTATCCCCCAGAGAGCATGCAGATATGGTCAACAACAACATGTTAGGACTATCAAGGGTTGATAGCACTCCTGGGGAAGGATGGAGATGAGTAATAGTAGGGGTTAGGTATTTAATGGGAGCTTATCAAGGCCCTATAACTAAATTGCCTTTAAAAGAAATATATACAGTATTCTATATTTCTTTTTCCACCCTTTTCACTCTGGCTGTCCTCTTGCTGATCGCTCCTGATGACTCCTTTCCCACCCTAGCAGAAAAGTCTCTGTTGAATGCAGTTCTGAGAACATTTTAGTACTTCTTTTCATTGTATACCTGTTTGCAGCAAATCTCCCCGCGTCATGAAATTATGCACAACTAAACAGCTAAGGTGCCCCCTAGCACTTGGTCAATTAGTCACAATTACCCTGGGAAAGTTACATAAACCTTACACAAATTATTCCGTGGATGCTACTTTCGGGGGATTGTGTAGACACCAGGATGCAATTCCATGGATTTATTTTTATTATTTTATTTATTGCATTTATACCCCGCCCATCTAGTCAATGACTACTCTGGGCGGATGTCATGGATGCAAGGAGAGTTGAACAGAGTCTGAGTCTGGATGGTCCTTGACACCAAAGATAAAAGGGGCAGAGTCTCCATTTTAAACCTTTGTTTTCACTACTTTCCACATATACTGTAATGCAGCCTTGCTTCTCCATGAGTCTGCTCTGTCTCACAAAGGTTCTGTGTGAGGATAAAACTGGACGAGTCTTATTTATGTTATCCGAAGCCTGATGGAGAACAAGTAGGACACAGCGGAGAGGAGATAAATAGCTCCTGCAGCCTCTTCTAGAGAGCTGCAGCTGGAAGCCAGCACAGCTGTTTCTGTGTGGAGAGCCTCCTGCATTAGCATTTGCCCTCTTAATGTGAAGAGAGAAAGGGGTGGCTTCTCCTTCCCAGGCTTCTGTGCTGAAAGAGGAGGGGGGCGATGGGAATGATGGTGGCTGTCGTCAGAGGCAATAGAAAAGGATTCCGTGGTGTAGATGGCGGAAAAAATCTTTTGTATGTATGGTTGGTTTTGTAGGCTGGGTTTGACATGTTTTGAGTGGCTTCGATAGTTCTTCGTACTAATCACTGTAATAAATAGAGGGTTTTATTGATTAATTGCATGCTTCTGGGATCGAGAAGGAACTCGTCTGAAATGCTGTTTAATGAGTCCTGCTGCCTCCTCTGTTTTTTCTCTCTCTCTCTCTCTCTCTCTCTTCTGCAGCTCAAGAGACCATGGGTTGCAGGTGTCCCCGAAGCTACCCCTCCTGAAATTTTCTCTTCTGCCCGGCTGTGAAAGATACAGGAGCCTGGCCCTCTGTTGCATTCTGTTCCACAGGACAACATTGCCAGCCCAATCAACAGCCGTGCTGGATGCCAAAAGCCCATTCGGCATGTGTGCACATAACCACATGAGTCTTGGGGGCCTCTTTTTGCCCTCAAGAAGGCAAGGAGACACTCTGCCCCATAGATGTGTAGTAGTGTATGGTGCAGAGGCTCATGTGAGCTGCCAAGGCCAGCCCAAGGTTCTTTGCTACCCGAGGCAAAGAACAATATGGTCTTCCCTTCTACCACATGAACACAACCCAGCATCTTTTTGAACAGTGGTTGTTGGAAATCGTCCTCCATCACACATGAGAGCAACAGGATACCTCAGGAGCAGCAAAATGGGCTGTGTGTTACATGGCGCATAGTTTTCTCCCTATGACACCTTGCTTCCAGAGTCTGTTCTTCACCTGGGTGGGTGGGGGAGATACCCTCACTCTGCCTAATGGCAGGGCAGACCCTGAGGGCTGTTGACGTTGCTGCCAGGTTTTAGCGGCACCCGCAAAAATGGCGGGAACCTTGGTGGCAGCTGCCAAATCTCAGTGGCAGCAGTAGGGTAGGACCCACTGACCATAGTGTGGGGGAATCATTGCTTATTTCTGTATACAGAGAGAGAGAGTCCTGTTGCACCTTTAAGACTAGCGACATCTTTCTGGCACAAGCATCTGTGTGCAGTGGCCCACGTCTTCAGATGCATCAAACCCACTCTTGCAGAGAGCCTGTTGCAGCCAAAATGTGAAACACAACCACCTCCTTGATAAAAATGGGTCATTCCTGGGCTTCATTTCTGCACAAAAGGTGGTGGGGCTTTGGGTTGCACTGGAAACTCTGTATGTGCGCGTGCATGCATGTGCATGCACACCGAGGCTTGTAAAATGACCCATTTTTATCAAAGTGGTGGCCTACTGCAGCAAGAGCAACGAGCAGTGAATCTGGTGCATCTGAAGGAGTGGGCTGTAGCCCAGAATAACATATGCCAAATAAAGCTAATTAGTCTTCAAAGTGCATCAGGACTCTTTGTTATCCTGGGGGAGGGGGTGAAATACCCCAGAGCCCAGCGTCATAAGCTCACACTAATGTTCTGAGTCATAGCATAAGATCACCAACATATTCTTTCTGTACCGATCCTGTCTCATTTGAAGCTTGTGCAGTTTTTAATACCTAGCCTTCTGAATGGCGTTTGTACATATTATTCAAGATCCATTTAAAAAAAAAATAGTCCAAGTACTGTTGGGTGGGAGCGGCTCACAGCCCCCACTGGAATTTGCCTCATAGCTGGGTTTGGTACCAATTGGCTGTGAAAGAAATGCGTCTTCAAAATCCATGTCTTATCTTCAGCCAGCAGCTCCTCCTTGACTTCAAAGGTCTGAACAGTCGCATAACACAACTTTGGTTTTCAAGTGAAATCTGACAGTGTCAACCCTCCAACAATTTAATATGCTACACCTGCAATCTGGGAGGGATTTGACTTAAATTGTTTTAGCCCATGGCAATGACTTCTGAGTAGGCAAACCTAAGATTGCTGTTTCAAGGGTTAAGAACAGTCTAGAACAGCCATTCTCCGCCTTTTGTTGGCCACGGCTAGAGGTGGGCACGAACTGCTGGTTTTCGGCCAAACCAATGTTCGGCGTTTCCCAGCTCCGCCTCCTTTGGTGGGTGCCCACTCAGAGGCGGCAGAGTAGGCGGGGCAGAGAAGCTCAGGGGCTGCCTCTGAGTGGGTGCTCACCAGAGGAGGTGGGGCTAGGAAGTGCCAAACACCTGTTTGGCCAAAAAACGAGCCAGCACGAACCACCGAACCAGCGGTTCGTGCCCATCTCTAGCCACAGCCATAAACACAATATGAAAGAAATATAGGCGGAATCAGGATTGTATAGGTTGCATAACAAACCTTTCCTAAGAGAGGGATCCAGCAGTTGTATTGGACATCTCTCGCTCCCTCACCACCACACAGAAGTAAGGTAGAGACAGGAAACAGGGGATAGGGCTCCCACACTTTTAATAGGGTGTAAAAGGAAATTTCAGCAGGTGGAGTGTGCATGTCACACAAATATTATAGGGTTGACAGCTGACAGGTGTCCACCTTACCCAGCAGAGACTGCCAGCTGACTCTGGTCTTGTCCACCAAGAAGTCTTCTAGGTCATGGTACTGGTGCTCCACTCCACATGGCACAATGGGCTCAAGTGCCTGCCCCCAACCAGTTCGCTCCCTATTCATCTTCTCTTTCTTTTCTGTTTAAACAGGTAAATACCCTCACAGTGAGTTCTGAGGCCAGCTGGGAAATGGTGGATGCCGACTCAGATTGACAATGGTGACAGTGGCAATTACGAGGTGGACATGGTCTTGTGCACAGAGCTTAGGAAGGTACATCTTCTGGTACTTCAGGTTATATTCTTTTTTTTTTTAAGAGTGTTGTAGTTTTTACAGCCTTGCATGCTGCCCAGAGAAGGTGTGACTGCGAGGGAACTTTCTCGGCTGGGGTGACTGTCAATCTGTCCAGAAGTAACCAATTGTTTCCTCTTGCCTCTGAATTCAAAGAAAGCCCTACCTCTCTGATCAGTGTTTTCCCCCCCTTCTCTTAAGTCTGTTGAGGTCTGTTGCTAAAAGCAGTCATGTTTGTCAGTTTGATGTTTGATCTGTTCACAGCTGTAAGTAAAATAAAAAAAGGTTTTTACTCTGTTCTAACCTCTGTGTGTGGAAGAGCACCCCCTTCCAGAAATGGGAAGTGTTGTGAGGGAGGGGCTTGGACTGTATCTCCCGGAACCCCAAAGCAGCATTTCTCATCCTGTGCAAATGGTCCAATACTCCTGGGATTGCTTTGTAAGCACACAGAATAAATGCCGAAAATAAATGCAGAGTTGAAAGAAATGTAATGTGTTTTAAGCTGGATTGGCTGTCAGAGTCAGCATTTGCAATTAAGGGATAAATGGACTGTGTTCTGCAGAAAAAATTGAAATGAAATACTGAAATTAAAGATCTAATTTAAATACATGGAATTAGCACCCTTCCACCCTAAGGCTTTGAGGTGCCTATATATCTGTGATTTTTCTGGTTTGAGGCTATAAAATTGGGAGTTGTGCTGTTCCAATATCACAAAATGCTTATCATTTCCAGGAGGGCACATTTGCATGAGTAATGCACTAACTTCACAGGGTCTGTCTCGTTGTCTGCTTTTCCTGCAGCGAAGAAGCCTCAGAAGCCCTGAAGAGAAATGATGTGATCAAAACTGGCTTAGTCCAAAAATAGTTCATGTCACCACTGTATCCTAGATTCCCACCCCTGTTTGCCTCGATATACACAGACTGTGCGTGCATGCAAGATTACTGTTATTTTCTAGGATACAGTAGAAAATAGGATACAGTAGAGAAGAGATTAAAAAGAGTTGGCAAATGAAACTTGGGTCCCTGTTTTCAAAGTGACAGGTGGTGTGGTTAATGGGGCAGAAAGATTACACAACTGTAACTGCAGAAGAAGAGAGTCTTTGGTTTCGAAGCGGGCAGTTCTTCTGTTGGTTAAAAACTGTTGGAGTTTATATAACCTCACATGGTGCCTGGAGAAGGTGTGGCTGGGCGGAGACTTTTCTGGGTTGGGGAGACTGTCAATCTGTCCAGCCGTAATCAGTTGTTCCCTCTTGCCTCTGAATTCAAAGAGAGCTCGATGCTTTTTCTCTCTCTCTCTCAAGTCTGTTGAAGTGTGTTGTTGAAAGCAGTCATGTTTGTTAGTTTGCTGTTTGATCTGTTCACACCTGTAAGTAAATAAAATGTTTTTTATTCTTTCTCCTACTAATGTCTCAGAGTGAATTACTGAGACTATGCCAGTGGACTACTCTTGGGAATATGAGGCTATTCTGCTCTGTGAAATCACTGCGCTTCTGCTTTGCAGTTAGAGAAACTTAACAAAAAATTCAAAACTCTGCAACAAAAATCTCATCTAAATTATACCAAATAAAAGATTGTAACCTGGTGCCATGAGTGTTGCTGCTACTGCTGCTGCTATGTCTTATCCCATTGGCCAGAATCTCTTTGCTGTTCACATAAGAGCTGCATGTCATGGTTAATTATGGCTAATTGGCCAAGTGTTGGGCATGTCCAGTCATTTTTTTGTCATGCACATTTGGCTAATTATCTTGCTTTTGTTTCATAATGGGTCGGTTGTGAGATAACATGGCTTTCTTTAGGCGTTTGTTGTCTTAGACACATAGCAAGGAAAGGTCTGCCTCTCTTCAGGGACAACTTTGCAAAAGGAGGAAAAATGCCTGCCCTCAGACCCTCTTGATAGCAGGGTGAGGTGAGGGTGGAGAGGAAATGGTAACCGGACAGGGAGCTGTGCAAAATGCAGTTCCACATACTCAATGTTGAGCTAAAGCCTTTAGCTAATGACACTGGATATCATTTTGGGACTCCCTGGACTTGTTTTAGGACAGAAACGGCCTTTCCTCAAAACAGACCAACCACATCCATTTAAAACAAAAAACAAAAAACACTTTTTTGGCTGGGATGTGAAATTCCATAAGAATGGGGTGCAACATTGGCCCCAACCTTATTTGGGGGGCAATTTTCTTTTGGGGTGTGTGATCAGACATCTTAGTGAGCCGGTGCCCTACCCCTGACACAGAAGTGCCATCCTCAGACAGGATGGTTCAAGCGTGGGGTGAAACGAGAAGACGCGTGGTTTGGTGGAGAAAAGGATGGGCTGGGACTTAAGAAACCTGGGTTCAAGGAACCTTACTGGGAGGTGGCAATGATGAAACTAATTACTCCTTTGATTAATTACATGCCATCAAGTCAATTCTGTCTTATTGTGACCCTTTCCAGGGTTTTCTAGGTACAGAGTACTCAGGTTTACCATTCCTTTCTTCTCGGGTGTGTGTGTTTGTGTGCCCTGGGACTGTGCAGCTGGCCCAAGGCTACCCAGGCTGGCTCTTCTCCCAGGAGGCACCGTGGGGGAATTGAATTCCCAAACACTGGCTCCACATTCTGACTCATGGCAACCCTTTTCAGGGTCTTCCAGGTAGAAGTGGTTAACCATTCTTTTTTTTTTTTTACCATTCTCTGGGACTGTGCAGCTGGCCCAAGGCTACCCAGGCTGGCTCTTCTCCCAGGAGGCACAGTGAGGAATCGAACTCCCAACCTCTGGCTCCCCATCTTATCTTGAAACAGCCAAGTACCTAAAGTATTCCACTGTTCCCTGGATTGAAAATGGAAGGGTCTATATCCACTGCCTATAGGTTACTGGACTATACTGTAAACACAGTGAGAGGTTGGAGACAGGAACTGAGCATAACAGGAAAAGATTTGAACAAGAACTGAATAAGAACAGATGAGTCCCTGTTATAATTTTAAGCTCCTCCCCCAAAAGTCATAGTTATACTTAACATTTTTCAGAACGTACTGCCCTACTTTTCAAAGTAACTAAGGAAAGTTTTATTGACATTATTGGGAAAGTGAAGTAATCATAGTTAACTTATTATTTGTGACAAGTTACCTTCCCAGCTGGGATCAACATTTTTTTAAAAAAAATCAGTTTTGAGAAGACCAAGCTTTTGTTTTTCACAAGATGGTGCCTCCCCTACCAGCTGTCAAAGACTCCCCAGGGATGGCTGCTTATCTCACTTTGTCAACCCTGATTGTGTCAGGAACGATGCGTTTCTGGGGTTCAAGCGTGCCCATCTCTGATTCCCTCCATCCTCCTTCCCAAGAAATGTTCTGCTCCATGAGTGTCGCCACCTGAAAGGTGGCATTTGAAAAACTGCAGTGTGTGTCAGGATGACAGCTTGTTCATCTGCCCATTTGTGTGCAGAATAACCAACAGCCGAGCCACATGGTGGGTGGCGAAGCTTTAATGTGTTGCAAAGTCACCTCCCGAGGTAACAGGGGGGGCCCACCTCCCTTTGCTGCTGTTTGCAAGGCTTCCCGTGTCCCTGTTACATAACCCGCGCGCACACCTTGAGGCACGGCTCCCTCTCCAAGGCAGGCAGTGCGCTGGGCAAGGACTGGGTGAGGCAAGCAAACTCGCAGGGCTATGTGGAGCTGTCAGAACCAATCCCCTACAATAGTCATTTGGGGTGGAAATGGGATTTGACTTCCACACCCGTCGCCTTCACGTACTGTTCAGGGAAAATAATAATAATAATAAAAGGAAGACCCTTTCTTATTAAAAGCCTTTTAAAAAATTACATCTCCTACCCAAATTAGTCATGGAGAAAGACATTTCCCCACCTTATTGTGCCTTTCTTTCTTTCTTTCTTTCTTTCTTTCTTTCTTTCTTTCTTTCTTTCTCCCTCCCCATAAGCGGACTCAAGGCAGCTCACAGAATGGAAAAGAACAGAATTTAAAAACACAGTACATCATACATTTTTAAAAAACAATTAAACTGTAAAAATGATTAAAGTACCTCGAATGATTAAAAACATGTAACACGCTAAACACGGTCTTAACTGAGAAATGCCTTCTCTCTGCTATTGCATTGCTGGGTTTCTGTTTCCAACTCTAACACTGTTGACCAGAAATTCTCACACGTTTTTCATGGTGGGCAAGCATCCTTCCCTCTCCGGAACAGATACTCTCTTGGTCAACCAATTTTTGGACTCCTCCATGCTTTTTGCAGCCCAAACTCCCAGCATTCCTAGAAACCAAGTATCGGTAAAATTATAAAATGTATTCTTAAGCAAACGGTTTGTGCACCTGGAGAAAACAATATATTTATTATAAGGACCCAGGATGAATTTATTAAGTCATGCCAGATCCATTTTTTTGATAGAGTTACTTATTTAGTAGATCATGGGAGCAGCAGGAACATAATATATCTTGATATGAGAAAATCATAGTCTCCCATGATATGCTCATTAACAAGCTGGTAACGTATGAGAAGGAAAAATCTACAATTAGGTGAGTTTACAACGGGTGGAACAATCTGTCTCTGAGGAGGTGTAGGCTGAACATTAAGGAAGCTTCTGTTTGAAGATGTGAGTTCCACAGACCCTGAGTAGAGAGGCTATTATGTCCTACCGATAGCATCATTTCCAATGGAGTAGCCAGGCCAAGGTCAACTGGCTCCAGGAATCACCCAGCAGAGATCATGGCGGTCTAAGGGGAGAAACACAGAATGGAACGACGACAGTCTAAATCATTCACAGCGCGGCAGTGAGGAATCCAGCAGGTTTGGCAAGGACAAGTCCAAGATGGGTTGATCCTTCTGATCCCAGTATCAGATGGGGTGAAACAGAAGCTTACATGATGCTGAGAACTGCGCTTAAGGGCCTGGTGTGCACCATGAAGGCTTAGGTCTTAGATGAATAAAGACTTATGTCACAAGTCCCATACAGTCTATCTGAGGGCCTCATGGCTAGCCAGGATCAACATTCTCCTCCTTCCTCAGTGACTGGGGTGAGGCTTGAGGTCCTCGACGGAGTGTTTCTTCCTTTCAGGAGGTTTGCTCTCCTGGATCCCAAAGGATCTAGAGGCTACGGGGGTTTACTGAGCCCAGTGGTGTAGGGTGGGTTGCCATCACCTGGGGCAAGGCAAGTATTGAGCCCCCTAACCCAGACACCCAGACCAGAGAGGTGTGATAAAATTCATCCCTTCCCTGACCCGCCCAGCTAATCCACCCATCTCGTCCCTCCCGAGAGTTTTGCCCCTTCCCAATGTGCTCGATGGCAGGATACCAGGGGCAGCCCATGCACGCAGACACACTTTCTCACCCATGGCAAGCCGGCCGGCTGACCGGACCGTTAAAAAAAAAAAAAGGGCCAGCGTCGCCGTCCTATTGCACTCGAGAAGTTCCCATCAGCCAGTCTTGATGTGATGCGCGAGAGTCTGCGAGGAGAGGGGCCTGTCTGCAATGCTGCTCGGCCCAGGAGCTTGGTCCCAGGAGTGGTTGGGATTTGAATCCCGACCGGTGTCTGAGGAGAAAGAGGAGGAGGGAGCCGGTGGCTGGGAACAGGGAATTTCCTTCCTCTTTCCCCTCTTCCTTCACCCGTCAGTCTCTGAGTGGGGAGCCAAAAGACTGCCACATGCGCCAGCGAGGAGGAAAAAAAGGAGCTCTGCACTTTTTTGATGGTGGTGGGGACTACAACTCTCTTATTTATTATTACTACTTTATATATTTTTTTTCTTTTGAATTTTTGCGCCCCTAAGAATTTTGCACCCAGAGCAACTGCCCCATGCCACCCACACTATGCCACTGACTGAAGTTTCTCCTTGTCCTCACTAGAGGACTTCTCCAGTGAAATCACAATACAACTATGCCCAAGGAGTGCTCCTTAATGATTCTGGATCAGGAGAAGATGGTTCGGCATGGCGTGCTGCAGGGCTCAGATCCTGGGTTGAATAGTATATATTATGTGGATGAGGACATAGAGACGATGTTTATCATACTTGCAGAGGTCACAACGGTTCACCACCGCGAAAGACAGAATGAATATTCAGAAGTCTAGAACACCAGACCCAAACAACAAGATAATATTCAACAGAAGTAAAACCTTTCATTTCTGTGGGAAAATTGAATAGCGCATATGTAGGATCAGGGAGATCTTGATTGGCATGTACTGGGTTGGCCACAGTACATATTTAAAAGGTCTAAGGGGATCACTAAGCTGATCCCATAAGCTGGACATGAGTCAGCAGGGTGATGCGACTGATTAAAAAGTGAACGTAGTCTTAATCTGCATTAACAGAAGCCTAGTGTGCCCAGGTCACAAGAAGTGATCGTTCTGCTCTATTTTGCACTGGTCAAGCTACAATACTGTGTCCAGTTGCAGGTGGCACATTTTAAGAAGGATGCTGGCAAAAACTGGAGGATACCTAGCTAAGAAGAAGGCTAACAAGCTAGTAAGGAATGGGATGACCAAATCCCATGAAGTAGAAAAAAGCAGTACAGTATATGCTTGGAATGGAAAAGATTAATTTGCTAAAGAAAACATACGATTCTAGTACAGCAAAACCACAAAGTATCGTGTTCCTTAGAACATATTTAGGACCGAATTATAATTGCCATTTCTCATTAGAAGCTGGAAATCAGTGTTTTGCATATGTGATTCAGACAGGATTGAGTTATCGAAGTTGCTAAGAAAATCATAGAACAAAGCAAGAGTGAGAGACAGGTGCCTCTGAAAGGTAGGAATGGAATTCCCACCTCTCATCTCAGGTAATTTGCATTGTACAGCTGGGCCCTTCATGTGGCCGAAGTCTGTGCGGGCAAGATAGACAGCTTTACAAGAGGGATTCTGCTAGTTCCCTAAATTGGTACCGTGGGGTTTTTCTTTCTTTATTGCCTTGACTTAAGATCAGTTTTGTTGGACAAAATCATCACAAAGAAAACCACACACGTTAAGAGTAGTCACCTAAGCTCTTTTCCTCTTCTCTCTTGCTGGCTTGTTGCATGACCAGGTGTACCAAGGAAAAGGGGGTGGACCATGCATGGCCAGCTCCCCAGCTGGGATTATCTGTGTGAAGATCCACCTCTATTGCATGTTCTCTCCAGAATTCTAGCTATTCATTTAATCTGAAGGTGGGGATTGATGGGTTAAGCCAAAGCCTTCACAGATGACTAGGTCTGGTGGAGTCTAAAGAGGCAGGGACGGGAGGGGTGTGTGTGTGTGTGTGTGTGGGGCAACATGGACCTATTATGGTAGAGAGGTGCTGGAGGACCACATGGTCTTGGGCTCACCTCCATTCCTGACCTTCAGCTGGCAATGGATCTTCTTTCACTTACTCAGGTAAGCCATTCCTCATTTGTGAGTCCATCCGAAGTTATCTAGCCTAAAGCCCTGCTTTCATTGTTTTATTGCTTTCATTGTTTTATTGCATAGGAAGCATGAGCCGTCAAGAGAGCCTTGCCTTGCAATACAGTCAGAGGAAGGCAGATAATAGATTTGAGGGTAGGAACAGAGCTGGGAAAGGTCCCAAAGAGCAGGGTCAGTAGGGGATGCTTGCAGTGGTAGTGACTTTTCCAAGCTCTGGATAGAAATAGGGGTTGAAAGGTATCGTAGCGCAAGAGAGTCAGGAGGGATTTAAAGGTAAGGTCAATGCAAAGAAAATAGTAGAGGATGAGAAGCTACCGTGGGCTTTGTGTCTTCCCATTCTCCGTTTCTAGCAGAGATATTTTTCTGAATTGACAGATGGGAAACTTGTCAAAGAGGAAGGTTACAGCCAGCCTACGAAGCATCTTCTTTCCCACATAAGTGCTTTTGCTGAGGACGACTCTTCTCTGTGAGCTCCACTCAGTCCATGAATGGATGTCACAGACAGGAGAGGAGAGCCCCTGACAGCTGCCTCCTGGCATCCCATCACACAGCGCAGACACACAAGAGGGGAAACAGAGGGTCAACAGAGAGCCATGAAACTAGGAATGGCTGAGAAATTCGGTTCAGGCTGGTATGTGTGTGTGTGTTGAATTGTCCAACTCCAACAACAGAATGCAGACCAACGTGCAACCGAGAGCAGCAACCGCTGGTTGAGGTAGCTGGGGTGGAAAGTATACAGGTGGAGCCAAAGACAGCGGGCAAAATGGGTACTCACTCATACTCACACAGAGGCAGGCAACCATGTACACACTCACAATCTCTCTCACATACAGTCATTGAGGCACCTGTGCTGTCAGACAGTCTCTCACTAAGGAATACAAAAAAATACACTCTCCCCCTGCTCCTGAGTTAAACATATTATTATTCATGGCACAGTGGTTAAACTGCAGTACTTCATTGAAAACTCTGCTCACAACCTGGGTTCAATCCCAGGTAGCCGGCTCAAGGTTCACTCAGCCTTCCAAGGTCAGTTAATTGAATACCCAGCTTGCTGGGAGAGGGGGCAATGTGTAGCCTGCACAATTAAAATATAAACTGGGGCAGAATGCTATGAATACTGGTTAGTGAAGAATGCATAGTATGGTCTCTGGTAATGATGTGAAAAATGTTTTCAGGGTTATATATATATATATATATATATATATAGGCAAATCCCCAGTGGAAATGGGGTTCTTACCGTGTACTGTAAGCAGCACAATTTATTACTTGCTGCTGTTCCTCTCTGTGCATAATTTTAAAGTTGGTTAGTTCATGTACTAACTCAAATTCCTCTTTTTTCCTTCTCCTCTCCTACACTGCATGGGCGCCTGAGAGTTCAGCAGGTGGAGGACAGAGGCAGGGCTATGGGGTGACTTTCTGCCTCGGATGTGGAAGGCAGGAATAAGCCAGTGGAGGGGGGGGGGTTGTGTGACCCTGGGAGGGGCCATGCCCCAGATGAAGCAGCCTTCATTCATCCCCTTTATGAAACATCAATTAGAGACCCACTTATTCCTCTCCTGTCCTTCAGAAACGGCTTAAAAACATTTTTCTGCAAGCCCTGGAGAAATAACCAAGCGTTTTATTTATTTATTTATTTATTTATTTATTTATTTATTTATTTATTTATTTATTTTCCCTGCTGTTTCTCTGTGTTCATATTTATTTAAAATATTTTTACCCCATTCTTTCTCCTTAAAAAGGACCCAAGGAGGCTTAAAACATTAAAAGACAATACTTAAAGCTAACAAAAGGAAATCAAATACTGAAAAGGATGAAATAAATACTACCTTAAAAAATAAGGTAAACAAAAGCCGCACCAAAAACACAATCAAAGCAGTAAGGCACAACAATCCTTTTAAGAATTCTCTCAGGCAGCCAGTCACTAAAGGAAAGCCGGCCTGAAGAGAAAGGTCTTCTCCTGCTTGCAAAAGGACAGCAAAGATGGGGCCAGGAGGGCCTCCAGTGGGAGGGAGTTCCACAGTCTGGGAGCAGCCACAGAGAAGGCCCTCTTCTGTGTCTCCACCAAACACACCTCTGAAGGTGGTGGGACTGAGAGAAAGGCCTCTCCTGATGATCTTAACATTTATATTCTGTTAGCCAGAAGCCTTTTCCTTATGCCCATCACTGTTCAGTCCCATCAATGTAAATCTCAGCAGTGAATGGCTGCCGGTCAAGTCAACTTAGGCCTTGTTGTCTGACTCAGGCTGTGATCACACTGCCAATTTGAATTGATTTCTGCTTAGATTAAAAAAAAAATCAGGTTCAAGACATGTGGTATTTAAACTGGTGGCTGCGTTCCCATGCACTGAATGGAAATCAATTTATTTCTGTTGATTTAAACTGGTTTTGGCATCTACACTGCTGAAATTGACTCATTTCCTTTCTGTTTTGCAGCTGTTCTTAAAGATTTGATTTTTGTTTTGTTTTTTAAAAAAGTGATACATCGATAAATGGTGTGTCTAGGAGGTAACCACCTGGTGCCATAATAGTTGCCAGAAGCTACAGGGGAAACATTGGAGAGGTGACCCCAGCCAATTAAGGATGAAAAAACAAGAATGTGTGTGTGTAGGCTTCAGCTGCTTTACAAGGCCATGGTCCTGGCACACAGACAATCCTCCATGCCCAGGCGTGCCCACTGTGCCCGATCTGTGCCCAGCGGTGTTCTGCTGCTCCCCTGGCTCCTCTATTGGCCAAACAGATAGAACAGGGCAAGTGGTTGTAATGTCAAACATATTGATGAAGTGATGCAGCCATAAACATTTTAAGAAAGAACTTTTAAAAAATTTAAAAGGAAAAAAAAATGCCAGTGTCTCTACCACCCAAAATCCACATAGATGCAAATTAAAATGACAGCAGCAGCATTCACACCCACAAAACTGTATTGATTTGAATCGATTTCAGAAGAGAGGTGTTTTAAAAAGCCTCTGCCGGCCAGTTGGAAAAACAAACAAACCTCGCTTTGCAGCCCATATAAATCAATCTCATCCTTTCATTGTGTGAACGATAAAATCTAAATTGATTTAAATGTAGTTCTTACTGCCAGTGTAACCGCAGCCTCTGCAGGAGACAGGAAAAGCCTATGAGGAGTTCTCAACGTTTGCTGCTGAGAGACCTGTACTGGCGTAAGTTTTCAATTGGATTCTGGTCATTATTTTAGCAATTTGTGTTCTGTGATGACAGCTATGTGTAATTTGTGGTTTTAATGGTGTATTTTTATGTAGCCACCCCGAGCTCCTGTAAGGAAAGGCAGGGGATAAGCCAAATAAAGTTAAGAAGCCAGTGCTGGGTTCTTTTTCAGCCACATCTCATGTCACGCCACTGCAGTGTGATGAAAAGAAAATGTCCTAGCCGGTGGTAGTTTGCTGCTGAACCTTAGGGTTGCACCGACAGCTATCAGTCACCATCAGAATTCCGGCCACCAAGAATGAATTTGAAGGGACTTTCACTCGTATAAACAGTTGTCATTTGTTCTAGCAGCAGCTTCTGTTTAAGCCAGAGTGCTGACACAAGGTGGACTTTCCCGGAATGGTCCCTGCAGGAATCGTATCACAGAGTGATGCCGTGTAATATCCATGCTGCCCCGTGACATACTGGACTTGTCTCTATGCCTTGACACAATAAAATTCCAGATCCGAGAGCAGATCAGCACACCGTTCCTCCCTGGACACCCATGCTCCCTGGGAGACGCCAGGAAGATGGTAGCCGCTCCAGCTGTTCTTCCCGAGCCTTGCAGCTGTTTCCCTGTTGCTGGAGGATGCCATGGCGTGTACTGTGGGACCATCCTGGAACGGCCCAAGCCGATTTGCTGCCTTCTGTGCTGTACGTTGTCGGTGTGAAGGAGGGAGGACTGAACATGACGGCAGGGAGTCTCTTTCTGTTCAGCAAAGATGGGAGGGAGTTGCATAAGCTCCTTGACTGTTGTTCAAGGAGGAAAGGGAGGAGGAAGGGGTGGAGACAAGTGGCCTTCTCCGCGTCTGCCTTTTTCATCTTTTAAGGACTGTAAACAGAGCCGTAAGCGGTCCTCACCCCCGTGCCACGGCTCGCCTGTTGTGCATCCAAGCAGAAGTGGATTCATTCTTTGTTGCTGCCAAGCAGCTCTCCTTGGGGTTTTCCAAAGCAAGCTTTTCTGCACTCGTCTTGCCCAGAGCTTGGAAAGCCTGATTTTCCATTTGTTTTAAACGGCAACCCCCAGAATCCCCCAACAGGAAAAGCCACGGGTTGCATCAACCATGCAGGTTGGAAATCTCTTGAGATCTATAGTCCCAAGGAATCCTACATTTTCCAAGCGGGGGCCCTGCCTCATCCCTGACGTTTTAAAAGGAAGAAAGATCCGGATGACGTTTTCTAGTTCTGCTTTTCTCCCAACTGTGTCTTCTTTGGTTTGGCATTAAAAATGTTCTTGAGGTGAGAAAAGTAGAATAACGACATCGTGTTTTCCACCGGTACTGTTAGAAGCTATCTGAAAGCACCTTTTCCTGCTCAAACATCCACCTGTGACAAAAAGCTAATGCCTCCATAAATTTCAACCCAAAAGTGCAGATCATTTCACAAGCAGCAGTACTCCGACTTCTGGGGACCCTATGAATTTGAGACGTCCAAAAGGCCCTGTCATTCATCCATCCCGCTCAAATCTTAGGAACTCAATGCTGTGGTTTCTTTTATTGAGTCAATCCATCTCAGATCCAGACTTCCTCTTTTCCTGCTGCCTTTTGCCTTTCCCGTATGATTTGTCTTTTCCACTGCATCTTGTCTTCTCATGATAGGCCCAAAGTACAATAGCCTCAATTTAGAAGCTGCTGTTTCAAGAGACAGAGTAACAAAAGGCTGTGATTTGGAGTAGGCTTTTTATAGGCAGGCAAAGGGAAAACTCAAAGGAATAGGTGGCTGGATTCTACCTGGGATCACCTGTTTCTAGTGCCTAGGGGCACAGTGCCAGTGATCTTCCCTAAGCGAGTTGGTCTCCGCAGTACCCGGAGTGTGGTGAAGATGCCAGCTGGGTCATTCATTCATCTTTTATCTGGCGACCAAGGCCACTCTGGGTGGTTCACAGTGAAACAAAACAATACAAAACCAAAATTAAACGTAACAATCCACATACAGAAACATCAACATAACTAATTGTAAAAGGCAAGATGGTGGGACAGGTGATACGAAGAGCTGAAAAGCTTCTGCGCTATGATAGTGTGATCTCCAGGAACGCCTGTCTTAAGAGCCATGTTTTTAAGGATGGTTTAAAAATCCCCAGTGGAGGGGCCAGGCAAATTTCAGCTGGGAGGTTGTTCCATAGGCACGGGGTGACCGCTGAGAAGGACGGGTTTCTGGTCTTCTCTTTCTGGGCCTCTCTCCAGGGTCAGTGCTCTAAACCACCTGGCCCCGGAAGATCGAGTACACTTCTTTTTTTTTTTAAAGATTTATTAGCAATTAAAACAAATCAAACCATATAATGTAACATTCCATTCTGTTATCTATTTTCCAAAATGAAAAACATTGCTTCTGTTTAACTTCCTTCCAATTAGTTTTAAATTATTATTTTCCTCGCATCATCACCTTGAAGCTGGCACAGAAAGGAACAGGTAGCTAGCGCCAGGCGGCCGGGGGTAAGGAAGATATGATGGTATTCCTTCACTCCACTCGCTAATCTGGCCGCTATATTCTATATCCTGGACCTGTTGAAGTTTCCATAGCAGCCCCACGTAAAGAGCATTACAGTAGTCTAAGTTCAAGACTGCCAGTGCATGGACCAGCGTGGTAAGGGATCCAGTGTCAAAGTAGGGATGCAGCAGGGCAATCCGCCTCAGGTGGTAAAAGGCGAAACGGACCACAGACGCTACCTGGGACTCCATTGATAGTGCTGGGTCCAGAAGTACACCCAGACTACGAACCTCATCCTTAGAGGAGAGAGTAGTCCCCCCCACAAAGGAAAGGGAGGCCCCTAAACCACAGACACTATGGGCCCCCACCCACAGGACCTCCGTCTTGTCTGGGTTCAGCCTCAGTCTGTTATCCCTCATCCACCCCAGCACGGCGTCCAGGCACCGCTCAAGGGAGGGGATGGCATCCACTGCAGAAGGATGGAGGGGGAGAGCGGGAGCTGGGTGTCGTAGGTGATCACGGAGCAAAAGGAAAACGAATGATGTGGGTGATCACAGACAATAGGAAGGCAATTAGCCTTTAGAGAAGTTGCAAAGAAGTCGACAAGCAGATATCCGAACCAGCGGAGCCTAAAGGCAACGCCTTGAGAACTCTTTTATTAACTTAGCAAGGGTGACATCATGTTGTGAGAATTCAGATAGGATACTGGTTACCTAATCGCCACTAGGATTGGCCGGAGAAAGTCTTTGAACTTATGATCTAACTCTAAGGAAAAAGGCAGAATGAGAGGTCATCCCACCCATCAGGAGCCACTGCTCTCTGCCAGGAGTTTGCTCTCACTGAAACAGGAATGCAGCTAACGACCTTGAGCAGGGTTTTCCCGCAGGGTGTCATCCGCACATCTACCGAGGAGCTCTTCCAGGGGGCTCATGTAGATATTAGACAGCAATGGAGAGATGACTGACCCCTGCGGGACTCCGCAATTGTAGTGTGGAGAAGTAACATTCCCAAGCTGCATGGGCAAGCAAGAGCTGGCAGGTATGATTGGCTTGACCACGGCATGTCACATTCCCCCTCTGCGCCTGTAAAACAGGGACTGGTACGATACTTTTTGCACATCTAGGAGCTGTGCCAAACATGTGTTGTGGCACACGGCACAATCCAACAACTCTTAAGCAGCCGCAAAGAAGGGGGTTTTCTTTCTTGTTTTATGTCCCAGGCCCCCAACTCTTCGATCTCCCCTTCCCCTTCAAATAAGAGGCCAGGAGAAAATACGAAAGTGTATAATCACGTTACAAAGGATTCATTTCCAATTACAGCAGTAAAAATCAATCCAGGCGTCCATTTTCCACAAGCCCAAATTAATACAACAGCAGCCTTTTCTGGATACTCACACAGGATCAAGGTTTTGCAATTGCCCAAGATTGGAGTAACGCTGGAGAGATAAGCTAGGTTCGGCCTGCCCAAATATGCGACCCAGCCCAGCCCTGCAGCCCACACGCACGGCCTATGCGCTTGTACATGATGGGAAGGAACGTGGCGCTTATTACTGCATTCATGGGCCCGGCAGCAAACAGTAATTTCTCCAAGCTATGGGACGATTTGAATCATGTTAAAGACCTTTCACTTCGATATGCTAACACTTCTGGGGCTGACACACCACACAATCCTTCTGTGCACCAGGAAATCTTTTCCATATTGTCCCAGAACTGTATATTCCTTTCTTCTTGGCCCGGCCACCTATATGGAATAGTGCATTCTCTAAATGTTTGCTGACCCACGTGGGAAGGGCAAGATGATGAGGTCGTAAGGGACATTTCCAAGATGCACTTGAGGCCCTAGACGCAAAATATTTACCATCCAAGCTGCAATGGCTCCCATTCCATCTTTGCTAATGCAACTGTCCCATCACAGACGCATTTGGTCCACTGGAGCCACAGAAAAAAAGAAGTCTGTATCTCCAAAAGATTGCACCAGTTGTGTATATACAAACATACAAAAAAAAATCCCAGGACCAGCTGGAAAGGTCCTGGAGGGAGTCAGGAGGAAAGAAGACAGTAGCTCTAAAAACATCTGGAAAGTAATTAATAGGGATCAAGAAAGGATTCAGAGACAGACGCCCCGGCACAGCGTTGCTCCTTCGGCCTGGGAGAAAATCTTTGCTTCGGTTCCCATGGTGAATTGTAGACCAGCCCAATCCCTTCATTTTCTAGCAGCCACCATAAGGTGAGATAACGTACTTTCTCCTCCTTAGAATACTGTTCTTGTCTCCCAAATCAAAACAGGAACAAAAAGGTAACCATTTTTTCCCCTGGAATATTGTTTGGCTACAGAAGCGGTCGAGGGAAATCATGTCCTCGGGTCTAAGGACCACCGCGCTCCCAACGGGTTCCTCCACCCCCCTCCCCCATTTCAGTGGGATCTTCTGCCACAGAACTTCCTGGCTAGGGGGGGTGTCCTCTCTGCTGCTCCCCCAAAACAGCACTCCTGATTTCTACATCTCCGAACAATGACTGGAGGAGCAGAGAAAGCAGCCTGGTTTTGATCACCCCTCTGTCGTACGGGAGGAGTGAGGAGTACCTTCAGAGAAAGCGGTTGGCGATAAGAACATCTCCGCAGAAAATCCTGTGAGGTTGTTGAAGGGTCCTGAGTTCAGACTGTGATTGCACATAAGAGGGTACTTCCCCCGCCCCATTCCAAGGTGGGGAAAACAGAATATATCCCAAAGAGATAAAGTATTTTGAGAGAGATAAAGTATTTTGTGCCTAAAGACTGGATTTCTGCAAAGGGCTATCTGGAACAATGTAGTCACCGATGCCTTCCAGAATACCATCCCATCGGTCAAAATCTTCTTTCAGCTCTAGGGGAAAAGAATAAAGGCACTATCACAAAAAGTTACTTCTAAAAAGTAATTAGTTACAATTATAATTCAGTTTCACCCTAGTAGTGGCCATTACTGTGGCAATTTTTTATTTTAAAAAATAACAGTTTACTTACACAGTTCTCAAAAAACCCACAGAGTTACTTTTAGTTACTTCGCTGAATGCATGTCATTTAGAAGCACCAGGCTGTTTAAAAGCCAGCATATAATACTCTCCTTCTACCCTGTCAGACTATACCTCCAAAATGATAAAAACAACTTAAATGTTGCAGAATCAAACTACCAAACCACATGCTTGGACATATTTAGAAGCAGGGCTCTTTCAGGTGGTGAAAAATGTCTGTCTGTCATAGCATGTGCTTTTCCTCAACTCTGTATCTTCCATTTAGCATGCCTTCTTTTGTGCTCAGTCACTAGAAGGTAAACATGGACTTAATTTGCAAACAGATTCCCAAAGGAAATAAACTGCCTTGTGGGAGAGAAAACTGATTCATCATATATGCATTTTCTTTCATGTCTAGTTCACACTGCAAAAAGATTATAGCTATCCCTCATTAAGTTACAATAGTAATCTAATGTAGTTCTATCTTTACAGCTTGGGAAAGTAATTAATTACAAGTTACTGGCTATTTATAACTAGCTTCTTCCATGCCTGGTGCAGGAGATGCTTTTACGCAAGACACAGCTGCCAGCAAGACTTCACTACAGCCATTAAGATACAGCAAAGTCCGTTGGACTATTAAGAGACCAAGGAAGTGTCAGGCACCCTGAATAACCATGTTCCGGAACAGCAGAACTGGTATCCTCAAGGATCGAAATCTTCTCCGAGGCCTTTGGGAATGCCTCTTTGCATCATGTCTTGGCAGCTATTATGAGAAGCTGAATACCAGCCTGAATCCATTGAGGACGGTACCCCATGGAATATAAAGGGGCATATTTTGAACATACACAGGACTGAGCTGTACATCTTCATGGCATTTTACAAGATTAGCCAGGTATCCTCCTATACTTTTAAGATATAAGACCTCCTCTGTCAAGAGGCACGAATGAGCCAGGTTTCATCGGCACGGTCCGTTTTGATTCACTAATTTATTTTTTAAAAGGGAATATACAGGTAGACTAATGGATACTGTTCAACTTGGCAGCCACCCTAAGCAAGTTCAAGCCAAAATACAGCACAGCTGATGAAATAATCCACTTGCATTCAAACTAACCCTGAACTCAGAGGATTAGACGTTGCCACCCTACCTTCGGCACCCTATCCCGTAATCTATGAACGGTTAACCTACCCATTAAACGTGCGGCGCTAAAAAATTATGCACAGCACAGAGATTGGCGTGGCTCCTAGTAAAGTGAGACTTTTGGTTTTACTCCACTGGTGCAAGCCCTCGATGAGCGCCCATGAGCCTATCTATGTGCATGTTTATACCATGATCATTTCCCTTGAAGAATGAGATGTCAGGAAGAAATCTGAACCTATGACACCATTCTGACATTTGAAGTTCAACAGGCCAGCCTTGCAGCCACTCCCAACGGAAGAAACTTACGGAGATGTTTCTGCAGGAAGGACAGAGCAGCTTGGTTGGTGATGTTGAGGCCTTCATAAGGATCTATGGTGCCTCTGGTTTGGAAAACTCTGTTTACGAGATTCCCGGCCAGGAAGGTGAAGTCGGTCTGACTCTGGTGGACGGTCCCCCTGAAAGGAAGAAGCACACACCTTAAAAGGACAGGGACCAATAGGCAGGTCCATCTCTATGCTGGCCTCAACACGGGACACGTCCCCGGAGCCCTAATCCTGAGGCCCCTGTCCAGTGAAAGCCACTGCAGTGGAATGGTGAGAATGTTGCACTGGGATGTGGGAGATTCAGGTTTTAGTCCCCACTGATGACAGAATCAGAGAATAA
This sequence comes from Intellagama lesueurii, assembly GCA_037013535.1. NCBI lineage: Eukaryota > Metazoa > Chordata > Lepidosauria > Squamata > Agamidae > Intellagama > Intellagama lesueurii. Next base: position 12,917,349 of record JBAJHW010000009.1, on the reverse strand, counting down.
TTGAGTTGGAAGGGGCCTATAAGGCCTTAAGACTCCAACCCTCTGTTCAGTGCACAAATCCAGATCAAAGCAGATCTGACAGATAGTTGTCCAGTTTTCTCTTGAATGCCTCCAGTGTTGGGAGCGCTCAACCCCCCCCCCCCGAGGTCACTGGTTCCTTCGTCATGCTGCTCTAACAGTTAAGAAGTTTTTCCTGAGATTCAGCCTAAATCTGGCTTCCTGTAGCTTGAGCCCATTATGACGTGTCCTGCAGGAGAACGGGTCAACAGGACGACAAGGAATATGGAATGAGATCAGGATATAAGGCATTTGTCAGGCGTTTTTCTACCTCTGGGGAAGATTTTGCCTCTCCTTCCCCATAACAGCCCCATAAAATGAAAAAGGCTGCTGAGCTGAATACACCAAGCCTCAAACAAACCTTCAACCATGTTAAGTCTGCATAAATATTAAACTGCATGCCCTCCATCTGGACAGCTGATTTAATTACATTTGCTTTGACACACCCATTTTGTTCTTTTGCAATTATCACCCTTCTCCACTGACCGTTTTCTCAGGACTTCCTAAGAATCAGACATTCTAATAATAAGCTAATTAATAAAAATGCAGAACGATGACATCATCGGCTGTCCAGCCACAGTGCAAGTTGGCACTCTTCCATCTGGTGGTTCAGGGAGAGGAGCAAAATCTGCATGCATGGATTGCAGATAAGCAGCAGGGAGCCCTTTCCCCCCCCTCACTCATCCAAACCGTCGCCTGCAAGGGGCAATTAACGAGCATCTTTGCTGTAACAAAGGCTGCAGCATCTTCTCCAGTATTCCTTCCAGCTTCTGCCTCTTATATCTCCAAGCAAGACGCCTTAAAGGTGCAGCTTCTTGGCTTCCCAAAGGCACTTGCTTGCTTCTTCTCCAGGGGGCTCTTGTCAGGCAAGCTGGCCTCTGATCTTATGGAGTTTTTAAAAGCAAGTGGCCTGTTCAGTGCTAGGTTCAAGCCTGAGGGTTGCCACAGATGGATCCTTCAGAGGTACAGGGTTCATCTGATGACTTAGGTCTGGCTGGTTTAAGAATCCCATCCAGCCACTGAGTCTATTTTTCCAGGAGCTGTGGGATGTCTGGGACACGATGCCCCCAAACACTGTTCCAACTGGCCTTATTTTCAATGTCTCCGGCTCTCTTTCTCCCACATATACTCAAGCTTTGAAGACTGCAGGCCCACAGCTGTAGATTTCATTCAGATTTCTACGAAGGGATGGGATGTTCACATTTTTGGACCATAGCACCCAGACGTCTGCTGAATTGTCCTAGCTACCCTGTTTCCCCAAAAATAAGACCTAACCTGAAAATAAGCCCTAGTATGATTTTTCAGGATGCTCATAATATAAGCCCTACCCCCAAAATAAGCCCCAATTAAATGAAACCCTGCCCTCCACCCTTGTGCAGCAACCAGAAGAAGATGACATGACTGTAAAATATAACATCCCCTGAAAATAAGCCCTAATACGTTTTTTGGAGCAAAAATTAATATAAGACCCTGTCTTATTTTCGGGGAAACATGGTAGAATTCTGTATGCTTCAGCAAAAGGCTACGTTCTGTGGCAATGCAAAGTTATTAGGGGTATTCCAGTCTCCCTGCCCATTATGTCCTCCTGTACAGGTTGCCTCTCAGGAAACTACACAAAGCTTAGCCCTGCTCAGCTGAAGCCCCCATAATTCTAGATGGGGCAATTCAGCAGACTTCTGAGTGTTGTCGTTCAAAAATATATATACAAAAATCCCACCCTTAATTCTATGTAGAACACCCACCACCCACTGAGATACATATTCAATACAATTACGGCACGCCTCTGAGTGCTCTGGCTGTGTCAATCCAGACTTACAAGATTGTTATAATCTTGGACTCGCCGCTTGTGGTGGTGATCTTTTTCATCTTGGCCACACTTTCCGGGGTCTGGAACGATTCCGTGTTGACAAAAAGAACCGGCTTGGTCACTTTGGGGTACAGAGAATTCTCCAGAGGGAACATCCAGGGATCGAGGGCAACCGCACACCTACAGCGGTTGAGCACAAGGGGATAAGGAAGGGGGAATAGAAGTGCACGGTGTAGAGCCAAGCAAGTAACTCAGATTTCAAATTCCCACCAGGCTGCATGTTGCTAGAAAAAGGTCCCCATCTGCCATTCACCTTAAACACATACACACATGCTTCAAAGCAGCCTCAGAATCAAGGTTGGGAGGGGTCTCAGACCCTGGCCCAAATTCTACCTCAGAAATAAGTTCTTGGAGGCCAAAGGTCAAGCTTTGGAACAAAAAAAAAGCTACATGTTTTAGCTTAGAACTCATACTGCCACTAGCTTAGGAGAGGTACCTTATTGGTTTTAAATGGGCGGAAAAAAAATTCACACAAAACCTGGAAGAGTACTAAACCAACAGAGAAGGCTGAGTGGCCATCTGAGAAGGCCAGAATCATCTCCAGAACAGAAAGTGGCAAGATGCAGTCTCTGGGTGGGAAGAAACTCCCAGGGACATTTCTGGAACACACATCCAATCCTCCCAATTTTATTTTATTTTTGACCAAAGCAAGCCTATAGACTGCTCCTCATAGCCTTCAGGGATGGTGGTTCTGAGGTTCACTCGAGCCGCAACCACTCACCCTAACCCCATCTCCTGTTTGATCTTCTTTTTAATGGCCACCTTGCTCCAGAATATACTCACTTGAACTGGGCTTCCTTAACAAGGGATAGGATAGCCGTCGCTCCTCCGAAAGAGTGGCCCATGACTGCAACTTTGGTCAGATCCACGTTGTCCTGAAACAGGATGGAAGGAATGCTCTGAAGAAGCTGAGTCAAAGATTTCATGAGTCAACACATTAGTTGGCTGCCATCCTAATGACCATGCGGTCTTGGGATGATCATAGAATCATGAAGTTGGAAGGGGCCTATAAGGCCATTGAGTCCAACTCCCTGCTCAAGGCAGGAATACAAATCAAAGGGTATCTGCTAGGTGGTTGTCTAAATTTCTCTTGAATGCCTCCAGTGTTGGAGCACTTGCCACCTCTCAAGGTTATTAGTTCCATTGTCATACTGCTCTAGCAGTTAGGAAGTTTTTCCTGAGATTCAACCAAAATCTGGCTTCCTGTAACTTGAGCCCATAATGTTGCGTGTCCTGCACTCTGGGATGATCGAGATCAGATCCTGCCCCTCCTCTGTATGACAGCCTTTCAAGTATTTGAAAAGTGCTATCCTACGACCCCTCAGTCTTCTTTTCTCAAAGTTAAACATCCCCAGTTCTTTCAGTATTTCCTCACAGGGCTTAGTTTCCAGCCCCTTGATCATCCTTATTGCCTTCCTCGGAACTTGGGAATTATAGTCCGATAAGTCTTGAGGACACGAGGTTGAAGAAAGCTGATCCATTCCTTCTGAAGGCTACTTAAGCTGCTGGCCCTGATCATATCTTCCAGGAATCAATATTCTATTATCAGTTCCCATAACTAGGTTAAAAAAGGATCCCTTAATGCATTAAAAAACTAAGTGCTTCTCCTTCTTCTAAATGCTCCTTGGAAAACTCAATCTCCTACCCTGCCTTAACAATATATGCATAAAGTGTTTTGCAGGGGTGTGCAGGGTATGGAGAACGCCTTTATATGGTACATTTGTAAGGCAGGAATAACCACCATGGAGAGCAGAGCACATGATGCAATGATTTTGCAGGAATGGTAATAGGCATTGGATTTGCTAGACAAAGACAGGGAGGAGGCTGTGTTGCAATAGGGTCGGGGATCACAAGACTGGACCACAGGGATCCTGATTCGCAGGGATGATGACATGATCTACCTGTCCGCTTAAGATCTCCCGTTCTTTCTAACCTCAGCTGAAAGCTTCACAGTAGCTGGCATGGGGGGTGGGCAGACTTTCCTAGCACCAAGATATGGTATTGCTGTAAGCTTTCTATTTTCCCTTGCAAAATATTTTGAGGTGGCTTAGTTTTGAATGAGCAATTAAGGCCCATCATTCCATCTTCTGGAGGAGAGGAGTTTTGCTCAACTTGGCTGGTTGACCAACACAGCTGCCTGCGCGTTTGGACTCTCCTCTGGGGCACGGCTAAGGGGATTGCCACAGACTCTTAAAATGCGCTACTAAGAAAGAGCAAAGCCAACGGCGCAAGTAATTCAAGAGGATGGAGAAGCACCTTTTCTTTTAAACGAACAACAAGGCGGAAAAAGAGAGAACACAGACCATAGGGGCTACACAAAAGCCTTTCATAGGTGTGTTGAACTACAAAACCCATAAGCCCCCAGCCAGGAAGGGCCGACTTGAGATGATGGGGGTTGTAGTCCAGCACATCTGGAAGGTGCCAGATTGGGAAATGCGTGTCTTAGAGGGTCTTTTGTCTCGTCTCGTTCAGGTTTTCCTCCGCTCGTTCTGTTCTCCAGGTGGACGAGATGCATGTTGGCCAGGAACAGAACGAGTCCTTGCTCCCTCTGGTGACAAAAAGGATAAAATCACAGGGAGGTGCTGAGAGAAAAAAAATACCGGCAGAAGACGACTACAGGGAGGCAAGCCGCTGGGTGGGACAAGAACAAGCAGCAGGTGGGGGCGATGCAGAGAGCCGGAGGAGAGAAGCCAGCGTAACCCGAATCTTAATGGCAGCAGCTTAAGCTGATGGTGCAAGTAAGAGGGTGGAAGCAAGCAAGAGATTTTGTTGCCTCACCCCTCCAGTCTTCAGGGGAGCTACTGAGGCTTAAAAAAAAATATTTAGCCAGCTTTTGTTGCTATTGTTACATGCCATCAAGTCCCCTCCGACGTATGGCCACCCAAGGAAGGAGTGACCTCCAAAATGTCGTGACCTCAACAGACCTGCTCAGCTCTTGCTAACCCAAGCCCGTGGCTTCCTTTTGGGAGTCAATCCATCTCATATTGGGTCTTCCTCTTTTCCTGCTGCCTTCCACTTTCCCCAGCATTATTGTTTTTTCTTGCTTCTAATGGGGGGTCCAAAGCAGGACAGCCTTCTTCATTTTTGCCTCAAAAATCTCACAACCCTGGGATTTATGGTTCTGTATTTGTTTAATTTAATTTAATTTAATTTAAATATTTTTACCGCACCTTTCTCCTGAAAAGGACCCAAGAATGTAGGAATCTGAACTCTTTTGATTGTAATAAGAACTGTTTTTATGCACTTTACATTCTGTTTTAAAGTCAATTTTAGAGGGCAAATAGGGTATAAATAAAAGAAATTATGTATGTACCTGGCAATGGACTACAGATAAAAATAGGAACATACATGCAGAGAGATGGGGAAATTTTCAGTTTTGCTTCCTTGAAATGTTTTCATTTTTTTAAAATGTCAAGTGCTTTCCCTCCTAAGAAAACACTAAGAAACTTAGGAATTTTGGTAAATTCTTCAGAAAATAAACTGCAGTGGCAATTCTCCACAATTTGCGCCAGCGAAATTCAAGAAGTACAGCTATTCCAGACCATATTGTACCTGCCGGCTGCAGAGCTGTTGAAGATGAGAAGTCTGTCAGAATAAAAATGGAAGTGGTGCTGACACGGCTGAATACAAATCAGAATTTAAGGTATGTTTTTAAGAGTTAAGGGCCCAAAGCCCTGGGCCTTAATTGACAAACCTGGTAGTTATACCGTGTTTCCCTGAAAATAAGACAGGGTCTTATATTAATTTTTGCTCCAAAAAACGCCTTAGGGCTTATTTTCAGGCGATGTTTTATTTTACAGTCATGTCATCTTCTTCTGGTTGCTGCACAAGGGTGGAGAGCGGGGTTTCATTTAATTGGGGCTTATTTTTGGGGTAGGGCTTATATTACGAGCACCCTGAAAAATCATACTAGGGCTTATTTTCAGGGTAGGTCTTATTTTCAGGGAAACAGGGTAGTTCCCCCCACATTTGAATTTTGGAATTTGAAAGCAACTGCCAACAGATCAGTCCAGACAGACTGTGGTCCTCAAAGGGAAGAAAAAGGATAACCATTTCTTGTGTAGCATTAAGTTTCTCAAACTGTGTTCTGTGAGAACCCTACAGGGCTCTGCAGAAGCTTATCCTTAATAAGAAGATCAGTAATGGAGGGCAAGCATTTCTCAAAACAGAGAATGCTCTCTTCCTGCATAAGATGTGACTACAGGAGAAAAACACTGGAGTTCATGGAGGATGATAGCAGGAGCGCAAAGGCAGGCAAGAAAGAGCCCACTGTAAGCAAAAACCAAAAATACTGTTGCACCCTTAAGACAAACAAAGTCGTTTCAGAGTGAGCTTTTGTGGATGTCATTTCACTTCCTCGTCAAAAGTGAGGAATCCCCAAAAGCTGATAGCATAATGAGTCTGTTAAGCATTAAAGGTACCACAGGTTTTGCTGAAACAAATCCACACAGCCATCTTCGAAAGTCTCGTGAACCAGATGGCAGCCTTGACTTTTTATATGACAGGAATATCAGAGCTCAGAAAAGACTGTTTCAGTTCCCCAAATCACCCAGCTTGAATACTGTGGTTATTTTTCACCTCAAACTCTGGAAATTATACTATATTTTTCAAAAAAAAAAATGAATTCAGAAGGGCTTAACTGAGGAAACAAGGGAGGAAAACGCTATTCCTTCAAAAGCAGAAGAGTCCAAAACCCTGAAGGAGCATCTTGGCCATAAAACTGTGCAGATGAACAAGTTTGGGGAAATTTAAAAAGGTTTCATCTAATGTCCAAAATGGTACCATTATTTATACCACAGTACGACCGCGGGGGATCCGTTCCCCCCACAATGGATGCTGAAAATTATGGAAGGATCGAATGCTACACACTGCATGGCCCCTGGCTTTCTCTAGTGGCCAGTTTTGGTAAATACATCCTGGAAATATATATAAATAGGTATTTCTGGGGTTTTTTTATTTAGTATTTTCAGCCAGTGGATAAGTGAATCAGTGGATGTCATGATGATGGGATGGATATGTAGTCAGAAAAATGTAAGATGGAGTCATACAAGTTCTGTGTGAAGATGATTTGAGAGACATTGGAATGTATTTTTCTAAATGCTCTGAGAATGTTTCTCTGAAGACCGTTACAGCCTGGTTCGAGATAGCGCTCAAGGTCGGACAAAGAGGCCCGTGGAAGACTCAACATTCTGAGCTAATTGGAGAAGAGATAAAACTCCTGGACTTTCTTGGGAATTAGAGGAGGAGGAAGGTGTTACAGCCCCTTGAGGCTAATTGGTTAACAGTCAGAATTGTCAAGAAAGGAGGAGTTAGAGAGTGTAGAAAATGGACGATGGGTTATGTGAGATGTATGGAGATCCAGTTCTGTTCCTGGATTCGATTCCATAATGATGGGAGAGAAAGGAACTTGATTGAGAGAGGATGTAAGTAAAGAGAAAGAAGTAGGTGGGGTTAGCCCACTGTAGCCCACCTTAGCCCAGCTTAGTAGTGTTTATTATTTTAATGGGAAATAGTTATTTTATTTAACTGCAATGATCTTTGAATATGTTCTTTATGCTAAAGCTTGAGCAATATAAACTGATTCTATGAAACTCTATTTTTCTAATAAAAATTAATTATAAAAATTCTACAAAAGGACTGGTCTCTTGAACAGCAGGGTCTGGCTAAATCCAGGAGGTGGAGAGGGCCACAAACTAGCTATCTTTAAGAGTCCTACCTAACTGAGCTGTTGTGAGTTTTAAGGAATCACAAAGCCCATGTGTCTGTACTTCCAAAGTACTGGTTAAAAGTAAAGTGTTCTTTTAAGGTCAGACTTGTTCAAAGGGATTATGCTACACACTGCTGAGGTCTTGGGACTTGCCCCGGCGCAAAGGTGGTAGGTAAGTGGCCTGTCGAACTCTCTGACTGAGTGCTAGGCGCTCCTTAGGGAGGCCTTGTGCACCACAGTGGATACTGATCCTGCAGATATGGGGGGGCCCTACTGTAGGTGAAAAGTCTACAGAGTGGCACTACTGAGGAGAAAAAGTAGTGCAGAATTTCCTGTAACACATTGGGGTCCTGTGACCGACAACGTGATAGGGAAAGGATTCTCTCAGGTTTGAACACACCTAGCCTCTGGGGCTACTTATGAGGCTTTTCTTGAAAGTGAGCCTCAGTCTTTCATCTGTAAATTGGGAGTGATCACAATTTGTTGCAAACGGTTGCAAACTTCCAACACGCTACAAGCACCATCGGGAGCACGAAGAAACCTTAAAACTTTCTTCCCAAAGCAACTGATGTTTCCCCAGAAGACATGTTGCCTCACATCACACCCATGGTGGCAGACGGAATGAGCTCAGCCCGCTTACCTTCAGTGTCGAGAGATCAAAGCCGGTGCGCAGGAGGTTGACGGGCGCCTTCCCGCTGTCGATACTTCGAAGGAGCTTGAGTCCTCGTATGCACTCGTTGGCTCTTTGATGGAGCTGGCGTGGAAAGACGGGCCAGGATGAATGATCAGCCATTGAATAAACACACATCGACCTCTTTTTACACTGTTTTGCACTGACAGCGAAGAGTGAATGCATAGGAAGACGCAGCTTACTTTGTGAAGTCAGTGTAGGGCTTGGAAAAGTTGCTTTTGGGGGACACAAGGTCCCCTCGTCATCCTGCCTGGGCAGTTCAGGATGCTAGAGTCCAAAAAAGTAACTTTTCCAAGCTCTCATTTAATGGCAAAGCACTGCATAGGCCTTTCAAGAGTCCCAGCTTGCATTTTTCTATCAGTTCCAAGCTATATTAAAAAACCCAACAAAAGCAGTGACCCCCCTCCCAAAGGTTTTGGATGCTGGGAGAAGTTTCTGGAACCATATCCACATGCAGCACTAGAGAAGGATGGGGAAGTGCCTCTCCAAGCAAGGAACTCACAGACTTTTAATTATTCAAAGCATATGGCAAAGTCTTCCACTTCCTCTCACCCCAAAAATACACATTGTGCCTTCTTCCCTTGGCCACAAAGAGGTACTGAAGCATTTTTTTTGAAAAAAACGCCGAAGTGCTACAAAACCCATTTGGGCTTGCTAGTAAATGACAACAAAAGGTCAGTCTTCATTCCCCTTCCCTCCACATTAGACATGGGCACAAAGCGTTGGCTTGGGAGTTCGTTTATCAGCTGAACAGGAGTTCAGCGCATCAAAGTCCCGCCTCCTTGGGTGGGTGCCCACTCGGAGGCAGCACCTGAAGGAGGTGGGGCAGGGAAACCTGGGTGCTGCCTCTGAGTGGGCGACTGCAGGAGGAGGCGGAGCTTTGAAGCGCCACACACTGTTTGGCCGATAAACGAACTGGCATGAACCACCGAACTGGTGGTTCGTGCCCATCTCTACTCCACATCCCTTTTTTCCTTTTGAGTCATGCCTTTTTTTTTTAAGATTAGAAGCCCGACAACAGCAACTATTTTGTTATATTTATTGTCAAGAACCTTCCCAGTATAATATTATAAAACAAACAGACAAACTTCTTTCAGACTGGTTAGTAAGGGATAAGGTTAAAGCTTCAGAGGGATATTAGATAGCATCCTGATCTTAATTTTGTTCTTTCCCCTATTAAAAAAAAAGTGGGCAGAATCCTGCTGACAATTTATGCTTACATAAGGGAAATTGCATAAGCTTGGGCAGCAAATTGCGGTTTACTAACACAGTGCTGGTTGCGTTCCTAGTCATGTACCTGGCGTGCATGCCTAAGAAGGAAACCAACATTTTTTAAAAATAAGTGGCCAATTGCCACCAAGATAAATCTGTAAACGATTTCCCCTGACACAAGTGCAAACTGCCGACAGGATTCTAGCCCATGTTTTTAAAAACATCCGAACATACCTGTGGGTTTCGGAAGCGAAACTCCTTCTGGTCTTTGGGTACCCCTTGATATGAGAGCCATTCTTCATGAACCTGGGACCCAGGGCCATCGGGCGCTTCTGGATCCGGTTTGCAAAAGAAAGTGGTAGAGGCAGAACGGTCTCTGAAAACACCAAGTATACAGAGTATTTGGCTACTTGTAGAAACAGGCAGGAACAAAAAAGGGAAGTCCAGAGCAGATCTTAGACCTTTTTTCGAAACCGAAAGGTCATCAGCAGCTGAACTAGAAAACGATTCATTAAATCAGTTAGTCCAAAATTCTTCAATGTTTGAACACAATTTTAAAATGCATTATTTTTAAGTGCTAAATGCCAATACTATTTTTTCATCAACCATTATTGTTTCATGTTACTTTGTTTAAACATTTTAAATTACTTCAATGTCAGGGTTAAAGACATGTATTATAACATGTTATCGATTGTTCTTAACACTTTCAAAGCTCATGAATTAAATTTCTGAACAATTTAATGTTAACGCATGAAAGCCAATAGTAATACTTCTAAGTTTTGATCAGAGTATTATTCACTCCTACTGGAATAATTATTTTATCTGTTCTCTTTTGCTGTTGCAGGCATCTAGGATTACGTTCCAGCATTTCTGTATGATGCCATCTCTTGTGGAGGGATTCATGTGAACCGTTGTGCGCTAAAAGTACACTTGAAGAAATAAACGTCCCTTATTGTCTGGCCCTTAATTTATTATTATTTTTAATTTATTTGTTGGAAGTACAGAGAGAGAACAAACTTCAGTAGGTCCCAGGGCTAATTTTGTGTCGTTAGGGGCCCTGTTAGGATTACAGAGATGACCAAAAATGCCTCAAATGGCAAAACATTAAAACAGAAGTGGCATTTTCTGATTTTGGACAATGCATATTTTGGGGTGTTTAAACTGCACACAGAGAATTAAAAAAAATGAAATCGCACCTGCAGGAGGCTTCCATAAGTTGCAGGTCTTTTGGGCGGGGGGGGGGGGGGGGGACAGAAAAAAGAGAGAGCAAGGGGACGCCTGTGGGGGGAGCTGCCACAATAACAGCCTGGTGGGAGTTGTAGTTCATCTGGGAGTTGTAGTCCAAAAGCAACTTTTCTAAACTCTGGCTTAGCATATAAAGTGGAAACAACGACAGAACACCACAGAGTCCTTCTTAAGAATCCATACACAGGTTCCCCATTCAGGGTTCTTGTTCAGCCCACCCGTGACCCTTCTCCTCTTCAAATACATCATCCTCTACCTAGAGAAAGTGATGTTAAGGTGGGGGGGGGTGTCTGTAGGCCAAGAAGCAACCGAAAAGGGGTGTACATTTCAAAGGGTCTTCTCACCTGTGCTCAAGCGCCAACACTAGAAACCCTCGGGAGACCATTTCAATACAGATGGCAGAGTATGCGGTTCTGAAAGTCAAAGGAAGAAAAGGAGGTCAGCAGGGCTGGCTCAAGATATTTTGCTGCCTGAGGCCGAGGCCCAACCTCTGCCATCATCATCAGAGTCAAAACCAGATATTTTGCAACAGGAGGAAGAAAATCCCACAAGCCCCACTTCTCCGACCCAGCCCTCAAAATACAGTCAAAGCAAAATAAATTAATAAGAATTTGCACTATTTCATGACACACCGAATCTGCTGCCCGAATATGTGTATGGCTGCAGATCCAGAACCTGGGAGTTGATTCTGGAGATCCCTGTGTAGCCACGGGCAAGGGAAGGGCAGGAATGGTGCTCTGTACCTAGGAAACGCTAAAAAGAGCCGCCATAAATCAGAACTGGCTTGACAGCACAAGATTATTATTAATTAACAAATTAGGCCAGTGTAGATCATTGAGATTTTTGGTCAGTTCCTTTTTGAAATTTTTTTTTTTTTGAAAAATAAGAACGTAAGAAAATTCACATATTTATTCATATTTCAGATAGAAGAATACAGGAGAAAGTGTAATAGGCAGCTTTCCTCCATCATTCTTCGGTATAATCCAATGGCATATAAGCAACTAAAATCCTTAGGCTTTTTCAAAAGAAAAACCACCGTTTTCCTACCTACCGCCATTAATGCAAAAAAACTGTTTAAAGTTAGAAGGCAAACACGACCTCCACTGGGGGAGGGGGCTGGGGGAAAATAAAACACAAGATCACAGCATTTGCTAACAGCAGTGAAAAAGAAATGGGTCCAAGCAACCAGACATCCTCTTGTCTAATCAGAGATCCGTTTCAGCAATGTGTGCTAAGCCAGTCTAATGGATAGTTATCCCTTGGTGCTTTCTAATGAGCTCACGAGGCTTCGAGGGCTTGTCAGCAAAAGGCAATTTCTAACTGGATTTGGGATCTGTCGCTTCCGAAGCATCTTCTGAAGAGTGGGAAGAGGAGAAAAGCGGAGAAAAGCCCACCAAGAAAATTTCCCACCAAGTGGAGAATGTAAGGCAGATGGAGGATGAGCTGGGCGCAGTCAGCAGGAGGAGAGTGAGGTACAGGAGTGGGCTTGATGTCCCCAAGCGGAGTGAAGAAGCACCTGACTCTGAAATATACAGTGATGCCTCGCAAGACGAATGCCTCGCGCAACGAAAAATTCGCAAGGCGAAAGCGTTTTGCGATTTTTTTGGTGACTCGTAAGACGAATTTTTCTATGGCCGTGCTTCGCAAGACAAATTTTTTTGCATTTTTAAAAACTTACATTTCAATGCATTCCTATGGGAAACCGCGCTTCGCAAGACGAAATTTTCGCAATACGAAACGACTCGCGGAACGAATTATTTTCGTCTTGCGAGGCATCACTGTATATACGTATATATTTATCCCTTGGTGCTTTCTAATGAGCTAATGACCTCCACCTTGAAGGAGCACACGAAAGTTGAGATCAGGCTGTAAGATGGTCAAGAGACCAAGAAGAAAAGGTCTGGTCAAATGGGAGCCATTGACCTTAACTGGGTTGGCAAGAGCCATTCAGGAAAAGAGGCTGAAGGTTTATAAGCCTTGAAGGTGGTCTGGACAGCAGGGATGAGAGGGGTGGTGAAAGATAACCTCCTCCACCCCGTGAGAAAATAGTTTGGCTCAAAAAGCAATTTCCCTATAAACCATCTTGAGAGGAAAACTGGAGGGTGGAGAAGCTGTGTAAAGAGTGTGAACATGAACTCCGCGCCTTCGTATAAATAAAAAACAACACAAGGGTGTTGTTTGTGGTTCCTATGCCTCCAGAGAGGGGTAAACACACACCTTCCCAGACTCCTAACATCATCATCGTTATTGTTATTAGTCCAGGGTCATTTTCTGCTCTGGATCTTCCAGGGGGCTACACAAATAACCAAAAAGGGTTCTTTAAAAAAATGCAAAAAAAAGAAAAAAAAGAAAAAAAAAGAAATTGAAACTGAAAGTGGCTGGAATACTCCATCAAGTTCTAAAAACCAAGATGGTTTAAAAAAACAAACAAGAAAAAAACACAAAAAAACCCCCAAGATGGTTTCAAGCATGAAACGGCGCCGGGGAGCCCTCTGCCCTACATGGCAAAAAGGTGAATTGCCGCGTTCAAATATTTCCAATAATGGAAATTCACTCATTTTGCCAGGAAAAGTTGAAGGAAGGGTTAGGAGCCACAATGACTGTCTTTGGGGGCCATGAGCAACTATTTTGAGCGGTAAATCTCCTGCTAAGACCAACAAATTATTGCATCTTATTATTATTATGATCAAGCCTTATTGCTGTGGGTGGCCAAAATAAAGCTGATGATCAAGCCTTATTCTTGCGGGTGGCCACTCCTAGAAAAACTCAAAAAGGTTATTACGACAAGTCAAGCCTTCTCAGTTGTGGCCCCATCCTTACGGAAACAGGCTTCCCCTGGAGGTTCATCAAGCTATGCCCTTAATTACTTTCAAGAGGCTGCTAAAGACCAAGTGGTTCAGGGAAGCGCTTAGTGACACCCTTCTCTGACATGACAGTGGGATTCAGTTTTATTTCACCTTACGACCATCCTTAGCTGTTTTCTGTCCTATAATTTTATGCTGTGTTATTGTGTTTGGGAATGGAGGGTCGTGATATTGTTTATGCTTGCTGTTAACCACGCTGAGTTATGTTTCGTACTAAGTTGGGTGTGCTACAAATATAATAAATGAAGGAATGAATTTAGGAATCGGAGCAAGAGTCTTACCGAAAAGCTCCTAATCCATGGGAGAATAGGATCACCGGATACTTTTGGGAACGTGGTTGAAAAGGTGCATCCCAGCTCACAGGAATTTTGCAGGACCCTGGGGCGAAGGAAGCAGCACAAATTAATCGAACAAGGCTAGCGCCGAACAAGCGGTTCATGCTTCACACCCTTCCCTGATAATGAGATTGTTCACAATGGTTTCTTGAATTTTACCAGCACTTCAGAGTCAAAGGTATAGCCTCAGTCATGCCCTGTAGCATGTATCCTGCAAGGCAGTCTGTTGCTGGATCACGTTTCCAGTCCATAAGATTACAGACAGAAGTAGAGACCGCTTTTGGGTCAATGAAGCAAAGCCCTTGCCATGAGCAGCCATCTTACCAAATGTCATGTTGAGCAGTGGCGCACACCATTTCCTGTTCATGTTCATGTAATCGGCTAGCCCGCAGAAGTACTCGTAGCGGGGGATCCAGGTAGGTTGCTCTGCGCCATCTTGAGGGACGCAAGGATAAAACAAGCGCAAGAAAACACCCTGAGGAACAGAAGGGAAGATGGTCCATCAGCAACAAGACATCACCCCAAGAAGACCTTTCATTCTTAGGCTCTGAAACGGCTTGTGGAGTTTCTGCATGAAGCCTCTTCTTTCACCGCCTTCAGATCTCTCTGTAAACCCCATCCTTTTTGTGATGCTTCTGGCACATGTTTCCCTTTAATGGTAGAAAAGTTATTACTTTTTGGACCAGTGTTTCCAGAAGCTCCTTTGGGCGATGCTAGTTCAGAACGTAACTTTTCTGACCTCCGTTCCTGCATGTATCTACATGACAAATGGGTAGTATTTTACATATGTTTAATGGTTATCTCTTTTCCGAAAGAACCTTGTGAATTGTTATTTGGAAAATGTACTTACTTAAAAGAGTTGTGTCATTAGACCTTAGCTTTGGTCTCACCCCTCTCTACTCACTTGTACTCAAGCTAAGCAGAGAAGTTACTTTTTTGGACTACAGCTCCCAAAATCCTTTAGCCAGCAGGTCACTTAGGACAGCTTTCAAAATGGTGGTGGTAGGGATCTGTACATAAGCTGGGAAATCATCACCCAATGTTGTTATGCAGAATCGAAGCAGAAGGAGGTGCTTAGAGGGCCAGAAGATGAGGTGGTGGGTGGATAGGATGCTGTTCCAGCCCTAAGGCCTGAGATTTTTAACACCAAAACTGTTTGAATAAAAAAGTGCTTGCTTGTTAGTCAAAGGATGGTGCTAAGCTAGCCTTCCTTGGGCCAGAGTTCAAGGCCTGAAAGCATCCATCAAGCAAACCTGCCTTGTTTTAATCATCATCATCTAAGAACTGCAGGGCTGGAAGAGATCCTATGGATCATCGAGTCCAGGCCCTGTCAAGGAGGCCCAGTGGGGGAATCAAACTCCCAACCTCTGGCTCTGCAGTCAGATACTTAAACTACTTCTAGATCCCAGTTCTGATGGGGCACTCCAGGAACTAATGTATATATTTACAAAGTAAGCAAAGTTTAGCAGAGTTTTTTTAAAAAAATTATTACAACTCCTGTGACCCTCAGCCAGAATGCCCAATGGAATGTTGGGAGTTGTAGTTTAAAAAAAAGTTACATTTCTAAGCACTGATAAACAAACATACATTAGCAGAAGACCCTATTTAGTGGTAGACATTTATGTTGGAGAACCAGCATGGGGTGCAGTTCCTGCGTACCTCTCATGCCCACAGCCCCAATCTCCATAATTTCCCCCTGCCAGTCATTTTTCGTCAATTACAGAGGCATCTCTTGGGTGACACTTACAAAGCCCCACATCACATGTCGCTGAGCTCTGAGAAGTGCTTAAATCACACTGGGATCACCAGAATTGGGAAGAAATTAAAGTTACGTACTTCCATGAAAGCCTCACTGAATTTCAGAGCCGGTGTGGTGCGGTGGATGGCCTGGGACTCAGCAAACCTGGGTTCAAATCCTGGCTCAGTCGTGAAAACGTACTGGTAGGTGGCAATAGTAAACCACTCCTTGAATATCTCTAATATTTATCGGGTTTGTCATAAGTTGGAAGCAACCTGATGACACACAACTTCCACAAAATCCTGTCTTCCCCAGACTTTCGTTTGAGTAAAACTCAACTCTTTCTTCGTTTGAGGTTGCTAAATTCTAAATACAGCCCTCAGTAGCTGTCCTTTTGGCATGCTTTGCCTTCGACTCAGGAACACAACTCCTAGCCTGTGGGTCCAATCCAACCCCCACAAGCTCTCTATCTGGCATGCAGAGGTCTCAAAAAAGTCTTCTCCTCTGTTACACAAACTCCACTGGTAGAAAGTTGGTGGAGAGAGAGAATCTGACCCTTCCTGATTTCCCTCCCCCTCTCCCCATTTTATAGCAATTAGCAGGTGATCACCTTGATCATTTGTCTAATTTGTTGACAGCTAATAGGGCATTCAGCCCTGTTTTGCCACGAAATGCCACAAGAAAGCCACCTTTAGCTCTATGTGTATGTTCTGTGCTGTCAAGTCTGAACCGAATTATAGCGACCCGAACAGGGTGAGATATTTAAGGAGTGGTTTTGCCGGTTCAACTCCCCCAGTGAGTTTCCATGGCTGAGCGGGGATTCGAACCCTGTTCTCCAGGGTCCTAGTCTGTCACTCTACTATACCCCACAGGAACAGGAAAGGAAAGGCCTTTTCCTGGCCATTTGGAAATCTTATCTGGACTGCATCCAAGTTATTCATGTTTGATCCCTACCCCAGACAGAACAACAGCTGGTCATCCTAGCGACAGTGACTCACCACAACAAAACATCCCAGATACACTCTCTCCAAACCACACTCATTTAACCCTAGAGTAAGCAAAACTGCCTTCTAGCATTACTGCTGAAAAATCTAAGCCAAAAGAATATTCTTTACTACAGTTTGAGGAGTGTGCCAACCATCCTTCGCAGAGAATTCTAAGTATTTCACCAAACTACAAAAACGGGAAGTGCGATCAGATTACTATAACTGTGCAATGTAGACATATTCTAGTAGAAAGGTATTAGAACCTCCTCTGGGTGTCTGGGCTTTGGGCTTCCCTCAGACTAGTACCGAAATCTGCAAATCTACAACTGCTCTCTGAATGTATCCCCCTGAAACAGGACCCCGAGTCATTTCTTCCTCCATTTATCAGTTTTAGACTCTCCCCCCACCTTCATTACCTCTTTTGTCTTATGACAACCCTGTAATGTAGGTAAGTATGAAGACCATATATTATTGTGTGCCAAGAAAGAGGAAGGGAGAAAGGAAAATCATTACCTAGTGCATTGATGGCTGAGAGGAGACAAGGGCATCTCAATCTAATTCATCATTTTAGACTACATATCTTATCTGTAAATACAACCAAGCAGGACAGACGAGTGGAACAGACCTGTGCTGTTAAAAACCTCTCCTGAAACCACACAGATTGCAAAAGCAAAAAGCAGCTACAGCAAAAATGCTACCTCTCCATCAGATGCAAGGAATTGGTGGCCCTTCAGACTACCACTCCCATCGTCTCCATCTGATAGCTATATCAGATGGGGAACAAGTGGCTATGTCAGTCTATTTCAGCATGTATACAAAAAAAAAATATGGTGGCAACTTTCAACTAACGTATCTCTCTGTGAACTTTTGTGGATTACGCTCCATTTCCCGAGACACAGGAAGTACAATATTTAGGCTACAGATTTATATCCCTCTCAGCTCAGCCATTACCCTCACAACCAGGTTGACTCGTTGTGTAAACCTGTGGATCCACGTGTGTGTGTGTGTGTGTGGAAGGTCATGGCTTACAATCCATGAAAGCTCACAAGGAAATAATATCTGTTAGTCTCAAAGGTGTTGCAATACTTTGCTTTTGTCCAGCAGCTGTAGAGCACAGCTCTTCCACCCAGGCTTTACATAATTTCTGTCACATGAGCTACTGTCCAATTTATTTATTTGTTTCCATAAGGATCTGCTAAACTGACAGAACTATGAGTTGCCTAGTATGGCGCAAGTTCCCCACCAAATTCAGGGTAACTTGATTCTGAGTCAACATGCGCAAGAACTTATTTCAGTGTCATGAAACTCTTGCACTCATGCTAAAGCAACTGCATCAAGGAAATATATTGGACAAAAAAACTCAAGAGGAAAAAAAGGTCATGGCACCTGAAAGACTGATTTTTTAAAAAAATGTGAGTTTCTGTGGAACAAGTCCACTTCCTCAGACATTACACAAAAGCTCGCATTACAATACTGAAGTTGGTCTTTCAGATGCCATACTTTTGCCTTTTGAATTTTCTCTGACATCTATGCACAGGCCAACCCGGTGCCTCCCGATTCATGCGGCCGTTTCAAATATTGTCTTTCAATGTTGTTAACCCCCGTTGCCTACACACGCTTTCCCACTTCCCACTTTAAACACGGCCTTTCATTGTTGTCAGCCGTCTTTGGGGTCCTTTTCTAAGGAGAAAGCCAGGGTAAAAAATAGTTGAAACAAATCAATAAAACACAGCTACCTCTTCCATAAACATCATTTAAAAAAAAAAAAGCCAAGAGACTGCTTCCAAGCTGGAAGTGGTTTCCCCAGGCTTAAATGTTACATCTTCCTGGAGCGTTCAACTCTGCGTGTCAACACAGCTTGGAATAAAGAGGGAAAGGGTTATATACACGTGTACACACATACACACACACATAATCTACCTCTCAGGGAGGAATCATCCTACACCCACCAATTTCAAGAAGCCACCCTCTTGACCACGTTTGCTGCATGAATATTTTAGGCTGGATAAGGTGCAGGAAGGGACCACCGATCACATCTGAGCTGATCTCACCCCCCCCAGACACACCAAGCCTCCCCCGCACACTCTCCCTACACGCAACACAACGTCCCCCGCCTTGACGGTCCCAGCCACGGTACCTTTTGGGCCTGTCCCACCATCACGTCCGTGCACCCCACCGGATACGACCCCTTCCCAGGGGGCAGCCCCAAGGACTGGGTCACACCCATGTTCTCTCTCTCCCTTGGTCCTCCAAAGGGGAGATGTGGCGATGCGCGCCCCCGCCGCCAGCCGCGCTTCCTCTTTTCTCTTCCGCCTCCGATGGCTCAAGAACGAGGGGGTGGGGGGCGGGAGTGGACACCCAGGCCCGCCATTGGCTGGCTCCGGGTTGTGGGCGGAGCTTGGGGGGGCCCCAAAGAAGACAACATTTTCAAAAGCGGTGTGTGTGGGGGGGAACTTCGTTGTTTGGGGCAAAAGCAAATGGAACCGCTGCTCAATCATCACTGCTTTGCCTGGGTTTTTAGTACTATTTGTGTTTTCTATTTTTGTGGGTTCCCCCCCCCCCCAATTTCTCAGAGTGGCCTTTTTTGAACATTTTTGTATACCTCTCGATCTTTTGCCTTCATAGGGCCTCTTAATGATGTAAGATGCTTCCTTACTCATTGTTCCTAGTTTTAAATATCGCCTCTTAATGATGTTAAACTCCCCCCCCCCTTGTACACTCATGGTTTTCAACATTAAATATTCCCTCTCGTTGTAAGCCGCCTTAGATCCTTTTCTAAGGAGAAAGGCGGGGTAAAAATATTTTAAACAAATAAATAGAAATCAATTGGTTGGGACTCAGCACATTGGATAGTCCTTTTTTCATTATCTGCGCTGAAGCAGACTAGCAGATTAGCTGCTTCTTTGAAAATTGTATTCTTAAAAAATGCATTCATGCAAGAATAGGCGATAGTTTTACAGGCTTTGTGGGTAAATCCAACATCTTCAAAGCAAGTACCAAAAGTCCAAATATTCATGGCAAGACGGCCTATTATTAGTGGCGTTTAAAAGGATCGCCTGTTCTTGCATTTGTATTTTGCAAAGGCCACATGGCTCCGCTCTTTTATTCTTTAAGGTGCTACAAGACCATTGAATGTTCTTTCCCCCCTCAGAGTTCGTATAAGTAACATTTTTGGACGATAACTTCCATATCATTTCTCCTTTCCTCTTTTCCTCTATGTACTGCTTATTGTTAAAGCATATGTGTATTATTTAAATGAATAAAGCTTTTACTATATCATACACATTAATGTTAATGTTTTTAAAGTTTTAATATTGTTGTACGCCGCTCAGAGACCACTGGTAATGGTGCGGCTAAAAAATATATTGTAAATAAAATAAATAAATAAATAATTCTCCTGTTCGGATGGCTGTTGATCGTGCTCGATGGGAGTTTCCAAGGTCTGCCCCCCCCCCCACACACACTTTAAAAAAGGACTTTTCTATGCCTTCCTTCCTGTTATGACACACAACCTGGCTTGTTCTGCTGTTTTGTGTAAAACAGCTCTCTCACACCTTCTCCAAGGCAGGAAATCTGCCAGCTTTTAAAGCCAAAATACTGTATAAGGAATACCTTCAATTTTGCTTTGAACAGGGCTAGCCAAATTTAAAGGCAGGAACGGTCCTACCATTGGACAAAGTGAGGCAACCGCCTTGGGCATCAAATAGCCAGAGGTGCCAGAGGAAAGAGATGTGGGTGCCATAAAGTCTGTCTTTCTCTAAGCAAGCCTGGTGCTTCCATATGTTTTGGTTTCTCTTTCCCAGAATCATTATTATTTATTGAATTTATACCCCGCACCGTCTGGCAGCCAGGCCACTCTGGGCGGCTAACAACAATAGGAACAGCAATATTAAAACATGATAAAAAATAAATTAATACATAGCCAAATAGGGTAAATTAAAACAGATGGCGATGAAGGTGGTAAAAAGGGTGATGAAGAGGATGGCAAAAGGATGGTTAAAGGGAGGCCGAGATCTTAATGCTCCGGGAAAGCCTGGTGGAAGAGTCAAGTCTTCAGTGCCCGTTGGCCACACTGTCTCTATCTTGTGGGAGTTAAAGTCCAACATTTGATCTGCCAAGGCTGGGAAAGACTGCCATGGAGAGCACAAAAGTTGACATAAGATTCAACTAGAGTAGACCTTTGGTCTAGATGGGCGGGATAGAAATCCAATAAATAAATAAACTACCAGTTGCACTGGCATTAGACACAGTGCCTTTATTTATTATTTATTTAAAATATTTTTAACCTGCCTCCTTAAAAAATACCCGAGGCGTCTTACGTTTCAAACGCAGTATTTGAAAGAAAGAAAGAAAGAAGGTATGAAAGCTAGAATGAAAGAAATCAAGAAAGAAAGAAAGAAAGATACTAAAGATACAATGAGAGAAGGTATGAAAGCTAGAAAGAAAGCTATCAAGAAAGACAGAAAGAAAGAATGAAGGAAGGAAATAAATAAATAAAGAAACTAAAGTTAGAATGAGAGAAGCTATGAAAACTACAATGTAACAAAGAAAGAAAGAAAGAAAATAAAGAATCGGTGGATAAAAAAAATGTTTAAGTGGAAGAATGAAAGAGAATGAAAAGAATAGCTGGACGAAAGAACAAAAGGCAGGTAGGCAAGCAATCAGGCAGGCAGGCTGGTAGGGAGACAGGCAGGCAGGCAGGCAGACAGGCAGGCAGAAAGAAAGAAAGAAAGAAAGAAAGAAAGTAAGTAAGTAAGTAAGAATGATACAAAAAAGAAAGAAAGAAAGAAAAAGAAAAAAGAATCGGTGGAGGAAATAAAGAAAGATTCAGTGGAAGAATGAAAGACAGAAAGAAAAGAATAATTGGATGAGAGAACAAACGAACAAAAGGCAGGCAGGCAGGCAGGCAGGCAGGCAGGCAGGGTGGTAGGGAGACAGGCTGGCAGGCAGGAAGGCAGACACGCAGGCAGGCAGGCAGGCAGGCAGGCAGGCAGGCAGGCAGAAAGAAAGAAAGAAAGAAAGAAAGAAAGAAAGAAAGAAAGAAAGAAAGAAAGAAAGAAAGAAAGAAAGAAAGAAAGAAAGAAAGAAAGAAAGAAAGAGAAAGAAAGAAAGAAAGAAAGAAAGAAAATAAAGAATCAGTGGAAGAAATAAAAAGTTTCAGTGGAAGAATGAAAGAGAACGAAAAGAATCGTTGGACGAAAGAAAAAAAGTTAGGCAGGCAGGCAGACAAGCAATCAGGCAGGCAGGCTGGTAGAGAGACGCAGGCAGGCAGGCAGGCAGGCAGGCAGGCAGGCAGGCAGGAAGGAAGGAAGGAAGGAAGGAAGGAAGGAAGGAAGGAAGGAAGGAACTAAAGACAGAATGTCAGAAGGCATGAGAGCTGGAATGAAAGATATCAATAATTAAAGAAAGAAACTAAAGATAGAATCAGAGATAGTATGAATGCTAGAATGAAAGATATCAAGAAGGAAAGAAAGAAAGAAAGAAAGAAAGAAACTAAAGATAGAATGAGATAAGGTATGAAAGCTAGAATGAAAGATATCCATATTGAAAGAAAGAATGACTGAAAGTTAGAAAGAAAGAAACAAAATAGAATGAGATTAGTTATGAATGCTAGAATGAAAGATGACATGAAAGAAAGAAAGAAAGAAACTAAAGAAAGAATGAGAGAAGGTATGAAAGCTAGAAAGAAAGAAAGAATTCCTTACTGCAATATTTCAATATCATAAATAGGGCTTACACGGATTTTGCGGGGCAGGCTTGGCTATTATATGATCAGGCTTTTAGGATGTGGAGTGCCATTGAGCCCAACTTGCATTGGGATGAGCCTCAGCCTGGTCTCTGGTTACAACATATGACCCCAGCTAGGCCTAACACTGGGGACAGATTTGATTGTGGCCACTTGAACAGGAAGCTGGCCTCGCCGGCTACTCCCCGCCCTGGCGCGGGGCAGACGGTTCAACCCCGTCTGCCTTGTTTCGACTTCAACTTCAAGGGTTCCTGTTCCAGGAACCCATGTAAGTTTAGTCACGAGTGCATCAACTGTGGCGGCAAACACCCCAAGGCTACCTGTTTCAAAGGGGGGAGCCAACGCCAGAACAAGGGAGCTGGAGCTGGAAAGAAGCCGAATGGTGGCAGCAGTGCCTCTGGTAAGGGGACCCACCCCAATTAAAATTGAAGTTTTAAGGGCTTGGCTGCAGAACTACCATAGGATGGACGAGGCCAAGTATTTACTTCATGGTTTTCGTGATGGCTTCCGTATCCCTGCTTTAGGGGAACTGACAGCTTTTATCGCGAGTAATCTGAAGTCGGTCAGGGGTATGGAAGACATCGTTTTAGATAAAATTAATAAAGAAGTTAGGGCAGGCAGAGTCCTGGGGCCCTTTAATTGCCCACCTTTGGGGAATTTGAGAGTTTTCCCCGCTAGGGATAGTTCCTAAAAAGGCTCAGGGTGAGTTTCGACTCATCCACCATCTGTCTTTTCCGGAAGGGGCGTCGGTTAACGACGCCATTCCTCCCGAATTATGTTCAGTTCGTTATACATCTTTTGACGAGGCCGTTAACATGGTTAGGTCCTGTTGAGTGGGGGCGGAACTGGCGAAGTGTGATGTGAAATCAGCTTTTCGTATTTTGCCCGTTCACCCACTTGACTTTGATCTTCTAGTAATTCTAGTGCTAGTAATTCAGGGAGGTGTGCTAGGATGTTAGAGGAGTTTCAATCATTGGCAAATGAGCTCGGTTTGCCGCTAGCAGAAGAAAAGACAGAAGGCCCTGCCACGTCGTTAACCTTTCTGGGCATCGAGCTAGATACAGTACAGCAAATGTCCAGGCTACCGCAAAAGAAGCTGGACGAGCTCAGAGCTAGAGTTAGTCGTTTATTAGTTAAAAAAAAGGTGACCCTTCGTGAGCTGCAGGAGATAGTGGGTCATTTGAATTTTGCTTGTAGAGTAGTTGCTCCTGGCCGGGCTTTTGTCCGGCACCTCTGCTCTGCCATGAAGGGTCTAAAGCGTCCAATGCACAGGACAAGGGTTACCATGGGTATGAGAAAGGATCTGCTCATGTGGAAGCGTTTCCTAGATGGGTTTAACGGCATCTCCTTTTGGAGGTCTGCGATTAGCTTGAACGCTGAATTTCAGGTGCATACTGACGCTGCTGGGTCATTAGGATTCGGAATTTACTTTCGAGGGAAATGGTGTGCCGACACCTGGTCAGAAGATTGGCATAGGCAAGGAATTACGAGGGATTTAACCTTTCTAGAGTTTTTTCCAATTGTAGGAGCTCTTTGGCTGTGGGCCGAAGAATGGTCCAATTCGGTGGTCCGTTTCTGGTGCGACAAACAGGGAGTTGTTTGCATCATAAACGAACTATCTTCTCACTCTGATAGGGTCATGAATTTAGTTAGGGCATTTACCTTGTGGGCTTTACGATTTAATGTTTTGGTGCACGCCTGACATGTCCCTGGAGTTGACAATAGGATAGCTGATGCTCTTTCACGCCAACAGATCGTTCGGTTCAGGGAACTAGCTCCAGATGCCAGGGAGCTGCCAGAGGTTCTTCCACCGGAGGTCTGGCAGATTGGCGTGAGGAAGCATCAAGAGCTATAGGTATGGCATTGGCTCCTAGAACTAGGAAAGGTTACCTATCTACAACCTGTGAGTTTAAGGAATTTAGGACCTCTTTAGCTCTGGAGCAATTGTGGCCCGCTCCGGTAGAACACGTGCAACAATTTATGATCTTTTTACACAGAAAGGGGTTAGCGACGGGTACTATTCAAGGAAAACTATCGGCGCTGGCATTTTATGCTAAGATTAACGGCCACAGGGATGTTACTGCTGATTATAGGATAAAGAAAATGCTGGAAGGATGGTCTAAGGACCGGGGAAGGGTGTACGATTCTAGGACACCTATTTCCCCACTCCTTCTTGAGCAAATTTGTGACCAATGAAGAACGTTGTGTACGGACCATTATGAGGCGGTCTTATTTAAAACAGCGGCTTTGATAGCATTTTTGGGGCCCTTCGGATCAGTGAGTTGGTAGCAAAAGGGAAGGCAGACACCTCTAGATGTGCTCTGCAGATGAGTGACGTCTTTATTCAGGACAACAGCATAAAAATTACAATTAGAAGATCAAAGGTGGATCAGAAGGGCAAAGGGAAATTACTGGTTTTAGGCCAATGCAGTATTACGCCTATATGTCCTGTTGAGGCCACACAGGCTTACCTGGCATATAGAGGCCGTGGGCCGGGTAATTTTTTGCAGCACGCGGATGGGTCGCCATTGACTAAGTTTCAATTCTGGAAGCTCACAGACATGGCTTTGAGCAGGGTAGGCATTACAGGACTTAGATTTGGAACTCATTCATTTAGAATAGGAGCAGCGTCCACTGCGGCCGCCCTTGGGTACACTACCGAACAAATTAAACAATCGGGTCGTTGGTCCTCTTCTAGTTATCGAAGATATATCAGGACCTTACCTAACGTGTAGGCAGTGGTTCTTTGTCGTTTCAGGTACCGCGGGGACTGCCGGTCGAAGACACGTGATGATCGTCGGCCATAGCTTTGTGCATTGGGCAGAACGATATGCTGCCAAGTCCCATTGGGGAACCGACTTGGGGCTTGGTGCCCATGCTCTTGTTTCTTGGCGCGGTGTGCGCGGTTTGCTTTGGGTCCAACTTGGACGGCTGACAGCTTTTCATCAGTCCCCGCCTGATGTTTTGCTTATTCACTTGGGCGGCAACGATTTGCCTCGTGCTCATGGCAAGGCCTTGATCCTGGATGTTTTACGTGACCTGCGAAGGTTAAATGCCAGGTATCCAGCTATGCGAATTGCGTGGTCAACGATAATTCCGCGATTTGTATGGCGTGGCGCACGAAACGTGCTTGAGGTTAACACGGCTCGGCGCCGTGTTAACCATGAAGTGTGTAGAGGTGTCTGCCTTGGCGGCCTCGGCTCTGTGGTTGGTCACCACAGGATTCAATTGGGCAACGCTGCTTTGTTCCACAGTGACGGTGTCCACCTATCGGACGCAGGCTTGAACATCTTTTTGGAGGATATTAGAAGGGGCCTGCTTGCTGAGCTTCTGAGGCTCTGTGGCGGGCATGGGACTTAGCTTGGCTAGTCCCTATGCTGTGGCGGGTAGTGCGGAAAAACAGGTGTTTCGGTGTGTCCCATTTGTAATTTCAGGTAAGCCAACAGCGCATCTGACCTCCCGGCTCTGTGGATCATGCAATTACAGTACTGGTTCGGGAAGGATGCGCTGGGCCACTTCCAGACCAACAGTCATCAAATAAAGATGGCTTGAGGTCTGGGGGTGTTTATTAGCGGCAGGCCGGGTTCCTGCTGTCTGTGAGACAGCGGGAACCTGGGGCCAGGGACTTGCCCTATTGACAAGCAAGGGGTATTGATTACCCCTACCTGTTACCATTTTCGCACTACTGCAGGCCCCTTATATTGAGCCAATTGATGGCTAACTTCAAATCTTTGCAAATAAAGTGTGGCCCATATTTTAAGTCCAATACTGTTGTCTCGCGTCTTTATTCCGGGCTTGGGTGGGCAAGGTTCCAGCCGCCTGACGGCCGTTGAAAAACAGCCTGGATTTGGCGTGGCTGGCGTTTGCCCTCCAGCCTGGATGGTACGAGACAAGTTTTTTAAAATCGTCATCTAAAGGGGCGGGGGAGCGCATGTATTTAAGAATGCACTCACCCGCTGTTCGCCCGCTTTCCTTTTCGGGCACCCCTCCCGCCCGCCCTATTTCTAGTGTGATTTTTGGGTCGCCATTATGGGGCCGGATAGGAATTTTTTACCTCCATCTTGATTGGCTGTTGGATAGGGGGATTTTTCGCCTATCCCACACTGGAAAGGGGTTGTTGGCAATTCGGGTATTTTCTTTGTTTGGTCTGGGGGTGTTTATTAGCGGCAGGCCGGGTTCCTGCTGTCTGTGAGGCAGCGGGAACCTGGGGCCAGGGACTCGCCCTATTGACAAGCAAGGGGTATTGATTACCCCTACCTGTTACCATTTTCGCACTACTGCAGGCCCCTTATATTGAGCCAATTGATGGCTAACTTCAAATCTTTGCAAATAAAGTGTGGCCCATATTTTAAGTCCAATACTGTTGTCTCGCGTCTTTATTCCGGGCTTGGGTGGGCAAAGGAAGGATGGATGGAAGGAGCTGATGTTGATGAAAGGAAGGAAGTAAAATTATTTTTATTATGAAAGTAAGGAAATTTGGAGCTGATGCTATTCAAAAGGTAGGATCGATGGAATGAATGAGGTTCTGGTGGACAGAAGGAAGGAAGGGAGGGTGGGAGGAGCCTGCTTCCCATTTTTACCTTTATCTCTAGGAGTGTGATGTTTTGAGGTCTGGCCATACTTCTGGTGGAGCCTGGAGAAGTATTTCCATTCCTCCTGGTATTTCATCCAATGTTTCTATGAGTCTTTTTCTTTCCAGTGGTGGTACCGTTCCCATGGCCTTCTGGTATGCTGCTGCATGTAGTTCCATCTGGTACGTGGAGCTCTGTACCTTGGGGATTTGGACAATCATGTTATTTCCACAGAAAAATATGTTTGTTTGTAATTTTGTAAGGAGATTCCTGCTGATCAGTAGTATTGGACAGTTCTTTGAAGTTAGGAATTCATGTTCTATTATCGAATCCCCTATCTTTCTTAGTAGCGAGAGAGTAATGGGCGTTGTTTGAGGGCTTCCTTCTATGCACATGGTTCTTTCATGGTTTATTAGATATGTGGGTGAATTTGGCAACAAGGAATATGTGGCCCCAGTATAAATCCTTTCCCTTCCACCTCTATTTTTACCATGAGGTCTGTTGCAGTATGAAAGGACCTGACCCCAGGCCCCATCAATCTGCAGTCCTCATTGGAAACATGGCTTGGGGGTTTTCTTTCCTTAGGATTCTCTTCCCCCTCCCCTCCCTGCAGTTCTGAGCATAATGTCCATAATTGTTGCATAATTTGCAATATGCCAACCTCGGTTTTCCTTTGGGCATTCCTTCAAGCCTTCTCCTCTTGTTTGGGTGTTTCCTACCTTGTTTCCAGTCAGCCTTAAATTACTTGCTGATGAGGGCGGCCTGAAGCTTACAGCAGTAAATGTCCCTTTCCTCCATTTCTCATGCTTTGTCCTCTTTGCGGTTGACACAGATGTTATATGCCTCTGTGATTATCTCTGATGTATTTTTATTTTATATGCTATTTATTTTCTGTAGTTTCTGACATATATCTGGCACTGCTTGGGCAATAAACAGGTAGTTAATTATCAGTTTATTTTCCTCCTTGGAGGGATCTATGCCGCTGTACCTTTTGAAGGCTTCAAATAAGCGTTCTAAGAACTCTGAGGGGTCCTCATTTCGATGTTGCCTGATTTCACATATTTTTCCCAAATTTGTGACCTGTGGGATGGCTTTTTCTATGCCATATAGAATTAGCCTTTTGTATGCTTGTAAGCAGGTTGGGTCTCTTGGGTTCCACTCCAGGTTAGTGGTTGTTGTGGTTGTTTAGTCGTTAAGTCGTGTCCGACTCTTCGTGACCCCATGGACCAGAGCACGCCAGGCCCTCCTGTCTTCCACTGCCTCCCGAAGTTTGGTCAAATTCATGTTGGTGGCTTCGATGACACTGTCCAACCATCGCATCCTCTGTCATCCCATTCTCCTCTTGCCTTCACACTTTCCCAACATCAGGGTTTCTTTTCCAGGGAGTCTTCTCTTCTCATGAGATGGCCAAAGGATTGGAGCCTCAGCTTCAGGATCTGTCCTTCCAGTGAGCACTCAGGGTTGATTTCCTTCAAAATGGATAGGTTTGTTCTCCTTGCACTCCAGGGGACTCTCAAGAGTCTCCTCCAGCACCACAATTCAAAAGCATCAATTCTTCGGAGGTCAGCCTTCTTTATGGTCCAGCTCTCACTTCCATACATTGATACTGGAAAAAATCATACCTTTGACTATGCGGACCTTTGTCAGTAAGGTGATGTCTCTGCCATCAGAGTGGTATCATCTGCATATCGGAGGTTGTTGATATTTCTTCTGACAATCTTAATTCCGGCTTGGGATTCCTCCAGTCCAGCCTTTCGCATGATGTATTCTGCATAGAAGTTAAATAAGCAGGGAGACAATATACAGCCTTGTCGTACTCCTTTCCCAATTTTGAACCAATCAGTTGTTCCATATCCAGTTCTAACTGTTGCTTCCTGTCCCACATATAGATTTCTCAGGAGATAGATATCAGGCACTCCCATTTCTTTAAGAACTTGCCATAGTCAAAGGCTGCGTAGTCAATGAAGCAGAAGTAGATGTTTTTCTGGAACTCTCTGGCTTTCTCCACAATCCTGTTAGCAATTTGGTCTCTAGTTCCTCTGCCCCTTCGAAATCCAGCTTGTACTTCTGGGAGTTCTCGGTCCACATACTGCTGAAGCCTACCTTGGAGGATTTTGAGCATAACCTTGCTAGCGTGTGAAATGAGTGCAATTGTACGGTAGTTGGAGCATTCTTTGGCACTGCCCTTCTTTGGGATTGGGATGTAGACTGATCTTTTCCAATCCTCTGGCCACTGCTGAGTTTTCCAAACTTGCTGGCATATTGAGTGTAGCACCTTAACAGCGTCATCTTTTAAGATTTTAAATAGTTCAACTGGAATGCCATCACCTCCACTGGCCTTATTGTTAGCCATGCTTTCTAAGGCCCACTTCACTCTCCAGGATGTCTGGCTCAAGGTCAGCAACCACACTATCTGGGTTGCCCGGGACATCCAGATCTTTCTGGTACAATTCCTCTGTGTATTCTTGCCACCTCTTCTTGATGTCTTCTGCTTCTGTGAGGTCCCTACCATTTTGGTCCTTTATCATGTCCATCTTTGCACAAAAGGTTCCTTTAATATCTCCAATTTTCTTGAACAGATCTCTGGTTTTTCCCTTTCTATTATTTTCCTCTATATCTTTGCACTGTTCATTTAAGAAGGCCCTCTTGTCTCTCCTTGCTATTCTTTGGAAGTCAGCATTCTATTTTCTGTAACTTTCTGTAGTGATCACGAAACTTAAAGAAGGGCTAATTATGACGGTGATCACAGAACATAGAGAAAGCCATTAACCTTAGAGATAAGTTAATGAGGAGAATCGACACACAGATGTCCGCCAGAGGAGTTCCTAGGGCGACGCCATGAGAACTCCCTTTTATTAACCTTAACAAGCTTACAGATTGTTGAAAGAGTTCAGGTAGGACACTAGTTACCTAATTGCTACTAGGATTGGCCGGAGAGTTATGCTCTGACTCTGAGGGAAAAGAGGCAGAATGAGTGAGTCACCCCTCCCCTTCAGGAGCCGCTGTCACTGTGCCAGGAGAGTGTGTTCTGCACTGAAGAACAGGTAACAGCTGAGCAACCTTGAAAAGCTATTTGCTATTTGCTATTTGCTATTCTGCTATTTGTAAGGCCTCGTTGGACAGCTACTTTGCTTTCTTGCATTTCCTTTTCTTTGGGATGGTTTTTGTTGCTGCCTCCTGTACACTGTTACGAGCCTCCATCCATAGTTCTTCAGGCACTCTGTCCACCAAATCTAGTTCCTTAAATCTGTTCTTCACTTCCACTGTGTATTCATAAGGGATTTGGTTTAGATTATACCTGACTAACCCAGTGGTTTTTCCTACTTTCTTCAGTTTAAGCTTGAGTTTTGCTATAAGAAGCTGATGATCAGAGCCACAATCAGCTCCAGGTTTTGTTTTTGCTGACTGTATAGAGCTTCTCCATCTTTGGCTGCAGAGAATATAATCAATCTGAGGTGTTGTAAGTCTTCATAGAATTGGTCAATTTCAGCATTTTCAGCATTGGTGGTTGGTGCATAAACTTGGATTACTGTGATGTTGAAAGGTCTGCCTTGGATTCGTATTTAAATCATTCTATCTTTTTTGAGATTGTATCCCAGTACAGCTTTTCCCACTCTTTTGTTGACTATGAGGGCTACTCCATTTCTTCTACGGGATTCTTGCCCACAATAGTAGATATCATAGTCGTCTGAATTGAATTTGCCCATTCCTGTCCATTTTAGTTCACTGATGCCCAGGATGTCAATGTTTACTCTTGCCATCTCCTGTTTGACCATATCCAACTTACCAAGGTTCATAGATCTTACATTCCAGGTTCCTATGCAGTATTTTTCTTTGCAGCATCAGACTTTCCCTTCACTTCCAGGCGCGTCCACAGCTGAGCTTTCAGCTTTGGCCCAACCACTTCATTAGCTCTGGAGCTACTTGTACTTGTCCTCCGCTCTTCCTCAGTAGCATGTTGGACACCTCCCGACCTGAGGGGCTCATCTTCCAGCGTCATATCTTTTAGCCTTTTGTTTCTGTCCATGGAGTTTTCTTGGTAAAGATACTGGAGTGGCTTGCCAGTTCTTGCTCCAGGTGGATCACATTTAGTTAGAACTCTCCACTATGACCTGTCCGTCTTGGGTGTCCCTGCACGGCATAGTCTATAGCTTCTCTGAATTACTCAAGCCCCTTCACCACGACAAGGCAGCAATCTGTGAAGGGGCAGTGTGGCATCCACCCTAAGTTATGCATTATTCATAACTTGTATGTTAATGTGTTTGTGAGGCGGGGCCAAGGGGGTTGCTGAGAAGCAGAGCCTGGGGGAGAAGGGGTTCAGTCAGAGAGAGCTAGAGATGAAGATAGTTTAGGGGTTGAGGCAGGGAGAAAGTGTTTAAGGAGTGATTAGTCAGAGTGTGACCTGTATTAATTAAGGTAGAAGAGGTTAGAGTAAAATACTGAAGTTTTGTGTAACTTTAAGAATGTGATTAAGAACTATTCCTAAAACAACTTGTAATCAATAAACCTGTTTCTGTTTAAAAGTTAAGTACTGAACGGACCTCAGTCTTTCATAAGAATTATAGGTTGATAAAGAGATGAACTGGTGGCAGCGTGTTAAAGGACGTGTTGAGATACCTTCATGAGCTCTGTGTTTGGAGAAACAAGCAGGGGCCACGGGGTAAATGCCACAATTGGTGTCCAGTGGCGGGATACGAAATAATCCAGTGAAGCCAATGTTGAAAAGTGAATTTTCTGGAGTCATGGGTACCTTTTAGTCAGAGGTCTGTAGTAAAGAAGTGGGTGACCTGCTAGAGCTTTTGTGGAAAAGCTTAGTGGCGGGGCTTCTGAACCCAGATCTGGGGGAACTAAAGATAGGGAACCGACTCTAAAGGAAAATTCTTTTTTGTTTACCTCAGGATTTGAGAGACCCAGTGGGCTAGCTTGAAATCCAAGGCTCTGAGAGATAAGGGAGCAGTGTTGGATAAGAGTGGAAGCCTGGGTCAGAGGAGATCTGAGGTGATAGGAAAATAAAAGCAGAGGCTTGAAAATAAAATTATTTTGGTGTCTGAGAGCAAGAATACCTCAGACATACACAGTAACTAAAAGGTTGTGAGCTAGAGAACTGCTGAGTGAAGCGCAACAACATAGTTACTGGAATTAACAGCAGAAAGACAGGTCCTTTTTAAAAGCAGTACAGACATTAAAGACTAATTCACTCAGACTTAAACATGCCACCCAAACGTAGCCAAAAAGGGAGTCAGGAGGCAGAAAGTTTACCTCAGGAAGTGGAGGGAAATGGAGACCCTCTAGCTCCAGTGGAACAAGAGGAAACTGATGAAAATGCCTCAGAAAGACAAGGTGTCCTAAGCCACCAAGATTATGAAAAATGGAGGTTGGAACAGGAATTTAGGCTTCGAGAATTGATCAGAGAAAAAGCAAGGGCTGAAGAAAAAGCCATGGAACTAGAGATTAGAGCCAAAGCTGAGCAAGAAAAAAGACAAATGGAATTTCAAATAGAGATGAAAAGATTGGAAATTGCTGCTCAAAATAATAACAGTAATAATAATAACAACTCTAGTGAGGGAAATCTCTCAAAGATCAATCTAAAGAAATTTCCCCAATATAGGAAAGGAGATTGCCCTGAATCTTTCCTCATTTCATTTGAGAGAGCGTGTTGGGACTTTGAGATTAAGGATGATGAAAGGATGATAGTGTTGAGATCACAAATAAGTGGAGATTTAGCTGAGCTTTATTCTCAGATGCCTCTGGAGCAGGCTAGAGATTTTGAGGCATATAGAAAAATGGTATATTCTAGATTTGGCATAAATGCAGAACACCTTAGAAGAAAATTTCATTCCCTTACCAAAAAGCCTGAAGAATCTTATGCCCAAATGGGGGCTAAATTGATTCAATGTTTGGACAAATGGATGGAACGTGAAAATGTCACTTCTCTAGACCAAATGAAAAATGTGGTTGGTTTAGAACAATTTTATTCAGTGTTGCCAGGGGAATTGCATTATTTGGTCAAAGACAAAAACCCAAAAAACGTATTACAGGCGTCTGAATATGCTGATTCCATTAGTGAGATTAGGGATCCTAAGTTTTCTGAGGTAAAATTTTAGAGGCAGAACTGGGACAACAGTAAGAAACCCTTCAATAAAAATTACAACAGTAAAATGTCAGGGAAAGATGGCCAGCTTAGTACCTCACCTAAGTTGCCAGGGCCTAGTCCGCCGAAGTGAATGAACCCTGAGGAAAAGTTTGACAGATCTCCTCAGTATGATCGAAAGACGTATAGACAGTGTTATAACTGCGGCAAGTATGGGCATATTCAATCAAATTGTATGAAGAACAATAAAAATAAAAATGGAAAAGATGATAGTCAGACCAAAAAGGTTTACTGCATAAAACCAGTGGAAGCCACCGAAGGAGGTTGTAACAATGGTTCTGTCTCCATGGCAACTAGCACGACAGAAAATTCTGATCTGCCACAAGCCAGAGTCGTTCAGTGCTTTCTTATAAAGGCAGATAATATTTTACTACAGAACCCTGGTGAGAAAATTCTTATTAATGAGAAGTCTTATGTGGAGGTTGTTGATTCCTGTTCCCACATAACCCTGTGTGATCCTGATGTGGTTCCTAAAGAACAAATACTTCCAAATCAAACTGTTACAATCAAGGGAATAAGTTATATGCCAGTGATTTTACTTATGGCTAAAGTCAAGATAAACTATCGAGACTGGATTGGAATTTGGGATGTAGCAATTTCTGATCAAATACCCGCACCTTGTTTGATCGGTTTAGATCTCACTAAGCATGTGCAGAGGGCTTTTGTTGTAACACGTTCCCAGGGAGAGCAGTTAACAATCCCTGAGGGAAAACTGGAATCCTTAACCTCTGAATCAAACCAGGGATGCCCCTGTTTAGAGGAAAACCCTGAGGTAGCAGAAATGGCTGAGGTGGTCATATTGAAGAATCCTAATAATACTTCCTTTATTGATGAGCAGAAGGAAGATATCACTTTAAATGATTATATTAGAAAAGCTAATGAGAATCCAATTCCACTGACCCCTGAACAAACGGAGAGGTTTACAGCTGATAAAAACCTGATACACAGAGAAGTTTTATTAGCACCTCAGAGAGGGGGAGGACCCCACAAACAACTTATTGTACCTGAAAAGTATAGAGACAAGATCTTAAGCATGGCGCATAGTGATGCTTTTGGAGCTCACATGGCAATATCGTGTACCAAACAAAGGGTTGCAATGAACTTTTACTGGCCAGGAATGGGTCAGCAAGTTAAGCAGTTTTGTCCGACATGTGATATGTGCCAAATGAGTGATACTGGGGATGACAAGATGAGGGCTAAGCTATGCTCATTGCCAGGGATCTCGACCCCTTGCCAACCTGTGGGTCTGCAAAACTCCTTACTAATACGAGAGCAAAGCTTGGGGAGTGCTCAAGAAAAAAGAGGGGCTGGTGTGATGAAAAGACCCAGGAAAGAGCATTCTGTCCCGAGGACGTAGTGGGGATGCTGAGGCCCATAGAGGGGAGTGAATTGCTGTTAGCAGGGTCAGAACCTGTGGATTTGTTGCAGCAGCATTGGAGGGCTGAGGAGTCTAGTAGCTCTGCAGCTGCAAAAGCACTTAAAACCTTGCAAGGCAAACCTCTACCTAACAAACCAAAGATTAAAGAAATAGAACCAGATGAAAATCTCAATGCATCTAAAATAAACCAAGAATTTGAGATTGCACTTAAATGAAACGTGCCTGTGAATTTGGAGGTGACCCATGATAGACCCAATCCCCTTCACGGATTGCTGCCTTGTCATGGTGAAGGGGCTTGAGTAATTTAGAGAAACTATGGGCTATGCCGTGCAGGGACACCCAAGACGGACAGGTCATAGTGGAGAGTTCTGACTAAACGCGATCCACCTGGAGCAGGAACTGGCAAGCCACTCCAGTATCTTTGCCAAGAAAACTCCATGGACAGAAACAAAAGGCTAAAAGATATGATTTTTTAAATGCGACTTTGAGTTTATTTCCACGTACCCCCAACAATCTTTGACTTTCTGTTTGTTCTTTTTTTCCCCCAACATGCTCCTGTTTATTTTATAAACAAATACAACAACAACAAAAATATACAAAAATACAAATAATAGTGCTTGCTATACACTAAATTCTACCGTGCACCCCATACCCATGGGACCCCATTGAACAATATTTTTATTACAAACTTCCTTTCCAAAATTGTATAGATTGTTTGTGACAATCGCCCCACGTCACTCATGCCATTCATAGTCATGAGCTGATTTGCATGAGCCTATGAGAGGACTGGAGAGGCGGAGTCAGCAGCCACATGAGGTTTGGCAGGAGAAGGAGGAGTCAGATAAGGGCTGGTTAGTCAGAGAGAGAGGGAACAGATACTGAGTGATAAGGCTGCTAAAGAAAATAGGTAGAGAAGGTGGTAATGACATTGCAAGGGAAAAGAAGTATGTACTGAGAGAACTGTTAATGATTTGCTTGTGTATAATGTGTATCCGAAGGACTTCTGTTATTATTCAATCTGCTTCACTTCAATAAATAAGTTCTGTTTGTGTTCACAAGACAAGTGTCCCGACAAAAGTCATTTATATTGTGGATTGAGGTAATCCACTGGTGGCAGCGAGAGGAGAACACGACGTGAGCCTTTGTGACAGAAGGACAAGCAAGGGTCACAAGGGTGAACGCCACATTGTTGTTTAGAGGCTTTCCCTTTTCCTTTCACTAATACAAATTCAACCAATCTACCCCAAATAGCATAAAAAATATTAGAACTTATTTCCCCTCTTTTCATCTTGAGTTCAATAGTCAATTTATCATTTAATGCAATGTCCCATACTTCACCATACCAATCTTCAAATTTAATATCATTTTTGTCTTTCCAAAACCTAGTTATTAATATTCTAGCACTTGTCATAAAGTTAGTAATCAATTCCTTCGAGTAATAATCAAGAGCTAAGTTATCAAAAATTGACAACAAAGCAATTTTAGCATTAAATTCAATATCTTTACCAAATATATCACATATTTCCTTAAAAATCAGTTTCCAAAATTTCTTAACCAATTTACAATCCCACCACATATGATAATACGTGCCAGTTTCTTCATCACATTTCCAACAAGCTTTGGAGTAATCTAAGTTTATTATATTCAATTTTACAGGAGTCAAATACCATCTTAAACAGATTTTTTTAAAAAATTCCTTTATTCTTATCGACATTGACCTTAAAACTCTCATCCTCCACATTTTTATCCAATCCTCTATTTTAATTTCTGTCTTTAAGTCATTTTCCCAAATTAATTTCAAACCTTCTGTTCCCCACTCTTTTTCCTCTTGTTCCGAAATTATATTATATATTCTACTTACTACTCCCTTCATCAAAGCATCTTTCTGCATATCTTCATGTGATGATAGAAATTGTTCGTACTTAGTGCATTCTCTACATTTACCATTAGTTTTCAACCATTCATTTGTCCAAGTGTCTAGCTGAATATAATTATACCATGATAGTTTATTAGTTTGAAGTTTAACCATAATCAATTCCTTCGATCTCATTTTACTCATCCAGTCCTTCAATCTTGCAAAACTTTTTCCTTAAACAATCCTACTAAACCCTTTAGGTTTGTAGGAAAACTTTCTATTTCAGTCACTAATTTTAATGGTGAAGTTGAGGGACATAACTTCTCTATATATCTATTCCATATATTTAACATATTTCTTAAAAAGGGGTTTTTCATCTGATTTATTGTATTTCTTTTTACTACATTAAACAAGTATTTTTCAACATTCCCATTTATTTCTGATGATTCCATATCCCACCAAATTAATTTTTCTTTATTATATATAATCTCTCCCATAAATCTTAATTGATTTGCTATATAATAGTTTTTTACATTAGGTATACCTAAACCTCCTTTTTTTGGGGTCTTATACCAATATCTTTTATTTATTCTAGATTTTTTACCTTGATTACAAAATCCATTAACTACTCCCTGCCACTACTTGAAATCTTCTTCTTCTAATTGTATTGGGAGCATCCTAAATAAAAAGGTAATTTTTGGTAATATTTTCATTTTAATAGCGATTCTCCCAAACCATGATAATTTCGATTTAGAATACTCTTGCAGTTTATCTTAATATCACTTTTCAGTTTATTAAAAATTTTCTCCTTTAATTTTTGAGTCATTCTAACTATATTTATACCTAAATGGTTTTGCCAAACAAGACGTTCCAGGAGAATTTACCCATGTTTCTACTAGGGGCTCGAGCATTATCGACTATATCCTGGTTTCTCCACCTCTTTTCTCCTTCCTCTCTGTCTTTTTGATTGGTAATCGTACAGATAATGACCACCTTCCTATTATGTTATCTTTATCTTTTCCCTTATCTTTACCTCTTATCTCTTCACCACCTGCCCAATCCTCTCCCCGAATTAGATGGTCCCCTATTGCTGAACAAGTGGCCCATGACTGGTCCTGTTTACCTGAAATTATATTTTAAAAAAACAGAACTGATGGCCTCTAGCACTCCAGCTATGGCCATCCTGAACTATAATCTACTCATTGAATCCTTAATATCTCTACTTCAATCCCAAAACCCGCCTCACCCCACTACCCACTCTCGCTCCTGGTTCGATGCTGATTGTTGGAAGGCAAAAAAACAAATTAGATATTTCTTTTCCTCTATTCGCCAACACTTAACCCTTCCTTCCCTACAGCACTACTTCTCTCTCCCCAAAGCCTGTTCTGCCTTATTTGATACAAAAAACCATCAATTTGCGCAACGCAAATGGCGCCTCTTACACCAGGCAATCATTTCCCACAACCAGAAGTCCTTCTGGTCTATAGTTTCTTGCTCCACTGCTCTGGCCCCTTCTAATTCATTTACCTCCATCCCGGCCGAAACCTGGATTGATCATTTTAATGGGGCTATTTACAAGCTCCCTCCCCCTTTCTTCTTTACCACCAAATTCTCTTAATCTCCCTGATTGGCCCCCTGTCACCACTGATCAAGTTTTAGATCTCATTAACACTCTATAATCTGATAAGGCCCTGGGCCCAGATAACT
The DNA here is from genome assembly GCA_037013535.1 of Intellagama lesueurii. Classification (NCBI taxonomy): domain Eukaryota; kingdom Metazoa; phylum Chordata; class Lepidosauria; order Squamata; family Agamidae; genus Intellagama; species Intellagama lesueurii. Next base: position 12,879,239 of record JBAJHW010000009.1, on the reverse strand, counting down.
TTCTCTCTGAGATCTTGACTTCCAACCCTCATTGGTGGGCCAAGCTCCTTGCTAAGTTTTTCATGCTAGTTAACAATACCGGCAAATTCCCTGAAACTTGGTTATCTTCTGTCATAATTCCCATTTACAAAAAAGGTGACGCCTCTCAACCCAGTAATTATAGGCCGATAAGTCTTCTGGCCAATATTGGTAAACTATATTCCAAATTTCTTCTTACCAAACTCCTATCTTGAGCGCAATCTCAAATCTCCCTGGAATGGAACAAATTGGCTTTCGTGCTGGTGCATCCACTACCGATCATGTTTTCCTATTATCCTTTCTAGCCGAAAAATATTCCATTTATCATCAATCCAATCTCTATGTTGCCTTTGTCGATCTTAAGGGTGCCTTTGATTCCATTAACAGAAGTCTGGGAAAAGCTCTCCAAGTGGGGAATCGACCCTCACCTTTTGTTTTTGCTTCGCCGTCTTCATACTTTTAACTTCACCCAAGTCCATCTCCCCAACTCTCATGTCCTAACTGATAGGATCCCTGTTCTTAATGGTGTACGCCAAGGATGTATCCTTGCCCCCCTGCTTTTTAATCTTTTTCTAGCTGATTTCCCTTCTTTTCTCTCAAACTCTGATAACTCCCCTGCAGCCCTTAATGGGACTCCTCTTCCTGTCCTCCTTTATGCTGACGATATGGTCCTACTTTCTCTCACTAAACCAGGTTTACGTTCTTCTCTTACCCATTTACAACAATACTGCTCGCTAAATTATCTTACCATCAATTCAGACAAGACAAAAATTATGGTTTTTTCTAAACGCTGGTCCCCTTCCCTCTGATCAATAGCTCCCCACTCTTATCATCAAGTACAAACCTTTAAGTACTTAGGGATCCTCTTACATTACAAACTAAATTGGTCCCCTCATAAAAAAAGCTGTTATTTCATCCACATCTCAGAATCTAAAGGCAATTGCCAAGTTTCACTTCTCTGCCGGTAATCAATTCGTCCCAGCTGCCCTCCATATATTCCAAACCAAAATTATCTCACAATTATTATATGGAGTTCCTGTTTGGATTGCATCGGCCCACTCTGACCTTGACCGCTTAGCGACTTCTTTCTTTAGGAAGATCATTGGCCTTCCAAAATCCATTCAACTTGCCTCTATCCTACTTGAATTAGGGACCCATCTCCCCTCAACCCTGGCTTGGTCTCTCATTTTTAAATATTGGCTTCGTTTGTTTTTAACCAGATCCCTGGATTCGTTACTTTCTGCTCTGTTAAGAGATTCTTACTCCCCCAAATGGATTCAACTTATCCATTCTAAACTGTTATCCATTGATATTCCAATAGAATCACTCTTCGAATTGGAATTATCTCTCGCTCACTCTCATATCAAAGCCAAGCTATATCAGTGGGAGTTTGAACATCTAAGTGACCTCCTTAATCCCACATGTTCTCCAAAATTTTTCAGCTTATCCCCTGTTTTAGAATATCCTTTAAATTACTTCAATCTACTGACTAATCCTACGCAGCGGAGAGCTTTCATGCTAGCTCGGTTTAACATCTTCCCATCAGCCATGCATTTTGGCCGTTTTTCCAAAACCCCTAAAGATAAAAGACTTTGCCTTTTCTGCCATTTGCTGCCTGACACCTTAGACCATAATCTATTTAGATGTCCAGCACACTATTCCCATCGGAAACTCCTTTTAGACCACTGGCTGATTCCCTTTTCGGATTACTTTCCTGATCTTCTCCCTATTTTCTTGAATGATCGCTGTGCTCCCCTCAATGAGGCAGTGGCAAACTACTTAACTGAAATTTTGAAACTTACTGTTGCCTTATAATGTTGAACTCTTCTTTACCCCATTCTCCGGGTAATATGTATTACTTTTCATGATTTTGTACTTCCTCATTAATGTTGATTGTGTCTATTTCCCCTGAGTTTATGTCTAATGCCAATAAAGGTTTATCGTATCGTATTGTATTGTACCTAAATATTTAATATGATTACACATTTTAAAACTATATGTATTTATAAACATTTCTTGTTCCTGTATATTATGATTAAACATCATTATTTGTGTTTTTTGCCAATTAATAATTAATCCTGTTATTTCCCCAAATTTTTCTAAGTGCTTTTTAATATTGTCCATACTCTCTAATGAGTTTTTAATAGTCAATAATGAATCATCAGCAAATAAATTAATCTTAATTGTATAGTTTTTTCCTAATCCTTTAATTGATTCATCATTTCTTATTGCATTAGCTAGCAATTCTATAACCATACAAAACAATATTGGTGCAAGTGGACAGCCTTATCTCGTACCTCGGCCTAGAAAAATCTGTTCCATTAAACCATCATTAACTATTACTTCCGAAGTATTATCTGAGTACAATTGATCTATAACCCCTCTAAAGGCTAAAAGATATGATGCTGGAAGATGAGCCCCTCAGGTCGGAAGGCGTCCAACATGCTACTGAGGAACAGCAGAGGACAAGTACAAGTAGCTCCAGAGCTAATGAAGTGGTTAGGCCAAAGCCAAAAGGACGCTCAGCTGTGGATGCACCTGGAAGTGAAAGGAAATTCTGATGCTGCAAAGAAAAATACTGCATAGGAACCTGGAATATAAGGTCTATGAACCTTGGTAAGCTGGATGTGGTCAAACAGGAGATGGCAAGAATAAACATTGACATCCTGGGCGTCAGTGAACTAAAATGGACGGGAATGGGCAAATTCAATTCAGACGATTATCATATCTACTATTGTGGGCAAGAATCCCATAGAAGAAATGGAGTAGCCCTCATAGTCAACAAAAGAGTGGGAAAAGCTGTACTGGGATACAATCTCAAAAATGATAGAATGATTTCAATACGAATCCAAGGCAGACCTTTCAACATCACAGTAATCCAAGTTTATGCACCAACCACCAATGCTGAAGATGCTGAAATTGACCAGTTCTTTGAAGATTTACAACACCTTCTAGAACTGACACCAAAGAAAGATGTTCTTCTCATTATAGGGGACTGGAATGCTAAAGTAGCGAGTAAAGAAATAAAAGGAACAACAGGTAAGTTTGGCCTTGGAGTTCAAAACGAAGCAGGGCAAAGGCTAATAGAGCTTTGTCAAGAGAACAAGCTGGTCATCACAAATACTCTTTTCTAACAACACAAGAGGCGATTCTACACATGGACATCACCAGATGGGCAATACCAAAATCAGATTGATTATATTCTTTGCAGCCACAGATGGAGAAGCTCTATACAGTCAGCAAAAACAAGACCTGGAGCTGATTGTGGCTCTGATCATCAGCTTCTTATAGCAAAACTCAAGCTTAAACTGAAGAAAGTAGGAAAAACCACTGGGCTAGTCAGGTATAATCTAAACCAAATCCCTTATGAATACACAGTGGAAGTGAAGAACAGATTTAAGGAACTAGATTTGGTGGACAGAGTGCCTGAAGAACTATGGATGGAGGCTCGTAACATTGTACAGGAGGCAGCAACAAAAACCATCCCAAAGAAAAGAAAATGAAAGAAAGCAAAGTGGCTGTCCAACGAGGCCTTACAAATAGCAGAGAAGAGAAGGGAAACAAAATGCAAAGGAGATAGGGAAAGTTACAGAAAATTGAATGCAGACTTCCAAAGAATAGCAAGGAGAGACAAGAGGGCCTTCTTAAATGAACAGTGCAAAGAAATAGAGGAAAAGAATAGAAAGGGAAAAACCAGAGATCTGTTCAAGAAAATTGGAGATATTAAAGGAACATTTTGTGCAAAGATGGACATGATAAAGGACAAAAATGGTAGGGACCTAACAGAAGCAGAAGACATCAAGAAGAGGTGGCAAGAATACACAGAGGAATTATACCAGAAAGATTTGGATGTCCCGGACAACCCAGATAGTGTGGCTGCTGACCTTGAGCCAGACATCCTGGAGAGTGAAGTCAAGTGGGCCTTAGAAAGCATGGCTAACAACAAGGCCAGTGGAGGTGATGGCATTCCAGTTGAACTATTTAAAATCTTAAAAGAGGACGCTGTTAAGGTGCTACACTCAATATGCCAGCAAGTTTGGAAAACTCAGCAGTGGCCAGAGGATTGGAAAAGATCAGTCTACATCCCAATCCCAAAGAAGGGCAGTGCAAAAGAATGCTCCAACTACCGTACAATTGCACTCATTTCACACGCTAGCAAGGTTATGTTCAAAATCCTACAAGGTAGGCTTCAGCAGTATGTGGACCGAGAACTCCCAGAAGTACAAGCTGGATTTCGAAGGGGCAGAGGAACTAGAGACCAAATTGCTAACATGCGCTGGATTATGGAGAAAGCCAGAGAGTTCCAGAAAGACATCTACTTCTGCTTCATTGACTACGCAAAAGCCTTTGACTGTGTGGACCACAACAAACTATGGCAAGTTCTTAAAGAAATGGGAGTGCCTGACCACCTTTTCTATCTCCTGAGAAATCTCTATGTGGGACAGGAAGCAACAGTTAGAACTGGATATGGAACAACTGATTGGTTCAAAATTGGGAAAGGAGTACGACAAGGCTGTATATTGTCTCCCTGCTTATTTAACTTATATGCAGAATACATCATGCGAAAGGCAGGACTGGATGAATCCCAAGCCGGAATTAAGATTGCCGGAAGAAATATCAACAACCTCCGATATCTTTATCTTTATTAGATTTTTACCCCGCCCCCCTAGACAAAGTCTACTCGCGGCGGCTTACATACATAATAAAAACATCATCATACATAAAAGATTTAAAAGATCATAATTTTAACACCTATATTAAAATGCAGATGATACCACTCTGATGGCAGAAAGTGAGGAGGAATTAAAGAACCTCTTAATGAGGGTGAAAGAGGAGAGCGCCAAAAATGGTCTGAAGCTCAACATTAAAAAAACTAAGATCATGGCCACTGGTCCCATCACCTCCTGGCAAATAGAAGGGGAAGAAATGGAGGCAGTGATAGATTTTACTTTCTTGGGCTCCATGATCACTGCAGATGGTGACAGCAGCCACAAAATTAAAAGATGCCTGCTTCTTGGGAGGAAAGCGATGACAAACCTAGACAGCATCTTAAAAAGCAGAGACATCACCTTGCTGACAAAAGTCCGCATAGTCAAAGCTATGGTTTTTCCAGTAGTGATGTATGGAAGTGAGAGCTGGACCATAAAGAAGGCTGACCGCTGAAGAATTGATGCTTTTGAATTGTAGTGCTGGAGGAGACTCTTGGGAGTCCCCTGGATTGCAAGGAGAACAGATCTATCAATTCTAAAGGAAATCAACCCTGAGTGCTCACTGGAAGGACAGATCCTGAAGCTGAGGCTCCAATCCTTTGGCCATCTCATGAGAAGAGAAGACTCCCTGGAAAAGACCCTGATATTGGGAAAGTGTGAAGGCAAGAGGAGAAGGGGACGACAGAGGATGAGATGGTTGGACAGTATCATCGAAGCTACCAACATGAATTTGACCAAACTCCGGGAGGCAGTGGAAGACAGGAGGGCCTGGCGTGCTCTGGTCCATGGGGTCTCGAAGAGTCGGACACGACTTAACGACTAAACAACAAATAAATTACCTATATGGTTTCTTACTAAGCTTACTCCACACTAATCTTGCCAATTTTTTCTAAGCCTTTAAGATTTAATCTTAACCCATTCATGTTTTCATCTCTCATACAATCATAAAAAGGTTCCTTTTTTTTCTAGCCTCAACAGTTTCTTTGTCCTTTAATGCTTCAGTTAAATATAAGAAATATCAGCCTTCTGTCAATTGAGAGGTTGGCTAGTTTGTTCCACAATTTTTCTCTGTCAACTGAATCAAAAGTTCCCCTTAGATCTTAAAAGGCTACATATATTTTAGATTTGGCCCGCTTTACTTATTTATTTATCAGATGTGCTAAGGTGAAGCAGTGATCAAGGGTGGATATTCCTTTCCTAAATCCCACTTGTTCTGGTCCAATTATTGCCATCTGCTCTTCCCACGCTGCTAGTTTATTTAAAAGATGTTTAGCATAAAGTTTTCCTATGATAGATAAAAGACTGATTGGTCTATAATTACTAGGGTTTGGGGGGGTCACCTGATTTGTAGATTGGAACTACTATTGTATTGGTCCAGGCTTCTGGTAATAGGCCCGTTTTGTCTACTACAGATATAATCCCCCCGCATAAATTCGACCACATAGGGTTTTAGGGGTAGAGACACCATAATGTAATCTATGACACTCGCTCCTTTGGCAGAGGCAAAGGTGAATTCTCCAGAGTTGGGATATTCTGTTAGACCATTTAGCCATATGCAATTATGTTGAACACAAAATCTAGCCATATTAAGCTGTGCCACATTTAGTATTTTATCCTTGGAGCACTGTTTGTAATTAAATGGTAGCAGCATTGGGTCATCTGGATCTATTTCTGGTATCCTAGCAAATATTTCCACACCACTGGCTACTCTGGCATTGAAGTCTCCTCCAATGATAAAATCTGTGTTGGGAAATTGGCCCTCTAAGTCATCAAGAAAATTGGACAGGAGATCCCACTGCTGGTCTAAAATTGACTGAGTAGAATAGGGAGGCATGTAAATATTAATTACTACAAGAATTTTTCCATCCAGGGATATCTTAATAGCTAGGAAATTACAGTTAGAATCAGATGTAGCTATTAGTTCGGAATTTAAGTCATTGTGGCAACCAATGTGGCCATGCCAGCCTGTGGACGCCCTTTAGCCTTAAGTTTACATGCAGGTAGGCTAAATATTTTAAAACCTGGGAGCATGTATTTTTGTCTGGATTAAAGAATGGATCATTTTGAGGAATAAGAGACTACTCTATCTAGAAGGACATGATCTACAATTGGGCTGGCATGCCTTTTTGTGGTATGAGAAAGCCCAAACCCATAGATACTTTCAAAATTATTATATTAGAAACTCACTACTGATAATATGGGAAAAGATAAAAAAGAAAATGTACATAAAAATACCTAGGTGGCTTTCACCTATGGAAGCATTTGTGCATCTCAGGAACTTTGAGGAAATTTTATGCTATAAAGATATACTAGATACAGAAGGGAAATTAAAACCAAAACAGGGATTAGGCTTGTCATGGTGGCCATTAATGCAAATTCAATCTAGATACGATAAAGATGTTAAAGATGGCTTTTATAAAGAACAAATATCACTTGAACGAATATTGTTAACCTCAGACGATAAACTAATTAAGAAACTATACAAACTGCTTTTGAATTGGAAAATGGAAGATGAACAGGTAAAAGAAACAATGGTACAATGGGCTAAAAATTTTGGGCACAATATTGAATTGGAGAAATGGCAGAAATTGTGGAATAGAAATTGTAAAATAACAATGGAGACTTTGTATACAGAAAATCTTTATAAAATGTTTTATAGATGGCACTTACCACCTGCCAGAATTGCAAAAATGTTTCCAAATATGTCTAGTAAATGTTGGAAATGCAAACAAAAAGTAGGTACCTATTATCATGTATGGTGGACATGTGAAAAAGCAAAAAAACTGGACTAAAATACACACATGGTTGGTTAAAATGCTTAAAAAAGATATAGATTTTAAACCAGAACTGTTTTTATTAGGTATTTTACCAGAGGATTTTAATAAACAATCGGTTTACCTAACACTGCATATTGTGACAGCAGCTAGGATTGCATTTGCACAACATTGGAAAAATGAAGAAATACCAATAGAAGAAGAGATAATTAAGAAGATTTTAGATTGTGCAGAAATGGATAGACTCACACTGAGACTGAGAGAGAAAGAAGATTCAGAATACTTTAATACATGGAATTTGTTCTACAAATGGCTAGAAGATCGGAGAAGGGATTAAATCGCCAAGATGCGAAAATAGATAATTATAAGCAAACCCATGTAACATGATGTTTAACAAGCACGAATTGAATGTAGATATAGTGAAAAACTAATAAAATGTTATAAAAAAACCTGGGAGCTGTAACTGTGATTATTTGAGTCACTATCAGGCATCGGGAGGTGGACGTGTTGGCTGTGCTTGCCTCTGAAGTCTTTCCAACCTGTCCGTGTCTACCTAAATTAAACCCCTTGTCTTTCTCCCGAATCAACTGCGGGATGAGTGAATGATGGTCTAGAGGTTCTTTTTCTTTTTGTATTAGTGACTTCTGAAGAGTTCCAAGTTGATCAGCTTTTCAAATATTGCCAAGACTGTCTTTCCCATTATTATACAGTGCTCCCACAACTGTTCCGACAGATGGTGCTCAGCCACCTCCAGATTCTCCGAGGGCATTGCATTCCGTTTGTCTCCTACCAGAATTTCTGAGGATAACCCCAATAGAGGGAATGAATTATTATCTAAAGCCAGTATAGTTTCTTTTAGATCAGAGGGAGAAGGAGTGGAGGGCTCCTGTGCTGCATTCTCACTGTTCCTTTGTAGGTCTGCAGTCAGGACCAAAAATTTGTTTGATGTAGCATTTTTAACTAATTAACTTACAGTTTCTGCGACGGTCAGATTCATTACATCATCCAGTCGGACTTGTTTTGAAACCTTGACAGGTGAGGTTGAAGGTGTTCTGTCGCTTCTTCTTCCTTCCCATAGTAATTTTGTTCCAGCTCCAATATTAACCACCACAGTCTGAGACAAAAAGTATTCAGCTGAAAAAAGATCAGTTAAAATCCAAGAAATCCTCTCAGCTTTGCACCAGCTTCAGACACAGTTAAAACAAAATAAAATCTAGCAGATGTGAAGTAAGATAATAATAATAAAAGAGGGAAAGGGGGAGCATCAGAACGTATGTCACCAGCCGGCAGCCATCCCTAGAGCAAATCCAGTCTATGTTCCTGCGACAAATCCTGGAAGTACCAACTTGTGTGCCCTCTGTTTAGAGACGGGCCAAAATACATTAGCAACTCAAGCATGGCTGAGATCAATCATAAATTGGTTGAAGATCCATTATAACTTCAAAGAGGGCAGTTTTTTACACCACATTTTCCGAGAACCAACCATTGTTAGAGAGCTTGCCTATATTGAAAAGAAAATCTCGCTAATAGGCCTGTCAGTGGAATCACTAGGCTCCCTGCCCCACAAGGAAGCATTTCAGCTGATTAAACGCAGGATATTAGATATTGAATTCCAGGATCTCCTAAGTGCAGCAAATAAGACCGGCTTCCCCCTAAGCCACCTGATTCCTGTTAGGCAGGGCCAGAGGGCCTTATACTATCATCTATTACAATTGCCTCAAAAATACAGAGCCTATTCCCTGACCAGATTTAATGTAATGACTTCAGCAGTATTATCTGGCAGGTTTCAGGGTATTCCTTACAATGAGAGGAACTTCTCTTGTGAACTGGGAGGAATTGAGTCGCTAGTATACATGTGTTTATATTGCCCTCGCTATTCTGAACCCCGTGCTCAATATCTGGGCTCAATATTGCTTAAGGTAAGAGGCTGGTCAGATATAGACAGAATGTGTTTTCTATTAACTCCTGGATTGTTGGTGTCTCCTCATTTTTCCAGTATTTTGCATATAAAATTCTTGCTGTCATAGTTACATATATGATCAAGTATCTTTTTTCTTTATATCGAATCTGGTACTATATTCAACAAAAACAGTTCAGATTCATATGGAATTGTACAAAATAGTTTTTTTTTTGTAAAATCTCATGGACTAGTTTCCAAAAGCTTTTAATTTCCCTACAAGTCCACCACATATGATAAAAACTACCTTCTTTTGATTTACATTTCCAATATTTCTTAGATGTATTCTGATATATTTTTGATAATTTTTCAGGTGTCATATACCATCTGTAGAACATCTTATATATTTTTTCTTTATGTTTAACTGATTTTGTTAACAATATTGTTTTCCCATACTTGTGACTATGACTCCAGGTTAATACTGTGGCCCACATTTTGGGCCCATTTTATCATACATTCTTTAACTATTTCATCTTGCATTTTTAATTCTAGTAAATAATTGTACAACATTTTAATCAGCTTTTCCTTTATATTAAAAAGTACCTTATCTAATGGTGTCTGTTCCTTACAAAAGCCTATTGTTTTATCTCTTGTGTTTTATCACCTTGAATCTATTTGCATTTTTGTCCACCAGTTGAATATTATACCTTGTTCTTCTAATTCTTTCCTTGATTTCATACTTAAGTCCTCTTTTAACAAATCCCTATATCTCAAGAGTTTCCTCTTTTCCATTAATCAAATCTTAGTCCATACCCAATTCAAAGCTTTCCTTGTCACATGGTTCTTAAATTGTTTATTTCTTTTGCTTTTTGATACCATTCCTGAGTGCTCACTGGAAGGACAGATCCTGAAGCTGAGGCTCCAATACTTTGGCCATCTCATGAGAAGAGAAGACTCCCTGGAAAAGACCCTGATGTTGGGAAAGTGTGAGGGCAAGAGGAGAAGGGGACGACAGAGGACGAGATGGTTGGACAGTGTCATCGAAGCCACCAACATGACTCTGACCAAACTCCGGGAGGCAGTGGAAGACAGGAGGGCCTGGCGTGCTCTGGTCCATGGGGTCACGAAGAGTCGGACACGACTTAATGACTAAACAACAACAACAACCGTAAGAAAGCATGCCACCTTAGGTTTAAATCATGTCCTTCTAGTTTTAGTACTCTGTTATTTTCTAAAACTATCCACTCCTTCGTCCAAACTAGAGCACAGGCTTTATAATCTAAAAACCAATCTGGAAGTCCAAAGCCTGCTCTTTGTTTTGCGTCTTGAAGTGCTTTGATTTTTATTCTAGTTTTTTTCCGTTGCCAGACAAACTTCATTATTATTTTTTTGTAAATTCTTGAAGTATTAATTGTTTTGTAAGAACTGGTATCGTCTGAAAAAGAAATAGTATTTTAGGTAATACATTCATCTTCACAGCTGCGATCCTCCCCATAAATGATAATTGAAATTTTGACAATTTTTCCTAATCTTTTTCGATTGTGCCAGTTAGTTTAATTTAGGCATCCTTCAGTCTCGAAAGACTATGGTAACGTGCTCTGTATGGAGGACTTGGAACAGCGTCTAGTGTGGCTGAGAAGGCCAATTCGAGAGTGACAATCCCACACTGAAGACAAATACAATCTGTCCCCTGTCCAGCTCCCTGATTTTGCTGCTTCCGTGACTGCCTCTTTACCTCGGTCTGCTGGACAAGGGTCTCTTCAAAATGGGAGAGGCTGTGATGCAACGCCTGCCTCCAGGCTGAACGCTCAGATGTCAGGGTTTCCCATCTGTTGAGGTCCATTCCTAAGGCCTTCAGATCCCGCTTGCAGATGTCCTTGTATCGCAGCTGTGGTCTCCCTCTGGGGCGATTTCCCTGCACTAATTCTCCATACAGGAGATCTTTTGGAATCCGACCATCAGCCATTCTCACAACATGCCCAAGCCAACGTAGACGTCGCTGTTTCAGTAATGTATACATGCTAAAGATTCCAGCTCGTTCTAGGACTACTCTATTTGGAACTTTGTCCTGCCAGGTGATACCAAAAATGCGTCGGAGGCAACGCATATGGAAGGTGTTCAGCTTCCTCTCCTGCCGTGCACAAAGGGTCCAGGACTCACTGCAGTACAGGAGTGTGCTCAGGACGCAGGCTCTATAGACCTGGATCTTGGTATATGTCGTCAGCTTCTTATTGAGCCATACTCTCTTCGTGAGTCTAGAGAACATGGTAGCTGCTTTGCCAATGGGTTTATCCAGCTCGACATCTAGAGAGAGAGTGTCAGAGATCGTTGAGCCAAGGTACACAAAGTCATGAACAACCTCCAATTCTTGTGTGGAGATGGTAATAGAGGGAGGTGAGTCCACGCCCTGGCCCATGACTTGTGTTTTCTTCAGGCTGATTGTTAGTCCAAAGTCTTGGCAGGCCTTGCTAAAACAATTCATGAGTTGTTGGAGGTCTTGAGCAGAGTGGGCAACAATGGCTGCATCATCGGCGAAGAGGAAATCCCGCATGCATTTCAGCTGGACTTTGGTCTTCGCTCTCAATCTAGAGAGATTAAAGAGCTTTCCGTCTGATCTAGTCCGGAGATAGACACCTTCTGTTGCAGTTCCAAAGGCGTGCTTCAGCATGACAGCAAAAAAGATCCCAAAAAGGGTTGGTGCGAGGACACAGCCCTGTTTCACTCCGCTTCGGATGTCAAAGGGATCTGATGTTGAACCATCAAAAACTACAGTGCCTTTCATTCCCTCATGGAAGGACCTGATGATTTTAAGGAGTCGAGGTGGACATCCAATCTTGGGAAGGATTTTTAAAAGGCCATCCCTGCTAACCAAATCAAAGGCCTTTGTGAGATCTATGAAGGCCACAAAGAGTGGCTGTTGTTGTTCCCTGCATTTCTCCTGCAACTGTCTGAGGGAGAATACCATGTCAGTGGTGGATCTATTAGCTCGAAATCCACACTGTGATTCTGGATAGACTCTGTCTGCGAGCACCTGGAGCCTCTTCAGCACAACACGGGCAAGCAGCTTCCCTACAACGCTGAGAAGAGAGATGCCACGGTAGTTATTGCAGTCGCCCCTGTCTCCTTTGTTCTTGTACAATGTGATGATGTTTGCATCCTTCATGTCCTGTGGTACTCCACCTTCCCTCCAGCAAAGACAAAAGATTTCATACAGCTCGGTAGTGATGGTCTCTTTACAGCACTTCAGCACTTCAACAGGGATGTTATCCTTTCCAGGTGCCTTGCCGGAGGCGAGGGAATCCAAGGCCGCTTTTATTTCTGCTAAGGTTGGTTCGCTGTCCAACTCTACCAAGACAGGCAGGCACTCAATGTTATTTAATGCTTCTTCGGTTACTACATTCTCTCTGGAATATAGCTCAGAGTAGTGTTGCACCCAGCGGTCCATCTGCTGTGCTCGGTCCTGGATGATCACGCCTGTAGCAGACTTCAAGGGAGCAGATTTCTTCTGTATTGGACCTAAAGCCTGCCTGATACCATCATACATTCCTTTGATGTTACCTGTGTCCGCTGCTATCTGTATCTGAGAGCAGAGCTGAAGCCAATAATCGTTGGAACATCTCCTGGCAGCCTGTTGGACTTGGCTACGAGCAGCTCGAAGAGCTTGCAAGTTGTACTTGCTAGGACAGGCTTTGTATGCTGCTAGAGCTCTCCTCTTATCCTCGATGGCTGGCATCAACTCCTCCGAATGGGCTTCGAACCAGTCGGCCGTCTTTTTGGTCTTCTTGCCAAATGTGGACAAGGCAGTATTATACACAGCATTCTTAAAATGTTCCCATCGTTCAGGTGCATTTGCATCAGATGGGCCTGGAAGGGTTTCCTCAAGCGCTTGGGCAAATTCCTCCACTTTTCTTTGATCGCAAGTCTTGCTGATGTCAATACGTGGTCTTCCTTCCTTTTTCGTGTGATATAATCTCTTTGTTCGCAGTTTTACTCTACTACACACCAGGGAGTGATCAGTATCGCAATCAGCACTCTGGTAGCTGCGTGTGATCGTAATACTAGGAAGGCTAGAATGTCTAGTGAGGATCAAATCGAGCTGATGCCAATGCTTGGATCTTGGATGTCTCCAGGAAACTCTGTGTTGAGGCTTCGTATTAAAGAATGTGTTGCTGATGCAAAGACCATAATAACAGCAAAACTCCAGCAAGCGTTGGCCATTTTCGTTCATCTTTCCAATGCCAAAACGGCCTAGACAAGTGGGCCAAGAATTGTGATCAGCACCAACTCTAGCGTTAAAGTCTCCGAGAATGAACAGTGCCTCTCTTTCAGGGACTTTTTTGATAGTAGCTGCCAGATCGTCGTAGAATTTATCTTTCACTTCTGTAGTGGATGACAGTGTTGGTGCATATGCACTAATGAGGGTGACCGGTCCCGCTGATGAGTGGAGCTGCAGAGACAGGATTCTTTCACTCCCCACAGTAGGTGGAACAATGGATCTCAGAAGAGTATTTCTGACTGCAAAGCCAACACCATATTCCCTGGTCTCATTCAATGGTTTTCCCTGCCAGAAGAATGAGAAGTTTTTTTCTTTGACAGATCCTGAGTCTGGCAATCTCGTCTCTTGCAGGGCAACAATGTCCATCTGCAGTCTGCTCAGTTCCATGTCGATGACAGCTGTCTTGCGCACATCGTCTATTTCCTGCAGGTCGTCAGAAAGGCCGTGTTCAGAAAAGCCAGGGGTCATTGTCCGTACATTCCAGGTGCCCAGCTTTAGGGCAGAAGTTTTCTTATGATTGTTGCATGGTGCAGGGTTATCGATCTGCTTGTCGGCTTTTACCCTAAACCCCACGCACCCCATGAGGTTAACAGACCGTGGCGAGGTAGCACCTTACTGGCTGGGGGCTGCCCAGCTTAAGGCGGGCGGTATCTACCTAGTGAGGTGCAATGACCTCTCCCACCGTCAGAAGTAGCCCCTGGCGTCATGCTCTACGCCAATCGAGCAAAGACTTATAACCGGTAACTGCTACTTCCCGTGTTGTTTCGACGCTGTATGCGAAGCTGGAGTGTCCTCTCCAGAGCACGAAGCCTGGGTAAAATAATATGGAGGATAGGCTGTTACCCAAGCAGCAAATCCCCCCTCTCCACGTCACTGAGATAGTCCAGTGGAAAGGCAAGAGCCAATACAACTGGTAACAGCGACGTCGCAGGAGTTGCCAGAACGACACAAACTGCCTCCGGGACTCCGGCTCCGGGTTTTGCCTCGAGGTTAACTCCTGAAGCCTTTTCCATCAGTGGATATAGCCACAAGGCAGTGGAGGTTTGAGATCAGAGTTTTCCTTCTCCTAGATGGGCTGCCTTCCAGGGCTGATGAGCCCCACCTACCCGGCCTGCTCTCTAATAGTGCAGAAGTATGATCTGACCCTTAAAAGGTTCCTCCCCCCAGGTGTATGTAATGCTAATTGGCTTTCCTATTTACCCAAATTAGTAATTTTCCTATTACTAATTTTCCTATTTACCTTTTCCTATTAAGTTAGTTTAATATAATTGTCTTTTATCAAGGTGCTTGGTGTTTTTTTTGGGGGGGGGGTTGTTTGGTTTTTTAAACTTTTTTTCCCCTCTTTAAAGCCTGACATTTCTACTAAATTTTTGATCTCTTCTTTTCTCATATTTTGGTCAGAATTTGGGTTTTTTGTTTATTTACTTTTAGTCCAGATACTTCTCCATAAATTTTTATTGTCTCTGTTAATGTCCTCATTGAATTTGTCAGATGGATCCTCTAGAATAAAGACCATGTCATCCACAAACGCCTGTGTTTTATATTCTTCCCCTCTGCTTTGAGTCCTTTTATATCTGTATTCTGTCTAACTTTTTGTAATAGTATTTCAATGAATAGTACATGTGATGATGTTGAAGAAGAGTGGGACTTGTAGTCACTGAGGATGAGAGAAAATGGAGTCAGGTTTCAAAGTGAAAAGAGTTGAAGACATTGGAATGTAGAAAAATGGACGATGGGTTATGTTTGAGAGAACTTTTTTCCTAAGAGAAGTTCATGATGGATTGTGTTATGTAGCTGGATGGTACAGAATGTAGCATGGTAAGAAAGAAGGAGGTGGGGCTAGCCCACCTTAGTTCAGCTTTTTAGTGTTTATTATTTTAATGGGAAATAGTTGTTTTATTTAACTATTGTAACCCTTTGAAATGTCTTTATGCTATGCTTAAGCAAACAAACTATTTCTACGAAACTATATTTTCTTAATAAAAAATAATTATAAAAATCCTAATTGAGGACTAGTTTCTTGGACCAGCAAGGTTTGGCTAAATCCAGAAGGGTGGAAAAGGTCATTGATTAGCTACCATAGAGAAGTCCTATTTAACTGAGCTGTTCTGAGTTCTAAGAAATCACAAAGCCCATGTTGAAGTACTTGCAAAGTACTGAGTAAAGTAAAGTGTTCTTTAAAGGTCAGGCTTGTTCAAGGCACATATGCTATGCACTGCTGAGGCTTGAGGACTTACCTCAGTACAAAGTGGTAGATTTGTGGCCTATGGAACTCCCTGCCTGAATGCCATACGCTCCTTAGGGAGGCTGTGAGCATCACAGTACAAACAGTAAAGGAGATAATGGACATCCTTGTCTTGTTCCTTTTTGTATTCTTATATCCTGTGTGAGTTCACCATTTATTCTGGTCTTCGCTTTCTGTTGTCTATAGATAGTCCTTATTGCCTCAACAAAGCCCTTTCCTGCTTCCATAATCTCTAATTATTTTAACATAAAATCCCAATTAACATTGTCAAAGGCCTTCTCTGCATCAATAAAAATCATAGCCATCACTCTTCTGGGTTGTGTCTCATAATATTCTAATACATTTAATATTGGGCATTCCAATATAACTTTCAACCACACTTTTATATACCTTTTTGAAATTATGTTATCTTGAGTAGTTTGTGTTATACCCAGACTGAAAGTTCCCCTTTCTGGCCAGTTAGTTCCATACCTTGACCACACTTCCCCACAGAGGTATACCAGTTGTTACTTTTTAAGGGGTCTCCCTTCTTTGAACTTTCCAAAGTTCTTAATCATACACTTCAAGGGAATGTCTGTGTATTTCTCATTTGAAGATTCCGTATTTCCCATTCTATTTCGGGAATGAACTAAAAGATTTCTTTTTGGTGGCTAGCTGGCTGTATTTTTCTTATTCTCTAGGAATTCCAAATTTTCACCTTAAAGGCGAGGGAGCTCCCTTTGTTTTGTAGGTCCCCTAGCTCTGTTTTCCCCCCTTTTCAAGCCTTCTGCCTTTTCATGGAGTCTCTGTTTACATATAGATCCTCTAGGGGAAGCTGTGGTTAGCATTTCTCTCTCGCTTTAGGAACATGGAATTTGCCATGGAGGATGGCCAATTCCTCTTCTACCTGTCTCTACCCTGTTGTAGGGCTCCTGAAGTTTTTATGAAAAAGCACTTCTCAAGAGGGTGCTCCTTATGAAGTCTTCCCAGGGAATCAGTGGGATCTTGACCCAGTAAAGAAAAAATGGAGTGCTCAAAAGAAATCTCAAAAAACAAAAGCTAAATTGCTTGCCAATTTGTGGTCTCTCCTGATCAGATCCTTCTTTGGGGTAGTCGGCTGTTCCTCTCCCTTCCTCTCCCAGTTGGCAGGGGCCGGCAGATAAGATGATTTGACCTGGCATACTTCTGGAACCTTATTGGGCCCGAGGGGGCGAAGGTTGATCCTGTTCTGCTTTTCCAGAGGAGATCTTGGCAACTATGCTAAATTCTGTAACTGGAACATAGATTTTTAGTTTAAATTTCTTGGCTCCTCTGGCAAGGACCTCAAAATGAAAGAAACAGTTGGAGAGAACCCACACACAGAAGTAATTTGCAAATATAGGTAAGAGGTTTATTGGAAAGGAAGAAAATAAAGGAAGAGGAGAGAGCCTTGCAAGATGGAGTAGTTGTTACAGAGATTCATACATACTTTATAGAGGTATTTATCAAAACAATGGAATAAGTGATGCTGTCACTCCCAGAATGACAAGTTCTGAGTCTTCCATAAGCATCCTTGCATAGAGTTATAAACCCTTTGAAATGGTTACTGTTTCTCTGAAAGACGCCAGCACATGTCTTTGCTCTACCCCGATCGTTTGGACAATTGTAGCTCCTTTGAGAATACAAAGACATACAGTTATACATTCTTTGCTTTCTAAGGCTGACTTAACTTCAGTGTTCTCCTGTGGGCTTTTTTGATTTTGGTCTTTTACCAGAGTTACAAGTGTTTTTTAAGACCTTGTGTGTGTTTCTTTCAGGCTAGTCAGAACAGAATGTTTCTTGAGAGATACTTTTTGATTAAGATCATTCTAAGCTCCTAAAGTTAGGTTAACTACACATTTGCATTATGGGTAATAGTTGCTTAGAAGAAAAGAAATGGGGGCAATATATATTATGTTTAACGGAAGGAAGGAAGGAAGGAAGGAAGGAAGGAAGGAAGGAAGGAAGGAAGGAAGGAAGGAAGGAAGGAAGGAAGGAAGGAGCTGATGGTAGACTGAAGCAATGAAGGAAGGAAGGAAGTAGATGATGGTGAAAAACAAAGGCAGGAAGGAGTGAATGGTGGACTGAAGCATTGAAGAAAGGAGTGAATGGTGGACTGGAGGGAGGGAGGGAGGGAGGAAAGAGCTGATGGTGGACTAAAGCAATGAATGCATCTTAAAATATATTTTTCCGTTTATAAGACGACCCAATGTATAAGACTACCCCCCCCTTTTCTAACCCCAAATTAGAAAATTTGATCCCTGCTTTTCCCTTCCTTTTGCTAAGCCATGGAGCTTAGCAAAAGGAAGGGAAAAGCAGGGATCAAAGGGCTCCCTTTGACCGCCACTTTTCCTTACCTTTTGCGAAGCCACAGGGCTTAGCAAAAAGGAAGGGAAGGCTCCCTTCGGGTAAAGGCTGCATGATCACAGCCCTTTGATCCTGAAGCCCTTTCATGGCTGCTTCAGGATCAAAGGGCTGCAATCATGCAGCCCTTTCACAGCTGCATTACCCACTTCCTAAGCCTCATGGGGAACAACTTAACGACTTAACTGTGAATTTGGTTTCTTTTTCCAAGGTGCAGTACTTTGCAGTTACCTCTGTTGAATTTCATTCTGTTGTTTTCAGCCCAGTGCTCCAGCCTATCAAGGTCATTTTGAATTTTGTTTCTGTCTGCCACGGTGTTAGCTATTCCTCCCAATTTTATGTCATCCTCATATTTGACAAACATTCCTTGCACTCCCTCATCCAAGTCATTAATAAAAATGTTGAAGAACACCAGACCAGGGCTGAGCCTTGGCACTCTACGTCAGCAGTTTTACTGGGGGGCTTATAACAATCCCAAACTTAAACCAAATTCTTGGTTTGACAGAGATTGCCTCCTTCTGAAAAATCAGATATGGGCTCTGTATCAATCCTATCAGACCAACCAGTTAGAGTCCCTCCCAAGCAAATATGCCAAATTAAAAAAGCAGTATAAGCTTGTAATAGCTCAAAAGAAGCAAAAACTGCAAATGGAAAGGTGAGATTTAATGATCCATACTGCCCAGTCTAACAATAGTAAACAGTTCTGGTTGTTGGTTAGGGGTGCCCTAAATAGCAGGATGGGTTATCTGGATTCCCAGGTCCCTGCACATGTTTGGAAGGATCATTTTACTAACATATTTTTCAACCCTCTGACTCTGACTTAGATCCTATACACCTTATCCCACCTAATTTACCAGAATGGGACCCAGTAGACACCATGGAAATTAAAGCTTTAATGACCAACTTAAAACTGGGAAAGGCTGCTGGTTCTGATGGGATCCCACCTGAAACCTTCAAAAAGTGCCTAGACTGGTGGTCCTCACCTTTGGCCACTCTCTTTACACTAATAAACCAGACAGGAAGAGTACCTTCAGCATGGACTAAAGCAATCATAGTACCCATTTTTAAAAAGGAGACCCACAAGTCCCAGGAAATTACCATCCAATTAGTCTGCTGTCTATCGTGGGGAAACTCTACGCAAGGCATCTAGCAGACAAATTATCAGCCTGGATGGACAATCAAAAGATCCTGGGGCCAGAGCAAATCAGCTTTTGTAAAAAACAGACACACATTAGATCACTGTGTGGTATTAGCACATCTGGCAGAGAAGTACAACACCATGGGTAGGAGAAGACTGTTTGCAGATTTCTTAGACCTGAAATGGGCCTTTGATTCAATTCCAAAGAAATTACTGTGGGTCAAACTGGAAAAGTCCTCAATAGATAGGAGACTCCTGTTTCTTATCCGAAAGCTATACCTACATACGAGTTGTCAGGTCCGTTATGGTCCTGCAGGTGAACTGTTGGATACAATCCCAAGTAACAAGGGGGTCAAGCAGGGATGTATATTGGCCCCCTATCTATTCAATATATTCATTAATGATTTGGGTGACTCCTTGAAACAAGCTGAGGGCCACCAACACCCCAAGCTCAGCTCCCAGTAAATTCCATTACTGCTATATGTAGATGATGATGCAGTCCTATCCTTAACTCATCTGGGACTAAAGAGGTTCTTAACTGCCTTTGCTGCCTACTGATAACAACTGTCTGTCCATCAATGCCCAAAAGTCAAAGATACTAGTATTTTCCAAGAGGTGGAAAAGACTGCATTGGTCCTTACAGAATGACAATTTGGAACAGGTCAAATAATATAAGTATCTGGGGATAAGCTTCAGATATAACATGAGTTGGGTTGCCCACCAAAAATATGCTCTTAATCTTGCCAAATGCAGTTCACTAGCGGTGGCCCAGTTTATTCTACAGAAGTGGTGGACGTCATGTCCCCTCAGCCATCTATGTCTTCCAAGCAAAAACAAGGGCACAACTACTATATGGCGCCCCCATCTGGATCAGTGCATATAATCCCGAAGTTGAAAGAATACAATCCATGTTTTTGCACCGTATTTTGGAGGTTCCCATTGTGTAGCCTATGCAGCCCTGTGCCTTGAAGTAGGGGTAGGCTGATTGGAAACTAACACTTGGACTCAGACGCTAAAGTATTGGCTTAGATTACTTTTTTCAGCAGATCAACCGGGATATGTGCACTATATGCTACTCGATTCCCACCACAGTCAGTGGCAATCTTTCATCCAACAAAAAATTAGGTCCATAGCCATCCCCCTTGAACATATTCTGACGCTTGGGCAGAAACAGGCCCTAAGAGGCTACACGACATAGAAAAGCAGGAACTCTTTTCCCAGGCAAACAGAACGTGCTCCCCTTTGTCACATGGTGGTTTTCCAACATATAGGACCCATGCGGGCTACCTAACCTCACTCTGCTTGCCGCAGGCCTGCAAAGCATTCATGCTGGCGAGACTGAACGTGCTCCCCTCAGCCCTTCTTCAAGGCAGACTTAAGGGAATCCCACGCCAAGGAAGATTCTGCCCATGTGGAAAAGGGTCCCCTGAATTTCTTGAGCATATGCTTTTATACTGCCCATTTTATGAACAAATCAGGAATAACCTAATCTGGCCATTGCTAAACAAGTTCCAAGGCCACCCTTCCAGTTGGTTAGAAATATACTGCCTGTTAGACCATAACCCTTATACCACAGCAAAGGTAGCAAAATTTTTCCTAGCTGCAATGCGTAAGAGGGCGGAGTTTGTCCTGATTACCAAATTTCTCAATGCACCTATTTCCCTGTAGTCCCTCTCATTGTTTTTACTGCATTTCTGTATGGGTCATATGACTGCAATAAACTTATTTGTATTGACTGAGCCTTGGGGTACCTCACTTGTTATCTTCTCCCAGTTGGAGAAGGAGACATTAATCATCACCCTCTGGTTACTATTCTGTAGCCAATTGTGTATCCACCTGACACTTGATCAATCCAGCCCACACCTAGTTAGCTTGCTAATCAGGATATCATGGGGCACTTTGTCAAAAGCTTTGCTGAAGTCAAGATAAACTATGTCTACTGGTGAGAGGGAATACTCTCTGTCTATCAGGGAAGTTACCTGATCAAAAATTGAGATCAGATTAGTCTGGCAGGATTTGTCCTTCACAAATCCATGTTGGCTACTAGGTATAACTGCATTGTTTTCTAGGTGCTTACATAGTGACCATTTTATAATTTGTTCCAAAATTTTCCCTGGGATTGACATCAGGCTGACAGGCCTGTAGTTCCCAGGTTCCTGTTTTTTGCCCTTTTTGAAGATAGGGACAACATTAGCCCTCCTCCAATCATCTGGCACTTCACCCGTTTCCCATGATTTCAAGAAAATAATGGACAGTGGTTCTGAGAGTTCTTCAGCCCATTCCTTCAGTACTCTTGGATACAGTTCATCCAGCCCTGGAGATCTGAACTCCATCAAGGACTACCTTACCACCTTGAACATTTGCTTATCAATCTCCAGCTGCAATCCTGTTCCCTTCAATTGCACTTCACATTTGTCTGGAGGTTCATAGTGTGTCCTATGGGAAAAGACTGAGCTAAAAGAGGAATTGAGTACCTCTGCCTTTTTTTGTCATCTGTTATCATTTTTCCATCTCCATTAAGTAGCTGTATCACTATGTCTGTCCTTTGCTTCACACATACCTAAAGAATGCTTTTACAGTAATACCTCGGCTTACGAAATTAATCCATCATCAGGGACGTTACATAATGCGGAAATTACGTAAACCAGAACACGGATTGCCGTAGCAACGGGGGCGGCACTAGAAACCTCCAGGCGCGATGCGTCCTTTATGTACAGCGGGGAAACCCCCCGTAAAAAACGTAAACCGAGGCATTATTTCTTATGGATTTCGGCTCGTAAACTGAAAATTACATAAACCGAGGTGTACGTAAACCAAGGTACTACTGTATATTGCTTTTAGTGTCTCTAGCTAATCTCAGCTCATTTTCAGCTTTTGCTCTTCTAATGCCATCCTTTCATTACATTGCTACTT
Organism: Intellagama lesueurii; assembly: GCA_037013535.1. Classification (NCBI taxonomy): domain Eukaryota; kingdom Metazoa; phylum Chordata; class Lepidosauria; order Squamata; family Agamidae; genus Intellagama; species Intellagama lesueurii. The sequence continues at coordinate 12,856,908 of JBAJHW010000009.1, read as the reverse complement.
GTCTGTATTCTTCCTTGGTGACCTGGCCTTCTTTCCACTTCCTATACATGTCTTTTTCAGTTTTCAGGTCCTTGCTGAGCTTTTTGTAAAGCCACACTGACATTTTTTGCTGCCTCTCACCTTTTTCTCTTGTTTGTAGTTGTGCTTTTAGAATTTCTTTTTAAAGAAACTCTACCCTTTTTGGACTCCATTTCTTGTTAGGATCTCCTGCCATGGGACCTTATTCATCCTTGTTCCAAGATTATTAAAACTGGCTTTTTAAAAATCCAGCGTATGTGTGTGGCTACATTCTGCTTTGGTTTCCTTTGAAATCAGGAAATCTAGTAAAACATGGTCACTTTTGCCCAGAGTTCCGCTTACTGTCATTTCCTCCACCAAGTAATCACGGTTAGAATCAAGTCAAGGATAGCTAGTCCTCTAGTTTATTTCTCCAGTTTTTACAGGTGGGCGGGCGGGCAGGCGGGCGGAAGGAAGGAGCTGATGGTGATGGAGGAAAAGGAGCTGATAGTGGATTGAAGAGAGGGAGGATGGAATGAAATAAAACGGAAGGAAGGCAAGAGGGAAAGAGGGAAGGAAGGAAAGAAGGAAAGAGGTGATGCGATGGAGGAAAAGGAAGGAAGGGAGTGAGAAAGGATAGGAAGGAAAGATGGAAGTAAGGAAATACGATGAAAGGAGGGAAATGTGGATCTGAAGCTGGATGATGAGTAGGATCAAAGGAATGAAGGAGGAGATGCTGGATGGAAGGAAGGGAGAAGGCAAGGCAAGGAAGGAGCTGACTGGATGGCAGAAAGGAAGGGAACAAGGGAGAAAGAAAGGAAGTATAGTGAAAGGAAGAAAATGCATACCTGATGCTCGTTGAAAGGTACTATTAAAGGAAGGAAGGAAGTAAGGAAAGAAGGAAGGAGCTGATGGTGGACAGACGGGAGGAAGGGACGGAGGAAGGATGAATAAAGGGCAATGAATGCAAGAGGTTATCTGAGGATGCTGTGAGATGTGAACAGTGTGATAGAGCAGCCTCCCCAAAACAGAACAGGGGCTCTAGGTTAATTAGGAAAATTGTGGCAACAAAATTCTAGCAACAGCATAGTCTAAGTCAGTGGCCCCCAACCTTTTTGCGTCCACGGACCGGTTTAGCAGGGAGGCGGGGGGCCTCCATGAGTGCATGGGAGGGGCCATGTGTGCGTCCGTGTGTGCATGGGAGGGGTCGTGCATGCTTGGTAGGGGCCATGGGAGGGGCTGTACATGCATCTGCACATGCAGGGGGGCAGGAGATTTGTCTCCATGGCACAGTCTTGGCAAGGCCACAGACCGGGACCAGTCCGCAGACCGGGGGTTGGGGACCCCTGGTCTAAGATACTAGTTTCCACCCAGTTTTTCTTCATTCAATAGACCTAAATGGCAGTCCTATGATCTCTGAACAAGGAAAAGGATTCAGGCTGAACCCCACAGATCTGTTGAACTATCTTTGCTATCAATAGCCTTAGTTTTTATAGTCAGTGATGAGGAATGCTGAGAAATATAGTTCAACACATCTGATAGGCCACATTTTCCCAACCCTTGCTATATATGATATGAACAGTAGCTAAAAAGATAGGCAATGACATATCAATAAGGCCTTACTGGGATAAAAAAAGCATACTAGTGGCTTACACTGCTTATAAGCCAAATGAGCAAACATTCCCTAGTTGCTGCAATCCATTTACTTACTTGCCAGGGTTCTAACATCTCCCTGCTGTTGCTATGTTGCCACAGAAACCTTGCTGTGATGCTTCTGGTGCACTTGCTCCTGGTGCTTTGCACTTCAGATTGAAGCCAATGAAGTGCACCTGCCTCTTCCATGATACTGCCTGTCCTTTCTCATTCTGCAGTCTGAGATCAGCTGTGAACACAGGTTAGAATTGCAGCAAATACATTTATGACCTCACAATTTCAAGCCCTGTTGTAAAGGTATGTGCAAGAGAAATGTTTGAGGAAGCAAGGCTTTAAAAACCATAAAACTGGAACTGTTTAGCCTAACATGATCACCCAGTTCTTCTATGGTAAGTTGAGTTTTGAAGATGGTGGGGAGAGGCGCAGTTAAATTTGTGAAAAGGATTAGTTTTGGCTAGGCTAACAGCTGGTTGGCTGCATAGCAAGCTGAGTAACTGAAGGTATAACGAGCTCACACAGCTGTATCTTTCATGTCCCTTTCCACTATTTAATTTATTATTATTATTATTATTATTATTATTATTATTATTATTATTATTATTATTATTATTATTATTATTATTATTATTATTATTATTATTATTATTATATATGGTCAGTGACCAGGAAGATAAGAATACATTATTTAGATAAAATCATATATAAGAGACATTGGTCAAGACATGACACCATCAATGCAACCTCTGGATCTTTTATGACATTAAAGTTAATAAGATGTTTTGAGTTAGCCAGTAGCATTGAAAGATATAAAAGCTTTTAAAACATCACAGCAGTCACATGATATAGGATGAAATTAGGGGACACATATAACCATCAGTATGACACCTAACTCTCCTAGAAAGTAAGTTAAACAAGAAATCTCTAACCAGGGCAGAGGCACTCGAAGACCTTGTGTCGTCAGGAGACTGCGGCAAGCTACTTTGGCAGTGCAGTATTTGGTCACTTTATTAGTAGTGTAAGAAATCGTATTGGAGAGCAACAAAAGAATATAAAATTCATTGGATCTCCCTGGAACTTTTCTAAAAATAGGGAAGAAGATCCTTGCAGAGATCTCGATAGAAATGACAATATAAGAGGACATGCCCCACTGTTTCTACTTCATCACCATCGTAAGGACATAAACAATCAAAATAGGGTATGCCTTGAAATCTCCCTTCCAAGAGATTAGAAGGCAACACATTAAATCTGGCTAAGGTTTATTTAACTATTTAATTAAGTATTCAGAGCATGGAGGTTCTGGAGCTGGACCTCACTTACCATCACGCACCTTGGCATGGGAGCAACTCTGTAGAACTTGGATGGCCAGAAGACAGACTGAGATGTACCACTGAATCTCAGGGGAATTTGCACAATTGAATTGTTTATCAAAGCCCCTTCTCAAGCTCAAAATTCTTTAATTATGAGTGTATGCTTTTTTACACTAGACCTCTAGTTTGAAAAAGAAAATTGTATGTACATGCCTCTCATGTGAGACAAAGTATGTACAAAGCTATACATACTGTAGGAGAACGTGACATATGTGCTGCCAAGGGCCCCATAGACAGTGGTCACCCAGGAAAGAGCTGTTGGTGGAGGAGCAAGAGCCCACTGTTTCCAATCATCAGTAAAAGGGGTGAAAAGAATACTAGATTACGTGAACCTTTATCAAGTCCAGCAAGACTTTTGGTCATCCATAGTAAGGTTAACATTCTTCTATGATGCCATAGTAAAGATGAAAAATACTTCTTATTTGAAGAAAATGGAAGGGATCTTTCCATTTAAAAAGTGGGAGACATCTCTTTAGAGGAGACTCATATCCTCTGGATGGGACGTGGTGGCGCTGCGGGTTAAACTGCAGAAGCCTGTGTGCTGTAAGGTCTGTAGATCTTCAGCTGTAAGATCGAATCCACGCGACGGAGTGAGCTCCCATCGCTTGTCCCAGCTCTCGCCAACCTAGCGGTTCGAAAGCATGCAAATGCGAGTAGATAAATAGGGACCACCTCGGTGGGAAGGTAACAGCGTTCTGTGTCTAAGTCGCACTGGCCATGTGACCACGGAAGATTGTCTTCGGACAAACGCTGGCTCTATGGCTTGGAAACGGGGATGAGCACCGCCCCCTAGAGTCGAACACGACTGGACAAAAAATTGTCAAGGGGAACCTTTACCTTTACCTTTACCATATCCTCTGGATACATGATTCTCCTGTTTTGAGCAAATATAAAGCTTGAAACTCTAAAGGGCCACAAAAAAGCCATAGGGTCTGTGCTATTAAATATAAGAGAGATGGCCATTAAGCAGTCCCACAATAGTGGGGCAAATCATTATCCTCACCATAAATCTCACAATTAGTCAGATGGGCGGTATATAAATCAAATAAATAAATGAACAAATTAATAAAATTGTCAGAACTTCACCATTCAGGTTTCTTGCGAACTTTTTCTGCACAGGCTTTGCCACCATACTGTGGCCTCATCAGCTCCTATAAGGGCATTTCTCTGTTTCTGACTCATCCCTAGAATAAAGTCAGAAATAACAGTTCTCCCATCATGCATTACTAAAGAAAAAAAACTCAATGTACAATGAATTATACAACCTGCCCTTTTGTACTCTTTCAGCAATAACCCAACAAGGAATGAGATCAAATCCCAGTCCTGCTTCTAAAATATTTTCAGACTATCTTTGAGGTCTGTGAATGGAAATGACAGCAGCTACAGAGGTCAAAGCAGAATATGCAGTACAAATTGCTATTCAGGCAGCAGAGGCAGATTCAGCAGAAGCAAAAGATGAAGTGGAGGAGCAGGAGGAAGAAGAGGAGGATCATTCTGGGCAGGCATATTCCTATGTCCTCTACATTGGGAACCTGAACCCCAAATATTCCTCTGATGTTCTCTGCAGCATGTTGAAGGACATATTTGGAATGGCCAACGTCACCCTTCAGAGACACAACATTGAAGTTATAAGGAAACGCAGACAGGCCCATGCCTTTGTCCAGTTGGCAACAGAGACCAGTCTGGAATGTGTCCTGAAATGCCTGCTGATTGCCTCAGATGGAGAGGAAGACTTCACCAAGAAACTTGTGAAAAAAGGAAAAAGTTTAGTTGTGGGACCTGGCAAGAAGTTTGCATTTGGAAACAAAGATGGCAGAGAGGTAAGGCTGCTGGAGTGGGTGTAACCTGCTGTGGGGGTCCTTCAATTTAAAAAAACACAAAAAGGAGGAAAAACAAAGCACAAAAAAGAAGTTGCTGTAGGCCTTGAGAGCTCTACCTGGGTAACACTGAGGAAGCAGAAGAAAATGAGTATTTCTTCACAACTACCAGGCCCATCTTTCATTACAAAGCTCAAAGGTAAAAACTGTTAATATTCCATATATTAACATACATGGTTCCTCTGCTAGTCTTCACCACCACCACACTCCTTGTTGCTCTTGCAAGGTTATCTGTTTTCTGTCTCCTATAGGAATGTGTGTGTGTGTATGGCAGCCAGGTGTGTGTGTGTGTATGTATATATTTTGTTATTCTGTTGTTTATCTGTTGTAAACCACCCAGAGTGGCCCTGGCTGCCATATATATACATATATAAATACATATAAATACAATTGGGGCATAAATCAAATATACTGTGCAGTGAGAATAAATGCAATACAATAAATTACAATGTATTGTATACAACAGAACACCAAACACAGGCCGTAAGTTATTGCATGTGAAATGTAATCACACATCCAAGACTCTTAGAGCCAATGAACATTTTACTTGTGAATTTGGTATTTCATCCAGTATTTCATTTTTTCCAGTAAGTCTGATGAAGTGGACTTGTCAATGAAAGCTCACATTAAAATATAATAATTAGTCTTTAAGGTACCATATTTTTTTTGCCTTGTTTTGTTTTGTTTCTTTGGACTTTGCCTGATATACAGTAGTAGCAAGTCACCCTTTGTATAAGTCTCAAGGTCTTCCTGCACTAGTTAACAGCCCTAAATACAATTTTAAAATAAACCTGGAAGTGAACGCCCAGTCATTTCCACTTTTTGCACTGTGAGGAGTCTGTACAGTCTCTCAGATGGTCTCAGAGGCAGAAGATTGGTCTGTGCCAAGGTTGCTCACCCATAAAAACCTATTTACACACTCCAAAGCATCCGGACCATAGACATTGTCTATTGGGGTTATTTGGCCTTTCTTCCTCACTCAGTTTTCAAGGCTAAGGCTTACTTTAGTAGCTCACCTACATATACCACACAAATGTGTTTACCCAAATCAAGAGAATCTATTATCAGGTCTTCTTCATACACCTGTATGGACATAACATGCATACAGGTGTTAAACACGTCCCAGTGAATCACAAGGAATTCCACTTGGTCTTCAATATTTCAGCATCTCAGGCTTATAATTAACTACCTCATTGGGTATGGCTTCTACAAGACAATGAAGATACAATTGGCTTTAAAGAAGGCCATCTCCTAAGTCAACATCCAGCCAAGGTCCTCAGCCCAATTACAGAATCTTATTTCCACCATAGATGATTTCCGTTGGGCGCAACATTCTAGACCTTTAGAGCATTTTTTGCATTCCTCTCAGTGGAATTCAGCTGTGTATACACCTCCAATGTTTAAGAATCCACCACCTTCTGAGTCAGTCCATTCAATCATCCTATTATTGTTAGGAAGTTCTAATGTTGAGTTGAAAACTCCTTGCCTAAAAATTTAAATCCATTACTTAAGTTCTACCATCCAGAGCGACAGAAAAGGAGCTCACACCATCTTCAAAGTGACAACCCTTCAGATATTTGAAGATGGCTATCTTATTGCTTCTCATTCTTCTGTTCTTCAGATTGAACATGCCCAGATCTCTCAACTGTTTCTTGTAAGGCTTGGCTTTCAAACGTTATGATACCCATTCTTACACTGTGGTGCCTGCATACAGGTGGGGTCTGGCCAATGCAGAATACAGTATTATTATTACTTCCCTTGATTTAGACATTGGACTTCTGTTGATGTGTAAAACTAAGGATGTGTCATTGGAAGCAAGGACCTGTGGGTGATCACGGAACAAAGGAAGGCTAATTGCCTTAGAGAAAGTACAAAGGAGAGTCGACCACAGATGTCCGAGCCAGCGGAGCCTCAAGGCAACGCCCTGAAAACTCTTTTTATTGACTTAGCAAGGGTTACATAGTATGTTGTGAGAATTCAGATAGGATACTAGTTACCTAATCGTAACCAGGATTGGCTGAAGAAACTCTTTGATCTTATGTTCTAGCTCTAAGCGAAAGGGCAGAATGAGGGGTTACCCCGCCCGTTGGCAGCTGCCCCTTCCTGCCAGGAGTGTGTGCACATCACTGAAACAGAATGCAGCTACAACCTTAAACAGAAGTTTCCTACATGCCCCCTTTTTCTTTTTTTTCAAGCAAAGGCATATATTCTTTCATATATTTGCGAACTACATATAAATCTTTTCGGCGAAGGTCTGAAGGCGAAGCTTTGGAACAGGTAGTTATTATGGAAAAGAAGTTTGGTATACATTGAATAAAACAACAGCAATTTATAAGGAGTATGAAGAGCACAATTGCATGAATGAGAACACAACACGACAGCATCACGGAGTTAGCATTCATATGCAAGATAACGGCTGCTAGAAAAGCTTCAGGAGTTTCCGGGATCTGCTGCTGATTTAGAGTTCTTTTTCCATCAGCACTCAGTGTCTTTAACATCCCCCAGGTAACTTTGGGCTTAGTGCCTTCAGGTCGGGCCAGGCGCTTCCGGCGATGTGCAGTCATCTGGTCCCACTCCAGAGCCATCGCTGGATTGAATTCTGGAATCGGGTCCTGCAGGTTGCGATGCCAACTCATTCTTCCCACAATATGGCCTCACACACTGAGCCGGGATTCACAAAGGACCTGTGGGAGTAAGCACAGCAGCATAGCCATGCCCCCATGTTAGTAAAGGGGTAGACCCTCCCACTGAGGGTCAGGAGGTTGCTTATAAGTCACCAGCGGCCGTTCCATGGGGATTTCTTTACGAAAGTGTTTCTCTACTGGCGACAACTTGTGCTGACCTGCAGATACAGTTAAATGATTTAATGTGAACAATGCTATTGATACTACATCTGGACCATCTTGGGGTTTGATTCCTGTTTTTTGTTTGTTTTGAAATGAGAAATTTAAAAGAGCAGTGTGCTCTTTCTACAATAGCCTGTCCTGTGCAGTTATAAGGAATACCATGGGAAAGTCGAACGTCCCATTCATTGCAGAAAGTGGTAAAGGCGTGAGAGGTATAGGCAGGGCCATTGTCTGTTTTTAAGGCTTGAGGCCGGCCCATAACTGCAAATGTACGTAAACAATGTTGTATGACGTGGCGAGAGGTCTCACCACAAAGAGGGGTAACCCAGATGTATCCCGAATAAGTATCAATAGTTAGATGAACATAAGAAAGAGGAGCAAGGGTAGGAACATGAGTAACATCCATTTGCCAAAGCTGATTGGCATCCGTTCCTCGTGGGTTAACAGCATCAAAAGGAAAGGAAATGGGAGACATGGAACAGGAAGAGCAGGAGGATACGATGTCTTGAGCTTGAGAAAGCGGAATAGAAAATTGCTTATGGAGTTGTTTAGCACTCTGATGGAAAAAGGAATGGCTGTCAATAGGATTAGAAAAGAGGGGACACAAGGAACGAAGAGCAGAGTCTGCACAATGATTTCCCTCCGAGATAGCATCTTGAAATCCAGTATGAGATCGGATGTGAGCTGCAAAAAAAGGTTGTGATCTGGCAGCATGGAGGTTTTTTAAAGTCAGAAACAGGAAAAGTAAGGAAAAGTCAAAAGCAGGAGAAAGATAGGCATGTGAGAGATGAGTGAGAAGGTTAAATACATATTGAGTGTCTACAATGAGATTTAAAGGTTGATCTTGAAACATTTGAAAAGCAAGAACAACAGTCGCTAATTCTGCATGCTGAGGAGAGCTTTGAGTACAAGTAAAACAGGTTTTCCAGGTTCCGGGAGGTTGCTGAAAGGTAACCACGCCTCTGGTAGGCACACCATCGGTAAAAACAGAGCATCAGGGAGAGGAGTAGCAGAGAAAAGAGAAAGTGAAAGGGTACTTGCTGAATGAATGTTAAGCAAGGGTCTTTAGGAGGATTAAAACGTATGTCACCAATATAGTCTGAAAAAGCAATTTGACAAGTTAGTGATGTAGACATTAAATGATCATGGTCAGCTTTGGAAATGGGTAAGTAACAACAGAAGATCCCAACCTGTGAGTTGTTTGGCATGATGATTACAAGGTCTGTAATCGCATTTAAAGTAAACGCAATTTTGGGGAGGAGTGTTAGATAAATAAAGCCATTCTACTATAGCAATGGCCTTGTCAGATTTCGGGCTACACAACAACCCAGTAGGCAATTGGGGAGTGTTCAAGATAACCAACTGCAAGGGACCAAAAGAAGGAATGCGGTCGACCATGGTACGTCGCAAGGCTGCATTAATTTGGTGTATAGCATGTTTCATAGCCTTGGTGATGGGTATGGAGTCAGCAGGAGACTGATGTCCCCGGAGTGCGTTAAACAAAGGCTGCAATTCATGAGTAGGAAGGCACAAAAATGGACGAGCCCAATTTAAGTGCCCAAGGAACTGTTGCAACTGCACTAATGTAAATTGAGATGGAGTTTTTAGTTCTGGTAAGAACGGAGATGTAGCTTGCAACAGTTTGTGCCCTAGATAAAGAAATGGAGGTGTGGTTTATATCTTTTCTGAGCTATGTGAAGGCTTTTTTTTCTCTAAGCAGTTAGCTAGAGAATCATAGACAGTAGTGGAGAGGGATTGCCCCGCCACCAAAATGTCATCCATATAATGATATACAAGCAATTCAGGCTTGTGTTCTAAGCGAAATTGCTGTAGGGCTAGATCCACAAAATGTTGACATAAAGTAGGGGAATTCAACATTCCCTGTGGCAAGACTTTGCACTGATATCTTTGAGTAGGATGGGAATTGTTGTACACAGGGACTGTAAAGGCAAATTTTTCCCTGTCTTGTGGTGCCAAAGGAATGGTGAAGAAACAGTCCTCCAGATCCACTATCATTAGCTTATAGTGTTGGGGTATCAAATTTGGATTAGGTAAGCCGCATTGCAAAGGGCCCATAGGTTGAATGTGCTTGTTAACTTCCTGAAGGTCATGTAGCAAACGCCACTTCCCAGATTTCTTTTTGATGGTGAAAATGGGGGTATTCCATGGACTGGTGGAATACTCTAAATGTCCTTGATCTAATTGCTCCTTAACTAAGGCCTCCACTGCATGGAGCTTTTCTTTAGACAATGGCCATTGATCAACCCAGACAGGTGGTCCAGGGAGCCACGTCAATGGCAAGGCTGTGTCAGATTGCGTAGAGGCCTGTATTATAAATTTCTCTGCAATTTTGCATCCTTTTTCAAGAGATCCCGACCCCAGATGGAAAAGGGAATAGGCAGAATATAAGGAGTGATTGTGATAAGTCTAGGAGAGTCACCTAAACTTTCCAGAGCAATGGGCTGAAGGCTTTTCTGGGCTTGTTCATAGCCTCCAACTCCCCAAATGTTGTGCACTGGCTGGGTGGGATAGCTTTCTGGCCAGTCTTTCTTTGCAATAACGCTAACATCAGCTCCCGTATCAATCAGGCCGTTAAGGACCAGCGATCCCATTTTAAGAGGGAGTCGGGGCTGTGAGTGCTCAATGGTAGTTAAGGCAGCAACTTGAGTAGAACCAAAACCTCCAGTACGAGAGTTGGTAGAAGGACCCATCTGTGTTAATGGAAGCAACAATTGAGCGATAGATTCACCTGCAGGAAGGACCTGTGGTATATTAGACCAGGTTTGAATAATTAGAAGTCCTTCAAAATCTCCATCAATGACGCCTGGTACAACAAATAAACCCCGTGCAGAGATGCTAGAGCGGGGGAGAATGAGACCCACAGTGTCTTTGGGTATTGGTCCATGATGTGCTGTTTTGACTTTGTAGACAGCGAGAGGGAATTGATAGTCAACCTCTTCAGCTGTGATCAAATCATGACTGGCACTTTTAACAGTAGCAGGTCAGATTTCTTGAACTGGGGTAGTATTCACTGAGTTCCCCTCATGTGACCCAAGAGGAAAACTGCTATGGAGACCGTTTTCAACTACACTTTTTTTCAACTCTTTAAACATGGCAAGGGGAAGACTTTCATGAACACAATGTCCCTGATTGTTACGAACCACAGGACAAACAGACATAAGGGGGAGGGCGTCAGCAAGATCCTCCGAGTTGCCTTGGGCCATAACATCAGATAACATTTGCTGCACTGCTGAATGAGAAGGGGGAGAAGGGGGAGGAGAAAGAGAAGAAGAGGCTGTTGGAAAAGCGGCAGAAGCTGCATAGGAAGGGAGATTGTTTCTATTTTCATGGAGATCAGGTGGCTTAGAGGGTGGCAAAATCTGAGGGGCTGTTGGAAGGGTAGCTAGAGACTGGGCTAACAAAGGGTTTGCAATCTTTGAAATTGCATCCCAGCAAAGATGCCATGTTTGGAGGACTTTAACCGGAGCCATTGGGTCCTTGTGAAGTTTATTTCCAATTTTATCCCAGTCTGAAAGCTTAAGGCTTCCTCCTTCTGGGTACCATGAACAAAAAGTACTTATTTGCTGCAGTAAAACCTCTACTGAATCAGATACGTCACGGTGACCTTGTCTATGAAGCAAATAAATCAAGTCCTTTATATGTTGTTTTTGAAACGATGTAAGGGAGCTTCCCATTGTTTCTTTTTTAACTACTCACCGGGATCCTAAAAAGGATGTAAAGATGCATCTGTAACCCGTGCCGGGCAAGGTGAGCTGTGTTGATTGCTTCAGGCAATGTTGATTATCAGGTCCGTTTGATGTCTTTGTTTGAAGTCCCTGCTTGAGGTGTCTCTGTTCGGGCACCAGATGTGGGTGATCACGGAACAAAGGAAGGCTAATTGCCTTAGAGAAAGTACAAAGGAGAGTCGACCACAGATGTCCGAGCCAGCGGAGCCTCAAGGCAACGCCCTGAGAACTCTTTTTATTGACTTAGCAAGAGTTACATAGTATGTTGTGAGAATTCAGATAGGATACTAGTTACCTAATCGTAACCAGGATTGGCTGAAGAAACTCTTTGATCTTATGCTCTAGCTCTAAGCGAAAGGGCAGAATGAGGGGTTACCTCACCCGTTGGCAGCTGCCACTACCTGCCAGGAGTGTGTGCACGTCACTGAAACAGAATGCAGCTACAACCTTAAACAGACGTTTCCCACAAGGACCGAGATCAGATCATCCATGCTCTTGTATTTTCCAATCAGCATGTATGGATGTGAAAGCAGGACAGTAAAGAAACATGACAAGAAAAAATTTATCTGTTCAAAATGTGGCACTGTAGGAGATGGCAGTTGTCAAAATCAACTTTGGCAAGCTGCATCAAGGCTTGTACTGCAGTTTAGTAACACTTCTGGTTTGGAAAATTCATACCTGATGGTGTCACTGGTGTCACTACTCTAGTAGTGTGGCCATGTTTGCAGCCTTTAGTGGTCCACTGTTGGACATAAATAGAGGCACCACTTGGTTTTTGCATTTGTTAAACGTTGTAAGTTTGATAGCTACATCTTGCCCAGAGCATCACTTGGATATGGGATCAACATCCAAAATAGGATTCTTCAACAAGTTGTGCAATCCTGAGATCCTTTTTGGGGATTTACCCATCCCATCCACCAGATGCCTTCCACCACTACAGAAAAAAAGAAATATTTTGTGCAGTTGGAGGAGGCATTGCCCCCCCTCCCGTAACTGATATACTTGTTCGCAATTGTGGTTCCCTGGGTATTGTGTTCTTCTGACTGAAATGTCCTGTTTTATTACCAAATGTTGCAAACTATCTCCATCATCCTGTTGGTTTTATATATATAATTCATTTCCATCAACTTTGGTACCAGACTGGCTGGTCTAAGTTGCCCCTTTATTGTATGGGGTCCCTGAATCTCAATTTAGGCTGTTCAACTAAGCAGCCTACCAGAGCAAATAAATAATTCTAGCAACCAATCCTAGAAATATTTCCACTACAAAAAAATGAGTATATCATAGAAAATCCCAATGTCCTTTCTAAATCTATTTAATCTATCATCTTAGAACTGCAGAGCTGATTGGGACCCTATGGACTGAGTTAAGGAGACACAGTGGGGAATCTCTGAACCTTAGGCTCCACAGCCAAATACCTAAACCACTGAGCAAATCTAACTGAAAGAAACAGAACTCGTTAATACTAATTTATATTATTGGGTCTGTGCTAGTTGAGACGAAAATTGACCAGTTGAGATTCCTCATCACTCTCCTGTTTTTTTGGACCATGCTCCATATGCCTTAGGGAAGGTGGGCGATTAATTTCTATAGGGGGCCACATGAAAAATCTGAACTGTGTTCGGGGGCCAAACCAACTTTACTTGAAAATAAAATGAAACAGTGATGTTATGATTGTTTTTATTTTAAACTTGTTAATCTTCACAAATACTAAAGAGGTTTTTTTGCGGTATGTTAAAGATAAGCAACTGGCGGCGGGCCGGACAGGAGCAGCTCGCGGGCCGTATGTGGCCCGCGGGCCGCACTTTGCCCAGGTCTGCCTTAGGGGCTTGCTATTCTAGAAAAGTAGCTAGGGGAAATTCTCCACTATTGTGATCCCATCTTAAACTCTTTTCCAATTCAAATTATCTGCCACTAACTTGACATGATACATGGGTAATGCCAATCTTCAAATGAACAAAACTCAAAAGATTGATGATGCTATATTATTTCCTTCCTGTGGTGCCTCACATGCATCAAAACAAAGTGGTAGAAACCAATACTACTGAAGTAAGTTATACATGTACATATAAAGCTGACACAGTAACACTATACCCCCTTCAAAATACCTGTACATCCATGCAAAGCAGAAGGACATTTTATTGCAAGTTATCTCCATGACATTTGCCCTTGAATCACATATTGTACCCTCTTGTGTGGTTTCACTTTATCATGTCTGCAGAGCGACTCTGTTGGGAGCAGCTCAGAGTCTCCTCTGGGAGACCAACAAGTGCATGAGAAAAGCAGGAAATGGCTGCAAAAGGAAACCCAGACTCACCCCATCAGAAAATCTGCTCAGTACCCCTACAGACTGGTAGATCAGCCAGTGAGATTCCTGAGTGGCACATGTTCAGACAGTGCTATTGTCCAAAAAGATATCATAAAGAAGGAATGCCTGTTCCATGGAGCTTTCTTGGGTAGTGAGACCCGGAATGTGGAATTTAAGCGTGGTGGTGGTGATTATCTGACAGTCACCCTAAAGCATCATGTGCGGAAGTATATGTGTGCTTTCCTTAATAGTGAAGGAGGCAGCCTTTTTGTGGGGGTTGACGATAATGGCTTAGTATGTGGAATCAGGTGTGACCACAAAGATGAAGATAGAGTCCGCCTACTCATAGACTCTCTTTTGAAAGGCTTCAAACCTCAGGTTTTCCCAGCAGCATACACACTGAGTTTCATTCCAGTTATCAAAGCTGAAGACACTGGCATCTTCCTGAAAGTTATCCGGTTAAGCGTCCATCCTTCCAAACAGTATGGAGAACCTCTTCTTTATGAAACAGATCAAGGGGAAATATACCTACGACGAGATGGCAGCATTCAGGGCCCACTCACAGGGAGTGCTATTCAAGAGTGGTGTCGACAGGTAATTTTTGTACTACTTTACACAAGTATATAAGTGCTAGCTCAACACCAGGAGACAGCAACTTCCACCTGCAACAATGAAATTAAGTTGAAAAGCTCTTTCAAACATGTATGGCCATCTGTTTCACAGCAATTTGACTCACAACTACCTAACTGGCATAATTCAGAAACCTTACTTTTATGTCAATAAATTGTTAGGATTAAATATTTTCAGTAAGGCTGTCTCCTGAAAACCAAATTGCTGAGAAATTGCAGCCAGAATGTTAGGTTCTGTGCATGATTTGTCCTTCCCATGTATGTACAAGAAAAATCCAGCAACCCCTTCCAAAAGTGGACATCCCTATTGTTATCAAAGGGGCAAGCTCTGGGCAAATGTGAAACACTCAGTCTGTAGAACCATTCTGTTCCATATTTGCCAACAGGATTCTAACCCAAAATTAAGACCTAAAATGTTTTTATTGCTCAAATTCGTTGAAGTTGAAATTATTCAGCCTAGTGCAGTTCAGTCAGATTGGCATATCCACTGTGATTGCCAGAAAATGCTGGAGTTTCTACAGAACTATATGAGGACAGTTAACACTGAACACTAAAATACCTAACGCCTTCTCATTGGCTACCATTGTTGATCTGAGGCCCCTTGTTGAAAAAAATCCAGCTATGCATTTCATAAGGTAAAGTGTTCCAAAACTCTTCTGCACAACCTCCTGCTTATTTAGTTCATTGTTGACTGGACTACGCATTCGGTACTGATTAACTAAATCTCAAGGGTGGAGGGCTGATTGCTGTGGCAACCCTAGCAGTTGCAGTAAATCAGTATTTGTTTGTCCTTCTCCCTTATCTGATAATGCATACAACACACATAGTAATGCCATAGTGATTAAAACAAACCAACTATATCTGAATGGGACGATGATTCTTGCTTCAACTCTATGAACTTGTCTAGCAATATCTGCCAACAAAGATATGCTTAGAGAAAGAAGCAGTAATTTGGACGCTATAGCTCCATGAAGTGGAATGACTTTCATTTTGTATATCCCCAGAAATGGACAGATGAAACAAAGAAGCTGGAATTGAAAGTACAGAGCTTGCTGGAGGAGAAGGAAAACCTGCAGCAACAAATACAGGAAAATACCAGATCTAGATGTTGTGTCCTCATGTGATAGCTAAGTAACACTGCCACTTGACATTGGAAACAAACACATGCTTCTACAAAGTAAAAATAGCCCCAATAAAGAGCATGGGTCTTATAGGTTTCTTGCTATTTTGAAGGTTGGCATGTTAGCCCTAAATCAAGAACTCTGTAACAATATTCAGGGTCCAAAACCTTCAACTCCTTCAACACATTCTGCCTCAGCACTAGATATGAAGAATGGTTTTCCATGGACTTCGGGGATGTTATATATTTGCGTACGTTGTTCTAATCTGTAATGGATGTACATGAGCAACTCTAAATCGACTGAGGTACTCATTTCCCTGTGTTACATGAGCTATATCAGGAACAAGTTCCTAAACTCCTCATAGTGTGCTGGGAGTGACAGGTAAGTACTACACATAAGAATGCTCAATCTCAAGGACAAATTGGAGTTATGCTACTGACTGGGTTTTTGCAGAGGGCTTGTTAATTAGATTAAATGAGTCAGTGTTTTGCAGGGTCCATAAAAGTATGGCAATTAGGACTTCCAGCATGACGCTGCAACGGGACAGCAGGAGGAGGATGGAGCTCCGTCTCCTGGGCTGAATTCCGAACTGTTTGGGACCCCCCAGGGGGTTAAAACCACCCCGAAGAGGCGGTGAATTGGGGGAGAAGCCTGTTGATCACGGGGAGGACGGCGGTTACCCCCGTTTTGATCCGGGAAACTCCCCAATCAACCAGCGGGTGGAAACAAGCAGCTGAATAGCTTGCTTGCAAGTCGTCGGCAGCCGGCAATAGAGAAGCGATAAATCAGCTAATTAACATCATCGTTACCTCTGGGTGAAATAATATTTTATAACTATACTGCTTTATGACTATCCCTGGACGAGATAATCCCTATAACAGAAATAAGCGTCTCTTATCCCCACCATTTATAGAGCAGCGGTGAATCTGGAGAGAGGGAAGGAGATGCAAAGCGACGCAAAGAAAATAAATTGGACACTAATTAGACATTTAATTATACTTCAAGGAAGGAAGTTTGGTATTTGGTGTTAGAAATTTAAGAAATCTTTCTCTTGAAATCATTATTAGCTAAACAACTCTGGGAATTAAACTTGTTATGGCTATCTACAGTGTTGGCAAAAAGCCCAGAACAATGACCTTGAACACTCTATGGCAGTTTTAAGCTTAGAAATTGTTTTGACTTCCCTTTTTTTCTGAGAACTAACTGAAGCATAGACAAATTAACCCTGGAAAGTCTAGTCCTGCCAAAGTGGAATTTTTAAACTGTACTTTGCTGAGATCTGAACAAAGACAATTCATCTTGGAATATATATCTGGCTAATGTGGACCTAATGTGGACCAATAAAAATATTTGGATGTATCCTGGGTTCTGAACCTGACTGGAACACAGGACGAGATAGAATTAATACTGGAATGGACCGCTTCCGGGGCTGGATTACAAAAGACATTAGGCCATGAATACAAACATCGAGTGAACTGGACTGTCACTTTACGTCTGAGACTGGATTCAAATTTAACCCTAAAGATGATCAATCTATTAAAGTGGACATATTGAAGCAATTATTGATGGAACTGGACTGATTACTTTAAGCCACTGAACATCTTCACTTGGAATACAATTATTTGACATCTTGGGACATAATGCTACAACAAGGAAATTTTTGGGATGAAACAAAATCTACTCTTCAAGCAATTTTAGAAATAGTGAGATCCCACAACGAAGAGGTGAAATCATTCAATGAGCAGTTAAGGAAGGACTATATTCAACAGGAGACAGGGAATAATGAACAAGGAAATGTGAGGGTGGTGGATGATGTATGCCAACCAAAGGAGGGGCTGGAGGAAATCAGAGGAGAAAATTTAGGAGATCTAATTCTAACCCTGGAGACGAGGAGAGTCTTGGGTGTGCTAAGGGAAGATAAGGGGAGAGAACCAGCAGATTTAATTAAAAATAGCCTGGAAGATCTATTGGAGATAGATCAAGTGCATAAAATGATCTCAGACGATACAAGGGACGACAGAATTTTTAGAGAGATAGGAATAAGAATTGGGAAAAGACAAACAAGAGAAGGAGTTACTTAGAAAGATGTAAAGGAAAAAACATTAAGGTGGCCCTCAATGTTGAAAGCATGTATACACCTAACTTCTGGAATTGTAAGGGGACATATCTTATATATTAGAAAAGGGAATTAAACTAAAATAAGGGATCACTAATCAGGGTAAAGGCATAACATGCTGGTTCTTAAGGTGAGGTAAAACAAATAGTACTTAATTAACATATGTTAGATATGATATTGATATAGATATGACAGAAAATGTGGAGATAGAAATGGCTAAACAATTATATAAAGAAAATCTATATAAAATGCTTTAGATAACATTTACTATGCATTAGGAATCTAGTTATTATTGGTAAAAAATACAAAGTTGGTCGGTTAAATTGCATCAAAATTATATAGATTTGAAACTAGAATTGCTTTTATTAGGTATTTTACTAGAGGATTTTGAGAACATTGTGTACTATGAGAGCAATATTATGATACTAGCCAATACTGTACACTAAAATACACACATGATTGGCTGAAATGCTTAAAAAATGTATAGATTTGAAGGGACAACTAAGAAGACACTAAGATGCAAAAACAAATAATTATAAGCAACCCATGTAACACGATGTTCAACAAGTACAAATTGAATGCAGATATATTGAAAAATTTATAAAATGTTAATAAAAAGTATGGCAATTAGAATCCACAAACAAGGAACAATTTCTATGGAGCATTTATAACATATACAAATGCTACGGGCTTGCTTGTGAAAACAGGTTAGGCAGAAAGAGAATAGAAGAAGAGGGGAGGGTATCAATTAATCTTCTAATGTTTCAAAGTAGAGGAAATAACACTACACATTTGCACAGGATTTGTTTTTAAAGGTTTAGCTACTCTTAAGAACACTACATATGTACATTCAACAAGAATTACTTGAAACCCATGTGTCTTAATGATCAACTCCCAGATTTCAGAGACCTGGCTCAGTACACCAAATATTCAGTTCTCAGAAGCAATGTAATGGTACTGCTACATGTGAGAGCTTGTAAAATGGAAAAGCCAATTACCATACTGGATAGTTGAAAGAAACAGTCAATGCTAATTGAAGGGTCTGTTGGTTTCCTATCTCAGGCATGAAACGCCAGACTACAGAAATGCTGAGATACAATCAACTAGAAACGTCATTCAAAACTGAATAGTAGATCCTATGAAAGAACAGTACTCAAGTTTGACATATGACTCAAACAGAAATACAGGTTGCTTTCTCCAAATTTTAATAAACTGAAATGTGCTTGCACATCAGATATATTCTATAGGAACACAGTGGTTCTAACCCAAGGCAGATATCTCAGTGAGAGTTGCAAAAGACATCTAATGAAAAGTTACTTGCTTGTATGTATGATCCCCTTGATGCAAGGAGTTATTTCAGTCCAAGAAGCAGGACTTTTAAAAAAACAAACCCCAAACCCCTCACTTGAGCTTCTAAAATACAATAAATGCTATATACTTACAGTTAAATACTCTTGCTTAGATGCATAGTCAATTAAATATCCTAAAGTTTCATGACCAGGAAAATGGTATTTCTGAAATAGTTCAGCAGTGGCCTTGAAGCACCAAAACCATCACTTTATTTAAAAGAGTTACAAAAATTAATTTATCCTGCCTTGAGAAGCTTCTATTCCACAACATATTAAGAGGGGATAACATAATTGGAAACCTCTCAAAATGAAAGTCTAAACAGAGATAGTCTTCTGGGCAATGTGTATGAGACATTATAATGGCATTTCAATAGTAATCCAGAATCCACCCTAGCCCTTGCCTGACTTCCAAAGATCTTCATTCTAAATTCACAAATGCACTTGGAGAGGCACTAGGATCAGTTTCCAAAAGTATATTTAAAAAAAGATTGGAAGGAAAACAGAACAGTGACAGGATTTCTCAAAATAAAATAATGACATTTAAAATATTCCAACAGTCCTATTATTGTGTCCTACATGGGATCTTCTGAGAATGATACATATCTGGAAAGGGAGTGCAGAAACAAGAGAGATTATTTATCATCAACCATCTTTTCAATGCACTTACAACCTACCTTCCCTCCAAGCACTTCCTGGTAGCATATATTATTTTCTCCTCACTCCATTCCCTTTCACTGTAGGCCAGTTTGGGCTAAAAGACTAGTAATCTGGATCAAGATACTCAACAAGCTTCATAGCTGAATGGCAATTTGAATCTCCCAGTCCTAATCTAACATTCTACTCACACCACCACACTAGGCTGCTCAAGTTACTACTAGAGATGAGGGTATTCGTATACGAATATCACCGCACAGGTGGCGTTAACGAGGGTCCAGCCCCATGGGGCTGAATGGTCCACTCACCAATCCACCGCAAGTCTACCAATGGCTCCGCAGCGCACAATCCGCTCACCACTCTTCAACCTTGCAGCGAGGCTTGTCCTCCTGCCTCCTGCCAGGAGTGGCGAGCGGATCGCATGCTGCGGAGTCATTGGTAGAATCATGCAGTCCACGTCCACGTCGGATCGGTGAGTGGATTGTCCGGCCCCATGGGGCTGGACCCTCGTTAACGCCACCTGTGCGGGGATATTCATATTCGTATACGAATACCCCCATCTCTAGTTACTACAATATGCGCTACTATTTTTCACTGCTATGAGGCAAACAAGTGTGATCCAAACAGTACATCTCAGGAGAAAGTCTACTTTGCTCAGCAGTTCCTTAACAAAATAAGGAACAAAATTGTAGTAACTTGAGCTGCCTAGTGTGGTGCATCTGGCTGCAGAGCCAGAGGTTAGGAGTTCAATTCCCTACAGTGCCTCCTTGACAGGAGCTGGAATTGATGATCCATAGGGTCCCTTCTAGCTCTGCAGTTCTAAGATTATTATATTATTACATTTGTCTGTAGTAGCGCAAAATGCCCTCACTACACATACCAATTCCAGCCTAGAAGGAGTCTCAGGTCTTGACAATTCTTTTCCAATGTAAGAAATAAACAAAAAAGTATGCCCCAACTGAACAGTTAGGGATGAGAAAAGAAAGAAGAGAGAATTTAAAAATACAGAACATGAAAAGCAGACATTATCATTACTCATGATTCATGGCAGTAAACTTCAGTTCTGTGATCTCAGAGTCTGGGGAACTACTTCCACTTCTGTCACTGTATGTATCCCTGTTAGAAATAAAAAACAACAAAATAGTTTTGCTGGTTACAGTGCAAAAACAACTTCATCCAAATTACCCAACCACTTAGACTATTGTAATGAAGGCAAGGCACAAAATATAACCTACAATGGAGAATTTCACTAGCCTAGGTAAAGGTAAAGGTTCCCCTTGACATTTAGTCCAGTCGTGTCCAACTCTAGGGTGCGGTGCTCATCCCCGTCTCCAAGCTGTAGAGCCAGCGTTTGTCCATAGACAGTTTCCGTGGTCACGTGGCCAGTGCGACTAGACACGGAACGCCGTTACCTTCCCACCGAGGTGGTACCTATTTATCTACTTGCATTTACATGCTTTCGAACTGCTAGGTTGGCAGGAGCTGGGACAAGCGACGGGAGCTCACTCCATCGCGTGGATTTGATCTTACAACTGCTGGTCTTCTGACCTTGCAGCACAGAGGCTTCTGCGGTTTAACCCGCAGCGCCACCACGTCCCTTTTACTAGCCTAATTCACTGCAATTATACATGGTGCTGGCTCGAGGCTGCAAAGGACCCTTAGCTCCAGGCTTAAAAAGGATTGCTGGTGGACCTCCTCAGCTTACCTCAAAACGATAGTGACAGCAGCACTCCAATTTACCTTTAATTCTCATTTATATTTCCAAAGATGCTCCAGGGTGTTTGCCTCCAGGGCATGGATGGATATGACAACTCTCAGACCCAGTTGCCCAATATAGAGGGCAGGATTTTTAAAGCAGATGTCTTTCTTGTTGAGTCCTACTGAATCACTGGTACCCTGCAGCCTCTTTAGGAGGGCAGGTGTTGGTGCCAGACTCCCTTCTCTAAGTTTAAGATCCTAACTCTTCATTTTGCTTGAGGCTGATTTTAACAACTGACTGATCTCTTAGAGACTTTGGTGTGGACATACTGACACACTGCAGGAGAATTAACCAGATTTTATTCAGGATTTTCAAAGGGGAGGACAAGCAACGTGGAGGAGCTATACTAGACTACTCTCCCAAAAATCCACTGAAAGCTGCACTGTTAGTAAAATGTGACACTGGTTTGCAGCTTGGTCAGCACACCGCCCTACCAGTCTTTCTTCGTTACACAGATATATTCCTTGCCAGAACAAAAGAAGAGCATTGTGTGTGTGTGTGTGTGTACATACGTTTATAATCACTACAGTGTCTGAGTATGTGTATGTTTGCAAAATTAGCAAGTAGTAATGGAAGCAAATGGAGTGGGAGAGCAAGAGTATACATTCATCCTGTGGTGAGATGTTGTAAGAAAATAACAAACCAGGAACTCACACAATGGCCAAAATCCTGTTGCACAGATATGCAGAAGGCAAAACTTTCAGCAGCAAATTGCGATAAGAAATCACCACAGACATTATGTGTTACACACCAAGTCTCATGACTCAGTATGAAATAGGTAACGGTCACAGAGATTTCTTAACATACAGTAATCTTCTTCTGAAAGTTACACCTTTTGTGCAACTGTGCAACAGAAAGCATAATGCCTTTGTTTGATTCTTGGATTTTCTATGCAACATTAAAACGTAACAGCGTTTTTTCCACATCCATTTGTTACCTCAGAAAACCCAGACCATTTACAAAACATACATCAGTAATGAAGCCTGCCAGACTATAGTGCATAAATATGGCATGTGACTGTTTTTCTTCCAGACAACCCTCATAGAGACCAGGTGTGCAAAGAGCCACTTCTGATCTGGCGTAACTTCATAAGTCTCTGGCAGGCAATACTAAAGAGCAAAAATAAACTGAGGATGGTGCCTATTTCCTTCTAAAGAAATGGGAGTTAGCAAAGAACTGACCTTCATTTTACCATGAAAAAGAGAATGTTTGGTACCTACAGATATTCAGAATACAGTATTAGTAGTACACTCGAGCAACAACAATGGTATGTTGTTGTAAGTTAAAAAAAAACCAAACAGACCAATTCACCTTAGGGTGAACACTAAGTCAAGGCAGTTCAAATCATGACAGGATCACAAAGGACCACATTTTCTTTCTAGAAAGACACTAATTAGTAATTATTATTCTAGCTTAAAAAAAAGTTACCATATAGCTTGTAAAGTATTGTCCCCAATAGAAACAGGAGATAATTTCCAGTGAACACACCATAGTGAATAGAAGGCACTGTCACCAGACAGTTACCTAAAGAGCCAAGACACTCAAATGCACTTACCTGGGGGAAAGTCTGCAACCCTTCTGCAGATAATGTGTGAGCCTCCCTGCAGAAGCCAGGAGTAGGCCAAAGTAAGGGGGAGATGGTTTTATAGGTCTCGACAGGAACTCTGGATGATATTGAACACCAACAAAAAATGGATGCTCTAGGATAGAAAATGATGCATACTTGATCAGGTCAGTATCTAAAGCAATCTAATTTAAATATACAGTATATCATATATAAAGCCATCCTGAGTACTATTATTCAGTTTCTTTGTTCCTGCTGTTACCAGTGATATTTGGATGCATCTCTGAAATTTACTGTATATACAATCAGAGAATGTATTCTTGAAGGATTTCACGGCCGGGATCCGATGGTTGTTGTGGGTTTTCCGGGCTGTTTGGCCGTGTTCTTAAGGTTTTTCTTCCTAACATTTCACCAGCCTCTGTTGCCGGCATCTTCAGAGGACAGGAATCAGAACTCTGTCTGTGCTCTGGTGCAGTTTGTGGGATAGTTGAGTATTTATAGCTGTGGGATCAGCTTTTGTCCTTTTCAGGAGATTGGGTGATTATGGTGATCAGCGTGTTTTTTGTTGTGGGTGTATTGTTGTGATAAGGGGCAGAGATGATTTGTCACTGTGATTGATGGGCGTCGTTAGCTGGTCTTTTGTGTGCAGTGATCACCGGTCCTTGTGGCTGGGTAGAGTTCGTTGACCTCTTGATTGGGACAAGATCGATACCCTCTCCTGGATTCTACTCTGGGCCTGTGAACAATTAAGAGGTCAACGTACTCTACCCAGCCACAAGGACCGGTGATCACGGCACACAAAAGACCATCTAACGACACCCATCAATCACAGTGACAAATCATCTCTGCCCCTTATCACAACAATACACCCACAACAAAAAACACGCTGATCACCATAATCACCCAATCTCCTGAAAAGGACAAAAGCTGATTCCACAGCTATAAATACTCAACTATCCAACAAACTGCACCAGAGCACAGACAGAGTTCTGACTCCTGTCCTCTGAAGATGCCGGCCACAGAGACTGGCGAAATGTTAGGGAAAAAAACCTTAAGAACACGGCCAAACAGCCCGGAAAACTCACAACAACCAATCAGAGAAATATTTATCATTTTAAACGTACAGCTAGTGAACTAAAATATTTCCTCTCCCAAAAATTTCAACTATAGAATTCTGTTACTATCTCTACTGACTTCCATGGTGCTTAACTTCCATCGAAGGAATGAAGTTCCATGCTCCATATGTCTTACATGTCTTTTTAGGTCTCTCCCTGATACCAACCTCAGTCCTCCAGCCATTGATCCAAGTGCTCACCTTCCAACTCAACCACTTCCATTCGCTCTCCTTCAACATCCTGGCCCACAAACTTCATACCCTTTTCTTCAAATGCATTTTTTAATTCTGGATTTACCTGTGAAATGCAAGTGCTGTCCTGTGATTTCTTCTCAAATGCAAGCAATAACAATTATTAAACTCACAAATTTCCTGTTGCAATACCTCAAATCGATGTCTGTGCCTCTCTTCCAGAAAGTCACTATCTCCATACAGTTTTCCTGTTGATGAAGAAAATACCACCATCTGTTTTTCAAAACCACATTAACACCTTTCCCATTTCCATTCCCACCAGGAACAGTTTAAAACTCTTAAATGATGTGTTTTTGTTAAAGCAGATGTCTTTTGGGGAAAAGTTGCACATTAGTATACCACTCAAAAACAAGAAAAAAATGCTTCAAGTTGAAAATGATTCAA
Organism: Intellagama lesueurii; assembly: GCA_037013535.1. Lineage (NCBI taxonomy): Eukaryota > Metazoa > Chordata > Lepidosauria > Squamata > Agamidae > Intellagama > Intellagama lesueurii. The sequence goes on along the minus strand of JBAJHW010000009.1, from coordinate 12,832,172 downwards.
TAAAAGCAACAAATATCAATCATGTACCAATTTTGGAAGATTTTACAAAATATGAGATTTTACAATAATAAGTAATATTTCTGTTTGGAAGTGTTTTAGGTATGCACATGCATTACTTACATACAAGTCTACTCCACGTGAACTGTTCCACAGTGGCCAACCAGATGTCTCTAAATACACTGATGGGGCATGAAAGCAATAGCTCTCTGTCACTGTGGCTTTTAAGTAACTGGTTATCAGTGATATACTACATCTAAAGCTGTAAGTTCCATTTAGCTGTCATGTCAACAGCTGCAAGCTGACCTCCATGAATCTGCTGATCCCTTATTAAAGCCACCAAAGCTAGCAGCTATCACCACATCCCCTAGCAATGAATTCCAATATTTAATCATATGGTATGTGAAGTAGTGTTTTCTTTTCCAGCTCCAAATCTACAATAAATTACTTTAGATTTTCCCAGATTTATAGTATGAAAAAGGAGGAAAAGACTCCACCCCTGGTAACAGTGGGTGGAGGCACAGTTTAACAAAGAACTTTTATAGTAATTTATAAGTTACATCATACATTGGTACCATCGAATTTCTAGAAAATCAATCAAAGGAAAGAAGGAAAAAATAAACAAGAGAAAGAGGTAAGGCCAAAGAGAAAGTGGGTGTAGGGGAGAGAACACTAGGAAAAGTCATACTCATGACTGAGTTCTTGGTTTGAAATATTGTTCTCCTCTTGCCAAGCCGCATAGTCCCACCCATTTGACCAGGATTATGTTCTGGCATGTCTATTACCTGAGGGAGATAGTTCAAAGAATACTCTATGACTGAAAAGGAATTAAGAGAGCAAACATAGCTAAGCCGCTACAAACAGAAAACACAAACAAATGCTAATTTCTGGCATAAAACAATGTATCAAAAGGCTTACAAACACCAATCTTAATTGTTGATATTTTAAAAGTGGGAAAGAAACTAGTACCCATATATTTGCATCAGGTAATTAAGAGTGAAGTTGGACTGGGAAGGGGTTGTAATATAAGGCCTGGCCTGGCTTTCTTTCTCTTATATATTTATTTTATTTATTTATATATAAAACAGCCAATATTAAGATTTTATATATAAGTAGACTTCAAAGGTGGATAAGAAGTGTAGCAAGATGTGACAGACGTGTAGGCGGAAACCCCATCTACCAGCTAACACTAAAACAGAAGCTGGAGATAATTCTTAAATCTGGGCCTCTATGGAGTGCATTTTGCACTTACAGGTCATGTTTTAATCTTACATCCCATGTGCAGATGGCCACAGATAAAGATATTTTTCCTCCATTTATGGGAGAGAGATAATTCAATGTAGCCCTGCATATCTGAATTCAATATTATGCAGAAACGTAGAAATATGCAACATAAGCATGATGTTTCATCTGTCTTTTTCACATTTATCAGTTTCTGTTGCATCTCACAAAAAAAGAGAAAGAGAATGGTTTATATCCATGCCAAATTCCACATTCACCATAATTCCTGTTTAAACCAATTAGGCCATTTCATATTTCTGATTCCCTACATAATAAGAAATGTGGTGTATATCTTGTAAAACCATGCTGGGATCCAAACTCACATCATACTTACCACTGGATGTGTAGTTTTGGGGTCAAATTCAGTTGAGTTAGCATCTGTAGATTAGAGTGTTCGATTAGCTATGGCTTCTAGTATAAACTCCAGGATATTTCTCAATTCAAAATAAGAGATACCTTTTCCATTAATCCAATACAGTAACACAAGTGTTGATCACCATAACACAGGGAATACTGCCCAACTCAAATCATAAGGATAGTAACATGCATTCTTTAGTGGTTTCTACATTACGATATTTGTATCTTGTACTTACCAATCCCTTTTTAAAAATTAAGACTTGCATAAAGAGATTGATCTGTGACCTGTAGGCACTTGATGAAAATTTTTTCTAAGTTATAATCTCACCAAGTGATCTTAAGCAAACTAAGATCTGAGACAAGAAAAGTCAAATCTTTCTAGTCCATCATACATTGTGGGGCTAATACTATTTCATCTTACAGTCTTGCTGCAAGGATTACTAAAATATATTATTTATAATATAAATAATAATAATATGTCTGAAGCATTCCATAGTGTGTTACACTTCATAGATATTAACTGGTTCTATTATTATATTATATTATTTCCAGAAAGACAGAAAAAAACCCTTCAGTTCTGGATCTGGAAGAAAATGATACCCACTCATAAGAGAGAGTTACTATTTTAGAAAAGACTTGGTTACTTATGTAATTATGGTTCTTAAAGTGGCGATTGATGTATCCTGATGCACCTGTGCAAACCCTACTTCTGTAAGTTCCAGAGACTCAAAAACAAAAGTGCAAATGCAGTCCCGCTCTCCTCAGTCCCAATTTTCTGCCACTAGAAAGACAGGAAGAGCGAAACAAGAGAGGAGGTGGGTGGGATGTGTGGATACATGAATCACCACTCGAAGGATCATAGTTAGGTAAGTAACCAAGTCTTCTTCGTTGTGGTGTCCATGTACGCACACAGAGGGGTGACTAGCAAGCCAAAGTCTGGAGGTGGAAATTACGCTAGAATAGAGGATAATACAGCCCTACCAAAAGCAGAATCCTTCTGAGCCCTGAGATCTAGTCTGTAGTGTGTGACAAATGTCAAAGGCTTGGACTATGTGGCTGCCTGACAGATCTCTTTGATGTCTACACCTCACATAAAGGCAGTAGATGAGATTCGGATGTTTGGTGAGCTGGGAGAAGACCAATGATAGGGACCAAAGGTCCTGCAGAGGTTGCACATCTGGGTAAGTGTTGTGGAGGCTCCTTAGAAACATTTTGACAATTTGGTGTCGGCTGGTGGGCCACTATAGCCACGAGATAAACTTTGACAGAGAAGATAAAGTCTTTGTTGTTTGGGGTGTAGTAGAATGGCAAGCCTTTGACTGTGTGGACCACAACAAACTATGGCAAGTTCTTAAAGAAATGGAAGTGCCTGACCACCTTATCTATCTCCTGAGAAAGCTATATGTGGGACAGGAAGCAACAGTTAGAACTGGATATGGAACAACTGATTGGTTCAAAATTGGGAAAGGAGTACGACCAGGCTGTATATTGTCTCCCTGCTTATTTAACTTATATGCAGAATACATCATGCGAAAGGCTGGACTGGAGGAATCCCAAGCCGGAATTAAGATTGCCGGAAGAAATATCAACAACCTCAGATATGCAGATGATACCACTCTGATGGCAGAAAGTGGAGGAATTAAAGAACCTCTTAATGAGGGTGAAAGAGGAGAGCGCCAAAAATGGTCTGAAGCTCAACATCCAAAAAACTAAGATCATGGCCACTGGTCCCATCACCTCCTGGCAAATAGAAGGGGAAGATATGGAGGCGGTGACAGATTTTACTTTCTTGGGCTCAATGATCACTGCAGATGGTGACGGCAGCCACGAAATTAAAAGACACCTGCTTCTGGGGAGGAAAGCGATGACAAACCTAGACAGCATCTTAAAAAGCAGAGACATCACCTTGCCGACAAAGGTCCGCATAGTCAAAGCTATGGTTTTTCCAGTAGCGATGTATGGAAGTGAGAGCTGGACCATAAAGAAGGCTGACCGCCGAAGAGTTGATGCTTTTGAATTGTGGTGCTGGAGGGGACTCTTGAGAGTCCCCTGGACTGCAAAGAGAACAAACCTATCCATTTTGAAGGAAATCAACCCTGAGTGCTCACTGGAAGGACAGATCCTGAAGCTGAGGCTCCAATACTTTGGCCATCTCATGAGAAGAGAAGACTCCCTGGAAAAGACCCTGATGTTGGGAAAGTGTGAAGGCAAGAGGAGAATGGGACGACAGAGGACGAGATGGTTGGACAGTGTCATTGAAGCGACCAACATGAATTTGACCCAACTCCGGGAGGCAGTGGAAGACAGGAGGGCCTTGCGTGCTCTGGTGCATGGGGTCACGAAGAGTTGGACACAACTTAACGACTAAACAACAACAACAGAATGGCAAGGACGGTGGTAAAGGATGCAGGAGAATCCTGCAAGCTCTGTGATGAGGCATAGTGCTGAAAGCACCTCGACTTCTAGGCGTATAGTCGGTTAGTAGAGGGGCATCCAGCCTGTTTCAGGATGTTCGCAAGGAAAGGGATATCCTCAAGGTAGTGAGTTTCAGGTGAGTGATGTCTGGGTGAAAGACTGTGCCTTTGTGGCAGGAGAGAAGGTTCTGGTGCAGGGGCAACCAGAGTCTGTCGATTGCCATGAGAAGAGTGGTTCACCACTACACTGTGGCCCCAAGATCGCTCACATGAGGATCACATGTGAGTGATCTTGTATCATCTTCACAATCATCTGCTGAATCTGTGGAAAGGGGAGGAACATGTATAGAAGGTCCCCCGTCCAGACCATCTCTCAAGGAGTCTAGTCCCCTGCCTGCGCAAGAGCAGTAGAGGGCACGTTTGGAGTTGGTGGCAGTGGCAAAGACACACACAGCAGGCTTGCCCCAGCAGGGGATTAGTTGACTGTATATTCTTTTGTAAAGTTCTCATTCGTGTGTGTGTGGGTCATTGTTTGGCTGAGATGGTCTGCTGTTTGTTGTCCGTGCCCAAGGCGTGGGTTGCAATGGGGAAAATCTGATGGACGATGCATCACTCCCATAACAGGCCTGAGAGGTAGAGAAGGCTCAAGGATTTGGTTCCTCTTTGCTTGTTGAGATAATACATTCCCGTGGTGTTGTCCGTGGCGACTTGGACTGTGGCCTTGGATCATGTTCTTGAAGGCTCAAAGGGCCTTGAAAATGACTAGGAGCTTGAGAAAGTTGATATGATGAGTCATTTCTCATCTCAACCATGTAGCCTGGGCCACTCTGTGACTACAGTGGGCACCCCATCCCTTCGTACTCACATCTGTAAGTATAAGACGGGAGTGATGTGGCTGTTGAAAAGGGATGCTGAGGTGGTGCTTGTTTGTCCACCACAGTAGTTGTCTCTTGAGGCGCGGCAAAAGAAGAGAAGAACAGCCTTTTGTTTGGGGAGTCCTGTCTGTTGTTGTAGGCAAGGAGGTAAAAAGACTGGAGTGGTCACATCCTCAGTCGAGTGGGGCAGTACAGCTGTAGTGGAGGTCATAAGCCCCAATGTTTGTTGAACGGAGTGGACTGAAGCGTGTTAGGTACAAATCAGTTTTTTGTGTTGAGCGGATGATGGTGTCCACCCGTGGCTGAAGAAGGCGGGCCCGTGCTCTCTTGGCATCTAGGAGCACTTCTATGTATTGGATAGTCTGAGATGGGACAAAATGAGGCTTCTTCTCATTGACTTGCAGCCTGAGGCTCAGGAGCAGGTGAAGGGTGAATGCGGACCTGTCCCCAAATCATAGATCCCCAAGGGGGACCAAAGCTGTTGCCAGCAGATGGAGGGAGTCATGTGGCAGTCGCGAGGTAAGTGGAGCATTGGTATTGTTGACAGAGTGTGACAGAGTGTGTGTGGGCTCCAGAAAGACCAGCACCCCAGACCTGAGAAGAAGATGGAGAAATCGCAAGGAAAGATGGGATAGTGTGTCTAATACAGACCTTCAAAAAAAGATGCAAGTTGCAGACAGAGACAGTTTCATTATTAATAAGAGACTGCTGTGTGGGCAAAGGTTTGGATTTTTGCAGTTGTTGTGCCCAGACAAAAGGGAAGTGAACTGGAGCAAGTCCAAATATAACTAAAACTGGAGAAAGCAAGCTTAAGAAAGAGGAAGCAGGCTAGCTGAAGCCAAGTCTGTGGCAGATGGAACAAACTGTAAACGTGAAAGGAAGCATTCCTGCATGACAACAGATTGTATCTGCCCAGGAAGCCAGGGTCTGCCCCCATGTGCTTGTGCCAGCCCAGGTTTAGCCCATTAACACAGCCCACAAGGAAAAGACCTATAAGAAGGATGACCCAGGAAGAGACAGGTGGGCTTCGGAACAGCGCTAGAATGACCCCCATCACCCTTTCTGAGGATTGATCACCCTCAGAAAAGGGCCTTCTGGATGAGTATCTTGTGTGAATGGGAAGTATGAAAGAGAGGCCTCTTGGTACCTTCTGTCTTATATCCTATGTCTTATGTCTCATCAATAAATGTTACATGAATAGTGCTTAACCCAAAATTATTGGTGTATGGTCTTCTTGTCAGTAGTCTGGCTGGGCTCTCTCTCTCCTCTCATGGTCCCTCTCCCCAGGATATAAAGAACAGGAACCCATTTGGGGTAACAGTATTGGGGGGGAGGGCTGAGGACGAGGCAGGTCAGAGAGTCAAGGCATGAAAGGATGACTGGAAGGATCCCGGTTGCCAGTGCTGTCAACATGAAAGGCACAGAGCAGTAGATCAGTGTGGGGACCGAGATTGATTCCAAGGAAAATAAGACTGAGGGGTGATATGATAGCACTTTTCGAATATTTGAAAGGCTGTCATACAGAGGAGGGGCAAGATTTGTTCTCGATCAGCCCAGAGTGCAGGACACGCAACAATGGGCTCAAGTCCAAAGATTCTTTGAATTGGAGAAAATCCATGAAGCCTGTTACAGCAGTTTTGATCAAAAATAATCTCAAATATCAATGGGGTCATCCTGTTTTTTTGAAAATCTGGAAAGACCAGGTTCTGTTTAAAATCTACTCTTGTGATGAAGGTAAAGACCTGTTGAAGGCGTGGAAACTCTGGCAGGAGGAAGAGGGAGGTCAAGAGTTAACCCCGACTTCAAGCAAAAAAATAGAAGGTTGAAGCAGAAGGGACTAGATTCCTGAAGGACTAGAAGATGGACCAACTGTTGTTTCCCCCCTTCCAAATCTTTTAATTCTCTTTATTTTTACTTTTCTTCTCTCTTTTCTTCATTCATTCATATCAATTTTTTCTTTTTTTCTAGTTTTTAGCAATAATTATACTAATTATATTAATATTAGATAGTAACAGCAATAACAAAACTAAAATTATTAATAATTCTGGATTTTAATTGTTTTTTTTTTTTTACTTATAATTACAGGGGAGAGAGGGGTGGAGAAGGGGGCTGCAGTGTTATCAAGTATTAAGAAGAAATGCAAAAATTTAATAAAAAGAGCAGAGGCGAGGTTCTGGTTGCAGTTCCGCCGGACGGTGGTGGCGTCCCCCCCCCCCACCTTGTGCCCTCGCTAGTAGTTATGGCGGGGGAATATGGTGGGGTGGGAAAAAAGATACATGTTCACTGGGCTGTTAGGGGGAAAGTATTGTATGTTTGGGTAATGTTGAGGTTAAGTTTTAGTCTATTTTTGTTAGTTTGTTGGGGGAAGGGGTTGCACACGGGGCCTGTTAGGAGGAGAGATTTTGAACTCAAATGGGTAAAAGAATAAGACTAGCCACTTTAAACGTGAAAGGCCTGGGATCAGTAGTGAAAAGAAGAAGAATAGAAGCATTATTGAAGAAAAATAAGGTGGACATTGCCTTTCTGCAAGAGACTCATCAGTCAGAAGATGGACTCAACGAACGTAAGATTAATAATATAGACATTTATGAAAAAAAAACTTTGGAATTTCTAAATCTAGAGGTGTGGCAATCATAATTTTTAAAAATTGTGAATTTATAGTGAAACAGGTAGTAAAAGACTGTAATGGTAGATTTATAATAATACAGTGTAATATGGGTTTGGAAGAATATACTTTGGTTAATGTGTACGCACCTAATAATACACAAAGAGATTTTTACGATACGGTTATTAAAGAAATGGAGAAGGTAAAGAAGGGTTATGTTATTATGGCAGGGGATTTTAATATGGTTATGGATAAGATAAAGGATAAAACCTTTTATGTTCGGAATGATGTTCTTCAAAGAAATACAATATTGAGCAAGAAGGTAAAAAATAATCAATTGAAGGATATTTGGAGGGTAATGAAAGGTGATGAAAGAAGATATACTCATTTTTCAGCAGTTTATAATAGTTACTCCAGAATAGATTTTATATTCCCATCTCAAGATTTAATTTCTAAGATAGTTGATACTGAGATTAACTCCATAAAAATAACAGATCATGCTTTGATGTCAATGGAGATTGAGATTAAAAAAAGATTATAAAGACTCTAAAAGGTGGAGAATGGATATTAATATTTTCCAGTACCCAGAGGTAATAGAAAAGATAAAGAAAGAATGGTTAGAATTATGGACAATAAATGAAGCAGGAGGTACAAAATTAGGCCTGTTGTGGGACACGATGAAAGCAATTTCAAGAGGAATAACAATAAGGGAATCCTGTAAACTGAAAAAAATTATGGAGAAAAACGCAAAAAAACTGGAAGACGACTTGAGAAATTTGGAAAGCAAGGGTTTTTTTAGAAAGAGATAGAAGGATATTGGCAGAAATTCAGGCAAAGAGAAAGGAACTAGAAAACTTAGAGATAAAGTCCAGAGGGATTTGATGTATATAAAGAGGCATTTTTTTGAATTTAGCAATAAAAATTCAAAATTATTAGCTAGAATGTACAAAAATAGAAGATTAAAAAACACAATTGGGGTAATTAAAGATACAGCAGGTAAGAGGTGTAATATAATGAAAGATAAATTGAAGATTTTTCAAGAATTTTATCAGAAATTATACAAAGGAAACAACGCACTGAAAGAGAATATAGAAAATTATATAAATGAGAATTTAAAAACTAAATTATTGGAATGTGATAAAAGAATATTAGAAGAAGAGATTAAAGAAGAAGAAATTGCTGAAGTTATTAATAAACTGAGAAATGGTAAAACACCAGGCCCTGATGGATTGGGTCCAGAATATTATAAACATTTTAGTTCCATTTTGATACCTAAGCTAAAAATGTTTTATAATAAAATATTGGAAGGAGAGAGAATGCCACCTTCTTGGAAACACTCATTAACTATTCTTATCCCCAAACCCAACAAGGATCTAACAGATCCGGGATCTTATAGGCCTATATCTCTAATAAATCAAGATGCCAAGATTTTTACTGCTATATTAGCAAATAGATCAAATAGATTTATAGCAAATTATATTAAAGAGGATCAATGTGGTTTTATAAAGGGAAGACAAATGGATAATTTAACTAGGCGAGTTCTGAATATTATATATGAGGTAGAAAAGGAAAAAACAAAGGCAACTGTTTTATCACTAGACATATTTAAGGCCTTTGATTGTGTGGAACAGCCAACATTAAAGCTGCTTATAAAGGGTTGGGGATTTGGTAGAAGATTTATAGGGGTTATAGACCAACTATATTCAGATAATACTTCAGAAGTAATAGTTAATGATGGTTTAACAGAGCGGATTTTTCTAGGCCGAGGTACAAGACAAGGCTGTCCACTTTCACCAATATTGTTTTGTATGGTTATAGAACTGTTAGCTAATGCAATAAGAAATGATGAATCAATTAAAGGATTAGGAAAAAATGGTTCAATTAAGATTAATTTATTTGCTGATGACTCATTATTGACCATTAAAAACCCATTAGAAAGTATGGATAATATTTGTGATTGGGTTCTTTGTCTGCTATGGGCGGGTCTTTCCTTTCGGCGGGAAATATAGAAGGAGATGAAGATAACGGTAAAGACAACAGTTCTTTATTCTTTTTCTTTTCCTGAACGTCAACATAAAACGGATCCAAACCACTCAGTTCTGATAACAACGTATAGCTTTTAACATTCGTTACATCCTTGTCTTTCATCAATTTTCTCCCTTCTTCACCCCACATACACTTTGTTCGGTCTTGTTCCATGGGGGAAAACTCAGTGTTGCACATATCGTCCCGCAACAGGGATGCTTCACATAATTCCCTTCCAGATAAGGCAGGTAATTGGTAGTACCAATGTAAGTTATTTTCTTCCCTGTATCCTGAGGACGTGGCACTGCTACCATTCTCCATTCCGGTTTCTCTTTTATTCTCTCCTTCTCAACTAAACTAGGGGGATCAGGTAATACTCCTCCCCCTTTTCTAAGATTAGGGAATTCCCGCACTAATTCGATTGTCTTATACCTTAATGGTTCTTCTTTCTCCGTCTGTGTACTTTTCTCTTCGCTTCCATTTTTTCTTCCCTCTCCTCCTGTTTCCTCCTCCTTTATATCATCCCATCTCATTAAATCTAACTCCTCCCACTTTCTAGTTTGCCTGTCTTCAGCTAAGAATATTTCTATGGCCCTAATCCTCCCTGTTCTTTCATCTTCTATCTTGATCAGCTCCCCTACAGCACAACCAGTCATCATCTCCTGTCTGCACTCCTCGGAGGACGGCACACTAGGCTGCTCTCCTTCACAATATTAAAAATCATTTAGAAAAATTTGGGGAAATAACAGGACTATTAATTGGCAAAAAACACAAATAATGATGTTTAATTATAATAAATATGAACAAGAAATGTTTGTAAATAAATATGGTTTTAAAATGTGTAATTATATTAAATATTTAGGTATAAATATAGTTAAAGTGACTCAAAAATTAAAGGAGCAAAATTTTAATAAATTAAAAAGTGATATTAAAGATAAATTCCAGGATTATCCTAAATTGAAACTATCGTGGTTTGGGAGAATCGCCATGATCAAAACGAAAATATTACCAAAATTTACTTTTTTATTCAGGATGCTCCCAATACAATTAGAAGAAGATTTTAAGTATTGGCAGGGATTAATGAATGGATTTTGTAATCAAGGTAAAAAATCTAGATTAAATAAAAGATATTGGTATAAGGCAAAAAAAAATTGGAGGTTTAGGTATTCCTAATATAAAAAATTATTATATAGCGAATCAGTTAAGAATTATTGGAGATATTATATACAACAAAGGAAGGTTAATTTGGTGGGATATGGAATCCTCAGAAATAAATGGGAATATTGAAAAATATTTATTTAATGTAGTAAAAAGAAATACAATAAATGAGGTGAACAACCCTTTTTTAAGAAACATGTTAAATATCTGGAACAAAAATAAAAAGAAGTTATGTCCCTTTACTTCACCACTAAAATTAGTGACCGAAATAGAAAATTTCCTAGCAAACTTGAAGGGTTTAGCTGATATGTTTAAGGACAAAAAACTTGCCAGATTGAGGGATTGGATGATTAAAATGAGATCAAAGGATCAGATTATAGTTAGACTTCAAACTAATAAATTATCATGGTATAACTATATCCAATTAGAAAGTTGGACAAATGAATGGTTGAAAACTAATGGCAAATGTAGAGAATGTACTAAGTACGAACAATTTCTATCATCACATGAAGACATGCAGAAAGATGCTTTGAGGAAGGGAGTAGTAAGTAGAATTTATAACCTAATTTTGGAACAAGAGGAAAAAGAGACAGAAACAGAAGGTTTGAAATAAATTTGGGAAAATGATTTAAAGACAGAAATTAAAACAGAGGATTGGATAAAAATTTGGAAGATGAGAGTTTTAAGATTAATGTCGGTAAGAATAAAGGGGAAAACATTTAAAATTAGTTTAAGGTGGTATATGACTCCGGTGAAATTGAATATAATAAATTCAGACTATTCTAAGGCCTGTTGGAAATGTGATGAAGAAATTGGCACGTATTATCATAGGTGGTGGGAGTGTAAATGGATTCAGAAATTTTGGAAACTGATTTTTAAGGAAATATGTGATATATTTGGAAAAGATATTGAATTCAATTCTAAAATTGCTTTCTTGTCAATTTTTGATAAGATAGAACTTGATTATTGCTCAAAGGAACTGATTTCCAATTTTATGACAAGTGCTAGAAAAATAAAAATGATATTAAATTAAAAGATTTGTATAATGAAGTATGGGACATTGCATTAAATGATAAATTGACTACTGAACTTAAGATGAAAAGAGGAGAAAATAAGTTCAAATATTTTTATGCTATTTGGGGTAGATTTGTTTAATTTGTATTAGTGAAAGGAAAGGGGAAAGCCTCTAAACAACAATCAATACAATTTTGGAAAGGAGGTTCATATTAAAAGTATTGTTCCAAAGGGTCCCGTGGGTATGGGGTACACTGTGGTTTAGATTGTATAGCAAGTATTTTGTATTTGTTTTGGAAATTTAAAAAATAAATTTTAAAAAAAGGAAGGCAGAAGACTTATCAAAAAAAGACGGTAAGAGAGCGAGGAGGCGGAGCAACGGGCAGCGATAACAGGGGAATTCTCAGGGCTCTGAGAACCCCTGGGTTTTATTCCGAGTCAGCGGACCCCCCAGGAAAGGGGGGGGGCAAGTTTTCCACAGGAGAAGTGGTCTTGCAGCAAGGGAGCTTGGAGACACCGGAGAATCAGACTTGCAATCTGTTTTTTCGGAAGAGTTTCCTTTCCTCATCGCAACTGACTCGTGAAGTCGCCATGATGAATTGGTGAGTAGCTGCCCGGAGAAGGGGAAGATATGAAGATTTATGATCCGACTACATGAACAGAAGTTGAACGGCTATTTTTTATGGCAAGTAACAGATCAGATGTTGTTTTTTTTTCTTGGAAGTTGATTGTGAAGATAGATCTCTAAGCAGCAGAGAATCTTTGGCAATGTTGGAGTCTTTTTTTACTGTGTCACAACTGAGAGACTTGAGAAAGTGAAACTAACTTTTCCACCTTAACCCTCCCTCCCTAAGAATTTGGCTTTTTATAAATTAGAAGCTTGAGAACCTTGAATATCTCTGAATAATTTAATCTATGGAACTTTGCTCTGAGCCATAAAGGTGGATTATAAATCAAATAGTCATTTTTATGACCAGAGTGTCCTCCGCAAGACTTTGAATTTCGGGCTGACCAAGGATCCATGAGGGGAATCTGAGCAATTAGTCTGTTTGACTTTTATGGTTACGGATGGGAGATTGAGGGTGAGACTCATTATTGGAATTTACAATGGAGGCCTGTCTTCAGGAATTTCAATCCAATCTCATCAATCATCTCAGAGCTCAGATTTTAGAAATGAAGGCAGAAATTCAGACAACATTTCTTGGCTTGGATATTAAGACAGAGATAGGAGACAAACCGACCAATTTCACTGAACTTACTGAACGACCGCTATCGCCGGAGAGGGAGAGAAAGACTGAAATCTTTAAAGATGGGAAAAGGAGGGGTGGAGATAAGGGGGGAAAGCATGTTGACATTATTTTGATTGAAAAGAATGTAAAAGGGAAGGCATGGGTGAATTTAGGGGCAGAAATTTATGATCAGAGATTGGATAGATATGCGTTGCTTTCAAAACAAGACATCGATTATATTGGGAGGAAATTAGTAAATCGGATAGAAAATGCCTTAAAGAGATTTCATAGATGGCATTTTAAACCTGGCAAAAAGGGAGCAAGAGACGAATCTTGGAAATATGATACTGGAGCTGAGAAGGAAAAATAAAAAGGGAGAAAGTAACCTGCTGATTAAATGGTTAAAAAAAAAGGGAGAAAGTAACCTGTTGATTAAATGATAAAAAATTTTGGTTTGAGAGATATATAGTCACACATAAAGCAATATGTGTGACTATATACCTATGTCAGACATATATAGATATGTCCGGGTTCAGACATATCTATATATGTCCGAACCCGGACAAGACGGAGGTCCTGAGGGTGGGTGGCCCCTCCATCTGCAGTTTGGGAAACTCCCTCTCTTTTGGGGGGGTGACTCTCACCGCAAAGAGTGAGGTTCGCAGCTTGGGAGTACATCTGGACCCGGCGCTCACCATGGAGACCCAGGTGGCGTCAGTGGTCTGCTCCGCCTATTTTCATCTGCGGCGGATTGCCCAGCTGCGTCCCTATCTTGATGTTGGGGCGCTCACCACTCTGGTCCATGCGCTCGTAATCTCGAGATTAGACCACTGTAATGCGCTCTACGTGGGGCTACCTTTGGGGTTGTTGTGGAAACTTCAAATGGTGCAAAATGCGGCGGCCAGACTCCTCAGTGGGACGAGAAAATACCAGCACATCTCTCCCACGCTGGCCGCCTTGCATTGGCTTCCCATTCGTTTCCGCATCCACTTCAAAGTGTTAATGATGACGTATAAAGCCCTAAACGGTTTAGGACCTCGATACATGGCGGAACGCCTTCTCCCACCTAGATCTACCCGAGTCACCCGTTTTAGCCAGGAAAGGCGGCTGAGGGGCCTAACGCCGAGAGAGGCCCGGAAAGAAAGAACTAGGAACCGGGCCTTTTCGGCAGTGGCCCCTCGATTATGGAACACCTTGCCACCGGAAATTACCCTGGCACCCTCGCTGGGTGTTTTTAAGAGTCATCTAAAGACTTGGCTAGATGACTCTTAGACAGGCCTTCCCTCCAGTCAACACTTGATTTTTTTTTTAGTTTCCTTTTCTTCCATCTTGAATTTTATATTTTGTTGATTTAAGTATGTGATTGTTTTTTTTATGATATATCCGTTTTATATTGTTGCATTTTATGTTTTTATAACTGATTGTAAGCCGCCCCGAGTAGACTTTGTCTAGAGGGGTGGGGTAAAAGTCAAATAATAAATAAAAATAAATAAATAAATATGAGTAATTATATTATGAGCAATTTTGGCCAGGTGGGAATCTCAATGGTAGACAAGCATATGTAATTATGTATTTTAGAAAGGTCGATGAAGAATAATAATATTAGATGTTTTTGTGTCCATGGTACATATATAGAGATTAAATATGTGTGAATTATTATGGTGATTATATAGACAAGATTAGGTATACAATATCTTTTTATCTGCAAAAGTGGAGATCTCTCAGAAATGTTTGACCTGGCTTGGAGTTTTTTGGTGGACAAGCAATCTTTAAGATGAAATTAGGAATGCTTATGATGAGTATTGGATAGAGGGGTATGCAGGTGAAATAATTTATAGAGATTTCATAGATGGCACTTCAAAGCTGGTAAAAAGAATGCAGGAAATGAATTCTAGATTTTCAAGGCTATAAGTAATCAGAAATCCCTGGTCTATACATGGAGCTGAGAAATATAACAAAAATTGGAAAGTTACTTGCTAAATGTCTCAAATGGTTGATAAGTACATATAACGCTTAAATTAGAATACATATTTTGATTATAATTGTTTAGAAGTTATTGATGGTAAGTTAGAACCAAAGACACCAAGTAATATATGAATCATAGTCTGTCTATGCAGTTAAGAATGGTTTGAATATAAGATCAATATAGATCTAAGTTTATATATTAATGTATGTATGTTAATCATTATAAAGCTAGGAAGTCATTTTTTGATCTTAATAATGGTTTAAATATGTTTAATAGGGTAATATGGTTTATGTAGTCAGAATTATATACCAGATGGATATATGGAAATTATCTCCCCGCGTATATGTCAATATACAACAATTTTCACTCCATACTGCCCCTCTTACACTGTTCAATTCAGTAAAACACAAAGGAGAGGCCTTAAGCTTCCCAATACTTGCCTAGAGAGTTAAAATTACAGCATCATTAAATAATGGTTGTAATAAAACTTTGTGAAAATTTTTTAAAGCATTGTCTCCACCATTTGTTTCTGTGGGGAAACAACAATGTAGGGTTATGTACAATATATGTAACTATACTGCAGCTATATTATAATCCTATTATAAAGCAATGTAACTCGCTTTGAGCCAATAACAAAAGTACTGAAAATAATGCCATGTGTGCTTGATATCCAACTGGCAAAAGGATTAGGATTTTTCTCCCTTACCCCTCCTGCTGCAGCTATCTATGGCAACTTTCCGGCAGTCTAGTGCAGATTCTTCTGGGGTGCACCTGGGGCTGCAGAAGAGTAACTGATTCTTGAGAATGCAGCAAGAGGAGGTGGAAGTACACCACTGAATCCTAGCCACTGCATTTTATTCCAAGTGTAAGACACTTGCAGTCCCAAAACACTGGCACAATTAGCTTGGGGAACAGGCAGTTATAGAGAAAACCTATCCAGTACTCTAAAAGAACTACAAAGAAAAGGTGAAGAAAAAAATGTATGCTCTTTCTAAGGGTGGTTGATCATTTTGCATTTCTCAAATGGTAACGTTCATACACCAATCCATGCAAGCCCATGTAAATAATGGCTTTAACCACCAGCATCCTTAAATCAATTCCCAACAGCCTTTCTCTATTGCCTTTACCTTGCCAACCAAGGATATTGCGGGCAAATTCCACCACTGCTAACTGCATTCCCAAGCAGACTCCTGTAGAAACAGAACAGGAAAACTCACAACAGCACATAGCAATCTATAAATCCCTAACAGCACTTCTGTAACAGCCATTATTTGGATTCAAGTCTACAATGGTACCAAACTACAACAATGGGACAGAGAAGCACTGCCACTATGTTCTCAGCAAATCTGAAATCATAAAGAAGGCAGATGTTACTCTGTGGTACCCTGGGGGGGGGGGGGAGAGGAACATTCTGCAGTTTGAAGTCATACATATATAACAGTGATGGCGAACCTTTTTGAGCCCGAGTGCCCAAACGGCAACACAAAACCAAATTATTTCTTTCGAAGTGCCAACACTGCAATTAAATCTGAATACTGAGGTTTTAGTTTAGAAAAAACAACTCATACAGTTGTCTGAACTAATCATCACCTTTTGTCTTCAAAGAAAAACATAATAACAGAACTTTCAATGATACAAACACTTTTTTATTGAAAAATAACCATTAACTCTAGTAAATGGGAAAAAATATTAAAGTAATACATTGTACACATAGCCTGAAGCCAGGTAATTTATACAAACTTTAAAAATAATTATGTGCATGTATTTTTTGATAAGGGATACTCAACTTGGCATGCTTTTGCACAATTAATGTGATTTTTGATGTTGTATGCATGCTGATAATTTGTCAAACCTTGGCGCATATGCTGTTAGTTTGAGAGCAACACATGCAGCACCCGGACAACCCAGATAGTGTGGTTGCTGACCTTGAGCCAGACATCCTGGAGAGTGAAGTCAAGTGGGCCTTAGAAAGCACAGCTAACAACAAGGCCAGTGGAGGTGATGGCATTCCAGTTGAACTATTTAAAATCTTAAAAGATGACGCTGTTAAGGTGCTACACTCAATATGCCAGCAAGTTTGGAAAACTCAGCAGTGGCCAGAGGATTGGAAAAGATCAGTCTACATCCCAATCCCAAAGAAGGGCAGTGCCAAAGAATGCTCCAACTACCGTACAATTGCACTCATTTCACACGCTAGCAAGGTTATGCTCAAAATCCTCCAAGGCAGGCTTCAGCAGTATGTGGACCGAGAACTCCCAGAAGTACAAGCTGGATTTCGAAGGGGCAGAGGAACTAGATACCAAATTGCTAACATACGCTGGATTATGGAGAAAGCCAGAGAGTTCCAGAAAAACATCTACTTCTGCTTCATTGACTACGCAAAAGCCTTTGACTGTGTGGACCACAGCAAACTATGGCAAGTCCTTAAAGAAATGGGAGTGCCTGACCACCTTATCTATCTCCTGAGAAAGCTCTATGTGGGACAGGAAGCAACAGTTAGAACTGGATATGGAACAACTGATTGGTTCAAAATTGGGAAAGGAGTACGACAAGGCTGTATATTGTCTCCCTGCTTATTTAACTTATATGCAGAATACATCATGCGAAAGGCAGGACTGGATGAATACCAAGCCGGAATTAAGATTGCCGGAAGAAATATCAACAACCTCCGATATGCAGATGATACCACTCTGATGGCAGAAAGTGAGGAGGAATTAAAGAACCTCTTAATGAGGGTGAAAGAGGAGAGCGCCAAAAATGGTCTGAAGCTCAACATCCAAAAAACTAAGATCATGGCCACTGGTCCCATCACCTCCTGGCAAATAGAAGGGGAAGATATGGAGGTAGTGACAGATTTTACTTTCTTGGGCTCCATGATCACTGCAGATGGGGACATCAACCACAAAATTAAAAGACGCCTGTTTCTGGGGAGGAAAGCGATGACAAACCTAGACAGCATCTTAAAAAAGCAGAGACATCACCTTGCCGACAAAGGTCCGCATAGTCAAAGCTATGGTTTTTCCAGTAGCGATGTATGGAAGTGAGAGCTGGACCATAAAGAAGGCTGACTGCCGAAGAATTGATGCTTTTGAATTGTGGTGCTGGAGGAGACTCTTGAGAGTCCCCTGGACTGAAAGGAGATCAAAACTATCCGTTCTGAAGAAAATCAACCCTGAGTGCTCACTGGAAGGACAGATCCTGAAGCTAAGGCTCCAATACTTTGGCCATCTCATGAGAAGAGAAGACTCCCTGGAAAAGACCCTGATGCTGGGAAAGTGTGAAGGCAAGAGAAGGGGACGACAGAGGATGAGATGGTTGGACAGTGTCATCGAAGCTACCAACATGAATTTGACCCAACTCCGGGAGGCAGTGGAAGACAGGAGGGCTTGGCGTGCTCTGGTCCATGGGGTCACGAAGAGTCGGACACGACTTAACGACTAAACAACAACATT
Organism: Intellagama lesueurii; assembly: GCA_037013535.1. Classification (NCBI taxonomy): domain Eukaryota; kingdom Metazoa; phylum Chordata; class Lepidosauria; order Squamata; family Agamidae; genus Intellagama; species Intellagama lesueurii. The sequence goes on along the minus strand of JBAJHW010000009.1, from coordinate 12,813,799 downwards.
TATAAAGCTTATTAAGTACTATGACATCCTGGACTTGTTTCCTCCAAAGTAAACCACCCTCAGAAAAGCAGCTATATATAGGAGTGCAGACTTTTAATACACATTTTATATACTACATAAAGTGTATACACACATTTCACTCATTTGAAATGTAGTGTTGGAAAAGTTTTACAGATAGCATGACTTGTCAGAGAGATAAGTAAAGCAAATTAAGTGTGGATTCTCACTAGAAGCTAAAATTACCAAACAAAGGGTATTGTACTACAGTGGCATCATGAGAAGACAAGCTCACTGGAAAAGGCAGCAATGCAGGAAAAAGTGCAATGCAGTAGGAAAAGAGGAAGACTGCACATGAGATGGATTGACTCAATAAAGAAACCCACAGTCTTTTGTTTGTAAGACCTTTTGTTTGGTGTTGCAGTCAAAGTAGGACCAGGAGCAGAAAGACTGGGATTCAGATTTTGGGAATAAACTATGATACTCTTGCCTGCTTTGTGGATGAGAAATAGAGAAACGCGATTGCTACAGACTTCAGACTTCTGCTGTTCTCAGCAGAAACTGCAGACCTAAATGCAGTGGAGATTAACTTTGGAAGGTTCCTTTTTTCATGGTTTTATGAAAGAGTCAAATCTCTCTGTGTGTGTGTGTGTGTGTGTGTTTCTCTCTCTCTCACACACACAAACCCTTCCTCCCTCAATTTTCAACAATCAGTTGCTTCAGTTCAGTATGTCCATTTCCTCTCATTACATTTAAACAAGCTTGATGAAGCCAACCTTCTTTCCCACCTTAATTCAAGCCTTCCGTCCTGCTTGCCTCTGTTCCTTTTTTCAGTTTTGAGTCAGTCTCTCTCTCTCTCATACACACATACACACACACCCTCCATCAATTTTCTACATACATTTAAACAAGTTTGATGAAGCCACCTGTCGCTCTCTCGCACCTTCCTTCCCTCCTTAATTGGAGCTTTCCCTCTTCCTGCTTGCAGTCACCTCCGGCGGAAGTAGTCATTCACAAGCCGGATTGACTGCCCTGGGCCGTTCTACAGCTGTAAACAATAAAGCAGCCTTATCTCTGATCTCTAAAAGAACGGATTTACAAGTGCCGCAACCAAGGAAGGTAGCAGGGAAAGGTGGCTGACGACCGTGCAGTTTGAGGTTCGGCTGCGGGGGTGGGTAACGGGGGGGGGGGAGCGCTCCGCTTGCGTGTCGAGGGAGAGGTCTCCGCGTGCCAGCTGTGGCACGCATGCCATAGGTTCGCCATCACTGATATATAACATCCAACAAATGGCATCAAATTCACATATCGGATAAATACCACTAAGGTCAGAGGTAAGCAACATGTGGCCTGCAGGCAGCCTTCAGCATGTAAGAGGCTCTCCAATACCCCGAGACTCTCATTAAAAAATAAAATAATGGGAGTGGGTGCAGCCCACTCAAAGATGGGCACGTGCGGCCTTCAGATGTTTGGAGATTGGCCACCACTCAAGTAGGTTCACACACCTCATGTATCTGACATTCAGGTAACAGCATGATACTGCATGTTTATGATTGAGACAGTAAACTACTATGTAGGCTGGTATGTACTCTCACTTTTTATACACAGAACAGTATTGGCATATACTGTCTTACCTAAGAAGGGTTTTTTCTGTTTTCTTGCCCAAGAAATAGCTTGTATCTTCCCTTCTGTTCCTCGAACACCAAATCCACCTGGAACCAGGATTCCACTACATAAAGAAGGGGGAAGTCCACTTCGTTCACTTCACTTTTCACATAACATATTTTAGCTCCCTAGAAACACACAATCCCTCTTGATCTTAGAGTTAAAGCAGTGCTGCTTATAAATATACATCACAGAGGACACAACCACATAGTCAATGAAAGCAGCTGCAAAGCAACTGGGGAGAGGCATGGTTTGAAGAACAGAAGCAGTGAGGGGCATCCATAATGTATATACACATGCAACCCGCTTTCCATCTGCTGCTTTCCCTTTTCCCCAGCTGCAGCTAACAATCTTCAGAAACACCAGCTGAAAAGAGGAAGGAGTTTTCTGCTAAATCCTCTTCCTGACAAATTCTTACTGTCATTTCATTGTAACATATCTTTGCTATTCAGCAGACACTTGGGTTTTTGGACATTGTTCTCCATTTAAAATGTATGTGGGAACTCAATCTGAAGTCACACAATGACCACTACTACCATAAAACAATATAGGTTTCAAAGACAGGCTACAATGTTCCCAACCTCCTTAAGTCATTTTTCAGATTAGTTTGTCAACTCTGTGCTGTCAGTCTATAGTGGGAGTCAGAGGTGTTAAGAGAAACCGCCCCCCCCCCCCCCAGACAAGTATGAGTTTTTACAACTAAGACAGACTACATTGGTTCATTCTGTGGCAGAATCACACTGCCATTACCAACTGCTTTTAGTGACATACTAATTTTGAAGAGAAGAGAAACAAAATGCAAGGGAGATAGGGAAAGTTACAGAAAATTGAATGCTGACTTCCAAAGAATAGCAAGGAGAGACAAGAGGGCCTTCTTAAATGAACAGTGCAAAGAAATAGAGGAAAAGAATAGAAAGGGAAAAACCAGAGATCTGGTCAAAAAAATTGGAGATATTAAAGGGACATTTTATGCAAAGATGGACATGATAAAGGACAAAAATGGTAGGGACCTCACAGAAGCAGAAGACATCAAGAAGAGGTGGCAAGAATACACAGAGAAATTATACCAGAAAGATTTGGATGTCCCGGACAACCCAGATAGTGTGGTTGCTGACCTTGAGCCAGACATCCTGGAGAGTGAAGTCAAGTGGGCCTTCGAAAGCATGGCTAACAACAAGGCCAGTGGAGGTGATGGCATTCCAGTTGAACTATTTAAAATCTTAAAAGATGACGCTGTTAAGGTGCTACACTCAATATGCCAGCAAGTTTGGAAAACTCAGCAGTGGCCAGAGGATTGGAAAAGATCAGTCTACATCCCAATCCCAAAGAAGGGCAGTGCCAAAGAATGCTCCAACTACCGTACAATTGCACTCATTTCACACGCTAGCAAGGTTATGCTCAAAATCCTCCAAGGTAGGCTTCAGCAGTATGTGGACCGAGGACTCCCAGAAGTACAAGCTGGATTTCGAAGGGGCAGAGGAACTAGAGACCAAATTGCTAACATGCGCTGGATTATGGAGAAAGCCAGAGAGTTCCAGAAAGACATCTACTTCTGCTTCATTGACTACGCAAAAGCCTTTGACTGTGTGGACCACAGCAAACTATGGCAAGTCCTTAAAGAAATGGGAGTGCCTGACCACCTTATCTATCTCCTGAGAAAGCTCTATGTGGGACAGGAAGCAACAGTTAGAACTGGATATGGAACAACTGATTGGTTCAAAATTGGGAAAGGAGTACGACAAGGCTGTATATTGTCCCCCTGCTTATTTAACTTATATGCAGAATACATCATGCGAAAGGCTGGACTGGAGGAATCCCAAACCGGAATTAAGATTGCTGGAAGAAATATCAACAACCTCAGATATGCAGATGATACCACTCTGACGGCAGAAAGTGGAGGAATTAAAGAACCTCTTAATGAGGGTGAAAGAGGAGAGCGCCAAAAATGGTCTGAAGCTCAACATCCAAAAAACTAAGATCATGGCCACTGGTCCCATCACCTCCTGGCAAATAGAAGGGGAAGATATGGAGGCGGTGACAGATTTTACCTTCTTGGGCTCCATGATCACTGCAGATGGTGACAGCAGCCACGAAATTAAAAGACACCTGCTTCTGGGGAGGAAAGCGATGACAAACCTAGACAGCATCTTAAAAAGCAGAGACATCACCTTGCCGACAAAAGTCCGCATAGTCAAAGCTATGGTTTTTCCAGTAGCGATGTATGGAAGTGAGAGCTGGACCATAAAGAAGGCCGACCGCCGAAGAATTGATGCTTTTGAATTGTGGTGCTGGAGGAGGCTCTTCAGAGTCCCCTGGATTGAAAGGAGAACAAACCTATCCATTCTGAAGGAAATCAACCCTGAGTGCTCACTGGAAGGACAGATCCTGAAGCTGAGGCTCCAATACTTTGGCCATCTCATGAGAAGAGAAGACTCCCTGGAAAAGACCCTGATGTTGGGAAAGTGTGAAGGCAAGAGGAGAAGGGGACGACAGAGGACAAGATGGTTGGACAGTGTCATCGAAGCTACCAACATGAATTTGACCAAACTCCGGGAGGCAGTGGAAGACAGGAGGGCCTGGCGTGCTCTGGTCCATGGGGTCACGAAGAGTCGGACACGACTTAACGACTAAACAACAAAATAACAACAATTTTGAACATGGAGGTTCATGACTATCATGACTAATAGCCATTGATAGAAAGACCAGATGACATTCATTTCTCCTGTTCCTTATTCAATAGCAGCATAGTTTCTTCTGCAGAACATCTAATAATTGAGCAACAGTATATGAAGCATTTTGTCTATCAGGATGATAAGATAAAAAGGTAAGGCTGCTGCTTCAACTCTATCTAAACAACTTGGCTTGACTAGAAAGCTGTACGAATCAGGAAACAAGAGAAACTTACAATAATGGCATTTTTTCCAAAAGAAAGCAAGGTTATCAGTGTCTTACTCAGCACTGCAGAGTTTCTGCCAGGCCTCATGGTATCGAACGGGCTCTTCTTGTAGAGTACTAGGTTCCAAGTCAGCAGAATCAATGTACTAGAAAGAAATAGCAATTTTAAAAAATAAGCGGTATTGAGTCAGAGGTACCACCATGTACTTGTTCATCTGGAACAGCAGCTCATGCAAACCTTTATTTTTATTTAGCATTGACTTTGGTATTTGCACGGTAATCTAAACATCAAACTAAGCATATTATTGTACTCAGATGCCACATATTCAGTGAAAACTTCTTAACTCTTAGAGCAGTACAACAATAGAACCAATTAGGTGGTGAGCAAAAGTGGTGAGCGGTCCAATACTGGAGACATTCAAGAGAAAACTGGGCAACTATCTGTCAGATCTGCTTTGCTACAGATCCTGTACTAAGCAGGGGATTGGACTCAATGGCCCTATAGGGTCCTTCCAACTCAATTATTCTATGATTCTATGAATCCCAGCTTGTCAAGGATGAGGCTTGTGCAGGCTGCCTAATCACTCCTGTTCAGTGAGAACAGCTAACAAACTACAGACATTCGACCCATGTTTTATCTACTGTGACATGTGAACCCACCAGGAACTGGTTCTCTGGCTGTCGTTTCCCCAACCAGATAGAAAAATAATCCAGCGTTTTACAGTCAGCACTCTGATTTGTTGGGAGGAAAACCAGTCAGACAGCTGGCTTCTGACAGGTTTGCATGTCGCAATAAACAAGCCATAGAATGAGGTTAGCCACTCCTACTAGTGACTAACCTCAGGGTTAGTTCACAGGTTAAACCCGTGTCTGTGTGTCCCCAAAAAGCTGAGACTTACGATCTTGTGTAAACCAGCCCAATGCCAAATGATTTTCAATTGTATTTCCTAAACTAAACAAGTGACATCTTCTGTTGACTTTAAAATAAATATTATTATAATAGTTAAGTTATTGTCTTGCTTTCTGTTCCGAGTCAACTGGCAAAGTTCCATCAACTACACAAGGTAAAATGGCAACTGTTAATTCTGTAATCATGCATACATTCTAATTACTGTGTTCTTTTCAAGAAAAATGTGTATGACATAAAGAATCATGGAATCTGATTTATGATTCTAAAGGAGATGGAATTTGTTTTTAATAAAATTAGCTCCCATTATATTGTCACATGACAAAGTATACAAATTAACATTGGATTTGGTGCACAGCCTTTAAATACATAATGTCAGGATTTGTTCCTAACTTGTGAACAAGGGGTTAAATTTAATATTGTAGAGGGAATGTAAGATGGATGACAAATGCAAAGTCATGCCTGTAAAAGTCAATGTGAAATGGTTGACTGATGACATGCAGCTGGAACAAGCTTAGGTAGTGCTTGTTAACCACGTTCAGCTGCATGGTCTGTAGTGTGAATTTAAGCAGAAGAGTAGGAACAGCACTTTGCCACTCAGTAGTGAGTCTGGTGGTCTTTACTTCGTTGAATGTCTGTGTTGCTCTAGGAGATTTATGCACAAGCTATGTATATAATGCCATGTATATATGTATGATCTATGCTGATATATAAAGTCTGAATATATCATGTTATAAGTTTCTTATCAAACTCTCTTGGTGTTTTTCCTAAACCCTCCGTGTCTTTATTCTGCTTATTAAAAGGGAGGATTTGAAGCTGCCTGATAAAGAGACTCTGTTTAACTTGTTATCTTGGGTCCCAAGGTTTGTTTTCACCAACAGAGTGCTCTTTGAGTTTCAATATCCAAACGCTGACTCCAAGCTTCTGGAGAGGCAAACGCCACATCTGTTTGGAGTTGGCACCTAGCCAACACATAATTACAGTCAGTCAGTCAGGGTCTTAATATAGCCAGGAAGTATAAAAAAGAAAATGGGTGCAACATTATCAATACACTTTTGGAACCGTCTGGCTAACCCAAAATCTATTTATAGGCTACTACATCTTTAATCGCCAAATTAAAACTTGCCCCTCAGAAAGGTAAAGAAATCAGCTGAAATTTCAGTGTCAACATCCTAAGTGTTATATACTACAAATTATATTCAATGACCACACAGTTAGCACCATGCACAGAAGTAAGCCTCTTGGGTCCTTGGAAAAAGGTGGGATAAAAATATTTTAAATAAAATAATAAATAAGCTTTATTCTGTCCTAAAATTGTTTCCAATGAAGTTTGGATATAAAGCTAAGTTGCTTGTATTTTTGCAGTGAAGGACATCCTAGCAAATTCCATTGAAGCCAGTAGAAATACATACCTTTATCTCAAGCTTGTGATTGATAGCCAGGGCAGAATGTTCCAAAGCTTTGATGACAGAGGCATAGGAATCAGAAAATTTTGTATATTTGCCAACAAGAGCAATAGAGCAAGTCTCCAACAAACGATCATATCTGTACAAACACATAAGAAATGTAATTATAGGATGCACTCTTAGAACTCAGGCATAGGAAAACACCTATCAGATGAATTGTGTAATTCTACATGACCACTCTATGGCCTGCTCTACATATTCAGAGAATGAAACAGAAAATTCTCAACAGATTGTAATATTTTTGAGTACAAGAGTGGAGGAAACAAAGGTTTACAAAATGCCTCCCATATTAAAAGATCTCACTGAAGAGAAAACTATCAAAGCTGGAAACAGGCTGGACTCAAACTTTTTGCCATTTTCTGCTATTTTCTCTTGTTTTACCTGAGGGAGCTCTTTATGGGAGAAAAGTGGCATAGAAATAGAGATGGGCACAAACCGCCGGTTCAGTGGTTCGTTTAGCAGCGAAACAGGTGTTCGACACGTCAAAACCCCACCTCTGGTGGGCACCCACTCGGAGGCAGTGGTGTGGCCTCTCTGCCTTGCCCTGTCTGTGTGCTGCCTCTGTGTGCTGCCCAAACAACTGTTTGGCCGCTAAACAAACTAGTGGTTCGTGTTCATCTCTAGAAATGAAATAAAACAAAATAAATATTCCTCCATCCAGTGCAGCACACTATGTCAACTCAAAACCCAATTATTTAATTTCACTGAACATGCAACTAGACTTCCATGCTCCTAGAAAATATACTAACTTTTATATACTGTAGAAAGTGATTAAAACACAATCTTTTACAGGTGTACTAAAAAATAAGACCCAGTGAGTGCCTTGCCTGTTGCAACCATATATTTTGTTTGCTACACCCACATATACTCTTTCCTGGATTCAAATGTAACCTCTGTTGTCTGTTATGTTCAAATTCAGTAAACCAAAGTTCTTCCCTTATTTAACTTTCTATTTCTAGGAAGCCCCAGACTATCATTAATTGTTTCAATCTGGCATAAGTGGATGTGAGGAAAGGAGCACATAAACACCAGGTATTGTTGTAACATTATTGTGATATGTAAATGAGTTACTATCTTCTATGCCTTTTTAAAAGCTGTAACAAATTCCACTCACACACTTATTCTTAATTTTACAGATTACAAATAATTTTACAGATGACTTTACATGTGGACACACAGTCTAACATGTTCCTATGTATCAGAAAGCCATTCTACAGTTGCTCTATGTTAACAACCGTAAGAGCCTGTGTAGGTGAACACTGGAACCAGGCTATACAAAAACCTGCCAAGTCCTAATTTACCAGCAAAATTTACCAAATTCCCCAGTGGATGAACAGCTAGAAACAAAATGTATTCTTTTCAATACATGACAAATCTGAGGAGGGATAAAGAAAAAAGCCTTTCTTATAATATCCCCTTGACTAACACAGCCAGTCAGATTAGCATGGTAAGAAGCCCACCTGTCTGCCATTTCCTTCCACTTCATAAGCATCCTTCTAGGCTGTTTTTCAATGGGAAGGTCGAGCCTGTGCCGAAAGTAATCAACTACCCCTTGTTCCTCCAACAATAGAGGTACCCGGTAGATGGAAGAGACATCATGAACACAGATTACCTGTTTAATAATAAAAGCAGATAAAACAAGAATAGTATGACCTTCCTTCCATGTTTATGATGGGTGCAACTATGTGCAAATGGCATCACAAGATCAAGATACTGTAATTTGCAAATGCCAGGTTTTGCTGTATAGTCATGTAATGCACTGGCTGAAAGCCTGTTTGCATAGGTACACTGTGTAAAGATGATGATGTCATCAGCTGTAGTGGGTTTTTTTGGAAACAAAACATTTCTGATTCCTCTCTCTTGTCAAAGAGAAGCCATTGGGGTCTGCAGAACAGGAAGGAGTCTTTAATTATAGAAAATCACACAACCACTATGTAATGCTCTGATCTGATAACAACGGTTTATGACTAGCACCCTCAGCTGTGCCTTCAGGTTAAAAAAAATGTTCTATATATTTCCATCTCTATTAAGTCACTTTAGCTACTTCCACCTTAAAGTTGTAATTCAAAATACTTAAACAGTCAAACCAACAGGTAAAGTGATACCCAGGAACTGTACTCATTGCTGCAGAAGATAGTCATCATTGGCAAGTAACGACCTAAGGCCATAAGTGATGTCCCTAATGAGGCCATATTACAAAAGTACTGTTTACATATTACAAATGAGTACTGTTCCAGAGGAGAAACATGTTAGCAGGATATAAGGAAAGGAGAATAACAGACTACTAGCAACATGCATGGATCAAGGATGTGCAGACAGAAATGCAAAGACACAAATATGAAGTCCATAGATGGCTGAAGAAAGAGATGCAAAAAGCATCCCCCATCAAAAGTATTTTGTACATCCTGACTCATTAGATGCTTTTATGAAGCTACAACCCATTTACAGTAATTATATCATTTGCACATATCTCGTTAACTGAAGTCAATAAAACTACAATTGGCTCTCATTTTCCACTTACAATATTTATTCTAACAGTCTGAAAGAGATATGATACAACAGCTGGAAACCAAAAAACTACACAGGTTCCAAGTTTAGCTTACTTTTTTTGTTTTAACAGTATACTAACACTTCTATAAATCAAAACAAAGGAAAAGACAGTGCATGAAAAGACAAAGAGGCTAGAAGACAAGTCGGTAATTTAATCAACTTCTCAAATGCTTCTTTGTCCTCAGAGGATAAAAATGATTAATATCCTGAAGAAAACTATTCAACAGCTTGCATTATATTTAATTATGAACTGCTTAAAAAGCAGTGGATAATCCCACCATAATTCTTGACTGGGTTTTATTTTTTCAAACTATATTCTTTAATATTCTTTAAAATTTTATTCTTTATATTCTTGAAACCTCAATTTTTTTTTAATCTTGCCAAAGAGATATACCAAAGAGATATACAAATATGTACCCTATTTGTAATTCATACATTTGACATGCATATACCAGATCAATTACTTAAAAGAAAACTCTGCAGGAAACAAAGGAAGGTAAAGTGATAGCTAAATAAAGTATCAAGTAGGATTACCTGTTCTGGTTCTACATGGCAAAACATGGAAATCTTCTCTTTCACTGAGGTATCTAGAGGAGTGGAACATCGGCATACAATCTAATGGGAAAAAAATAACCCCAAACAGTGGTGCTGTCAAAAAACACTGCACAAACATTTAATGCAACCTTTCATAGACCCCTTAAAAATGTTTGGTTTCTGTATGTACTTATGGACTTTCCGAGAATCCTTAAAGGCAGACAAGACAAAGGAAAGGGCACTCACAGACAGACAGAAGTAAGAAGTTAACAGGGATTATGGAGGGAACTGGAGCAGGAACTGGCAAGCCACTCCAGTATATTTACCAAGAAAGTTCCATGGACAGAAACAAAAGGCTAAAAGATATGACGCTGGAAGATGAGTCCCTCAGGTCGGAAGGCGTCCAACATGCTACTGAGGAAGAGCGGAGGACAAGTACATGTAGCTCCAGAGCTAATGAAGTGATTGGGCCAAAGCCAAAAGGACGCTCAGCTGCGAAAGCGCCTGGAAGTGAAGTGAAAGGAAAGTCCGATGCTGCAAAGAAAAATACTGCATAGGAACCTGGAATGTAAGATCTATGAACCTTGGTAAGCTGGATGTGGTCAAACAGGAGATGGCAAGAATAAACATTGACATCCTGGGCGTCAGTGAACTAAAATGGACGGGAATGGGCAAATTCAATTCAGACAATTATCATATCTACTATTGTGGGCAAGAATCCCGTAGAAGAAATGGAGTAGCCCTCATAGTCAACAAAAGAGTGGGAAAAGCTGTACTGGGATACAATCTCAAAAATGATAGAATGATTTCAATACGAATCCAAGGCAGACCTTTCAACATCACAGTAATCCAAGTTTATGCACCAACCACCAATGCTGAAGAGGCTGAAATTGACCATTTCTATGAAGACTTACAACACCTTCTAGAACTGACACCAAAGAAAGATGTTCTTCGCATTATACGAGGGATTGGAATGCTAAAGTAAGTTACAGAAAATTGAATGCTGACTTCCAAAGAATAGCAAGGAGAGACAAGAGGGCCTTCTTAAATGAACAGTGCAAAGATATTGAGGAAAATAATAGAAAGGGAAAAACCAGAGATCTGGTCAAGAAAATTGGAGATATTAAAGGAACATTTTGTGCAAAGATGGACATGATAAAGGACAAAAATGGTAGGGACCTAACAGAAGCAGAAGATATCAAGAAGAGGTGGCAAGAATACACAGAGAAATTATACCAGAAAGATTTGGATGTCCCGGACAACCCAGATAGTGTGGTTGCTGATCCTGAGCCAGACATCCTGGAGAGTGAAGTCAAGTGAGCCTTAGAAAGCATGGCTAACAACAAGGCCAGTGGAGGTGATGGCATTCCAGTTGAACTATTTAAAATCTTAAAAGAGGACGCTGTTAAGGTGCTACATTCAATATGCCAGCAAGTTTGGAAAACTCAGCAGTGGCCAGAGGATTGGAAAAGATCAGTCTACATCCCAATCCCAAAGAAGGGCAGTGCCAAAGAATGCTCCAACTACCGTACAATTGCACTCATTTCACACGCTAGCAAGGTTATGCTCAAAATCCTCTAAGGTAGGCTTCAGCAGTATGTGGACCGAGAACTCCCAGAAGTACAAGCTGGATTTCGAAGGGTAGAGGAACTCGAGACCAAATTGCTAACATGCGCTGGATTACGGAGAAAACCAGAGAGTTCCAGAAAGACATCTACTTCTGCTTCATAGACTACGCAAAAGCCTTTGACTGTGTGGACCACAGCAAACTATGGCAAGTTCTTAAAGAAATGGGAGTGCCTGACCACCTTTATCTATCTCCTGAGAAAGCTATATGTGGGACAGGAAGCAACAGTTAGAACTGGATATGGAACAACTGATTGGTTCAAAATTGGGAAAGGAGTACGACAAGGCTGTATATTGTCCCCCTGCTTATTTAACTTATATGCAGAATACATCATGCGAAAGGCTGGACTGGAGGAATCCCAAACCGGAATTAAGATTGCCAGAAGAAATATCAACAACCTCAGATATGCAGATGATACCACTCTGATGGCAGAAAGTGGAGGAATTAAAGAACCTCTTAATGAGGGTGAAAGAAGAGAGTGCCAAAAATGGTCTGAAGCTCAACATCCAAAAAACGAAGATCATGGCCACTGGTCCCATCACCTCCTGGCAAATAGAAGGGGAAGATATGGAGGTAGTGACAGATATTACTTTCTTGGGCTCCATGATTACTGCAGATGGTGACAGCAGCCACAAAATTAAAAGACTCCTGCTTCTGGGGAGGAAAGCGATGACAAACCTAGACAGCATCTTAAAAAGCAGAGACATCACCTTGCCGACAAAAGTCCGCATAGTCAAAGCTATGGTTTTTCCAGTAGCAATATATGGAAGTGAGAGCTGGACCATAAAGAAGGCTGACCTCCGAAGAATTGATGCTTTTGAATTGTGGTGCTGGAGGAGGCTCTTCAGAGTCCCCTGGACTGAAAGGAGAACAAACCTATCCATTCTGAAGGAAATCAACCCTGAGTGCTCACTGGAAGGACAGATCCTGAAGCTGAGGCTCCAATATTTTGGCCATCTCATGAGAAGAGAAGACTCCCTGGAAAAGACCCTGATGTTGGGAAAGTGAATTTTGACCAAACTCCGGGAGGCAGTGGAAGACAGGAGGGCCTGGCGTGCTCTGGTCCATGGGGTCACGAAGAGTCGCACATGACTTAACGACTAAACAACAACAAATGGAGGGAAGAGACTCTTCTGTGGTGGCAACCTGCAGAATGTGTGCAATGTTTGACTTTGTGTTTGAGAAAAACATAGTATACACATGCAGGAAGTGCAAACTTGTAGCACTGTTGGAAGAAAATGAAAGAACTGGAGCAGCAAGTGGCCACGCTTAAGGATATAACAGAAGATGAAGAGTATATAGACAGAACCTTTGAACAACAGCCGCCAAGAGACACTGGAGGTGGAAGAACTGCAAAACAAAGCAGAGAAAGAGAATGCTGAGAACAGAACATAGTGAAGGAAGCACCATGAAAGAGTTATAGTTAGGAGCAAAAGAAGACATTCTTCAACAGTAGAACTGCAAAATCTGTTTCAGATTCTTGAAGAGGAATTTGGCAGACAGCATGCAGAGAAAGATATACAGGAGACCCCACAGGACGACATGAGAGAAGCTGAAGCTCAGCCAAGCTGAGTCACTGAACCCACACCCTACAAAAGAAAGTAGCTGTAGTAGAAGACTCCCTACTGTGTGGAATTGAAAATGAAATATTCCTCCATTGGCCCACCAGTTTTATGCTGTCTTCCTGGAAGACTGATTAAGAATAAGACAGAAAAAATGCCATTGCTCATAAAATCCATGGATGCACATCCTTTTCTTCTCATTCATGTGGGAACAAAAGACACAGCCAGGAAGCACTATGATGAAATCGCATCAGACTTTGAAGCTCTGGGAAGGAATCTCAAGGACTTTAGGGTCCAGATAGTCTTCTTATCCACCTTCATAAGAATGAACAAACAAAAGCAGGCCACAAATAACACATTCTCCAGTGTCTATATATGAATGCCAGAAGCAAGGGAAACAAACAAGACAAACTGGAAACCTTAGTTTAGGCGGGTAAATATGACTTGATAGGGATAACTGAAATTTGGGGATGCCCATGCCTGGAAAACAGCAGTTGAAGTACATAAATTGTTCAAAAAGAACAGAAAGAATAGAAAAGGAGGTGGAGTTGCAGTATATGAAAAAAACACAGAAATACAAGAGGATACATTAAGATATTTGGAGTGAAAAACAAAAAGAACATGGTACTCAGAGTCTACTAGCAACTCAAGATTAAGAGGTGGATAAAACTTTTGCAAAACAAATTGCAAGAATTTCAAAGAGGCATGATGAAAAGAGATTTCAATTATCCAAATTAATTGGGAGACAAATTCTGCCAAATATGGCGCTTCCAAGAAATTCTTGGGTTGTGTGGCTGAAAAATTTCTCCTACAAAAAGTGGAGGAAGAAACTAGAGAAGTAGCTATCCTGGACTTGATCCTAACCTATACAGATGACTTGGTGGAAGAAGTGGCAGTAAGGGAACTCTGGAGGAAAGTGACCACGTTACACTTGATTTAAAAGGGCAGAAAAGAAGAATGTAGCTGCACATGTATGCTGCATTTTAGCAAAGCCAATTTCAAAAATATAAGTAAGGTCCCATAGCAGGAGATAGCAACAAGAAAAGGAGTCCAAGATGGATGGGAGTTTTATTAAAAAGTAAATTTTAAGGCACAACTACAAATAATTCCAACAAGAAAAAAAGGCGGAAAGAGCAAAAAAGACCAATGTCAAAAAGCTCAGAGAGGACTTGAAAACAAAAAAGGACACACACAGGATGTGGAAGAAAGGCCAGGCCACAAAGGAAGATTACAGGCAAGTAACATAGAACTGTTATTGTTTAAAAGCAATAATAATAATAATGATGATGATGATGATAATATAGGTACATGCATAGCAAAAGACAGAAAAAAGAGACAGTGGTTCAGCTGATCCATGGAGACAGAAAACGATGACAAACAACAAGGAAAAGGCAGAAGTGTTCAATTCCTATTTTAGCTTGGTCTTTTCCCAAAAAGAGTCTATGACCCTCCAGTCAAATGTGAAATATCATTTTTTTTAATCAGCCAATCTCCCTGGTAGGCAGTGGGAATGCTGTAGACATAATATATCTTGATTTCTGCAAAGCCTTTGACAAAGTGCCCCATTATATTCTGATTAGCAAACTTAGTAGATGTGGGATGGATAAAGTGTCAGGTGGATACACAGTTGGTTACAGAATAATACTTAGAGAGTGCTTATCAGCAGAGTTGCCACAAGACTCAGTCCTGGGCCCAGTGCTCTTCAACATTTTTATTAATGACTTAGAGGAGAGGGTGCAGGAAATGCTTATCAAATTTGCAGATGACACAAAATTTGGCTGCATTAACAGAAATATAGTCTCAAAATCTTGTTAAGTACTAGTCCTGCTCTATTCGGGCCTCATCTTGAGAACTGTGTGCAATTCTTTAAGAAGGATGCAGACAAACTGGAACAAGTTCAGAGGAGCGCAACAAGGATGATCAGGGGGCTGAATACCAAACCCTATGAGGAAAGAACTGGGCATGTTTTAGCCTTGAGAAAAGAAGACTAAGGGGAGATATGATAGCAGTTTTCAAATACTTGAAACTTGTCATACTGAAGGAGGAAAGGATCAATTCTTGATCATCCCAGAATGCAGAATACACAATAGCAGGCTCATAATAATCACCTTAGAACTGCAGAGCTGTAAGGGCCCCTATGGATCCAAGTCCAGCCCCTGTTAAGGAGACATAGTGGGGAATCGAACTCCCAACCTCTGGCTCCACAACCAGATACCTATACCACTGAACTATCCAGCAGTTCAAGTTACCGGAAATGAGATTTAGGCTGAATATTACGACAAATTTTCAAACTGTTAGAGCAATACAACAATGGAACCAGTTACCTTGGGAGATAGTGAGTGCTCCAACATTGGAGGTATTCAAGAGAAAATCTGTCAGATGTACTTTGATATGGATTCCTGCATTGAGCAGCCTTATAGGCCCCTTCCAACTCCATTATTCTTTGATTTTATGACTTTGCCAATAAGCCACATTACATGTGAATCATTTTATACTCTTCAGTTTCTGCAAACAGATTGCCTGCATTTTTCATGATTATTTGTTTTATGATAACTATGAATATTCACAGATCTTTCTATGCCAAGCACAGACTGGCCAAAGATTTTTCTAAAATCCAGAGTGTGTGTTTTCTTTATATCACAGCAAAACTTACTAGATCTGGTGAGAGACCAAGACCCCGGAGTTCACGGACACTATTCTGTGTGGGTTTTGTCTTTTGTTCTCCCGTGGAACTTGGCTATAAGGTGTGCGGAAAGAAACATATATGAAAAGACAATTATATCAAACCAAAGTATCATGTACCACAGTGAGTAACTATGGCCATTTAGTCATACATGAACAATTGTTTTAACAGATGCTCCCTTAAGGGAGAAACAGCAAACAAGTGAAGAAGAAGTAGACTAATTATTATATAACCATCAGAACGTTGTGGTAAGACATTAGTACACACGGAGCTTTAAGCAGGAAGCTCCAAGAAGCTCACATGCCACTTTCAGGATCACAACTCTAAGTAAAGATAAACAAAACCTACAAGATATAGGTAGAAATCCAGTTGGCATGGCTATACCAAATAAACAATGATACTGTAATAAACAGAAAACATGACAATTTTTAAATACTTTTTAGAGCCCCCCTACCTGTGGTACAAGACTGACATGAATATTACAAAAGTTTTCTCGCTTGACTTTGAATTGGAATTGGCGGAATGCCTCAATAAAGGGCATGCTTTCAATATCTCCCACTGTTCCTCCAAGCTGAAAGAGAGACATCCAGCATTAATCATGGTACTGTTTTTAGATGACACAGCCTATACCAGCGTCACTGTTCAGAACTATCAACAGATTCAGCTAAAAACATTCAGCATCCTTAGACTACCTTAGTTGTACTTACATATCAAAAGTGACCTCTTAACAAATGTATGATATAAATACTATGGCACAAGTAATAGTATTTTCTGTTCTTTTCAAGTAGCCAAATAAGGCTAACTGGAGAAATTTGGTTCCTGACACTTTCACGCTTCCAATTCTACCCAATCCATTTCTTCTGTGCTCTCTTGGATCATACACATGGCTTACCTACCTACCTTCTCAAAATATTAGTTTGAAAATAAGCCTGAATTCACTTTTTAAAGAGCCGACATTTCTGCTTTAATTAGCAGATAATAAGCACTAGGTAAATATTAGATCAAAAATTTGTCGGTCACAGTCCCAAGCATCCTTAACAGAACCCTGAACAGAGGTGCTCAGTATTCAACTGACTGATATGTATTTCCTAACATAATATTTAGTCTTTAGCCTCACAACAGATACAGGAGAAAACATGTACCAACCTCAATCACACAGACTTGAGGTTCTATGCCATCTTCATCTACAGGGATTTGTGCCTGTCTCATTACCCACTCCTGAATAGCATCTGTAATGTGGGGGACAACTACGAAACAAAGAGAATAACATATTTGTCTATTTCTGAAACTATAATTTGTAGCTAAAGCTGTATCTTTCAATCCACTTACTGCATTTCATTTGCTCCACATTCCAACAGAGAATTTTGTTTATCTCAATGCATTTTTATTGATCAACAACCATTTCCCTAAATTTCCAATTAACAGACTTTGAAGACTTAAGTTTTAAACCGTATCAGCAGAGGCTTGTCTTTATTTTAATAATTTAAAATTTAGTATAGAATAAATTATTATACTTGTAATTGTACTTGTAATTTCCTTAGTTTCATACTCAGGCTTGCTAGGGCAATGACAGACCAAATCAATAATCATAATACAATCTTATTGTAGGTGAGTTTCCGGCAAATTTAGCCACTTTTGCAACTAGCAGAAACCAACTAAGAGCCCTTGGGCATTGTATACTAAGATGACACTTGTTTACAACAAATCAATTCTGGTTATCATTATGTGTGAATGGTACAATAATGACAATGGTATAGTAAACAGTTTTAACAGCTATTTAAAAAATATATCAGCAGAAGTCCAGTTGGTTTTTGTGGAGGATTGTGTAATGCACTGCAACTAACTTTGGCTTATTGATGAGTTGCCAAGGGCGCATGCCACGTGTGTGATCTGGCAAATAACCAGCAGGGGTCCAGCACCTCCCTAATTAGCCATGGCAAGTTATGTGATTACAAATACCAATTGGACTCCAGCCATCACTCTTACTTTTTTCAACTGTGTACATCACTTTGCAGGTTACAAACTATAGGGCAAAACAAAATTAACATGAACTGTTCATCTCTGTCATTAACAGTACAAAAACAGCATTCAGTCAGTATCATAGCTCACAATAAATTAAAATTACCTTTCAGTTCAAATAACATCACAAAAAAACTGAGGAAAAATACTGAGAGAATATACTGAATCTTCCTAGATATTAAAACAGGATGAATCTATCTCCATCATTTACCTTGAACAGTTTTGCCCAGATAGTCCCCCTTCCTTTCTTTGTTGATAACATACTGATAGATCTTCCCTGTGGTCAGGTTATTATCTTTTGTTAGTCGGATATCAAGAAAGCGTTCGTAGTTGCCCAGGTCCAAATCCACTTCCCCTCCATCATCCAACACAAACACTTCACCTAAAATAGTGACATTCACAGGTTAGGCTTGGCTTGAAACAATAGCTATCTTCTTTTCTAAGCCTACATTGTCAAAAAGGGCCCTAAAAGGAACAAACCTTTTCTTGTTCATGCAAGCCATAGGCACAAATAACTACAGGGGGATAAAAGGCTGAAAGTAACCCTAACCTCCCCAAATGGGTCCAATCCAGAGACCACATTCTCACAATATATTTTCATTTTAACTGTTAACCCTACAGATGAATTACAGACATTGGTTTAACTCTACCTATGTAGAACAAGGCTACATAATAAAACCATTTGGCCATGTGTCATACAAAAAGGACTTTTTATCCCATCTTACCATGCTCATAAGGAGAGAAAGTGCCTGCATCAATATTAATATATGGGTCAATCTTAATTGAGGTAACATGCAATCCACATGATTTGAGAATTGTTCCAACGCTGCTGGCAATTATTCCTTTCCCAATTCCAGAGATAACACCACCTGTTACTAGAATGTACTTCATTTCCTTCAATATCTAAAAAAGGAAAACACTGTCAAACATTTGTTTTGGTACTAAGGCAACCAGATCCTCTTTTTAATATATACACAGCAACAGTGTTTAGAACAAGAAGAAAAATATTTAAAATATTTACAGAAGAGATCTATAAACACCTTCTAGACTGGTAGTGGTGAATGTGTGGTCCACCAGCTGTACTGCAATTCCCATCATCCCTAACCAGCACAGACACTAGTAGGTGACAATGGGTATTAAAGTCAAACAACGTCTGGAGGGCCAAACATGCTATGTCTCTAGCCTACACAAAACCATCTTCAATTAAGTCCTGCTAAGTATGTTCTACTGATACATTCCATGTAAGGTTGAGAGGTCAAGAAGGAACAAGCAGAGAAACAATGAGATTAAGTGGATTAAGTAAGAATTTGATCATTTCATCAATTTTGGTTCCACCGTTCAATATAAAAGTGTATCTTGGAAGCAGGTTGCAGAAAGATCTTAAATATAATGTGAAGACACAAGTTACAATGAAAACAACAGATAAGCAGCAAGATAAAATAGAAATGTTTTAGAAAGAAACACTCAAAAAACATGGGAACATTTTAAATGTTTATGCTCATAGAATTTGAAAGAGTTGTGCAAGCCCCATGTGGCCAGACCAGTGGCTCCTCAGGCATAGAGGTATGGCTATAGGTGACCATCTATAGTGGTGTTTGTTGGGAGCAGGGATAAATGAATATATAAAAACAATGTAAAGACAGTAGGAGCAAAATTGCAAACATAGCATAGCAGTTGGTGTGTTGGACTAAAATTGGAGATAAATACATCTTCAAATTCCTAGTGAACAATCTTAGATCAGTCACTATCTCTCAGCCTGAACTATCTTTAAGAGCTGTTGAGAGGATAAATGTGGCAAAATGAACCATATATGTGCTCCTTAGAATGAGAAAACTATGATATAAATATCATAAATACCTAAATAAATCAGATTTCATAAATTAGTAATTTTAAGAACTAATAAAATAAATTTAAAATGCTTTAAAATTATATTAAACAGATTATTTTAAAAATAAACATGAAACTGAGAAATATAATCATGAAAGAATAATTGGGACATTCAGATGCCCACCACAATGATACATATCCAAACACACCATCTAATCAATTATTGCTTTTTTTGTAAGATATTTCTCTTGTGAGATACAGGTGCAAAAAATGAAGGAGATTTGTGGAAGAGTTCAAAGAGAAAAAGAGAGAAGGGGAAAGGAAAGGAAAACTGTCTACAACCAGAAAAGACAAAAAGAAAGGTATTCCATAAATGAATTGGGAATATAGCTGGAATGCGTAGGACACGTGGCCTACAATGTTATATCTCCAATGAAATATCTTTCCTGGAATTGCTTCCAATTACGGCTGCAGTCAAAAACATTTCTTCCAGGAGGAAGGAATGTAGAGATGATGGTGAAATATGCCCTATTTATATTGTTTTATTCTATGTATATAAGCCATATTTTCACCAAGGCTTTCTAAGCAGCATAGTCAGTTCTTTCCTTCCACCCACTGTATCTTTCTTAAAGCTATGAGACAGGTCACATTAAAGCTAAGAGATTACCAAGATCTTCCAATGAGAACTTGATAGCTGACTCAGGAAGATTTGTACCTGTGTCTCACCTCTCCCACCCAGTCCTGCCCTTTTAACCAATACAGCATAGTGGCCATAATCAAGATATGGGAATGAATCTATGCTTTATAATAAACCTGATGGGACCAGAATAATTCATGACAAACCTGAGCCCCAGTGATTTCAGTGGGTCTACTTTAAGTATGTCTAAGCCTGGATCCAACCCAATGATCAGCAGAAATTATTAATATCTCCTGAAAAAGACTGAAAAAGAATACTGAAAACCAATGACAACAGGAAGGAGCAATGACATTATGGCAAATTTGGAAGTAAAATAGGAAACCCACCCAACCACAGATAAAAGGGAACCGTATATACAACATACAAGGGGGCAGAACAAAGGTCTCAAGGGAGTGCCCTTCTATGTTGTATATAGGGCTGCAGCAAACCGTTGATAAGTGAAACCACATATATTGATCCCATAGATATGGGGGTCCTACTGTATAGGTGTTTATCATGACAGCCCTCAGTCATCTTCTCCAAAGTGAGAGTAAAAAAAAAAATGCAAGCTATATTGGTCTGTATCAATTGATCCCCTTCACGGATTGCTGCCTTGTCGTGGCGGAGGTGCTTGAGTAATTCGGAGAAGCTATGGGCTATGCCATGCAGGGACACCAAGACGGACAGGTCATAGTGGAGAGTTCTGACGAAACGCGATCCACCTGGAGCAGGAACTGGCAAGCTACTCCAGTATCTTTGCCAAGAAAACTCCATGGACAGAAACAAAAGGCTAAAAGATATGACGCTGGAAGATGAGCCCCTCAGGTCGGAAGGCGTCCAACATGCTACTGAGGAAGAGCGGAGGACAAGTACATGTAGCTCCAGAGCTAATGAAGTGGTTGGGCCAAAGCCAAAAGGACGCTCAGCTGTGGACGCGCCTGGAAGTGAAGTGAAAGGAAAGTCTGATGCTGCAAAGAAAAATACTGCATAGGAACCTGGAATGTAAGATCTATGAACCTTGGTAAGCTGGATGTGGTCAAACAGGAGATGGCAAGAATAAACATTGACATCCTGGGCGTCAGTGAACTAAAATGGACGGGAATGGGCAAATTCAATTCAGACAATTATCATATCTACTATTGTGGGCAAGAATCCCGTAGAAGAAATGGAGTAGCCCTCATAGTCAACAAAAGAGAGGGAAAAGCTGTACTGGGATACAATCTCAAAAATGACAGAATGATTTCAATACGAATCCAAGGCAGACCTTTCAACATCACAGTAATCCAAGTTTATGCACCAACCACCTATGCTGAAGAGGCTGAAATTGATCAATTCTATGAAGACTTACAACACCTTCTAGAACTGACACCAAAGAAAGATGTTCTTCTCATTATAGGGGATTGGAATGCTAAAGTAGAGAGTCAAGAGCTAAAAAGAACAACAGGTAAGTTTGGCCTTGGCGTTCAAAACGAAGCAGGGCAAAGGCTAATAGAGTTTTGTCAAGAGAACAAGCTGGTCATCACAAACACTCTTTTCCAACAACACAAGAGGCGATTCTACACATGGACATCACCAGATGGGCAATACCGAAATCAGATTGATTATGTTCTCTGCAGCCACAGATGGATACAGTCAGCAAAAACAAGACCTGGAGCTGATTGTGGCTCTGATCATCAGCTTCTTATAGCAAAACTCAAGCTTAAACTGAAGAAAGAAGGAAAAACCACTGGGTTAGTCAGGTATAATCTAAACCAAATCCCTTATGAATACACAGTGGAAGTGAAGAACAGATTTGAGGAACTAGATTTGGTGGACAGAGTGCCTGAAGAACTATGGATGGAGGCTCGTAACATTGTACAGGAGGCAGCAACAAAAACCATCCCAAAGAAAAGGAAATGCAAGAAAGCAAAGTGGCTGTCCAACGAGGCCTTACAAATAGCAGAGAAGAGAAGGGAAACAAAATGCAGGGGAGATAGGGAAAGTTACAGAAAATTGAATGCTGACTTCCAAAGAATAGCAAGGAGAGACAAGAGGGCCTTCTTAAATGAACAGTGCAAAGAAATAGAGGAAAATAATAGAAAGGGAAAAACCAGAGATCTGTTCAAGAAAATTGGAGATATTAAAGGAACATTTTGTGCAAAGATGGACATGATAAAGGACAAAAATGGTAGGGACCTAACAGAAGCAGAAGACATCAAGAAGAGGTGGCAAGAATACACAGAGGAATTATACCAAAAAGATCTGAATGTCCTGGACAACCCAGATAGTGTGGTTGCTGACCTTGAGCCAGACATCCTGGAGAGTGAAGTTGAGTGGGTCTTAGAAAGCATGGCTAACAACAAGGCCAGTGGAGGTGATGGCATTCCAGTTGAACTATTTAAAATCTTAAAAGATGATGCTGTTAAGGTGCTACACTCAATATGCCAGCAAGTTTGGAAAACTCAGCAGTGGCCAGAGGATTGGAAAAGATCAGTCTACATCCCAATCCCAAAGAAGGGCAGTGCCAAAGAATGCTCCAACTACCGTACAACTGCACTCATTTCACACGCTAGCAAGGTTATGCTCAAAATCCTCCAAGGTAGGCTTCAGCAGTATGTGGACCGAGACCTCCCAGAAGTACAAGCTGGATTTCGAAGGGGTAGAGGAACTCAAGACCAAATTGCTAACATGCGCTGGATTATGGAGAAAGCCAGAGAGTTCCAGAAAAACATCTACTTCTGCTTCATTGACTACGCAAAAGCCTTTGACTGTGTGGACCACAACAAACTATGGCAAGTTCTTAAAGAAATGGGAGTGCCTGACCACCTTATCTATCTCCTGAGAAATCTCTATGTGGGACAGGAAGCAACAGTTAGAGCTGGATATGGAACAACTGATTGGTTCAAAATTGGGAAAGGAGTACGACAAGGCTGTATATTGTCTCCCTGCTTCTTTAACTTATATGCAGAATACATCATGCGAAAGGCATGACTGGATGAATCCCAAACCGGAATTAAGATTGCCGGAAGAAATATCAACAACCTCAGATATGCAGATGATACCACTCTGATGGCAGAAAGTGAGGAGGAATTAAAGAACCTCTTAATGAGGGTGAAAGAGGAGAGCACCAAAAATGGTCTGAAGCTCAACATCCAAAAAACTAAGATCATGGCCACTGGTCCCATCACCTCCTGGCAAATAGAAGGGGAAGATATGGAGGCGGTGACAGATTTTACTTTCTTGGGCTCCATGATCACTGCAGATGGGGACAGCAGCCACAAAATTAAAAGACGCCTGCTTCTGGGGAGGAAAGCGCCGAGAAACCTAAACAGCATCTTAAAAAGCAGAGACATCACCTTGCCGACAAAGGTCCGCATAGTCAAAGCTATGGTTTTTCCAGTAGTGATGTATGGAAGTGAGAGCTGGACCATAAAGAAGGCCGACCGCCGAAGAATTGATGCTTTTGAATTGTGGTGCTGGAGGAGACTCTTGAGAGTCCCCTGGACTGCAAAGAGAACAAACCTATCCATTCTGAAGGAAATCAACCCTGAGTGCTTACTGGAAGGGCAGATCCTGAAGCTGAGGCTCCAATACTTTGGCCATCTCATGAGAAGAGAAGACTCCCTGGAAAAGACCCTGATGTTAGGAAAGTGTGAAGGCAAGAGGAGAAGGGGACGACAGAGGACGAGATGGTTGGACAGTGTCATCGAAGCCACCAACATGAATTTGACCAAACTCCGGGAGGCAGTGGAAGACAGGAGGGCCTGGCGTGCTCTGGTCCATGGGGTCACGAAGAGTCGGACACGACTTAACGACTAAAGAACAACAACAATCAATTGATGAGGAGCAGGTCTTTTATAACCCTTACAGCACTTAGGCATTGCCCATTAAAGACCAGATTACTTTCAAATACTTTGCATTACTGCAGCAATAGCTTTTAACAAGATTCTATTATCGGGAATATCAGGCAAAATCCAAAGGAAAAAAACAAAAACAAAATTAAAGAAAAGACAAAAATGCGTGGCACCTTAAAGACTATTATATTTTAATATGAGCTTTCGTGGAAAGATACCTGTCTGTCCCAGCTACTGACAGGACTGCAGGTAAATTCAGAGTAAATGGGGTAGCCTGAAGGGATTTTGAATGATTTCATCATCCAGCTAAAGTCCTGGGCTTTGACTCTGTGAGCCCTGGCTCTTACTACACCACTGGGAGGTAAAGCCGCACACTGAGGAGCAGTGGAAGAATGGCACTTTCTTTTCCTCAGAGACCAGACTATTGATTAGCTTATCCTTAGTCCCATCAGTATCAGTGGATTTAAAGTAGATGCAGCTCAGTGGTCAGGATGAATGCAGACATGTGTCCAAACTGTGATATACAAGAGACCAGAAGAGACAAGGGGGGGAAAAAAATCGGGGGGAAGAGGAAGCTACCACAAAAAAGAGCTCCCCAGGAAGAAATGTAAAGAGACGACCCCTGCCTCTTTACTTAACGTCTCATTCATTTCAAGGCGTCCAGTCAAAGCAGCGGGTCTACTTCGACTCAACTGTCAAAGCCCACGTGGCAACTTGTCCACTCAATAGGCGGACCCAGAATGTGGGAAGCCCACAAAATGGGGGTGGGTGGGATGAGAGGGGCAAAGTAAGAGGCCCACACTGTACGGGGGGGCCGCCTGCCACGGACTTTGGGGGAAATGAGGCGACCCCTTCTTCTTTTCCCCTCAGCCTAAATGGCCAGCCTCAGACTACAGAGTTTGGAAACAAAGGGAAGGTGGGGGGGGGGGGGGGACAGTCTGGCCACTTCCCTAGGCGCCAGCCGATGCCCCACCCTTGGCTGACCACTTCCCTCCTCCTGCAGCCAGGCCTCAAACCCCTCAATTCCCCACCCCACCCCCTCCCTCCCTCCCTCCACGCTGCACCGGTGCCTGCTTTCTATCCAAACGCACCAATCCTCCCGCCGAAGCCTATCCCCGGTGCACGCGCGGACACCCAATACTCACGGGCAGCACCAAACGGGAGGTGGCAAGAGAGGAGCGAGGAAAAGATCCCTTCGCCCGTGGCGATCTTCGGAGGCCCGAACGAAGCACAGGAACTCCACCGAGCGCGTGAAGCCGGCGCGCGCGGTTAGAACGCACGAGACAGGACGGGAGGAGGAGCCAGGGGAGGGCGGGCGCACCAAAGGTGGAAAAAAAAAGAATATTAAAAAAAAAAATGGGTCAGATTAAGTCCGCCTGCGCAAAGCGCAGCCAAGCTTGGCCCCGGAGCCCCGCCCGTATTCTCCTAGAGATCGTTTCTGATAGGCGGAACTTTGAAGAGGGGGCGGGGCAGAGTCAGGTCGGAAGTTAGAAGGAAGGAAGGAGCGGGGTTGTTGGAACTACATAGAAAATTGCTATATACTACGTTGATTTTGGGAGTGATTCCTCCGACGAGTTATATTTGCAACTTTAAGCCTTTGTGACTCAGCCTTTTTCCCCTCTCAGCTCTCGCTCCTTTCTTTCCTTGAGTGTCGTCTTTATTTGTTACCTACATTTATGCCGCCTTTCCCCCATAGCAGTGAGGTTCTTAGTTCTCCTCCAGGTTATCCTCAAAACAACCTTGTGAGGTGAGCCAGCCCGAGAAGAATGAGAAGTTCAGAGGTATCTAGTAAACTTTATGATCCAGCGGGGTGGGGTGGGGGGGAACTAAGAAAATCCCAGTTCATCCCTCTACACTACAATGGTATACTGGCAGCCCTGTCTTCTAGAATAGATTGTAAATCTGAATCCAAGGAATTTCTTACCTCTTAACACACTGCAACCTGTTTTCAACTATAGAGTTTGGTAAAAATGTTTTAAATTAATTCCAAAAGGAGAAAATGTATAGGTATGATGCCGTTTTTATTTATTTATTTTATTTTGTTTTATATTTTATCTTTGCATATAAGTGTGTGGATAAATAGCTAAACAGACCTTTATTTTCTGGGGTTTATGAGTGACCATGTTAGTCTTTCGCAACAAAAATAACAAATACATTTTATTAAGCATGTAGACTGCAGCCCACATCATCATGTAACTGATGATGTGACATCCCCAGATGTGTACCAAATAAAACTTGTTAGACTCCAAGGCACCCCCCCCCAACTCTTTTTGATAGATAGGTGAATGAGTGAATCTGATTGCTCTACCTTTTGCTCAGTCTTGTAGACTTCTCAAAGAGAGACTCCTGGATATCGAAAGGCAAGAACTCTTTGTGGCAGCCTACAAAGTATACAGTACCTCCAAAGGCCAGATGCAGGGGAGGGGTATCAGGAGACAGGTATCTAGTTGTCTCATGTGCTCCCAGAGGCATCTGGTGGGGCCACTCTGAGATACAGGAAGCTGGACTAGATGGGCCCTTGGCCTGATCCAGCAGGGCTCTTCTTATGTTCTTAAGGCCAGTTGCCATGACTCACCTTCCAGAAAACTCACCTGGATGACTGAGAATCTTCACAGATATAACACATACAATGGAGAAACATACACAGCCTTTAACCTCTTGGTTAAACTAATGTTTCCATGCTTGCTCCTCCAGATTCAGACTGGAAAGCTGTGTTCCAATTTCATATCCCTTTCTTTGAGTTAAGCAAGCTGAGGAAGAAAAGCTACATTGGACCAAAACCTCTATGGATGTGTTGGTACATTTCCAAAATGTGTCCCTTTGCTTTCTGAAATTAAAAAAAGAGGAAGAAGTTGGAGTTAGCAAAGAATGTCACTGGAAATCAAGGTCAAAATCATGCATATTATGCAAAAGGAAGATAGTGAAGAAAGAGAGGGACAAAAATCAATTATTTGAAATGTGGTGTTGGTAGAGATACTGAAAACAGCCATAAAAGCAGAAAAGCCAGGTGCTCAATCAAATCAAGCCTGAACTCTCACTTGAGCAAAAATAAGTAATCTGAGTCAATCCTACCTTGCATATATAATGAAAATGTGAACATTCTAAATGACTCAGTGGTTCAGATTTCGGGCTGTGAAGCCAGAGGTTGGCAGTTCAATTCCTTGCTGTGCCTCCTTATCAGAGGCTGGACTTGATGATCCATAGGGTCCTTTCCTGCTCTGAAGTTCTCAGGTTGCTGCTGCTGCTGTTACTGTTATTATCCATGCCTTGGATTGGTGTTTTTATACCACTGCAATGCCATGTGCGCAGGGCCCCATGATTTCTGTGTTGTAATCTATGGGTACAAATGACAGGACAGTGGTTTGGGATTGATTGCACATCAAAATCATGTGGATTCATGAGGATCCATGCATCAGACCCATGTTTTTGCACCACTGCAAAGCCATGCACTGGGAGACTCATGATTTTTGTGTTGTAATCTGTGGGCAGAGATGTTACCTATTATTTGATAGTGGTTTGGGGATGATCCTGCAGAAGAATCATGTGGATCCACGAGGATTCGTGCTTCAGATTTATGTTTTTGTGCCACTGCAAAGCCATATGTGAAGGACCCATAAATTCTGTGGTGTAGTCTGTGGGTGAAAATGGGATCTATGATCTCATGGTGGTTTAAGGAGGATTACATCTGAAAATCATATGAAATTGTATGGATCCGTAAACTTGTGTGTAAACTAGGTAAACATACTCATGAGTATACCAGGTAAATGTGCTCATGAATAAACTGGGTAAAACTTGCTTTGAGGTCAACCCCAGTAACAAAGCAAAAAGCCAGTAATGTTATAGCTGTGGCCAGAAATGTGTTAAATGATTTCTTTTACACTGAGCACATTCCTATACAGTGGAACCTCTACTTATGAACTTAATCCGTATTGGAATGGTGTTCGTTAGTTGAAACGTTCGTAAGTAGAGGCACCATTTCCCATAGGAATGCATTGAAAACCGATTAATCTGTTCCGGCCGAAGAAAAAAATACCAAAAAAATTAAAAATTAAAAATAAAACACTGCAAGTCCCACGCTGGGACTGCAAAAAAAAACAAAAACAAAAAACAAACAAATCCGAAAATAAACATTGGAGCAAGTCCCACGCTGGGACTGCAAAAAAAAATCACCAAAAAACAAAACAACACAGAAACATACCCCCCCAGCCCAAACCTACCCTCCAAAACCCACACAGAAAAACTTTTTTTAAAAGAAAAAAAGCAGCACCTTACCGGTCCGAAGCCTCCTGGGGGTCCCCCGCCACTGCGATCGCCGCTGCTGTGACCGTCGCCTGCCGGGAGGCTTGAGCCTGGCTGGCGTGCTTCGGCCGCTTGCCTCCTGGCTCGCCTCCCGCTTGCTCTGC
Source organism: Intellagama lesueurii (assembly GCA_037013535.1). NCBI lineage: Eukaryota > Metazoa > Chordata > Lepidosauria > Squamata > Agamidae > Intellagama > Intellagama lesueurii. The sequence goes on along the minus strand of JBAJHW010000009.1, from coordinate 12,785,158 downwards.
GCCACCCTCCGTGGGCCCATGGCGGCAAATTCAAATGGCGGAGGGCGGTGAGGAGCGAGCGGGAGGCGAGCCAGGAGGCAAGTGGCCGAAGAAACCCGGCCAGCTCAAGCCTCCCGGCGCTGGGCGACCGCTGCCTCCGCCACCCGCTGCCAGAGCACCCAGGAGGCTCAAGCCTCCTGGCTCTGGGTCACACCCCCCCGCCCGCCATTGGAGGAAGCCCTGGGAGACCTCCGAAGGCGCCGATCGCAACCTCTGGAAACACGGCTCTGCCCTTGTAACTCCAGGTCCATAGAGTCCCTGGAGCACATGCTTCTCTACTGTACCATGTACATTTGCTCTTCAAATGTGGAATCAATCCTTGTTGGTTTTACTGGACAGGCAGAGGAGGCGATCTTGTATGATCTTCTGCTCAGTGTGAATAAAACCCACACCAGACAGACAGCCAAATGTATTAGTTTATTAATTCAGTGGCATAGAACTCAATTTTCAACAAACCCACCTGCCTAATCTTATTGGATACAATTAATTATTCCTTTTTGTATAAGTTACAGATTATGAACAATGGCTAGGTGTTAACGTTGAAACTAACTGTATACTGCTATATTCTGCTTGAACTGAGGCTTTTTTATTTGTTTTGTATGGGGTATATATCCCCCATCTATTTGAAGACTGCTATTTGCTGTATGTTTTTATGCCAATAAAAGTGATGATGATGATAGGTGAATGAATGAGTCTTCCCTGAAGTCCTAGTCCGCCATTTATTTGTGACATGGAGTTGAATCTGGGTTCTCAAACACTATGCCTGCAAAACATGCGTTCTGGTAGGTTCTACAGACTGATATGGCTTTAAGTATTATGCAATGTGTGTTGTCAAGTCAGTTCTGACTTATGGCAACCCTGTCTAGGGTTTTCGAAGTAGCGAATACACAGAAGTGGTTTACAGTTGTCTTCTGAGGGCACCCTGGGACTGTGCAGCTTCCCCAAGGCCACACAGGCTGGCTCTTATTGCAGGAGGCACAGTGGGGAATTGAACTGTCAGCCTCTGTCTCCGCAAACAGATACAGTGGTGCCTCGACTTACAGACGTCCCTACTTAAGAAAATTTCGAGTTACGGAAAGCTCCGGCCGCAAAATTTTGGTTCGACTTGCGGCCAGAGCTTCCACTTACGAAAAGAAAAAGGCAGGGGGAAAGGGCTGGAAATTTAAATTTACTAACTGTTGGTGGCGAAGAGGCTGCTTCTTTGTAGCTCTTTTGCCCCAGCAGTTAGGGAAAGGGATGCGGTGGGGGTGACCCAGAGCCGGGAGGCTTGAGCCACCTGGGTGCTCTGGCGGCAGAACCGGCCGCGGTGGAGGCAGCGGAGCGCCGGGAGGCTTGAGCTGGCCGGGTGCTTGGCCGCTCGCCCCCGGCAGTGGCGGAGGCAGCAGAGCGCCGGGAGGCTTGAGCTGGTCGGGTGCTTCGGCCACTTGCCTCCCGGCTCACCTCCCGCTTGCTCCTTGCCGCCCTCCGCCATTTGAATTTCCCGCCATGGGCCCACGGATGGTGGCGCGGAGCAAGCGGGAGGTGAGCCGGGAGGCAAGCGGCCAAAGCACCGGGCTAGCTCAAGCCTCCTGGCGCTCCGCTGCCTCCACCGCGGCCGGGGGCGAGCGGCCGAAGTGCCCAGCCAGGCTCAAGCCTCCGGGCAGCGGCGGTCGCGGCAGCGGTGGAGCCAGGGCCGGGAAGAAGCAGTGGAGGTAAGGTGCTGCTTTTAACTTTTTACTGTTTTGGGTGGCTTTTGCAGGGTGGGATTGGGCTGGTGGGGTTAGGGTTAGGTTTATTTTTAGATTTGTTTTTTTTTTTGCAGGCCCAGGGGCTTGCAGTGTTTTATTTTTATTTATTTTTTGGGGGGGGGGTATTTTTTCCTTCGGCCGGAACAGATTAATCCGTTTTCAATGCATTCCTATGGGAAATGGTGCTTCGACTTACGGAAATTTCGACCTATGGCCGCCATTCCAATACGGATTAATTCTGTAAGTCGAGGCACCACTGTACCTAAATCACTGAGCAAGCTACAGCCCCTCAAAAACTGCATGATTTTCCTCCACCAGGGCAAATAAATGTGTTGTTCGTAAGAAGACTAGTATGGTATTGATCTGAAAATCAAGTCTATTATGGCAGCAGGTCTGGCCAACTGGAAGTTGTTCATTTGTTTTGGACTACGGCGCCCATCAGCCATATTCAACATAGCTAATGATGAGGGATGAAGGGAGTTGTAGTCCAGAATCTGAAGATTCTGTGAAGTGCTAGATAGCTCAGTGGCTTAGGCATCTGACTGTGGAGCCAGAGGCTGGGAGTTCGATTCCCCACTGTGCCTCCTTGACAGCAGCTGGACTTGATGATCCACAGGGTCACTTTCAGCTCTGCGGTTCTATGATTATGTAGATCCATTTCAATCTGGCTTCAGACCTGGTTATGGGGCAGAGAACACTTTGGTTGCCTTAGTGGACGACCTATGCCGGGAACTGGACAGTGGGAGTGAGGACTGATTCAAAGCTCAGGTGAGTCGTGTGCAAAAAATATAATAGCGTCCCCTCCTTCCTCCTCCCTCCCTTTCCCTTACCTCCCACCTAAATAGGTCACACAAAATGAACAATGTAATATAACATAAACAAGACTGACTCACTAGGTTATCTTGTTAGTAGTAAAATGCTTAGGTAAACAAACAACATAACAATGAAAAGAAAGTCTAGCTTATGACTTTCAGTACTAGAAAACAAAAAGTGTATCCAAAGAAAAACCTGCAATAAAAGTAAGAGTCTTGGTGCCAAAGAGTTAAAGTGCTACCTCCTATTACAGTGCCAAAATAAACACTTTGGATACGTCCATTTGCCACTCAGAATGTAATTGGGATCCAACAGGTATCCCCAATTACATCCAGGCAATCTGGATAAATTATGCAGAAAAGTACACTGCACAAGGTGCAGGGAGGATTGCTTTTGGTAGGACTGATCTTGCCACAGATAGTTTAAAGGCAGTACAGTGATGCCTCGCAAGACGAAATTAATTCGTTCCGCGAGTTATGTCGTCTTGCGAAATTTTCGTCTTGCGAGGCGCGGTTTCCCATAGGAATGCATTGAAATTTAATTAATGCGTTCCTATGGGCGAAAAAACTGGCAGGGGACCTCTGAAAGCGGGGCTGGCTCCCCGCCGCCGCCCCCCCCGCCTCTCAGCTGTTCGGCGCTGGGTCTCAGAGCCTTCCCGGGGCTTGCCCAGCACGGAAAAAGGCAGGGGAAAAGCACCATTTTTGAATTTCCCGCCCTTTTCCCCTGCCTTTTTCCGTGCTGAGCAAGCCCGGGGAAGCCTCTGAGACCCAGCACCGAACAGCTGAAAGGAGGGAGGGGGGTGGGGAGCCAGCGCCGCTTTCAGAGGTCCCCCGCCAGTCCTCCCAGCACCATCGGAGGACTGGCGGGGGTCCCCCGCAACCGCGATCACCGGCTTCAGAAGCCTCTGAAGACTTCCCCAGCACCATCGGAGGACTGCCGGGGGACCTCTGAAAGCGGCGATCGTTGTTGCGGGGGACCCCCGCCAGTCCTCCGATGGTGCTTCCCCAGCTCCCTACCTGGTAAGTGACTTTTTCAGAGTTTTTTGGCCCATAGGAACGCATTAATTAAATTTCAGTGCATTCCTATGGGAAAACGTACCTCGCAAGACGAAAATATCTTCGTCTTGCAGGGCACCTAAAAACTCGCAAGACGCTTTCGTCTTGCGAGTTTTTCGTTGCCCGAGGCATTCGTCTTGCGAGGTACCACTGTATTAGGAGGTTTCAAATAGAAAACATTTTTACATAGTTTTTCTTGCTTTCCATTTTGCAAATTCACTAATGATGTCTTCAAACTCAATTTGCTTCAAAATGTCACTTTCAATTGATATTATTGTTAATCTGCTAAGGCGTTCTTGCATTGAAGAGCATAACACTGATTTTATAAGCTTTAGTTTCGAAAAGGAACGCTTTCCTTCAGCCACGGAGACATGTGATGTCAGATAGAGACAAAAGGCTATACTGACATTTGGGTAGACTGAAATGATGTTTCTTTATTGCAAGAATTTGCTACAGTATGCACTATTTGGACAATGTTTGTCCTTTTTGCTGCTGCTGATTCTGGGAAGGCATCCTTGTAGTAAACTCTGGAAAGCAACAACTTCATCTGTAAATATGTTTTCCAAATCATCCTAATAAGCTTGTTGTAGAGTAAATACATGTTTTCTTAATTGTTGAACTGATATGAAAGCCAAGTCATCCAAAAAGGCAAACTTGCTGTTTACTGAAGAATATTGTTCCCCTCTTTCATGCAGACAATTGACAAGTGTGTCAAAAATTATATTATAAGTTTGAACTTGAAACTTTCCTTCTAGAACAGGGGTCTCCAAAATACGGCCCGTGGGCCACATCTGGCCCGCCTGGCCTTTTTATCTGGCCCATGCAGGTGGGCGAGTGGGCATGATTTTGTGTGTGCGTACAGGCGGGTGGGAGTGTGGGTGGGCATGCATGCAGGTGTGCATGCATGCGTGCGGGCAGGCGGGTGGGCGGGAGCACGGGCGGGTGGGCGAGTGGGTGGGCAGGAGTGTGTGTGTATGCCTGTCTGTGCGCGTGCACATATGCGCGTGTTCCTTCAACCCTTCAAAAATATCAAAAATATATTATGTGGCCCTTCGTGTGAAAAGTTTGGAGACCCCTGATCTAGAACAACATCTTCAGTCCTGGCCTCATCAAAAAAAGTTTTGTACTTTCTATTACAGCTTTCATACCCACAATCAGGCAGGATAGTTTTAGCTGTTTTTTCCATGTCTTGAAACTCATTTCTGAAACTCTGAACATATTTCACAAGTGACTCAAGCATGTTGGTTGCAGTGCCCAAATGTGGCTTACTTGATTGCAAATAGATAGTTGTTTTATTAAACTGATTTAAAATCCTGCTCCATATAATGCTCATGAAGATATTTAACAATTTCTTAATTTTTTTAGAAAGTGATATCACCTGACACTATGTGTCATAATTTTCATCTAGATCATTTCCTATATTTTGGAGACATTCAATAATGCTGCAGTAGTTCAGTTGCAAAGCTTCAACAGCATTAGCATGGCTAGACCAGTGAGTGTCTCCCAGCTGCTTCAAGAAAAGTACCCGTCCTTTTTCATTTGGTTTCAGATGCGCTGGAAACAAAGACCAATGATAGGTTGAAGAGAAAAAGTCAAATCGTGTCTGAACCATAGAAAAAAAAATTGCAGCACATGGACAGACATTAACAGCTCCTTGTCCAACCAGATTCAAAGAATGAGCAGTACATGGAATATATTCAGCCAGTATATTGATATTCTGAATGAGTGTCTGTACTCCTTTATATTTTCCATACATATTACAAACATTGTCATATGCCTGACCAAGACAGCCTTTAATATCTATGTTGTGGTCTTGAAGGGTCTTGCAAATTGTATCAACTAACAACTGTCCTGTATGCGAAAATGTAGGGACAAATTGCAGAAATCTTTCCACTCGTTCACCACTGCATCTATCAACATAATGCAATGTAAAGTTTAACTTGTCCAAGTGACTCACATCAGGAGTGGAATCCACACATATTGAATAATACTTGGCCAATTTGACCTCCTTCACAACTGCGTTTTGAACTTTCATGCCCATCAAATTAATAAATTCTTCACAGAAATGCAATGACAGGTAAGAAGGATGACCTTTACCTTTGTCACCATACCTATCAATAGGTGTAGATAAAAAAGGGTCAAACTTTGCAATAAATTCAAGCAATCCCAGATCGTTTCCATTGTTTGGTGATCCAAATCTCTCTACTGTTCCTCAGAATGCAAGACCACATTTGGAAATAAATCTAATGACAGATACAACCTGTTTTGAAACCTCTGTCCAATTTCTTATGTTTTCTTCTAAATTGGTGTCAATGCGCCCTTTAATTTCGACACCTTTGTATGTAATCTTTTACACTTTGTTGATGATCTGTTGTTAGAATATTATCTTCATCTGTGTTGGTGCTTGTCTTGTCTTGCCAGTCTTGTCCGCAAAGTGAATATCACACAGTGGACTCAATTCAGTTGTGTGACTTATCATATCACTGGTTTTTAACTCAACATTTTCTATTAGAGTCTATAATATTCAATTAGATAAATTAACTCATGCTATTGCAAAATTTCAGCATAAGAGGCAAAAAAGTGAAGAAGAAAAAGAACAACACCCACAGTTCTGGCTCCAAGAATTAGTCAATATTCTATTCTCTGATAGAAGGAGAATTTTACAAACACACAATTTTAATGCATAGACTTGGTATATCATGCCAATGAGCAATAAATACATAGACTTGATATATCATGCAAATGAGCAGTAAATGCATAAACCTTGTACATCATGCCAGTTCCCTCTGTGCCTCCAAACAGCCTGCCTGTGCCATCTTAGCCCCCAAACAGCATCTCTGTACCATTTTAGCCCCCTAACAGCCCCCTTTGCCATCTTAGTTCCTAAAACAACCTCTCTCTGCCATCTTTACCCCCAAAACAGCCTCTCAGTGTTGTGCCTGCCACTTTCTGCTCTGCTGGACCGGGATCCTCAATGATGCAGGCAGTTGGGGAAAATGCTGCACATGACGCTGGTGCTCAAATGGCGTGAGGTCATGCATCATGGTCCCATCACGTGACCCCAGCGCACATAAGCCTTCAAAGGCCCGGTGGGCAGCAAGGCTGTGCAGCACCATCATGGAGAGCAAAATAAATAGATGAATATAACCCCCCTCTTCATGTGGGCCCTTGCAGACAGTGGGCCCTGTGCAAATGCGCACTTTGCCTTCTGAATAAAGCAGCCCTGGAAGGAGTGTGTCCCTCTTGGTCTTGCTGGACCTCTCAGCGGCTAACCATGGTATCCTTCTGGGCTGTCTCTCTGGGATGTGATTTGGAGGCATTCTTTTAAAGTGGCTCCAGTCCTTCCTGGAGAGAGGACCGAGCAGGTGATGCTGGGGGACTCATGTTTGACACCCTGGCCTTTGGCCTGTGGGTGTCCCACAGGGATCTGTTTTGTCCCCTATGCTACTTAACATCTACATGGAACTGCTATGAGAGGTTGAATCTGACCAACAAAGATGACTTGGTGGGGGAAGCGGCAGTAAGGGGAACTCTACGTGAAAGTGACCATGTCCTTCTAGAATTCTTGATTTCAAAGGAAATGGAAGCAGAGTGTAGCCACATACGTCTGCTGGATTTTAAAAAGCCAATTTTAATAATCTCAGAAGAAGGATAGGTAAGGTCCCATGGCAGGAGATCCTAACAAGAAAAGGAGTCCAAGAAGGGTGGGAGCTTCTAAAAGAAGAAATTCTAAAGGCACAACTACAAACAATTCCAACAAGAAAAAAAGGTGGTAGGTGGCAAAAAAGGCCAGTGTGGCTTCACAAAAAGCTCAGGGAGGACCTAAAAACCAAAAAAGACATGTAAAGGAAGTGGAAAGAAGGCCAGGCCACCAAGGAGGAGTATAGACAAGTAGCAAGGAAATGCAGAGATGGCATTAGGAGGGCAAAAGCTGAGAATGAGCTGAGGTTAGCTAGACACACTAAAAGCAATAAAAAAAGCATTCTTCAGGTATGTTAGTAGCAAAAGACAAACAAAAGACATAGTGGCACAGCTCTGCAATGGAGATGGAAAAATGATAACAGAGGACAAAGAAAAGGCAGAGATGCTCAATTCCTATTTTAGTTCAGTCTTTTCCCATAAGACGGACTATGAACTTCCAAACAAATTGGAAGTGCAAGGGGGGGGGGGGACAGGATTGCAGCTGGAGATATATAAACAAATAGTCAAGGAATACCTTACCACCTTGAACGAGTTCAAATCTCCAGGGCCGGATGAACTGCATCCAAGAGTACTGAAAGAACTGCTTGAAGAACTCTCAGAACCGCTATCCATTATTTTCTTGAAATCATGGGAAACGGGTGAGGTGCCAGAGGATTGGAGGAGGGCCAATGTTGTCCCTATCTTAAAAAAGGGCAAAAAAGAGGAACCTGGGAACTACAGGCCAGTCAGCCTGACATCAATCCTAGGCAAAATTTTGGAACAGATCATAAAGCGGTCATTGTGCAAGCACCTAGAAAACAATGCAGTAATAACTAGAAGCCAACACAGATTTGTCAAGAACAAATCCTGCCAGACTAATTTGATCTCGTTTTTTGATCAGGTAACCTCCCTGATAGACAGAAGGAATGCTGTAGATGTAGTATATTTTGATGTCAGCAAAGCTTTTGACAGAGTGCCCCATGATATCTTGATTAGCAGGCTAACTAGGTGTGGGCTGGATAGATCAAATGTCAGGTGGATACACAATTGGCTACAAAATTGTACTCAGAGGGTCATTCTCTAACTGGGAGGAGGTAACTAGTAGGGTACCCCAAGGCTCAGTCCTGGGCCCAGTGCTCTTCAATATTTTTATTAATGACTTGGATGAGGGAGTGCAGGGAATGCTTGTCCAATTTGCAGATGATACCAAATTGGGCGGAATAGCTAATACCCTAGAAGACAGAAACAAAATTCAAAATGACCTTGATAGGATGGAGCACTGGGTCGAAAGCAACAGAATGAAATTCAACAGAAATAAGTGCAAAGTACTGCACCTCAGAAAAAGAAACCAATTGCACAGTTACAAGATACAGGTTACCTGGCTCAGCAAAACTATGAGCGAGAAGGATCTTTGAATTGTCATAGATCACAAGCTAAATATGAGCCAACAGTGTGATGTGGCTAATGCTATTTTAGGCTGCATTAATAGAAGTATAGTTTCCAAATCCAACGAGGTGCTAGTTCCCCTCTATTTACCACTGGTTAGGCCTCACCTTGAGTATTGTGTCCAGTTCTGGACACCACACTTCAAGAAAGATGCTAACAAATTGGAATGAGTTCAGAGGAGGGCGACAAGGATGATCAGGGGGCTGGAAACCAAGCCTTATGAGGAAAGGCTGAAAGAATTTGGCACATTTAGCCTTGAGAAAAGAAGACTGAGGGGTGATATGATGGCACTTTTCAAATATTTGAAAGGCTGTCATACAGAGGAGTGGCCAGATCTGTTCTCGATCATCCCAGAGCGCAGGACACACAACAGTGGGTTCAAGTTAAAGGAAGCCAGATTTCGGTTGACTATCAGGAAAAACTTCCTAACTGTTAGAGCAGTACGACAGTGGAACCAGTTACCTCGGGAGTTGGTGAGTGCTCCAACACTGGAGGCATTCAAGAAAAACTTAGATAATCACCTGTCACGTATGCTTTGATTGTATTCCTGCATTGAGCAGGGGGTTGGACTTGATGGCCTTGTAGGCCCCTTCGAACTTCACTTTTCTATGATAGAATAATGAAGTTGGAAGGGCTATCGAGTCCAACCTCCACTAGCTCTCGAGGAAATTGGTTCAATTGCTGTACTGCTCTGACCCTTAGGATTCTGCTATTAAAATAGATTCAAAAGGACAACAGATTTGCTCACATATATAGAAAGGTTGTAGTACACATTCTTACAAAAACTGAATACCCTCTTAAAAGTGGCTCCCTCCCTTTTCTGGATAAAGATTGTCTTTCATTACTGTGATATCTGTTATGGCAAATATACATTGCCTTAGGAGAAAACAAGCATGTTTCTTGCGTCAAAAATATTATTTTTGCCTTTACGCACATATAATTGATCATTATTGAGCACTATTTTTTGAAACAGCTGCCCTAGCAAAAAAGAAAAGATTATGACCCAGATTATGACAAACCCCAGGCAAGAAGGTTTTGGGAGCCTCAGGTGGGATGGATTTTTCACCTTTGCCAGTAAGGCTGAGTCGGGCATCCACATAAGTGGCAGTATAAGGAGTTTAGTTCAACGCCTCTACCTGTTGAGAGGGATTTGTTGTTGTTTGAGGAAAAGACAGTTGAGAGAAAACCTCTGAAACAAGAGGCTGAGTCAGTTACAGATGTTAATCCTAATAGTCTGTTAAAAAATAAAGGAAACTTTGATGTTAATGGATGGTGCACCACCCTTGCATGTGTCTTTATATAGATAATCCTTGTACAGTAGTACCTCAGTTTACATACGCCTCGGTTTATGTAATTTCCGTTTTACGAATGGAAATCTGTTCGAAATAATGCATTTACAGGGTTTTTTTCGGGGGGTTTTCAGTTTGTGAAGGAAGTTTCCCCATGCCTGGAGGTTTGTAGCACCGCTGCCATTGCTATGGCAATCCACATTTCAGTTTACGAAATTTCCACATTACGTAACGTTCCGGAGAACGTATTAATTTTGTAAAGCGAGGTACTACTGTAGTTACATGAAGTTACATGTATAAATTATGACTAGAGATGGGGGTATTCATCCCCTCACAGGTGGCGATAAGGAGGGTCCAGCCCATGGGGCCGGACGGTCCACTCACCGATCCACCACTGCCGCAGACGCCGCGATTCTTCCAATGGCTCTGCAGATCGCGATCTGCAAACCACTCTTGGACCTTGCCGCGAGGCTTGTCCTCCCGCCTCCTGCCAGGAGTGGCTAGCCGATCATGATCTGTGGAGCCATTGGAAGAATTGCGGCGTCCGCAGCAGCAGCGGATTGGTGAGTGGTCCATCCGGCCCCATGGGGCTGGACCCTCCTTATCGCCACCTGTGCGGGGATATTCGTATAAAAATACAAATAATCCCATCTCTAATTATGACCTAACAATTAATGGTAAAATTAAACACAAAGCAAACCCCCGTGACACTCTTTATTTATTAACTATTTTCTATTGACTTTCAAAATTAATTAGAAAGTTATAAAAAGTATTTTCTGTTACTAAATTGTTCTGAGATCGGAAGCAATACTTCTTTGGTGACTGTCTGAGGGGTTCTGGGAGTTCTTGTCAACAACAACAACAAAGAGAGGTTACTTGTAACTCTGGTTCTTCGAGTGGCCATCTGTAAATTCACACTCATGGGTTTAATCTGCACTTGCGCAGAGGTTTCGGAATATTCTAGAGCAGAGGTCTCCAACCCCCGGTCCACGGCCCGGTGCCCGTCCGTGGCCTGAGCTGGACCGGGCCACGGAGACAGACCTCCCCCCACCCCTGCATGAACTCCCCCCGCACAGCCCGTTTGTGCCTGCACGCGTGCCTGCACCCACGCATGTGAATGAGTGCCCCCTGAGCGCTACGCCACCATTTGCGCATGTGCATGAGCACACGCCCGCACGAGCGCTGTGCCGCCCTTTGCGCATGTGCACGAGTGTGCGTGCGCCCGCACAAGCGTCTCTCCTTTGTGCATGCGCACGAGCCTGGAGGGGTGCAAATTGGAAACGCCTCGTAGAAATTGTTTCAGGGTCAGGTGCCTGAAGAGTAGGGCAGCATCAGAGTCTTTTGGTTGGAGATATAAACTTGAAGCATAGACAAGGAAAGATGTGAATTGAAAAGATGAGAAAGGAAGGCAAGGAGTGCCTGAAGATTTGTTGGTGCAGTAGGGAAATTGTGTTGATCCGCAATTTTGAAAGGCAGACCACTTGCAAACATAAAGTTGCGTGGTATCAGGCTTTCAGGCATGAGCTAGAATAGTAGCTACAGAGGTTGAATCCTCCACACTGTGAGATGAAGAGTCTGGAGGTCGGGATGAAAGGTCCTTCCTTGATGTTGAGTGAGCAGGTGAGGAATGGGGGGGGGGGGGAGATGAATGAAGTTGGTGGATATTGACTGGAGCATGGTGAACCAGGGTTGCCTGGGCCACCATGGGGCAATGAGGATGACATTTGAGCGATCTTGGTGGAGTTTGACAATGGTCCGCAGGAGGAGAGGAATTGGAGGGAAGAGGTAGAGTAGGTGTGAGGTCCACTGCGTCATGAGTGCATCTCCGAGGGAGCCTGGCCCGATGCCCGCTCTGGAGAAGTATAGGGTGCACTTGGTGTTGTGTGATGTGGCAAAAACGTCTATTCTGGGATGTCCCCATAGGCTGCAGAGCTGGAGGAATATGGAGTCATCGAGCACCCACTCGTGCATCTGAGTGTGAAGCCTGCTGAGAGTATCTGCCAGTTGATTGTGCTGAGTGGAGATATGGACTGCTACAGGAAAGATATGGCAGTTGAAACACCATTCCCATAGTTGAACGGCAAGGTATAGTAGAGGAAGGGAGTGGTTTCCACCTTGTTTGTTGATATAGAAGAGTGCTGTGGTATTGTCTGTAGTCACCTGCACAGCCGTGCCAGTAATAAGAGGTTTGAAAGTGCGGAAAGCTTTGAAGATTGCGAGTAACTCGAGATTGTTGATGTGAAGAGATTTTTCATAGCTCCCTAACCGATGGGACTGGCGTCAGTGGTAATCTGAACTGTAAGTTGAAGAGGTGCAAAGGGTCTGCCGATGAAGAGATTGACTGGTGTGTCCCACCATCGTAGTTGGGCTGCGAGTTCGGAAGTGACCTGTAGAATTTTGATAGGTGGGTTGGACATGAGGTCAAAGAGGGACAGATACTATGCTTGTAGGGAGCGCCTTTTCAGCTGAGCATGCTGTATGACCGATGTGGTGGAAGCGATGAGGCCGAGGAGGCATTGAGCTTGATGCGCAGTTACAAGCGCACGAGGTTGGAAGTGTTGGACGAGAGTGTATCTTCATCGCTCGCTCGTGAGGCAGAAAGGCTCTTGCTTTTTGTGAATTGAGAACAGCACCTATGTAGGTGACCTGTGAAGGAATTAGAATGGATTTGTCTTTGTTGACCCTGAGTTGTCCACTAGAGTTAGGTTGACGTCGTGCAGAGCCTGTGAACATGAGGGGGCTACTAGCAACCAATTGTCAATGTATGGAAAAATTGAAATTCCGTGAGTGCGGAGATGAACCGCGACGGGGGTCATACACTTCGTAAATACTCGTGATGCAGTGGAAAGTCCAAATGGGAGGGCTTTGAATTCATAGGTGGCTTGCCCTAGGGAGAATCTGAGGAATTTGCGGTGATCTTGACGGATGGTGATATGAAAGTAGGCATCACTTAGGTCGATGACAGCAAACCAGTCATTTTCTTGAAGTATTGGTAGGATGCATTCTAGTGTCACCATGCGGAAGCATTTCTGAACAGTGTAGTAGTTTAGGTCGCAGAGGTCAAGAATGGGACGAAGGCCTCCGTCTCTTTTTCGAACAGTAAAGTAGCGGGAGAAGAACTCGGGATCGCCTTCTTGTAGGATGACAGATGATATGGTATCCTTTGAGAGAAGGGATTGAATCTCTTGTTCCAAGACAGTTGATGGTGTGGTTAGAACGATTCTTGGTGGTGGCAAAAAGGCAAACTCTATTGCATAGCCGGTGGCTGTAATAGCGAGGACCCAAGAATCAGTGGTGATAAATGCCCAAGATGGAAAATGGGCTGCCAGATGGGTGGTGTTGGGTGGCGGAAGGTGAAGTGAACGAAGTCAAAGACTCTGCTTCGTTTTCTTGTCAGGGCGCCTGAAAGGTTGCCTGGGACGTTGTCTTTGTGTGGCGTGTCGAGGTTGGAAGGAAGAAGATGACTGAAGTAAGTACCGTTTGTCAGGGAAGGATTTGTATTCTTGGTAGGGGTACGAATGGCGCCATTGGTATCTCTGGGGTCTATAGTACGGTTGAGTATTGTATGAGCATGCTGTTTTTCTCATCTTTTGCAGGTTATCTAGAATCTCACCTGTCTTCTCGTTGAAAAGGCCGACGCCATTGAAAAGTAGGTCTTCAATGCGCATGCGAAGAGTCATCAGAGATATGAGCTGAACGGAGCCAAGCATGTCTTCGGAGGGCAACAGCGGTAGCCATGTGCTTTGATGCGGCTTCAGTGACATGCTGTGCTGTGATGCGTTCCTGATGCACCAAAGCCATGGCCTCTTGATGAAAAGAGAGGCCACGGGCTTTATATTCTCTAGGTCCTGCTTGAAGGTTTGGAAGGGCCTTATTCCATAAAAACCTGTGATAAACTCCCATGGCTGCAAGATAATTGGCAGCACGTAGGGTAATGAGATGTCCAGCGCTCCGTCTTGCCCGGTGATTCTTGATCTCTTTCAGCCTGTGACGCCAGATACTGTGGACAAAGTGCTTGATCGCTGTCGGGCCACCATTTCCTCCCTTGACCCTTGCCCGGCCTGGCTAATCAAAGCAGCCAGGCCGATCACAACTGAATGGGCCACTGCAATAATAAATGGGTCTTTCCTTGAGGGCAGGTTCCCACCTGCCCTCAAGGAGACACTCATTAGGCCCATAAGAAAGAAACCTAATATGGCGGCGGACGAAATTGGCAATTATAGGCCCGTCGCCAATGTTTCTTTCATTAGCAAAGTGGTCGAGAGGGTGGTGGCTGACCAGCTTCAGGCTCTTTTGGATGAAACAGATGCCCTGGATCCATTTCAGTCGGGCTTCAGGCCGCGCCACGGTACAGAGATGGCATTGGTCGCCCTGTATGATGACCTGTTGAGGGAGGCTGACAGGGGTAAAACATCTCTGTTGGTCCTCCTTGACATCTCGGCGGCCTTTGATACCGTCGACCACGGTATCCTCCTGGGGAGGCTCTCTGAGTTGGGAATTGGTGGCTTGGCGTTTGCCTGGCTCCGTTCCTTCTTGGAGAACCGTCCCCAGAGAGTACAGCTTGGGGAGAGTGTCTCGGCCCCGTGGAGTATCAATTGTGGGGTTCCAAAGGGGTCGATTATCTCCCCAATGCTGTTTAATATCTATATGAGGCCGCTGGGTCGGGTCATCAGGGGGTGTGGAGCATCGTGTCATCAATATGCTGATGACACCCAGATCTACATCTCCTTTTTACCAACTGCAGGTGATGCCGTCCTGTCCCTTCAGCGCTGCCTGGGGACTGTATTGCAATGGATGCAGGAAAATGGGCTGAGGCTGAACCCGGACAAGACCGAGGTTCTGAGGGTGGGTGCCCCTGTGGTTGGCGGCTTGGATGACTCTCTCTCGCTTGGGGGGGTGGCCTTGGCTGCTAAGAGTGGGGTTCGCAGCTTGGGGATCCATCTGGACCCGGCGCTCACCATGGAAACGCAGGTGGCGTCGGTAGTCCGCTCCGCCTTTTTCCATCTTTGGCGGATTGCCCGGCTGCGGCCCTACCTTGATATGGGGGCGCTCACTACCTTGGTGCATGCGCTCGTAATCTCAAGATTAGACCACTGTAACACGCTCTACGTGGGGCTACCTTTGAGGTTGATGCGGAAACTTCAGGTGGTGCAGAATGCGGCGGCCAGACTCCTTAGTGGAGTGAGAAAATACCAGCATATCTCTCCTATTCTGGCCGCATTGCATTGGCTGCCCATTCGGTTCCGCATTGACTTCAAAGTTTTAATGCTTACTTATAAGGCCCTAAACGGTTTAGGACCTCGATATTTGGCAGAACGCCTACTCCCACCAAGGTCTACCCGGATCACCCGTGCGAGTCAGGAGGTGAGGCTGAGGAGCTTGACGCCGAGGGAGGCCCGTAGGGAAAGGACAAGAAATCGGGCCTTCTCGGCGGTGGCTCCTCGCCTCTGGAATAATCTTCCTCTGGAGATTCGTGCCGCCCCTACGCTGGGTATCTTTAAAAATCAATTAAAAACATGGATGTTTATACAGGCCTTCCCTCCAGTCAATACCTGATCTTTTTACCTTTTCTATTTATCTTTATTTTTTGTTTTATAATTGTTATGGAAATTGTTTTTGTAATAATTTTGTGATTTTATCTGTTGTTTTATGTTGTTTGGAAGCCGCCTAGAGTGGTCGCAAGACCAGATAGGCGGGGTATAAATGAAATAAATAAATAAAATAAATAAATAAAGGAAGCAAGTGAGTAAACTCTGCAGCCGATGATTTCAAGCTTCCTACCCTCCTTGTTATTAGGAGTAGGATTAGAGCGATTGCATGCTCTGTTTTGTGTTGCATCAACAATTACAGAATTGGGAGGCGGATGCTTGGAGAGGAAGTTAGTATTGTCTCCGTGAGTTTTATATAAATTCTCAACCCTCCGAGAAATCTGAGGTACCGAGGATGGTTTGGACCATGACTGTCTGATTAATTTTAGAAGAGATGGGATAAACCCCATATGGAGTGGGGGTGTCTGGTCTTCATTAATGTTCTCATAGACTTTATCCGACTCTGATTGGACTGGTTGCTGGACATCAAGGTCCATGGCCTTGGCTATGCGGAGCACTAGCTGTGAGTAGGAGGAGAAATCCTCAGACGGAGATGGAGGATTGGTATCGGCGACATCCGAAACAGGAGTTGGTAAGTTAGGAGGAGACCCTTGTGGTGTCAATGAGTCTGAAGTTTCAGAATTGGAAAACTGTATAGGTGATGGTGAAGAAACCTGTCGATATGGAGAGGCTGGTGTGTTAGGAGGGATGTCCTGCGGGTGGCATTTAGATTTAGTGATACTGTGTTTAGACAGTATTGCCTGCGCAGAATAGTGAGATGTAAGGCGCTTATGTTGGCGAGCCTTAGTGGTGTCTAGAGGCGCAGGAGAAGGCCCAGTATAAGTTGTGGTAACCTGAAGAGAGGAAGAGCAGACCTGTGAAAGCGTAGCAGACTCAGCAGGTGGCAATGAAACCCAAGTTGACAGTCGGGGCCACTTTAGTACCGAAGGTGGTTGAACTGCAATAGATTCAGTCTGACTTCTCTTACAAGAGGACTTGCGTGGTTTCGGTACCAGAGGAGGAGGAAGAGTATTGTCCTCAAAGGAGTGGTCATATTCATGCCTCGGGTGGTATCGAGGAGGAGATGGCGAGTCGGAAGAGCCAAAAGGATAATAATATGCGTATCGAAGACACTTGGGTTCGATGTAATGTCCGGTATCAGGCTGCCAGTATCGGTACGAGCTATGTCGATACCATTTGGCTGGAGGTTTGTAATAGGTAGGAGGCTTGTAAACAGTGACTCACTTGGGATGATGGTATCGAGCCTGGGAGTTATGCGATGCCTGCAACCCCGTAGATACCGGAGGTTGTGGAAGTTCTGCATCAGATCGGCAAGTCTCCGGTGTGTGGTGCATCTTCCTAGACTGCTTACGCGGAGGTAAGGGATCAGCCAAAATGGATGCTGAATCCGATTCGCACATGGAGACAGAGCAACCCATAGACTTGGGGCTTGAGCAAGCCGAATATGGAAGTACTGTTACCTCAGCCAAGGTATTTGCCTACGATGGAGACTGGGCAAGAAGGGGAGAAGGTGGTTGGCCCGACAGAGGCGGGATGGAATCATGGTCTGAGTCAAGATCTATGGTAGGCTGGTCCTGGATAGGAAGTGATTGTTGTTTAGTAGCTTGAGAATCAGTAGAAGGTTTCTTCGGTTTCTTGGGCTTGGAACGCTGCCTTTCGGAGGCAGCTTTGGTGTCGGGGTTGACTGTGACATTGATCCCGAGGACTTCACCTTAGAGGTAGACTTTGATTTCAGTTTTGACAATGTCACTTTCGGTGGCTGAGAAGTAGTGGTAATATCAGAAGAAGCAGGCGGTGGCTGTGAGATTTGTGTATCGTCCATGATGGGTAGTGGAGGATGTAGGGATCATTCCCACAGGAAAGATCTGAGTCATTGTTGGTGGAGTTTAAGAGCTTGTTTTGTGTGATTCTTGCAAAAATGGCAAGAAGCTGATTGATGGGATTCTCCCAAACAGAACAGGCAAGAGTCGTGTCCGTCGGAGAGGGGAATCTTATTTGGGCACAAAGTGCACCTCTTAAACGGCCCTGTGGGGGCCATAAAAGGCAGGAAGGGAGGGAAGGGGGGCTGGTGGAGAGAAGGAAAACATCAAAAAGTCTCTCACTGATTTCTTTCTATCTTTATTCTTTCTCTTCTCTAGGAATTGTAAGAACAAGTTGCAAACGGAGAGCTCGTCATGAGATGAAACCTGAGCGGCGGCAAAAAGGAACTGAGGCAATCGCCAGGACGGGCAGACCACATGTACTAGGGGGGCAGTACTGGCGAACGCGTGTTAAAGCTCTAGAATATTCCAAAACCTCTGCGCAAGCACAGATTAAACCCATCAGTGTGCATTCACAGAGACCACGAAGAAGAACTTGTCCAAACTCTGAAATTGTTCCATGGACAAGGAACAACAGCAACTGGTACATCCAACAAATCTAATTCAGAAGGAGAAACTGCAGTCTCAGGATACAAGAAAATAACCCTTTATTACAATTTAAAATTGCCCCATGCTTTTCACCCTGAATTTATGCCCTTCTTCAGCCGCTGTATAAAATAAAATGAAAAAAAGTAGGGGAAAAGAGAGGTTACTTACCTGTAACCATGGTTCTTCGAGTGGTCCTCTGTGAATCCACAGAAATGGGTTGTTCTGTGCCTGCGCAGGACCTCTCGGAAGTTTCTAGAGCTTAAAGACGTGATTAGTAGGACGTTCCCCCGTGGAGCGCATGCTCCGCCCGCCAGAAGTCCCCTCAGTTCCTAAAAAGCCTGCCGCTGTCAGAAATAGATGGAGTTGACAACGTGACGGACAGAGGGGAGGACGGGTGGGATGTGTGGATTCACAGAGGACCACTCGAAGAACCATGGTTACAGGTAAGTAACCTCTCTTTCTTCTTCATGGTCTCTGTGAATGCACACAAATGGGTGACTGACAAGCTTACTTACCAGGTTGGTGGGTCGTCACGTGAGAAAGGAGGTAAGGACAGCTCTCCCAAATCGATCATCATTCTTTGCTCTGACATCAAGTCTATAATGGGAGACGAATGTCGAGGGATTAGACCATGTGGCTGCTCGACATATGTTGGAAATGTCTATGCCATGTTGGAAGGCAGTATAAGTAGAAACAGCTCTAGTAGAATGAGGTTTAAGAGCAACAGGAGGTGATTTGCCTGCGAGCTCATAAGCCAGGGAAATGGCCTGGACTATTCATCTGGATAATGTCTGTGACGAGGCTCGTGAACCCTTGTGAGGGCCATGAAAACAAGCAAAGAGGTGAGGAGATTTCCTGAATGCCTTAGTTCTGTCAATATAAAAAGCCAAGGCACGGCAGACATCTAAAGTGTGAAGCATGCGCTCAATGTCAGATGTTGGAGATGGGAAGAGTGAAGGTAGAATCAAGGGCTGGTTTAAATGAAAGTCCAACACCACCTTAGGAAGAAAGGAAACATCTGGATATAATGTGACCTTTTCCAGATGGAACTGAAGATACGGAGGGTCTGATCTGAAGGCTGCTAACTTGCTGGCCCGTCTAGCTGATGTAATGGCTACAAGGAAAAGGGTTTTTATGGAGAGAAGTTTGAGATTGGTGGTAGCCATAGGTTCGAATGGGTGCTTGGTGAGGGCATTGAGAACAGTTTGAAGCGACCATTGTGGAAGAGGGGGTCGATGAGGGGGACGTACATTGTGAAGTCCTTTGAGAAATTTCTTCAGAGTGGGATGAACAAAGAATCGAGCAGAGTCTGAGTCAGAGGGTTGATGGGCTATAATAGGTGCAATGTAGACTCTTAGAGTAGAGTGTGATAGGCCCATGTGGAAGAAGTGTAAAAGGAAGTTAAGCAATTTATTTAAAGATGTAGGCGAAGCTGTGAGTCCCTTAGAGTTGGTATATGTAGAAAAGACTTTCCATTTTTGTTTATAAAGAAGTTGAGTGGAGGATTTTCTAGCCTTATCCAGGATAGCTCTTATGGGGGGAGAATCCTCCACGCCATGAGCTTGAGGGACTCGAGGTCAGGATGATAAATCCTGCCGTCATTCCAAGTTAACAGGTTTGGAATGGGGGGAGGCGAAACCGATCGTTCGACATTGATGTCAGGTGGGTGAACCACAGTTGTCAAGGCCACCAAGGGGCTAGGAGAATGACATCGGATCGGAACTGTCGGATTCTGATTATGGTGCATTGTATGAGTGGCAGTGGTGGGAAGAGGTATAGAAGATGATTTCCCTAGTCTATCATGAATGCATCTCCCATGGAGTCTTTGCCGGTTCCGGCACGGGAACAGTATCGAAGGCATTTCGAATTGTTTCGAGTGGCAAAAACATTGATGGGAGGATTGCCCCATCTTCCGCATATTTGAGCAAAGACCGTGTTGTCTAGAGACCACTTGTGTGTCATAACGGTAAGACGGTTTATGTGGTCCACCAAGGAATTGTCCTCTGTGGCAACATGCACTGCAACTGGGAATATGTGGTGGAGGTAACACCACTCCCAGAAGTGAACTGCTAGGAATACGAGTGATAGAGAGAGTGTGCCTCCTCGCTTGTTTATATAATATAGAGCTGTCATATTGTTGGTAGCGATTTGGACGGCTCGTCCTGTAACAAGTGGTTGGAAGGCACGGAAGGCTTTGATGATTGCTAAGAGTTTGAGATGGTTTATATGTAAAGACTGTTCTTTCTTCGTCCACAGGGCATGGATCTTGTGGCCTCGACAATGAGCTCCCCAGCCCGAGGGGCTGGCGTCGGTGGTGATCTGAATTGTGAGTTGAAGAGGAGCAAAAGGGCATCCAACGAGTAGATGTGGATGGAAGGTCCACCAGGTAAGTTGTTGAGCTAATTCAGTGGATACCTTGAGACGTTTCGATGGGTGGTCGGTCATTGGATCGAAAAGGGAAAGGTACCAGGATTGGCATGGGATGTGGTGGCGCTGTGGGTTAAACCACAGAACCTCTGGGCTGCAAGATCGAAAGACCAGCAGTTTGAATCCACGCGACGGAGTGAGCTCCTGTTGCTTGTCCCAGCTCCTGCCAACCTAGCAGTTCAAAAGCATGTAAAAATGCAAGTAGATAAATAGGTACCACCACGGTGGGAAGGTAACGGCGTTCCGTGTCTAGTCGCGCTGGCCACGTGACCACAGAAACTGACTACGGACAAATGCTGGCTCTATGGCTTGGAAACGGGGATGAGCACCGCCCCCTGGAGTCGGACACGACTGGACAATTGTTAAGGGGAACCTTTACCTTTTACCTTTACTGGGATTGGAGAGATCGCATTTTGAGTCTGGCGTGTTGTATGACAGAGGTAGTGGATGCCATGAGTTCGAGGAGATGTTGAGCCTGGTGACCTGATACCAAGGCGAGAGGTCGGAAAGGTTGAATAGCTAATCTTAGTTTTGTTATTCGATCTGGGAAGGCTCGAGCTCGGAGTCAATCGAGATGTGCGCCTATTTAGTTTGCAGTCTGTGATGGTTCGAGGGATGATTTGTTGAAGTTGACCTTGAGGCCGAGATGTTGTAACATGTCGATGGTGATACAAGTGTGTGTTAAAGCAGCTTGATAAGAGTTGGAGACGATCAGCCAGTTGTCGATGTATGGGAAAACTGTAATTCCCTGAAGACGGAGATATGCTGCAACTGGTGCAAGACATTTGGTGAAGGTTCTCAGTGCTGTAGACAGGCTGAATGGGAGGGAACAGAATTGATAGGCGGTGCCATCGAAATGGAATCGAAGGTATTTGTGATGTCGCAGATGAATAGAAATGTGGAAATATGCGTCCTGCAGGTCGACAAACCAGTCTCCCTGTGAAAGGAGGGGAATAACAGTGTCTAGAGTAACCATTCTGAAACGTTTGGGACGGATGAACTTATTAAGCTGTCTAAGGTCGAGGATCGGACAGAGTCCTCCGTCTTTCTTTGGTACTGTGATATATCTTGAATAAAAACCATGATCGATATCAGTGAATGGAACAGTGATGATGGCATGTTTTTGAAGGAGAAGGAGAACTTCTTCTCTCAGTACTGAGGAGTATGGGGTATATTTAATTTGTCCAAGGGGTGGAAGGTGATTGAATTCTACAAGGTAACCTTTTTCGATTATGAACAAAACCCAATGGTCGTTAGTGATGAGCGACCATGAAGTCAGAAATGGATAAAGGGGTGTTTTAAATGAAACAGAAGTGATAGGCTGTTGTATAAAGAAGTTAAGGGTATTGCTTACCCTTCTTTTGTGGGTGACGAAAAGTTTGTCGACGTTGAGGTTGAGGTTGGAATCGAGGGACAGAAGCAGTGGAAGTAGACTGAGTAGAGAAAGGTCTGTCAGGGATGTGTGGCTTGTATGGTTTGTATTGCTGTTGAAATGGCTGATGAACAAATGGTTGTCTGCGCCATTGAGGTCTCTGATAATGGTAAGGTTGTTGAGTTGAATAAGATCTTGCAGTTTTTCTAATTTTGTGAAGATTGTCCATTACTTCATCTGTCTTCTTGTTAAAGAGACCAGCGCCATCGAAAGGGAGGTCCTCAATACGGGACCTAGTGTCATCCGATATGCCCGCTGATCTAAGCCAAGCATGACGTCGGAGAGCAATGGATGTTGCCGCAGCTTTGGAGGCGGCATCGGCAGTATGTCTAGAGGCAATTCTTTGTTGTTTTGCCAATGTCGATGCCTCAATGTGGACATTTAGGGCTTCTGATCTAGAGGTTTCAGGAGCTGCTTGGAGAATTGGTAGTATTTTATTCCATAGCTGACGATGGTAAGCTCCCATCGCAGCTTGGTAATTAGCAACTATCATCAGAAAGGTGGTGAGAGAGTATAAACGTCTGCCAAGAATGTCGAGTTTCCTGCCCTCTCTGTTGGTCGGAGGGACAAATGATTTCTTTCTAGCCCGAGATTGATTAGATTCTACGATGATGGAATTTGGCGTAGGATGTTTGGTCAAAAAAGAAGTGTCCGGGCCATGGGTTTTATAATGATTTTCAACTCTCCTTGAAATTTGTAGAGAAGATGGCGGTTTGTCCCAAGATTCTTTAACCAAGCCTAGCATGGCTGGCAAGGGATGTGGTGGCACTGCAGGTTAAACCGCAGAAGCCTCTGTGCTGCAAGGTCGGAAGACCAGCAGTCGTAAGATCGAATCCACACGACGGAGTGAGCTCCTGTCACTTGTCCCAGCTCCTGCCAACCTAGCAGTTCGAAAGCATGTAAAAATGCAAGTAGATAAATAGGTACCACCACGGTGGGAAGGTAACTGCGTTCCGTGTCTAGTCGCGCTGGCCACGTAACCACGGAAACTGTCTTCGGACAAACGCTGGCTCTATGGCTTGGAAACGGGGATGAGCACCGCCCCCTGGAGTCAGACACGACTCTTTACCTTTACCTAGCATGGCTGGTATAAATGCAAGACTGAGTGGTGGTGTTTTGTCCTGATTAATGTCATCAAACACTAAGTCCTGTTTGGGAGGTGGTGGTTCTTCAATTTCCAGCTCAAGGGATTTCACCATTCGCATCACCAATTGAGAATAGGATGTAAAATCTTCTGAAGGGGACGGAGGATGGTTTTCAGCAACATCAGAACCAGGGGTAGGTAGATTAGATGGGGATTCTTGTGATACATCGGATGATTCACGATCAGAATGAGAAGAGTCTGATGATGAAGAAGGCTGATGAGATCTGGATGTGAGTGGTTTGGAAGCAGAAGGTATTATGGTTGTGGAACCCTTATCGATATCGGATGGAGGAGGAGGGGGGCCCTTGTATGTAGTGGTAACTTGGAGAGAAGTGTGATGACGATGAGACGAAGTTGTGGGTATCGAGGAGTATCGAGGGCGCTTCAATAGAGTTTGTTTCGTTGCAGCATGATGTTGTTTAGAAGTTGTCTTAGGAAGTTGTTCCAGAGGTAGAGTCTTGAATACATGTGGGTGGTGTCGGTATCGAGGTGGAGAAGGCGATATCGAAGGTGAATGTCGATGTGGATAATCCATGGTATACCAAACTCTCTTCGGTTTTTCATAATAGATTTGTTCTCGGAGGTCATCTTGGAAATATGGGTCATATTTTGTGTAGTAGGGATCCTGATAATCAGCTCATGGATGGTATCGACCAGGTTCTTGATAATATACAAACTCTCCGCATGGGGGATCATATGGTAATGGAGAGAGGTGTTGTCTCTTCGATGTATGTTTTTGAGGAGATCGACATGGAGATTCGGAATCAGAAAGCTGAATAGGTATCGCCCTTCCTGATGAAGCAGGACTAGAATGGGCCGAGGCCTGGCTGGAGTGTACATCAGCCACAGAGAGGCCAATACTTGGTGATGGGCTACCTGTCAAGGCAGGAGCCTGAGCCGGAGGCAACGGAGGATCATCTCTCTCCGAAACAGCGTCTCTGGATGATTCTTCCAGAATGGGAGAAGGAAGTGATGGTTGAGGTTGTTCCAAACGGGTATGTTTGGAAGGCTTTCTTGGTTTTTTAGGTTTAGTCTTGTCCTTTTTTCTTTTAGGTGAACCCTTTGATTGGGTTGAAAGAGGTTTCGTTGTCGATGTCGACTTCGACCTCTATGTCGATTTTGGCTGATCTTTTTGCCGTGGTGAAGGTGTTGTCAGGCTCGATACTGACTTGGAAGCATCGGACCGCGGAACCGGAGGTGAGGTAGGTTCCATAAGAGCGGTTGGCGGGTGAAGGGATTTTTCCCACAGATAAGATCTCAACCGTTGAAGGCAAAGTTTTATAGCTGGTTTGGTGAGTTTTTTGCACTCTACACAAGATTGTGTTTGGTGTTGCTCACCAAGGCAGAAGAGGCAACGGTCATGACCGTCTGACAGGGGTATCTTATTTGTGCAGAGCACGCACCGCTTGAAAGGCCCGGGGGGGCATAAAAGGCGGGGGGGGGGAAGGGGGTGGGGAGAGGGGAAATGGAAGTAAAAAAGGGAAGCGGATAAGTAAAAAAAAAATCGAATAACTCACAGTAGAAAGGGAGAACGTCCAAAAGGGATTAAACTCAAAAGGCAAGATGAAAAAGGTATAAAATACTGATCACAGCAAAAGTCGCTCTAGCACTCTGATATAGGTCTAACCTAAGCAGCGGCTAAAAGGAACTGAGGGGACTTCTGGTGGTCGGAGCATGCGCTCCACGGGGGAACGTTCTTTAAGCTCTAGAAACTTCTGAGAGGTCCTGCGCAGGCGCAGAACAACCCATTTGTGTGCATTCACAGAGACCACGAAGAAGAACAACACATTACATTTACATTTTTATATTGCAATACATATAACCATCTAAAAAAAATTTAAAAAAGAAAATATTCTTCCAGCATATTTTTGCATTTAATTGACAAATCATAAACGAAAGTCTGCTGTTTATATACTCCCTATAATGCTTAGAACAAATTAAAGTTTAATTGTGCAGGCTACACATTGCCCCCTCCGCCCCACAAACTGGGTACTGGATGTGCTCTATGTCAGAACATTGAGAATTTACAGGCCTGAACAGGTCAAGACAGTAGAAGTTTATGAGCTGCCATAATGTTCACCTGTGCAGACTCAGAAGTGCTGAGTCACAGTGACTTAGAAGAGGTGTGACTAAGATGATGCAACACCTGTCCTGATTGGGCAAAGGCAGCTGCCTGCATGTATATAACTGGACTGTGTATACAAAATGTCCTTTACCCCCTTTCTCTTTCATTCCATTTCTTTGCCTCCTGCCTCTACTTGTGTTGTTGCTATGCCGAAGGACTGCTGCTCTGTATATTTGTACATATTGTAAATACACGTGTCTTGTTGTGAAGAAGAGCGTGTGTGCGTGTTTCCTTCATCAAGTGCTTGCAGGAAGAACTCTGCTAATTATCAGCGCGTCCAGGAGATTACACGCGTTGACACTCTACAGTCTGTGAGGCCTTGGGCAAGCACCGCAGATAGAGGAACTAGTAAACCACTTCTGAGTAGTTATACTTAGAAAACCCTGAGTGCGTGGCCACAGGTTAGAATAGACTTGGCAGCACATCACCATCATGTAAATATAGTGGCCAAAATCTTTTTAGGAGAAAACTGCATGTTTAAGGACAATCACATAGTAGTTTTTCTCTTTTGGCTTGCCATCCATCATGTCACCAAGCAAACAAATGGGAATACATCTATTCCCTGACGCTACAAAGCAGATGAGCATGACTGCTAGTCAGGACAGGTGGGCTCCCTTATATGATTGTTTAATTAGGTTTTATTAATCCAACAGGATTCTGGCCACTATATAATATTTTATATAATATAAATATTATAAAATTTGGCTGAAATCCTGTTGCTTAGCATAGTACATCACAATTAGCATAGGCCCATTTGAATCAGTGGAAATGGGCATACTCTTGTGTACCTTACTAGGCAATATGTCATATCACATTTGATTCAGTCTTAATGCTATAACAGAGTGCTTTTTAGTTATATCAGTTTCTAACGATTTTATAAGAAGGCTTGGGTTCATATATTGGGAGAAAGGGAGATATAAATGAAGTAAATGAAAAAATTACCAAATTTAGAACATAATGTTAGATGGTGTGGTACTTATTTTAAGGGGAAAAGTCAATATAAACCAAATTGGGTGGCTCTTCAGAGCAGGTGGAGGACTGCATCCTCAGAAAATAAAGGCCCATCTCCACTTGGCATAAGATGTTTTTCCTCCTCTTTAGAATATTTTGTTGAATGGCCGTTTTTGGTATTCTGTTAGTTAACCAAAAGCAAAAGACAGAAAGGCAGTAATTTATTATCTTGGGTGGGAAACAAGAAACTGGCCTTTGTAATAAGGAACAGTTGGAGGATATGGTATCTGCATGGCATGGAGCAAGAGAAATGGCTGCTGGGTGAGGGAAATCAAGAAAGTCTGTTTCCATTATTGATGCTATTTGAGAATATACTGGCAAGAATTATATGTGGAACAAAGAAACACACAGAATATACTAGCAAGAGTTATATGCTGTTTAATACCTATATGAGGACACTGGGCGGGGTCATCCGGGGGTGTGGAGCATCGTGTCACCAGTATGCTGACAACACTCAGCTCTACATCTCATTTTTTCCATCTGCAGTGGATGCCGTTACATCTCTTGAGCGCTGCCTGGGGGCCGTTCTGCAATAGATGCTGTTAAACAGACTAAGGTTGAACCCGGACAAGATGGAGGTCTTGAGGGTGGGTGCTCCCAGCATCAGTGGTTTGGGAAACTCCCTCTCTTTTTTGGGGGGGGTGACTCTCACCACAAAGAGTGTGGTTCTCAGTCTGGGGGTTCATCTTGACCTGGCGTTTACCATGGAGATCCAGGTAGCGTCAGTGGTCTGCCCCGCCCATTTACATCTATGGCAGATTGCCCAGCTGTGTTCCTATCTTGATGTTGGGTCGCTCACCATGCTTGTCCATGCGCTTGTATTCTCGAGATTAGACTAGTGTAATGCTGTGTACGTGGGGCTTCCTTTGAGATTGATGCGGAAGCTTCAAATGGTCCAGAATATGGCAGCCAACTAACTGGGGTGAAAAGATTCCACCATATTTCCCCCACTCTGGCCGCCTTACACTGGTTACCTATCCGCTTCCGCATTGACTTCAAGGTTCTGACAATTACATATGAAGCCCTAAACGGTTTAGGGCCTCGATACCTGGCAGAGTGCCTCCTCCCACCTAGATCTACCTGTATCACCCGTTCTAGCCAGGCTGGGTGGCTGAGGGACCTAACCCCGAGAGAGGCCCAGAAGGAAAAAACTAAAAATCAGGCCTTCTCGGTGGTGGCCCCTCGCCTTTGGAACACACTGCTCACAGAGATTCGCCTGGCCCCCTCGCTGGGAGCTTTCAAGAGTAAATTGAAGACCTGGTTCTTTTTGCAGGCCTTCCCACCAGCTAGTATTTAGCGCCTACTCTCGTCTTTCCCATCTTGGATTTTCATGTTATTTTTTGTTTTATTTTTATCGTTTGTTTTAATCCTATCTGTGTTTGATTGTAAACCGCCCAGAGTGGATTTCTCCAGATGGGTGGTATAAAAATCAAATAAATAAATAAATAAATATGTGAGACACCTGAAAGTCCATTGAGTACATGACATTTTGCTACAAACTGATATTACACTCCTCCAATAATTGATAAGAGGTTGCTACTTATCTGCAAAAGTATTACATCCTAATTCTTTTCTAATCTTTACGCAATGTTAATTTAGCAACAACTGCATATTTTAAAAAATATTATTCCATCAATTTTTCTGTTAGATATACATCCTAATCTTTAGTTTTTGATCTGCAACATTGGTTGAAGTCCTGTTGCTCAGTGCAGTAAGTTGCAACTAGAATAAGGCCCATTGAATTAATGGAACTTACTGAGGAGTTGAATCACCAAATCCCCTGTTATTCAGTAGGCGCACTTTTGTGCAACTTGCTAGGAGTTGTCAGGGAAAACAAAACATTATCTATACCCATAGAATATGTGTTACCTTGCAAATTACCTTTCTAGTATCAAATCACCGTGTCTGCATTATTGATCATGCTCACATAAATGAGCATGAATAACGTACTTATTTCTTTCTTAAATTTCCAATGATATGGGAACCAGTGAATGATTGTGGTGAATTGTTTATGTGAGCGGATCCAGTTCTTCCTGAAGGGGGCAACTAAGAAGGTGGTACTGGGGGACTCATATTTGAAACCCTGACCAATTCCTCATGATTCTGTTTTGTCTCCTATTTTATTTAACATCTCTACACGAAAACACTGGGAGAGGTCATCCGGAGTTTTGGGGCTCGGTGTCACTAGAACTCAACTCCATCTCTCCTTTCCATCCAAATCTCTTTGCACAGCTAAAACTAGTGCACAATTTGCACAATTAAAAGTAATATGTCAGTTGAGCCTGTTCCTAGAGTGGTATTATCTGGCTATGGTGACACATGCTTTACTTACATACCGGCTGGATTACTAGTACTATGATGATGATGATGATAGCACACACTATGTGGGGCTGCCTCTGGAAAGTGTTTGGAAATTTCAGTGGGTCCAAAATGTGGCAGCCAGATTGCTAACTGGGTCTGGTCACAAGGATCAGAGAACTGCCCTGTTACAGCAATTCCACTGGCTGCCGATCTGTTTCTGGGCACAATTCAAAGTGCTGGTTCTAACCTATAAAGCCCTAAATGGCTTAGGTCCAAGCTGTCTCTTTATGAGCCTGCTCATGTGTTAAGACAATCAGGAGAGGCCTTTCCCTCAGTACCACCATTCTAACAGGTTCCCATTCTGAGAACTGTAGTCCAAAAGCACAAATCTGCAGATCTATTAAGGATAGAGTTGGAAGCAACTGGTTACAAGTTCCATAGTTACAAGTAATTCAGTTATCTGTAAGCATGCTAGTTTTGGGTAAAAATAATGTGACTAAGTTACATTTCATGGTGTCCCAAAGTTGGTTTCTTTGTGTAATTAATATGTTTTCTAGTTATTTTCAAAAGTTACTGTTTAAAGACACTTCAAAGCATTTTGAGACTTTTTCACTGATTTTTTTTCAAGCTTTATGAAATTCTCTTAGGAATCCTAAACAGCAAGGGACATATTTTTTGTTTTGACTTTCACCTTTCATTACGTTTCTTCAAGATGCAATATCCAAATTGGATACAAGAGGGAATTACAAATTCTTCCTCTTTTTCTGGTTGCAAGGTAACATTTTTCCTTTTAATGCACAATGTGATAAACTACCTACATAACATATAATGTCCAAAATCCTGCTGCACAATTACATAAAAGGTGCAACTTTTAGCAACAAATTGTACAAGTTAGGATATCTCCATAGGCATTATTTGTTGCATGCCAAGTTGCTCGACTGAGTGTACAACAGATAATGCATACAGATATTTCTTAATTTACAACAATTTGCCAATAAAAGTTATGTCATTTGTATAACTGCACAACAGGATCTCAGCCAATGTGACAAATTATCTTTTTCTGAAAGGAACAACAAAAATGGTAATGATTTACCACCACACTCTCAAAGTAATGGGTAGTGAGTTCCTTTTTCAAAAAATGTCCCAAGTTCTGTTTACAGCTTATCTACTACTACAAGAGGGAATCCCTTAACTCATTTTCTGCAATATTGATGTATCAGCTAGGGTTTAAAAATAAAAAATAAAAGTAGGGGCAGCACTACCCCAGGAAACATTAGAGAAAATAAATCAATTCCATAGTATAGCCAGCAATAACGTTTCAAATAGGAAGAAATTAAACAATATCATTAAAACCAATGGGAATGTTCCCAGGGGTTCCCATGACCGTGAAAATAAATGTATCAGTACAACAAGAATCAGTATAACTAGGGTTCTTTTGGCAGGCGTGATTAGGCCTAACCACTAATTGGAAATATTTCTATGGTGACTAGCATCATCTCATGCACACCCTTGTTACGAAACTGAGATGTTTCTACCATCTTGTCCAGGTATGAAGATCTCTATGTTTATTAAATTCTCTTTTTGTATTGCAAACAATGACCATTAAGCACTATGCATATTGTTGACTAACAGAGGCTTTTCCTGAAGGAGTGAAAATAAGAACTCATTTTGTTAGGCTCCTTGAGATGCATTATCAAACGTTTTCCAAAATAATGTAGGTCATTGTTAGCCCTGTCTTTCCAGGTGGAGGAATAAAGCTGTCTTTGGAGAGGTGGCTGCCAGAGCTCTTAGCAACTCTGTATATATAGACATCAATGAGTAAGCAAGGAAAATAAATGCTAATTTTAAAAAGAAAAAAACTGGGTCCCTATTGCTAGAGTCTCTACTAGGTCTCATCTCTGATGTGGCCTAAATTGGAGCTGCATTTCTAAATAGAAAATGAGGACTTTCGAGGCAACTTCCCCTCCTGGTGAGGAGAGAGAGAAAAAAGCCCCAAATGCTTTTTTGCCTTTCAGCTTTCTTTCCTCTCATCCCTTAGGAAGACCATGTGGCCTTCATAACAGAAAACAATCCTCTATTTGAAACCAAGCTTGGGGGGAAAATAGTGTTTTGAATTTCACTTCTCCAGATCTCCTAGCCAGGATGGCTCTTGGCCATCCTAGCTGGAATGATTCAGAGCACTGAACTAAAAAAATGAAATTATTCTGACTGCTCTGGTGGGAAGGACTAGCAGAGGACAGTCCTCTGTTCTGATGGCATCCTCAGTTCGAAAGGCATCTGTGGCGTTCGCCCTTGTGGCCCCTGCTTGTCCTTCCATCACAAAGGCTCACGTCGCGTTTTCCTCTCGCTGCCACCAGTGGATTACCTCAATCCACAATATAAATGACGTTTGTCAGAACACTTGTCTTGTGAACACAAACAGAACTTATTTATTGGAGTGAAGCAGATTGAATAATAACAGAGGTTTCTCAGATAAACATTATACACAAGCAAATCATCAACAGTTCTCTCAGTACATACTTCTTTTCTCTTGCTATATCATTACCACCTTCTCTACCTATTTTCCTAACCAGCTCTATCTCTCTCAGTATCTGTTCCCTCTCTCTCTGACTAACCAGCCCTTATCTGACTCCTCCTTCTCCCGCCAAACCTCATGTAGCTGCTGACTCCGCCTCTCCAGTCCTCTCATAGGTTCATGCAAATCAGCTCATGAATATGAATGGCATGAGTGACATAGGCGATCGTCACAGCATCTCATTTCAATGTCCATTTAAAGACAAAGAATTATACCAAGGAAGAAGCAAGGGCCTCCAAGTGGCACCTAGATAGTAGCCTGAACACAGCTGATCTGGCCACAGTCTTCCACTTGTGGCAAGGAGCTGCATTGGATTCCTATTTAAATTATAGTAATTATTTCAGATTTTTAGTCTAGACATTTAAATTAACTTATGCAATCATCTTGTGTATCTCTGGATGCATTTCCTCTTTTGGGGTAACGTTAATCAACCATCCCATTCTTCACCACTTCCAAGAAATCTACCACTTTCTAGGTCACCTATTTTGTTCTCCATAATTTAGAATAAACATTAAGAACTATTTAGAAAGTTTAAAAATAATAAATAAATAGTTTCAACTAGTTGCTGTGCCAGGATAGTCAATCAGTAGCTAAGCACCAACCTGGACTTAAAGACAATAGACTTTCCATTGTTGGTTTTTGGTTCATATTACTCAAAAATCTTCAGTCCCTCAGAACTATAAGTTCTCTAATACCACCATAGCTAATAAAATTGTTGAATCATCAATAATCTTAGCCATACTTAGAGGAGACCCACTTGTTGAACAAACTAGTTTTGGCAAATGTAAGCCTCCTCAATTTCATTGAGTTTGCTCAGTCTGGATCCAATTTATTTGATCCCTTAAAGTCTGGGGCATCGGTGCACCTTATAACAGTGAATTCCATGCATTAAATCACATGTTCTATGCAGAAGACCCAAATCTACTACAAGTCAATTACTTTTCAGTCCCATATTCTCATACAAAGAAATGAGGGGGGAAATCCTTTTTTCTATCTACCCACTTCATCCATAATTCTATACATTTCTATGAAAGTTTGCAAACCAAGTTATTTTAAAAATGAATCAATGTTGGCAATTAAGCCTTCAGCTCAGGATGTATCAGGAACCTTCCTAGGCTACATTTTGAATAGGCAGATGATTCTCAGCATGCTCTTTTAAAAGATGAATTCAATTCATATAATGGGAATAGGGATTTACAGGGACATTTGCATAATCTGGTTTATAAATCATCCTCGGTGTATTTTCATAATCAAACAAGCATTTCTGTGATCAACTAGGTGATGTTAATGTTCAATGCATTTGTCATTAAAGTCATATCTCATTTCCTCCCTCCTCAGAATTTAATGAAATCAGCAATGAAAATGATATACTATGATATCACATACACACACATAATTGGATCCAAATCAGCCTCCTCTAAACTGGTACCGTAAAGATATATTGGATTACAAACCCTCTCATTCCCATCCATTGGCCATGCTGGCTCAAGGTGATGGCAGCAGTAGCCCAGCACACCTAGAAGTCATCAGCTTTGGAAAGCTTGTGTTATACAAAAAAGAAAGGAAAAGAAAATGTTTCTCCTTCTTAATGAGATTAATTGCTGATGTCATACCTGAGGTTAGAGTCCCATAGAGTGGAGTTTTCCCTACTTCCAATTCATTTGCTTTAGTGGGGACACTGATCTCTAACAGGAAAACTTCAAAATACAGCCTTTCAATGTTTATATGTTAAAAATGCAAATAATACTGCAAAAAGATGTTACCAACAAGGGTAAAAGTAGCATAGGTAAAGGTAAAAGTTCCCCTTGACAATTGTCCAGTCGTGTCCGACTCTAGGGGGCGGTGCTCATCCCCATTTCCAAGCTGTAGAGCCAGCGTTTGTCCGTAGTTTTCCGTGGTCACGTGACCAGCGCAACTAGTCACGGAACGCCATTACCTTCCCACCATGGTGGTACCTATTTATCTACTCGCGTTTACATGCTTTCGAACTGCTAGGTTGGCAGGAGCTGGGACAAGCGACAGGAGCTCACTCCGTCGCGTGGATTCGAACTGCTGGTCTTTCTACCTTGCAGCCCAGAGGCTTTGCGGTTTAACCTGCAGCGCCACCACATCCCTAAAAGTAGCATACCACCAAGGAAAAGGAAAGAAGTACCCAACTTCAGCTTTATTATTTTCCATCTCTTGGACTGCCTTTCCACTAATCTGTCAAAAACAACAGCCTAATTATCATTCCCCCCCCCCCCTTGGCAGATCAAGAAGTCTGTCCAGTTATACTGGTGTTCCAGCACTGTCACTGCTCACTGCATCCCCACCCCACCCCCAAAAAACCCCTCCTACCCTGAAAGTGTTGGAATAGAGCATCAACACATCTAGAAAGTGAATACCAGGGGGACAATGTGACCAGGGAGGAATAACCAGAGAGGTAGCCTGAGTATATTTCTGCCTTGCCTTTTCTAGATCTCCATGCAAGTTGGCCTCCTTTCCTCCCACTTCCTGTTCCTTGATTCTTCATTTTAGCTAAACAGAGCAACAGTATTACATGCATGGAAGTAAGTAATTGGACTTTGCTATCCAAGCTTATACAGAAGTAGAGGTTTCAGTCTGCTTCAGCATGTGGAACAAAAAAAATTATTATGGTACCTAAAAGACTGGGTATATTTAATGTTGTTACATGCTGTCAAGTCAGAACTGACTTATAGCAACTCTAATAGGGCTTTCAAGGTACATATTAAGGAGTGGCTTTTCTAGTTCCACATACCCAGTGAGTTTCCATGGCTAAGTAGGGATTCAGACCCAAGCCTCCTGAGTCCTAGTCAGTCAGTCTATCAACTACACCATACTGGGTGTCTATCGTATTCAGTTAATGCAGTTCCAGTAACAAATTGCAACTACAGTCAACCCATTGCATTAGTAGGCATCTAGTGAGCAAGCACTTACATAAGTTCCTTTCATGGGTCTAGTCCACTTGTAACTTACTACTGGATTTCAGCCAATACATTGTATTCAGGGATTACAATCAGTGGAGAGAATCCAAAAGGACATTTTTGGCATCTATCCAAAAGGAGCCTCATGGCGCAATGGTTAAACTCCTGTACTGCAGCCAAAACGGTGCTCATGACCCAGGCTTCAATCCCAGGTAGCCAGCTCGAGGTTGACTCAGCCTTCTATTCTTTCAAGGTCGGTAAAATGAGTACATATCTCGCTGGGGGTGGCAATGTGTAGCCTGCATAATTAACTTGTAAACCACCCAAAGCATGTGTTAAGCACTATGGGGCAGTATATAAGTAACACGCTTTGCTTTTTTGCTTTTCTACGAGTCCAGGAGAATCTGTAAAGGATAGGTAAAGGTTCCCCTTGACATTTAGTCCAGTCGTGTCCAACTCTAGGGCGCGGTGCTCATCCCCGTTTCCAAGCCATAGAGCCAGCGTTTGTCCGAAGACAGTTTCCGTGGTCACGTGGCCAGCGCGACTAGACACGGAACGCCGTTACCTTCCCACCGAGGTGGTACCTATTTATCTACTCGCATTTTTACATGCTTTCGAACTGCTAGGTTGGCAGGAGCTGGGACAAGCGACGGGAGCTCACTCCGTCATGTGGATTCGATCTTACAACTGCTGGTCTTCTGACCTTGCAGCACAGAGGCTTCTGCGGTTTAACCCGCAGCGCCACCGCGTCCCTCTGTAAAGGATGCTGTAGCTAATTGATGAGGTGCCATTCCTATGCCACCATATGCATGATCATGTGCCTGATCATTAGTCCATGTGTCTGAAGAGAGTACAGCTTGGGGAGAGGGTCTCGGCTCCGTGAAGCCTCAATTGTGGGGTTCCGCAGGGCTCGATTATCTCCCCAATGCTGTTTAATATCTACATGAGGCCGCTGGGTGGGGTTATCAGGGGGTGTGGAGCATCGTGCCATCAGTACGCTGATGACACCCAGCTCTACATCTCCTTTTCACCAACTGCAGAAGATGCCGTTCTGTCCCTTCAGCGCTGCTTGGAGGCTGTACTGCAATGGTTGCAGGGAAATGGGCTGAGGTTGAACCCGGACAAGACGGAGGTCCTGAGGGTGGGTGGCCCCACCATTAGCGGTTTGGGAAACTCCCTCTCATTTGGGGGGTGACTCTCACCGCGAAGAGTGAGGTTCGCAGCTTGGGGATCCATCTGGACCCGGCGCTCACCATGGAAACGCAGGTGGCGTCAGTGGTCCGTTCCGCCTATTTCCATCTTTGGCGGATTGCCCAGCTGCGTACCTATCTTAATGTGTGGGCGCTCACCACTTTGGTACATGCGCTTGTAATCTCGAGATTAGACCACTGTAATGCGCTCTACGTGGGGCTACCTTTGAGGTTGATGCGGAAGCTCCAAATGGTGCAGAATGCGGCGGCCAGACTTCTTAGTGGGGTGAGAAAATACCATCATATCACTCCCACTCTGGCCGCTTTGCATTGGCTGCCCGTTCGGTTCCGCGTTGATTTCAAAGTATTAATGCTCACGCACAAAGCCCTAAACGGTTTAGGGCCTCGATATTTGGCGGAACGCCTACTCCCACCAAAATCTACCGTATCACTCGATCTAGCCAGGAGGTGAGGTTGAGGAGCCTAACGCCGAGGGAGGCCCGGAAGGAAAAAACAAGAAACCGGGCCTTCTCGGCAGTGGCTCCTCGCCTTTGGAATAAACTCCCTCCTGAGATTCGTATGGCCCCTTCACTGGGCATTTTCAAAAGCCAATTGAAAACTTGGCTGTTTAAGCAGGCCTTCCCTCCAGCCACTATTTGATTTATGTTTTTTTTTTTCCATTTTGAACAATTGATTATTGATGTTATATATTGATGTTATATTTAAATTGTTTTATTTTAAGTGTTGTTAGCCGCCCAGAGTGGTCAGTTGATCAGATGGGCGGGATATAAATATAATAAATAAATAAATAAAATAAATAAATGAAGAAGAAAGGGACTGCAAGCCATTAAAAATCATGCTGGAATAAATTTGTTCATCTTCAAGGGGCTTGTGCACGGCCCCCACACCCCCTTCTATATAGATGCCAGAAATAGGAGTGGTCTATGATACTTTTTATTGTCACAACTGAAATATAACTAACTCAGCCAAATAAACTCAGATATCTCAATGGGCGCAAGGGAGTTTATCCTTCTCCCAAACAGTCCCCTGCCCAAGGCAGGGTCTTTCCAAGTCCCTGTCATGAGTAGGAATTGAGTCCTGCTTCCTCCACTGTCTCAATGTCATGAGTTCAGCCGAAGATCCGGAACCTGAGGGGTTAACTACAGCTGAGGAGAATGCTGAGCGATTAGAAGCACAGACAGACAGCTGAATTGCCACCAGATTCTCCTCCCCCAGTAGCCAGAGGGCTAGACTTCGGCAAAGACTTATGACACAAAGGTCAGAGGATCGCTGGAATGCTGCCCGCAGAAACATCAGGTCAGCTAGTCCTGAGTTTTAACAGGATGAAAGGCTTCCAGGAGTTCAATGACTGTTTTGCTATATAATCAGCTCCCAGACGGCTGGGAAGCTCGTGGAAGCAACAAGTCGATACTCTGGCTCGCATCCACACTCCTGACTACCTTGAACCTTGTTCTCTGGACCCTTGGCTTTGGACTCTGACCCCGGACTACGTTGTGTGATTTGGCTTTGGACCCTGACCTCGGATTACGGTTTGTGATTTGGCTTTGGCATTTTGGTATCGGCTCTGCATCCTCTGAACTTCTGATATTGGACTGGCTTATCGGACTTTGCTGTTGAAACCCCCGGGAACGTGACACTCAAGCACACCCATCAGGTACACTAGACATGGGGTGCTGCAGCAGGGATGTTGAATGCAGGCTTGCAGCTGCCTCTTTAAAAGAGTAGCCTGGGATCCTCCCCCAGCTACCCCGGGGTGTGGTTGTTGCTTGAAGCGGCATAACCCAATGGGTGGTACTCCTTGCAACCGGCACACCTGAAGTCTATCCTAACCTGAACAGAGTGTGCATACTGGCAAAGGATATGGTGAGAAGGGCCACTTCCTCGGGGCAACCAAGAATTACCAAATCCCAGTCTCTGGATCCTGTCACTTGATCTTCTCCCATCCCTCTGTGGAGAGTTCCTGCAGCGAGGTCTCCTCCTTTGCTTTAAAAGTGTCCCATTCCAATGTGTCTTCCCAGGTATCTCCTCCTTTCTGCTTGCTCTCTTCCTTAAATTCCCAGTCCTCCACACTCACGTAGGTGGCTTCTATGGCATCACATGTGGCACCACCCCAGTCCATAGGTGAGCTGTGGGTCTGGAATCATGCCCTTACTCCTGAGGAGGTGGAAAGCCCACCATTCCCAGTAGGGGAGTCAAGATCTTTATTTTATGTTTAATTTTTATCTGCTTTTGTTATATAGATCTAATTGAGCTAAGCTTTGTCCTCTTGCGTGATCCTTAAATGGCTTTCCAGGGTAATTAGCAACATATAACTTTGCTACAAAAACAAGTGCTGAGAAATGCAACCAGTATGTTGCTAGCATGCAGCAATTTGCTGGCAGGCTTTAAACCACTTATCTTATGCAGGTGGAAATTGGCTGAGTATGATTCTGGCCAGTATCTTTTATACAAGAAATGGGGAGGTATGCTACCTTTTTTTTCAGATAGAAAAATATCGTGCATCAGCGCTGACTTTTCTTCCAATACTCATCTTCTATTTTTGGGATAAACAAAATAAAAAACAGTGTGCACATGCACACACACACACACAAACAGAGACTTCTCTTTTCCCCCAGAATATTACGTTGACTGGAATGTCAGAGCTTGCAGGAGATAGGTCCATTAGTCCTTGTACCTTCCAATCAAAGGTTACAGAAAATTAGCAAGGGCTGCTCTTTTTAAAATATGTTACATTTATGTCCTGCCTTTCCTCCAAGGAGTGTACATAGTCCTCTTCTCCAGTTTTAACCTCACAGCAATCCTATGAGGTAGGCCAGCCTGAGAAATAATGACTGACCCAAATTTATTAACAGCTTAGTGGGGAATTTGAAGCACCTAGTCTTGCACTCCAACATGGGCTCGGCAACTTCAGCAGGTCTAAAAGCCAGTCCTTAACCTACAACCCAAAAATTTTGGAGAATCAAAATACTGAGAACAATAGGAGAGTCTGGGTGCCATCAGATGCATGTCTGATTGCTCTGCTGGGAGCAATCTCCATTAAAGCAATCTTTCCATCAACCAGGGAATTCCTCTAGCCCAGTCCTCAAAAGTGGTAGTTCTACTGCTGGACCACAAAAGGTCCAACTTCAGCATGGATTGGAGAGCTATTCCACATAAGTTATGTGATCACTTGGAAACAGCTCACACCTGACCGTGCCATGAGCAGTCCAAAATGCATGCTATATACTTGCGGGATCACACCTTCACACTTCCTGGAGACTTCCAATAGTACATTTTCTTTGTTTGAAATAACAAAAGGACAGGGATTGTGTAAAAAAAACACAATGGGCAGGGTGATATGTGGCCTGCTGGGCAGATGTTACCCCTACTGTAACATCTACGCTAGAAAAAAAACAAGCCAGAACATAAATGGCTTTTGCTTTCCAGCTCCATGTCATTGACAGACTAAGGCTGTATCTCCTTCCTTTGTTGCCAGTCACTAGAAATAAATATGTTCTTGCACAATAAGGAAGTGCAGCATTTGACCTGGGCTTGTTTGTGGGAACTGTGTTCTGAGCATACATGATCTCTCCCTACATAGCAGCTCAGAAAGAACTAATATTTAACCCACTGTTGGTCATGCTCTGCCCTGAGCCATATTCTAATAGGCAGGCATACACTTGTTGATATAAAAGATACTTACTTGTGCATCTGAACTTTGACAGCCTTCCAAGCTTGTACAGAGAGATGCCACTCATCCTTTCCTATATGTAACACCTCAACGAGCACCTGGGCCTTGTTAAGAAACGCTAGCAATTTCCAGCCCTGCATTTAGGTTGGCAGCTTTTTAAGCGGCTTCTTACCAATTGTCAAGCAAAGCGATGGCACACAATTATGGAATGAAGTGTCATTCCACATGAATGTATTTTGTCATTTTCCTCCAGGAGGGAGGGAGGGAGGAAGGAAGGAAGAGAGAAAGAAAATTGTCACTCTGCCGTTGTTTATAGCTTATAAGGTAGGCTGTGCTTCCTGTAGGGCTATAGGGGAGCTACATTAACATGCTGCAAACAGGACTATTTAGCCAATTTTCTTCTACCTTGTGGCTAATTAACACGAACAGACACAGGAAACCTAAATTCATCTGGGCGACTTCAAAGTGGGTGACTCTGTATTTCCCTTGCTATGAAGTTGCACCCAGAGAGGGAGGGAGATAGAAACGGGGCTACTCCAGTCCCTCACCGTGAGAATGGGGAACATCTTTCAGCCTGAGAACTGAATTAAATCCCAGAGGACTTCTCAGGGATTCAAAGACAAAAGGGTAGGGATAAAAATAATTTAAAAAGGAACAAATAAATAACACAATATTTTGATATAAAGCTTATATTGCCAGTCGCTGTGCCTTAAGAGGGGTATTTCAACATTTTAGAATGGAGGGGAAGTGTACAAAAGCTGAGGGGTTTTTTGATTTTATAGTTATGGGGTAGGGAGCATAGCCAACTGGTGAATAAGAACCAAGAATCCTGCATATGGCCCCAGAGTCCTGGCACCTGCTGTATTGGATGAGAAGTTTGCTGTATAAAACACATTTACTCTCCCCCATGGATACCATATCACCACTTGGTGGGAGGCATGAGGACAGAAAGAAATCACATGTCACATCCTAAACTTAGAAGAAATCTATTCGTCTAAAAGTGGTTATCGTACCAAGTTGAGCTCCTGCTGACCTGGTCAGAGAAGGTGTTTGTGTCATTCAACATCTCCCTTCTCTGCTCTTTAAGAGAAGTGTCTTCAATTCCTCCATTCCAGTTCTTCTACCATAGGGAGTTTGGACTATAAAGACCCTTTGGTAACCCAATTCTGCCATAGGAGGAAGAGCTGGCCCTCTGTGTGGCATCTGCACCACACCCAGTTGGGCTCAGAGGAGTTCCCCAATGTGTGAAGCCATCTGCTACTTTGTGCAATATTGTATCTTGCTGCATTCCTGCCAACCATCTATACAAGTGGTTCCCAACCTTGGGACCCCAATGTTTTTGGACTAGAACTCCCCAAAATCCTGGCCAGAGCAGCTAATGGTGAAGGCTTCTGGAAGTCTTAGTCCAAGAACATCTGGGAACCCAATGTTGGGAACCACTGATCTGCACAGTAAACCTTCTAAGGCACCAGTGGCTGTCTTCATCGGCACTCAAAGAACGAAAGCTCATTAGGGTTCTGGGTCGTCCCAAAGCCTCCACTTAGAATATCTGCCTTTGTCTTACTGATTATAGCATGAAAAAGAAATCTTTTGCTTTCCAAATGCCAATTAGCTACTATTCTTAGCTAGACTGGTTAGAGATGATGGGAAATGTTCACCAACATCTGGAGAGTCACAGGTTATCCAGCCCTCACTTCTAGTGTGCCCTGAAAGTGGACATGCCACTTTGGCACTCTAAACATGAACACTTTTCTTGTGGAATGATGATACATAGCAATTCTTTTGTTGAATGTTTCATTTTTGAAATTAATGTGTATTACATTTTACCTGTATGAAACTACATACACAAACTAGGCACCATATTCCACCTAATGAAGCATCAGCCCCACTCAAGTATTAAAATCCTTAAAATAATTATTATGATATTAAACATGGGCCTGTATTGACATGGCTTAATGGACTTTGAAGATTGAAGAAATGTTTCTAATTCTAAATCTTGTCATTCATCTGGTTCCATTTTCTTCTCCCTAGTGCAAGGACAAAAAGAGATAGATAGCCCATAGAGCTCAAATTACTTTACTGTTGGAGAGATATGATTCAGGCAGCTTTTTGTTTCCAAGGTCTCATTAGGTCTGCTACCAGTGGGGGTGATACTTCAAAATTTTAGAACCACATTTAAAAATTACATAAAATAAGTAAACGTTCTCCTGTACACTCAGATGCATTCTGTAGTCAAGAGATTCTTCCTTCTGGTGACAGATTATCTGTAACAGCTCTCCGTGTCCCAACTGGACTGTTACAATTTCTCAATTTGGCAACCCTCTGGATGTTTTGGACTATGGCTCCCAGTGGGGATGATAAGAGTTGAATTCCAACATATTTGGAGAGTGCCAAGTTGGGGAAGGTTGCGTTTGCAAGTCACGTCGGCATATTTTTAGCTCTAGTGATCTATTCCATTTAAACTGCCTACTTGTTCTGCATTACCTCTTTGGAATGTTCTACTTCTGTTCGAAATGCTGCTTTATTGCTCATCTCAGTGGAAACATTTCCTCAGCGCAGGATGATGCCAAGAAATTGGTTCCTTCGTCAGCAATGTCCTCTGCTCTTCCATTGTTATAAGCAGGCTAACCTTCAGGCCTCTGCCCTACCCACCACTATCTTCCTGACTTTGGTAATACAGTCATGCTGGCAAATTTTATGCCATTATATATTTGATCTTTAGATGCCATCATTATCTTCCTTCATTATAATGCATGTCTTCCTTGTAATGGCATAACTACAATTCATTTCCTTTTAATTTTAATTTTAAATTTAAATTTTTGTTAGGATCTCTGGCTTGAATGCACTCTTGAACCTTGCCCTTTTGCCATATGTGTTTCTTCCTTGGTCTGTTCTCCTCTTCATTTTTTTTCTTCTGGAAGTAAGCCAGCTCAGAACAGCAAAAACC
Source organism: Intellagama lesueurii (assembly GCA_037013535.1). NCBI lineage: Eukaryota > Metazoa > Chordata > Lepidosauria > Squamata > Agamidae > Intellagama > Intellagama lesueurii. The sequence continues at coordinate 12,743,324 of JBAJHW010000009.1, read as the reverse complement.
CAGATATAAATCTAATGTTTTTAAAATTATTAGTATTCCAATCCTCTGGTCCACAGGATAGTGTGTTTTTCTAAGTGCTATGAGAGTGTTTTTCTGAAGACCGGTACAGCGTGGTTCGAGATAAAGCTGAAGGTCGGACAAAGAGGCCCGTGAAAGACTCAACATTCCAAGCTAATTGGAGAAGAGATAAAACTCCTGGATCTTCATGGGAATTGAGGGCGGAGGAAGGTGTTACAGCCCTTTGAGGCTAATTGGTTAACAGCCATGAAGTGTCAAGAAGAAGGGAGGAGTTAGAGAATGTAGAAAATGGATGATGGGTTATGTGGGAGAGGTTCGATTCCATGATGATGGGAGAGAAAAAGAACTTGATGGTTTGAGCATGTGGCTTGAAGGAGAGAGAATGTAAGTAAAGAGAAAGAAGGAGGTGGGGCTAACCCACCTTAGCCCAGCTTAGTAGTGTTTTTTATTTTAATGGGGATTAGTTATTTTATTTAACTGTAATAATCTTTGAGTATGTTCTTTATGCTAAAGCTTGAGCAATATAAACTGATTCTAGGAGGAGGGCGGGGAAGATGGCAGGGGAGCAACATCGCCTAGATACAGCTCCCGCTCCTGCTAAGATAAACGAAGCCATAAACAAGACAAAAAATGACTCCATACCCACTAAAGGGAGGAAGAGTTTGAACAAAAGTCGACACACTATCACTCCCGGTGAGGAGAAGGAGGAAAAGGAGAGAAAGAAGAAACAGCTTAGAATTGAAAGCTTCTTTCCTTCCAAGGGGGCTACAGGCACTGTGAGTACAAACAACAGTATTAAAAGCAGGCCTGCTACATTTGCAACAGTGCCTAATAGTAGCTCAGTGTGTCAAGAAGCTGGAACCTATCTGCTAAATGCCAAGATAAATAAATCAACTTATCTTAAACCAACTGAAACCCTGAAGGAAGGGAATGCTAGAAAGAATAAATCTTCAGAACGAGATGCAAACAGTCGGAAGGCAGTAAATGCTTCTCCCCCCCCCCCGCATCTAAACTGCTCCATTGTATGTTTGAGTGAAATGTGCTTCATCTCAGCAGAGACCCCGCTACTTGTATTGGGAAAAATCAGTAAAATGGAAAGGCAATTAGAAGCCTTAACCCAAATGCGTGTTTGTCCAGAAGAAGAGCTAGACCAAAGAGGAGAGGAGGAGGAGGACGCCATTGCACCACACCCTCCATCTCCCAAACGTGAACAAACACAGCATTTACAGCAAATGACAGCAGAAAGAGTGCAAAGAGTATTGCAAACAAATCAAGTTCTAGTTTGCTTCCCCCAAAAAGATACCCAGCTTTGGACAACCAAGAAAAGAATTCTTTCCTCCCTGATAGAATTAATGAATAGAGATATTGCTCCAGCAGAGTTAAATCACTTCCACTTTCTGCCTTCGCAAAACTATTATAAAAGATTGCTTTTAGATTTTAAATTGGCAGATATTCCCTTGCAACTTCTGCATTTATCCCAACATTTAAGAAGTTATGATATAATACCTCAAAGAGTATTTAAAGAGCATGGTGTTAGAGTCCTTGCCAGAGCCAAAAGAGTTAACTATGCTTCCACTCCATCATTAGCCACAGGGACAGCTGTGGAGGAGACTGGCCTTGATAAGAAGGATAAACTGCAGGTGAACAGCTTCTGTAAATTGGACAGGATCCAACCTGATAAACAGGATGAACTTTCAGAACTTTCAAAATTTAGGAATAAATTGGATGAACTATTAATGCCGAAAAGAAAAAGAGTGCATGAGGAAATTCTGGCCTCTTTCCAAGATAAGGGTGCACTAGATCTTGATTCTTCCGACCCTTTTGAGTTGTTCAGACCCAATTGTGGATATCATTGGTACCACAGATGAAGATCAAAGGTGGGAAATGAAACTGAAAGAGAAAGAAAAAGAAGGGCTGGATGACAGGTTATTTCATTCACCACTGTCTAAGGAGAAGCTGATAGCAAAAACGAATACTTGCCCTGAATTGATATAAATTTCAAATCCACAATCAGAACTAAAGGTGCTAACTCCAACAAGGCTACCTCCTGAATCGGAACAGCCCAATAATTCCACTGAGATGAGAGAAATTTCCCCTACAGAGCCGGAATGGACGTTGGTTGAGATCCAGGGGTCACAGACCTTTACTAAGGGACTAACTGAAGGACTACATAATTCAACAAGAATACAGGCTACTTTAGATCATGATGATGGACCAGAACTAGTATACCAGAACTCCTCAATCCTTCAAGTAGACCCAAGGACATCAGAATACTATTCAAATTCTGCAGTGATACCTTCCCAAGCTGATGCGCTAGAGAGAAAACACCTGACAGATTCCCCTGCTCCCCCGGTCGGACTGACTTCAGATCTGACCATGAAGGAGGGTGAAGGTGAAGGGAGTGCTCAGGAGACAGCAAGTGTCATTTCAGAGGTGCAATGATGGGTACCAGACCAGCATACAAATAAAATTGCCCTCATATCATGGAATATAAATGGATGGATCGGACTCTCCCAGGACCCTGAATCAAGAGAGTATCTTTCCTCTAAGGACATTGTATTGATGCAAGAAACTTGGGTCCAGGAAAAGGTGTCAATCAATGGTTTTCACTCACACTCCCATCAGTGCAACCTCTGGGGTAGGTCGTGGAAGATGCAAGGGAGGCTTAGGAGTGCTGATTGCCACATCCCTGTGTGTAAACACAAGGCTGCTACCATCCTTCAAACATGCAATGGCCATCCTTGCCCATTTTGAACATTGGGATTTGCTGATAATAAATGTGTATTTACCCCATCAAAAGAAGAAATCACAGACTCTGGCAATATGGACAGAATTTGAAGCTTATGTAGCAGAGTTGCTTCATTCTTATCCCAACACATATGTGATTCTGGGAGGGGACTTCAATGCTCGTATAGGCCCTAACGATCAAGCCCTATACTCTCAACATAAAGCATACCCTCCTATACCTGGCCTAAATAGACTTCCATTTAATCGGCAATCTAAAGATAGGAAAGCAAATTATGCCAGGATCCTCCTACATCAAATGACCACCAGGCTTAACCTGCACATTCTAAATGGTGCATATGGGAATGACTACCCAGCTGAATTCACTGGCAGGAACTAGAATGAGCCAAATAGACTATTTTATCATTTCATCAAATTTAATTCCATTACTGGAGAATCTGGAAGTAGCCCCAAAATTCCAAAGCGACCATCTCCCTGTCTTACTAATTATGAAAGCCCCTTTTCCTTATCTAAGAAGCAACAATCAATACCCACCCATGATACTCCCTGAGAGGGGAATATACTGTCGGGCCAAATGGACCCCAAAGATGGACTTGGATCTATGGACTTTACTTGCATCTGAGACCATGCAAAGCATTAGGACATCTATAATGCACACAAGCAACCCGGTGGAAACTTATGAGGAGCTTGTGGTGTCCACCCTAAGTTATGCATTATTCATAAGTTGTATGTTAATGTGGTTGTGAGGTGGAGCCAAGGGGGGTGCTGAAGAGGCGGAGCCTGAGAGAGGAGTTCAGTCAGAGAGAGGACAGAGAAGAGAGGAGTTTGGGGTTTTGAGGCAGAGAGAGAGTGTTAAAGGAGTGATTAGTCAGAGTGTGACCTGTATTAATTAAGATAGAAGAGATTAAAGTAAAATAGTGAAGCTTTGTGAAACTTTAAGAATGTGCTTAAGAATTATTCCTGAAACCACATGTAATCAATAAACCTGTTTCTGTTAAAAAGTCAGTACTGGAGCGACCTTAGTCTTTCATAAGAAATATAAGTTGATAAAAAGATGAACTGGTGGCAGCGTGTTAAAGGGTGTGTTGGGATACCTTCATGAGCTCTGTGTTTGGTGGAACAAGCAGGGGCCACGGGGTAAACACCACAATTGGTGTCCAGCGGTGGGATATGAAATAATCCAGTAAAGCCAAAGTTTAAAAGTGAATTTTCTGGAGTCGTGGGTACCTTTTAGTCAGAGGTCTGTGGTGAAGAAGTGGGTGACCTGCTAGAGCTTTTGTGGAAAAGCTTAGTGGCGGGGCTTCTGAATGCAGATCTGGGGGAACTAAAGATAGGGAACCGACTCTAAAGGAAAAATTCTTTTTTGTTTACCTCAGGATTTGAGAGACCCAGTGGCTAGCTTGAAATCCAAGGCTCTGAGAGATAAGGGAGCAGTGTTGGATGAGAGCGGAAGCCCGGATCAGAGCAGATCTGAGGTGATAGGAAAATAAAAGCAGAGGCTTGAAAAATAAAATTATTTTGGTGTCTGAGAGCAAGAATAGCTCAGACAGAGAGACAAAGTAACTAAAAGGTTGTGAGCTGTAGGGCAGCAGGGAGAACTGCTGAGTGAAGTGCAACAACATAGTTAATGGAATTAACAGCAGAAAGACAGGTCCTTTTTAAAAGCAGTACAGACATTGAAGACTAATTCACTCAGACTTAAACATGCCACCCAAATGTAGCCAAAAAGGGAGTCAGGAGGCACAAAGTTTACCTCAGGAAGTGGAGGGAAATGGAGACCCTCTAGCTCCAGTGGAACAGGAGGAGACTGATGAGGGTGCCTCAGAAAAACAAGATGTTCTAAGCTCCCAAGATTTTGAAAAATGGAAGTTGGAACAGGAATTTAGGCTTAGAGAAAAGGAGCTAGAGATTAGAGCCAAAGCTGAGCAAGGGGCCAGACAAATGGAATTAAGACAAAGAGAATTTGAGCAAGAAAACAGGCAAAGGGAAATGGAATTTCAAATACAGATGAAAAAATTAGAATTAGCTGCTCAAAATAACAATAATAATAATAACAACTCTAGTGAGGGAAATCTCTCAAAAATTGATCTAAAGAAATTTCCCCAATATAGGAAAGGAGATTGCCCTGACTCTTTCCTCATTTCATTTGAGAGAGCGTGCTGGGACTTTGAGATTAAGAATGATGAAAGGAAGATAGTGTTGAGATAGTGTTTTGTTCCCTTACCAAAAAGCCTGAAGAATCTTATGCCCAAGTGGGGGCTAAATTGATTCAATGTTTGGACAAATGGATGGAACGTGAAAATGTCACTTCTCTAGACCAAATGAAAAATGTGGTTGGTTTAGAACAATTTTATTCAGTGTTGCCAGGGGAATTGCGTTATTTAGTCAAAGACAAAAATCCAAAAAATGTATTACAGGCGTCTGAACATGCTGATTCCATTAGTGAGATTAGAGATCCTAAGTTTTCTGAGGTAAAATTTTACAGGCAGAACTGGGACAACAGTAAGAAACTCTTCAATAAAAATTACGACAGTAAAATGTCAGGGAAAGATGGCCAGCTTAGTACCTCACCTAAGTTGCCAGGGCCTAGTCCGCCAAAGTGAATGGACCCTGAGGAAAAGTTTAATAGATCTCCTCAGTGTGATCGAAGGACTTACAGACAGTGTTATAACTGTGGCGAGTTTGGGCACATTCAATCAAATTGTATGAAAAACGATAAAAATAAAAATGGAAAAGATGATAGTCAGACCAAAAATGTTTACTGTATAAAACCAGTGGAAGCCACTGAAGGAGGCTGTAACAATGGTTCTGTCTCCATGGCAACTAGCACGACAGAAAATTCTGATCTGCCACTAGCCAGAGTTGTTCAGTGCTTCCTTATAAAGGCAGATAATATTTTACTACAGAACCCTGGTGAGAAAATTCTTATTAATGAGAAGTCTTATTTGGGGGTTGTTGATACCTGCTCCCACATAACCCTGTGTCACCCTGGTGTGGTTCCTAAAGAACAAATACTTCCAAATCAAACTGTTACAATCAAGGGAATAAGTTCTACTCCAGTGATTTTTACCTATGGCTAAAGTAAAGATAAACTATAAAGACTGGGTTGGAATTTGGGATGTAGCAATTTCTGATCAAATACCTGCACCTTGTTTGATCGGATTAGATCTCACTAAGCATGTGCAGAGTGCTTTTGTAGTAGAACGTTCCCAGGGAGAGCAGTTAACAATCCCTGAGGGAAAACTGGAATCCCTAACCTCTGAATCAAACCAGGGATGCCCCAGTTTAGAGGAAAACCCTGAAGTAGCAGAAATGGCTGAGGTGGTCATACTGAAAAATCCTAATAATACTTCCTTTATTAATGGGCAGAAGGAAGATATTACTTTAAATGATTGTATTAGAAAACCTAATGAAAATCCCATTCCACTGACCCCTGAACACCCGGAGAGGTTTATAGCTGATAAAAACCTGACATATAGAGAGGTTTTAAAGGCACCTCATAGAGGGGGAGGACCCCACAAACAGCTACTCCTCCCTGTGAAGTATAGAGAGAAGATTTTGGAGAAAGCTCATAGGGATGTGTTTGGAGCGCACATGAGTGTCTCCCGTACAAAACAAAGGGTTGCACAAAACCCTTTTGTGGGTTTTCTGGATCCATTTCAATCGGGTTTCAGGCCAGGTTTTGGCACGGAAACTGCCTGGGTTGCCCTGTACGATGACCTTTGCCAGGAGAGAGACAAGGGGAGTGTGACCCTGTTGATACTCCTGGACCTCTCAGCGGCTTTTGACACCATCAACCATGGTGTCCTTTTGGATAGGCTGGCTGGGTTGGGAGTTGGGGGCACCGCTTTACGGTGGTTTCGCTCCTTCCTAGCTGACCATGTCCAGAGGGTGGTGCTGGGGGACAGTTGCCCTGTCCCATGGCATTTATGTCATGGAGTTCCTCAGGGATCGATACTCTCCCCCATGCTGTTTAACATCTACATGAGACCACTGGGAGAGGTCATCAGGAGGTTTGGGCTGAGGAGTCAGCAATATGCAGACGATACTTAGCTCTACCTCTCATTTTCCACCAATCCAGGTGAGGCGGTTTCTGTGCTGAACTGGACCTGATAATGGACTGGATGAGGGTTAATAAATTGAAACTCAATCCAGACAAGATGGAAGTGCTGTTAGTGGGTGCTTTGCCGGACAGGCTGGAGGGCCATTTCCCTGCCCTGAATGGGGTTACACTCCCCCTAAGGGACAGGGTCCGCAGCCTGGGGGTGCTCCTGGACCCCAGTCTAACTCTGGAAGCCCAGGTGGACTCGGTGGCCAGGGGCGCCTTCCTTCAGCTGTGGAAATTATACCAGCTACGGCCCTACCTGGACAAGCGGAGTCTCATGACAGTTACACATGCACTGGTAACATCTCGCATAGATTACTGCAATGTGCTCTACATGGGGCTGCCTTTGAAGATGGTCCGGCGACTGCAATTGGTCCAGAATCGAGCTGCGCGGCTGGTGAGTGGTGGGGCCGCTAGGGAACACATCAAGCCGATTCTGTTTAAATTACATTGGCTACCAGTTGCTGCCCGGGCCCAATTCAAAGTGCTTGTTTTGACATATAAAGCCCTAAACGGCTTGGGCCCTGGATACCTGAAGGATCGCCTCCTTCCATATGAACCTACCCGGCAGTTAAGATCTAGCCAGGGGGCCCTTTTGAAAGAGCCGTCAAGGAGGTAAGAGGGATGGCTTGTAGACAAAGGGCCTTTTCAGCAGCTGCCCCCAGACTATGGAACGCCCTCCCGAGGGAGATTTGTCTGGCACCGATACTGATGACATTTCGACGCCAGGTCAAAACCTTCCTGTTCCAGAAGGCTTTTAATTGAAATAATATCAACTGTGGGTCCCGATGGCAATTTTTAGAGTATCTATTTTAATTGTATTTTAATTGTTTTATCTTTTTTATTGTATTTTAATTGTTGTAAGCCGCCCAGAGACCTTTGGGTAGTGTGGGCGGCATATAAGTTAAATAAATAAATAAATAAATAAATAAATAAATAAATAAATAAATAAATAAATAAATAAATAAATAACTTTTACTGGCCAGGAATGGGTCAGCAAGTTAAGCAGTTTTGTCAGGCTTGTGATACATGTCAAGCAAGTGGTACCGTAAATGACAAAACTAAAGCTAAGTTATGCCCATCACCAGTGATCTCGACCCCTTGCCAATGCGTAGGTCTGCAAAAGTCCTTAGAGATAGCAGGGCAAAGCTTGGGGGATGCTCAAGAAAAGAAGAGGGGCTGGGGTAATGAAAAGGCTCAGGAAATAGCATTCTGTCCTGAGGACAAAGTAGTGGGGCTGAGACCCATAGAGGGGAGTGAATTACTGTTGGCAGGGTTAGAACCTGTGGATTGGTTGCTGCAGCACTGGAGGGCTAAGGAGTCTAGTCTCTCTGCAGCTGCAAAAGCACTTAAAACCTTGCAAGGCAAACCCCTACCTAACAAACCAAAGATTAAAGAAATAGAACCAGATGAAAATCTCAATGCATCTAAAATAAACCAAGTGGTTGAGATTGCACTTAAAAGAAACCTGCATGTGAATTTGGAGGTGACCCATGATAGTGGTTCCCCACATAGGGAGAACTTCTCAACAAAAGTATCTGGGTGAATTTGTTGGTGAGGAGGAGGGCGTAAGCAATAAGATCTCAAAGAAGAATGCAGCCATAGATGTTCTGGAGGAGGGGAAGAAACTGCCTACCCTTTCCCCAGCTGAGAAAGTGAAGCCACGAGCCAGGAAGAAAGCAGGCTTCACCAGGAAACAGCAAGTGGAGGAAATCCAGTGGACATCAGAGTGCCAGATGACTGTTGATCGTCAGAAGAGAGCGTGGACCTCAAGATCTGCCTTTGTTGCATCGGACTACAACCGGGAGTTCATCTTGTACATCGATGTGTCAAGTGTGGGTCTGGGAGCTGTGTTGTGCCAAGCGGATGACAGTGGGAGTCTACACCCAGTGACTCTGATCAACAGGAGATTCCAACCTGGTGAGAGACATTTGTCTGCCATCAAGAGGGCATGCCTATCAAAATCCACTAACAGTAAGCTTGCAAGATGAACACGGAACCTGCAAGACTTTGACTTTGTAATCCACAGCGTAAAAGGGACTCAGAGCATGGATGCTGATACCTTGCCTCGAAGGCCAAATGATGGATAAACAAAATGACCACCATAAACAAAATGGTGGATAAACAAAGTTTGTAATGTTTTATTAAATGTTCTGTTTATGTAAGAGTTATTAAATGTGATTAAAATGCAAAGTTTGGATGTTGATTAAGTGAGAGGTGTAGAATGATGGTAAAAATAATGGTGAGTAGCCTTATTGATGTGTAGGTAATGTAATGTAATTTGTATTGATGTAAGTAATGCAAGAGGTTGGTATGTCTTTATTGATGCAAAGGTCATGCAATGCAATGGGTATTGATGTGGTTAATGCAAATGTTTTAACTATATTGATTGTTTTGAATGTTTAAAGTGGTAAGTTTGATTTGGTAAACATAATAATAGAGAGAAAATGGTATTATAAGGTATGCATAAGTATTGGTAAGTTATTGTTATACTTGCATGTACTTAGGTGGTTGTTTATGAGGGCAAACTGCTAGGTTTCCCCTCCTAAACAAACATATTTAAGGGGGGAGGAATGTGGCGTCCACCCTAAGTTTTACATTACATAGTTTGCCTAGTATCTAACTTATCACTATGTTAAAGTTACACAATACAATTGGAATCATGGCATTTGAATTATTCATTCTAACTAGCAAAGCATTTGAGGTAGAAAGTGTTCTAATAGCAGCATTTGAATACAAGACATTTGGTTAAGCAATTCTACTAATCTGAAAAATAGAAAAACAGTTATGTTAGTGATAACAACAGAATACACTCTGTTCATGCTCAGAGAACATGTTAGCAATGAAACAGTGAACCAAAAATCAGTGTTTCAACCATCTGCCACGTCTGGATATCCACAATGCATTCTAGATAGCCTATCTGCCACAACATTAAGTTTTCCAGGAATGTACTGAACTTCAAAATCAAAATCTTGCAAAGCTAAACTCCAACATAACAATTTCTGGTTATGAGATTTCATCTTTTGCAACCAGACTAACGCGCGATGATCTGTTTGCAGAGTAAATCTGCAGCCCCAAAGATACGGGCGCAAATGTCGGAGTGCCCAAATTATTGAAAAGGCTTCTTTCTCTGGAACGGAGTAATGTCTTTCACAATCCAACATCTTTTTACTAAAAAATGAAATTGGATTACAAGTTCCATCATCCCCTTTCTGCAACAGCACTGCTCCTAGTCCCAAATCAGAAGCATCAGTTTGCAAAATGAAAGGTTTGTCAAAATCAGGTGATTTCAAAATAGGTGCAGAACCAATTTTAGCTTTCAAGGCTTCAAAAGCACCTTGACACTCTGGCGACCATTTTACCTTGACAGGCTGTCTTTTCTTAGTAAGCTCTGTCAAAGGCGTTGCCACATGACTGAAGTTAGGAATGAATTTTCTGTAGTAACCAACCAGGCCCAAAAAGGACTGAACCTGTTTCTTAGTGGTAGGCACAGGCCATTCATTAATGGCTTGTATTTTAGCCTGCAAGGGCTGAATTTCTCCCTGCCCAATCAGATGACCCAGATACAAGACCTTGCCTTGTATCCACTGACATTTACTCGCCTTAACTGTCAAACCAGCTTGCTGTATTCTGGATAAGACAGTTTCAATGTGAGACATGTGTGTAGTAAAATCTGAACTGAAAATAGCCACATCATCAAGATAAGCTGTAACGAAAGGTAAATCACTCAAGAGTTTATCAATCATCCTCTGAAATGACGCTCCTGCATTCTTTAACCCGAAAGGGAGCCGTTTGAAATGATAAGTGCCTAAGTGGCTTATAAAAGTGGATTTGTCTCGCAAATTTTCATCTAAATTGAGTTGCCAGTAACCACTGCTTAGATTGAGGATGCTGATATATCTGGCTTTAGATAAGTGCTCAATGAGATCATCCATCCTAGGCAAAGGATAGAGGTCTGGAACAGTTAAGCTGTTCAATTTCCTGTAATCAACGCAAAATCGTACTTCATCCAGAATTTCCCCTAAAGCATTCTTCTTAGGGACAATAACAATTGGGCTGGCCCATGCAGAATTACTGGGTTCAATGATATCTAAATCTAACACTTTCTTGATTTCTTTTTCAATCTGTACAGCATGAGTTCCAATAGCCCTGTAGGGGTAATATCTTATAGGTTGGCTATCTCCTGTATCAATTACATGGTTGACTAAAGTAGTATACCCTGGTTTGTCAGAAAAAACATTCTGGTAACGCTCTAAAATCTGAGAAAGCCATTCTCTCTCCTCTGGAGTGCCTGAAAGAATCAAATTGTCTAACCAATCACCAGCATTTTCCAAGTCAGACAAAATATCCATGGGTTCTTGTTCTGGTTTGGTACAAGCAGCATAACAACTTAAAATCATAGCAGACCTGTCCCTGTAAGGTTTCAGACTGTTAACATGATATAATACAGGCTTTTTTCCAGAACTAGACATTTTCACAAGATAATTTACAGCCCCTATACATTGTACAATTTTCCCTGGGCCTTCCCAGGAAACTTCCAGTTTATTTGGTCTGAGTGGGTTCAGAACAAGCACTTGATCTCCCACTGCAAACTCTCTATGCCTAGACTTGCGATCATGAAAATAGTTCTGTCTAGCTTGAAATTTCTGTAGGTTTTCTTTAGCTAGTTCTTGAATAGCTTGCAACTTCTCCTGCAATTTATAAACAAAATCAGCAACAGGTACTGAGCTAGACTGGATGGTGCCTTCCCAGTCAGCTCTCTGTAATTCTAAAGGCCCACGTAGATTTCTCCCATAGACCACCTCACTGGGGCTTGTTGTTGTTGTTTAGTCGTTAAGTCATGTCCGACTCTTCGTGACCCCATGGACCAGAGCACACCAGGCCCTCCTGTCTTCCACTGCCTCCCGGAGTTGGGTCAAATTCATGTTGGTAGCTTCGGTGACACTGTCCAACCATCTCGTCCTCTGTCGTCCCCTTCCCCTCTTGCCTTCACACTTTCCCAACATCAGGATCTTTTCCAGGGAGTCTTCTCTTCTCATGAGATGGCCAAAGTATTGGAGCCTCAGCTTCAGGATCTGTCCTTCCAGTGAGCACTCAGGGTTGATTTCCTTCAGAACGGATAGGTTTGATCTCCTTGCAGTCCAGGGGACTCTCAAGAGTCTCCTCCAGCACCACAATTCAAAAGCATCAATTCTTCGGCAGTCAGCCTTCTTTATGGTCCAGCTCTCACTTCCATACATCACTACTGGAAAAACCATAGCTTTGACTATGCGGACCTTTGTCGGCAAGGTGATGTCTCTGCTTTTTAAGATGCTGTCTAGGTTTGTCATCGCTTTCCTCCCAAGAAGCAGGAATCTTTTAATTTTGTGGCTGCTGTCACCATCTGCAGTGATCATGGAGCCCAAGAAAGTAAAATCTGTCACTACCTCCATATCTTCCCCTTCTATTTGCCAGGAGGTGATGGGACCAGTGGCCATGATCTTAGTTTTTTTGATGTTGAGCTTCAGATCATTTTTGGCGCTCTCCTTTTTCACCCTCACTAAGAGGTTCTTTAATTCCTCCTAACTTTCTGCTATCAGAGTGGTATCATCTGCATATCTGAGGCTGTTGATATTTCTTCCAGCAATCTTAATTCCGTCTTGGGATTCCTCCAGTCCTTCCTTTCGCATGATGTATTCTGCATATAAGTTAAATAAGCAGGGAGACAATATACAGTCTTGTCGTACTCCTTTCCCAATTTTGAACCAATCAGTTGTTCCATATCCAGTTCTAACTGTTGCTTCCTGTCCCACATATAGATTTCTCAGGAGATAGATAAGATGGTCAGGCACTCCCATTTCTTTAAGAACTTGCCATAGTTTGTTGTGGTCCACGCAGTCAAAGGTTTTTGCGTAGTCAATGAAGCAGAAGTAGATGTTTTTCTGGAACTCTCTGGCTTTCTCCATAATCCAGCGCATGTTAGCAATTTGGTCTCTAGTTCCTCTGCTCCTTCGAAATCCAGCTTGTACTTCTGGGATTTCTCGGTCCACATACTGCTGAAGCCTGCCTTGGAGGATTTTGAGCATAACCTTGCTAGCGTGTGAAATGAGTGCAGTTGTACAGTAGTTGGAGCATTCTTTGGCACTGCCCTTCTTTGGGATTGGGATGTAGACTGATCTTTTCCAATCCTCTGGCCACTGCTGAGTTTTCCAAACTTGCTGGCATATTGAGTGTAGCGCCTTAACAGCGTCATCTTTTAAGATTTTAAATAGTTCAACTGGAATGCCATCACCTCCACTGGCCTTGCTGTTAGCCATGCTTTCTAAGGCCCACTTGACTTCACTCTCCAGGACGTCTGGCTCAAGTTCAGCAGCCACACTATCTGGGTTGTCCGGGACATCCAAATCTTTCTGGTATAATTCCTCTGTGTATTCTTGCCACCTCTTCTTGATGTCTTCTGCTTCTGTTAGGTCCCTACCATTTTGTCCTTTATCATGTCCATCTTTGCACAAAATGTTCCTTTAATAGCTCCAATTTTCTTGAACAGATCTCTGGTTTTTCCCTTTCCATTATTTTCCTCTATTTCTTTGCACTGTTCATTTAAGAAGTCCTCTTGTCTCTCCTTGCTATTCTTTGGAAGTCTGCATTCAGTTTTCTGTAACTTTCTCTATCTCCCTTGCATTTTGTTTCCCTTCTCTTCTCTGCTATTTGTAAGGCCTCGTTGGACAGCCACTTTGCTTTCTTGCATTTCCTTTTCTTTGGGATGGTTTTTGTTGCTGCTTCCTGTACAATGTTATGAGCCTCCATCCATAGTTCTTCAGGCACTCTGTCCACCAAATCTAGTTCCTTAAATCTGTTCTTCACTTCCACTGTGTATTCATAAGGGATTTGGTTTAGATTATACCTGAGTAGTCCAGTGGTTTTTCCTCCTTTCTTCAGTTTAAGCTTGAATTTTGCTATAAGAAGCTGATGAAAAGAGCCACAATCAGCTCCAGGTCTTGTTTTTGCTGACTGTATAGTGCTTCTCCATCTTTGGATGCAGAGAACATAATCAATCTGATTTCGGTATTGTCCATCTGGTGATGTCCATGTGTAGAGTCGCCTCTTGTGTTGTTGGAAAAGAGTGTTTGTGATGACCAGCTTGTTCTCTTGACAAAACTCTATTAGCCTTTGCCCTGCTTCGTTTTCAACTCCAAGGCCAAACTTACCTGTTGTACCTTTTATCTCTTGACTCCCTACTTTAGCATTCCAGTCCCCTATAATGACAAGAACATCTTTCTTTGGTGTCAGTTCTCGAAGGTGTTGTAAGTCTTCATAGAATTGGTCAATTTCAGCCTCTTCAGCATCGGTGGTTGGTGCATAAACATATTTATTTATTTATTTATTTTATTTAACTTATATGCCGCCCACTCTACCCAAAGGTCTCTGGGCGGCTTACAACAATTAAAATACAATAAAAATACAATAAAAAGATAAAACAATTAAAATACAATTAAAAGTACTTGGATTACTGTGATGTTGAAAGGTCTGCCTTGGATTCGTATTTAAATCATTCTATCATTTTTGAGATTGTATCCCAGTACAGCTTTTCCCACTCTTTTGTTCACTATGAGGGCTACTCCATTTCTTCTATGGGATTCTTGCCCACAATAGTAGATATGATAATCGTCTGAATTGAATTTGCCCATTCCCGTCCATTTTAGTTCAGTGACGCCCAGGATGTCAATGTTTATTCTTGCCATCTCCTGTTTGACCACATCCAGCTTACCAAGGTTCATAGATCTTACATTCCAGGTTCCTATGCAGTATTTTTCTTTGCAGCATCGAACTTTCCTTTCACTTCCAGGCGCAACCGCAGCTGAGCGTCCTTTTGGCTTTGGCCCAACCACTTCATTAGCTCTGGAGCTACTTGTTCTTGTCCTCCACTCTTCCTCAGTAGCATGTTGGACGCTTTCCGACCTGAGGGGCTCATCTTCCAGCATCATATCTTTTAGCCTTTTGTTTTTGTTCATGGGGTTTTCTTGGCAAAGATACTGGAGTGGCTTGCCAGAGTCCTGCTCCAGGTGGATTGCGTTTAGTCAGAACTCTCCACTATGACCTGTCCGTCTTGGGTGTCCCTGCACGGCATAGCCCATAGCTTCTCTGAATTACTCAATCCCCTTCGCCACGACAAGGCAGCAATCCGTGAAGATTGCTGCCGTGAAGGCAGCAATCACTGGGGCTAAGTCCACCCAAAGCTTCATGAGGCGCGCTCCAGTAAGCTAGCAATGCAAAAGGGAGAACTTCATCCCAGCTTCTCCCAAAGTCCTGAATAAGAGTTTTAATCATCTTTAGTAAAGTTTGTTGGGTCCTTTCTACTTACCCGTGACTTTGGGGGTGATACGGAACTGAGAAACATAGTTTTGTCTTGCTTATTTCACAGACTTTTCTCATTAGCTCACTTCTGAAAGCGCCAGCTCTATCACAAATTAACATAGACGGAATACCAATGTGTGCACAAACTTCCACAAAAATTTTGGCTACACTATTAGCTGAGATGGAGGAGATTGAAAATGCCTCCACCCATCGGCTTGTTTGACATACAAAGGTTATTATGAAATGCTTCTGTGATTTAGAAGGCGTGAAATGTCCCAAAATGTCCATTTGCAGATACTTGAATACTTTTCCTATCACCGGAGTTGGCTGGACTCTTGCTTTAGTTTGATCTGTTTGATGTCCTACCCTTTGACAAGAATCACAGGATGCAACATAGTCCCTGACGTTCCTTGATACTTCAGGCCAATAAAAATGCTGTGTACAGTAATTCTCTTTAAAGTCTTTTTGAATCCTTGATGGCCGCTAAAGGCTGAAGTATGGCCCATCTCTAAAACTTTTTCCCCAAATTCTTTAGGAACAATCAACTGCTTCATGGGCTGTACATTTTTCTCCCATCCTGAGCAAATTGTCTATAAAGCAGTCTATTTTCTCCCCAAACAAAACTCACACGCTGCTGTTGCGTCATTGTCTGTTGATCAGCTTGAGCTCTCAAGGCTGTTAAGGAAGGATCAAGTTCTTGTTGCCTTTTGAATTCAGCTGAACCCTTGATTTGACTTACGGTGTCCTCAGGCTGAGGGCTATTAACTTCCTCGGCCACAGTCTTTGGTTGTCTAGGCAACGGAACTGGTCTTTCTGGTTCAGGATTAAGCAAAGGCTCTGCTTGAGTTACTGCAGGGCTGGCTTCTGGGTCTAGGGGTCGCTGGTCTGAGGTTCGTTCAGGCAATAATGCTTCCTCAACTACTAAATCTTCAATCTCAGAACCCTGCGCAGCTCTTGCCTGTGATCTGGTAATCAGATTCACCACAGGCTTGTACAGACTCTGTTTATAAGCTAAAAATGCAAGATCGTTTCCAATCAGAAACGCCGGCGATCCCCTATGGACCAAAACATGACGCTGCCCAGTCCATCCCTGGTATGACAATTTCAAATAAGCTAAAGGTGCATAAACTAAACCTGAATCATCTGGATGGTAAGCGTGAATTGGAAATCTTACATCTGGTAAAATTAAACTAGGAGGAACAATGTCTAAGGAAATCGAAGAAATATCAGCTGCCGTGTCACGTGATCCGGCTATCTGCAGAACTTTATCAGGGGTTAAAATTTCAATCCACTCACCAAATTGCTGATTAGACCATTCTAATTGCTCATCTGTTAGCAAAAATTCTGGGTCCAGGACAATATAAGGTAACTTCTTTTGGGCGTGTTGTTTACCCACAGCAACTTTCTTCCTTGCTGTAACTCCAAGCAGTACGAGCTGGTACGAGTTGGGAGGGGTTGAGATTCCTTTGTCTTCGCTGGCTGGTGCCTGAGGCACGAAAGGATTAACTCCTTGCTGACTGGGTGAAGGTAGTAAGACCTGCTGGTCAGGGAAATGACTCTGGCTTCCGTCGGGCGGAGATTTCTGCTCACTGGGTTCTATCTGATCTCCCTGGTCTGGGTAACTCAAGTATTTCAACTTCGGCGTCATGGTGCGTGTGCGTGGGGGAACCACAGGGGCTTTACTCTGGGTTTTAGGCAGCTGGCTAGGCCGGACAATTGCCTCGGGACAGTCATGTCTGAGGTGATCCCCACCACACTGGAAACATTTTAATGGGGAGCCTGCTGCTCCTGTTCCTTTAGAGTCACTCAAAGGAGTACGTTTAACCTCCTGTGGTGCAGCTTTCATAGGTTTTCTAAAGTCTGTTTGCTTTTTTGTGGCTTCCGAAGTAGGTTTAGCCTTCTGCCTCTCATCTTTGCGAAATGCCCACAGCTCATCTGCTGCTAGCACCATCTGCTGGGGGTCTGAATAATGTTTTTCCATCAAGCTGCTTTTAAGTTCAGTAGGTACAAGGTTCAAAAAATGTTCACTCAGCAGTACATGCCTTATCTGACGTGCTGTCTGTGCTTTAGCCGCTTCTAGCCACTGGTCACAGGTCTGTTCTATTCTATCAGCCAGGGCAGAAAAACTTTCTTTATAGTTTTTCTTAATGTTTCTAAATTGCTGCCTCAAAGTTTCTGGCGTAAACCGGAAGCGTCTATGCACCAACTCTTTAAACTCCTCCCACGTCGGTTCCCGTTCTCCCTGGCGTGCTAAGATCTTAGCCAGCTGTCCTGTTACTTGTGAACGTAGGAGTTTAATAAAGAGATGTCTTGGCACTGCTAAGTCTCTGCAAGACATTTCAAAATTGGTCAAAAAATCCAAAATATCCCCCCTTCATTATAAAATGGTAAACTTCTCCTGTCAAAACTGTCCAGAGATTCTCTCTTAAGTTCCCTCTCCTCAGCTTTGATCTCTGCTTGCTCTCTTGCAAATTTGGCATCCTCCTGCCTCTGTATCTCACCTATGTGTTGTGCATGCATGAACTCACGCTGAGAAGCCAGGAAATCAGTCATCACAAGGGTTAATCGGTCTGTCGCTGTCATGGTAGAACGCCTTGGGGTCTGAGTTCTGCTGGCAGCTCCAGCAGCTCCATCTGCACTCGAAAGATCCGGCATCATCGGGGTCTGAGGGTCGCTTCTTCCCCCTCCTGTGTCTTCCTCCTCCCCCTCCCCCTCAGCACCTTGCAACCCAGTCCATGTGCGATCGCTCATCATTTTACGGACGTCTAGACAACGCCTAGTTTTACCCAACAAAAGCGGTTCTTCAGCTGCCGTGCTCGCTCCTGTGGCTAGGAGGGACAAACCCGTTAACTTGGGTCAGGCTCCTGCCACGGCACCTAGAGACTTTTCTTTGAGGATCTGTTGAAATTCCTCATCTAAAATCTTCTCCATCCCCTCAGGTAGATCTAAACGGGTCAGAGATGAACTTCTACGAAGTGCCATCTCTACCTCTGCCTGTTACTCTGCCTAAGCAAAAAGTTAACAGCGCAGAAAAAACATGCCTGTCTCTCAGACTGAGCAGAGCAGACAGATGCACCGGAATAAAATGTGGGAATTCCCTTTCTTCAGCTGATTCTACCTTAACAAGGTTTCTCAGAGGAATTTGCCACTCATTCTGCACTCTTTGGAAATGCCAAACTGAATTCTATCAGAAAGGTCACCCAACAGCTTAAAGCTTCCCCTTGAGGTCTCCTTAATGAGCACCCCAAGTCTACTACACAGCCGCTTCCACACGCAGCTGTTACCAGGCAAAGCACGGGGCTCTTAAAGAGTCTTTTCTGTTTCTCACCTTGCCTCCAGGCAATCATGGGACTCCCTACAAAGCACGTAGTCTGTGTCAATGCTGCCACCATGTCACGAACCAGCCTCCCTCTAGGGAGTGCTGTTCGTTGGCGAGAGAGCATCCAGGCGTCTGAGTACCCCTTTCCAGCTGGGTTGAGTCCTATCCACCTCAGCTAGGGCGTATCACAGACCCTTTCCTGCAAGTCTAGCCTGAAAGATTCACTCCTGCACTTAGTTACACTTAACAAGCACAGGCACCTGGGCTTTGAAGACTCACTAAAGCTCAGAAAGATAGGACTCTGATACTAGCAATCTTGTGACCGTGCAATCCCCCTGGAAGCAGGCTCAGCAGACTTGCTGTTCAAAAGACCATTCTTAAGGATTTTTAAGAAAAAAATTTTTTTGAAAAATAAAGGCTTTATAGATATTCAGTTTGTTGCATAAGCGAAGCATAGATTACATTTCCATAGAATATTGCAGTTAAAATAACTAACTTCTAAAAACAAGGCTTTTTCTTAGGGCAGGCAAAAGGCGTAAAGCCCCCCCTTTCTCTCTCTCATTCCCTACATACCCAATCTCTTACTCCAAGATAAGAGAAAAGGCAAAAAGGATCCAAAGCCTCTCTAAGGACTAAGGAACATTCCACATAGCAAAATCTCCATTTTTCTACTAACTAAGTCACACCCTTCTTCTTCATCTTTCGAGGTGTTGACCAATCGCGATTTAGGGCTGTCCGATCTCGTTCCGCCCCCCGTTCCCAAGAGAATCCAGGTGCTGTTTTCTCCTCTAATCTTGGTCCCAATTAGGATGGAATGTTTTGACTTCACTCCTTATCTTGTCCTTGCCGTGCCGGGCAGAAGAAACTTTCTCACCGTCTCTTCAGAAAATCTTCCCACCGTTCAAAATCAACTTCACACAGAACCATTCTGAATCCATATTACATTTTCTCATGACTACATAAACCATCCACATTACATGTTTTAAACCACATATTCATGATCATGACATGCATTATTCATAAGTTGTATGTTGATGTGGTTGTGAGGGTGGGGTGCTGAAGAGGCAGAGCCTGAGAGAGAAGAGTTCAGTCAGGGAGAGGACAGAGAAGAGAGGAGTTTGGGGTTTTGAGGCAGAGAGAGTGTTGAAGGAGTGATTAGTCAGAGTGTGACCTGTATTAATTAAGATAGAAGAGATTAAAGTAAAATAGTGAAGCTTTGTGAAACTTTAAGAATGTGCTTAAGAATTATTCCTGAAACCACATGTAATCAATAAACCTGTTTCTGTTAAAAAGTCAGTACTGGATGGACCTTAGTCTTTCATAAGAAATATAAGTTGATAAAGAGAACAACTGGTGGCAGCGTGTTAAAGGGCATGTTGGGATACCTTCGTGAGCTCTGTGTTTGGTGGAACAAGCAGGGGCCATGGGGTAAACGCAACAGAGCTGATCTGCGAGCTGAAACAGTCTGTTACTGGTAAGGCAAAAGTGACCCAACAATGGCACTATCCAACTTCGAAGCCATGGTTTGACAAGGAATGTGTACTAGCTATACAAAAAGTCTTACAGAGCACCTACCGATCCTATAAATTAAGTTCGGATTTGAAAGTGGCCCAAAACCTTCTGGAAGAGAAAAAAATCTATAAAAAGCTACTAGTGCAAAAGAAAAAAGAGGCCCAGAAAGAAAATTGGGAAAAATTGATTCAAGCAGCAAAATCTAAGGACTTGACTCTGTTCTGGCGGCTGATAAGGATCTCTTCAACCTCTGTGCCAACACTCCCAGATTGTTATATCCACCCAGAGACATGGGACAAACACTTTCGAGACTTATATAAAGACGCAGATGTGGCCCAGTTGAGATGGAATAGCACACTTGAAGATGTTCCACCATGGTCACCAGTGTCAATGTCTGAAATACACAATTTAATAGCCCAGATGAAAATGGGAAAAGCCCCTGGAGAAGATCTGATTCCTCCAGAGGCGGTCAAAAATAATTTAGAATTTTGGGCTCCAGTTCTAGCATCGCTATTCACGTATATTGATACTACTGGCCGAATTCCAGAAAACTGGGGATTTGCTATCATAGTCCCCATATTTAAGAAGGGAAAGAGAGATGATCCTGCAAACTACAGGCCTATTAGTCTCCTTAGCACAATCTGTAAATTATATACCAGGCACTTATATGGGAAATTTAAAGATTGTCTGGAGCAGGATAAGATACTTGCAGAAGAGCAGGCAGGCTTCAGGGAAGGTCGATCTACCATTGACCAATGCTTGATATTACAATATCTTATTGAAAAATATACCACTGATAAAGCAACCTCACTCCATGTAGCTTTTATAGATCTCAAGGCAGCTTTTGACTCAATATCAAGGGTCAAATTATGGAGGAAACTAGAGGCTTCTAACATTGGCAGGCGTCTGCTTCAACTTATTCAGGCTCTCTATAGAAATACCTCACTTAAGGTAAGATGTAGTGCTCATGGCCATCTTACTAATGCCATTCAAACCCAAAAAGGAGCCAAACAAGGCTGCCTTCTGGCTCCACTTTTGTTTAACTTTTACATTGATTCTATGGTGGACCAGTTAAAAATATTGACTTTCATACCCCTAAAATCGCAGGGAGGCATATAACAACATTACTGTATGCCGATGATGCAGCTATCATCTCTAGGACCCCAATTGGGCTTAGAAGAGCATTGCGAAGGTTGTCTATATATTGTGAGCAGGAAGACCTGATAATTAATTTTCAAAAAACAAAAATCATGTCTTTTGCCAAAATGCCAATAATGCGAACATGGATGATAAATCAGCATAGAATTGATCAGATCCACCAATTTATTTAGGTGTCGTTTTCCAATCTAATGGCTCTAGGAAAGCACACGGTGATTATGTGGCATTAAATGCCCAGAGAAGTTCTGCTGCAATATTACAATTTATGAGAACAAAGGGGGGGCATTACATTCCCTCAGCCATTAAATTGTTCCACACAAAAGCAGTACCCCAACTACTGTATGGCTCCCAATTGGGCCCCTTCCCAAATATTGCAACCCTAGAACGTGTACAATCAAAATTCCTGAGGGCAATATTAGGAGTCCCCAGAGATGTCGCCAAAGTAAAATTAAGATTGGAAACTGGTCAAATTAAAATCGAAGCCAGGATATGGATTGCAATTTTCATGTACTGGCTCAGACTGTCTTATCTCCCTATTGGTCTTGCACCATTGATCCTGCAAGACACCTTTAAGTCAAAATGGGTTCAGTTAATTGAGCAAAAAATAGCCTCTTTGGGTCTCTCTAGGTTGACTCTGTTAACCATGGGAATGGAACAGGCAAAGAAAATCATTAAGCAGCGTATTGAGGACATCGAGAGACAAAATGATTTAAGCAGTGCCCCAGAATTCTACTTTAGGGAGGACAGCTTATACAAGGTTACAGCAGCACCTTATTTTGCCCAGTTGGAGCAGCCCAGGCATAGAAGGGCGTTTACTCTGACCCGGCTTAACGCACTACCTTCAGCAGTGCAGGAGGGGTGGTATAAAAATATCCCCTGGGCAGAGAGTGCCTTTGCCCATGTGGAATGGAGCAGATAGAAACAACTAAACACGTCCTGTTGTGGTGTACATATTACAAGGAAGTATGTGAAGAACTTGTTTCCCCTTTGATTGGCCGATTTCCCAGTTGTACAGAGCAACAATGTATGCATGTGCTGCTGTCTGACTCCAATCCCATGCTTACACATAGTGTTGCCAAATTTCTTACTGCTGCAATGGGCATTAGAAAAAGGACCCTAAAAGTGGATGAGCCTCTGTAGTTAGAGCATGGTTTGCTAGACATTTTGGAATTGCTTTAGGGGAGATTTTTGATGTTGTTGTTGTTCACCTCAGAACCGATTATTGCTTTGCATTCAATCCCAATATTTTTGTATACTTCTGTATATTTATATATTTTGATGTTTTGTTTGTGGCTGGTCTTTTGACCATAATAAAGTTTTATCTACAATGGACCCTCGACTTACGGAATTAATCCGTATTGGAACGGTGGCTGCAGGTCGAAAAGTCTGTAGGTCGAGGCTCCATTGACCTACAATGCATTGAAAACCGATTAATCCATAACTGGCCGTTTTTGGTCCATTTTGTTTGATTTTCCGGTCTGTAGGTCGATTCTCTGGCCGCAAGTCGAACCTAAATTTTGCAGCCAGAGAAGTCTGTAACTCGAAAAGTCTGCAGGTCGAGCCGTCTGTAAGTCGAGGGTCCACTGTATCTATGTGATTCTATGAAACTCTATTTTTCTAATAAAAAAATAATTATAAAAATTCTTACAAAAGGACTGGTCTCTTGAACAGCAGGGTCTGGCTAAATCCAGGGAGTGGAAAGGGTCACAAACTAGCTATCTTTAAGAGTCCTACCTAACTGAGCTGTTGTGAGTTCTAAGGAATCACAAAGCCTATGTGTCTGTACTTGCAAAGTACTGGGTAAAAGTAAAGTGTTCTTTTAAGGTCAGACTTGTTCAAGGGGCTTACGCTACGCACTGCTGAGGTCTTAGGACTTGCCTCAGCGCAAAGGTGGTAGGTAAGTGGCCTGTCGAACTCTCTGCCCAAGTGCTAAGCGCTCCTCAGGGAGACTTGGGCACCACACTACCTAACGTAATTGAGAATGAACAAGAAAAAACTAAAAAGTATACTCACCTAGTGAAAAAAGTCATATTTTGAGTAAAATGATCAATCACCATGATCACTTGGTGGTTTTTTTAATATTATGTTTACTTCTGTATATTGGGAGGTTTGGTGGGGATAAGGATAAAAATAACTGTTAGATTTTTAGACCAAAGCTTCCCAAAGTGTGTGCCATAGCGTCCCTTGCCCCTCGTGGCATCTCGCAGCTCCCTAGGGCACTGCCAAACCAGCCAGGAGCAACGCAGAAGCTTTGCTTTGCTTTTTCGCCAAGTCTATGGCGGTGCTGCTGCTGCTCTTTTGGCTGGCTCCAGCTCCTTCCTGCTTCTTTGTTTTCTGCTCTGCACAACACCCCTTGTCACTCTTCCTGTGCTGCTGCTGCTGCTGCTGCTCAAGAGAGCAGCAAGTGGGAAAAGTTTGGGAACAACTGTTTTAGATCCATGGCCTCTGCAGTATATATGCAAGCCAAAGAAATAGCAGCCACTGTTAAAAACACCCCAAAAGAGCTTTTAAACTCTTGTTTGAGCTTTTCAGTTTACAGATTCTGACAAAATCTGTCTATATTAATCAGAGTGTGAAAGTGCAAGATTTGGCTGGAAGCCAGTAATTTGATTGGGCATATGATTTTGTATATGCTATATGGTTCTTTTTTTGTCACATGCTATACAATTAAATCATCTTATTTTCATGCACATTATATAGGTTTTTTAAAGCTCTGGGACCCACTATGTATTATATTTGTAGGGGGCACCATAATTTCCACTGTTTAAATCATAGGTCCCAAAGTGGTCTATATGGACCCCCAGGGGTCGATTTCGACTTGCAGGGGGTCCACGTCAGAGAAAAAAAAATTGGGGGTGCACGAGATGTAAATGGGGTCTACGTGAGCAGATCCCATTAGGCAGGTTATAATAAATATTTAGGTAAAGGTTCCCCTTGACATTTAGTCCAGTCGTGTCCGACTCTAGGGCATGGTGCTCATCCCCGTTTCCAAGCCATAGAGCCAGCGTTTTGTCTGAAGAGTTTCCGTGGTCACGTGGCCAGCGCGACAAGACACGGAATGCCGTTACCTTCCCACCGAGGTGGTACCTATTTATCTACTTGCATTTGCATGCTTTCGAACTGCTAGGTTGGCAGGAGCTGGGACAAGCGATGGGAGCTCACTCTGTCGCATGGATTCGATCTTACGACTGCTGGTCTTCTGACCCTGCAGCACAGAGGCTTCTGCGGTTTAACCAACAGCGCCACCACGTCCCACTAATAAATATTTAGGCCATCCGTAATTACACCAAACACAGATTCTGTGTACATAATATTTCATAATATTATTTAATTAGGTACTATGTACTATCTGTATTGTGGTGTGCTACATTCATGTGTAAGTTCGTAAAATTATTCGTAAAATTTTATGGTAAATGTCGTGTGTTGTAAATGGGATCGACGACATTTTGTCATTTCTCATTACTGAGCTATACAGGCACACACATAGGTAGGCAGGGGGTCTACGGAAAACAAATAAGTCGGCAAGTGGTCTACGGGGCAAAAAAGTTTGGGAACCTATGGTTTAAAGCCTCTAAAGCCCTTAATCTGGCCCTGAGTATACTGTATCAGTTTTAAACAAATTTTGGCAGCTATGAACCATGCATAGAGAGGATAAGGTAGCCTATGATTCCACATGATCTCAAACTGACCTCAGATTATATTCTCACATAGGATACCCAGTATGCCACAGAAAATTCAGCTGCCTGGGGCTCAGAAGAGAAAGTTTTTCAAAGAAAGGAATGAAAGAAATGTTGCTGTCTTAGCAAACTCCTTACAGAATTTTTCTCCACTTCAGTAGTGGAAAACATAGAGGCTAATGATGAAGAACCAGTTCCAGATATCTCTTCTGAGGAACCAACCCTACTCCCAAGTACATCTACAGAAAATGAAAGTAATATATCAAATCAAGATACTGAAGATGATGGATCATCACATCTTACAGATACTTCAGACATAGACAGTGAAACTCCATCGTGTGATCCAGATGCAGCTAAGGTTTCCTGTCAGAGAAAAGTGTGGGTCAAAAGCAGCTATGATATGTCAAAAGTAAATGACTCTGATTCCTACCCAGAATCTTGATGTTGTTATCAATCAGGTCAAGGTAAACTGGATGGGCATTGTTGTTATTTCAAGAATTCCATGTTTTACTCATGACAATGCTGAGTAGCATTTTATAAAATGGGTCCTGTACAACCCATCAAAGGATGTTGTTTATTGCTTTTATTATACTTTGATGTCCAGAAAATGTGACAGGTTTACCAATGAGGACAGCTTTCATGACTGGAAAAAAGCAGAGGGGGAAAGAAAAGAGAAAAGAAAAGAAAATTCATGAACTATGCCAAGACCACATAGATTCTGTGCTGAAGTTCAATTTTTGATGTAGGAAATCTTCTCGTGTTGACAGGGAGTTGGAAAAACAAGTGCAGGAAAATAAGAAATGCTGGACTGAAGTATTGTGCCATGTTGTGGCTGTGACAATTTTTTTAGCCTGGCATTTAGGGGTTTGGTTTAGTTTTGTTTGTTTGTTTGTTTGTTTGTTTGTTTGTTTGTTTGTTTGTTTATTTATTAGATTTTTATCCCGCCCATCTAGACCAAGGGTCTACTCTGGGCGGTTTACAAATTTAAAAACAATAAAACCAAAAACCAAAAAGTCCAAGATGGCGAAGTTTAAATAATTAAGATATGGCAGTTAAGATATGGCAGGAGGGAAAGCCTGCCCAAATAGCCAGGTTTTAAGTTTATTCCTGAAGACACCCAGAGAGGGAGCCAGGCGGATCTCCACTGGCAAGTTGTTCCAAAGGCGAGGGGCCACTGCCGAGAAGGCCCTACTCCTTGTTCTTTCCTTCTGGACCTCCCTCGGCGTTAGGCCCCTCAGCCGCCCAGCCTGGCTGGAATGAGTGACTCTGGCAGAACTGGGTGGGAGAAGACGCTCTGCCAGATATCGAGGTCCTAAACCGTTTAGGGCTTTATATGTAATTGTAAGAACTTTGAAATCAATGCGGAAACGGATGGGCAGCCAATGCAAGGCGGCCAGCGTGGGGGAAATATGTTGGTACCTTTTCACCCCAGTCAGAAGTCTGGCCGCCACATTTTGTACCATCTGAAGTTTCCGCATCAGTCTCAAAGGCAGCCCCACGTAGAGCGCATTACAGTAGTCTAATCTTGAGACTACGAGCGCATGGACCAACGTAGTGAGCGCCCCCACATCAAGATAGGGCAATCCGCCAAAGGTGGAAATGTGCGGAACGGACCGCTGACGACACCTGGGTCTCCATGGTGAGCGCCGGGTCCAGATGTACACCCAAACTGCAAACCTCACTCTTGGTGGTAAGAGTCACCCCCCCAAAGGAAAGGGAGTTTCCCAGACCACTGATGTCTGGGACACCCACCCGAAGGACCTCTGTCTTGCCCGGATTCAGCCTCAGTCCATTAGTTTAGTCAAGAAAAGCCCATCACAAACATGTAGCTGATACAGGACAAAAATCTGCACAAGCCAACTTAAAATTCTTTTGAACTAGCAGAGAACAATATATCTCTGCAGCCCTCGAATATTTCAGGCTAAAACCCTCTCACAACCATCTCTAGTTTTGCTGCATTAGAGAGAATCAAATGTCATAAGGGCAGTCTTCCAAATGCCCTGTGTTCTTAACACCAGTTTATGCCTAGAATCCGACCTAATCAAAGTCAGACTAAGTCTTGCTTCCATCAGTTTCTGGCTTAAGTTAAATTACTGCCCTCAAGAATTTTTTAATTCTTTAATTCTCCAAAACTGCTTCTGCTCTCCTTGGCTAAAAGCAGAAGTTAACATCAGAAGTTAACATCTATAGGCTTCTCCCCTCAGTCTCTCCTTACAATGGGATTAGACAAACACACTTGTCAAACAGAGGGGGTTTGACATAGAGAGACAAGGCAATATTAGCAGAGCCCACAACTTTCTCACAGCAGATAATTCCAGATATATTAAAGCTCTGGCTGCTGACCTCTCTCTCATGGAACTGCCAACACGTTGCAGGGCCTTCTCACTAGCTAGATGGCATGCTCTTTCTTCAGGAGTTACCAAGGGAGGTAGAAAAATATCCCTATGGCAGAGAGGGTTTGTCTTTGCAGTGACAGCATGGTAGAATCAACTACTCAAGTAAAATTACACTGCCGTCTCGATCATGAACCACTTACTAAGCTTATCTCTCCTTTGCTTAACCTGTCTTTGGGCTGTCCTGAAACATAGATCTCAAATAAACTACTTTTATCTCTTGGGGATTTTTTTGATAGCAGCTGCCAAATCATCGTAGAGTTTGTCTTTGACTTCTGTTGTAGACGACAGTGTTGGTGCATATGCACTAATGAGGGTGACCGGTCCCGCTGATGAGTGGAGCTGCAGAGACAGGATTCTTTCACTCCCCACAGTAGGTGGAACAATGGATCTCAGCAGAGTATTTCTGACCGCAAAGCAAACACCATATTCCCTGGTCTCATTCAATGGTTTTCCCTGCCAGAAGAATGAGAATTTTTTTTCTTTGATAGATCCTGTGTCTGGCAATCTCGTCTCTCGCAGGGCAACAATGTCCATCTGCAGCCTACTCAGTTCCATGTCGATGACAGCTGTCTTGTGCACGTCATCTATTTTCTGCAGGTCGTCAGAAAAGCCAGGGGTCATTGTCCGAACATTCCAGGTGCCCAACTTTAGGGCAGAAGTTTTCTTATGATTGTTGCATGGTGCAGGGTTATCTATCTGCTTGTCGGCTTTCACCCTAAACCCCACACACCCCGTGAGGTTAACAGACTGTGGCGAGACAGCACCTTACTGGCTGGGGGCTGCCCAGCTTAAGGCGGGCGGTAGCTACCTAGTGAGGTGCAATGCCCTCTCCCACCATCAGAAGTAGCTCCTGGCATCATGCTCTACGCCAATCAAGCAAAGACTTATAACTGCTACTTCCCGTGTTATTTCGACGCTGTATGCGAAGCTGGAGTGTCCTCTCCAGAGCACAAAGCCTGGGTAAAATAATATGGAGGATAGGATGTTACCCAAGCAGCAAATCCCCCCTCTCCACATCACTGAAATAGTCCAATGGAAAGGCAAGAGCCATGTACCGTATTTTTCCGTGTATAAAATGACACTTTTTCCTTAAATAATTTGAGAAAAAATTGAGGGTCGTTTTATACACGGAAGGCAGCTCTTTACCACTACCTTTTGCGAAGGCACGGGGCTAGGCAAAAAGGAAGGGAGGCGTTGCTCCCTTCCTTTTTGCTAAGCTCCGTGCCTTCTCAAAAGGCAAGGGCACGCTGGGCTTAGCAAAAAGGAAGGGGAGGCGTTGCTCTCTTCCTTTTTGCTAAGCTCCGTGCCTTCTCAAAAGGCAAGGGGCGTGGGGCTTTAGCAAAAAGGAAGGAGAGGCGTTGCTCCCTTCCTTTTTGCTAAGCTCTGTGCCTTCTCAAAAGGCAAGGGGTGCGGGGCTTTAGCAAAAAAGGGGAGGCGTTGCTCCCTTCCTTTTTGCTAAGCTCCGTGCCTTCTCAAAAGGCGAGGGGCTTGGGGCTTTAGCAAAAAGGAAGGGGAGGCGTTGCTCCCTTCCTTTTTGCTAAACTCCGTGCCTTTTCAAAAGGCGAGGGGCGTGGGGTTTTAGCAAAAAGGAAGGGGAGGCGTTGCTCCCTTCCTTTTTGCTAAGCCCTCTCAAAAGACAAGGAAAAAGGCAAGTGCCCTCTCAAAAGGCAAGGAAAAGCGGCAGTCACTTTGACAGCCGCTTTCCTTGCCTTTTGCCAAGGCATGGGGCTTAGCAAAAAGGGAGCCCTTTGATCCCTGCTCTTTCTAATTTGGGGTTAGAAAAGGGGGGGGTGTCTTATACTTTGGGTCATCTTATAAACGGAAAAATTCGGTACTTATTTAGTTATTACATTTATAGCCTATATTCTCTCCAATTTGCTCAAAGTGGTAAACATGATTCACCTTGTTCTCACAAAACTCCTGTAAAGTAGAACTGTGATCACACAAGAGAAATGCCCCCCTTCCTTCTTGTATCTGCTGCTTCCTGTATAGTTGTGTGTTGTGGTCACGTAGCATATATCCTGTGATAGTGGTTCATACGGTTTTTAACTGTTCTACTTTTTTGGGTGAATTAGATGCAGTGCATTTGTCTACACCCCTCAAGTGGGATAGATCACCTTCCTTTTCTTGTGCCTTTCTCTGCCCCCCTTCCTTCTTTTTTTAAACTTTGTGTGGGTATATCGATGTGTCGCCTGTGCTTTGCTAGCCTCTATGGAGGAGAACCCACAGCACACTGCAGTAGCGGTCAAAAGACAGTAGAGGGACTGATGCTCTGTATTTGACAGAAGTATACTAATATACTGAGATTCTTGTTTGAAAATTAATTTAAAATAATTAAGGGAGTCAAACAACAGTGGGTGAGAAAGGTGGGACCGTATGTCAGATGAATCTGTTTTGGAGTACACACTCAATGGGATGTTGGTTGTACTGCACGATGAAACATGGAACAAATATAGTAGTAGCCTCCCAGTGGCCTGGATTTGATGCAGAGATTGCACGGAGGGGGAACAAAAGAATCAATAATGGCCTTGTGTCCTCTGAAACCTCCCCAAAAAAGGATCAAAATTCATGAGGAGTAACTCCGAAGCATTTTGCTGGTGTGACCGCAGCCTAGGTCAGGCTGGGAGTCTGTGACTAATGTCAATGGCAAATTGAATCGCTGACTTGGAATTTGCATGCAGGTCTCTTCCACCACTCTAACCACTGCACCACATTGCCTCTGTTCTGTCCTATGAGGTGATGGCTCCAACTTTTCTAAGAACTGGCTAGCCCCGGGAGAGCTATCCTTGCAAAATGTTGCACCATTACAAACACAAGCCTAACAGCTGCTTCTCACTCAAAATCCATCCCAAACACAATGAGTTCTCTGTTCATCATCAACAAGAGCTGATTTGTTCATAGTTCTTTGTTCCTCAGAGTTAAGCGCCTTCTACAAACTATTGAGATACACAAGGCAAAACTTTTAGCTTGCTTCCCTTTTTGTAGATAACTAATCAGTGAAATTTCCAAGTAGGTTCCATGTTTGCCAAGTACATTCCAGGAAGATCTGTACACTTGTCCCTTGAACTGAGCAGCACAATTTTGGTTATACATGTATTTTCCTCAATAAATTAAAAAAACGTATTTCAAGAAATAAAAAAATATTCAATAAATACTATGCTGCTATTCATAGCCAGGGAGTGGTCCGAGAAATGTGGGTCTTGGACTTACCAAGGCCACTGTTGTTGGCAGTGCAGCAGCCCCTGGTCTGATGGTGGTGACTAGGCCAGCCCCCTCTCCCGCAATGGCGGCTCCATGTGGTGGCCTGGGAGGGTGCTGCGGCATACTGCACAGTTAATACAGTAAACTCCTCTCTCTCCCCCCCCCCCTCTGTGTGAATCAACTGTTTATGCACTGTAGTTATGCTTTGAGAGCATAAGAGTATGTGGATTTGGAACAACAAGGGTCCCAGCACCCCTAACTCCAGTGTTGCTGAAGGGAGAAGTGTAATAAGTTGGTCTTTGACAAAGCTTGGCAGTAACTATTTAAAATTAAATTGCTCAAAGCAACTCACAGTTTGCAAGTAACTAAAATAGTTGTTTGTAATTAATCCTTCAATAACAACATACCTCTTTAATCTTATAATATAGGTTGCCCAGGGCCCAAGCAGGTGGGTTGTTCTTCCTGTGAAATTTTAGGTGAGGAGCCATCCCTGTGTTATAACTATAGATAGAGATACAAGCAGGCAAAGACCTTTCTCTTCAGGCAGGCTTTCCTAAGTGATTGACTGTCTATTTTGTTGCTTCTAAATCTGTTGTTCATAATGCTTTTACCTAACAATTTTAATATACTGTCATTCATTCTTCTTTAATATTTGAATAATTTACTGTTTTTTGTTTTGTTTTTGCTTTTAATATTGAGTTTTTAATTATGTAAACCACCTTGGGTACTTTTTTTAGGAGAAAAGTAAATAAAAATAAATAAATAAATAAATAAAACTGAATGTCTCAGGTTCTCCATATACTTATAATGCCATCCCATTTAATTGGTATAGGAAGCAATATGAAACTATTACTGTAATGAATCGTTTGTTCAAAGTCACTTTTCAAATTTGGGCCTTCCATCCTCCCCATCTCCACACAGCTCACTGGTTACTTAACCCAAATTGTCCGTATCAGGATCAATTGAGTGCCTTTTTTTTTTGTGAGGCATTAAGAGAGCAGACAAGTCTTTCATGGTTTGTGTGATAGACCATGACTCTATATATTTAGCAAGTGAAACACTCGGACAATAAAGAGTGACATTTACTGACTTGACATCATGTTCAGTGTGTCGCAAGGTGAATCCTGAATGCTGATGAGAAGGAAAGGCAGCAGAGCTTGATAACCAGCTGATTGGCTGGTTTGTTTATCCAGCTTGCCCCATTCCACTCTCCCAAGAATCTGTGAGCGAAAGACCTGGCACTCCTTCACACATGCTGCACCTTCCGGTTCTTTTGGTGGCTCAAAGCACACACAGTGTTGCTTAGCTACACGTTGCAATGAGATTGGATTGCCAGGAGAATGGTGGGGTGTACCTGGAGTTCAGTAGCAAAGTTTTCAAGAAAGGATGTTTGTTCGTTTCTGTTTTAAACTCAGCTACAGGTTGCAAAATCTTGCCCATAGCAGCCCCGAGACAATGTGACTCCTCTTAAATCTCTGGCAGGCACCACACAGGAGCAGTAGGACAAAGAAAGTCACAGCTTCTTTCCTCGGTCTGCAGCTGGTGCATGCAGTGGTACACGTGGAGCTGCAACTCACAGGGACAAAGTACCATGACCTTTTTACTAACAAGAACAATGACATCTTCTGCCACTACAATGATATCTGCTACCACCACGACATCTGCTGCCACTATCACCTTCCATTCCCTGCTGAGCTTAATAGTCCTCATGCTAGTCAGGGAACGGCAAATTTTTCCAGCAACAAAATATTATTGTATAGTGGTAGCTGTTGTCCATAAGGCACAACACAGGTGGGTGGACACATGTCTAGCAGGCAGAGCCAGGGCAAAACTAGATGGGGTTACACTCCCTCTGAAAACACAGATGCACAGCTTGGGGATGCTCCTGGAGCACTAGGCTCTCTGAGCCTAGATGCCAAGGATATGGTGGTGGCCAGGAATGCATTTGCACAATTAAAACTAGTGCACTAGCTGTGACCGTTTTTTGAGAGGTCTGATCTGGCCATGGTGACACGTGCCTTAATTACATCCCAGCTGGATTACTGTAATGCACTCTATGTGGGGCTACCTGTCGAAAGTGTCAGGAAACTTCAGTGGGTCCAAAACTCAACAGCCAGACTGCTGACTGGGGCGGGTTACAAGGATCACATAATCCCCCTGTTATAACAGCTCCACTGGCTGCCAATCTGTTTCTGGGCGCAATTCAGAGTGCTGGTTTTAACCTATAAAGCCCTAAACAGCCTGGGCCCAAGCTACCCCAAAGACCGTGTCTCCCATTATGAACCTGCTCAGGTACTAAGATCACCAGGGTAGACCTCTCTCTTGGTCCCAACACCTTCACAGATATGATTGATGGGGACACAAGAGAGGACCTTCTCTGTCAGTGCTCCAAGACTTTGGAACTCTCTCCCACAGGAGGCTAGGCTGGCCCCATCTTTGCTGTCCTTCCTCAGGCAAATGAAGACCTTTCTGTATTCTCGAAGGCTTTCACAGCTGGGATCCGATGGTTGTTGTGGGTTTTCTGGGCTGTTTGGCCGTGTTCTTAAGGTTTTTCTTCCTAACGTTTCGCCAGTCTCTGTGGCCAGCATCTTCAGAGGACAGGAGTCAGAACTCCGTCTGTGCTCTGTTGCAGTTTGTTGGATAGTTGAGTATTTATAGCTGTGGGAACAGCTTTTGTCCTTTTCAGGAGATTGGGTGATTATGGTGATCAGTGTGTTTTTGTTGTGGGTGTATTGTTGTGATAAGGGGGAGAGATGATCTGTCACTGTGATTGATGGGTGTTGTTAGCTGGTCTTTTGTGTGCAGTGATCACTGGTCCTTGTAGCTGGGTAGAGTTCGTTGACCTTTTGCAGGCTGTATTTGCAGGCAGACTTTTCTCTTCAGGCAAGCTTTCCCTCAATGACCGGCTGCCTAAACATGATCTTTTTAGATGGATTGTTACGCATCACAGCTTTGACTTTGTTTTTAGTATTGCTTGTGTGGAGGAACAAACAAAACACTAAGAGGGGTGTTTTGTTTGTTCCTTTTTAATATTTCTATATTTGGTGTTTTTACCTTTAAATACAGTGGTGCCTTGACTTACGAACTTAATTGGTTCCAGAACTCTGGTCGTAACTCGAAATGGTCGTAAGTCGAAGCACCATTTCCCATAGGAATGCATTGAAATGCAATTAATCCGTTCCGGCCGAAGAAAAAAAATCACCAAAAAAACCCACAAAACTGCAAGACCCATTGGAAACGCGATTAATCCGTTCCGGCCGAAGGGAGAAAAAAAAGAAAAGCAAACAAACCATGCAAGACCCTTCAGAAATGCAAAAAAACAAAGCAGAAAGCAAGCAAACCGTGCAAGACCCTTCAGAAATGCAAAAAAAGCAAAGCAAAAAGCAAGCAAACCGTGCAAGACCCATCGGAAATGCAAAAAAACCAAAGCAGAAACCAAGCAAACCATGCAAGACCCACCAGAAATGAAAAAAAAAAAGCAAAGCAAAAAGCAAGCAAACCGTGCAAGACCCATCGGAAATGGGGGGAAAAAACCCAAAAAGCAAACAAACCTGCAAGACACATCACAGCATAGAAACATAATCCCACCACCCAGCCCAAAACCACGCTGCAAAACCCACCCAGAACAGTTTTTAAAAAGCAGAAAGCAGCACCTTACCTTACCAGGCAGTCGGAAGCCTCCTCCGATCGCACTCACTCTAACCATTGGGGCGAAAGAGCTACAAAGAAGCAGCCTCTTTGCCTACCAACGGTTAGCAATTTGAATTCCCTGCCTTTTCCCCCTGCTTTTTGGTTCTAACTCGAAGCTCCGGCCGCAAGTCGAAGCAAAATTTTGTGGCCAGAGCTGTTCGTAACTCAAAATGGTCGTATGTCGGGACTTTCGTAAGTCGAGGCACCACTGTATTGCCTTTTAATGACATACACCACCTTCGTACACTCATTGTTTTGTTCTTAAATATTGTCTTTAAATTATGTATGCCACATTGTGTCCTTTTCTAAGGAGAAAGGTGGGGTAAAAATATTTTAAATAAATAAATAATAAAAATGTTCTTTGGGTGCAATCAGACAATGAGAGAGGATCACATTTGATTGCGTCAGAGATGGTTGCTTTGCCGGGAACAATCTCCTTTAAAGCAACCTTTCCATCCATGGAGGAATCCCCACAGCCTGGCCCTCAGCCACACTAGACGCTGTTCCAAGTCCTCCATTCAGAGCATGTTACCATAGTCTCTCAAGACTGAAGGATGCCTAAATTTTTTTTTTAAGTCCCTGAAAAAGAGTAGCCCTGCCGCTAGATCAAAAAAGGTCCAGCTAGTTCACGAGCTCCCATTCATTGGTTATCAGTGGGAAATAGCTCACACTGGCAGTCCAAAATGCGAGCTATTTCCCTATTTGATCGCACCCATATTTATCTTGACCATAATGATAATTCAAAGATGCACATGCCTGATAGCCAGTCATTAGAATCTGAAATCACATCCACACACATGATTTCGGCAGATCTTTGTGCCCAAGCAATCATACTTGTAAACAAAGCCTGTGTTCACCTTTAGATTACCAATCACAAGACAAAGGAAGTTAATTAATTTGCAAGGTATGGGTAGTATGAACAGGTCCTCATGGACTTTCAAAACTTAAGGAATTCTTCTTTCTAGTGATATGCTCTCTCTTGTAATGTATAGTTTAACCCTCAGGTATGCATTTCCCATGAAGCAAGACTTGAGGGTTTCTGGGGTAACTCGCAACTCAACTTGAGACTTGAACCCATTTGTTCAAGTTGTGTTGTCAAGTCCCTGTGGCTCCCCACTGGCCTACCTGCTGTCGCTACTGCAATCTTCAAAGGCAGCATGTCAGAGGGCCTTTCATTGTGATGCTCTAGCCTGCCCTAGTCAGAGGGCAGGTCCTCTGACCTGCCTCTTCCTGTAAATCATCCTGGGTGATGTTCTAATCTGCCATAGAGAGGTGGGTCAGAGGACCTGCCCTCTGACTTATGGCAGGCTAGAGTGTCCCAATGAAAAGCCCTCTGCATGCTAGAGATTTCCCTCTGTTTCAGAGGTCCTGCCTGATCCGGCCTATCAGCTGGCCAGCTCAGCCAGCTACCAGGCCTGCTGCCTTTGAAGATGGTGGTGGCAGAGCCAGCAGCAGCTAGGCCAATGGCGGCAGGGTGGGGGTGGAGGTGGCAGCGGGAGGTCCAAGTCTTTGGTATGAAGTGAGTCCCAAGCCTCCGGGGGGCAGGGCGAGGGCAAGCAAACCGCGACTTGGACTTGGAAAGGACCACCTTTCTGCCTTTTGTTACACTCCTTTAAGCTACAAAAGCTAACTGTGGGATGAGGACAAACCTCAGCTTGACAGGATCAGGATTGTATCCCAATTCCACAGAAGTGGGAGAGGATTAGGAAAAGGACGAAAGGGAAATAGGAAAGAAGATTATTATAACATTGGCTTTGCGTATCAGTGCTCCTTGGGTAGAGGAGGACTTTCTGGAGTTCATAATTATCCAGGATCTCAGGATGGCTAAAACAGCTGCATGGCATGGTAGAAGGAAACACCACCTCAATATTCTGTATATGCCTTCCTCCCTATTCACCTTGGTTACTGTGGCAACATACATCTGCTTCCGCAATATTTTCCATTAATCATTCACATTCAAAGCAGGAAAAGAAACTGTCAGAATCAGCCTTACATTGCAAGTTATTTTTACACACTAGCCACCCAAGAGCAGCAGAATCACACTTCTTCTATTTTTGTTTTTTTCAGATTCTGGCAATGTTCAACATCCCATGATCCCTCTACCTGTCCAGGGGTACCCTGCCATAAGGCACAGTCTGCAGCAGTTTTAGGTAGCAGCAAATTTGGAATGTCATGTAAGGGCAGCAAATAGTTATTTACTTTGTTGTTACTGTATTTTCACAGCTAGTGATAGGGATTTTCTGCCCCATTTGCCAAAAATAACATGGCTGGTTTGAGAGGGATAGAAAGACAGAGAGTGTTTACCAGTCCACTTCAGGCAGCAAAATGTCCTGAGTCATCCTTATATGCAACAGCCATCATTGAACCTCCTGCAGCACAGAGGTCTGGAGTAAGGATGCATGAGGATTTGACTTGGTTCATATTTCACAGTGAACTGACAACCATCCTTTGGATTTCCTAGTTCTGTAAATTCTTCACTGCTGTTCCTGATATGCAAAAAAACACATACCAACAGTAACATAAAATTCATGTTTTAGGTACAGCATATTGAAAATGCAAATGTTGTACAAAATGTGTTTGTTCAGAATGAAATTTTGTGGATTTTTTTATCAATCCCCGATTTATTTGTGAGTAGGATGCAACTGGTTTATGAATGATCACACAAAAAAGTGATAAAGACCAGAAATAAGCTGATCAAGCTACTTCTAGTCTTGATTTAATGAACTACACATACCTCCTGTTTGTAACACCAAGGCAGTGTGGGTTTCCAAGCCCCCTCTGTAAATTACCGTAGTTCAGCGGTAAATCTACTACGCAGCTATCTTAGTTTATACCTCCTTTAACTGTCACTTTAATATTACCTCCCCTGCCAAAAAAGTTCCAAGCTCTGAAACTGCTATAAATGTGGTGCAGAAACAGTCTTATTAAAAACACTTTCCAAGTGTTGTACCCATTCCACATATGCCAATCTTGTCCAGCCTAACTATTCCATATGAATGCATTGTTAAAAAAATACAATAAAGTGATTCTTAGCTAAAGTACCTATACATTCCCCTATAAATTAGACCAGGAATGGAAGGGAGTATATATATTGGAATGTGCTATATCTAATATCCATTGTTGTTATGTGTAGCGATCACCCTGCTTTGGCTCAGGTAGAAGATTATTTGCATGTACCAATGAGAGCGGTTGGGAGGCGGAGCCAGAGAAACTAGAAGGGAGGGGTGAGTCAGAGTCTAGTCCAGTGGTCAGGGAACAGGGATAAATTACACAAAATGGGGTAAAAATGAAAATCCTGGGGTAATGAGGACGGTCGCGGCAGCGCGACCGTCCTCATTACCCCCCAGGCATTTTATTTCCGATGATGCTGTGTGTATACCTACAAGGACCTGACGCAGTGCCGTGCAGTGTCAGGTCCTTCTGTGTGCGCGCGTGCCTTCTGGACGGAGGTGGGGCCGGGAGCGAGTCCATCTTCTCCTGACTTGCAGACTGGCGCTGCAGTGCTAGTCTGCAAGTCTTTCAGTGTTACAGCGTTCTGCCAGTGTCCTGTCAAGGTACAAACAGATGATATAATCATCAATGGCTGCCAGGCTGTGTGTGGTATAAATTTTATACCACACACAGCCTGGCAGCCATTGATGATGATGATGATAAATAGCAGCGCACTGGTCCTTTGATGTTGGGCTGTGCCACCAGGGTGGGTGACATGACCTTTAGCCTGGTTTGTTCCTTTTTGCACACCACACACAGAATGATTAAAGTGGTAGGAAAAGCCCCCCCCCCCAACTCTGCCTTGGCTGTCTCCAGCAAGCACGTCATTGCTAGCACCACTCTGGCAGCCATTGATGATGAGGAAATCCTCTGCGAGCTAGCAAAAATTTAATGCAACTTGCTAGGCACGTTGGACACCTTACTACTCCCTATACCACCCCATGGCTGGTGTGCAATGTGTTCCAGCAAAAATAGTGCACATCTTTATTAAATTTGGTGCATCCTGCTAGTTCAGTACATAGCCTGGCAGCCATTGATACTGATGATATATCCTGCTAATTCGGTACACAGCCTGGCAGCCATTGATACTGATGATATATCCTGCTAAATCGGTACACAGCCTGGCAGCCATTGATACTGATGATATAGCCTGCTAATTTGGTACGCAGCCTGGCAGCCAGGGTTACAACTTTTCCAATCACTGTCTTTTTCACCCTTCAGATGACATCAATTAGAAAAAGAATATACCAGGAGGAATTCCTGGATTATGGGTTTACCCAAATTGACGACAAAGGAATAATGAAACCACAGTGTGTTGTTTGTTTGAAAGTTCTGACTGCAGAATCTTTCAAAAAGAGTCAATTGAAGAAACACTTGGATAATTTGCACCCACGTCTGGCTTCAAAACCATGGGAATATTTTGTAAATTTGGAAATGTCTGTCAAAAGACAAAGAGTGGACAGCAACTTGAGAGGTACATTCAATCAATGTTCAGCATCCAAGGCCAGCTTTGAAGTGTCCTGGTTGATTGCCCAGAACAAAAAACCTTATACTATTGGTGAGGATTTGGTTAAACCAGCAGCTTTGAAAATGGCAGAGATTATGTGTGGTCAGAATGAAGCCAAGAAACTAAATTTTGTGCCCTTGTCTGCAAGAGTTGTTAAAGAAAGAGTTTCTATTTTAGCAGAAAATGTGAGGCAACAAGTTATTTCCTCAATAAAAGAGAGTAAATACTTTGCTATTCAGCTTGATGAGACTACGGATGTTAGTAGTAATTTGCAGCTGATCGTATATGTCCACTACAAAGGTTTACATTTAATTGAAGAGGAATTGTTGTTCTGTTCTCCTCTTGACTTGCGATCTCGTGGAATTGATATCTTCAATAAAGTTAATGAATACTTTAATGACGTCAATTTAAAGTGGGAAGACTGCGTTGCTCCAGCTATGTTGGGTCATGTTAATGGTTTTTCAGCTTTGGTGAGAGAGAGAAATCCAAAAGTTGAAGTAAACCACTGTATTATCCATCGCCAGGCACTGGTTGTGAAACATTTGGAACCTGCACTGGAAACCGTCATGCATGATGTTATCAAGATTGTCAATTTTGTCAAAGGACATGCACGAAACACGCGATTATTTCGTGAATTACGTAAAGCTGGTGATGCTGAATATACAGACCTACTTTATCATACAGAAGTGAGGTGGCTCTCACGTGGAAATGTTCTGAACCGAGTGTGGGCTCTCAAAGCTGAACTTGAAAGTTTTATGGTTGATCAAAAGCATGTTCTCGCAGAGAAGTTTACAAACTCCTTGTGGGTTGCACATCTCGCATATTTAGCTGATATGTTTGAGCATGTTAATGTATTGAACAAAGAATTGCAAGGAAAAAACATAAATATAATTTCAGCCAGAGAAAAGATTTCTGCATTTGGATCAAAGCTTTTATATTGGAGACAGAAAGCTGAACAGAAAAAGATAGCTACCTTTTCAAAGTTAGCTTTGTTCTTGGAAGATTGTGAAAATATTACTTTTGAAGACATCAAGGATACAGTTATAAGGCATCTTACCAAACTCAAAGAGCGGTTCTCTGATTACTTTCCAGATTTTGATTCACAAGCTGTCAGTTGGATTGTAGACCCCTTTAAATGTGAAATTGCTGTTGTACCAGAAGAGCCTCAAGGGTTGGCAGAGTCACTTCTTGAGCTTCGATGCAATAACGAAGCACGTATTGCATTTGAAAACAAAGCAGATCTGTCACATTTTTGGATGTCAACAGCTGCAAAGGCATTCAAAATTGCACATGAGGAGGCAGTCAAAAAGTTGCTGCCTTTTGCAACAACCTACCTTTGTGAACAAGGATTTTCTACTCTTACGAACATAAAAACAAAGCAGAGAAATCGATTGGACCCTGAAGACTGTATCCATATTGCTCTGACATTAAAATGCCCCAATATTGATGCTCTCATATCCAAGATGAAGCAACATCATTTCTCCAAAACCTGAAGTTTTCAAGTAAGTTGAAGCTTTCAAAGTAATTTTGAATAGATTCAATAAGATTTTGAATTCAAATATTGTATGATTTCCTTCCTTTCAAATCAAGGGGGTAATGTTGGCGTATATAAATTTTTTGGGGGGTAAAAGGTAAAAAAGTTCCCTGACCCCTGGTCTAGTCAGTTCAGCGATAGACAGAGGAGAGAGAGAGAGTTTGGGGTTGGAGGCAGAGAGAGAGTGTTTAAGGAGTGATTAGTCAGAGTGACCTGTGTTAATTAAGATAGAAGAGGTTAAAGTAAAATACTGAAGCTTTGTGTCACTTTAAGAATGTGCTTAAAAACTATTCCTAAAAAAACATGTAATCAATAAACCTGTTTCTGTTTAAAAGTTTAAAAAATTAAAAAATCCTGGCAATAATTATCAAGGATTCCCATTTAGGTAAAAATTGGAAATTAATTGAAAGTTACTTCCTTGCCCTACAGCACCATGCAACCTTCATAACCAAAAAAAGCCTGATGAAATACCTCTGTGTTCACCCTATGCTTCCTTTGAAAGCATTCCCATCTCCATTTATTTATTTAAATGATGATGCACAAAAGCTAACAAAAAAGCTTTTGTATCAAAATATAATGAATAATGAATAGGTCACCTTAGATGCAGTTTTCCATAAGATCTATTCCTCCTCCCTGGGTTTTTATTATTGTATTTTCCTTCATTTTTCTTTCATAACAGTGGAACCTCTTTCTTTTCTTTGCTCCAAAAGTAGTGTCCTCAATCTGTGACATATCCTCTATGAACTCTTTCACAAGAGACAATTCAGCTTTGTTACTTTCAGGTTAAGTAAACATTAATTTCCATTTTTGGAGGCATGAGTACTTTTTCCAGTTCCAATAATTCTCATTATATTTCAGAGGCCAGCCCCATCACTTGGCTGAGGGAGGTAGCCAGCTCAGGCAGCAAGGCAACAGGAGCAGCAAATTGCTCCAGTCCCACACAGAAGGTCCCAACCAAAACTGCTGCCTTATCTGCCTCCTCCCCCACCCCCACTGCAGTGACTGTAACCAGTCCCACTTCACCTCCACTCCACAACATGTTGCCTGACTACACACCAACTAGGAGTCCACTTCCTAGAAAGAAGCACATTTGTACAAAACTCCCAGGTTTTTATATAGAACTAGGACTCTGTAATGTTGGCACTTGTGGCTTCACTGCTTGGATTACATGAGATTAGCATCGACAAGGAGAGGATGGAGGAATGGGAAATATGCTTAGGTCTAAGAGTGTGAGGGCTATATTAATTCTGCATTGTGTTTGCCTGTTTTGTGTCTCCTTGTATGTGGAAGGAGCACCTGGAGGCAACAGAAGCACTTGGCGCAGAAGGGTTCATGCTGTTCCAACAGCAAAGTTCTGCACTTTCTAAGGGTGCAATCAGAAAGGCTTCCATCTAAGGGCTTGGCTACATTGTCAATTTACATCAACTCCAGTCCTTATTTTTTTTTTTTACATTGATGCAAAGTCACATGGTATATAAATTGGTAGGCACGTTCACTGCAACTTAACTTACTTCAATGTATTTCTGGTAATTAAAACTGGTTTGGGAAGCTACACTGTAATCAATATATTTTCCATTCTGTTTGAGTATAACTCATGGTTAAATTTTCTTTGATTTTCAGGCATCCTTTGGAATGCCTACATTTCAATCTTTTTAAAAAAAATTAAGTGGCATATCACTACAGAGATCCAGTGCTGCCATCCAAAACCTGCAACTGTCCGCAAAGGCAGTATTTAATTTGATAGGGGGCATTCACATTGCCTGAAGCAATTAATAAAGAATCAGTTTAAGAACCTAGGTATTTTAAAAAGCCCCTGCCAGCCAGTTCAAAAGTACTCAATTTGTAGCCCCCCAAAATTGGTTTCACCCATGTGTCAAGTAGCTGGGAATTTATGAATCGATTTAAATATCGCCAAAACCAATTCAATTGTGATCCTTATTGTCAGTATGACCAAGTCCTCAATGTGTGCTGGAAAGGGTTGCTTTGCTGAGAGCCAACTCCCTTAAAGCAATCCCTCCATCCAAGCAGAAATTGCTCCAGCCCAGCCCTCCAAAAATATAATCCTGCTGCTAGTCCAAAAAAAGGTCCAGCTTAGGCACAATCAAGGTTGAGCAGGTTTGCGATCTCCTGTGCGTCACACAATTGACAGGAAATAGCTCACAATGGACTGTGACACAAATGGTCGAAGTGCAAGGCACTTCTCCAGCTGATCAAATCCTAGGTTTCTGTGCCAGGGGTCAAAACCCCAGTTGCCCCACCCTAGATACAGCTCTGACTTATGTATAAAGATAGTTCTCAGTGTAAGAAAGTAGGCAAACCAGGATGCCAGAAAGGTGAGGAAAAGTGGCTGTAGCAGAGTGGACAGGGAGAGAAGGAGGAAGAGAAAAGGAACATCAAGTAAGAGAAGACAAAATGACAATGGTGCTTCTCCTCCCTCTTCAAGCAGCACCTCAAGCTGCTTCTGTTCTCCTCACAGGTCTGGTGTCAGAGCAGGTTCTGGTGCTATGAGGCACAGCAGAGGTTCAGGATGGTGTATGGCTATGCTTCAGGGTAACATCAGGTTTTGTTTCTGAGCAAAAAAGATCATTAAGGGAAAAGAGTGTAAGGAGAAGACCACCCCAGAACAACTTGGTGACGAAAAGCTGAAGAAGTGGCTGTTTGTTGGAGGAAGTAAACAGAAAATGGGAGAATGGAATAGAGCAGTCTGGAAAAGACCCGAACCAGGATCATTCTATTCTGCCACATGCATGTTATACAGCATTATTTTTAGATTCACAAAAATGCCTTGGAGGCCTCTCTCAGTTCTGGGTAAATGACTAAACAACAACAATACCACACAGGCAGATTCTCCTAGTAGTTAAAGGAATTGCTATTTTTTTCAAGATTTTCAGCAGCTGCTGTCTAGATTAAAACACCATGAAAGCTCATTTATTGTATGATGATTTTTAGTGGTCTATAAAGCTATCACATATTTTTGTATTTGGTTTCCTAAATGTTTCTTAAACTTTCTTGAAGAGAAAATAGATTTCGCAACAACAACAAAAAAGGAACAGTTTTTTAAAGAGACATTTAGGGGCAAATCCTGCTAAAGTGGATTAAAATCCAAGTGCCAGAAAGGGAGGTACATTAAATGCTCTGTGTAAAAATGCCCTGAAAAGAGGTATTTCAATGTTTTAGAATGAGGAAAAATATATATTGAAGCTGAGAAACAGCCAAAAGATGGCATCATGAGCAATGTGAGGTATGATCAGGAGGGTATGGCCAGGTAATAGGAGGGCATGGTCAAGTGTGTAAGAAGGATGCCAACAAATTGGAACAAGTTTAGAGGAGGGCAACAAGGATAATCAGGGGGCTGGAAACCAAGCCTTATGAGGATAGCCTGAAAGAATTGTGCATGTGAGAAAAGAAGACTGAGGGGAAATATGATAGCACTTTTCAGATACTTGAAAGGCTGTCATACAGAGGAGGGGCAGGGTCTGTTCTCAAACATCCAGAGTAAAGGACGTGCAACAATAGGTCCATGTTACAGGAAGCCAGATTGGTTGAATATCAGAAAAACTTCCTAACTGTTAGAGCAGTACGCCAATGGAACCAATTACCTTGAGAGGTGGTGAGTGCTCCAACACTGGAGGCATTCAAGAGAAAATTAGACAACCACCTGGTAGATATCTTTTGATTTGTATTCCTGTATCGAGCAGGGGGGTTGGACTCAATAGGCCCCCTCCAACTTCATGATTCTATGATTCAAATGCAAAAAAAAAAATGTTAATACAGAAGAGCACACAAAACAGCAGTATTTCAATGAGAGGGATCATTGAATGTATATATTGCATTTAGGAGCTTTGAGAATAGAATCATAGAAAAGTGAAGTTGGAAGGGGCCTACAAGGTATCCCCCATCTTGTCCCACCCTTATTC
The DNA here is from genome assembly GCA_037013535.1 of Intellagama lesueurii. Taxonomy (NCBI): domain Eukaryota; kingdom Metazoa; phylum Chordata; class Lepidosauria; order Squamata; family Agamidae; genus Intellagama; species Intellagama lesueurii. The sequence continues at coordinate 12,699,220 of JBAJHW010000009.1, read as the reverse complement.
TTTGCATGGAATCCTCAAGCTTGCTTGCTTGCTTCCTTCCTTCCTACTTCCTTCCGTTCTTTTTCACATCCGTCCCTCCCTCCCCCCCTCCCTCCCTTCCTTCCTTGTCCTCAGCCCTTGAAGCTGAGATATGAAGCAAAATAGTGGGTTGCTTCTCCATCAAATTGTTTTTCATGAAATTGACCTGCTATTGCTTTGATACTTGATTAACAAGGCCATAAATTTATTATAGAAGGGGTAGAAATTCAATTAAATAAATGAATAATAAATAAATAAATACTCTCCCAGTTCCTGGGTAAATGGGGTAATTTTGGGAAAGCCTAGCCTGCTGTAAAGAGTAGCATTCTGTTTGGCCTAGCTGCAAAGTGAAGAGTTGGGATGCAAGAAAACAAAGTGCACATACACAGCTTAGTAAATGCTGCAAGTACCATAGGAAATGTACACTAGAAGCAAGCCAGCAGAAAACACGCTGTATTCAAGGGGGAAAAAATTCACTCCCAAACCTCCGGCTACTCATAAACAAACAGCTAAGTACATGCAAATATAACAATAACTTACCAATATTTATACATACCTTATAATACAATTTTTCTCTCTATTACTATGTTCACCTAATTAAAATTACCACTTTAAACACCCAAGACAATCAATATAGTTAAACATTTGCATTACTCACATTACCTCTACATTAATAAGGCTGCTCACCATTATTCTTTACCATCATTATACACCTCTCAGTTCATCAACATCCAAATAAACTTTGCACTTTAATCATATTTCATAACTCTTACATAAACGGAACATTTAATAAACCATCACAAACTTTTTTTTTAATCCGCCCATTAGTCATTTGGCCTTCAAGACCAGGCATCAGCATCCACACTCTTAGTCCCTTTTACACTGCGGATCACAAAGTCAAAGTCTTGCAGGTTCAGCGTCCATCTTGCAAGTTTACTGTTATTGGAATTCATAGTCCGTAGCCACACCAAATGGAAATGGTTGGTACAAAGCACGAACTTCCTTCCCCAAATGTAGGGCTTCAGTTTTTGCAGCGTCCATACAGTAGATAGGCACGCTGTCTCAATGGCAGACAAATGTCTCTCACCAGGTTGGAGTTTCCTGCTGATCAGAGTCACTGGGTGTAGATTCCCGCTGTCATCCGCTTGGCACAGCACGGCTCCCAGACCCACACTTGACACATCGATGTACACGATGAACTCCTGGTTGAAGTCTGGTGCAACAAGGACTGGTTTTGAAGTCCACGCTCTCTTCTGATGATCGACAGTCACCTGGCACTCTGACGTCCACTGGATTTCCTCGGCTCGCCTTTTCCGAGTGAAGCCTATTTTCTTTTCAACTCGTGGCTTTGCTTTCTTAACTGGGGAAAGGGTAGGCAGTTTCTTCTCCTCCTCCAGAACAGCTATGGCTGCATCCTTCTTTGAGACATTATTGCTCTTGCTTTCATTCTCACCCACAAACCTGCTCACAGGTACTTTAGTTGCAATAGGTGGGGAACCACTATGACGGGTCACCTCAAGATTCATATGCAAATTTATTTTAGTTGAAATCTCAAACACTTGGCTTATGTCAGAGGTGTTAAGACTTTCATAATCTGGTTCTATCCTTTTAACTTCTAGTTTCTCAGGTAGGGGTTTGTCTTGCAAGATTTTCAGTGCCTTTGCAGCTGCAGGTGAAGCCTTCCCAATACTAGTCTCCTCAGCCCTCCAGTGCCACTGCAACAAATCCACAGGTTCTGACCATGCCAACAGCAATTCACTGCCCCCTATGGGTCTCAGCCTCACTACTTTGTCCTCGGGACAGAATGCTCTTTCCTGGGCCTTTTCATCACACAAGCCTTTCTCCTTTCCACCTGAATCTCAGTCAGAGCTGGTCGGCAGTGGAATATGCTGCCTTGGAGTGTGGTGGAGTCTCCTTCTTTGGAGATTTTTAAGCAGAGGCTGGTTGGCCATCTGTCGGGAGTGCTTTGATGGACTTCCTGCATGGCAGGGGGTTGGACTCGATGGCCCCTGTGGTCTCTTCCAACTCTGTGACTCTATGATTCTATGACATGTGGCATTCTTGCCCTTTCTGATTCATAAAAGCAGCCAGAGGGGTATTGGCGAAGTGAGTACAGGGAGTGATAAATGCCTCCTTGTAGCAGAGTAGGATCCCAGCATGCTTAAAGGAGGCGGTAATAAGACCATTCCCCTTCACGGATTGCTGCCTTGTCGTGGTGAAGGGGCTTGAGTAATTCAGAGAAGCTATGGGCTATGCCGTGCAGGGACACCCAAGACAGACAGGTCATAGTGGAGAGTTCTGACTAAACGCAATCCACCTGGAGCAGGAACTGGCAAGCCACTCCAGTATCTTTGCCAAGAAAACTCCATGGACAGAAACAAAAGGCTAAAAGATATGACGCTGGAAGATGAGCCCCTCAGGTCGGAAGGCGTCCAACATGCTACTGAGGAAGAGCGGAGGACAAGTACGAGTAGCTCCAGAGCTAATGAAGTGGTTGGGCCAAAGCCGAAAGGACGCTCAGCTGCGGACGCGCCTGGAAGTGAAAGGAAAGTCCAATGCTGCAAAGAAAAATACTGCATAGGAACCTGGAATGTAAGATCTATGAACCTTGGTAAGCTGGATGTGGTCAAACAGGAGATGGCAAGAATAAACATTGACATCCTGGGCGTCAGTGAACTAAAATGGACGGGAATGGGCAAATTCAATTCAGACGATTATCATATCTACTATTGTGGGCAAGAATCCCATAGAAGAAATGGAGTAGCCCTCATAGTGAACAAAAGAGTGGGAAAAGCTGTACTGGGATACAATCTCAAAAATGATAGAATGATTTCAATACAAATCCAAGGCAGACCTTTCAACATCACAGTAATCCAAGTTTATGCACCAACCACCGATGCTGAAGAGGCTGAAATTGACCAATTCTATGAAGACCTACAACACCTTCTAGAACTGACACCAAAGAAAGATGTTCTTCTCATTCTAGGGGACTGGAATGCTAAAGTAGGGAGTCAAGAGATAAAAGGAACAACAGGTAAGTTTGACTTTGGAGTTCAAAACGAAGCAGGGCAAAGGCTAATAGAGTTTTGTCAACAGAACAAGCTGGTCATCACAAACACTCTTTTCCAACAACACAAGAGGCGACTCTACACATGGACATCACCAGATGGGCAATATTAAAATCAGATTGATTATATTCTCTGCAGCCAAAGATGGAGAAGCTCTATACAGTCAGCAAAAACAAGACCTGGAGCTGATTGTGGCTCTGATCATCAGCTTCTTATAGCAAAAAGCAAGCTTAAACTGAAGAAAGGAGGAAAAACCACTGGACTACTCAGGTATAATCTAAACCAAATCCCTTATGAATACACAGTGGAAGTGAAGAACAGATTTAAGGAACTAGATTTGGTGGACAGAGTGCCCGAAGAACTATGGATGGAGGCTCGTAACATTGTACAGGAGGCAGCAACAAAAACCATCCCAAAGAAAAGGAAATGCAAGAAAGCAAAGTGGCTGTCCAATGAGGCCTTACAAATAGCAGAGAAGAGAAGGGAAACAAAATGCAAGGGAGATAGGGAAAGTTACAGAAAATTGAATGCTGACTTCCAAAGAATAGCAAGGAGAGACAAGAGGGCCTTCTTAAATGAACAGTGCAAAGAAATAGAGGAAAACAATAGAAAGGGAAAAACCAGAGATCTGTTCAAGAAAATTGGAGCTATTAAAGGAACCTTTTGTGCAAAGATGGACATGATAAAGGACAAAAATGATAGGGACCTAACAGAAGCAGAAGACATCAAGAAGAGGTGGCAAGAATACACAGAAGAATTATACCAGAAAGATCTGGATGTCCCGGACAACCCAGATAGTGTGGTTGCTGACCTTGAGCCAGACATCCTGGAGAGTGAAGTCAAGTGGGCCTTAGAAAGCATGACTAACAGCAAGGCCAGTGGAGGTGATGGCATTCCAGTTGAACTATTTAAAATCTTAAAAGATGACACTGTTAAGGTGCTACACTCAATATGCCAGCAAGTTTGGAAAACTCAGCAGTGGCCAGAGGATTGGAAAAGATCAGTCTACATCCCAATCCTAAAGAAGGGCAGTGCCAAAGAATGCTCCAACTACCATACAATTGCACTCATTTCACACGCTAGCAAGGTTGTGCTCAAAATCCTCCAAGGTAGGCTTCAGCAGTATGTGGACCGAGAACTCCCAGAAGTACAAGCTGGATTTCGAAGGGGCAGAGGAACTAGATACCAAATTGCTAACATGCACTGGATTATGGAGAAAGCCAGAGAATTCCAGAAAAACATCTACTTCTGCTTCATTGACTATGCAAAAGCCTCTGACTGTGTGGACCACAACAAACTATGGCAAATCCTTAAAGAAATGGGAGGGCCTGACCACCTTATCTATCTCCTGAGAAATCTATATGTGGGACAGGAAGCAACAGTTAGAACTGGATATGGAACAACTGATTGGTTCAAAATTGGGAAAGGATTATGACAAGGATGTATATTGTCTCCCTGCTTATTTAACTTATATGCAGAATACATCATGCGAAAGGAAGGACTGGATGAATCCCAAGCCGGAATTAAGATTGCCAGAAGAAATATCAACAACCTCAGATATGCAGACGATACCACTCTGATGGCAGAAAGTGAGGAGGAATTAAAGAACCTCTTAATGAGGGTGAAAGAGGAGAGCGCCAAAAAATGGTCTGAAGCTCAACATCAAAAAAACTAAGGTCGTGGCCACTGGTCCCAACACCTCCTGGCAAATAGAAGGGGAAGATATGGAGGCAGTGACAGATTTTACTTTCTTGGGCTCCATGATCACTGCAGATGGTGACAGCAGCCACAAAATTAAAAGATTCCTGCTTCTTGGGAGGAAAGCGATGACAAACCTAGACAGCATCTTAAAAAGCAGAGACATCACCTTGCCGACAAAGGTCCGCATAGTTAAAACTATGGTTTTTCCAGTAGTGATGTATGGAAGTGAGAGCTGGACCATAAAGAAGGCTGACCGCCGAAGAATTGATGCTTTTGAATTGTGGTGCTGGAGGAGACTCTTGAGAGTCTCCTGGACTGCAAAGAGAACAAACCTATCCATTTTGAAGGAAAGCAACCCTGAGTGCTCACTGGAAGGACAGATCCTGAAGCTGAGGCTCCAATACTTTGGCCATCTCATGAGAAGAGAAGACTCCCTGGAAAAGACCCTGATGTTGGAAAAGTGTGAAGGCAAGAGGAGAAGGGGATGACAGAGGACGAGATGGTTGGACAGTGTCATTGAAGCTACCAACACGAATTTGACCCAACTCCGGGAGGCAGTGGAAGACAGGAGGGCCTGGCGTGCTCTGGTCCATGGGGTCACGAAGAGTCAGACACAACTTAACGACTAAACAACAAATAAGACCATTATTGAAGAAGCCCTCCCTGAATCCCAATATACTGTGTAACTATTGGCAAGTCTCAAATATTCCATTTCTGGGCAAGATACTGGACCATGTGGTGGTTTCTCAGCTCCAGGGATTCCTAGAGGAATGGATTATCTAGACTCATTTCAATCTGTTTTCAGGCCTGGTGATGGGATGGAGACAGCTTTGGTCACCTTGGTGGGCAACCTACAATGGGAACTAGACAAGGGTAATGTACCCTGTTGGTTCTCCTGTACTTCTAGTGGCTTTCAATACCATCTACCATGGTATCCTTCTGGGCCATCTCTCTGGGATGGGACTTGGAAGCACTGTTTTACAGTGGCTTCGGTCCTTCCTGAGAGGGAGAACTCATAAGGTGGTCCTGGGGGACTCCTGTTCAACACTCTGACCATTGGCATGTGGCATCCCTCAGGGTTCTGCTTTGTTCCCCATGCTTTTTAACATCTACATGAAACTGCTGGGAGAGGTTGTCTGGAGTTTTGGGGTTCAGTGTCACCAGTATGCAGATGATGCCCAGCTCCATCTCTCCTTTCCATCTAATTCCAAGGAAGCTGTCTTGGTTCTAAACCAGTGCTTGGCATCAGTAATGGGCTGGATGAGGGCAAACAAACTTAATCCAGACAAAACAGAGGTGCTCTGGTCAATCAAAAGGCAGATGAGGGAATACAACCTGTACTGAATGGGTTTACACTGCCCCTGAAATCTCAGCTTCGTAGTATGGGTATACTCCTGGATTCATCCCTGACCCTGGATGCCGAGATTTCAGCAGTGGTCAAGAGTGCTTTTCTACAGTTAAAACAGCTGCACCCATTCCTTGAGATGTCTTCTGATTTGGCTATAGTGACACATGCCTTAGTTACATTCCGCTTGAATTACTGTAACACACACTATGTGGTGCTGCCTTTGAAGATGGTTCGGAAACTTGAGCTGGTGCTAAATTCAGCAGCCAGACTACTGACTGGGGCCAGTCAAATAAGGAGCATATAATGCCCCTGTTACAACAACTGCACTGGCTACCAGTTCATTTTGGGACAAATGCAAAGTGCTGGTCATTACCTATAAAGCCCTATACATATTGAGTGAAGGACCGTATCTCCCCATATGATCCTTCTCAGCATTTAAGATCATCAGAGGAGGTCCTCCTATTGGTCTCATTGCCAGCACAGGCATGGTTGATGGGGACATGGGAAAGAGCCTTCTCTGTGACTGAATGCTCTCCCTCTGGAGATCAGGCTGGCCTCTTCCCTTTTATCCTTCCACTGACAGCTGAAGGCCAATCTCTTCAGGCAGGCTTTTAACAGTCATGACTAAATCCCTGAATGCCTTCTTAGCTTTAAGATTTTAAGTTTTTAATATTCACTTGTTTGTAATTATTCAGTTGTATTTTAAGTAGCATATAGTTTAATTGGTTTTTAATGTTTAATTTTTTATGCTTTTAACTCTATTCCTTCTCATACTGCAAGCTGCCTTGAGTCCCCTTATCAGGAGAAAGGTGGCATATCAAACAAACAAACAAACATTTGAAGCAGGCCCCAGTAGCTCATTTGAAAAAAAAGCTGGGTGACAAATAATATTTTTCATGTCCACTTAAGACTCACAGTCATTGGTACATGCAGCCCATCATGAAGACAAGACCAGAGAAGAGTCCAGCTGACAATGTGAATGTACAGCTGCATCAATATATTTCACATACGCTTTGATTCTGCCTGAGGAATATTGAAATGAGAAATTAAGAAGTGCAGTAAATGAATAGGGAGATTACAGGCTTAAAGGGAAAAAAGGAGATTTGTTAAGTGTATGCACTGAGGATAAGGGGAACCAGAGAGAATGTTTTATGCCCTACAGCAGTTTTCTTCTTCTGCAACATGATATCTATCAGAAAGCAGAAATGTTTGGGCTTTTTTTAAGACTACAGCTCCTGGAATCCCAATGGCCATGTTTGCTATATAGTTCTGGGAAGTGCAGTCCAAAAACATTTCCCATCTCTGATTTCTATGGCATATATGGAAGTGCCTTATGAGTTCTCATTCCCAAACTTCCCTGACAATACTATGAAATCTTGTCAGAATACTGGAAAGAGAGCAGCACGGGCATCAGCCAAATGAGCTTTCCAGGGCAAAAACCATCTACACTGCATAGTTATATCAGTTGGATATCACTTTAATTGTTATGATTCCACCCTAAAGAATCCCAGGATTTTTAATTTGGTGAGGTATTTGGAATTGTTTGGTAGAGAATTCTAGTGCACTCCCCTGATTTACACCACAGACATCTAAATAGCTCAGCACCCTATAAGTTCCTGGATTCCTAGATGCAGTGAAGTGGTATCAAGCTGATGGTGTGACCAGGCAGAAATTTGTCCTGGTTGATGTGAACTTCGCTATAATGCACCATTAAAATCCCTGTCATAATTCACACAGAATCATAGAATAATTGAATTGGAAGGGGTCTATAAAGGCTACTAAATCCAATCGCCTTCCTCAGTTTAGTTATCTGAAGAAGGTGCACTCCAACTGTCCACACATCACATAGCACCCTTTCCCCCCTCAGCCTGCTGTGCCATTATCATCACTCATTCATCATCGTCATTCAAAACCCTTCTTGTTTTAAATGTTTAACAAGTGACATAAAACTGAACTGAATTAATTTGAATTAACACTATATCAGGGTAGTGCTATAATGCTACACTAGGAGAAAAAAATAAATAAATACAATTTAGAAATTGCATTGCAGCTATAGTCCTTACCAGTGCGAGCAGAAGGCAGGCAAAAGAAGTCACTTTACTCTCATACTATGTCCTATTCTGTGAATCATCTGCAATGTCATCTGGACGCAATGATATGATTATGGAGCAGAGCTATACCTATACCACATGGAATTGTAAACCAGGGCATTTTCTCTACCTGGTCTCCATGCACATTACCTCCAATGGTCAAGAGGATAAGTTCATCAGATAACTGTAATATATGGGCAGATCAGCAACATTCCCTTCCCTGGGATTTCAGGGCCAAAACCTGAATTCAAGTTATGATCCCTGTCATGTCATGGGAAGGGTCCTAGTGAGATCATGGGGTAGTTCTTAATGATGTCATAGAGGCAGGGTAGATCAGATTTGGGAAGGAAGCAAATGTGACACACATACTTTTTGCAGTGAGGCAGTGAGCACCTGTGCCAGCTGAAACTGGCTGCCTATTAATGCCAAAGCTTTAAAGACACCATACACCCCTCCTCATCAACATTTCTCCTCCTCTAGCACTGCTTATCCAATGATTTGTCTCTCTGTCTAGAGACTTTGAGGAGCACAGCAATTCCCTGACATTTCAGCTGCCCCCCCCCCCCAAAGACCTGGCAGACCTTCCTTCAAGTACACTAGCCCCACTCCTTAGCTGTTCAAGAACAAAAATATACAATAATTGTAATTTGGGCTGGTGGCGGTGAGGGGGAAGAAAGAGGATATCATCATTCCTATATAGCTCGCAGATGGCAGCCATATGGTATGCCAGAGTTGTGTGCCAATCATAGCCAAGACAATCTGCTCCAACTTGCCCCCAGTTGAAATACTAAGAAAAGTGGGTTCTAGAGATACATTTCTTTGGCATTCATGGAGAGGAGGGATATGTTTCCTTCTGCTTCATTAGTGATGTCAGTGCAAGCAGTTTCATTTCCTGTTCATTAGCTTTGCTTTGCAAACTGGTGTATCATTTCTAATGTCAAGATGAGCAGTCATGTCTGCTCTTGTTCCCCGTCTGCAGAATGGTTGCAACTATCCAGAGAGACTCCGCAGGAAAAGGCTCCCTGCCAAGTCTCAGGCTTCAAAGGGAGGAGCGTTGGCCAGCAAAAGCTGAACAGCAGGCTGCTGTTTGTCATCTGATTTAGCTGCCAAAGATAAATTATATCTTCTGCCCTCCAGGAAGTGGGAAGCAAAGGTGGAGTGCATTGTTGCTAAACATGTTTGTACAGAGAGAGAGAGAGAGAGAGAGAGAGAGAGATTGGTAATACTCCAAATGTGAGAATTTAAGAGGAGGATCTCCTCTGGAAAAATGCACATCATGACCACCCACAAGAAGTGAAGGACCTTTAGAATGACAATGCTGGAAAGGGAGTTAAAGATAATTGAATTCTAACCTCTGCAAATGTAGGAAATATGGGGTTTCTGATTATAGGGTATTGTGGATAAACACTGCTGAGGTATGAAGTATAAAAGCCCATTTCTGCCTGTGTTTGTAAACTTGGCAGTGCTGCTAACTGGACGTCTGGGAAATGGGACAAGCATCACACCTGAGGATGATGCCATCTTGACTCTTGTCAGAGGCATGAGAACAAGGTGCTGGGAACAATGGCTGCAGAAGGCTGATCTTTTCCCCTTGTGTAAACTGTGGTTGTTATCTGTGGTTTTCCTCTGCAGAGAAGAACACAAAGGGAATATTACAACATATTTGTTGGGAATAACACAGCTTCAAACTGTTAGTGGGCCAATACTGGTTTGAATGCAGCAATACACAAAACAAAACTAAACCTTATGAAGAACTCGAGTGGATGGTACCAAAAGCTTATCTGATATAGTATTCTGTTTCCATGGTAGCCAAACAGTTAGATCTGGGAAGCCCACAAACATACATGCAGTATCTCTTAGTCTTAGTCTTAGTCTTAGTCTTCCCTGATGACTGTGGGATATTAGGAGCTGAAATCCAAAAAGTCAATTTTCCTGTCTCTGCCCAGGGCAATATCCTGAAATGTCCCCCCACTCCACCCCATGCCAGATATAGTTAGCGGCTGCACACATATTGCAGTGATGGGAACACAGAGCTGTAAAAAGAAGGTCCTGAGCGGGGCCTACTTCGCTGTCACTGGGAACCATGCTAACTGGAGCTAGTGTAATCTTGAATGTTGAGAGGGAAAATGGCAGGGGTGTGTGTGTGGAATTTAGGCTCCTGGGCTTCATTCTCTAAGGCCTCATCTCCAGGAGTGCTGATTCCTTTTTGAAACATTTCTCATTAGCTGCTCATTCAGCAAGGCAAAGTACTTCTGCTAGCTCAGCAGAACACATGGCACTTTTTTGGCTCCTCAGCAAATGCTTTATTCTGTCACACTCTCAAAAAAACGTCCCCAGTCATTTCCTTCCCATTGCAAAGACATTAAGGCTTTTGGTTTTATTCCAGGTCAATAAAATGAGGTGGCAAGGGGACAGGGATGTAACAGTCAACTGGGGTCTTAAATTCTGCATATTCTCTACAAGCAAATTAAGATGGGCTGGAGAAGGACGCAGCATGAACAATAATATTTAGTTTGAAGATTATTTATTTTATTTGTGAAGCCAAGTTATTTTGCTCCTCAGAGTTAAGGACAAAGCAGGGCCCCATCTTGACAGGGCAGCTTTTTCCGTGGTTTCTGAAGGCAACAGGCTAGTTGAGGGATTACAGGACTTGCAGTATTCGTTTTGTAGATTTACTCCTTGTCTGCTGTGAATATCAGGGCTAGTCTTTGGGCAGCTTTGTTACGTGGTTCAAGGCCCAGAAACTGCAGACTATGTCAGAAAGGGTGGCTGATGCCCATTATGCAAGTTGGAACACATAGCAGCTGGTGGTGGACAGAGCTTGGGATGATAGGCAGATCCAGGAACAGGAGTGGGTATATTCATTCACAGATAGGGTCTCAGACAGGGCCACACCTTCACCCCATTCATTCGCTCCACAACCTAGTTGAGGACCAGAAAAATGCACTTCACTACCAGATTAGAAATAGTTTTATCTTCTGCTGCTTCCTTTTGTGCCTGGTTTCAAAGCTGAGCAGTTCACACAGGGCTCTTCCAGACACAGAAAAAGTTCTACCTCCACTTTCTCTTAACTGATCCTATTCCCAGTTGGTCAAGAAGAAATATGGAACTCACTGGGATTTACATCCAAACTGTCTTTTTAAAAGCCACATCTCTGAAATCCCCTTCTCTTCAGAAAATATTTGAAATCTATTGGAAAAAGGTATGAGAGAAATCCACTTCCCTGATTGAGTATCTGTCCCCTCCCCTCTCTCTCTCTGAGCTAAATGAAAGCTAGCATAAGGCTTCAAACTGACAGGACATAATCATAAATATGAAGTCAAAATAGGTAGTGCCATAGTCTTAACTTTACCACCACCACCCCAAGACAAACCTAAAATAAACTGTGTAATAGGAATAGGAAATTAATGAAAGTAAAGAAAAATGTCACAGTTCTAACCGGGACAAGGAGAACGCCAAACGAGCAACATCTTGTTGGCATAAATTTATGCTGGTGTAACTTAGATTGGGCACCAGTGGTGGCAATCTAGTAGTATTTTTTTACCATTAAAGTTGAGGCACCCAAAGTTTTCCTCAGAGAAAAAGCAACCTCAGAGAAAAAGGAGCCTTGGAACTTGAAAGGGGTGACAGAGAGCTTTCTATCAGTTTAAATCAAATATTTATCATGCCCCATCCAGGTTACACTGGCATAAATTTACACCAACAGGATTTTGCTCATTCTCTTATTGTCTTAATTTTTCCCCATTCTCTCACACACACTGTGGCATCTGCCCAGGTCATGAATATTAATATGATATCTGCATAGACCAATGGGAGTGCTGGAGAGGTGGAGTCACGAGATATAAGAGACTCAGCAGGAGGAGGGGAAGTTTAGTCAGGGAGATTGAGAGTTTAGAGAGAGTGGTGGTTGAGAGTGGATGCAGGAGGATGTTTGTTTAAGAGTTAACAACATTGCTTGAACTATCATCATCTGTAAAAATAAACAATTTCTATTTGATTCTTTTAAAAAGGACACATTGCCTGGACCTCTATTATTAATATTAAACAATGTTGAGGTAATCAACTGGTGGCGGCTGAAAGACATGTAGTGTGAGCTTTTAGTTTGGTGAAACAAGCAGGGGCCATGTGGGGATCGTGACAAATTTGTGGCACAGTGCTGGGATATGAAACAATCCAGTAAAAAGATTGAATTTGCTTGAGTTGAAGGTATTCCTAGCTAGAAGGGGTTAGGATCTGTGGTAAGAAGTGGTTACCCATTCGAGTCTTGGTGAAGACTTAGTTTCAGGACTTCTGGACCCAGATCTGGGGAATCCTAAAATAGATTTACAAGACCTAGTAGCTGGCTCAAAATCCAGAGCTCTGAGGCTAAAGAGCAGTGGCAGATGGAGCGGAAGCCTAGGTCAGGATAGATCTGAGGTGATAAGAAAAGCTAAGCAGAAAGTTGTTCTTGTGTCTGGAGGCAAGAATCGCCCATAAAGGGAAATATTGTGACAAGGGTTGTGAGCTTGGAAGTAGCTGAGGCAAGCTGCTTGGAAAAGTGCAACCTAGTTAACAAGGAAAGCCACTGAAAGAGAGGAAAAGGGCTTGTACTTTTGGCTTTTGTGAGGGAAAAGAACCAGTCCAGGTTAATAAGAAATTGTATTGTTTATGCTGCCCAAAAGAAATAAAAAGTCAGTTATGGAGGCATAGGCTGAGCTCCACGGTACTGAGGGAAATGGGAACCCTCAAATTCAAAAGGATGAAGAAACTGAGGGAGCTGTATTGATTGCCTCAGAGGGAGAAAATATTCAAAGCTCCCAAGATTTTGAAAAATGGAAACTAGAACAAGAATTTAAACTGAAGGAGAAGGAGCTATGAAAAATCAATTAGAATTGGAAAAAAATTAAAGAAAGGGAATTTGAGCAAGAAAACAAGAGAAGGGAATTTGAGCAAGAAAACAGGCATAGAGAAATGCAATTTCAAATAGAGATGAAGAAATTGGAATTAACTGCTCAAAATAATAATAATAATAATAATAATAATAATAATAATAATAATAATAATTATTATTATTATTATTATTATTATTATTATTATTATTATTATTATTATTATTATTATTATTATTATTATTATTATTATTATTATTATTATTATTCCAGTATGGGAAATCTCTCAAAAATCGACCTAAAGAAATTTCTCCAATATCAAAAGGGGGATTGTCCTGAATCTTTCCTGATTTAATTTGAGAGAGCTTGTTGAGACTTTTGAGGTTAAAGATGATGAGAGGATGATGATTTTAAGATCACAAATAAGTGGAGTGTTATCTGAAATCTATTCACAGATGCCTCTGGAGCAAGCTAGAGATATTGAGGCTTATAGAAAGATGGTGTATTTCAGATTTGGTATTAATTCAGAGCATCTCAGAAGGAAATTTAGATCAATTTCAAAGAAACCTGAAGAGTCTTTTGCCCAGCTTGGAGCAAGGTTAACCCAGTGTCTTAATAAATGGCTGGAACAGGAATGTGTCACTACCTTAGACCAAATGAGAAATGTGTTTGGACTAGAACAATTTTATTCAATTTTACCAGGGGAGTTACGTTATCTAGTCAAGGATAAGGATCCTAAAAATGTGCTACAAGCATCTGACTATGCTGATTCTATTAGTGGGATCAGAGATCCTCAATTCTCTGAGGTAAAAATTGACAGAAAAGGATGGGACACCAGTAGGAGAACATCCCAATCCAGTGGAAATTACTTCAGTCAGGCTCAAGCTAAGGGAAGCCATTTTAAAGCGAAACCCTCATCCCCAGAGCACATTCCCCTGAAACCGAATAGTTCCGAGGGAAAAATTAATAAATCCCTTTACACTGAACACAAGGCAAGTAAACAATGTTATGCTTCTGGTAACCCAGGACATTTTTGGGCCCAATGTGAATCTCAAAAGGAAAAGAATTTTAGTCAACCTAAAAAAGTATTTTGCCTTCAGTCTTCTCAGGCAGCTGAATGTTCTAATGGCTGCACTGTTGCTAAGGAAATGGACTTGGCAGAGAGACCAGAAATTCCTGAAGCCAGAGTGGTACAATGTTATTTAATCAAGTGTGTTCCTATTTTGCTAGAGAGCTCAGGAGAAAAGATTTTTATCAATGGCGTAAAATATCAAGGCCTTAAAGATTCGTGCTCACAAATAACTATTTGCCATCCAGATATAATACCTGAGGAAAACATTATAGAACATGATAAAATCTCCATTAAAGGGATCGGTTCTGATTTGGTGGTCCTACCTACTGCCAAAATATCTGTGAACTATAATGGGTGGTGTGGTATATGGAAAGTAGCAGTGTCAGATCAAATCCAAGCTCCTTGTCTGATTGGTTTAGATCTATCTAAGCATGTGCAGAGTGTTTTAATAGTAACCCGCTCTCAGGGGAAGCAAATTGAAGCCTCTGAGGGAGGCGCTGGAACTCTTGTTGAAAAACCCACTTTAGAGGAACAACCCGAAATGAAAGAGACAGCTGATTTAGTGCTAATGAGAAATCCTAGTAGTTCCTCCTTTATTAATGAGCAGAAGGAAGATGTTACCTTGAGTGATTGCTTTGGGAAAGTTAATAAGAATCCCATTCCACTGACCCCTGAACACCTAGAGAGGTATTGTGTTTAAAAAGATTTATTATAAAGAGAGGTTTTAATGGCACCTCGTGGGGGGGGGGAGGACCCCACAAACAGCTAATTGTCCCTGTTAAATACAGAGAAAAGATTATAGAAAAGGTCCACAGATATGTATTTGGGACACACCTGGGAATCTCTTGCATCAAGCAAGGAATGGCACAGAACTTTTATTGGCCTGGAATGGGGAAGCAAGTGAAACAATATTGTCTAAGCTGTGATACTTACCAAAGACATGGTACTGGAAATGACAAGACAAGGGCTAAGCTATGCCCATTGCCAGTGATCTCAACCCCTTGCCAATGCTTAGGTCTGGACATAGTGGGACCCTTACCCAAAGTGACTAGACGTGGAAATAAATTAATCCTATCTATTATAGATTATGCCACTAGATACCCTGAAGCAGTACCCCTAAGAAAAATAATAACTTCTAGTAAAGCATGATGCATGTGTAAATGCAATGGATCTGGGGCAGTTCACTCCTCGGCATGAAACTGCTTCTAAGAATAGAGTGGAAGTATGTTCTCTCTTATAGGGACATGGTGGCGTTGTGGGTTAAACCACAGAAGCTTCTGTCCTGCAAGGTCAGAAGACCAGCAGTCGTAAGATCAAATCCACGCGACGGAGTGAGCTCCTGTCGCTTGTCCCAGCTCCTGCCAACCTAGCAGGTCGAAAGCATGTAAAAATGCGAGTAGATAAATAGGTACCACCACGGTGGGAAGGTAACGGCGTTCCGTGTCTAGTCGCGCTGGCCACGAGACCACGGAAACTGTCTTCGGACAAACGCTGGCTCTATGGCTTGGAAATGGGGATGAGCACCGTGCCCTAGAGTCGGACACAACTGGACTAAATGTCAAGGGGAACCTTTACCTTTACCTATGTTCTCTCTTGCTAATCTATGGTGCTGATCCTATACTGTTGAATTGCCACGATAAAAGTACAACTGATTTGGCTCCAACACCTCAGTTAAAAGAGTGATTGGCATATGAATTTAAAGATCACTACAGGCTGCAAGGGAATTGGATGTTGTTTGTGTGAAAAAGCACCTTTCTCTTGAGATTGTAAACTTCAAGCATCCCCAAACTCATGAAACTGCTTTGCATTGTGCTGCTGCATCTCCATATCCCAAAAGAAAGCAAGTCTGTGAGCTGCTTCTAAAAAAAGGAGCCCACATTAATGAAAAGACAAAATATTTCCCAACACCACTTCACTTTGCTGCAGGAGGCAGTAGTGTGTCTGTGGTTGAGTGCCTTTGGCAGCATGGTGCTGATGTTCATGCAGATAACGGGGGAGGCCTTGTTCCTTTGCACAGTGCTGGTTCTTATGGACTCTGTGATGTGGCTGAACTACTTGTTGGACGTGGTGCAGTTGTCAATGTGGCTGATTTGTGGAAGTTTACCCCTTTACATGAAGCTGCTCCGTTAACAAACTTAAAGAAGGCTCAATATGCAGCTGTAAAAGCACTGAAAATCCTTCAAAATGAGCCCCTGCCTGAGAAACCAGATGATGAAAGTCTCAATAAATCTGAAATAGGCCAAGTGTTTGAGGTGGCACTTAAGGGGAACTTGCCTGTGAATTTTGAGGTGACCCAGGAAAGTAATCCCCCTCATATGAAGAGCTGTGTGACTAAAGTGCCAGTGAGCGAGTTTATGGGTGAGGGTAAAGGCAAGTGCAAAAAGATTTCAAAGAAGAACGCAGCCATAGCTGTTCTGGAGGAGTTGAAGAAACTGCCTTCCCTCCCCACAGTTGAGAAAGCGAAGCCACTAATCAAAAAGAAAACAGTCTTCACCCGAAAGAGGCAAGCTGAGGACATCCAGTGGACGTCAGAATGCCAGGTAGTCTTCGATTGTCTGAAGAGGCCGCAGACTTCAGGACCTGTCCTTATTGCACCGGACTTCGACTGTGAGTTAATAATCTACACAGATGCGTCGAACGTGGGACTGGGAGCCATGCTGTGCCAGGCAGATGACAGCAGAAGTCTACACCCAGTGACTTTTATCAGCAAGAAACTCCAACCTGGTGAGAGACATCTATCCACCATTGAGAAAGAGTGCCTAGCTATCATATGGACACTGCAAAAGCTGAAGCCGTACATTTGGGGGAGAAGATTTGTCCTGTCACTCTCTTCTTCTATGGCTAAGGACTATTCGAGCCACCAGCAGCAAATTGATGAGATGGACGCTAATTCTGCAAGACTTTGACTTTGAAATCCACAGTGTAAAATGGACCCAGAATGTGGTTGCTGACGCCTTGTCTCGAAGGCCAAATGACTAACAGGTGAAGAAAAGTTTGTAATATTGTATTAACTGTTCTGTTTGTTTAATAGTTATGGAATATGCTTAAAGTTCTTCTTTTCTTGAAGAAGAAGCTGAGGTAGGAGGGCAGGTATGTTTGGGTAGACTTTTTGGTGAGGTGTTTTTCTAGGCTGACCTTTGTTTTCCCTGACCGCATGGTCTGAGGGGGGCGGGGTTTCAGCTTTAAATGAGGGTGAGCAGAAGCTCCAAGCCCTTTTCTTGAAGAAGAAGCTGAGGCAGGAGGGCAGGTATGTTTGGGTAGACTTTTTGGTGAGGTGTTTTTCTAGGCTGACCTTTGTTTTCCCTGACCGCGTGGTCTGAGGGGGCGGGGTTTCAGCTTTAAATGAGGGTGAGCAGAAGCACGCGCCTAACAGCCACGAAATTCTCTGATTCTATTTTTGACCCTAATTTGGTAAATAGGAAAGCCAATTAGCATTGCATACACCTGGGGTTAGGAAACTTTTAAGGGTCGGATCATACTTCCGCACTATTAGAGAGCAGGCCGGGTAGGTGGGGCTCGTCAGCCTTGAAAGGCAGCCCATCTAGGAGAAGGAAAACTCCGATTTTAAACCTCCACTGCCTTGTGGCTATATCCACTGATGGAAAAGACTTCAGGAGTTAACCTCGAGGCAAAATCCGGAGCCGGAGTCCCGGAGGCAGTTTGTGTTGTTCTGGCAACTCCTGCAACGTCGCTGGAACCAGTTGTATTGGCTCTTGCCTTTCCATTGGACTATTTCAGTGACATGGAGAGGGGGGATTTGCTGCTTCGGTAACAGCCTATCCTCCATATTATTTTACCCAGGCTTCGTGCTCTGGAGAGGACACTCCAGCTTCGCATACAGCGTCAAAACAACACGGGAAGTATCAGTTACCAGTTATAAGTCTTTGCTCGATTGGCATACAGCATGACGCCAGGGGCTACTTCTGACGGTGGGAGAGGTCATTGCACCTCACTAGGTAGCTACCGCCCACCTTAAGCTGGGCAGCCCCCAGCCAGTAAGGTACTACCTCGCCACGGTCTGTTAACCTCACGGGGTGTGTGGGGTTTAGGGTGAAAGCCGACAAGCAGATCAATAACCCTGCACCATGCAACAATCGTAAGAAAACTTCTGCCCTAAAGATGGGCACCTGGAATGTACGGACAATGACCCCTGGCTTTTCTGACTACGGCTTTTCTGACGACCTGCAGGAAATAGACGACGTGCGCAAGACAGATGTCATCGACATGGAACTGAGTAGACTGCAGATGGACATTGTTGCCCTGCAAGAGACGAGATTGCCAGACTCGGGATCTGTCAAAGAAAAAAACTTCTCATTCTTCTGGCAGGGAAAACCATTGAATGAGACCAGGGAATATGGTGTTGGCTTTGCAGTCAGAAATACTCTTCTGAGATCCATTGTTCCACCTACTGTGGGGAGTGAAAGAATCCTGTCTCTGCAACTCCACTCATCAGCGGGACCGGTCACCCTCATTAGTGCATATGCACCAACACTGTCATCTACAACAGAAGTCAAAGACAAACTCTACGATGATTTGGCAGCTGCTATCAAAAAAATCCCTGAAAGAGAGTCACTGTTCATTCTCGGAGACTTTAACGCTAGAGTTGGTGCTGATCACAATTCTTGGCCCACTTGTCTAGGCCGTTTTGGCATTGGAAAGATGAACGAAAATGGCCAACGCTTGCTGGAGTTTTGCTGTTATTATGGTCTTTCTGTCAGCAACATGTTCTTTAATACGAAGCTTCAACACAGAGTTTCCTGGAGACATCCAAGATCCAAGCATTGGCATCAGCTCGATTTGATCCTCACTAGACATTCTAGCCTTCCTAGTATTATGATCACATGCAGTTACCAGAGTGCTGATTGCGATACTGATCACTCCCTGGTGTGTAGTAGAGTAAAATTGTGAACAAAGAGATTGTATCACACAAAAAAGGAAGGAAGACCACGTATTGACATCAGCAAAACTCGCGATCAAAGAAAAGTGGAGGAATTTGCCCAAGCGCTTGAGGAAACCCTTCCAGGCCCGGCTGATGCAAATGCACCTGAACGATGGGAACATTTCAAGAACGCCGTGTATAACACCGCCTTGTCCACATTTGGCAAGAAGACCAAAAAGACGGCCGACTGGTTCGAAGCCCATTCGGAGGAGTTGATGCCAGCCACTGAGGATAAGAGGAGAGCTCTAGCAGCATACAAAGCCTGTCCTAGTGAGTACAACTTGCAAGCTCTTCGAGCTGCTCGTAGCCAAGTCCAACAGGCTGCCAGGAGATGTTCCAACGAGTATTGGCTTCAGCTCTGCTCTCAGATACAGATAGCAGCGGACACAGGTAACATCAAAGGTATGTATGATGGTATCAAGCAGGCTTTAGGTCCAATACAGAAGAAATCTGCTCCCTTGAAGTCTGCTACAGGCATGATCATCCAGGACCGAGCACAGCAGATGGACCGCTGGGTACAGCACTACTCTGAGCTATATTCCAGAGAGAATGTAGTAACCGAAGAAGCATTAAATCACATTGAGTGCCTGCCTGTCTTGGAAGAGTTGGACAGCGAACCAACCTTAGCAGAAATAAAAGCAGCCCTGGATTCCCTCGCCTCCGGCAAGGCACCTGGAAAGGATAACATCCCTGTTGAAGTGCTGAAGTGCTGTAAAGAGACCATCACCACCGAACTGTATGAAGTCTTTCGTCTTTGCTGGAGCGAAGGTGGAGTACCACAGGACATGAAGGATGAAAACATTGTCACACTGTACAAGAATAAAGGAGACAGGGGCGACTGCAATAACTACCGTGGCATCTCTCTTCTCAGCATTGTAGGGAAGCTGCTTGCCCATGTTGTGCTGAAGAGGCTCCAGGTGCTTGCAGACACAGTCTATCCAGAATCACAGTGTGGATTTTGAGCTAATAGATCCACCACTGACATGGTATTCTCCCTCAGACAGTTGCAGGAGAAATGCAGGGAACAACAACAGTCACTCTTTGTGGCCTTCATAGATCTCACAAAGGCCTTCGATTTGGTTAGCAGGGATGGCCTTTTTAAAATACTTCCCAAGATTGGATGTCCACCTCGACTCCTTAACGTCATCAGGTCCTTTCATGAGGGAATGAAGGGCACTGTAGTTTTTGATGGCTCAACATCAGATCCCTTTGACATCCGAAGCGGAGTGAAACAGGGCTGTGTCCTCGCACCAACCCTTTTTGGGATCATTTTTGCTGTCATGCTGAAGCACGCCTTTGGAACTGCAACAGAAGGTGTCTATCTCCGGACTAGATTAGACGGAAAGCTCTTTAATCTCTCTAGATTGAGAGCGAAGACCAAAGTCCAGCTGAAATGCATGCGGGACTCCCTGTTCGCCGATGATGCAGCCATTGTTGCCCACTCTGCTGAAGACCTCCAACATCTCATGAATCGTTTTAGCAAGGCCTGCCAAGACTTTGGACTAACAATCAGCCTGAAGAAAACACAAGTCATGGGCCAGGGCGTGGACTCACCTCCCTCTATTGCCATCTCCAGGCAAGAATTGGAGGTTGTTCATGACTTTGTGTACCTTGGCTCAACGATCTCTGACACTCTCTCCCTAGATGTTGAGCTGGATAAACGCATTGGCAAAGCAGCTACCATGTTCTCTAGACTCACAAAGAGAGTATGGCTCAATAAGAAGCTGACGACATATACCAAGATCCAGGTCTATAGAGCCTGTGTGCTGAGCACACTCCTGTACTGCAGTGAGTCCTGGACCCTTTGTGCACGGCAGGAGAGGAAGCTGAACACCTTCCATATGCGTTGCCTCCGACGCATTTTTGGTATCACCTGGCAGGACAAAGTTCCAAATAGAGTAGTCCTAGAACGAGCTGGAATTTTTAGCATGTATACATTACTGAAACAGCGACGTCTACGTTGGCTTGGGCATGTTGTGAGAATGGCTGATGGTCGGATTCCAAAAGATCTCCTGTATGGAGAATTAGTGCAGGGAAATCGCCCCAG
Source organism: Intellagama lesueurii (assembly GCA_037013535.1). Classification (NCBI taxonomy): domain Eukaryota; kingdom Metazoa; phylum Chordata; class Lepidosauria; order Squamata; family Agamidae; genus Intellagama; species Intellagama lesueurii. Next base: position 12,678,069 of record JBAJHW010000009.1, on the reverse strand, counting down.
AGGGAGACCACAGCTGCGATACAAGAATATCTGCAAGGGGGAACTGAAGGCCTTAGGAAT